>OY992774.1:11928593-13388278 GCA_963921325.1 Logfia minima | reverse complement strand
TGCCACAATCAGTAACAAACCACTAGTCTCTGCAGCCTATAAACCACACACTTACTATTCACTCACCAACATCATCCAATCTTTCCCCATTTCCACCCCCTCCCACTATAAGACCAACACGTACAAAAACCTTAAACCCTCGATATTTTAATGAAAACTTTGTCAATGATCTCACCCCATGCCACCTTCTCATGAACCAAAAACTGTGGTTCAAGCCTTAAAAATTCCTGAATGGCACACTACCATGGATGATGAACTTAATGCCTTGATTCACAATGACACATGAGACTTGGTTCCACCATCAAATCACACTACCATTGGATGTAAGTGGATTTTTTGGGTCAAGGGAAGACTAAATGGTGATATTGACAAGTATAAGGCATGACTAGTTGCTAAAGAGTTTATTCGACGCCCCAGATTGGAGTACTTTGAGACAGTTAGCCTAGTCACAAAATCAACAACTATAAGGTTGGTCTTAGGCCTTACTCTCTCTTCTAACTGGTCAATCTGTCAATTTGACGTTAACAATGCATTCCTTCACGGTACACTTCAAGAAGATGTCTACATGACACAACCACCCGACTTTTCTTATCCACAAGATCCCAACCATGTTCGCATCTAAAAAAGAAATATATGGTCTTAAGCAAGCTCCTCGAGCTTCGTATCATGAGCTAAAAAACTTTTTAGTTTAACTTGGATAATTGCTTCTCGTGCTGATGCATCACTATTTATCTATGATAAACATAAAATGGTTGCTTATTTTCTAGTATACGTCGATGATATTATACTAACTGGAAGTGATACGAAATTTCTCGAGCAGTTTTTGGTGCAATTGTTCAATCGTTTCTCACTTAAAGACTTGGGCCCTATTCATCAGTTTTTAGGTGTTGAAGTTATTAGCACTTCTACTAGATTGTTTCTTTCACAACATCGATACATCACTGATTTGTTGAAGCAATTTAATACGAGTGGTGCTAAAGAAGTTGTCACCTATGAGCTCCTTAATACTTCTCTCATTGTCCAACAAAAGTTCCCCAGTTGATCCGACTCCACACTGAAAACTTGTCAGTTCACTCCAGTACCTCGCATTCGCATGACCTGATGTTTCTTTTATAGTCAACAAGTTATCCCAATACATGCACACACCAACTAAAATCAATTAGCAGGCTTTAAAACGGATACTTCGATACCTTAACCACTTTATCATGGTCTTTTCATTCGTCGGATTTCCCCTCTCACATTACAAGCTTTTTTCCAATTCTGATTGGGGTGGCCCAATGGGCAATGGTAGGTCAACCACAACTTACATTCTATATCTTGGGTCTAATGTGATCTCCTGGCATTCATCTAGCCAAAAATCAGTTTCTTGATCGTCAACATAAGCCGAGTACAAAGTTGCATTGTTTTTGTTGAGCTTGTGTGCTTCTAAAAGTTGGGCGCGGAAGTCGCTGACCGAACAACGTGAGGAAGTAGCATCCGCCGAACCCGAACTTTTTTGGCTTTTACAACTTGGAGCCTGACTGGGTGAATGACGAAGTGGGTCGTTGGTGAATAAACGGTCTAAGTTCAGGTTAAGATTGGTCAGACGGATCGGATGGTCATCTTCGTCTTCAAGATTGATCGGACGGATCTGGTTGGGTCTTCTTCGTGTGTAAGATTGTTCATGACACCTTTCGGAAAAAAGAACTTCAGGATATCTTTTAAACCACGCCATGCCGACTCGTAAGCAAAATTCTTTTTTGTTTGATCTTTGAATCCTTCACGGCCTGCCAACCTATGTATGCGTCGTCCATACCACTTTTCCACTCATCTTTGTACTTTTGGTAAATGTTTTGAAAAAGTTTGATGCCTCGTTGAAGTTTTGACCATTTGTCGGTTATTTGATCAATATTATGTTTGGTATCAACACAATGGTTGTAATATTCTTGTATGACTCTCCATAAAGAGCCACCCGTTTCTAAATTCCCGATCACTCCATTTTCAGAAGCATCGACCCACTGTTCCGTCAATATCTTGCTTTCTTCTGGGTCCATAACACTTTTTGACATTTCCGTAATTATTTGATATAATTTGTGTGTAAAATAAGTAGAGATTGTGAGAATTATCTGTGAAATAGAGTAGTAGTTGTATGTATATATAGGGTGTTTGAGATTGGAAAAAAGTGTTTAATAACTTCTTTTTTTTTAAACTTTGACCGTTACCTAGCCGTTTGAACATGGTCTCTACTTCTTCCCGTTTTAACTCCGTCTCACAAAGAACAAAACCACGAGAATGATGACCAAGGACTAAACCGTGTTCATGGTATCCTTTCAAGGACGGCCATCCTTAACACAAAAACGAAGAACTATAGTGACAAGTCTTATACCCTAAGCATCAAAAATAAATTTTTTATATTAATCAATTACTTTGTTATTTTTTCTATAAAGTGTTTGGTGATTTAATTAAGGCTATATGTCATTTTTCTTGTTAAAAAGGAAATTATAATCTTAAAAAGAAACTTTTTAAGGTAATTAACAAATAATCATCAGCTATATATATCTTGGAAAGAGATAACACACATATATATATACACTATATATACTATATATATATATATATATTTGCAGACATGACATTTACAGTTGCGATGTAAAAATCATACACACAAAAACACACATACTTATTTGTTCATAGTGTCTGAATTCCCCGTCGAATTAGACCACCGACTCTCGCCATAGCCGCCGCTCTTCCTTTCTACATATTTCGAATTACGAACGATTTTGAGGTCAATTTCTTGTAATTAATATTTTAATTCAACTAAATGACTTACTGCCACCACTAATAGATTTGATTTTGATTCGGAATAATTTTAATATTATGCGATACTGATTCCATTTATTTTTTTAATTAGTAGCTGAAATAGTTTTATTTTCTGAATAATTCTCGTGAAATTGTTGTGATTTAGGTTTTCGAATATGTTAGTGTGAAATTGTGTTGCTAAAAGTGATAGATAGATAGATACATTTTGTGGATGATTTAAGTGCGAATTGATTCTAGGTTTAGTAGGAGGAAATGGAAGCTTGTGTTAGATCAGTAGATGGGGTGGTGGAAGAGATAATGAGAATTCATAGATCTCTTCCTCCAAGGCCTGGAATTGAAGATATCGAAGGCGCGAAAATACTGATTCGAAATGCTGACAATGAGTATCAGTCTAGGCTGGAAGCCATTGCTAGGCAAAAGAAGCTAAAAGACGTTCCCGACGAACTGTTTACTGTGTTGGTAGAGATGCAAAAGCATTTAGTAAATTTCCAAACTTTTGAACAAAAGAGGGAAGCAATCAAATTACTTGATCTTGAAAACTACCATATGTTGTTTGATGATATGATTCAGAGAGCTTCCAAATGTGTGGCTCCAACTGGTAGTGATGATAATGTTAACACTAACCAATCAGTTGCTTCCACATCAAGTGGCTTCTCGTCTTTGGAAAATTCAGGTTCTTTCTCTGGTGTAAATTTTAGTGGTAATTCTGCAAGTACTGTGAGTGCGACTCCAACATCGAGTTTTAGTTTGTATTATGACAAGGAGTCTGTTAAAACATCAGAGTCGTTTACTAGAGACGATAGCTATGTCATGAAGACTAAGTTTCCCATTCATGGTGATGGGTTTGGTAGCATGCTTCAATCAAGTGATACTTCAAGGCCCATGATTGTGGATTCAACTCTAAAACCTGCGGTTACTTCTGGTGAGCTTTCTATCAATATTACTGCCATGTTTTTCCTAGTCTATGAAATCGTCATGGATTATATCATTGTTGTTTTAATTCCGAAGCTGTTGTATGCAGTAATTGTATTGTGGTGTTACCTTCTTTAATATATTAGTTAGGTGTTGATAGTACGCAGTATTATTCAGTATCATGACATTTGCATGACGATTGTGATTTTGACAGTTGCAAATGACGTGTGCATTATTGTAGGTCAAGATGGTGACAAATTAAGTCTTATAAAGCTTGCTAGTCTTATTGAAGTATCTTTCAAAAATGGAACTAAAGATCTCAATCTTGGGAGTAAATTAATGGACCAGATCGAATGGCTTCCCGATTCATTAGGAAAGTTATCTGGTTTAATCACATTGGATCTATCAGAAAATCGGCTAGTTTCCTTGCCTTCTTCTATTGGAGGTCTTTCATTGCTAACAAAATTAGATGTACATTCTAACAAAATCATAGAACTCCCAGAATCTATAGGGAACCTCTTTAGCTTGACCCATCTTGATCTAAGAGGAAACCAGTTGACATCTCTACCATCAACCTTTGGTAAATTAATTCGTCTTGAAGATCTCGATTTGAGCTCAAACAACTTGTCAGTACTTCCTGAATCCTTGTGTTCACTCACTTCTCTACAAAAACTCAACATTGAAACCAACAATATCGAAGAACTTCCCTACATGATTGGTCAATGCACCTCCCTCAAAGAACTCATTGCAGACTATAACAAACTTAAAGCCCTACCAGAAGCTATAGGAAAAATTGAGTCTTTAGAAAGACTTTCTGTTCGTTACAATAACATCGGTAGGTTGCCAACCACAATGTCATCCTTAGCAAGTCTCAAAGAACTTGATGTAAGTTTTAATGAGCTCGAATCAGTGCCTGAAAGCTTATGTTTTGCAACCACTCTCATAAAAATCAACGTCAGCAACAACTTTGCAGACCTAAGATCACTACCAAGATCCATTGGAAACCTTGAGAATTTAGAGGAGTTGGATATGAGCAACAACCAGATAAGAATCCTTCCAGATTCTATTCATATGTTATCTAAGCTACGAGTCTTCAAAGCTGAAGGGAATCCTTTGGAATCACCACCACAATCCATACTTGATCAAGGCGCTCACGTAAGTTGTCATACCCAATATTGTCTACATTCAATAATGCTTCAAATTCATTTGCTATTTTGGTAATTTTTTTAATAAACCATTTGCAGGCTGTTGTTCAGTACATGAACGAGCTCCATGAGAAGAAGGAATTGAAAGCACAGCCAGTGAAAAAGAAGAAATCGTGGGTCCAGATATGCTTCTTTGCAAGTTCTAACAAACGCAAGCGTAATGGCACTGACTATGTAAAGACCTAAGTTGTCACCCTTTTGTGGGTAAATTCTTATAACTCAGTTATCATTTCATATTTACAGATTTCGTGATTAGACCTGCCATATAAGAGATATGTTTTTTTTTCTTGTTTATGTTATTTTTTGCTCCGAGACGAGATAATAATGTGACTTAATAATTGTTTCTTGTATATATGGTGATGAAATGACTTCTTATTTGTTTGTTGCGCATCATAGCCTTAGATATATTACTAGAATTTTCATATTCCAGTTTCCATGTTTGATGACTCGGATCATTGCACAACATGGGTTTATTTATTATTATATTATATAATCATAGAAGCTGGACATATCCAGATTCAGTTGTGACAAGTTCATTGATTGTGGAAATTATTAATTCACCTGTTCAATTTTTCAATTATTGAAAAAAAAGAAAGGCTAGAAACATATGCAGGAAAAGGGGAAGGAAGGTTCTGAGTATTAGTTTCATAAAGAATTATAAAATAATGGATTGGAATTAGACAGGGGTGCTCACATGCTTTTGCTTTATCTAAATTAGGATACTTGATCTGTCCATCGGCTGGAACAAAGCTAATGGATGAGCAGTTCGTCACATATAGTTTGTCTCCTTCCCCTTTTTAAAAATTTTATAATTTAAAATTGGTAGCATATCTTTTTCATTATTTAATTTCATTATATCTTGTGAATTAATGTAACCTTACATGAGTCGTCATTCATATTTAATAATGTATTTATTCATTCCATGCACTATGACTGAGGTTAGTTTCCTAAATATATCAAATTTTTGTTTAACATTCAGACCCGATGCCCATGAATCGGCACTGTGGTTCAAGTTGAATGTTCACTAGGGGGTATAAGTTTATTGTAGCCATATTGCTTGCCTGAAGGTTTTAACTTTGTCTAGTTTCATGTGTGACTCTTTTGTATGGATTTGTAAACTAGTTGGAGTTAAGGTAAGTAGTACGATTATAAAGTTAAAGTTAAGGCTAGGGTGTGTAGTCTGTTGTGGGTTTAAGAATTTAAAAATTGTAATTGAAATGATACATTAGCTTTGTTTTAAAAGGGATGACTCTTAAGAAAACTGTTAATTGGCTCCTTCGTACCTACTGTGATGACTAATGAGTCATGAGTTTGAGTTTTTTACTCAGTTCTTTTATGGAAAATTCACCTAAATGTAATCTTTTAGAAAGTTTTATGAGATCTACCAAAAAAAAAAGACAAAAGAAGAAAGTTCATGAAAAAGTGCCCCACTGGTTGCGAGTTGCGTGTCTGAGGTTGTGGCAAGAAATCTGTTGCGTCTTTGAGATCGTAGTTGCATGTCATGATTTTCTGCTTGCTTTTTTTTTTTTTTTTTTTTTTTTGTTTTTGATATTATGCATTACTAAGAATCAAAAACATATTGTGTATTTTATAATATATTAAATTGTAATCTTAAAATTTTTGAATATCGAAATTTACAACAAAACATTGAAACTAAACATGTAAAAACTTTAGTTCCATAAAAACACATTTAAGTGTTGGTTTTCAAAAAAAAATTAACTTACAAATGTGAAAATTTAAGGAAAAGTTAAAATGAAGAATTTATATGCGGAGTTTGAAACATCTCCCTCTCTTCCCAACTATTCTGTTCATAATTGTTCCATCTTGTAACTCTCAATGGTTTAAAAGTCAAGACCATTTATAGTTTGGTCGATTTATTAAGCAACAACAACCTGACTACCGACTATGTTTTTGTACACATTATGCTTTCAATTACTACTTATAACCAATTGGTGAAGTAAAACTTCAATTTATCACGAGATTGTCAATGCTTTATCATTACTTTAACTTCTCATGAGAAATTGGGCCTTACATATTTTGAAATGGCAATATCATCCAATTTCTATTTTTATCCTCACCTAATAACATGACAATAAATAATTAGTAACATGTTTTATAGTTTTTCAAAGTATCTTTCTCATTTCAATTCATATCTTTCACACTATTCTTCTCTCTAAATCAACACTAAACACCGAATCCATCACAAATATTACCAACATGACTATACCAACAAGTGACAATATGCACAATAATAACCATGTATATTACACTCAAGCATTACATATGCATTTCGTTTTATTAACAAGTTATGAGTATGCTTGACCCCTCGGCCCTCCGGCAACACAAGGGCAATTGAAGTTCTTCTTTTAGACAATTTCCATAATGCTTAATATCAAATTGAAAAGAAGAAAAAAAAAGAAAAAAATTAATTAATTATGATCCCAGACACGCAACTTGATTTCTTGATCACATTTTCGGAAACTTGGACACGCAGCTCACAAAGAGAGGCTCGCAACTTGCGGTTGTGAGCCGGTAGGGTATATTTTGAGACATAAAAGAAAAGATTGGGAAAATTTTATAACCCTTTTCCAAAAAGGGCATTTCTGGGAATTTTTGTATTTTTACTATTCATATCTGTTTTTATATGTATACCTATTTCCATCCTATTTTCCAGACCAAACACAATTTAGATTAAAAAATGTCCTCATGGAATATGAGAAAAGAAAAAATTCTGTCAAATTATTGTGACTATGTTCACGTTTTTTACTATTTTGTCTCATTGGGTTTTAACTTGTTAACACGAGCTCAAGGCCATAGCTTGAGAAAATACTCGACCTTGAGCTTAAAAACAATTTCATAAAAGATAATTCTGATTTCGAGCTTACTAAATGAGTAAACTATTACTCTATACTCGATTCCTCCTATAATAAGTTTTAAACTAGCTAGTTTTTCTCCCTGTGAATTGTGTTTGATGAACATGAAATTGTTGTGCCTCATCAATGATTATTATACTTAGCGGAATTAAGAACATACAATGAACACACGGTGATACTTTAAAATGAATATTATTGATAATAATTTAAATCATATAAACACATAGTTTACGATATGAGTATAGATGAAATGAGCGAAATGTTCAACTAATGATCAATTTACAGTAAATCACATCGCTCATATTTATGCTATAATTATGATGAGGAAACACATCTTTAATTGATAGAGTTGACTAACTAACTCACCACAATTAATGGGGTTGAAATCAATCAAAGTAAATTATGCATGATCGTAACTAATAAGATATTTATCAAATTCTTAATTCAAATCCCAAATTTTCAGAGTGAGTAAGGTATGAGTCTACATGACTTGACTCTATCTTCGCTTGACTCTGCATGACTTGACTTTGTCTTTATTTGAGTCTGTATTATGTAAGTCTGTATCTGTTACACATACTCAAACTAAACAATCTCATGTAGTGAGTTTCACTTGTTGATCATTGTTTAAACTAAGACAAACTTGGCCGTATAAGACTAAGTTATTTAGACTTATATTTTGATTCTTCAAATTCATAATTTAGGTTTGATCATTGTTTTTCCCAACAATTTTGAAAAAGTTGATGTATCCAAAAGTCAAGTAGAGATATGTCAAAAGTTTCTGGATATCATTCCAGACTCATTCTCTAAAGTACTAATATCATGGGTAGTTGGTGACAAGTTGGATGACTATGATTGGTGTGGCTTGTATGGATTGGTTATGAATTTTGAAGAATCCAAAGAAAGGAAAATGTTAATGAAAGTCCCTGAAACTACTTATGAATTAAGTCGTTTCGATTTCAATACGATAACTTGAATTCTAGAGGAGGGGTGAATACAATTTAACTCATTAGTTACTGATGTAACGTAAAAAGCCATGTTTTTACGTACATTATTTACCCGATTTCAACCCCAATCTTGACATATTCTTATGATTTTAAGGTTTTATGACCATATCTATCAAGAGGGCTAAAACTTAGAAAATATTTCAAAAATGAACAAAAAGGCTCAAATAACGTGTAAACTAGAGCTAAAACAAACACATTCGATTCGCACGAGCTCTTAAGAACCTGAAGGTTCAAAAATAGGAAATTAACTTTAATCAACTTCATAATGTTCCACAGGTAATTACGAGAACGTGGGCAAAAGAATCGTGCAAAACGGACGAGAAACGAAGAAGTTATGGCCAACCGAAGATATGAGATCGCACGAGACCGCACACCGCCACACCTGGGTGGCCGTATACGGCCAGAGAGGGGGTATACGGCCTCTAAAGTGACCGTATACGGCCTCTATCAGCGTATATGCCCTCCCACATTGGGTGTATTCCCCCATTTGAGTGAATTTTGCTTCTGATTTGGTCTTGTGAATACACCCAAGCTCCAAAGGGTGTCAATGTGGGTGTCGAATTTTAGTGCAAAGTTTGGATTTTTATACCACACCCATATACGGGCATAATGGAAATTGGGTGTATTTGGGACATGCTTGAGCCTATAAATACCACCCTCAACCTCCTCATTTCAACACACCTCTACACCCTCAAACACACACCTCTCTCTCTAGTTTCTCACTCTAAAATTAGTTAGTTAGTTAGTAGTTAATTAGTAGTTAGTAGAGAGCTTAGAGCTCTAATTGTACGGAGGTGCTCCGAGACTACGATTACGCAAGATTTGTTGTAAAGCCTATCCAGGTTTTATTATTTATTCTATCTCCGCTATTTTTAAATATGTTGAGCTATTTCCATGATTATTTAGAATTGCATGCTAGGTTTATAATTATGATAGGCTAAACAAATCTAAGTGGTTGCTATGATAGTCGTTATGCTAGGGTAGTTATGATATAATCTATGTCGTTACTCTGCTTGTATGAAATTAAATTATGTTTGAATTTATGAAATGAATCTTGAATGTTTATCTATCCAACTTATGCTGTGGCTGAGACCTATTGATGAATTTCTATATGTATGTCGCTCCGTTATCTGTGTCTGATGCTCGATGAACTCGACACAGCCGGTGTTCTCCCGATTGAAATAGAATGATAGGAGACACGGAGCATAGGATTAGAGATAGATTAGATTTATCTTCATTTATCAAATGTTTTAGAGAGAACTTTCGGAACATTTGTGATTTAATTATTTATCTAAACATCCCGCATGAAGTGAACTGAATGTTATCCGTGTCACCCTACTGCATGTTCTTGTTTGATTGTTGCCTTAGGTTTGCATGCTAGTATCAAGTTGCCTGATTGCTGCGGTTAGATTTATGCTTGTTGCCTTATAGACAGATTTCCCGTAAATATCTCCCACTTTTTAGGAAAAAGAATGACACGTGTTGTTGTAGCATTGGCTTCCTTCTAATAAACATTATGTTAGGAAGAAATCTTCTGTAGTCCCTACAAGATCATGTTTTCTTCGTGTATTGTATTTCTACCAATCACAACAAAGCATGATGTCATACTTTTCATCGCTATGCACTTCTTGAGTTGCTATGCACGAACTTGAATTCACTAGATGTCCGAGATTGTGGTTTCCTGTCTTTGCATGAGTCTTCAGATGATGCTGCGTAACAGACATTGCTACCAAAATTTCTGATAGCCGAGTCTATCTCAGCATCCCTAGTGAAAAATGTGGTAACACCATTACTTGTTGATGTCGCGGAATCAGACCGATTACCGTGGTAAACACTAGGATCCTGAACCTGATTGGATCCTGTCTCTTTCCGTTGCATGTTCAAGTCATATACACGCAACTTTCCAGTTACTTCATCAAGCGTGAGATTTTTATAGTCGTTACTCTCCTTAATCATCAAAGTGTAGATATCCCACTTTGAAGGTAACGCTTCTAGAAGCTTATTTTTTTTCACTCCGTTCTAGTAAATGAAAGGCCGTTGTTATCCAATTCGGTCATCAGATGGTAATATCTAGTGATAATCTCCTCTAATGACTCGCCTTTCATATGTTTGAAGACGTAGAACTGTTTAGTCAAGAGGTCAGCTCTACTCTCCTTGATCTTGTCATTCTCATCAATCCTCTTTTCTAAGGCCAACCAAAGTTCTCGAGAGAACTGGTAGCGTTTAAAAGTATGTTTGATCTCTTGTGGGAGACACATCGTAATAGCAGATAACGCCTTGTTTTCTACTTCGTACATCTTTTTGTCCTCATCCTTCATCAGTGAATGAGGACACAATTTTTGTTTTCCCTCAAACTTGTACGTCGGTGTGTCGTATCCGTCATTGATACATATCCTCATACGAATATCATGGAATTTAGCAAAAGATTCAAATCGATCTTTCCACCAGACATAATATTCTCCTTGAAGAAGTTTCGGTGGTGAGGCGGATTTACGCACCTCATGATCCATCTCGATCATTTTACTAAGACTTGACATTTTCTCAAAAAGTCAACAAAAATCAAACTAGAAAAATTCTTATGAACCTAGGTTAATTCGAACACAAAGTAAGTTCGAAAACTACCTAAGTTCGAAGAAGTCAAACTAACTGGACAAACGAACTTGACTACTAAAAAATACTGTTCAAACTTAGACTAAGTTCGAAGGCTTCAAGTTCGTACGAACTTACAAGTTCGAATGATATTCCAGGCAAGTTCGTACGATGCTTTCTAAGTTCGTACGGTGTGCTGTTGAAAAACTCAGATGTGTTTATGAAATTTTCAGATTTGCGTTCGTTTCAACCTGCAACTTCGAATCTCCATTTGAATAAGTGATTATAAACAACAATGGAGCTAAAAACAACACTTTCAACGTCCAAAGGTTTCGTAAACACTTGTTTTCTTAACGTTTTCTTACCCCAAACCAAAATGAATCAATCGTTTAGCTCTGATACCAATTGTAAGTCCCTAGTGAACGGATCCACGAGGTAATAACGTTTGTTAGAGTGCGGAATCCTCTAATAAACGAAACGCTAACTAAACGAGTATTTATAACACTCGATAAGCCTTTTAGAATATAAACTTTGATTATATTCGAACTAAGATAATATTACAAAGAGTATTCAAACTAAGCTTGCTGAAACTCAGTTCTTAAACATTACAAATGAATATTTCGAACTTGTATTTATAGACAGCTAAGTTCATACGAACCTACCTGTAAGTTCGTACAAACCTACAAGTTCGTACGAACCTACATAAATACCTAATAAATATTACATTTATTAACAACTAAAACAAATTACAAACTAACTATTACAAACTAGAAGTTGTTGTCACACAACATGTACCAACAATGTTGATTTTTGTACTAAGTGCGTTAGTTTATAAACTACTCCTATAATCCTCCAAAGCCGGTTGGATTTACCAAAGGAGTCACCTTCCAAATTTAGGTTGAAAGGATAGGTCATAGTATGAGGGAGGGTGAAGAATTCTAGTATAGAACAACATAATTTTAAAATTAAATTTCAAACTGAGGGAGGAGTAGAAAAATTAAGTAAGGTTGAGTGAGGAGTGTGTGAAAGGATTAAAAGAAAAGGAAAACCCGCACAAAACAAGTAATCGCTGGGTAGCCACATCTACTATCGAAAATCATATGTTGATTTCTGGTATTGAAGAAGACATCAAGGACCCAGTGATGCAATGCACATATACCCTGCTAACCACTCAAGAATTTCTTAAACAAATTCTTGTTTCATTATTTTCACAGAGATTTTACACATACTCTATCGACAACTCTTTTGGAGGTTGTAGATATTGAAACAAGATGACAATCTGCTCCAGTCCCTGACTTCATTTAATGCACAAATCAAGTCTAGAGCTAAATGATATAAAATATTTTTTAGGACACATAGTGTACTTTTACACTGCATATCTTTGTGACATTATGCATATCTATGTGATATTGCCGGAACATTCATAGTGATACCTAAAATGGTATTCCACAATAATTGAATGGAAATCCTACCAATGCTAACATCAAAGCCAACATTGAACGTTGGTCACTCGATTGACTTATTTAAATATTTCAATTGATGTGTTAAACTGGTAATCTATGTGATCTACGAGTTACAGTATCATCAACAACTGCAAAAGATTACTTACTTCAAAGAATATATTAAAGATACAAGATGCTAAATCTTGGGGGGAGATTGTTAACTATAAAAATAGGATTTGCATATGTACAAGACTAAAAGAGAAGTTGCGACAAATCAAGGATGTCTCAGGAAGTGATCATGCGACAATTCACAATTGTCGCAGATAGTATAGTTGCGACAATCATGGATTGTCGCAGAGAGCTGCAGTTTCAAGTATAAATAGGGTCGTGAGTCTTCATTTGTAAGTAGTTGTCTGAATTGTGAAGTCTGTGTACGTGAGTTGAGAGAGTGAAAACAAAGTGTGCATATTGTAATTGAGAGCTTGTAACCGAGATAGTAAATCAATACATGAAGTTTTGATTACATTCATTCTTACTCATATACATACACTCATATTTACGTTCCAAACAAAGAATTTGATCCAACAATGACCCATCACCTAGCCGAAGGTTTATGGTGAGCTTTGTGGGCTCACCTAGGCCGAGTCTAGCATACATAGAGTAAGGCATGATGCTTATGCTAGCTCCTAGGTCGGCTAGGGCGTCCCGGACGAGTTGCTTACCTAAATGACAGGGAATTAGAAAACTACCTGGATCTTGCAATTTGGGTGGTAGTTTTCCTGTTAAAAACGAAATAAAGAAACAAAATAAAGAATTATCTAAGGGCGAATTGAAATTTAAAGGTTTGTCTGTTGAAGAGGTTATGAAGTTGGGTGATGATGAAGATGATTGGATTGATCCTAATTGCAGTTCTAGTTTTGAAGAGGTTAGATACTTTGATGATGATGATGATGATGATGCACCCATTGAGATTATATTTGACAGAATGAAAACAACAAAGGGCAATTCTGGAGGGTCTCAATCTGATGGACAGACTGAGACATAGCATCAAGAAGCAAATGAAGAGTCAAATTTAGAACAACAACAACAAGAAAAAGAAGTAATCACAAATCCTAAATTGTTGAAGCTTCAAGAAAAGGAGAGAAGAGCAAGGATGGCTAGAGAGTTCTGGTAAAAAAAGCCTCATCAAGAACGTCCAACTCCATGATTGTGGTTGACCACGATTGTCATGATGGAGGTGTAAGTAGGTCACGATTGTAGGTGTTGGTGTAAAGACGACTGAAAGAAAAGGACATAAATATTATATGATAATGCACAAAAAATAAATGATGATTTTGTTCGGAACTATGGAGATTAACAACTTAGATGGCGGTGGTCCTAAGAGTTCTGGAAATTGAATAAAGAATATTTGGGAAGTTTGATGGTGTCCAATGTTTTGAAAACCGGTTCGACCAGTCGAATCGGGATTTTGAAAAAAATCAATTCAAATATAACCGGAATTTGGATGATGTTGACTTGGTCAACGACCGATGGTCGACCCGGAAACCGGCCGGTCGAACCGGTTTGGACCGGATATAATAACCGGTTTTTACAATTATATCTATCAATGACTTGACTTCTATTAAATACAAATTACAAAATGAAATAATTTCTAAAAATCAACCGATAGCTCCCTGTCGTTCCCAACTTTGTACAAGAGCATCTCCTTCACCGGCCAAAAAGGTGAAAACGCATCCATTTTCAGCCATCTCCGGCCATCCTCCTCCATCTATAAACAAAACGAGACTAACGAAGAATATTGGATGAATATTGGTGATGGGCTAATGGCGATCTACTTAACTTTTGGTAGAAAATAAGGATAAAGTATATCTTTAAAGGAGTATTTTGGGGAATTACCGGAGCAACTTATGTTTATTAAAGAAAAATCGAAGAAAGAGAAATTTTTCGATATGGACAGTCAAAGCCTTCAATTTCACCCTATAGTCATTGTCGGATTTTTTTTTCAACCAAATGGACACAAATCCCGCGGTCAAACACCGCGGGACAGCGAGATACGGAGAACCAAACAAAATGCGTCACGTGGTCAAAAAATCCCGCAGGTAAACGTGAATTCCCGTTGGTCTTTTCGTATTCCGCATTTCAAAAATTCTCGCTGTTTTGCCATAAATACCCACGCGATCTTTCAAATACCCACGGTTTTTCACATTTTTCGATAATAATGGCCTATTTTTCGATTTTCAAGCGGAAAAATTAACACTTTTCACGTTTCATTTTTCGAGTTCCAAAAAGGTAATGGTCAAATAACTCTTCTATAACGACAAAATTTCGGACAAAATATATTTTTGAAATCAATAACCTTCGTTTGCGGTAATAAATCTCCCGCTTGAAAGTCAAGAACGGAAAATTTGGAACTCGAAAAATGAAAGTTGTTAATTTTCCCTCTTGAAAATTGGAAAATAGGCCATTATTATCGAGAAATGTGAAAAATCGCGAGTATTTGTAAGATATATGTGGGCACCTGATATCTATGAGGGTTCATCCACTCCGGTTACAACATTCCTTTTTATTGCGCCTAAAATCTCTATTTCTGCTAATATTTTTCCCCGTGGATATTTATAGCAAAATAGCAAGAATTTTTGAAATGCAGAATACGAAAAGACCAACTGAAATTCACATCGACTTGCAAAATCTTCGGTTGACCCACGAAATTTTTGACCATCTAGCGCATTTTATTTGATTCTCCGTATCACGCTGTTCCGCTGAGATTTATGTCTATTTGATTGAAATAAATGTGACAATGACTATCGAGTGAAGTTGAACTATTTAATGTCCATATCAAAGAAAATCTCTTCAAGAAATATACTTTTGATTTGAAAAAATATAATACCTGAATAAATGCGTTTAACGTGTAGTACACTAGTACCAACTCAAAAAGTTGTCAGGAAAAGATACTTTTGCTTTTGTGGCCTTCCCTACATTACCAAGTTAGACTTTGACTAATGAAACGGGGAAAACCAACGATCTAAATTTTATATTATATATTCATCAAACCGGTTCAACGGCGATCGGACCGGTTGAACCAGACCCGAACACCAAAGCGGTTTAATTTATTAACCGGTTATGAAAACATCGGTGGTGTCTATCAACTTAGGACGATGGTGGTCCAAGAATTTTGAAAAAGTCAATAAAGAATATTTAAAAGGTTGGTAGAACTAGAGAAATTATTGGTGGTGGAATAGGAAGAGGTTTTTAAGGATCCTGTACCATATTATTTGATGATCGATGGTTACTTTCCATACATGAATAAGTCTATACTTGCATAATATATAGATACAATACGGGCGAACAATGGACCGTGTACATGGTCCGATAAACTACAAACTATATACATTACACAAACGTGTAAACATATATATATATATATATACACATATTTAGATTCAAATAAAAAATTTAAATATCGTAGGAACGTAAGAAATGATTTTAAAATTATTTTTAAATATTCAAAACACGTTATTTTACAAAACACGTTTTTTAAATTTATATTAATAATAATTATTGAAAAAGTTTTGAAGAAAAATGTGTTTTGGATATTTAAAAAGTGACCTCAAAGTCATTCCTACTTTCTCACGATATTTATATTTTTTATTTAAACCGTGCGATGCACGACAATTTAAGTTAAGCAAGTTTTATATTTATAATTTTTATAGGTTTAATAGTTTAATATTATTTTTTAATTAGTGTTTGAGTAGGATTCGTAGATTTTTTAATTAATTATTATTATACTCAAATATTATCTAACTCTATCTAAATTTAATTTTTAATTTATCTCTTAAATTTTAATAATTATTTATTTTTAAATTATGATAAGCCGTCACGTGTGATTTTGCATATTAGCAAAATATAGAGCAACCTTTTATTCTCCTTTACTATATACTAGATCTAAACCGTGCGACGCACGACAGTTAAGCAATTTTTATATTCACAATTTTTATAGGTTTAATAGTTTAATATTATTTTTTAATTAGTGTTTGAGTAGGATTTATAGATTTTTTAATTAATTATTATTATTATATTCAAATATTATCTAACTCTATCTAAATTTATTTTTTAAATTATCTTTTAAATTTAAATAATTATTTATTTTTAAATTATGAGAGGCTACCACGTGACATTTTCCTATGTGGCAAAATATGGAGCAATCTTTTATTATCCTTTAGTATATACTAGTTAAACCGTGCGATGCACGACAATTTAAGTTAAGAAATTTTTTATATTCATAACTTTTATAAGTTTAATAGTTTAATATTATTTTTCAATTAGTGTTTGAATAGGATTCATAGATCTTTAATGAATTATTATTATATTCAAATATTATATAACTCTATCTAAATATATTGTTTAGTTTATCTTTTAAATTTAAATAATTATAATTATTTATTTTTAAATTATGAGACTTGCCACGTATTATTTTGTCTATATAATATAATTTGAATGAACTTTTATTCTCATTTAGTATAGATATAAATATAGATATACTAACAAACACTCCGTCGGGAATGATCGCGTGGAGCACAAGGGTCATGGTTACTATTCATGTTGATAGAAACTAAAATCAAAACATTCCATTAACCAGGAAATGTATTAGTAGGATACTTATAAAAGTTAACAAGTAATTATATTTATTGAATTTATTTATATAGGGGAAGAATTCATAGAGAAGCTTCAAATTTTGGGGAAGGAGGGAAGCAAATTTTAACCCTTGATTTTTTCATAAAAAAGGTTTTTGAACATTCATTTGTGATGAAATTAATGGAGCTTCTCTATGAATTCTTCCCCTATATAAGCATACATTGAGCTTATAACATTGATCTTATTATTCATTATTTTTTATCTTTGAGGTGCAATAATAGTATATGAGGTTGAATAAGTAATAAATAGTAACAATTACTTTGGTAATTGTAATAGCGCATATATATATATATATGAAAAGGATTAATGAAGAAGCTTCAAATTTTGAGGAAGAAGAGAAGCAAATCTTAGCCATTAATTTTTTCATAAATAAATATTTTTAACATTCATTTGTGATGAATGTTAAATTTTAAAATTATTTGTGTATTTTAAAATTCATTTATGATAAAATCAAGGGTTCAGATTTGCTTCCCTATTTCCTTAATTGTTTTGCTTCCCTCTTAATCTCCAATATATATATATATATATATCCATCTTTCTATTTATTACTTTGTTTTTTTTTCTTTGAGGTGTAATAGTAGTATATGAGTATGAATAAGCAATAAATAGTAACAATTATTTTAGTAATTGTAATAGCATAAATGCAATAACACTACATATAATATAATTGGGTTGGCATCCTATAATGGAGGGTTCCTTTTAGAGTTTTTCTTTTAAAAAAACCCCATTGTTCTAATGAAAAAAAAATTGAAAAGGTTTTTATAATTTAATTGGATTAAATTAATAAGGAAGAGAATGTACATTTTGATTGAAAGGTACGGAATCAATGAACTTTTTACAAAATTCTTTTCGGTAAAAGAGCTTTAAAAAAACCCTCCGTCGTAGATGACCAAGTAACCCAAGCTCATAAACCATATTTGTTCAAGTACAAGTTAGCGCCAATGATTGAATTTGAACGTGAAATGCATGCTCACATAAAAAGAGCTGGGCAAAATAACTTTTTTTTCGTAGATTTGTATTTGTGAAAAATGATCGGGTCAAAAAGTTTTGGAGAATTTCAACATAACAAAGAATTTTTAGACTTGTTTTTGTAGCAATTTTTAGGGTGACGTGCATAATTAAATGACGGTACAAAATGATTAGATCACATATATATTATCTTTGAAGTGGACAAAGTTAGAGAATTTGAGTTAGAGTGCGGATTTGTTACAACTTCCGAATACATATCAAATGGATATACATTTTGAAACAGTCAACAGCCAACTGTACATTACATAATAGTAGAAGAAATATTGACAACCATATCATGAAGATAGAGTTAAAAGCAACCTATATCTCTATAGCAAGTATGAATATAAATTATACATCCCTCAATAGGGTAGTACTTAGGATCTAAATTACAATGTGGTTTTTCCCTTAAAACCGCGGTGGTGCAGGTTTAGCAAATGAAAAATCATCCTCGTGTCTTGTTTCAAGAACTTGTTCAGTCGAATGATCCAACTCAATCTCATTATCACTCTGATAATCAACCCTCACGTCAATCAAGTGTCTAGTGGATGATTCGGGAGACAATGGTTCGGCCTCAAAATCTGATACATCAGTGTCCTCATAGTTGACAGACCGTGTGGAGTGGCCCGTTGTTTTGAACCTGTGAAGCGTAGCTGCAGCAGTCGGGTAGAGGGCTGATGCCATTGGATGAACTGGGCTAGCAGTAACACTGGTTGCGGTTGAACGAGCTGGGGACTTGCCACCATGTTTCTTTTTCACAGCCATTCGCCATTGCTTGAGGGCCTTGGCTGTTTGTTCATCGAAGATAGATTTCTTCATGTTGGACCCCATCTACACATGCACCATCATGTCAATTAAGTGTCTAATTAAAATAATAAATAGAGGTGTTAATTGGTCCAAAAATTACTATGGAAAGAACAAGTTAATGAAAAGATGATAAACCTGAGATAGAAGTGCATATAGCGGAAGTGTTATATAGCTGCACAAGATCAAAACTCCGACCCTACATATAGCAGAAATAGAAATCTCTCTATTAGCAAACAATAATAACCTCATGCTTGATAATATGGCCAATTTAATGAGAAATTACCCGATAACAAGTTTTAAGATCACAAGTCTCATATTATCATGGAAGCAAGAATTGATCTTATACTCATACTGCAAAAGCACAAGATAACAGTCTCATGTTACCAATGGTTCACAAAAGTTTCAAAAAGCCGGGAATTAAATTATCACAATAATATGAAGTTTAGTTACCCAAATCCAGAAGAAGTAAGTAATCTGGAAAGCATTCTGTGAGCACAAAAGACCAGTAAAGCAGTTAGTGACATCGTAATGAATAAATTATGTGATCAAATTTTCAAATTTCACCATGTACCTGAAACAGAGCAAAGTGTATGAGATGAAGCATAAGGCGTGGCCTTGAGAACCAAAAATATTTATCAGAGGCCTGCACTAGAGGAATCCCTTGGACGACTGCATGTCTTTCCGTAATTCCAATAGCCATTTTTGTCAAAATGGCTTGCAGCTGAGTTCCAACAGCTAAGATAACCTGCACAAAAATAGATCAGTGGTCGATTCTTGGGAATCAATCTTTTAAAGGAATTGGAAAACGACACTTACAACTAATGGAATTATCGATGCCCAAAACATTGCCTGCCAACCTGCATGAAAATTATAAGGTTTCAGTATCAATCCATATACTTTAGACTGGATCTATTTGGTTGTGTTTTATCTCAAATGGGTTACATAAGAAAATTAGGTAAAAAGGAAATAGGTCAGAGGGATCCAGTTTTATAGTGTTTATACCTCCTGAAAAATTATTTTTATAATCATAACTAATGTATTAACTGTTCTTAGAAGAAAAGAAAAAAAAAGCAGACAAAGAATTGTTTGCTGTTTAAAGTTGACCCCATCCAAACTGGCCACTTTCAGTCCTTTAGACTGATACTATAAAATGACCCACTCCAACCCACACTTGTTTCTACCAGCTAACCAACATTTCCAATGTGCCCATCTTGCCATGTTTAGAAATTATGACTTATAGAGTTTGCATAGGTTGAGAAATTGTAAATGCACCGATTTTGGCAGATTTCAAAGTAATGGCACATGGATAAGAGCTTGGCGTTGACTTTTTGAGTTAAACATTTTAAAATTCAAATTCAGAATTGATTTGGGTTTTAAACATGTGCAAACTGTTTTTGATATATGAATACATTGCGAACATATTAACTACGAAATGTAAAACGATAAACAAATAGCTAGTGACAAAAATCATATCAATTATGTGTCAGAAAAGAACCAGGTTTGACGTTTAGGACTTACCATTTACATTTAGAAGCAAGAAGATCACAAACGATGCCCATAGTACAGGACTGAAAATTTGAACAATTACAGAATGTTAAGGTGAGTAGAGAAAACATAAACTTAAGAAAATTGTTAACAGTGATATTATTTGTACCTGACTCCCACAACTACTTGGAAGTCATCCTCCAATGACCTTTTGATGTACTTTTGGAAGTTAAATTTTGTTCCTGGAGCTAAATGCAGCTGAAAGGAGAGAACAATTCAGACTAAGAAGAACAAAAAAATAAATTGGAGTAATAAATAATCGATAAAGAAAACAGAGAAAATTTTCTCACATTTATGAATCCGTGTCGCAAGGTCATATAATCAGACTTAGTGACAGACCTAAAAAATTGGCGGAAGAAACATCCCTACACAAAAAAAAAAAAAAAACCTATATAAGGAAACACATAACATAAAAGCTATTATGCACATGAAAATTAAAATAAGTCCTCAAGAACTTACAATGTAAAAGAAGAATGGAATTCGGGTCCAAAAGCTTGTGTGTGCTCTCACGAAAGACGTCTCGTGGGTAAGCCTAAATCTTGAAGGATCTGTAATTTCCATCATAAATGAAGAAGTGATTACAATTAAGGAATTCCACTAATTTAGGCTGGTTTCTGAATTTTGATTTTTATGACAAGCATACTGTAAGTAGTAAAATTTCTTTAATAAAGAACTAGCATTCTCGGCCTATGAAAAACTACATTATGTTTATGATTGGGCTAAAACTGTTATCATGAAGTCACAAAATATAACATACCATTGGAAAATTCATAGTCATGGGATGATGTCTCTTCTTCCCACTGCTTCCACCCACGTGTCTGCAAACGAATAAAAAAAGCAGCAAAATTTTACATTTTGGAGAACATCCAATTACACCAAAAGCCAAAGTCCCCTGCTTTCTCCTCAAACATATTTTCTTTTTTGGGCAAAGCAGATATTTTATGCTACAGGATCATACATAGGATTCGGATGTCAAGCAAAACCTATATTAACTTCAATGATAAAATGATTTACAAAGATGAGAAGTCACAATGGTAGTAGGTAATGTACCTTTAACCTCCCTAGTGCCATAGTAATAGCACTATACGCTACGTGTAAAACAGCAAGAAAGAATATGAGTATGTGCAACTGATGCAACCCATCAACAGTTATAATCGGTACTTTCCCCTATCAAGAAACAGAAGTTTAGCCTCAATATAACAAGCTACTACTTATACACGTGTATATAGTATAATGTTTAAGCAAGATACCTTCTTGCAGCTAGACTTAGATGCACCAGCTAATGATCTACGATTCTCGTACCACAATAGTAACCGATGGGCTCCTTCTTTCGCAACTTTATCTTTCTTAGCACATGGTAACATCGTATCAGCTGCACCGACCGGTATGCATATTTTCGCAATGTAATATTGACTAAAAGTCAATATTAGTGAGATAAACCCTAGAACCATCAACTCTACACATTCCAAACAAAATAAAGTTTAGAAAATATATTTTCATGGAAATGAAAAATAACAGAAATTGTGTAGCTTACCAGCTTTGACTTTCTCCAGAGCTTCAAACAAAGCTTTCTTGTGCTTGTCTGTAAAAAACTGATAGTAAATTTCATCTTTTAGTAACCAAGATTGAACCACAAAATTGAAAAATTATTCAAGAATTATAATAAAGTTTCATTCTTTCTGTCTTTTTATTAAATTCTAAACATCCTATATTCTTGGGTCAACATAATCAAATAGAAGGAAACAAATCCATGTCTAAATAGAGATTTGCAAAATTTCCAAGTGGGTGTAGTAAAATACTAACCCAATCCACAATTTACTTCAGAAAAAATAAAATAGTAAGTACCTTTCCAAGTCTATGAAGAATTTTTTCTAAAGCTATGGAGATGATGATAATAACTGCACAAACACCAGCAACAGCCCATGTTGGTGTTTGATCAAGTTCCCTTGTAACCTCACTTGTTTCCCCTGCCATTTTCACCCTCACAGCAATTCACTGAAAAAGTTTAAAGCTTTTTAACACACACGAAATGGGTTCTCCTAAATAAGATGTTTATAATTATGTGTATAGATAATTAGATATAGATATTACATTAATAAAATATTAATATTGGTTTGACCAATGTATGGATTTTGGGATTCTTATTTGACTCTGATCTGGTCTGGTCAGAAAGAGATGAACAGTGGAAGGTGACTTTGGTAGCTCAAATCCTATCTAAACAGGGTTGTTATGGGGTAGAAGTTAAGCTGGACAGCCTAATCATAATAGTTTCTTATTCTAATTCTCTAATAAATTACTTTTTCTGTCTCAACTGGATTTTCATCCTCTCACTATAGGTACCCAGAGTGGAGCTAGACAGCCTAATCATAATAGTTTCTTATTCTAATTCTCTAATAAATTACTTTTTCTGTCCCAACTGGATTTTCATCCTCTCACTATAGGTATTCAGAGTGGAGGTAAGATTCATACACCCCTCATTAATGGGGTGTATGAATTTCAATTTAAGATATCATATCACACTCATTTGAAATTTGTATACCCCTGTCACATCACTATTAATTCATTATTAACATTAATTTTAAACTTATTTGATTTTTCTCTTATATCTTTTAAAATATAACTTTTATAAAATTTCAAATATACCGTTGAAACGAGCTTATTTTTATTTACGTTTTGATGTAAATTTTATTCAAAACTGAGTCGGGTAAAAAATAATGTAGTTTTTCTTAAAAAATTTAAAGTTGTCGGTTTTTTCTTCGTTTTTTTACGTTTTGTTCGTTTTTCTTCGTCCTTTTAATGTTTTTTTTCGTTTTCTTCGTTTTCTTTTACGTTTTTCTTCATTTTTTTTCTTAGTTTTTTTACATTTTTTCGCTTTTCTTCGTTCTTTTTTGTTTTTAATTTATTTTTTTGTTTTTTAAACATTTTGTTTGTTTTTTTAGCTTCTTTTTTTTCGTTTTCCCCCTTTTTAATGTTTTTTTTACATTTTATCATTGTTTTTCGTTTTTAAACGTTTTCCTTTTTTAGACGTTTTTTTTTTGTTATCTTCGTTTTTTCCGTTTATAACTATGATGCACCCAGATTTTGAGACAACAAAGTTTTATAACTACGATGCATCGTAAAATTATAAGGTTACTAAATCATATTATATAACTATGATGCACGGACTTATATGATAATGATATTGTATATTTACTCGATCGCAGACATTTATAACTTATAAATATGATGCAATGAATTTTTAAAATTTACAGTACCACATATTTTATAACTATGATACACCCAAATTTTGAAATAACAAAGTTCATATTTACGATGAATAGTAAAAGTATAAGTTAGTGCATGATATATTATAACTATGATGCACTTAGACTTATATGATAATGATGGTTATTGTATATTTACTCGATCGCAAACATTTATAACTTATAAATATGATGCACTGAATTTACAAAATTACAGTACTATATTTTTATAACTATGATGCAACCATACCTTATATGATAATGATATTTATCATATATCTAGAAATTAGAGTGACATTTTTTTATACCCATGATACACCATATTTTATAATATGATGCACGATTATTTTATTTAATAACTATACTTTATTGTATATTTTGACTAATCAACACATCAGATTTTAAGTCTGGGTGTATCATAAAACCGAAAAAAAACGTAAATAAAACGAAAAAAAAAGTTAAAAAATAAAGAAAACGTAAAAAAACGTAAAAAAACAAAGAAAAACGGAAAAAAACGTAAAAAGGACGAAGAAAAATGAAAAAACGTAAAAAGACGAAGAAACCGAAAACTTGAATTTTTTTTTTTGTAAAAAATACACCCGATTCAGTTTTGAATAAAATTTATATCGAAACGTAAATAAAAATTAGTACGTCACAACGGTATATTTGAAATTTTAAAAAGAGTTATATTTTAAAAGATATAAGATAAAAATCAAATAAGTTTAAAATTAATTTTAATAATAAAGTAATAGTGATGTGATGGGGATATATAATTCTTAAAAAAGGTGTATGAATCTCAACAATTCAAAATGGAGTTATCTTCTAAATTTTTTTTTGAAAGGCAAGTCATCTTCTAAATTGGTTCATTTTTTATCAACTATTTTAAACATATAAAAATGGCAGTTTTGCAACATTTATAGAATCTACAAACCAACTTGAGTTAGAATTATTGGTACAGTAGAATATAATATTATATATTATGACTTATAAAGAAAAATTCTGGTATGATTTAAGTATTTAATTACTCTAATTGAATGATTAAGTTTCGTTAGTTAGATCCGTGACCTATGTTTTATTCTCGTGTGAGTTATTCAAATTTATTTTTCTCGTTAAATGTGAGTTTGTGGAAAGTAAGCGTTACAAGTGGTAAGTTCTAAGGTCTTTTTGGTTTTTGTGTACCGTGGATAGTTGTCTAACTTCGACTTGACTCGTAATTTGAAACTTTAATTTTTAATTTATGACTTGTGACTCGACTCGACTTGTAAGAATTTTATTATTTTATAATAAATATATATATATATATATACGTATATCATTGTTAAAGATTTTATTTTTAAAAGAAGTAAAACATTGTGAGAATCAATAGTGAAGTCGTTGACTAACAATCAACACAAATGATTAATTTAAAAAGAGATTATTGTCATTTTCCTTTATTTTGTGCTATTATTTTTTATATTACATTACGCTAAAAGTTTGTCTGATTTTCTGACTCGTAAGAGTCGTACAAGACTCGAAAGAGTCACACACGACTCAAAAAAGTAAATACTCGTAAGAGTCAAAGTCATTTAAGAACTGGAATGCGAGTCGCCTCATTTTATGAACTTTTAACTCGACTCGTGACTTGTAAGAGTCTAACACCTATTATACTGGGTACCATATATTTATTGATAATACTAGGTTTCTTTATTTTTGTAAATAACAAAAAGTCAAAGAATTAACAGAGTTTTTCTTAATCTTAAATCTTGTAAGATATATTTATTTAAAACAAAAACAAAAATTACGGTTTTAGAAAATATTCTTTACTTTTTGAACTTTAACAAGTGCCTTAAAACAATGTTTAACAATGTCATTATGAAAAGTTTAACATAACCAATATTCAACTTGCTATAGATATTTAACTATAAAAAAAAAATGATAAAACTGATTTTCTTGTAGTTCTCTACGGACCAATTCCACAACCAGTTAATTGTAGCACCTTTTATATATATATATATATACATGGTACATTAAAAACATGAACTTTACACATAAATATGCACATTTTTCATGAATTTATCAAAATATGAAATATCATCGCACCTTATACATATGGAAAATAATGAGTGTATTAATTGTTATATGTTAATTACAGTATTAAATAATGAGTGTATTAATTGTTATATGTTAATTATAGTATGCTTATGTATTGCTCTGGACAATTATTATCAAAATCTTCTTTTGAAGACAAAAAGTAACATACATTAAAATTTGCAGATACACTTTTTTTTGAAAAAGATTATACATCTATTCCAATATTAAGACTTATATCCACAATCTCTGTAAGATTACTTTAAGACCGTTCACACCCATTATGTTTGTCATGAGATATTGTAAGCGTTACATTAGCACGACTAAATATCATCACATGACTGACGACAATACAATCCTCATGATATCTCATGACTAACAACTATGACCCACTATTTTATCAAATAACTCGTACATCGTGCTTTATTTGTTGTATCTAGACATTATTTAAAATAGATAAAGGGGGGAAATTTTAAAAATGAGTGGGATCTGCAAGTTCTCGTGTTACCATCGTGCTCCGCTGACAACGAACAAGTGACGACGGAGCCCACTTTGTCCATTTGTGGTCCGTAAAGTCCCACCGGTAGTGGTCTAATACCATTATATATATATATATATATATATATATTTATAGGGTGGGGGTCAAGAGGGAAGAAAAAAATTAGAGAATTAGGGAAGCAAATCTCAACCATTGATTTCATCATAAATGAATTTTAAAAATTATAAAAAACTTCAAAATTTAACATTCATCACCAATGAATGTTAAAAACGTTTTTTAATAAAAAAATCAAGGGCTAAGATTTGCTTCCCTCCTTCCCCAAATTTTGAAGCTTCCCTATGGATCATTCCTCTATATATATGGGGAAGGGATAATCTTAGGGGAAGGGAGGAAGCTTATCTGGACCGCCCGTTAGCATTCATCACGTTAAAATATTTTTAAATTAATATTCATCAAGATGAATGATAACTAACATTCACCTTGTTGAATGTTAACAGACAGTCCAGATTAGCTTCTTTCAAAATTACCCATTTTCTCTTAATCATCTATATATCTATATGTAAATATATTACTTAGATTCGAATCTAAATATATATTTCTATACAACATAAAGATCTATACATATATATATACTAGCAGAATACCCGCGCAATGCAGCGGGAACAATTTATTAGGTTCACATTTATTCGATATATAGTATTTTGTGTTCTGAAATATTTTAAAAATCCAAAACCATATGACAACACACGAAGTATACTATATTGTAAATGGGAAATTTTTTTTTTAACAATATTTCAAAAATACTTGTAACAAAATAACTCAAAATTAAATCATAAGATATCATTGCAAACACGATAGTTGGGTTGCTAGTTGCGAGTGTCGGGTTTTGAGTTCTTAATGGACATGTTTCGATTTGTTGAGTCATTTGTTGAGTCTATTTGATTTTTTATTTTTGGTTTATTTTTTGTGTTTTGATATTAAGCATTATGTACGTTACATTGTAATCCTAAAACTTGATCAAAAATTTAATTACTCGTCCCAACCGTGATTAAAGTTAAAATTAATTGTCATATGTTAATTAGTTTATAGTTTAATAATGTTTATATTAATGATAATTAAATGTTACATATTAATTAGTTTATAGTTTAATAATACTTGTATTAATGATTATTTAATAAATGTAAGGGAATGTTAATTATTTCTATAGATTTCTAATAATAATTTTAATAATTATAAGGGTAAAATAATAAAATATATTTAAAAAAAAAAATTGAAATGTATTAAATAACAGTAAAATGTGTATATATATAACTTGCATTCGAATCTAAAAATATATTTATATACAGCGTAAAGATCTATATCAGGTAATGATATATGTCGGTAGCCACTAGTGGATGAGATATAAAGTCAGCGAGGAATTAATTGCTAAAGTGGAAATGCATACAAAGTCAACGAGCAATTAATTGCTAAAGTAGAAATGCATATCGTGATAACAGCCGTACTTTTTTTTAACCTATAATTTTGTTTTTACTTTTTCAAATTTATATAATGTGCTACTGCAAATTCTAATCAACTTATAAGCTAGTTGATGAATGTAACAATCTATGACGAATCTCATAGAATTTGTGGACATGATACATGTAGTGTCGATGACTAATCATTCACCCTACGTGTTAGTATCCTTTTTAACGGTATCTCTTATTTATTAAGCGGTACAAACTTAAACAAGTTTAATTTTTACATAGATAATAATAATAATACCCGTACTTTGAGAAATCTTCTATTTGTGGATTGGACAATTAAAAAATAAAATTATTAATTGAAACTATTATGATTGATTTGAGAATCTCTTGACGTGAGAGATTGATTTAGTTTACAGATTGAGATGGTCATATCTTTTCTTATGAATTGAGATTTGTAATATCCATCAACATAGACAAAACTAAGGCTTATAGATTAGATGAAAGACAAAAGCTCTCGTTGTTCAAATTTTTTTGCTTAAACAACAATGTTTGGAGGTAACTTTTAGAGGTTGTCTAAGTGATAAATTTAAAAAGAAGATAATTCTTTTATATTTGGAGAGGTCTAAGGTTCAAATTCTACTTAACAATATTTAGGGTTATCTTGATCTCTTTAGGGAGAGCTTTATTTGTACAAAATATGTGTGGTGGTGGGTTTGATTCACGTGAAATAGTGATCCGACAACGGTAGAGTCGAAATCACGGTTAAAAAAAAATAATGTTTGAGTGTAATACATGAACCTTAGTTGTTACTCCATCCGTCCTAATTTTATTCTTTACATTACTATTTTGTTTGTACAAAAAAAAGTTATCTAGTTGTATGAAATAACTATTAAAAATCATTAAACTCTCAAATCTACCATCATTTATTTATTTTGATAACTCATTTCTTAAATATTACAAGTCAAATTCACCTGAATATAATAGAAAAAATGACATTTTCTTATGATATTTTAAATTGCAAAAAAATTGTTAAAGGACAAAAAAAATTGAATCGGGGAAAGTATTTTAGGTATTACATTCGATATCACTAAATATGATTCCAACTTGAATTAATTAAATACGGTTGATAATACGTTATTTAATAACGGTCTATATTTTTTATTTCCTAATCTCCAATAAATCATTTATATTAAGTATTAATTTGTTTCTTCTTTTTTCTTGTTGAATAGAGGGATTTACAATTATTATTTATGGATCTCGTGTATAAATGAAATTTTATACGGAAAGATTTGTTGTAGTTTTGTTTGTTATGGTGGCAATGGTAAGAATGAACTTTTTATTTTTTTATCTTAACATTAACTAATCTTTTTATTTAAAAATTATATCAAAATTATTAGAATTCTATGCTCTTTAATATTAAAATATATTTTTTTAAATATATATATATTATATATATGTGATATAAAATATAAATTTGTGTATCATAACCTTTATAATTTTTATGTGTGATACACACTATTAAAGTTTTAGTGTGATACACAAAAAATTATAAAAGTTGTGATACACAAATTTAATTTGTATATCATATTTTTTTGAAATTTTTTTATTTCATATTAAAGAACATAGGATTCTAGTAATTTTAAAATAAATATTTTATCATAAAAATTAGTTAATGTTAAAATAAAAAATAAAAAAATTCAATCCTACCATTACTACTATAATAATTAATTCTATTTGAACCCTCCCTAATTTTATACAAAGTAGTTTGAAAGTAAAGAGTTGTCACAAACAAAAACAAAATCTAAAAAGAAAATTTAACCAATAAAAAATATGAAATTAGAAACGATAATTGACGTCGAAATTGTAATACAAAGAAGTAGTTATGTTTTTTTTTCTTTTCTTATGGTACGTATTTAAATTTATATACTGTATTTATTGTAGTATATTTATTATCTGGAGACCATAGAATAAATTCATGTATAAAAATCATAACCATCCTTGCTACTTTATTGGGGTTGTTATTGTACATTTGTTTTTTTCAAAGAATCAACAGTTAAACTTTGATTTGTCATGATGTTGTGAGACTGTTTACATGATGCAAAATGTGACCCCATTTTTTGAAATGCGATTGGTGCAAACAAATAACAAAGAGTATGTACATGGAACTATTGGGGACGGTTTTAGAAAATCAACCACTTAGAGGAGATCAATATGTGACCGTGTGAATGTTCCTATAATTCTTAAAGGAATTTGACATCCTCACTGCAGAAGCTTACCGATTGTATTGTTTGTGTGGTTAGTTTCTGCTTGTAGGAATCGTGTCAGTGATTGTACTCTATTAGTCAAGTACTTTATCCTATCAGCAGGATCGAGAATCTTGTAATTCATTTCAAGGTTGATTTCATTTGAGTTTTGGCTTAATCAACTTCACAATTAACATGTGTTATCTTTGTTTTAATCAATAAAGACACCCATTGAATAGTATCATTTGTGTTATCTATGTGTTTTGATTGTTTGAATGGCTTCTGGTGAAAATGTTTTTAAACCAATAGCTTGTCAATTGACGTTGAAAATATACGTTTAAGTGTTAAATTGTAGTACTCAATAGCTTGCCAATTGACGTTTTTAATGCAATTTACATTCATTATTCAAGATCCGGATGTAAACGACGGGGTTCTTTTTTTTCTTTTGTATACTTTACAACAGTAATATACCCTACCTACCACTACTAGAATAACGACCTTTAGAGACGACGAGAAGTCGTCGCTAAAGGCCTCAAAGTCATCGCAATAGATTTACTGACACCAAAACTCGTCGCTAAAGGCCTCAAAGTCATCGCAATAGATTTACTGACACCAAAACTCGTCGCTAAATGGTCGTCGCAGTAGCCTCGTCCAGGAAGGTCTACATCGAAGACATTCAACGACGACACAAGGGCCCCACTTTTGAATATTTGACAAAAAGATAAATTAAAATAAAATCCTTTAGCGACGACATTCTTCAACACGTCGTCGCTAAATGTTTGGTCAAGTGTCGTTTGGGTAGACCTACAGCGACGACAGGTAGTCGCTAAATGTGGCTGCAGTTTTGGGTCATTTGTCGTCGCTAAAGGCTTTTAGAGACTACCTGGCGTCGCTAAAAGTTAATGTAAGTTTTGACAGCTTGTTGCTGTTTTTGCAATTGCAATTTGCCCAGGTTTTACCCTGCTATTCGTCGTAGCTGATAATAACATGTTCTATAACCAATTTCCGCACATTTTTCAAATTCAAATCGCAAATACACAAATGATCGTATTTAAATGTCTTTGAGAATCCGAAAAGTAAACAACAAATATTCGAGACCCAATAACAAATGTTAAACAAACAGAATAAAATGTTTCAACACAAAAAAAAAAAATGTTCAACACATCTAATAACCAATTAACTTACTCCTAAGGCATTTCATTGTCGTCTCCTTCGTCTTCTTCTTCGTCTTCTTCTTCTTCTTCTTCTTCTTCTTCTTCTTCTTCTTGTCCTTGTACAAAATGACCTTGAGGGAGTTGAAAGCGTGGAGGTTTTTGAAGGGGTATGTTCATGTGACTCATCAAGGTAGAATGCATGTAATTTATGTAATCATTTTGAGATTGCACATGTGACTGTAACTGGGAATAAGTTTGAGATTATTGAATATGAGCTTCAATAATCTGTTGCAATTCTTGTTGAGTATAAAACCGCGGTGCTTGTGGTCCCGATGCTTGTGGCGCCGATGCTTGTGATCCAACACTTGAACTTGAACTCCCACTTGACAGCTTCCTACCACGGCCACGATTATGTCAACCACAACAAAAAAATATTATTAATTAAACCTTTAGCGACGACATGACGACACTGTCGTCGCTAAACTGAGAATTTTTTTTTTTTGCCGCATAAACAAAGAAAGGAAAAGAAATTAAAAAAACCTTTAGTGACGACAATGAGCGACGACGTGCGGTTTTGGTCAAACTTGGTGGAAGTTTTTGTCATTTTGTAACTCTTTAGCGACGACAATGGAGTCGTCGCTGAAGATGGCGTCGCTAGATCATCTTTTTCTTGTCGTGTACAACTTAAACTCAATCTTTTATAAGTACAAGGAAAAATAATGATAACGAGGATTAGTTCCCGTCACCCGTTGCATCGAGATGAAACTTTTGATATTGATTGGTTTTGATAAAAACAAATCGTTGAATTTTGATAGCTTGATTATTTTTAGCATGATTTGGATAATCGAATAACATGACTCATATAACTCCTACAATACAAATAAAAATTAAGCTTATTGTGATATTGTCGGGTTTTTAGTTTGATTTGATGAATCCAAGTTTTGAATCTTCAAAATGAGAATCAAGATGGAGTCGAGTGGGTTAACTTTTTAACTTTTTGATTTTTTGTTTTAGGTATATAATAAGGGTATTATTAGTAAATTTGGGGTTTAGAAATTTAGTTCTTCGATCCTTAACAATATTCAATCTTTATGAAAAGCACTATATGTTAAACTGACAATTCAATTATTTAGTTTATCTGTTAGGAGAAGTTGAAACAGGGAAATGATTCCAGAAAATTCATAAGAAGTTTTATATATTTATCAAGTATCTTATTGGAGACAATAGGTTAGAGTAAAAAGACACCTTTACCATTGATTATATCAAGAAACCTTCACTTTCTGTGTGTCGCAACCCCCAAGACGCGTGGCAGCGGAAGGTATGAGGTGTCAAGGGGGCGCCGACCAAATCAAATATCACAACACAAGAATTACAACAAACGACCTCTATATGAGACGTTTTCAAAAATCATTACATTACAAACTTAAAAGTGTTCACATAAAACTAGGAGTTCGCATCCGATACGTAGAATTACATAACTATTATTACAAAATATAGTAAATGCAATCTAATTCCTTGGTTGTTTCAAAATATGCGACTCGAGCTATTGCTTCCAAAGCATCCCACTGCGGCTGGTCACCTGAGAATACATACTAAAAGAGTCAACATAAAGTTGGTGAGTTCATAGGTTTGAAAACAGTTGATATCACATCGTATGGAACGTGTGGAACACAAGATTTCCTGTTTGTATCATCCAACAATGATAGTAATGTATTATAAAAATGTAAAAGAGGTGTATATTGTTGCCGTTAGCCCATAGTTTGAGCTTAACTGTGGTGTCGGGTCACAATCAAGTGCCACGATCGTGGTGCCTCCCAACGAGTGCCTAATCCAACACTCGTAAGAACAAATGATAATGCGTCCGTTTGACCAGTTAGTGCGACTAACCCGGACGGGGGGAGTCAATCCCAAATAGTACTATTCATTAACATTCACGCTATAACGATACTAACAAACTATGTGTGGGGGACTTTCAGGATTAGTTAAATAACTCATGCAACCAATATATTGTGTTTTGTACTTGCGTTCACATAAAAATAACAGTTGTTAAAAGCAGTTGTATGTATTCTCACCCCTGAGTGGAAATAGTAGAAAAAGGGGCTATGAAACTCACCTGAGATTAGTATGTTATTTAGCAAATAACAAATAGCAAACAACTTGTGTTCCCAAGAGTAATCTTCTAACGCCCTAGACGTATAAGATTGTGTAAGTAGATGTCTCAAAAGACAATCTATAGTGATTGTATAAGTGGAGGGTTAATGTCCACTTAAGCCAATCATGTAGGTGGAGGGTTAATGCCCACCTATTCGCTAGTAGTTCACTTAACTAATATGTCCATTCTTGTTTGCTTTATCGAAAACGTGTACGACCTGTTGGTGAAAGTTTGTGAAAACGTAATGTTGATTAGTGTGATAAGTGAGCGAAGCACACGAATGACGGGGGTCCGGGGGCAGCGCCCCCCGTGGCGGGGTCCAAGGGGTGGCAACCCCTGGTGGGGTCCAATGGGCAGGGCCCCTGGCTGGGGTATTGGTTCTTGATGGTTAGTTTGTTTAATTTGCGGTAGTCGATACATATATGGAGGGATCCAACCTTCTTTTTCACAAAAAGGACCGGAGCTCCCCAAGGTGAAGAACTCGGTCGGATGAATCCTTTGTCCAGGAGTTCCTGTAATTGGGTGGACAACTCCTGCAACTCGGATGGGGCTAATCGGTATGGGGCTTGTGCCACGGGAGCAGCTCCAGGCACAAGGTCTATTTGGAATTCGACTTGTCTAGGCGGGGGAAGGCCAGGCAAGTCTTCGGGAAAGACATCGGGAAAGTTTCGGACAATGGGTACATCCTCCAGTCGCTTTTCTTCTAAATTCTTCTCTGTTACGTGTGCGAGGATTGCCTGATACTATAACACCCCTCTTTCAATATATGAATATAATATTAATAAATACGGAAGCATGAATTAAAATACATAAATAGTTTACATTTCCCAAAAGTACACCAAATTTCAGATTTTTTTAAATTACAAAAGGCGGGGTATTATAAAAATTACAAAACAAGGTTTATCACAAAAACCATATCAGAGTTCAAGAGCGCAGTCAAACATTCCTTGATCAACCAATCACTTCCTGCACCCACAATTAAACAAACATATCCTGCAGGAAGTAAAATGAGGGGTTAGCACGAAGCTAAGTGAATAGGTTCATCACACAACATTCCACTTAGCGTAACTAGTTGTTTACACCAAATAATCGTAAACACACATAATTCAATGAGGATCGGTGGCTCTGGGGATATCATAATACCCGGGGATTCCCCCAAGAACACTTACCAACAATCTGTATGGCCAATACAGAATAGACCGATAACTAATGGTTATTAAACCCATACACAGGTCTCAAACACAACAAATGAATCAAAACCTGTGTAATACACATAATAACCAGAAGTCCAACTACACGTTGACCTCAATCACATACAGCACATTGGTTCGCACATCACGTAGATCAATAATCAATAATCAAGACTAAACAGTCTAATAAACATCTACGTTTACTTGTTGTAACCAAATAGTTACAACTAAATCAAATGATGAGTTCTGAATCCACTCACCGATACCTCTGACGATTCCACACTCAGGATTCTTATATCACTGAGTCTTACGTTGATCTGAAACAGAAAATCAAATACAAGTCAGAAGTTCGTTCCATAAACATCATTATAGTCTAATTATCCAATCAGGTAATCCCTGAAGTCTAGGCAAACAAAAGTTCAATCAGAAATAAACTCAGAAAAAGCCCGCAATACCGCTTAAAACTGAAAAATGTCATTTTCGGGTCCTAAATGACCCCGAATGGCCAAAACTGGGGGGGGGGGGGGGCTATTACATAAATAGTCTTGTGTATTAGGTCGTTTCCAAGTGACCATGCGAATTTCATCAAAATCTTATTTTGCCTAAGATTTTCACAAAAGTTAGTAACACTTGTGCATTTTCAAAATTTGCACAAAAAGACAAAAAGTCAACATCTTAGTTCGCAGGTCAACAATCTCGGTTCGCAGTCTCAGTTCGGTTCGCAGGTTTCAACTCGGTTCGCAACTCGGCTCGCAGGTCAACTCGGCTCGCAAGTCAACTCGCAGGTCAAGTCAACTCGCAAGTCAACTCGCACCGCAAGTCAACTCGCAAGCCAACTCAACTCGCAGGATGAACACAAGTTGCGAATTGAGACGCTGTTCAGCCGAAAATCATACTTTTTCAACCCAAAACTCAATATTTTGATTTCCTTTCAATCACACAAACTTCCTAACATCAAATAGGCATCAAATAACTACTTTTCAGCTTCAATAACAACCTACAACCAATAATTCACCAATTTTCAAGTAGTTTGCTAAAAATGGAAACATACTTCTAATTTGAACAAGGAAGCTGATTGATGAAGCTTATGATGATGATTCTGGTGTTATGAATTCGAAATCACAGGAACACAAGTATGAATTCAATTTTGGTTTTGGGTTTCTTGAATTTGATTTGCAAGTTTTCAAATAAAAGGAAGTAAGAAGAAGAAATGAGATATATATGAATTCAAAGTCGGCTTGCAAAGTCGGCTTGTGAAAAAGTGGTATAATTTTATACCCGTCCTAAATCTTTTGTCTGGAACCTGAAAACCGTTTGCGAGAAATATTATTTTATTTTACCGTCATCTATAATAATTTAAAACGATTAATATTTCACTAGTCACAATAAGTCAAAGGACTTATTTATCTACGTTTCACAATGAAATACATAATTTCAATTAATTTCTAAACGATTAAATAATCAATTAAAATACTATAAATTACCAGGGCACAGGAGAGGATGTTACAGATACCTTTTCTCAGGTATTTTCTAGTTTTCATACATGAAATGATGTTGAGGTTAGGTTTCTCGGTCTCCCCTTGTATGACCAAGGTTCTACCGGTAACGAGCGGAATACGAATGATTTTATCGAAGCAGACAATTTCAGCACGGTGTTTGGACAACCAGTCCATGCCTACAATGATATCAAAGCTCCCGATTTCGATAGGCATAAGATCTATGGGAAAGAGTTCGTTTACGAGGTTTAGTGTGCAATTGAGTATTATCCTATCGGCCGCAATCAGTTTGCCATTTGCTAGTTCTACAGTGTACTCAGCATCTAAGGAAATGGGAGTGATGTTGAGTAGTGGACATAACTCCTTAGAGATGAAACTTCTATCGACTCCGGTATCAAATAAAACAGAAACAGATAAGTCGTTGAGGAGAAACATACCCGTGACAATGTGGGGATCTTGACGGGCTTCTCCAGCTTTGAGTACAAAAGCTCTGCCGCGGGGGTGGTTGTTGTTATTGTTTCGTCTCGGGCATTCATTTCTGAAATGCCTTGGGTTGCCGCACTCGAAACAAGCTTTCGGTGCGTTAGGGTTGGTGTTGGTGTGGGTGTTTTGGTTGGGAGTTCTACAATCCTTGGTTTGATGTCCAAACCGCTTGCACCTGCCACACTGGTTACTACACTGACCATTGTGATGGCGTTTACATTTGGAACAGTAGGGTTGATTTCCGGCGTACCCTTTTCTTTCTCTAGAGTCTGAGGCGTAAGCCCTGATAGTTTTGGGCTTCTGGTGCTGTTGTTGTTGTGGAGCTCGGTTGTTTCCCTGCCACTTTCTTTTGTTATCCCCAGTGACCTTCTCAGTAGGTGTTCCTCGGCGGACAATTTGAGCCATAAGTTCATGTTCCTCGGCGGGGTCCAAGGGGCAGGGCCCCTGGCTGGGGTTGAGCTGCCAGGTCAGCACGAAAATTTTCATTTCGACTTATATTTCTTTAGTAAAAATGCTTCGATTCTGGATTTTTAGCGACACTAGGGCTAGTGTCGCAAATGGTTCGATTTTTAGGTCTTCAGCGGCACAAGACTAGTGTCGCTAATGTGATTTTGGCGACACAATGCTAGTGTCGCTAAGGTGACGGTTCAAATGCTATGGCGACACAAGGGTTAGTGTCGCTAATGTGATTTTGGCGACACAATGCTAGTGTCGCTAAGGTGACGGTTCAAATGCTATAGCGACACAAGGGTTAGTGTCGCTAATGGATATTGGGCTTCTGCGACACAGGGATCAGAAACAGACCAGTTTTGCCAATTTTATTTTGTAATCCAAATGTTCGAGATAAAATTCAAGAAAAATATATGTTGTTTCTTAATATGTTAGGTATTCAAAACAATTTTAACAGAATTTTTAGACAATTCTAAGTATTTATAAAAATTGTAGGTTCCCACAGAGGTCAAAAAGTAGCCAATCAGGAGACATGCAAGGAAATCGAGTTTCTGGGCAGAATGCGTGCATATTTGGACAAAGTCATCCAAACGACTATTTTTCTCAACAAAATTTCTGAAGTTTTGGCGGTGGTTTCAAGTCTTTTGGACATGTAAATCTCGAGTTATGACTAAAAAAATGAGGGACAGTTTTTCTGCCTTTTACCCAGCCAGTCTACATGTTTTTGTAAAACTTATTTCGGGTATCAAACGAGCTTCAAAAATTATGAAACCAGTGGCAAATGAAAGATAACTTCTTAAAGTTAGTTTTAGCCTTTTGAATCGTTCATTTTGGTTAAGTTTTGAGGGAGATATCACCTCCCAAAGTCGGGCAAAGTTTCCTGGTCGGATTTCATGTAAGGTTCTTGCATGTTTTAAGTTATGAAAACGATTTTTGTGTAATATTTTGGACATATCTTTGTTAAGTGAGCATTTTAACAGGTTTATAGATGTGTTACAAGTATTCTAGATGAGTTAGATGTTCTTACAAGCTTGAAAAACCGATCACAAAGGAGAGGGAGGTGAGAAAAGGGCTTGATTCTTGACTTCTTCTCGAAAGTGTGATAGCGGCTTGTGGTGGTGGAGTGGTGGTTGATGGTGGTGAGGAGGTGGTTGATGGTGGTGAGGAGGTGGTGGCAGATTTTTAGAGAGAGAGAGAGTAGAGAGAAGGAGGAGAGAAATGTGGGCTTGTGTGTGTGAAAGTGGAGCATAGTGAGGTGTTTTTGTGGGGTGGGCTTGGGCCTATTTGGGGTGGGCCTCTTGGACCAGCCTAGGCCGAGTTGGGCCTGGCCCAAAGGTGTTTCGGGCTCGTGACTCGTTTTCTCAACTTCGTGTTTCGTTCCCCGTTCGTTTAAACGTTAATTTGTGGTTTTAAAAAGTTGATAATTTGCGTTAAGCTTTTGTATATACTTTTATTTTGTGAATAATATTCGGGATAAGTAAGTATTCTTAAAATACTAAATTGAGTTACAAAAGTCTATTTCGGGTGTTGCTCGGGTGTCGGGCTCGATTTGCGCGTTTTCGTCGCGTTTGTTACGTTTTAAACAAAACGTCAAAGTTTTTCGTGTATTATTATATGAAATAATAATATAAGGTATATAACCACTACTTTAACTATAAAATATGATTACGTTATCTATGAAAAGTTTTCACCAACGTCGTATAAATAGTCGGACCACGTCCGATTGTTTCGCGTAATTACGAATAATTACGAAGGTGTAAATCAAACAATTACGTAAGTGTTCATACACATATATACAAATAGTTGCAAGAAATCACAAGTACTTAGCCTAATAAAGAACTAAATACACGTAATTAGAGTTCTAGTTTAAGGTAATCATTACCCTAAAGTGTCGGGTGTCACACTGTGAGTGGTGATTAAATGGTGATAATATCCTCAAAACTCCGCCGATAAATGCACGATTCACTCTAAGAATTGAATATAAGGGATAATAATAATACATGCCCCTTTAATTTGGCATTTTCCAGTTTCCATATATATTATGACATGATTTTGATTTTTTTCTCCTATGGCGATGGTAGTGTAGCCTTGACAGAAACTTCATCTACATTCTTTATTTCTGTTTCATGCTGATCGACAGCCCTCATATCGATCACCTGTTGATTACTAGGTGGTTTAAAACGAGATGGTTGTTCAGCTACAAAATTTGATTGATTGTAGGTGACAGATCGTTCAGTGTAGCCAGTTGTCTTGGAACGAGGGAGTGTCAATGGAGTCGAATTTGGTGAAATGAAAGCACCAAGCCTATCCCCAAGTGTTCGGTTCAATGACCTGCCACTTCTATCTCCTAGTTTTTTCCTAACGGACATTCGCCATTGCATGAGTGCCTTGGATGTTTGCTCATCGAAGATGGATTTCTTCATATTTGACCCCATCTATACATTCAAGACATACGCTACATTAAATATGTCACTTTTAATCAATCAGGGTCAGAGTTAGGAAATTATTATCCAGTGGACATACTTGCACAATCAAATTGAATTAATAAAAAAGTTCATTTTAAGGGGACAAAAAAGTTCTTTACATTGTAACATTTTGTAAGGGGGCAGCTGCCCCTTGCCTTGTTACTGTCTCCCCCCCTCCCGCTTCTAATATGACCTTAAAAGTTGAATTATATCTTAAACTTATACATATAATACTATAATGGGATGAGATATCAGATATGTATACATGTGTGTTATATGAATAATGAAATTCAAAGTTGCCAAAAGATTGATTATCCTAGGGTGTCTAATTTATATATGTATGATGTGTTCATAGAGAAATTAAAATCAAACTAACAAATGAAAGAAGGTATTTAATGATGCATATATCAATCCTTGAGAAAAATCACATGATGTGATGAAGTCTTATCTGGTTTTCACTCTTTTTAGTAATAATGAATTAATTTGTTCTATATTTTTCAAATCCTGAACTTTTGCATCTTTTTTCGGAAAACTAACGATTTTGAACCAAGTCTTGATGGAGTTTTAACAAAGGTTTGGAACTATACCATATATATAGGATTAACACTAGCAGAGATGTTAGATTTGAGAGTAATAAGTTCAGAAAAGGTTCACCAGACAGATGTCAAACCTGAGATAGAAGTGCATATAGTGGAAGCGTTGTGTAACTGCACAAGATAAAAACCCCGAACCTGCATTCAATGAAATCACTTTATTTATTATGACCTGTCATAGCCCATTCTCGACAACGTCGACCACATTAGAACAAAGTTTTTACCCGATAACAAGTCTTAAAATCACAAACGTCCTATTATCATGGAAGCAAGAGCCGATCTTGTATTCATACTGGCAAAGCACAAATGAATAAGTCTCATGTTTTACCACTGGTTCATAAAAACTTCAAAAAGGTAGGAAAATGGAAGAAAAAGAAAATATATTTCCACTATATATATGGCGATAAAAAGCATTTGTATTACCCAAATCCACAAGAAGTATGTTATCTGGAAAGCATTCTGTGAGCACCAAACAACCATTAGACAATAGAAAGTCAGTAGGATATAATGATGAGCGTTAAGAAATGTGTAATTTTAAGTCATGAATTTCTACAAGTACCTGAAACAGAACAAAGTGTATGAGATGAAGCATTAGGTGCGGCTTCAACAACAAAAAGTATTTATCAGAGGCCAGGACAAGAGGAATCGATTGGACTCGATGTCTTTCAGCTGGATCAAGAGCCATTTTCGTCAAGATGACTTGAAGTTCTGTTCCAACAGCTAAGATAATCTGCAGAGATGAAAAGCAATAAAATATTTTAAAAAAATATATATAGTTTGTATGCAGTCCTTGAGGAGCCACATAAAATGGCACATATTTACCACTAATGGAATCAAGGACGCCCAAAACATCATCCGCCAACCTGCATAAATAGTTACGTTAAATGATTAACTGATAATAACAAAAATTAAAATTATATCAAACATTACATAAGCACATAACCAATAATTGTACTTGGGACTTTCTTTCGAGGAACTCAATTAGCACCACCACTAAGTTACACATTGGAATTAATTAGCTTTTTTTTTTTTTTCTTTTTTTCTTTTTTTTTTTGTGTCAATTATCAATAATGTTATCTATTTCATTAATGGATATGGATACCCCTATCGAATAATAACTTAATAAAACTTTGTTTTGAGTTCTAGTTACTTACCATTAACGTTTAGAAGACAGAAGATCAGAAATGATGCCCATAGTACAGGACTGCAACAATAAAACATTGGCACAATGAAACGTCAAGGAAAATTTAGGCTGGCAAGATAATTCAATCAAAATCTTGAATAATGATGGAAGGGGATGAAAAGTCTTATAAGTACCTGATTCCAACGACAACTTGGAAATCGTCCATTAATGACCGTTTGATATACTTTTGAAAGTTGAATTGACTTCCAGGAGCTAAATGTCGCTGAAATTAGGATCAAACAATTCATCAGTTCAACTGAAAAAATGAAGAATTTTTTAACATTGTTAAAAAAGGAAAAAGGGCTTACGCTTATGAATGCATTTCGCAAGGTCAAATAATCAGACCTACGAATGGACCAGAAAAACTGACGGAAGAAGCATCCCTGTATGTCAGAAGCTTACATAAGGGATAAAATAACACAAAAGTTGCAATATATTTACATTAATATATGATCGAATCTAAAGCTCTTACAGTGTAAAATAAGAATGGGTGTTGAGTCCAAAAGCTAGTGTGGTTTTTTATGAAAGAATTCTCATGAGTAAGCCTAGGGTCTGTATTTTTCATCATGAAAGTACAAATGGGATAATGGATTAGAATTCATGAAGGGTAGATCTTAGGCCACAATTGTTATTTTCCATGTAACTATGTTAAAACATACCGCATGAAAGTTGGTACTCGGGTGTTAAAGTCTCTGCCTCCCAGTGCTTCCAGTGACGTGTCTACAAATTAAGAAGTAAAGGACGAAGTGTTATCAAAATGGAGAACATCAAAGCTGATCGGTTTCTTAAAGCCCCAAATGACTAAAGCCTGCAATGGCTAGTAAACATAGTGTACCTTTAGTCTCGCAAGAAAGCCAGTAGTAGCGGTGAACAAAACGTGAAAGATGGCAAGAAAGAATATGAGTATGTGCAACTCATGTAATCCGTCAACAGTAATTAACGGTACCTTCCCCTATAAAAAAACCTAGCTTTAATCTCAGTGCAAAATTAGTGAAACTATTGCTCCAAGCAGAATTTTTTTTTTTTATAAAATGTCATTAATACTCCTAAATTTTGTTTTCTTAAAGCCCTTGTAGATCCATCTCTGATTCCATGTACTATAATTTACTGTAGAAATATTATTGAATGGTTGTGGATAAGTTAGCAAACCTTCGGGCAGCTAGAAGTAGAGACATCAGACAACAATCTAGGATGCTCATACCATAGAAGCGACCTATGGCTTCCTTCTTTCACATGTTCATGTCTCTTAGCACACGGCAACATTGTATCAGCGACACTATCAGAGATGCATATTTTTGCAATGTATCTCTGACTAAATGTTAATATTAACGAGATAAACCCAAGAACCATCAACTCTGCACATTAGGAAAATATAAGGGTTAGAAACTGAAATTGATTTCTGAATATTTGAGGTGAAAATGAATAAAATCATGTTGTTTACCAGCCTTGACCTTCTCGAGAGCTTCAAACAAAGCTTTCTTGTGCTTTTCTGTTAAATACTGGTTGCAAATTTCATTGTATTAGTTAGTTAGTATCCTCATGATAAAGCTAAATAATATATGGATCCTAAAGAAATTAGCTAAGTAAAGACTCGGATGTCACATTAAGAACATTACTACTTTTCTATAAGCGCTAATCTGCTTAAAAAAATAAGCATGTGAGATCATGCTAATTTCTAAGTGGTTCTTCTTTCTAAAATAAGCTGATAAGCAGTTTTCAGTAGGGTGTATGAATTTGCTTATGTGTTGTCAAAATAAGCAATAAGCATATAAGCACTTAAAAAAGCAATCCCAAACACCCCCTACAAAGGGTCAACATAAACAATCAAACAGTAAGGCACACAAGAAACCAATCGATGTCTGCACCTGAATCTAGCAACTTTTTTATTTGATGTACCCCTAATGAAGTAGCTATAGCTTGATAACTATAAAGTAAAACAAGTTAAGTAGAAAAAAGATCAAAAGTGAAGTAACATGAGAGATTTTTTGTTAAGTTCAGACTAAAAAGGTCAGTACAATAAGATAATGTGCACATACAGATACGTGTCAAACACAAAAAACTTCCCATGAAGTTACAAAAGTATCAAACAAAAGAACTGAAAAGTAGATTGAAAATCATTACTTTTCCAAATTTCCGAAGAAACTTCTCTAATGTTACAGAGATGATGATGATAACTACCGAAACACCCGTTACAGCCCATGTTGGTGTTTGATCAAGTTGCCTTATATCCACACTTGTATCTCCTCCCATGCTTACCCTCAAACACACTTGGTTTCGAAAATAATCAATGTTTTTGAGACATGGTTTTAAGGAGATGAAGACCTGCTTTTTGTATATATATATATATCAAACATCATATTTATATGAGACCAATGTTTGTAAGATATTATTAGGTACTAAAATATTAATCCATATGCATGTCTTGCCAATCATGGGTTTTATTTTATCTACTGAACACCAAGAGAGAACGTTTACCAATAATATACTTTCTCTTTACAAATTAATTGATTTATACAATTTAGACTCGTTAGCTCGTGCCTATTATTTAACTTCTTTTCCCTCCGATCATATTTAATTTATAATCTTGGGAGAATATTGCTAGCCTTAATGCTTAACTAATATTGTTTTGTATTAAACTAGTCACCTTTGTGGACCATGTTCATATTTTTAATATTGTTCTATTGACAATAAGGATAGCAATTCTTATATGTAAACAACCTTAATTAACTAATACTAGTATACAGGATTGATGGAATCATGTATGTTCTCAAAATTAAATATCTCTAATACTTTGGCAGTGTATACGAACTTGCAGGTTGTCCGTCTCTCACAACCCAAAACTGAATTATTGTTTCACTCGACGATTATATGCATTATGTGAGAATACTTTATTTGGTTATACGATAAAACATTATGTTACTTATTCAGTCAAGGGGAAATGGTTTGTTCTAGGTGGCAACGATCTCAGTGCCGTATTTGAGGGTAGGGAGGTGGGTGATATGCCAGGGCCTCTGATTTATAGGAGCCTGAAAAATGTTTCTATGTATATAGTACGTAAATTATTTGATAGTTTGATTGTTAACTAATAGATAAAAGAAAATATTAGACTTGATTGTGTCCAGATGACTGAGCCATAAAAGATCTGTAGTTAATTTTTGTACAACATTCCATGAACTATAATTTAACTTTGTATTATAGGGCCTCATTTTGGTGATAATATTATTTTGCCCATGGCGTCCAAAAACTCTGAGACGACCTTGAGCAATCCGACCAAGCAAATACTTGATGACATTACCACCCTCTAATGTTACGTACTCGAATCTTAGATTGTGTTAATATAGCCAAATATTTCTGCCCACCGACATTTGTCTAGCCAGATTATCTTGTGCAACCTGTACATTTAACATCTGAATAATCGTCTTTATTTTTGTGTTCATTCTCTTTGTTTATCTTTATTTTTACAAGATTCATTTTTATGTTCTGAGTTTCTTAATATAAGGAATCACATAACGAGGGACGGATTTGAGTATGTCCGAGATCTCAACCGCAACATTGGACCTCCAATTTTTTAAAGTCTGTTAAATTGTTATGTGTGTATCAAGCCTATAATTAAATTCTTTTGTGTATTAGGGACTAATAAATGGTATTTACTAGCACTTTATTTTCTGGTTAATTATTCTGAAGTAGGGATGGCAAAAAGATCCGAACTCGATGGGGATCCTCGAACCCCGCACTTTTCGGGGCGTGTTGGGGATGACTTCTCGGATTTTGGGGCGGATTTTGGGGCAGCAAATGGGGATTTTTTTCGGATTTGGATTGGGGAATGAGTACTATCATTCCCGCTCCGCCCCGCCCCGCCCCGCCCCGATATATATATAATATTTGTTTATATAAATTAATAAATAGCTTTGTGTATTTTGTGTTATTACTTGTCTATATGTTAAATTGATTGTCTATATATAGGAATGGGTTCGGATTGTTTATATATGTTAATTTGATTACTTGTCTTGTTTTGATTACTCTTGTTGTTTCGACCTAGTGTCATGTGATTTAGTCGGGATATTCTAAGACCATTTTGTGTTAACTTGGGGATTTTGAATCGTCACTTGTGCTATTAACGTACACCAATTACTATATATTATCTTGATCGTGTTGATAATTTGGTATTAGGGAACTGATGTCCCCGATGGGGTGCCCCGAACCCCGTTAGGGTTTGGGGAACCTATGTCCCTAATGGAGTGCCCCGATAAGATTCCCGTTGGGGTTTGGGGCGGTTCGGGGATTGTTTTGATTAACGGATTTAGGGTTGGGGTTATCACTCCCCGCCCCATTGCCATTCCTATTATGAAGTTAGAGGGCTAAACTGGAATATATTAAAGTTCAAGGAGCTAAAGTTATTATTGTTGAAGTTCAATGAGCAAAGGTTGATATTGAAGAGTTGAGGGGCTAAAGCTGGTTTTCTGAAACATACATAAATATCACATACATACACACATGAACCATAATTCATTTTATGTGTGTGTGCACACCGTCTATTTTATGTGATCGATTTCATGTATTCTTCATAATTTCTTGTTTCATCATCTTCTCGATGATCTTTTTCTATCATTATTGTTCATAGTCTATATTAGATCATCTATTTGGTCTTTCATCTTATTGTGAAGTTGTAGTTCTTTTTAACTGTTTTTAAGGATTTCTAGACTGTTCATAGTGTTGTATTAAGTGTTTCTTCACATGGTATCAAAGTGGTGAACGACTCATCGCTTGATTATCGTTTTCTAGTTCGTCCTTGACCAATTAGGGTTAGGGTTTGTTCTTGATCAATTTAGGGCTTTTATGGTTCTTGAGGTCAAGAGCGATTTCTGTTTGGGTTGCGACATTAATCACTGGGTATTATTCTAGTTCATTGGTTTAAAACGAAGACACCTTAATTTCAGAAGATTAGGGTTAGGGTTTTAAGGATCATCCAAGCGATAACTATCTTCTTATCGCTTCTTTTGGTGATCTTCTTGGTTCTATTCTCTCAAAATAGATTTTATCTGGTGCAATTTAGGGTTTTAATTTGAAACCCTAATTTCTAGGGTTTGTTCGAAACCCAAACTTGGTTGTCTTCCGCTGTAAGTTGTACGTGTTCTTGGCAATACTGAGCGTGGATACCCTGTAAGGTTTCCTGTTCTCTTTGTTGTGGTGGCTAGTTCCTTCTAGAGGGAGTTTCCATGCTTACAGGAATCAACTGCCCTCACTAGTCATACTTTGACCATAATCGGGGTTATTTGTCAGTTGCATTTATCTGCTTATGTGTTATGTGCGTTATTTCTTTATTGTTTTGCATTTGTGTGCAATTACCTAGGTTGTTCTAATGATTGTTTATTTAAAGAAAGGACTCAAGGTAAGGCATGGGGTGGAATCCCTTGAGAATCCACATATCTGGTCCCTGCCAAGGCTTCTTTTAGGATTTCGTTGCGGATCTTATTAGGCATATTTGTGTGTATTTGTTCTTTTTACTATATGCATCTGTTGTCTTGCAAGAACTTAAAGAGATTTATGATAAGGTTGATGTTTCCATTTCTTTCAACGTTCATCATGAAATTAACTCTTTCTCTCAAAATGGAACCTCAATTTCTAAATATTATCATAAATTGAACTCTTTGTGGAAGCAGTATGATGCTTTCATAAGGATGCCTACTTGTAATTGTAATGCAACGAATAATTTTCAAAATCATTCTCAACTTATAAATTTGATGCAGTTCTTAATGGGTCTTGATGACATTTATCAACCCATTAGAAGCAAAAATGATCCTCTCCTTAGTGTTAAAATTGCTTTTGCAGTGATATCCAGGGAGGAGTCTCAGAGGATTATCTTCCAGTGGAAATTCAAACAAATCACAAGTTTCATCCTTTGCTACAAAATCTAGTAATACAAAAGTTCAAACTCCTACTTTTACAGCAAAACCTAGTTTTGATAATAGTAAAAGAGGACCTAATCCAAATTTTAAGTGTTATTATTGTCAAAAAAAAATTGGGCTTAAAATAGAGAGGTGTTTTGAGATAAAGGGTTATCATCTTGGATACAAAAAGAAATTTCTAACTCATAATAAAAATAAGAGTTATTCAAATAACTCTTGTGTTGACACTTCTACTTCTAATCTTTCTTCTCCTAATGCTTATACTTCTACATCTATTTCTTCTGCTGTTTCTTTTACAAGTGAACATATGGAGATAATTCTGCTTCTTATTTTAAAGAAAATCTAGCCCTATGGGTGTATATGTGTCACACCCCGCTAAAGCGCAAACACGAGATGTAACAGTACAATGATTTCATAATCGAAAATTACAAAAGATCACCATTCAACGGTCTACAAATAGTACATTACATCAAGTCTACAAGCGTTTACAACATAGAAGTACTTAATCTAAACATGCGATTACATCCAAAAAGGAACAAAATTCCATAACGCTACAACAACATAGATTATATAACAGGTTTAGCTTCAATTGACAAGTTGTGGCTAATTCCTGAAAAACATGCAAAAATAAATGGGTCAACTATGAAACATAGTTGGTGAGTACAAATGTTTTTTTTTTAATGAAAGACCTTTTTAAGAGTTTTCAAAATCTAGTTTAAAAGTTCCACGTTACTACGTGATTAGTTCGCAAAAGTAGTCTGTTTAGAGTCGATGCTCATATAAAGGCGATAATCATCCGATAAGTTCTTGAAATCAATTTTTTTAGGATAGACAAGCGCTATTACGTGGGTAGTTATAAAAGTAATTCATTAAAACAAGTCTCATTTAAGAGTGATACTCATATGATAGTTAGATTCATTTATGAATCGATGTTTTGCTTGCAAAAGAGGTTTATTTAAGAACGAGACTCATTTAGGAGCGATTCCCTTTGGAGCTCAATTAAAAATCATGATCCATTTATAACGCCACGCTCATACTTTCAAAGAAATGTTCAAGTCACGTTTATAAAACTCAAGTTGTAGTGTTTAATAAGTTCAAGTTATGTTTATAAAACTCAAGTTGTAGTGTTTAATAAGTTCAATTTACGTTTATAATATCAAAGGATCATCAAATCAATGTCAAAATGTTTATAATCTCAACGGATTATTATGTCGAAGTTCATAAGAATACGAGGCGTGATTATGAAACCACATTTATCATTGTTCAAAACTACAATGATTCATAGTATAAAACTCAGGTTATAAAGTTTATGGTTTCAAAGAGTTATCACGTCAATTATCAAAATGTTCATAATCGCGATATATTATCGTGTTATCATGCTAAAAGAAGTTTATAACCTCATCCAATTATCGTGTTAATGTTTGTATTTATGATGAGTTATCATAAAATCATATTTATCATTGTCCAAAACCACAATGATTCATAGTATAAAGCTCATGTTGTAAATTTTATGGTTTCAAAGAGTTATCACATCAATTGTCAAAATGTCACGTGTTTATAGTCGTTTATGAATTTCTATGCTATCACGTTATAATGTCTATAGTCACAATGAATTATTATGCTTGAGTCTACAACCAAACCTACAACCGATAAACCTTTGCCCCAAGAGAGATGCCCTATCGTTGGCATTTAGGATGATGGGATGCACTCATGTGGCCGCGTGAGTGGGGAGGTGGTCTTGCTCCCAAATAGTACTATTCATATGCATCATTTGGCTCATATAAAGTTAATGGTCGTGTAGATACAAACCGGGGACTTTAGATACGATAGATAAAACAAGCATATAATCATGTTCGTATTAACAGTAAACATTCAAGACATTATTTTGTGTTTAAGCATAGTATAAACATAGCATGAGCATAGCATTTGTAAATTGAGCATAGCATAAGCATATCATTTGTAAATCGAGTATAGCATAAGCATAACATTTGTAATCAAATATAGCATTTAAATCATATAAGCATGCTTTTCACCCTAAAAAATTTAAGTAAAACGTTAAAAAGAGAGGTTGTGTAAACTCACAATTTAAGCGTGAGCGTACAGATGGATGTAATGCGCGTGCTGAATAGGTATGACTCCTATCCAAGTCCTAAGAACACAAGGTTTCTAATTAGTTTCTCGACTAATACGGTTTGTTAGGATTGCTTAGCTAGCTAATTAACGTTGAATTTCCATTTAATTAACGTTGTCGGTAATTGTTCGAGTTGTGAACAAAATAATGGAAATATATGAATACAACATCTAAAAATTACCAAACTTGGTATGAAATATGAAATATAGTTCACAAATTTTCTGTGAAAATTTGGGGATTTTTAGACTTATGTGTGACACCCGACCCTTTAGGGTAATGATTACCTTAAACTAGAACTCAAATTTCGTGTATTTAGTTCTGTATTAGGCTAAGTACTTGTGATTATTTGCAACTATTTGTATATATGTGTATGTACACTTACGTAATTGTTTGAATTACACCTTCGTAATTTTTCGTAATTACGCGAAACAACCGGACGTGGTCCGACTATTTATACGACGTTGGTGAAAACTTTCCATAGATAACGTAATCATATTTATAGTTAAAATGGTGGTTATATACCTTATATTATTATTTCAAATACTAATACACGAAAAACTTTGATGTTTTGTTTAAAACGTATCAAACGCGACAAAAACGCGCAAACCGAGCCCGACACCCGATTGACACCCGAAATATACTTTTGTAACTCAATTTAATAATTTAAGAATATTTACTTATCCCGAATATTATTCACAAATTTAAAAGTATATACAAAAGCTCGACCTAAATTATCAACTTTTTAAACCGCAAATTAACGTTTAAACGAACGGGGAACGAAACACGAAGTCTAGAAAACGAGTCACGAGCCCGAAACACTTTTGGGCCAGGCCCAATTCGGCTTGGGCTGATCCAAGAAGCCCACCCCACAAAAAACCTTCCCTACACCTCATTTCACACACACAACCCACACCAATTCTCTCCTCCTTCTCTCTACACTCTCAACTCTCTCTCTCTCTAAAATCTGCCATCTTTCCACCACCATCAACCACCTCATCACCACCACCAACCACCACTCCACCACCACAAGCCGCCACCATAATTTCAAAGAAAAGTCAAGAAATCAAGCTCTTTCGTCACCTTCCTCTCCATTTCAATCCGTTTTCAATCTTGTAAGAACATATAACTCTTTTATAATACTTGTAATTCACCTATAAACATGTTAAAGTGCTCACTTAACTAATATATGTTCAAAAGAATACATAAAAATCGTTTTTCATAACTTTAAACATGCAAGAACTTTGCATGCAATTGGCCAGAAAATTTGTCCAACTTTGGGAGGTGATATCTACCTCAAAACTTGACCAAAATCAACGATTCAAAAAGCTAAAATTAAGTTTAAGAAGTTATCTTTCATTTGCCACTGTTCTCATAATTTTTGGAGCTCGTTTGATACCTGAAATAATTTTTACAAAAACATGTAGGCGGGCTGGGTAAAAAGGCAGAAATTTGTCTCTCATTGTTTTAGTCATAACTCGAGATTTACATCTCTAAAAGACTTGAAACCACCGCCAAAAGTTCATAAATTTCGTTGAGAAAAATAGTCATTTAGATGACCTTGTCCAAAAACGCACGCATTCTGCCCAGAAACTCAATCACCTTGCATGTCTCCTGATTGGCTACTTTTTTGACCCTTGTGAGAATCCATAATTTTTATAAATACTTAAACTCGTCTAAAAATTCTATAAAAATTATTTTAAGTACCTAACATAATAAGAAACAACATATATTGTTCTTGGATTTTTTCTCGAACATTTAGATTACGAAATAAAATTGGAAAAACTGATCTGTTTTGGTCCTTGTGTCGCTGAAGCCCAGTAGTCATTAGCGACACTATCCTTGTGTCGCTATAGCCTTGAACCGTCACCTTAGCGACACTATCCTTGTGTCGCCGAAACCTCCTTAGCGACACTATCCTTGTGTCGCCGAAACCACCTTAGCGACACTAACCTTGTGTCGCCGAAACCTCACTTGCGACACTAATATTGTGTCGCCTAAAACACACTTGCGACACTAGTATTGTGTCGCCAAGATCACATTAGCGACACAAGCCTTGTGTCGCTAAAAACCCAGAATCAAGGCATTTTTACTAAAGAGATGTCAGCTCGACCCTAGCCAGGGGCCTTGCCCCTTGGACCCCACCAGGGGTTGCCACCCCTTGGACCCCGTCACCAGGGGCGCTGCCCCCGGACCCCTGTCATTCGTGGCACTTGATTGTGACCCGACACCACAGTTAAGCTCGAACTATGGGCTCATGGCAACAATATACACCTCTTTTACATTTTTGCAATACATTACTATCATTGTTGGATGATACAAACAGGAAATCTTGTGTTCCACACGTTCCATATAATGTAATATCAATTGTTTTCAAACCTATGAGCTCACCAACTTTATGTTGACTCTTTTAGTATGTATTCTCAGGTGACCAGCCGCAGTAGGATGCTTTGGAAGCAATAGCTCGAGTCGCATATTTTGAAACAACCAAGGAATTAGATTGCATTTACTATATTTTGTAATAATAGTTATGTGATTCTACGAATCGGATGCGAACTCCTAGCTTTTATGTAAACACTTTTAAGTTTGTAATGTAATGATTTTTGAAAACGTCTCATATAGAGGTCGTTTGTTGTAACTCTTGTGTTGTGATATTTGATTTGGTCGCCGCCCCCATGACACCCCATACCTTCCGCTGCCACGCGTCTTGGGGGTGCGACATTATGGATTATTTATAATAATTTTATGTCTAAAAAGTGGAGTAAATATGGGAAAAATAGTAATAATTCATGTAAAATTCTGGAAATTTTACCAGGTCAGTTTCTACCCATTTTTAGGTTTGTGTAAAATTTTCAAGTCGTTTTGGGCAATGGAACATTGGTTCACAATATTATACGTTTTAACGAGACATAAATCGAAAGACATATCAAGACACTTCCAAAGGTGTGAAATTTTGAGGATAATGTCATTTTATGAGGAAAATGACACATAAAATTTCCCATAATTGTTTGGTGTTCAAAAGTATTTTTCATGAATAATTCACCTTTTATAGGCTTTATTTGCATCAATTTAGGAAAAATACTTATATTTTTTCAAAAATTTATATTTTTTTTTCAAGACTCTTTTCATGTTTTAGTTTTTGAGAAAAATAATCCCCAAAATTTTTATACGTTTTATCAAGCACTTATGTATTTTTTAATCATCACAACACAAGCATTTACAATTTACTAGGCTACAACAATGCATGATGTTCATGCATTTTCTAAAAAGATAAGATTTCCAAGAAAAATTACTATATTTTTATCCTACTGAGATACATATGTTAGGAGTCTAAAACCAATTTCTTTAGATTTATTGAACACCTTAAGTCCCATGAACATGTATCACAACAAGATGCTCACAAGAAGTTTGCTGTTTGCGCATCAGTTTTATGTGGCACATTTGGAGGTCGAATACTCAATGGATTTGAGTGAGACCAGTGGGGTTTTAAAGGTAAGGCATTAAGCTAAATTCTAGAAGAAAAATAAATATTTGTGGACCATTATTCACTGAGTTATGGTCGATCAAAGTGGGGTCAAAATCTTGACAGATTACATGCATGACAAAAGTGATCATTTTGGAGTGTTTAAACTACCAAACGACTTCTAGACCTCATCCAATGATTGAGGCCTTGTATTTTATGCATGAACATGTGTTTTACAGGAACATAACTATATTTTAACATGGATAAGATCTAGCTACGAATTTTGGTGCATGCAAGCCCTAGAGTCAGGTTTTCGGTTCTTCATGAAGAACACAACCTTGCTACCAAGCTTCTACCAAGCTTTTGATCTGTGAATCCATTTAGTCTTTGTTCTAACACATTATTGGAGTTAAAATTCATCCAAGATGTGTTAGAAATGATTTTTACTCATTTAAACCATTTAAACTAGTAAGAACACGTAAATAAGCCTTATAACATCAAAAAGACGATTTTTCGGTTTGATCATAGGTTACCTTTCTTTTAACACACATACATGTGTAAGGTGTAACCTAAAAACCATCAAGCCTTGTATGAGGATTTAAGCCATGAAAAAGGCATGAAATCCAAGAAATAAACATAATGAAAGTAGGAAATGGAAGCTAGGAAGGGTGATTATACCTTAGAGTTCTTGTATTTGTATAAGAACACTTATAAGATGGTGATTTAGAGATGAATATTTGTTGAGGTTTAGTGTGTGTTTAGAGAGGATTGTGTGTGTTGTTGGAAGTGAAAATAAGAGAAATGATTAAGGGGGAAAGAGTGTGGAAGGGGTATAAGCCTTTGCATGGAATCAAAATGAGTTAGTGGGTAATTTACCAACTTTAAATTTTGATAATTGTAAAGAACTAAAAGCTTGTAACTTATATTATTAATTTTGTATAAGTTTGCATATTATTTAAGATTTAATTGTGATGTTTTGAGAGTTAAAGTTTGGGTTGTAAAACTTCATTTCATAAGTTTATAATTTTATTCATAATGTATTTGATTCATTTACGATTGGCATTTGCGAGTTAATCGTGCGGTTTCCGGTTGTGTTAACCGAGTTACGAAATTTCTGATTAAATTCCGGTTTTAGTGATACGATAAATATTTTGTGTTGATGTATGAAATAAAATTTCATTTGTTTTCTTTGGAAGCTTGTAACTTAATTAATTGTTGTTTACGGTCTTAAAGTCTGTTAAGCGATCTCCTAAAACGCTACGCGATTTCAGTAATTTACGGTTTCGGTACTTAAGGAGTCGTAACCTAGACTTTTTACTAGGATTTTGGAGTGCTGTAAACGAAATTAGATAGACTAAAAATTTAAATGCGTTATTCACCTGAGATTTTTGACGGTTGTCACAACATGCCAATATGGCATGTAAATTTTTCAATGCAAATATTTTCTTTAACAAAAACTTTGATAAATTTGTCAAACTTAATAGTTTGGAATATTTTTCCAAATGATTCAAAAGGCTGGATCATTGACTCTGGTGATAATTAACACATGACCACTTATGCCAAAGGTTTACATAATGTTGTAGATATTTCTGATTTAAAATTAACTGTGGGTCATCCAAATGGTATACAAGCTAAAATTGTTCCAATTGGTGATTTAAAATTATTTATTGTGTAACTCTATTTGATGTCTTAATTGTTACTGATTATTATGTTATGTTGTTATTTGTTAATGAAATGGCTAAAGGTATTTGATGTGTATTAGTCTAGTTATAAAAGTAGTAAACAAAGTCAAAACTAACTATTACACAACTAGGCAGTTGTACATAATCAAATAGTAGTATAGCAGTGATAAGTCTACCGAGTAGTCTCTCACATGAACAGTTTATATGTACCTTGAGGTTATTTATCTAATCTATAGTTAAAGTATAACGATTGTGCCTCTTAACGACAGACAGTCACAAGGATTTTTAAATTAAGTAAAAGTAACTAAATTGAATAATCAACTAGGTGGTAGAAGCATGTTCATCTAGACTATCCCCTAGAGTTGGACAATAAATAGAAATGTATTAAACGTATAAGAATTGTTAATCTAAATTACTTGTTTTCACAATGTAATCATTTAACTGAAATTATAAAGAGCAAGTGTCCTTGACAAATTATCAATTCCAACTATGATCAACAATTTTATTAACTTGATGATTTAATCTATAATCCTAGTGTCCTAGAGATTACTAATCATATAAGATGTTTCTAAATATGATTCACCCATATTATAATCCAATAACCAGGTTCAATTCATTTATTGTCTCCAATCAAACGCACAAGATTCATAATCATGTAAATGTAATATTAAATGCAAGAGTTTGCACTCATTAAAACAAACACCACATCAATTGAATTGATTAAATAATTAAATTTTACAAATCGTTCTTCAATCAAACATCAAATCATACGAATAAACAAATCTAAATATCAAAAGTTCAACATCTAGGGTTATTAGCTTAGATGAACATAAATAGTTTAGCCCATTCTCATGGGTTCAATCAAACAAATGCTCATAATTAAGGAATGATTCATAATGTGATTACAAATATAAATCAAACATAGATAAACAAGATTCGAATGAAAGAGAATTAAACACTAACTTCTATGATGATTACAAGAGGAATGAATCACTTAGGGCGTCCCCAAAAACTCTCCAAATGCACCCAAAATCGGCCTTAATTCGTTGCTAATCAATATGTTAATGATCCTTAGGGTTTAGGGGATAATTTAGGCTAGAAACCCTTAACCGACCCTTTTACCCAGCTGGAAACCCAAGTACCCGGCGGGTAGAAGTGCCTGCCTGCCCGGTTGAGTGTTCTGTACCCGGCTAGGCATTGAAACTGGAACAGGACGAGTACTCGGCGGGTAAAAATGCATTTTCAGCCCTGACTCCCTTTTTGAAAGTTGTAGCCCTTTGAGTTCCAAGAATTTAGGCACTTGAATCACCTCAATCGAAGTCCATATGAGGGAGTTATGGCCAAAACGGTAGAGCCTCGCAAAAGCTGCAAAAATCACTATTTTCTTGATATTTTCTTAATCTCTTCTCGATTATTAATCCGAAACTAAACTAGACTAATTAAGGATTAATAGTTTATAAAATGACTAAAATAATATAAAAATTGGATCGATATCGCCCCTATAAATATGTCTAATTTAGGCGATATCAAAATCCCCCACACTTGATTTAACAATTAAGAACCACTCCTCATGCAATTAACAATATAAATGGTTTCAAGAATTAAGAACTAACAATAACCGCCAAAGTAATTATCTTAGCATGCAATTCATATATATGAAACCTGAGATGATTGCACACGTCTATAGATTTGCAAAAAGATTCAAATCTCTACCAAGTAAAGCATCAAAGGAGGGTAGAAGGACATGTTAGTTTCATGATTCGATGAGTTAGATAGTCTATAAACTTAGTACCTAGATAAATTGAGCATCATCTTACAAAGCTTTTTTACAATGGTGACACAAAGTTAAAATACCGGAGTTTTAGGATTAATCTACTATAAGTTTTTAACTAATCAAACTTTTATTTTTTTCTTTTGGCATTATTAAACCCGTGACTTTCTATGAGATCCATGTAGCGAACGTTGGACCAACTTGTCTAGACCAGAAATAGGTCTTAGAAAGCTAGATTATGAACATCCCAAAGGTTTAATAGTCCGAACCTCAAAGGCCACATATATGGTTTACAATTTCCATTTAACTTAAATGTAATCCATGGTTTCTATGGAACCTATGTAACGAACTTTTAACTCAACCAATCCCAGATCGGGTAACGACCTTAGGTAGTTAAATGTCTAGCATTTTTAGGAGTCTACTCATCCATGAAGAACAGATCCAGTACGAATACCTCGACGAGAGAGTAGCTCCAATAGAAGAAGTAGTCGTGGAGATAGAAGGGAATCAAAATGGCGGGATAATTTATATAGACGAATAAGAAAGATTGAGGGATCAGATAGAAGAATTGGATGGTTGAATTTGGGAAATCAGGATGAGGTGCAAAACCTATTAGCTAGAACTGAGAATTGCAAAAATTCCTATTCTTGTGCAAATCAAGGATATGATTTGCTTATGAAAGAAACTGGCAACTAATCTGAAACAAAGGGCTAAGCCTTGGATCAAGAGGAAGTGCCGACAATCCACTAAGGACACCATGATCTACGCTACGTCTCTACGTTATAGTGACACGCTGGAGGCACGTTATTATCCACATGATCTAAACTTAGAATATATTAGAAGTAGAAGGTATCTCGGATATTTATATATGTAAGAAGATGTATTGAGACATAGATAACGAGTAGACCTTGATCAATTTTGTAACAAACGTCTCAAACTTTTGTATGATGCTTGATGCGTTATTATATAAAATCTTTTTGTTATCGAATTTAGACCACTACTGGGAATGGAATCCCATAAGTTAGACACTAAATACACAATAGAACTAGCGGATGGTAAACTGATAGAAACTGAAAAAGTTGTATCGGGATGTACCCTATCTCTTGAGGGTCATCCTTTTGAAATAGACTTATTACCGGTGGAACTAGGAAGCTTTGATATCGTAATCGGAATGGATTGGTTATTTAATAAGCGCGCCGAAATTCTATGTTTCGAAAAGATAGTACGAATCCCATTGCCGTCTGGCGAGACCCTAATAATCCAAGGAGAAAAGAAAAGGAGTGCCCTGAAGATGGTCAATTATATAAAAACTCGCAAGTACCTACGAAAGGGATATCAAGCTTTCTTAGCGCATGTATTGGAGAAGAAACCAGAGGAGCGATGTATAGATGAAATACTGATCGTACGTGATCATCCGGGATTGTTTCTTGAGGATTTTCCAGGACTACCACCCCCGAGACAAGTCGAATTCCTAATCAACTTAGTACCCGGAGCCGCACCGATCGCGCGTTCATCATACCGTCTTGCTCCATCGGAGATGCGGGAGTTGTGTACGCATCTACAAGAACTCCTTGATTTAGGATTCATCCAACCGAGCTTTTCACCTTGGGGAGCTCCAGTGTTATTTGCAAAGAAGAAAGATGGATCCATGTGGAGGTGCATAGATAACCGGGAGCTAAACAAAGTGACTATCAAGAACCGATACCCTTTACCATGAATTGGCGATTTATTCGATCAACTTCAAGGTTCCAGTTTCTATTCAAAAATCGACTTACGTTCAAGATACCACCAACTGAAAGTTCGAGAAGAAAATGTACCCAAACCCCGTTTAGGTCTTGCTATGGTCATTAGGAGTTCCAAGTCATGCCTTTCGGACTAACAAACGCGCCAGCTGTGTTCATGGACCTTATGAATAGAGTCTGCAAAGCATACCTCGATAAATTCGTCATCGTATTCATCGATGACATCCTTATATACTCACAAACGAAGGATGAGCACGAAAGACACCTGAAACTAATCCTCGAACTATCGGAGAAAGAGAAGTTGTACGCGAAGTTCTCTAAGTGTGAGTTTTGGATGCGAGAAGTCCAGTTCCTCGATCATGTAATAAACGCGAAAGGAATTCATGTGAACCTATTCAAAATTGAAACAATCAAAAATTGGGAAGTGCCGAAAACCCCAACTGAAGTACCCCAATTTCTTGGTCTGGCTAGTTATTACCGCCGATTCATCGAGAACTTTTCTAAAATAGCCTAGTCCCTTATTTCACTAACTCAAAAAGACAAGAAATTCGATTGGGGTGAGAAACAAGAATCCGGTTTCCAACTCTTGAAACAGAAACTGTGCACTGCGCCTATCCAGTCAATACCCGAAGGGGTCGACAATTTCATTGTCTACTGCGATGCTTCGCATCAAGGATTAGGCTGCGTGCTAATGTAACACGACAAAGTCATCGCCTATGCTTCTCGTCAACTGAGAATTTACGAGAAGAATTATACAACGCACAACTTAGAGTTGGGAGCTGTCGTGTTTGCACTTAAAATCTGGAGACACTATTTATACGGTACAAAGTGCACTATCCTTACCAATCATAAAAGCCTCCAATGTATCTTTGATCAGAAAGAACTCAATATGAGGCAACGTCGCTAGGTTGAATTGCTAAACGACTACGACTATCAAATCAAGTATCACCCGGGCAAGGTTAATGTAGTAGTTGACGCCATGAGTCGTAAAGAAGCAGTCAAAATTCGTAGAGTTCGTGCATTGGAAATGACCATCCACACGAACCTCAACAGTCAAATTCGCGACGCACAACGAGTGGCTTTAACTGTTGAACGCCTGAAAGGAGAATCCCTAAGGGGAATGGAAAAACTGCTCGAATCTAAGGGAGATGAAGCGTTGAGGAACTACGCAAGCTGATACTAGATGAAGCTCATAAGTCCAACTACTTGATACACCTAGGTGCTGACAAGATGTATCACAATCTCAAAGGATTCTACTAGTGGCCAAATATGAAAAACGATATCACTACCTACGTTAACAATTGTCTAACATGTTCGAAGGTCAAAGCCGAACACCAAAAGCCATCAGGACTTTTGCAACAACCAGAAATGCCATAGTGAAAATGGGAGCAGATAACCATGGATTTTATCCCTAAGCTGCCCAAAACGTCAGTTGGATCTGACACGATATGGGTGATTGTCGATCGATTGACAAAGTCAGCCCACTTTCTAGCCATCAAGGAAACTGATAAGATGGAGAAACTGACAAGGATATACCTAAAGGAGATCGTCTCTAGACACAGCATGCAAATATCCATTATCTCTGATAGAGATAATCGATTCACATCTCGCTTCTGGCAATCGCTACAAAAGGCAATAGGTACTCGCCTTGACATGAGTACTTCCTATCACCCTCAAACTGACGGCCATAGTGAGCGAATAATACATATACTCGAGGACTGATAACGCGTAAAAAGTCATGTTTTTACGCACGTTATCTCATCCGTATTGATTAAATAATTAACATTTTATATCAAATATTACATTTATTTGGTTTATTACGTTAATTAGGTAATTATAAAGACGATGCTGCAAACTTCACCAAAAACGAGTAAAAACTGAAGAAAATGGAGCAAAGTCAACACAAGACGATTCGCTCGCGTTCAAATCATCATTTTGATAATTTTATAGAAATTATCTTTGATCAAAATCAAATTGAAGATCAGAAGATTACGATCGCGTGGGTTCAAGAATCGCTAAAAACGGACGAGTAACGAAGAAGTTATGACGAAAACAAGCACGAACGATTTACGATCCCGCACACGGAAGCTCGACCTCGCAAATACGGGCCAAACCACCCGTATACGGCTCGGAGTGAACCGTATACGGCTCAACCCAACCGTATACGGTTGGGATTGAACCGTATATGGCTCAAACGAACCGTATATGGTTCGCGCGACCTGTATATGCATAAATCTTCAATCTTGATACGGTTCGCGCAATACGGGTCGTTTTTGTGAAGGTCAAAATACGGTTCGGGAACTTGCCTATAAATACCAACCTCCTCATTAAACAAACACACACCATTTTCTTACTTCACACCTTTCTTTCACACACAAACTACTCTCTAGTTTAGTTTACTTTCTCATTCTAGTTTAGCCCCCTAGTTTAATTACTAATTATGTTTAATTAGTAATTAACTAGGGGGTAATTAGGATTAAAGTAGTGATGTTAGAATGGCAACTTTATATTTGTATTCAAGTGTTCGATGTACGTTCCGACTCAAGAATTCAACATACGCTAATATTATTCTGCTCTAATTTTCCGGGTGATATCTCCTCCTTTTCTCTTATTAATTTGTCATAATGTTCTTGTTTGATGTTTGTGATTTATTAATATGTGAAATTGTTAATTGCCATGATCTGTGAGTAGTTTAATATTGTGATTTATCGGAATGTAATCAATTTAGGAGTAGTGATGATGAATAACGTAACTCTGTTTTGTCTTAACCTCTATAATCTAAACCTGTGAATGAAATGACCCTCTCCATTTCCACGTGGCTATAACCTAGATATTAGAACAAGTCTAATCTGGGTAAGTAGTTATCTGTGCAAATAATCATACAGGATTAAGAAGCTACGAGACCACCGTTTAGTACATAGTCACTTTGTAAATACAAAGAGCTATGGAAAATACTGTGTATCACATAGTGAATCTTTCGACTAAGGTATGATTTATGTAAGGAGAATGTAAGCTTCAATTACATTATTACTTACTGAACTGCATGGTCTGCATATGAAGCAATGCTAAAACATTGTGAATAATCCAGGTATGTATATTTTCTTGTAGAGGAGAGGTTTAGGTTAAAGAATGACCATAATTTTATGGAGAAGCATCTAGTAAGTAAGTCAAAGCTATAGGTAGCTCAAAAGCATCTAATAAGTAAGTCAAAGCTATAGGTAGCTCATAATACTTACAAACCTAGGTCTTACTTAATTGTTCAGACAAACCAAGTTAATTATTCGGATTTCTTAAAATAAACTTATATTAGGGGTTAAGAAAGGCCAAATCAATCTTTGTAGTTTGCTACCTTATTCATGCACCTCAGGGAATCTACATATTCTAAAGAAGGTCACTAGTTCTACATAAGAACAGTGTTGGGGGTTGAGCAAACTTATTTGGTCAGAATCACGATATTCTAGTTGCTGGTGACATGCCACATAAGAATCTAGACTAATATGGTAGGGCTCTAGTTTTACACCGACTATAGGTAAAATAATATTTTAAGAATACTTATAAGTTCATCATCTCGACCCCTAATTGTTACTACTCTGACAAATCATATTCTACCTGTATCTATTTTATCCTAATTATTTACCCTTGCATTTACTTTTATTTATTTGCTTTAATTAGAATTAGAAAACACCAAAATCTACCTACTTTTAATATCCTTCCGAAAGAATTACCTTTTCTAAAGCACTACCTTCATTTCAATTCGTTGCGATTTTAAGAACGATCTCGAGTTATACTTACTGCTTACTAACAAGTAGGTAGTATCTATAATTTGAGCCCCAGCTCTTTATAAATTTAAAACACACTGATCGCATGCTCCCTTCGGTCTCTTATCCTGCAAAATCAGTAATAACACCGACGACACACAGTCAGGATAGGAATCGACCGTTTGGGGCGCCATCAAGGACTTACTACGAGCTTGTGTGATGGACTTCGGAGAAAATTGGGATGCTCATTTACTCCTAGCTGAATTCTCCTACAACAATAGTTATCACACCAGCATCCATATGGCACCGTTTGAAGCGTTGGATGGACGCAAGTGCCGGTCACCACTCTATTGGACAGAGATTGGTGACAAACAACTTTCCGGCCATGAGATTGTCCAGGAGACAACTGACAAGATATCTCAAGTACTTAACCGATTAAAAGCCCGAGAACGACAGGAAAGCTATGCTGATAATCGCCGGAAACCACTCGAATTTCATGTAGGAGACAAAGTCCTACTCATAGTATCACCCTGGAATGAGATTACTCGATTCGGAAAACGAGGCAAACTGAACCCACGATACATAGGACCTTTTGAGATTCTTACGAGGATTGGTCCTGTTGCTTACAAACTAAAACTGCCGCAAGAATTGAGCATCATTCACGACACTTTCCACGTGTGCAATTTGAAAAAGTGTTACTCTGACGAAACTCTAATCATACCTCCTGATGAAGTCTGTGTTGATACACGACTTAATTTTGTGGAGCACCTATCGAAATGTCAAACTGGAAGGTCCAAAAGCTTCGACAAAGTCGGATTAAAATTGTAAAAGTTCGTTGGAACTCGAATCGCGGCCCAGAGTTTACTTGGGAGCACGAAGATGAAATGCAAAGAAAACATCCACATCTTTTTGAACATAATCCAGTTTCTTAAGGCACTGCTTAGATTTTGGGACGAAATTTCTTTAACAAGGAGAGAATGTGACAACCCTAAAACACCGATATTCTTCCGTACACAATTTACATGTATTCTTACGCTAATTCCCTCTTAACTAAAATCAATTTGATTTAAACTGAGATAAGTCTAGCACACGCCCACGTTGCACATTTTGGTGCACACTATTTTAATGCATGATGCATTACGTTTACGTAATTATTGAGAATTACGCGAATTAATCGGATTATTTCCGAAAAACATAAACGTTGGTTATATGACTTTCATGAATAACGTAAAGCTATTTGATAGTATAAATGGTAGTTATTTGCAAATATTATTATGCTAGGATTTATAGCATAACATTTCGGATAATTGGAGATAAACGTGTATACAATTTAAATTGAGCACACAGGTTAATACGAATACGTATTAAATGAAACAAAACATTCGGTAACGTACGTACATTGTCGAAACAACTTACAATTAATTAATTCACTTCGAATTACTTAAACCTCCCTAAGTTGCCCTAATTATCTAATTAACACCTAAGAAATCACTAATTAATCCTAAGTACTAAAATATCTAGCTAGATTAATAACCCACCAAGATTTGACAAAAAGTCAAACCTGGCCATGCTTTCTCCCCTCCCTTTCCCTTGACCTTCGACTGATTTTTTCCTAAGCACCACACCACCTCCACCATCTTTTCTTCCCTAATTCACTAGAACACTCCAACACCATCACTTCTCAAATTAAATAATACTTATACCATGCCCAAAAATATCTCATTTGTCTTTAGAATTATTAGTTAAGTAGGGAGCTAGTAGAGGGTTGCAAACACGCACACGCAAATTTTTCAAGAAACTGCATCTCCACTCTCTCTTTGGCCTACCTCCATTCCAACGATTTTCATCATCATCATCTTTATCTTATCATTTTCATTTTAAGGGAAGCATCAAGAAAAATTACATGAACCACTTCTACTACATTTCTATTCCATTTATCCAGCTCTTAATCGTCATTCGGTCATCTTAAATTCTCAAAATCTTGAGATTTAAATCACTAAAGGAAAAGCTAGGAAATTCGGGTTTTAAAAGGATTTTGGGTTGAAGATTCAAGGTTCTTTTCTTTTCTTATTATTTTCATCTAAAAGCATTGTAAGGAAACTCTCCTTTAATCTCCTTTAATCTCTCCATTTCTTACATTTTGAGTACTTACATGCTACGTGTTCACTCTCATGATAAAATCGACAAAATGTATGATAAAACGGTTATTTATAAAGTTAAACGGTTAAAACGAGCTAAAACTAGTTTAAAACGATCAAGAACGAGACTTGTGTTAAAATGAGTGGTTAAACATATGATATTAGTAATATATGTATTATGAGATTATTTAAAAATGTTAAAACGGATTTGTGGTTAAAATGGTGAAAGAATCGTTAAACGAGTGAAAAACGGTTTATAAACGGAGAGCAAAACGAAAGCCTTAAGACGAAGGAAGAAAACCTTGGTGAACATATTTTGGACCCTAAATATATCGTGTCTAGTTAAAATGCTCAAAATGTAGTAAAATAGTAAAAATTACTAGTGTTGAAACTTTGTTAAAAGCTCAAAAATCTTGTATCTGACACGATTACCCGGCTGGTAAAGGGAGTACCCGGCTGGTAAGTGGACTACCAGGATGGTAAGAAGGCTACCAAGATGGTACTTCAGGTTCCAACAATTTCTGACGAAAATTACCCGGTTGGGAAGACTTTACCCGGTTGGTTCACTTAGTACCCGGCTAGTAAAGGGCTTACCCAGTTGGTACTTTCATTTTTCAACTTTGACATCTTTTGAGAATTGTACCCCTTTGAGTTACGAAAGGTTGGACATTTGAATCACCTCAATCGGAGTTCGTATGAGAGAGTTATGCCCAAAACCGTGGAGCCTCGCCAAAACTGCAATACTTATTTGTTTTCGATCTTTTCTTCAACGTTTTCACTTATTTTCTTCTCGCATCCGTTCTTAACGATAGTAAACACATTTAAAGCATATTAAGTGCCAAAATTTCATTAAACTAATGATATATACGGATAAAACGAGAGATAATACGAGGAACTAAACATGAAAATATTTGAGTAATAATTTTCTATCTTAAACGAATAAAGAGACTTATTTAACATCACATTTTAGACAAACGTTAACGAAAAATATTGAAGGAATTGAAAGGCGCGTTTTCACGAACAATATACGTTTTGAAAGTATAAACCTTTAACGTATACTTTTATAGCAAAGTAACTATGTTTTCGAAAAACATACAAGTATTATATTAAAACTATCGCCAACGTGTCGTACACTTTTCGAAAACGGAATACATTTTCAACCTACTAGTTGAGTGAACAATTAGCATAGATGAGCGGGTAGCCATCTACATATACAACTCTAGGTGTGCGGGTAGCCACCTACTTTTACAAACATAGATGTGCGGTTAGCCATCTACTTATGCAAACATAGATAAGAAGTTAGCGATCTACTTATACAAACGACCTCATGTGTATAGGGCGCTAGGAGGCTAATTCTTGGCAAATTTATTCATTTTAAACGCTAGCATTCACCAGGTGAGTTCATAGCCTCTATTTTACTACTTTTTACTGCTTTCTAAATTTTGGGTGAAAAACATATGTACTGTTTACATACAAACTGTTTTCATGCGATTATTCAAAAACTGACAACGAATCCTTGTGCGAACCTACGTTAAACTAGTTGTAGTGCATAGAAGTCCTCATGACTACAAAATGTAACCATTAGCTAGATGACGCTAGCCACCGAATATACGAATAATACTATTGGGATGACGTCCCTCCCACTTTTGTTAGTCATGCTAACTGCTGATAGGATGTCGAGACGAGGAGTGTATATTTTAATTGTCCAAGGCAAACGATTCACAAACAGAGGTGGTGATGTGTATTAATCTAGTTATAAAAGTTAGTAAACAAAGTCAAAGCTAACTATTACACAACTAGGCAAGTGTACCTAATCGGATAGTAGTATAAGAGTGATAAGTCTACCGGGTAGTCTCTCACAGGAACAGTTTATATGTACTTTGAGGGTTATTTGTCTAATCTATAGCTAAGTTATAAGGATAGAGCCTCTTAACGACAAGCAGTCAAGAGGTAGTTAATTTAAAGAAAAAAAACAACTAAATTGATAAGTTAAGAAGTATGTTCATCTAGACTTGTTTCCCCTAGAGTTGGATAATAATTAAACATGTATTTTACGTATAGGAGTTAATAACCTAAACTACTTGTTTTCACAATGTAGTCGTTTAATTGAAATCATAATGAGCAAGTGTCCTTGACAAATTAATATTCCCAATTATGGTTAATCAACTCAACTAACATGACAATTCAATCTTATAATCCTAGTGTCCTAGAGATTACTAGATCATACAAGATGTCTCTCAATATGATTCATCCATATTCTAATTAATTAACCTAATTCAATATTTTCATTGTATCCAATTAAAAATAAGTGTAATATGACAATCTAAGAGTTCTCACTCATTAGCACAATTATCACACCAATTGAATAAGCTAAATAAATTAAATACAAATGGTTCTTCAATCAAACATCATATCATATGCAAAATAAAATACAACTATTATAAATCCAACATCTAGGGTATTTAGTCTAGATGAACATAAAGTGTTTAGCCCATTCTCATGGGTTCAATCCAACAAATATTCATAATCAAAGAATAATTCATCATGTAATTACAAATATGAATCAAACAACAATTAAATAAGATTCGAGTGAAAGAGAATTAAACACTAACTTCTAGGATGATTACAAGAGGATAGATCACTTAGGGTGTCCCAAAAGCTCTCCAAAAGCTCCCAAATTCGTCCTTAATTCGTAGCTAATCAAATAGTTAATGATCATTAGGGTTTAGGGGTTAATTAAGGTCAAAAAGCCTTAACCGAACCTTTTTCCCGGTTGGAAAGGCAAGTACCCGGCGGGTACTATGGCCTTCCCCCCGTTTGGATGTCCGTTTCTCGGCTAGAAGTGCAAACTGGAACAGGATGAGCTCCCGGCGGGATCTGCCACTTCTTGGAGGGTAAAACTCATTTTCAAGTCTGACTCCCTTTTTAAAAGTTGTAGCCGTTTGAGTTCCTGAGATTTGGGCACTTGAATCACCTCAATCGGAGTTCGTATGAGGGAGATATAGCCAAAATCGTGGAGCCTCGCAGAAACTGCAAAATCCACTCTTTTCTTGATATTTTCTTCATCTCTTCTTGATTATTTACCTGAAACTAAACTAGACTAAATAAGTATCGAATGTTCATAAATTAGCTAAAATAATATACAATTAGGATCCGATATCGCCCCAATATATATGTATAAATTATGCGATATCACGTGGTTTCGTTATAGGGCTAGGTGTCGGCACTTTAACTCATAAGGTCTAGCTAACTTTAAGGGGATCACCGTCAGCTATTTATTTTTTAAATTGAATATCATCGTACTCTTGGCCATGTATGGCACAATCTATTTTGCGAAACATTTACTAAACTCTTGGTTTAATGATTGAGTCTTAAACCTGTGGATTTCAGTCAACAATTTTGTTGATCCTTTTAACTATGTTTTTCAGGGAATTAGCAGCGACGTAAGATTTGCATGCATGTTGGGACCCGCGCCTACTACATTATTAGGATGCCACTTTTGGAAAACACACGAGATATCTTTCGTATTACTATAAACTATTTTAGTTGTATTTGCGAAATCTCCAAACAATTGTTATTTTGATGACATTACTATGTTAACGACTTGACAAGTCGAAACGTTTGTAACAAACAATTTATGACATTCTAATAGTATGTTTCGTTGATAATCATATGCTCTCAATTTAATTAATCATTGATCGCGTCACGCCCCGTTCTTCCGCACTTAACTCTGATTAGATTTTGACGGGGTGTGACAAAACTACTTCCTTATCATCTACAACACTTAAGTCACAATTTTGGGATTACAAGGGTATCAAAATGCATCCTAAAGCAAGGAATAGAACAATTTATAGCGCAATCATCTCAAAAAAAAAAATTATGCAAGAGGAGGGAGATTAAGTTACTCTATATTAATAATATCTAACAATTTATAAGAGGTAATCTCGCGAGGACAATTAAAGTACAAGAATTATACACCCCCCACACTTAAGCCTTGCATTGCCCTCAATGCAAGAACATCAAAGATAAGCAAAATACAAAAGGTGAAAGTAAAAGAGAACAAGTACTTCCCCGGGATATGCGTAGATATCCATGAAATGCTGAGAGAAGTGAGGATGTGAGAGCATGTCCCTAATTCCATCTACATATTGACCGCATCCAAGAACATAACAATGTAGATGGGTCCACTCCAAGCGAAATTTTCGGACAAAAAAAACTTATAAATTATTTATTGAAAAAATCTCCTAATCTCTCCCATATTAGTTGTTTTGGATGTCTGTGTTTTGCTAGTATCGTTAATCCATTGTATAAATTTAGTAGTAGGTTTGCAAAATGTTTTTTATTGGTTATGGAAATTACAAAGAAGGATATAAGTTGTTTAGTCTTGAATCTAAAAGTTGTTTATTTTCAAGAGATGTTAAGTTTCTTGAAACTGTCTTTCCTTTTAAAATGCAACATAAAAATTTTGCTTTCTTAAATGATTTTGGAAAAGAGTTCAATCATTTAATCTTCTTTGATTATTTTATTAATAATTCTAACACCTCAAATCTCAATGATGAAAGGAGAGATGATTTTGTTAATGGTGAAGGTAGCAGTTTTCTTAATGAGCATGCATGAACTCCTATAACAGAAAATACATTCCCTAAGTGTACATCAAATGAGTTTTCTAATACTTCAAAAGATTATTTTGACATTTCTGGCAATGATCATTCTGTTCTAAGAAGATCAACTAGAGAAAACCATGTTCCAAGAAAACTAGATGATTATGTCATTCAGGGTAAAGTTAAATATGGTATTGAAAGGGTTGTAAACTACTCAAATCTTTCTGCTGAACATTTCTGTTTTATTTCTAACCTGAATAAAAGTAAAGAACATAAAACCTTTAAAGAAGCTTCAACTGATCTAAGTTGGATTGAAGTTATCAATAATGAAATACAAGCATTAAAAGAAATAATACCTGGGAATTAATTGAATTACCTGCAAATAGAAAACGTATTAGGTGTAAATGGATCTACAGGATTAAGTATAAAGCTAGTGGTGAGATTGAAAGATATAAAGCTAAACTAGTAGCTAAAGGGTATAGTCAAAAGGAGGGTATGGACTATGTGGAAACTTTTTCTCCTGCAGAGAAAATGGTAAGTGTAAAACATCTTATTAATTTTGCAGTTCAATTTGATTGGCCTTTGTTTCAATTAAACATTAATAATGCATTCTTAATATGGTGACCTAGACGAGGTTTCTGAAAAAAAAAACAAGAACAAGAGTTTGTAAGTTGACTAAGTCATCGTGTGGCCTAAAGCAAGCTCCCGGGAAGTGAATGAGAAGCTTACTCATTCTTTAATTGAGTTTTTCTTTGTTCAAAGCAAAGTAGACGTGTTTATATGGCTCTTTTGGTTTATGTTGATGATATTGTGATTACTGGAAACAATATGTTTGAAATTGATAAAGTAAAAACTTTCTTAAGTTCAAAATTTATGATGAAAGACTATGGGAAATTGAGATATTTGCTTGGAATTGAAATCTTACAGCCCAATAAGGGTTTGTGTATATCTCAGAGAAAATATTGTATGGAACTTTTGAATGATACTAGTCTCTTGGGGTGTAAGCCTGCTTCCATAACAACGGAACCTAACTTTGTTATTTCTTCAGAGAGGCATCTGAAAAAGATGTTATTCTTGAAAATGTAACAGAGTATCAAAAAAACTGGTAAGAAAGTTAATCTATTTAACTTAAACCACACTTGATATATCATTCGCAGTTTATCATGGTATCAAGATATTATTAGAATATATAAATCTTTTGTACTTTATCACTCAACTAACCTTTTGTACTTTTTCTTTTTGACATGTTGACATCAAGATATTATTAGAATATATAAATCTATATATATTATTTAATTAATATTTGTTTAGATTAGTTTGATATCGTTTCTAATGAATATTAGGCTAGGTTACTTGTTTATCAAGAATATTTAAGTCTATAAATATAGGTTCATTGTAAACTCTATTATCAATTCAATTCAATCAATTACATTCTTATTTAGAGTTTATCATGGTATCAGAGCTAAGTTTCTAATTCAATTGAAAAATAATAATCTTATGTCTCCGGTTACATTCCGGTGGTCCAGAGGGATCCTCAATCATTTTCTTCACTTTCCTTTCAAGATAGTCTACTTTAGTTCTATCATATTTTTCATTTATTCGTTTGCATTTAATCCGTTTCTCTTAAACCTAGTTGTGAGTCCTTCAAACTAAATTCCTATGAATCTATTACATATGTGTTCTCAATCAAAGCCACGTTTGTAACACTCAGTATTTTTAAACATCCAAACGTATAACTTTCAATAACATGTGTTATTTTATTTTACAATAATAGATGAATAAAAGGAGATTAAATATACAAGCAAATGATCAAATACTAAAAATAATACTAATAGTTATATGTAATATATAATATAACAATGTAACAGATAATTAAATAGTACAACTATGCATACTTAAATTTACATACATACATATACAATAAACTCATATGAATAATTTCATTGTGAGTGCATGTAAGAATTATCGGCAAGAAACAAACTCATTATTTGAGTTGTCCTTTCAAATAGTGTTAGCCCAAGATATCTCGTCATCTATTGATTCAAAGTGTGAAGTTACAAATATATCGGCGTGATTTTCGTTCCAATGTCAAATATTTGACCTATAAATAGCCTGAGGAATCCATAAGTGAAATCACACGAATTGTATATCGTCTTTCATATAAAGGCTTGTTGGTCCTTTTTTGTCAAATTAATGATAAACTACTAACAACAATTGCAAAGTAGACAATAAATTCAAGTTTAAAGTTTTCGTTTATTGATTCAAATAAAGAATAACTTTAGAAAGTTTACTGACTTGTGACATATTTGCTTCAACAGGTCATCAGTTAGGTTCGCTGATAACACTCAGTGATCAACACTTAATAAATAAGTGAAGGCACAATGGTTCACTAACAAAGAGGAACATGCCTAAATCAAGGTCGAAGTAAATGCAAATTTGGACAAATGAATATGGTGGTTGAGAGATGTATTTATAGTCTCATAAATGCATCTCAAACCCTACAAGTGTCAACACCATATTCAAAGTGAACTTAATGAAACTTTCAATGTAATGGAAGTGACATTACATCCTAGGAATAAATTTTATTGTTTACTTTATCCCTAAGTTACACAAAAGTTCATAAAATACTAATAAAGTAAAATATCTTTCTTGTACATATCTATATAGAAAGATATGTGCCGGTTATTGTACAATATAAGTTGACATTTGTGTTAGCACATTGAGTATTTGTCAAACCTAGTGTACTAATCAAATACATGCTTGAACTGTTGGTTAATAAAGTAGTATTGATTTCCACTTCAACGTACTACTCTCTATCTCTGTCTTTAGTCTTTGACTTCAACAAGTCCTTAGGATGTTCTTGACGACGTCAGACCCTTTGTAACTTCTTCAGATGGTAAAGTATCCATCGATGAGTGATAGATACTCTATTTAAGATCCAAGTTACAATAAGAAGTCACTACTAACAAATGCAGTGACCAAATAGACATTAGTAAATATTCTAAGTATAGAATAGATTGGTGTTCAGATTGACCAGTGAGAACTATTGCTTAGTCTATTCTAGAGTCGCTGCTAAAAGATGCAGCAACAGATAAAAACACTTAGTTTATTTTTTTCATTCATAAATTACATGAGTGGGTCTCTGACCCAACAAGACTCAATATAAAGAATTGAGATTTTACTCCTTCACTCGCGATTAAGAAAATCAAGTCGCATTTGTATAAAATTGTAAGTTATTATATGCTTCCACTTTGAGCTTTATTTTCATTTTGTTATGTTGAATCAATTAAACAGAACCTTCATTCTATTATTAATAATTATTTCTCTTTTATATATTCATTGTGATCCAGTAGATTTATAATTAGGTTGAGCTTCATTGTTATTATGCATATTTAGATTATTGATACCCTGATATTATGAGCATGCATAAAATGGAATTTTATAAACCTACTTGTATAGTAAGGATTATGACGTTCTATGAACGATGAAAAGTGATGAAAGAATGAATACTATGTTCCTACTAAATTAGTACTAGTATAGTAATGAAGGAAATAATGATAGAATGTTTTATATGAGCATATATGGATAATGAATGCTAGTAGATTTTTTAAGAAATGAAATGTGATATTTTTATAATATTTATGTGAAAAAAGGATTATGTTATTTAAATACTTACATGCTTATTTGTTCCAAGTATGTGTTAGGGATTATTTTCATACTCATTTAACTCCCGCTTTCATTTGATATTCAATTATGCTATTATCGTTATCACTCAATAAATTCCTCATGTCCACTTGCATAGAAATTCCTACCGTTGTATATATAGTTGCTTATTGGGCATTGTCGCTCACCCTTACATTTTAACATCCAGATTATGAAGCATAAAAAGTTATCGAGACTGAGAAAGCTTTTAAAGAAAAAACTTATAAAAAAAAGATTTTAATATCTACTTTATTGCCTCTTGTTGCTCCCTGCCCCTAAAAGCTTTTTTCCTTTTTGTATTCTCTTTCTAGAAGAGTATTCTCCTACAATCCTTCTCATATTCTTCTTCTAAATTCTTATTTTTTTATTTTCCCTTCCCCTTTTTAATCACTTTCTCTTTCAATGTTTTTTTATCTTTTCTTACAAAAGCCTTTCCTTTTATTATTCTATTCTACTCGATTGTTTTTTAATCAAATCGAGTCTTCTTAGTTAGTCTCCTCTCCTCCTCATTCTTGTCATTTAATTTATTTTATTCACAAAATCCAAACTATCTACATCGAACGTCGAGCAATCATTGTCTTCAAGATTCGCGGCCAAAGAGCCGATGCATGCAAAGTAAGATATATAGCAGCAGTGAGTGCGTAAAAGAGATAGACAGGGTGGTAGAGTTTTACTATTGAAAACCGTGCAGTGTTTTGAGAGCTAAATTTTAAACACTTATGTAATTGTACTTCTGTAAATCGTATTGCAAATCAATAGAAAGAAGTTATTTGATGTAATCATAATCATGTATAAATAATTCTAATTGGATTCCGCACATTAGATTTGTTTGATTCGAATCGAGATCCTACAATAGGACCTACAATATGGTTACGAAAGATCAAACAGTGTAGAAGAAAATAGAAAACTTAAAAGCAAGATTCGTCACCAAGTAAATTTTTGTAGTATAGGTGGAAAAATTGACAGGACGATGATGACTTCCGCCCAAACAGGTAAATTTTTTGGGCCATGTCTAAATGATTATGGATAATGAGATAATACTTACAATGAAGTATAAACAACACTAATCAAGTTGTATTAGAAAAGAAATATAATATCTTGTTTAGAAAATACTAGTAACCATCGAGGGAGGGGATATCATGTAGAGTAACTTACTCTGGGAGAAAAATAGGGTTGAAAAGCTAAACCTGCCAAAAGCAAAACATAAACTGTTAGTGACAGAGTAGCATACAATACAGTGGAGGTGGCATTTTCTAAGCCATTTACTTATTAATGGGTCAATTATGTTTTTTTCTCCTCAAATGGACACATAATTTTTTACACTTATATGGGTCGATTTGCACATAGTGGATCCTTATATTTTAGTGCATAAAACTTAAATCATGTTCAAAAATAATAATATAATTAAATGTTTGTAATCATATAGGCACTACTTGTTAAGAAATATGGTTAGACTTTTGACAAATAGCATTTCGAATCAATGTGACTCAAACCCATATAATGGTTAACTCTTGACGTTAAACCTATTTTGACTTTTTGCCCAACGGGCCGGACCAGCCACTTTTTCCACCTCTAGTACTACACATCGTATTGAATGTTATATAACACATGATTACCATAAGGTTGTAACAATCTGTTGTTCAGGAGGGCCATGGAATTCATTTTTTATGCGATGTTCCAAAATCCAAACCACTGCTCCCACTACTAGGAAAAAGATCCCAGTAACACACCACAGTTTAGAAGTGAATGGCCTGAGAAAAGCCCAAGTCCCTGAGTTAAGCCTCCTCACAGGTGCCACCACAACTAGCCCTGACTCGGTAAATGGCTGAGTAAAATTTGCCATTCGTGTCCGGTTCGTGATGATAGCAATGTCACCAACAGCAGCGTCATAGACCTACAGTAATTAGTGTGGGGACCAAGAATTTTAACAACACTAAGATGAGGGGGTCGAGTTTGTTTTTAACGAATTAAAATCTCTTATAGATAGTTAATACCTTAATTATGATTACAAAAACAATATTTTCACAGTAACAATCTAAATATCAAAATAAAGAATTACGAGTTTGTATGGATTACATCTAAACTTTTGGGAAGATTCTTCTCATTTATACATGTTTGAGTGAAACCCAGCCCAAAGAGACCCATTTACAAGTGAATGGTTTGAAATAGCTACCTCTAGAAAAGACTGAAATATTGAGAAACAAACACTTAAACCAGCATTAATCAAGCTTACAAGATCAGTGTTACTTGGGTTCTTTTGACCATCTCCATATAATAGAATTTATTCGGGACAGCATACGGTAACAGGTTTACTACGGTAGCAAACATATCAATGCAGTATCCTCTGTATATATCTGAGCCCTTAACTTCTTCCACGAACTCCTCAAAACTCACTCGGTTTTGAACCCTGATTTTTAAATGATTTCCATTTTGTGGAAAAACCGATCCACAGGGCTTTATAACCGTTTCACCAGGCCAAATTACACTATACAATAGCTCAGACGAACCAGACCAGTTTGAAACGTTCGTCTTGACTGTTTCTGGAGGAGAAGTTGACAGACCTGAAGAGTTTGATCAATACCCAACTCTCCTAAACCCAGTACCAATCACATTTATAACTTCAAAAGTTGGAAAAACAAAGTTTCTATCAGAAGTGAACTCAATTAGTCCACTTCTTCCATTCATTTTGACTTGTAAGATGTCTTCAAGTAACAATTTCCCTCCATCAAAGATACTAAAAGAATCAAGATTCAAAGATCCGGCCTGTACTTCTGTTAACTTTAAATCTTTTGAGAACGAAACGTTTCTACCTTCATTAAAAATTGATCCAGAGCACGAACAAGCAACCAAATAGTGTCATATGTATACATAGAATAAGTACTCAGTCCCAAATTTGTCTTAGTGTAATAACTCCTTGCATAGCAGAAACCGATTTGGTAGGAAGTGCTGAACTTATATCTATGATAGTAGAGAGCCAATTTGTTGTAATGCAAACATATCTACTATCCATCATACCAATATATTGACCGACTTCAAGTATATCTAATCCCAAATCAGCATAGGTATGAAGAACAAGAACTCGTGACTCCAAAAAAGCAACTTGAAGCAAAACATCCCTTATGTCTGAACGTGTTGCATTGGGTTTAATAGTTGCTTTATGGGAGATTTTACACCTTTTAGCAGCTAATTGATCTGCTAATGAAGTTATTCCATTTCTTCCATGATCATCGTCTACGTAAATGGCTACTACTTGTCTCCATTCATAGGACTCAACTATATATGCTATTGCACCCATTTGGAAATGATCACTGTGAGTTGTCCGGATAAAGAACGGTTACTGAAGTGAGGATAATGTGGGTCTGCGGTTGTGAAAGATAGTAAAGGGACTTGGAGCTCGTTCACTACAGAGAGATCATGTGAGCTAACACAGATGTTTGAGGACGGATTAACGCCACACTATCAGTCTCCATGAACTGTAAAGCTGTTGCCATAAATTAACATGAAGGTTACAAGATTGAACGCTTATGAGTAATAATCCCACAATATGTTGATTTATAACTTTTGATCTATATGGAATTACAAGACACTTTTCGGCCTTAAATTGCATCATTTGAGGATCTGACTACATATGTATTTTAGTTTCTAGACTTGTAAAAAAGATAAAAATTTTTTACCAGAAACGAAAGCATAAAATAGTACTTTTCTCAGTAAAGAAAGCTGTATGGATAACTTAATCCGAATCTATCCAGAAGCGGAAACAGTATGAAAGTAAGACATAATCAAATATATATAGAAACATACACTCCATAATACTGAGAAAGCTCACTGAAATTGGAATCATGAATCGTTAGTTTGAGTATGGTGCCATTAAGAACAGTTGGATCATTATTCACATTTTCTACTGCAGACTCTAAAGCGATTTTCGATACTTTCCCTATGATCAAAGTGAAAGTTAAAATAGACTCAGTATTTACGACATCCAGTCTTGAGGGAATCTGAAACACAATATGCAATACCATTAAAGAAATAACATGTGTACTACTAGAAGTACACAACTTAACGCAAAAAGATGATTCTAGTTACAAAGTTGATCATACCTGAATTTGGGAATAGGTGCTATTCTTCTTTTCAATGAAACAACCGCTGAAGAATACTAACAACACCACCCAAAGTATATTCATACCCATATATTTGTTAAAAACTATGGAACAGAGAAGATGGAAGACGTTGACTCAAATGAAGTCAATGTTTTGACTAAAATAAGCTAGAGTAGTTAGTTGATTGAGTGATAATAAAATATGAGTTTAAGTTCAGTATAACCTGGTTCAGTTAACACATCAAACACCAGCTTTAAAGCATCAAACTTAAAGGTTAAGCAGTGAACAAAAAGAACATAATTCACAAAAAGATAAAAGATACGATCAAAAAGGTTAGTTTCCACTAAAATAAATTAAAAAAAGGTATTAGAGAGAGAATTACAGAGCAGAAGTATAACCATAAAAATGCTAAAAAGAGCGGTGAAAGGGTCGATGAAAATTTATGCAGTGTTTAGGTATAAACTATACGTTAACTGATCATGGTACCTTAAAATACTTGCGAATCTCTTATCAGTTATCTGTAAAGGTGATAATCAGTTTGTGAATTCAACAACTTCTTGAGTGGATGAGGGAGTAGAGCATATGTTAAATGAGTTTAGTATAATAATAATAATAATAGTAATAGTAAATATAATGGGAGGCATATATTTCAACAGGTAATAACAAGTCAACTAAGTGGTATGTATTTTGTTTGATAGCTGAGTTTGCATTTTTAGAATGTTAGGTGACAATTCCCATGTCATATGACTACATCAAAACCCTAAAATCCAAGACTAGCCTTCCCTACTCACTCAATTCCATTTGTTTTATTTGGAAACATTTTTAAACATTAATTAGCAAAACTATGTAATTTTAAAGGGATATTCTAAATGAACACCCTAAAGTTCCTGAATGTACACCCTGTGTGAGTGTACAGGGATACGTACTAGTCCCATCAGCCCCTATATGTGTGTATGTGTTAGTCACGTCACACACTAGAGGGTGTCCAAACAGTAGGTCCCAATTTTAAACTATAGATTTGGGATTCTATTTTTGAATGAATATTTGAATAAATTTGTGTAATCAAAGTTTGTCCTAGTTGCTATTGCTAGTACATTATATAACATTAGATTAGATTACTTATCCTTATTTTAGTGTTTGGTTAGGATGATTACCAAATTAGCGGGGACAAAATTGTTGGTAATTTTAGTGTAATTGAGATTTATATAAGATCAATTAACGTTTTTTATACAAACGTTGAAATATGGGTTAGGAGGTGCGGAGTGCACACTCGTATGAACTTATATGGATCCGGTTCTGAACATGGTGGGACTCAAGGTTTGTGTTGTGATTGTGTAGGAATGCACCGAATGGATGCAATGTCATTATGTGCTCCTAACCTATTGAAATAATGTGCTTAAGAAATTACATGCTTAGCACCGATTGAAAGCATGTTCATTCGGTGCTGCGAATGCTGGGCAGGAACAAAAGGTTGCATTTTTATTGAACCGTTGCGACTTTTCAAAAACCATTGTGACTTTTCTTGATGTCTAATACCATAAAACATTTGGTGACCACCAGGGATGTGATGTAGATTGAAATTAAGATAACACAAATTAGACCAGTTGATTCGAATGAATACCAGGAACAATTCTTTCAATATTATATTCGTTGATTCAAAAAGAATACCGAAAATTAGGGCAAATTCAACTCAAATTTGAGAGAAAATTGAAATTTCATAAAACCAAAACTGCTGCTCAACAATGTTCTCCAAACCCTAAACAAGAACCAGAAATTCGAATGGGCCAAAACTGATAAACGGGCCGGACTCTAGCCCAAAAACAAAGTCCACCAAAATAGGAAAAAAACATAAAAATGTTCGTAACTCATAAAATACAGCGAATTTGGGCCCGAAAGTTGGGCTAACCGCCTATGGCTATTAGTCACGACGTTGGGCTCGGTCCAAGCTTCGATTCGCCAGGTCATGGGCCTCAAACGGACACTCCTAGCCCAAGTTACGGCCTTTTTCGTGAGCCCCCTTTTGATACGCATTCCTGGGCCTCAAGAAACACAAGGGCACGATCCTCCACACTTAGGCCCGCATCAGGATGACTTGTATATATTAATAAGTCATTTGTGAGTGTATAAAACACTTCTTGATGAATCTTGATGATGTGTTGATCATATGATCATGTCTTGATCATATAATCACATATTTGGTCTTACAAACACAAAATCAATACTATCTCCATGTTTATTCTCTTGTTTCTTGTGCCTAGAATCAAAAGAGATACTTTGTTTTATCCGATTGATGATTTCGTGTAACCCAAGGCATCGTAGGGTCGAAATACTTCATGTTGCATTTTTACTTTGTTTATTTACTCCATTTTATGTATATTATGTTGTAATTTTTGGTTTCTTACCGCACGTTGTATCTTGTGTCTCTTTTTTTATTATTACTAAAGAAAAAGATTTGAAAATAAAGTTAAGAAAAATCTAAAAAAAAAAAAAAACAATTTTTAAAAAAAGTAGCTAGAATCGGCGGTGGCCGGCGGCCGGTGGCAGATGGGTGGTGGTGGTGGGGGTAGGAGTTGGTGGTGGGTGGTGGGGTTGGGAGATTGAGTGGAACAGTAGTTACGGTTTCCAAAATTTTCATGCTAGATGAAATTATGTTTTGGCACTCAGTCGGATCGACCATATTAGGATCATATTAAGTTATTAACTGTAACACCCTTTATCCAAAGACGAAATTGACAATCACATAATAAAATACGTATTATAAATCCTCGAATAAGGGAATCTTAAAAAGGTCTATGAAAGTAACCAAATGAGATGCATTACAAAGAGACCTTCATATAAGAGAATTTTGAATATGGATTTTTCTCTTATTATATACCTTTTATGTGTGATGTGATCTTGATCATATTTTCGCCATTGGAAAGTGTTACATTAACTACCGTAGTAGTAATAATATGTCTATTTCGATTAAGTGAGCTAATTTTTTATTTTATAAAATATTTAATAGGAAAATGGTTGGGTTCTAAACTCCAGGAGTTGTCGTCATACTATTTAACGAAACCTAGCGACGTACTCTCTCCAGAAATTTCGGAACTTGTTTCCTCACCGGAATCTAGTTTTGGGGGGGGGGGGGGGGGTTATCATGACTGGGACTTTGGATAACAACATTGATGAAAAGGGATGGACATAGATCTTTCGTGATGAGAATCAGTCGTCGAAGCCGATCTCTAACCCTTTCTATAAGGATGTGGAGAAGGTAGCTTCAACTGTTTACGTAACGAATTTTCCAATATCCCTAGATGCCAAAGGATTATGGAAAGTTTTCGACCCATACGGTCATTTGGTTGATGCATTCATTGCAAATAAGAAATCAAAACTAGGAAAACGATTTGGTTTTGCCTGGTTTATGGGGATCTCCAATGGTGCTGATTTTGCTTGATCTTTGTCAAAGATATGGATAGGGAATTTTCATGTTTTTGTTGCAGTGGCATGCTTTCAGAGGCAGAGTAGAGGTCAAACGAAGATGAATCAACATGTTGGATCGAATCAACAGGCTTCCATAAGATCAGAACAAGGTCACAGGTATCCCTCCTATGAAACAATCATATGTACCTATGGTACATGGTCGTGACAAATGAATGGAGAATCTACTCTGGTTGTCTCTGTTCATTCACTGAAATTGGATGAACAAGAATTAATAAAGATAGATGAAAAAGATAAGGTAGTTTTGCTAAAGTTGAATGGAGGGTATGTTGAGGTTTATGGGTTTGGATTCTTTTTCCGTCAGCAACGTCTTGTTCATCATTCAAAGACAATGTTTGTATGAAGCAGTTTTGTTTATGGATTAAGAATGTATCACCAAGCTTTAAATTGGACGAGATAATGATTCGGGTAGAGGTTAACAGACTTCCTCTTTGTGCATGGGGATCGAATGCATTCAAAAAAGTGGCGAGCCTTTTCGGGAAGTTCATGTTTTTCGAAGTGGATCAATCGGCGGGCAATGTGCCTAGGTACAATATGTATCCGCACCAAAAGACATCAATTTCTTTCTGAAATGGTGAACATTGAAATAAATGGGAAGATTTTGATGTGTATGTACATGAATTAGGAAGTTGGTGCATTAACATTGTAGAGGACCTTTCATCTACTCCTTCGATGATGAAGACTTTATTGAAAACAATGGGAGTGATTATGATGAAGTGGAGTCTGAGTATGCTCTAAAGGACACTATGTAGAGTATAGACGTTAAGCAAGGGCATCATGAAAAAAGTAAGGTGCAAGATGAAGAAGAGTGTAAGGGTGTGGATGATCAATGTATAGAAAAGCCAGGAAGCGGTCAATGTAACGTTCATTCCAATCAAGTGGGTGACATGTCTGACTTGAGTTGTCCCCCGGGGTTCGAGAAATTGAAATCACATAAAGGTAATCAACCGTCAGGTTCTTCAAGGATAAGTAAGTGATGGACCTCTTTTGTGCATTATAGGAAGAAAGATATTAGAGGAGCGTCTCTGGTTCATGAGATGTCGCGAATGATCGAGCTAGGCGGTTGGGCTTTGATGTGAAAGGATGCAGAAAATCATTAAATAGATTCATTAATGGAATAGGAGTGAATATGGTTGATAAATGAATGTTCCATCCATTAATATGCGCGGTACTAAGAAGAGGAGGAAATGTAAATGGATAAAAGAGTTATGTATTAATCACAATGTGCAGTTTTTAGGTGAGCAGGAATCTAGGATGACACGTCTTGAGTTGTTTCGACTCAAAACAATGTGGGGCAACTATTCTTTCGATTTCACATGTAGTATGGCTCGAGGTAGATAAGGGGGATTGATATCTATGTGGGACCCAAATGTTTTTATCAAGGAACATATATGGTGTGATGAGTCATATATAATTGTCAAGGGCAGCTGGATGAACTCGATTGGTGTTTGTTATATGGTTAATATTTATGGCCCTCAAGATGACGAAGCTAAAAGAAATTTATGGGTTAAATTGTTGGAGTTCAGGCAAAGTCATCGAGTCAGATTCATACTGTTTGGAGACATGAACGCAGTTAGAGACGAGAATGAAAGATGTGGTATTGTTTTCTCGCGGGGAGACGCACTATTATTTAACTCATTTAATTTTGATGCAGGTGTACTTGACTTACCGTTAAGTGGTCGTTATTAACGAGGACGAATAAAGCTGGAACAAAGTTAAGCAAACTAGATAGTTTCTTGATCTCAAAAGATGTGTTAGATTTTATGGCAGATATTCGGCTTACGGTTCTTGACAAACTATGGTCAAATCATAACCTAATTCTATTGCATTGTTTAAAGACGGATTTTGGGCCTTCTCCTTTTAAGTTATTTCATTCATGGTTTCTTCAAGATGGTTTTGACGAATTTATCAAAACATAATTGGAGAACCTTTCTCATAATGAAAGAGAGTCCACAAAGGGGATGCATATTAAATTGAAGGAGATGAAGCATAAAATTAAACAGTGGAACTTTCATTATAATCAAAGTCAATGTCAACGTAAACAGGAGATGGTTAGGAGATTGAAACATGTAGATGAGGTAATTGATTCTGGTCAGGCTTCTAATGAAGAGCGTGAGGAGCGTATTAATTTGATGCAAGAGTTTGATTCTTTGGAAAGGATAGAGGCTATGGATTTGGCTCAAAAGGATCGCATTAATTGGGACGTAGAAGGTGATGAAAATACCAAATTTTTTCATGGCCTTGTTAAACAGAAAAGGCCTTCACAAATGATTCAAGGTATTATGCATGAGGTGGAGTGGATCACGGGTCCCCAACAAATCAAGTTGGGGTTTTTGAATTTCTACAAGGAGAAGTTTAAAGTCCAAGAGACGCCTGCTTCTTTCACTCAATTAAATGTTAATGCTACTCTTTCAGTTGAGGACCCTTTGATGCTAGAAGATTCGGTTACTATGGAAGAAATTTGGGTTGCGGTGTAGGATTGTGGAAGTGAGAAAGCTCCTAGTCCCAACGGTTTTTCATTTTTATTTGTCAAGAGATATTGGGAGCTTCTTAAAGATGATATTCTAGAGTTCGTATCTCAATTTTTTGAGTCATGTAACATGCATGTGGGAACCAATTCCGCGTTCATCACTCTTATCCCAAAGGTATTAAATCCTATTTATATTAAAGATTTTCATCATATTTCGTTGATTGACATTCATAACAAAATCATTGCTAAAATTTTAGCAAATAGAATATCCAAAGTTGTTGATAAAATCATTAGCCACGTTCAATCGGCTTTTATCTCGGGCCGTCAAATTTTTATTGATGGCCCTCTCGTTCTTAGTGAAGTGATTTCTTGGTACAAAAGAAGGAAGAAGAAACTTTTGATTTTTAAAGTGGATTTCGAGAAAGCCTATGATTCGGTAAGTTGGTTATATTTTGATCACGTTTTATTTAACCTTGGGTTTGGAGTGAAGTGACGTATGTGGACTAAATCTTGTTTGGAATCGGCTAGAACTTCGGTTTTAGTGAACGGAAGCCCAACTTCTAAGTGCTCGGTTAAACATGGGTTGAGACAAGGCGACCCGCTGTCTCCGTTCCTATTTATTATTGTTATGGAAGGTTTGCATTTAGCTTTGCAAGAGGCGGTTCAAGCAAGTTTCATTCATGGATCTCAGATTGGTTCGTCCGAGGTTTGGGCCGATGATGTTGTTATTACCTCATATTGGAATATGCTTGATTTGGAGAATATGATCCGTGTTCTTCAACTTTTCTTCTTAGCATCGGGCCTCAAAATAAATATCATAAATTAAATGTTTATGTAGTTGGGGTCTCATCGAATGAGGTGAATGGCATGGAAAATGTAACAGGTTATGTTATGTGAAGCTGTGTGAAGCAGGTGTTTTTCCGTTTATTTACCTTGGACTTTTAATAGGTGCAAACATGAATCATACGGCTAATTGGTAAGATTTATAATGAACTATAAAATGTTATTTACAAGAGGGAGTGACATACCACCCAAAAAATAAAAAGAAATTGTATCAAACATGCTCGATACAAACAACCAAAAAGACCAGCAAAAACTAGGAAAACAAACCAACACCACCCATAAAGGAAAACTAAGACAAGCAGACTACTAACCAACCTACACATCCTGACTCTGAGCAACCTCGAAGTTTAACCAAACCCTGAGCGGGTGAATGATAAGCCGAACAACCAAAAGGGAACACAGAGAACCCAATGAGGCTGCCTCCTTAAAAACCTTCTCAAGAAAAACCCAATGGGAAAAACCTTAAAGAAGGAAAAAAGAGTACAACTCTCAACAGGTTTTCCCATTTGGACCCATACAAGCAGTTGGCATCTTCCACTCATCTAATAAAGTTCTAGCATGAGGCACCACCTTCTTAAATCGAAGGGAAACAAGCTTTAAGCGAACCGTATCAACAATAGTATCATAAATTTGAGTTATGGATCGAGACTTGTTCTTTAATAATTGATCATTCCTTTCTTGCCATATGTAGTATGTAGAAGCCGCAAGCACAATTCGCGCCATAACACTAATAACAGTGCTACCTTTCGAGATAAGAATAAAGAAATCCAATATATCCACCAAACGATTCGGGACTACATCCATACCAGACTTCACACGAACAAAATGCCAAACCTGCATAGAAAAAGAACATTCAAAAAAAATATGGTTATGTGAATCAGGGACCATTTTACAAAACGGACATCAAAGCAGGTTTTAGTTGGTAGAAGGACCAACATCCCATTGCCTCAGCATATCCCGGTTCATCAGCTTCTGATTAGCAACCAACCACAATGAAAAGCGTGCCGTGGAATACAATGAGGGAACCACATAACACGGCTCCAATTAACCTCAGTAGCCCGAAGTAGCCCGAAGTCTAATAGACTCCCATACCAGAGACACCGAGAAAGGATTTAAATTGCCAGAAGCATCACGCCAGAACATTTCATCTTCAGAAGTGTCATTCACGATAGGAACATTCAATTGGGATAGATCCAGACACCTAATGAACCAATCTAGCGGCCATCTCCATTCACCATTATTTATATGATCATAAACTGTATCGTTTAACCAGAAACTAGATAGGGTAATGGCTCGAGTAGAAACGAACCGTTTGATAGGGCTTAAATCACACCAATTATCAAACCATATAGAGGTAGACGTATCATTCTAAATCTTATGCCATATGATCGGACGAATAATATCACGAACGTGCAGAATCTCCTCCACCCCCAACTCATCCACAGAGCATGGGACATCCCAAAAGCTTCGCCCTTTTAATTTATACGCATGAATCCATTTTACCCATAAAGATTCCCTATGAGTCAAAATACTCCAGATGTGAGAAGTCATAAGCGCAATATTGAAATCATCAAGCCGGCGAATTCCTAAACCACCCTCAGATTTGGTTTACAAACATTATCCAAGCAACCTTCGCCTTACCTTTCTTCATTTCTCCTTGGCACTATAGGAAACTTCTCATAAGTTGCTCAATTTCATGAACAATACGAGAAGGAAGAATAAACACAGAAGCCAAGAAATATGCATAGAAGATAAGACACAGACAACAAGTTGAAGTCGACCCGCAAAAGACAAATTACATGGCAGGTTAGTTTACTGTCCAGTGGAGGCCGCTTAACCCTTCTTAAATCGATTTTAGGTAGCCTCGGGATATTTTATATGTCTATATTCAAGGCTCCTAAATCTATTCTTAATAATTTAGAAAGCATGCGGGCATCATTTTTCTTGGGTGGTAATCAACATTCTTATAAAATCTCATGGTTAAAATGGGTTAATGTTTTAGCATCTCATGATAAAGGAGGTTTGGGTATGGCTAGTTTGAAAGCTTTTAACCTTGCTCTTTTACAAAAATGACGTTGGAGGTTAGTTATAAATCCAAATTCTTTGTGGGTTAGATTGATCAAAACGGTGCACGGGGAAGACGCAGGTTTGAATCAAAGTGGCTGTAAAATGAAAGGTATATGCGCTACAATTGTAGGTACTATCAACCATCTTCATTCGAGTAATGTTATTACTCATGGAACGTTACGGTTCAAGGTCGGATGTGGATCGATGATCTAGTTTTGGAAAGATGTTTGGGTAGGGGATAGTTCGTTGGAATCTCGGTAAGATAGATTGTTTCGTTTGGTGAATTATAAAGATTGTGCTATTTGTGATCGTATAAGTAATGATGAGTGGACATGGGATTGGAGTAGCAGATTCTTGGTGGTCAGAACTTAACATCATTTACAAACTTGTTATTGGAGATTGGCAATGTGCAGGTGGGTTCTTCATCGGATTCGTGCATTTGGGAGATTGATAAAGATGGTAATTTTTCAGTGGGTCCTACTAGGAGACACATTGATGATTGTATTCTTCCATCCATGGCGCCAAGTACTAGGTGGTCCAAATTGCTTCCTTTGAAAGTAAATGTGTTTATGTGGTGTTTGATTTTGGAGCGTCTCCATCATCGTTTGAACCTTTCTCTTCGTGGCAAGGAGATTCAAGACATTGCTTGTCCGATTCGCGTAGGTAACGTAGAACAAATGGCCATATCTTTTTTTCATGTGATACGGTTGTTCAGGTGTGGCATCGTGTTTGAGTTTGGTGTAAGGGGGTTGTGCCTCCGCTTGTTTCGTTTTCATATTGGTTCGAGTGGTTGAACAATTGGTCTGTCTCGAATGATAAAAGAGATTGCATGTATGTCATCTCTGCTACATTGCTATGGACTCTGGCGATATCAAAATAATATCGTCTTCAATTCCCAATCCATGCGGAGAAGTGATGTTTTTGATTGTTTTCTTTTTTTTTCTTTTTCGTGGATTAAGTATAGAGGTGCTAAGACTTATAGTTGGATTGATTGGTTAACTTATCTTTTGTAATATCTAGCTCCTTGCTAGAGGTTCTTTTATTTATAAAATATGTCGTTAAAAAAACATACATAAATATTTGTATTAACCAAGACAATAACAAACTCTCTATCTCCTGATATTAAATTATTTATATATATCCAAACATTTTAATAATAGTTCTAAAAATTGTGGTTAACAAAACACATATTAATATCATCAAATGGGCATATGAGCATTTCATTCGTACTGCTATGGACTCTTTGGCGGTATCGAAACAATATCGTCTTCAATTCCGAATCCATGCGGAGAAGTGATATTTTTGAGTGTTTTCGTTTGTTTTCTTTTTTGTGGATCAAGTATAGAGGTGCTAAGATTTATAGTTGGATTGATTGGTTAACTTATCATTTGTAATATCTAGCTCCTTGCTAGAGGTTCTTTTGGATTAAGTATAGAGGTGCTAAGATTTATAGTTGGATTGATGGTTAACTTATTCTTTTTAATATCTAGCTTCTTGCTAAAGGTTCTTTTATTTATAAAATTTGTCATTGAAAAAAAAAACATACATAAATATTTGTATTAACCAAGAGAAAAACAAACTTTGTATCTCCTCGATATTAAGGTACAAATTATTTATGTATATCGAAACATTTTAATGATAGTTCTAAAAATTGCCGTTAACAAAACACATATTAATATCATCACATGGGCATATGAGCATTGCATTCAAATTGCTAACCTATAAGGCATGTTAACTTTTTCTTTTGCAACACAACGAAATTTAATAAAGAACCATCCTCAAATAGCGCAAACTGAAGCTCCCCAAGAAGGGGAACTAAAATAGGAACCAACAAATTACAAACAAGAGCACTAGCAATTATATTACATACAATTAGAAGCAATGCTATTAGGATCTGCAACCCATCTATCCCAACTTAACCCCTTCATTGAGCAGCGAGAAGATCTCCAGCATCTGGACATAGTCTGCTATCGAGGAAAAATGTCTTCACCACGAATTTTATCACTATCAACCTCTTGAGCGTGACAGACACGATATCCAGCATCTATAAGCCACGTTAATTAATTTCTTAAACTAAAACAAAAATAAGGTAACCAATAGAATGACAAAGACATAAATCTTACATAACTAATATGAACCCGTAATGGAGAGTTTTTGTTTCTGTTTAGGTTACCCTACTTGAGAAGAACGAGTCCTATTCTTTTTAACTCATTGTGCGCATCAGGATGTCTTAGTATTAAACCACAATCATAATTTTCACATAACTAGTTACTTAGTAATTTATTTCAACAAATTATTGCAAGTAAAATTATCCCACGCTGCCCTTACCACTAATTCAGCACAAGCATTAAAAAAAGAAGCACAACCATTAAAAAAAGAAAAAGGGGCAATCACATATATACTCAAGTTAAATTAGATAATTACATATTTCTTCAAACATGTTTTAAAATTATTGTATATTATGCACTAAACACTTGTGTTTTGGAGAAATATGTAATTACCCAACTTAAGTTGGAGATATATGCAATTCTCCCCTAAAAAAGAGTTTGAAAGGTGGTTGAGTTTTGAAAGAGAAAAATGATAATAAATTTTTATATTGTATTGGGAGATTATGTTGTTTACTTTTATAGTGTCGCACATACTTTCCAACTCGTTGTTGGCATATATCATGCGTAAAATAGTGATATATTGGATTTTGTTTAGTATTTTATATATATTACAAGGATAAGAATTTCTATTTCCGTATATTTTATCGATTTAAAGTGTTAATAACTGAAGACAACCATGCGTTAATATTATATTATTATTATTTCTTTGCTATATTGTTATTTCATTTTTAGATATAGAAATTATCTTTTTATAATATTGTTATTTACTAACAAAACTATTATTACTATTATTAGTAATTGATTTTTACTTTTTCCTACTGCTAATCACTTAAAGTATACTCATTTTTAAGGGAAATTAAAGAATATACCCTATTTTAACATATATAAAAATTTACGCTTTTATTTTTTTTTGCAATTTTGCCCCGTCCAGTCGAAAACCCCGTTAGAAAATTGCGTTCACAAAACTAGATTGGAATTTGCGGCCACATTTTGCGTGTGACCTGGGTGCAACCTGGATACCCGTGCCCAACCGGGATTTTTGTTGTATATAAAAAAGAATTCAAAATATTTGAAATCTACTCTCTCCCTCCCTTCAAATCTTGTCCACTGCCACATTCACGTCCATCCTCCGTTCACCGGTACCTTCAACGACACAACTCATCACCTCCGTTCATCACCTACCTCCGTCTGTCGGCCCCCACCTCTGAAAAATCTGTGACCGAGCTCCGAACCGGAAATCGCAAATTTCAAACAAAAACTATCTTCTTTTCGAAATTGAAGCCTCAACATGTCTAATTATCATGTACAATCACATTTAAACTCCGAAGTATTGTTAAATTTGTGAAATTTATAGTTGGCATTTTATCGAACACTTGGTGTGCATGAATTTTTGTATGTTTTATGAATTAAATTGTTAGTATTTTTTTATAGGAATCGTTGTATATGTGTTATCGAGTTTAGGTTATTGTTGAGAATTGAATTTGAATGTGTTTTTTATGTCGTTTGTCTTGTAAGCGAAATCTTCATCGGTTTGTGTAGGTCGTAATAAGGATGACCGAGATCATAACGGAGATCGTACTCAGTTACAAGAGGATCTTCACTGATTTGACTCACGTTTGACCAGGTTTGACCAATGTGACTAGTGTTGACTTTGTTTGAGTGTTTATCATTACGTTCGACCTTATCTGAATGGTTATAGTTATTTTTAACTAGTTAAGACTTTTGTGGACTTTTGTTGACTTGTTTTCAAATGGTTTGACCTAATATGAATGCTTATGGTTATTTTTTACTAGTTATGATTTTTCTGGACTTTTGTTGATTTGTTTTGACATGCTTTAACCTAATTTGAATGGTTATGGTTATTTTTTACTATTATGACTTTTCTGGACTTATTTTGACTTGTTTTGACATCGTTTGACCTAATTTGAATGGTTATGGTTATTTTTTACTAGTTTTGACTTTTGTGGACTTTTTTTAACTTGTTTAGACATGGTGTAATTGAATAATTTACGGGGTTTCTTTGAAGCTTCATTAACAATGAAGAACCACATGACGGTAATTAAGGAGATTAATTTGTTGTTGTTGACAGACGAGCAAAAGATGATTTTTCAACGTACATGTTTTGGGCCTTGGTTAGATGTCCACCGTCGGGACAATGGCCCTGGATATGTACATAATTTGATTCAGAAACGATGTGAGCGTCCAAACATTACTAAGCCTTAGGAGGAGCCCGAGGATTTATGGTTTAGACTCACTCCCTGTTATGCGATACGGTTCAGGCGTAGAGAGTTTTGTTTTGTAATTGGATTCATGTTTGGTTCTAAAAAAATATGAAGGATTATATTCCCAAGGCACTTCGGGGGACGAGACCTGCTTTATGCGATTAGGTATTCAAGCACCATGCTTTGTTGAAGGACATAAGTATATTGCATATAGAGATGTTGTTCCATCAGCCATATTTGTTTAACGGGGTGACGAAAATGAGCGATGAGGATTGCGTCCGGGTATGTATTATAATGCTCGTGGAGAGGTAGTTTATGGGAAACCAGGCGTTTCAGAATGTTTCTCCAAATTTGATACATTTGGTTGAGGATCTTAGCAACATTAACGAGTACTTATGGGGTTCTCATATTCGGGATCATACTTATCCGCATTTGAATAATGCTCATAACGCATAAAAAGTCATGTTTTTACTCACGTTATCTTATCTATATTAATTAAATAATTAACATTTTAACCCAAATGTTACATTTATTCGCTTTATTGTGTTAATTGTGTAATTACAAAGACAATGCTTCAAGACTCACCCAAAAGGGCAAAAAACGAGTAAAATGGAGCAAAGTCAACGTAAGGCGATTCACTCGCGTTCTAATCATCTATCCAATAATTTTATGGAAATTTTCTTTAATCAACCTTAAATTAAGGATCATATGGTTACGATCGCGTGGGTTCAAGAATCGCTAAAAACTTATAAGAAACGAAGAAGTTTGAACGAAAACAAGCGACGAAGAATTACGATCCCGCACACGAAGGCAAGACACCGCACATACGTCCCATACCACCCATATACAGCTCAGTATGGACCGTATATGGCATGCATGAACCATATACGGTTTAGTGCAAGCCGTATACGGCCCAACTGAGCCGTATATGGTTCAGGTGAGCCGTGTGTGAGTAAATTCTCCACCTTGGTACAGTTCGCGCAATACGGGCCAGTTTCTTGATGGTCAATACGGTTTGCATTGTCAAAATCCGGGTTCGGGGATCCCTCTATATATATCCAACTCCACCAAACTCAAACACACACCATTACACACCATTCTATCTATTTTCTTTCATTACTTCCACTTTCTCACTCTAGTTTATCTCTCTAGTTTAATTATTAATTGACTTAAATTAATAATTAACTAGAGAGTAACTGGATTAAATCATTGATAATAGAATAGTGAGTTACGTCTATATTCAAGAATTTTCGATGTACGTTTAGCCTTAAGAATCCAAACATTAGCTAATAATATTCTACTCTGATTTTCAGGGTGATATCTTCTCGTTATACTTGCATTATGTTTATTATTACTCATGATTGTCTTGTATGTGAATTATTTATTGTCATGATCTGCGAGTAGTTTATTATTGTGATTTGTTGAAATGTAATTAATTAGAAGTCGAGATGATGAGTAATCAAACTTTGTCTTGTCTTAACCTCTATAATCTAAACATGTTTTACAAATGAACCTTTCCAGTTATCCATGTGACTATAACATAGATATTAGGAATTGATCATGTCTAAATAGGGTAAGTAGTTATCTGTGTAAATAATCATGCAGGATTAAGAAGCTAAGAGACCACTGTGTAGTACATAGTTAGTTTGTATAAATTAAATAACTTTGGAATCACTGTGTATCAGTTAGTAGATTATCAAACTTAAATATGATTAACGTAACGAGTAATGTACATACTACAATTACATTATTACTTACTGAACTACATGGCTTGCATATGAAGCAATGCAAAACATTATGAATAATCCAGTGATGTATAATTGATCGAAAATGCGAGGTTTAGGTTATGACATGCCATAATTTTATGGAGAAGCATCTAAGAAAAGTAAAACAAAGTTCTACGTGACTTATAATATTTACAACACTAGGTCTTACTTAATAGTTCAGGCAAGCAAAGTTAATTATCAGTGATTTCTTAAACTAAACTTATATCGGTGTTAAAAAAGATGGAATCAATCACTATAGTCTGTTACTCTATTCATGAACCTAAATAGGTCACTAGATCTATATACGAACAGTGTTGAGAGTTGAGCAGACTTATTCGGTCAATATCATGATAACCTAGTTCCTGGTGACATGCCATATTAGAATCTAGACTAATCTGGTAGGGCTCTACTATTACACCAACTATTAGTTCACATGATATTTCAAGAATCCTTATAAGATCATCATCCCGAAAACCCTAATTATTATTACTCTGACAAATCACATTCTACCTATATCTACCTTATCCTAAGTTATTTACTCTTGCATTTTTATTTATTTTATTAGGATTAGAAAAATACCAAAACATCAAATATACCTATTTTAAGAACGACCTTAGGTTATACTTACCACTTACTAACAATTAGGTAGTACATATAAATTAAGTTTCAAGTAATTATAAATATAAACCACTTATTCTCTCAACATGTCACCGTCCCGAAATAACTACAACCCACAAGGATACGCCGTGATAAACCGACCGTTCGGGAGTACATCAAATGCGTTGAGTGGTCGTAGCAGTCAGGTATCTCAGCCGAAGAAGGCATACACATTGATCGGTGTCACGTGGGCATTTAAGGTAACTTTGTAGACATACCTATTTGATTAAGTGAGATACTAGTAGTGCTAACCGATGTATTTGTTATTTGACATTTTGCTTTGTTTTCATATTTGGATCTGGTAGGCATTCCACCTTAAGGTGTTTCCCAATGCATCTAAGAGTAATAAGGATAGAGTGTCTCGAACAGTCTACTGGATGCAAAAGAAGAAGGTTACTGATTGGAGGGAATATGTAGATATCTTGACTATTTCGGTAAATAATGTGCATAAAACAATTATGATTATAAAGATCTTTCCTTAAATTTTTTTATGTTAACAATTGATGACTTGTGAAGCTAAAATAATGGTGGTTTGTCAGTTTTGCATAAAGGACATTTAAAAAAAAATTATTAAACTTAAATCAAAGTGATATAAATGTTCATTTTTCGCTGCAGGATGATATCGACAAGGACGATCGGCCATTGAGGACACTAAAGCCGACTGAGATTAAGGTTTCATGCGACTGGTGGATTGATAGTTGCCGATTCTTTGACGGGCATGAGGTTGAGCATCAGGAGAGAGTTTCTTCATTCCCCACTCATCATCACACCCCACCTCATCACGAGAAGGTTGAGCTTCAGGAGCAGTATACTGGTCGTCACACCCACCTCATCATGATACGTTTGAGCATGAGTAGCAGCTCACTCCTCGTGACACCTCTCACCGTGCATTAGCCAAAGAGAAGGGCTCTCTACGAGAACGCGTGGAGAGTCGGGATGTCATTATTGCTAGGCATGAAGCAACCATTTCCACCTTACTTAAGCGGGTGGATGCGTATGACGCGATTATTACTAGGTTATTGGAGGTTGTTGAGGGTCGTCAGTTATTACCATGTTAAGGAGATGTTCATTACAAATTATATATTAAGTAGTTTAGTGTTTAATCGTACCTTTATGTCTTATTTTTAGGATGACGATGTTGAGGATAAGGTTATGTATCTGACACATTACCTGCGTCCAGGGGCAACATCTTAGCTCCACGAGTTTTGTGTCGGAGTATGCGAGAAAGGCGCTTAGGCAAGGCTACGCTATCGTCATATTATACACCCAAACAGATGAAATGCCTCATGAGGAAACGTTTGGATGTGCATGAAGATGAGCCCGAGGTACCGTCGGTTAGTTTGGGAGCCTGATGCGGCGCCGTTTTGTCAGTTTTTTCACAACGTTGTCGTCGTCGATTGGGGTCGCCGGACAGTGACCGAGCGATGCACTATCGGTTGGTGTTTTATATTTGTATTACTGGGTAGCCTAAATTACTCACTATCGGTCGTTCTTAACACCGCATAACAATTAATATAACCTTAAGGTTTGGTGTTTTAATTCGCTTTCCTAGGGAAAAAAGAATACTTGTTGATTCTTGGTCTTTCGTTTTAGATTAATTAATAAACTGAGTTTGTATTTGGGCACTTTAAAATTTATGTTTATGATTTAAAACAAGCTTTCCAAAATATACCAAGGAATCCCTAAGCTTTTGGCTATGTCATCCATTGTCTGTATTTCCATAGATTCAAGCTCAGACCGTGTTTAGAAAACGTCCTATGTTTATTGACAATGTAAATCAACTATTAGTTAGTTTTCTCATTGCTTTGAGTACTTAAAGAATGTTGTTCACAGTGTTTTCCATAATAGTGACTATGCACTATTGGTGTTTCCGTAGTAATCTTATGATGTACTGTTACGGTGAATACATCGTGTCGTAATTTAGATCATAGTTATTTTATAGCTTATTAGAATCGATCTTATGTTAATAAGATTTATAGTTCTGAATAACTATCAAGAAACTTGCGGAATAGTACTTGACAATTTAAAGAACAATTCACATAACAATATATTGATCAAAAGCTCCAATATTATTAATATCAATAATACGAATACACAAAAGTATTAGGGTTTACACCTTGAAGCTGTACGTACGTATCTCTATTCTATAGGATCTCTATTTATATGAGTATAGAGTCCTGAACAAGATTTTCTTTAAACTAGGAATCAATCTAACTATATACTTTATCTGTTACCATAATTACAATATAAGTAAACAGTATAATATTGTAATAGTACAAACACAGACAAACAATACTAATTAATGAAGACAATATTAACTTTGAAGCTTTACAGTATTAACTCTTCATTACAGCACTAACTCTAGTAACATTATAAACTCTTGAATACAGTTGAAACTCTGAAGCAGTACTAACGTTGAAGCAGTACAAACTCTAATACAGTACAAAGTCTTCATACAGTCGAAACTTTAAGCAAAGTACTAACTTCTGTAAACAGCACAAACAGATTTATTCCCAACAATCTCCCCCAAAACTTATGATGTACTACTAACAGTATTAAGTTTCTCACTTAGTATATGACCTAATCTCTTCTACCAATCTTGACACATATACTTGATTATTGTTTTGCACTTTAATCATCAACATACTTGTAAGTACACTAGGATTCCATGGATACCTCTTTCCAACAAAATAATATCCAACCCCTCCATCCTGTTGATGAATATGATGGACTCCACAGTTATCAAAGTATTGCCAATAAGTGATTGGTGAAAAAGGTTTCTTAAAGAACAACATATCTTTGTTAGGTTCATACAACTATTGTAGGTACTCATAAAGCTGCTTTTTATCATCATAGTTCTTCTGATCGGCATATTTGGCTTTAGCAATCTTCCACATCTGATACAGATCTTTTCTATTAAATTTTTTAATCATACACAAAAATGTTCTATGCTTTTCAATAGCATTTCCTGCTCTGATAATCTTGTAATATTTCTTTCTGTCCGCATCTTCAATCTGATACCAGTCTATGATAATATACTCAGTGCTTAGAGGTGTGGGTTTAAACATTTCGGCTGCCACTACTATCTCCTTCTCATCCTTTTTCTGCATTTCAGTTGTAGATGGCACATCAGTATGCACATTTGTTTTCTTCTTTTCAGTTTCAACTCTTTTCTCAACCTTGGCCTTTTTCTCTTCAGACTTTGTAACCTCAGTCTTTCCTATTTCCTTACCATGCCTTTTCCTTCTTTCAAATTGTGTTATAGGCTCAGACCTAGGTTCATTCATCCCTTTTAATTTTCTTTCTTTCACCATTCTGTTTTCCTCATCAATCTGAGCTATTCTTATCATTTCCCTCTCATACAGACCTTTTAACTTTTCCATGTCCATAGCAGCCAATCTTTTCACATGATACCCAGCAGAAATTTAGAAATCAGTATATCTCATTCTTTCTTGATTCTTAGTTAATGGTTTTGTTTCATCTGCTTGTACTGGTCAGCTGCTAGCTTTGTTCTTCTCTCAGACAACAATCTCTCTAACTTAATTTCTCTTTCTTCTTCAGTAAACTCAGCTCTAAACTCTGCTTGAACCTGTCTAGCCAATTCTTCATCAGCTTTTATTTGTTCTTTTCTTGACATGGGCTTGGGTTGTTCAACTGCAATACCCTTACCTTTGTCTTTTGCATTGATCTTGCTTTCTTTTATGATTGGGGCAGTAAATGATGGTTCTTTAATGCTAATCCCCTTGGCTTTAGGCTTTTCTTTCTCCTTTGGGCTCTCTGAAACCCTCAACAATACTTCAGCTGCAGTGATCTTATCATCCAATGAAATAGTACAAACTGGTTCCGCTTGTTTAGCAGCACTAACATCTTCCTTTCCACTAACAGTACTAACTGGCTCATTTTGCCTAGCAGTACTAAACCCAAAATCTTTCCTTGCAGCACTAACAGCAGCACTAACCTCAGCAGCACTAACTCCAGCAGTATTAACTTCAGCAATTTTAACATCTTCACTAGCAGTATTAACTAGAATAGCACTAACTGAAATAGTACTAACTGTATATTTTTCTCTTATAGTACTAACTCCAGTACTATCAGTAGTAAATGGAATAGCACTTGCCACATTTTACTCTTCCATTACATCATCAATAATGAATGGTGCCTCCACATCCATATCCTGAGAAGTTTTATCAGCTGATTTATTCTTTTCCATCTCCTTCTCCTTCAACAACTCACTCACCAGCCCATTCAATCTCTGAATCTCCTTTCCCTGAGATTCCAACATGCCTTTCTGCCTTGTAACTTCATCACTTAAACTGGTACACAAAGCCATCAATTCCTTTAGTTACATGATATCTTCATTACCTCCAGAAGTATTAACCTCTCTTGGTAAATCATCAGAAGGTATATCTTCTGACTCATACCTAGCATGATCATCAGAAGTCCCTTTGTTCTTGGTACTAGGACCTGTACTAGGATCATCTTCCTTTGGAAGTTCACCATGGACAGTTGCCTCTGGTTGGGTCTTATTGATGTTATCACTGTCCTGTTCTACCAATGGGCTAGAATCAATAGTGATAGCCCTTCTAGAATGGTCACCCCCTCCTTATAGACCACCCTCTGTTCAGTTTGTGACTGAGACATCTGACCAGTAGGAACATCATATGCCTGTTTTGTTTTCTTTATTCTGGTTGGCTTCTTGGTCCCTTGTTTTCTTTTGGATTTTGTACCAAGAGTTGTGGGTTGAGAAGCAGATGGGCTTTCTACTTCTTCAACTATGGTAGAAGGTGCAACAAGCATTGCTGGAAACAATGTTGTTACCTTATCAGAAAAACCAACATTCACTCTCTGATGTGTAAAATCTAGTTATAAATTTATACTAAGAAATACCGCAAATTGACTATTACACAACCGGGCAGTAAACCCTGTCTCGTAGTAGTATAGGATGGGTAAGTCCGAGTCGAACCAAGAGGACCGTGCAATTAAGAGTGTTTAGCGAATAAAGTAAATCTGAAACAAGTAAGTAAACGTGGGGGTTTTGCAACCGAATTGTTACTATGCAATTATCGCTAAATATTAATAAAGTAAATAACAGGCAAGTGGATACTGAAGTATCAGGTATAAAGAGGAACATTCATCTAGACTAGCTCACTAATGGTTTCGGGGGGTTTGTTAAAACCGGTTTATATGTTATTGCTCATTAAACTCAATCGAGTAAGGAATTCGTATTCACTCCTTCCAAAAGATTAAATAGAATTACCCTTCCGTGTTCACTATGGGTTTCTAACTAAACTAGTCTCAATTCAATTCAATAACTAATGATTTAATCTTGTAAACCTATATTCGCAAGCATATTAAACCTAAGTCGAGTTCTCTTCTTAAGTTTAATACAACCACAATCAAGTTAAATCAATCAATCTATTCAAATCTTGCGTTCGCGTAGATTCGGTAATCCTTCATGGACAAATAATTACAACAAACCGAAATAATGCAATAGTGTTCACTAGAACATTTAAAGCTTCATTAATAGATAAACTAAGCTAAATGAAACGTAATCACAGTTGGACTTCAATTAAACATTAGTTAAACAATAATAAACGCCAAAGAGTTAACACCCCTAACCAAGAGTTTGCATCATCTAAATGAATGTTAAATAACTTAGCTCATAGCTAGACTAAGAACAACAATGAACATGGTGAAATTGCAAGTAAACATTCAATTTAATGGAATAAATGTAAACCAAATTGTACCTATGTCTTACAAAGTTGAATCTTTAAACTTGTAGCAAAAATAGATGACCAATGATTATAATCATTCAGTGTTCTCCAAAAATCACCCAAAAGTCGGCTAGAGTGAAGTTAATGTTGGATATGGTATTAATTAGGGTTTCCTTCAAGAAATCAAGCTGAAATCTGCAGAGCAGACAGATTACCCGGCGGGGAGGAAGAGTACCAGGACTAGATGAGTTCCCGGCGGGAACTAACACTACCCGACGGGTACTTGTTAACTTCAAAGTCTCTGTTGCATGTTACCCGGATGAACACAGCTAGCTTGAACCGGGAAAGGCAGTACCCGACGGGGACTCCTTCTACCCGGCGGGTACTTGGTTAGTTTTCAAGATTTGTCAACCTTTTTTCGTCTAATCGTCTAATCTCCTACCTATTTACTTGGAATTCCTGAAAATAATATTTCGAACAATATAAGTATCGAAAGTTCATAAAACGCACGAGAATTACAAATAAAATGAGGGATATTGCATTAGATGAATCTATATAAATCGAGTAATATCACTCTCCTCATATTTATAAACAGTTTTTGAGTATGAGAGCGAACAACAAGAATTTCAGGATATGCAGATAAATCATTTAATTCCTCATTTAAAACTGTCTGCACAAACCTGGGATACATTAAAAATTTCTTAGAGCTATGTTGCTCAAGATTTATCAGCATGCCATTAAAAATGAATTTTGAAAAATTAAATTGTTGTCCTGTAAATAGGCATACAATTGCAGTAGCAATCCCAAATTCATTTCCAAGTTGTTCTTTTAGAAGACAGACACTACTACACAATATGTATCAAAAATTTCCATTGTGGGGAGAAGAATCCTTTATAAAAAGTCGATTTGTTTAATTCTCCTTCATACCCCATCAATGCTATAGTATCACACATAACTGTATCATCAAGAAATTCCATACCTGAAGCATCATCAAGATGCAGATGAGTGCGTATAGTTTCCTCTGATACATATATGGATTTTCCTTCAACAGTTGCAGTGATTTTCTTGGTTCCATCATCATTGTCAATCTTAGCCGTCGACCAAAATTCATTTATATGATGTAGATAAATGGTCGGATTGATGGTTAGGGCATAATGAATATGACTGTTTTTCAAGAAATTGATTATTTCATGAAAGTCTGTCGCTTCTTTGGGTTTCTTTAAAAATGCCACAAGATTGTGGTTTTCTACTAACGATAATCGAGTAGAGGATGATGAAGAAGCCATTGAATCGAGTAATTTTAAACGAGATTGGAGAAGGGAATGAGAGTTATTTGCGTTTGGATGAAAATAGAAAGTGAATAAGATGTTTCTGTATGGTGAAGTAATGTGTATTTATGTGTTGGAATATTTGAAAATACTAATATAGAAACAGCACTAATGAGAACCTCGAACAGTATAAACTGTGCTTACAGTATAAACTAAGCAAATAGTACAAACTAAGCTTACAATATAAACTGAACATAAACTTGAATTTAGACACTTTTCTCTTGCAGTATAAAGTTTAAACAGTATAAACTGTTCATACAGTACAAACTTCTCCCCCTGAACACTTGTACTGTTACATACACTCAAAGTTTTTTTTTTTTTTTAAATATATATATATATATATAAGAACGATAATGAAATACTAGCAGTATTAAAAGAACTGATAGTTCTAATAACACAGACAGTATTAAGGAGAGCTTATAACTTACAATACAAACAATGACCATAGTATAAACAAAACCACAGTACAAATTAAAGAGACATATGAAACAGTATAAATCATATTGATTGAAAAGAAAAAGATTATTGTGGATTCATCATTCCAATACTAGTAACCAAGTATGTAAATCTACCCATATCAAAAGCTTTGGTGAAGAGACCTACAAACTGATTATCAGTATGAACTTTGAAAATATGAATCTATCGTTTCTCATTACAATCTCTGATAAAATGGTATCTGATTTCAATGTGTTTAGTTTTATAATGTTTGACTGGGTTGTTAATGATACTGATTGCACTGTTATTGTCAATAAAAATAGAAGTATTAAGAAATGGAAAACCATAATTCAGCATTTGATTCTGAATCTATAGCACTTGTGCACACCAACTTGATGCTGCAACATATTATGCTTCAGCTGTAGATGTGGAAACTATAGTCTGCTTCTTACATTGCCATGATACCAACCTATTTCCCAGAAACTATAGTCACACCCCAATAAATATCGTGTCATGTTTAAGCAATGCGGAAGCACGGGGCAAGACGGGGATCAATTCGACAAGTAAATCGAAAGCATATGATTATCGCAAACATATATTTAGAATGCCATAAATAGTTTAAATTCCACGGTTACATGTTCATCGTGTTTACAAGAACAATAGATGTTTAGCAAAACAATATGATTAACATTTTAATCATAAATCATAGTTTCTATATTATCAAAACAAATGGGATCCTATTCATCGTGGTGAGCAAAGGTCCCAAAATATGCATGCATGCTCTTACTTTGCTGCTAACTCCCTGAAAAACATATTTATAAATCGTCAACAAAATTGTTGAGTGAATCCACAGGTTTAAGACTCTATCATTAAACATTTACTTGTATAAATCAATTGTTTGCAGCATAAACCAATGCAACATTTTAAGATAAATAACATATCAATTTAAACAAAGCCATGACTGTGATCCCCCATAGACTAGCTAGGTCATACGAGTTAATGTGACAACACCTATGCCTATAACCAATCCACGACTCACATTACTTGCTTGTGCCTCTCGACAAACTAGATATACGATCCTTATTTCGGTACAAAGTCGACAGTTAGCACGACTAACCGATAACAATTATGGTGGGTAGTCACCCCTATAGTACTATCCGTATATCCACGTGGATAGCGTCATCTAGCTAATGGTCGCACAAGATTCATTGTCATGTTTTACAAAAAAGTTTATATGTTTTTCACCCCAATTTATAAATCATTGAAAACAGTAAAAGAGGGGCTGTGAACTCACTTGGTGAGCAAGAGTGCTAGCGTTTAAAAGTATCGTTTGCCCAAATAGAAAACAACCTCCTAGCGCCCTATACGCATGAGGTTAATTATATAAGTAGATAGCTCTATCAGTCCATCAATGCTAGTTGTTCACTCAACTAGTAGGATCATTACTTGCCATTCGAACGTATGTACAACCCGTTGGTGATAGTTTTGTATGTATGTTGGTGCACGTTTTGTAACAACAGCTTCTAGTTGGTAATAGTTAGTTTTAGAAATCATTTTGTTAATCGTTGTAATCGTTAACTTAAGTTTTGTATGTGTATTTTGTATGTTCGTACGAACTTGTAGGTTCATACGAACTTAGTAGGTTCGTACGAACTTGGCTGCCTATAAATCCACAAGTCCGAAAAAGTGGTTTTGAAGAGTTAGGAACTGGGTTTTTCCAGCTAGGTTCGAATACTCTGTGTAACTTCGAATGTAACTTCGTTTGCATTCAATAAAAATGATAATTATACTCGTTTGTTATCGTTTAAGTGTATTTGAGGATTCCGCACTCAATTACATCATATTACCCCGTAGATCGGATCCCCAACGGGACTTACAAGTGGTATCAGAGCCTTTAAACATTCGGTTTTGGTTCGGGGTAAAGAAAAGATAAAGAAACGAGAGATCACAAGTGTTTTGGAAGATAAAAGTTGTACTTTCGGCTTCCTCAAGTGTTTGTGATTCATATTCTTTAAGTTTCAGTCGATTTCAACGGTTGAATCTTTCTAGATCTGAGTTTTTGCTCAAATTTGAGTTTGAACAGCAAGTTCGTACGTTTCAGAAAGTGTCGTACGAACTTACCCAGAATAGCCATTCGAACTTAGGTTTATACGAACATACTAAGTTCGTACGAACCTACCCTTCGAACTTAGTTGTTGTTTGAACATACTAAGTTCGTACGAACTTGTAAGTTTGAAAATTTTCTAACTTCGCACGAACTTAACCTTCCATAAGTTCGAAAAAAAAAAGAAAAAAAAAAAAAAAGATTCGCGAAATTTGAATTTAGGCTTACCATTGTTTAACTTTGGTTTGAGAAAATTTAAATTTTACTCGGAAAAGATTCGTGAAATTTTGGAGGGAAATTTGTGTTTTGAGTGAACTTGACAGTAGTTGTCTCTCTACTACAAACTTATCTCAAATCCGTATATACTCTATTTTCGATGTCAAACGTGAACAAGCTGATAGAATTGAATCATTCTGCACCACCAAAGCTTTTAGCTGAAGATTACTTCGGGTGGAGAGATAGATTTGAATCTTATGTCAAATTCAATGACATCAATATGTGGATCTGTATAAGTGTAGGGTATGATTTACCTTCTTATGAATTCAAAGGGAAACGTGTGTTTCGTTCGTATTCAACGATGAAGGAGGCAGACAGAAAGATGCATGATGCAGAGAACAAGGCATTGTCTGCTATCATCAAGTGTCTTCCTGATGATATTAGATATACCTTCAAACAACGTTACCACTTTTCTAGAGAGCTCTGGGTAGCTTGGGAGAAAAGATTCGATGGTTGTGAACAGATCAAAGAGAGTAGGGTATACTCTTATCAAGGAACGTCTACTAGTAATCAATGCTCAGGGAATAGTACACATTCCAGAGCCTTGGTTACTCACACACGGAACAGTTCATATGATTGGAGTACACCTGTTAAAGGGCCTCAGAAATTCGTAACCACAATTGATGAGGCAAATCAAAAGAATGATAGTGAGAAGAAGACTGAGAGAGAGTTACCTGCTTCAGAGACCAGGGTTATAAGGATGGAGTCTACTGGTACTATGAGTAGAAAAGACTTCATTGCATATATGGCCAACATGGATGCTGAGAAGCATAAGGTTATTCTAAACTTAGACTCTGTAGTTAATGCGTGTGTTTTATGTACTAACTTAGCATAGCAGGCTGAGAAATTGATTGAATCATCTAATATGATGACGACTCAGCTAAATGTTTTAAAAGAAGAAAACACAATTTTAAAACTGAGAAACTCTGAGTTAGTTAATAAAGCTAACTTTGATAAAGAGGATTTAAAAGTTTTAAAAGACAAAGTGAACGAGCTGAGTCAAATAATTGATTTAGCTCGTGAACGTGTTTTAGATTTAACTAAACAGTCTTCTGAAGCTGACTCTACTACACGACCAGTAGTCTCTGAGAGGGTTGACATCACCGAGTCGACCAAGTAAGAGATATCTGTGTCAGGGACCAATGAGGAGTCAGAAACTTCAACTGAGTTTGTTAGACCTAAAATAGAAGATGTTGAGAATATAAAAGAAAAAGGTAAACAAACCGAATCGGAACACCAAACGTTTCTCAGGGCTCAAAAGAAAGCCTGGGAGAAGCGTTCGTGCTTCACGTGTCATCAAAAAGGACATGTAGCAAGTGTGTGTCCATATAAGAAATCAAAAGTTTCGACAATTGATAGTCTAAGGAGCACTTCTCCTGAAACAGGAAGCTCAGATGGAGAATCAATTTGGTCGAAATCTTTAAAAAGTTTTAACAACTCCAACAAAAGTTTTTCTAACCAGAGTAGTAATAACTATAAGTCTAGGGTTAGATTTTCCTCAAACCAAAGGCCAGTCAATCAAAGACTTTTCCAAAAGTCTACGGATAGAAGGCTAGTGGTAGTTCCTCCCATTCCCCAACAAGTGAGAATTCCAGAGTATCCAAGTCACCTGAAAGGCGAGACAGATATCTGAAGGAATTTACATTTGTTGATGACAATGGTCAATCCAAGTCCGTGGTGGCTTGGGTCCCCCTTTGTAACTAATGATTTTTATCTAGTGTGCAGGAACACAAACTTCATAGGCTACAAGTTCAGCAGAAGACGTAGCGGCTGAGGGGGAGATAAGATCAAATTTGGGATGATAATCTAGCTAATTTGTATGGTAAGGCTTTTGATAAATCAAGTTTTGAATTGTTAGTCCTCATTGCTGGAATGACAAATCATGAGTAACACATCTCCCTTAAGAACTTTTATCTATCTTTATTTCTTAGGATTTTTTGTTAGTTTTGGAAAAACTATAAAAATATGAGGTGTCACTGTAATTATGCGAAGAAATGACGAAAACATTACCCATACCTAGAACATTATTATATGTGTGGCTTTAAGATGTAGTACTTACACAGTAAAAAGTACCTTAATTCTAAACGTAACGAATAGCTTCATCATACGATGTATCGTTAGGCATACGACATCACGGTTTTCAAGTACCCAATAAACCTTAAATTATACGATTATTCTGTGCAATCTCTATTTTGATGTATGACATTAAGTCTTAATTCTTAGGAGATAGATTGTACCCGAATACATGTTATTGGATAAATAAAAACCAATTCATCTGGGAGGTTTCACTGACTGTTTCTTTTGCGACATCTTGAAACATGTTGACCTAGACTCACTCAGTGTATCCTAAAAATAGAGCAAACTCGACCAAGAAACAAGAATACCGCTTTCAAGGTCTCTAGTCAAGCTATGTCGCTCTATTGTACGAAAGTACAGACCTGTCACCTCTGGCTTGATTTTTGATTTGTTCGGCTCTAACCCTAGTCTAGTCTCTTCACATGTACAAAAGTACATTGCTTTTAATATAAAAGACTTGACTTTAGAGATGAACTTTAGTTAAAACATCCGATACATGGAATTCTGGACTTTCTTGATTCTAAGGGTATATAAAATGTGAGATACATAGTTAATCGTGAACAATAACTAAATGTGTACTTGAAAATTCTGAGTGTTGACTTCTTAAGTGGACAACAATACCAATAATCGTCATGAACTATAAATTACATACATAATAACCAAGGAATTCAATTCCTAACTGTGTATTGTACTCATCATGGCTAATATGATCTTCGTAATAGTGACTCTCCCAAAAAGAATGTGCTTTTTAATATGAATAATTTCATATTTGTTTGGTTATATTTAGTTATTTTTCATTTTAAATTGTACAAATTTAAGTTCTTACTAAATAGGGAGGTAATTACTTTTGATTGTTTAACTATGCGATTGAAGAAACAACTCGACTGCGATTAACTCAAAACCTAGGTATGTCCATGCATTTAAGCTAGAAGATCTAAATTCGAGGAGGATATAGGGGGTTTGCGTGTAAACAGACCGAAAGTGATGATGAAAGTGATGATGACGATGATATTCCACAGAGTTGGATGCATCTAGATCTAATAAAACTTGGATCTCACTTAGGGTCTCGTTTTCCTACGGATAAAGGCAAATATAAGTTAAATGAAGACGATGATTATAAATTGCAAGATGATGATGCTGATTCTGATAATGATACCTCTTTATTTACTAGAAGGTCCAACAAGAAGACATCTAGTGGGGTTATCATTAGTGAGCCGACTGCCTAATCCATAACCATCACCACCTACACATTACAACAACATTTCCAACCGAACCTATTACAACTATTTCACCATAGCTTAGGCGGAAATCCCTTGTTGAAGAGCGCGACAGCTCAGGGGGAGAAGCCTGGCAGGGGGGTGAAGACTGATTGTAAAGAGGATGTGTTGAGACAGACGATGATCCCAGTGACCAAACAATTTGAGCTGCCGATCTCTTCAACTGGAAGATTTGGTATGCTTGAACAGTTTAAGGGTGAGTCTGTCAAACTAACAGGGAGAGATACTATTGAATAGACAAGTTCAATAGTGATAAATCCGAGTTAGAGGATACCTACAGAAGTTTAGTTCAGAAATGAAGAAATATCTGAAGGTAAATTGTAGTGATAGACCAAGAGGAGTTAATATCTGAAAAAGATGAAATTCCTAAAGGTGACTCGGAAGCTACAAGAATTGTAGTGATAGACCAAGAGGAGTTAAGATCTGAAAAAGATGAAATTCCTAAAGGTGACTCGGAAGCTACAAGAGTTGTTGAGAAGTGTATGACATGATTCGATGAAGATGTAAGAAGCTAGAGATAGTTAGAGACATGAAGATTGAAGATGTCAGAGAGTGTTGAAGACTTTGTGGAAAAGGTGTTCTATACAAGAAGACAAAAGAGCTTAACAGAATCAAGATCGCAGGCAACTCGGGTGACAACATCTCCGGTGAAGCCAGAGCTATTATCAAGGGGGAGTCTGTTGGTGCATCGAAACTAAAGCTATTGTCAAGGGGGAGTCTGTTGGTGCATGTTTTGTGACAACAACTTCTAGTTTGTAATAGTTAGTTTTAGAAGTCATTTTGTTAATCGTTGTAATCGTTAACTTTAGTTTTGCATGTGTATTTTGTAGGTTCGTACGAAATTAGAGTAGGTACGAACTTGTAGGTTCGTACGAACTTAGTAGGTTCGTACGAACTTAGTTGCCTATAAATACTCAAGTCTGAAAAAGTGGTTTTTAAGAGTTTAGGAACTGGGTTTTTCCAGCTAGGTTCGAATACTTTGTGTAACTTCGAATGTAACTTCGTTTGCATTCAATAAAAGTGATTTAACCCATTTGTTTGTCTCGTTTATTATCGTTTGTGTATATGTGAGGATTCCGCACTCATATAAACGTGATTACCCCGTAGATCCGAGCCCTAAGGGGACTTACAATGTATATGTGTGTGTTTCACGAAAGCATAGTTAATTCATCTTTATATGTATCATTGTTCTCCTTATCGTCCTCAAAACGTATCTTTTGAAACTAGAGGATCGTTTTCGTTACAACTTTTCCCTCCAAAATTGTTCCAAAAATCGTTCGAGTAAAACGAAATCTTTCTCAAACTAAAATTACTCGATGGAAAGCTTAAATTAATTTTTTTTTTTATTATTATTTTTTTTAATCATAATTAAAGCTTACCCGTCCGGGTAAGGCTTCAGCAGACCGGGTAACATGTCACCCATCCGGGTGACTAGTGAACAGAACTCCAGGTCCCTTAATTCACCCGTCTGGGTAAGGCCAAATTTGTCCTGTTTTCCCTGTTTTTGACAAAATGACTTCTAATCCGATTTTTGACATTTCAAACCAACTTTTTATCATTTTAACAACATATAACATGTTTCTAGTCCAAAATGTGACATTTTAGGTTTTCACTTCTCGTTTTAAAACACTCGTTTCGTTACTCGTTTCAAAGCCGTTTCCCGCTCTTTTACCGATTTGTTTGCCATTTGAACTTAAATCTTGTTTTAACACTTTCTAATCATCTATTTATACATGTGTGTTTAACATTATGTGTTTAACCGACCCTTTTACCATTTTTACTACCATCCCATGTCATGACATCTAAAACATCTCCTAAGGTATATACATTACCAAATCAAACATGTAGGTACTCATTTTATCACATTCTTGTTCTTGATCATTTGAAACACATTTTAGTTTGTTTTAACATACATCTAGTCGATTTAAACACAAGAGTGAACATCTAGCATTTAGGTATTCAAAATGTAGAAGATGACAAGATTAAAAGGAAGAGTTTCCTTACAATGCACTTGGATGAAATGGTACGAAAGAAGAGAAAAGAACTTGAAAGCTTCAACCCAAACTCCTTTTAATACCCAAATCTACTAGCTTTCCTTTAGGTGTTTGAATTAGAGCTTAAATGATGGTGAAAAATGATGTATAAAGGTGGTGGTTCATGGTGGTTTTATGGTGGTTTGATAGGGGTTGTTCTTGAAGAAAGAGGAAGGTGGTGAAGGATGATGAAATGAGAGGAAAATTGCGAGAGAAAAGTGAGAGGAAATTGAGAGTGTGTATAACACCCCTCTTTCTATACAAGAATATAATATTAATAAACACGGAAGCATGAATTTAAAATACATTAAACAGTTTACAATTCCCAAAAATACACCAATTTCAAACTTTTTAAACTACAAAAGTCGGGGTATTATAAAAATTCTCCAAACAAGGTTTATTACAAAAACCATATCAGAGTCCTCAAGCGCAGTCAAACATTCATTGATCAACCATTCACCTCCTGCACCCACAATAAACAAAACATATCCTGCAGGAAGTAAAATGAGGGGTTAGCACAAAGCTAAGTGAATAGATTCATCACACAACATTCAACTTAGCATAACCAGTTGTTTACACCAAATAATCGTAAACACACATAATTCAATGAGGATCGGTGGCTCTGGGGATATCATAATACCCGGGGATTCCCCCAAGAACACTTACCGTCAATCCGTATGGCCAATACAGAATAGACCGATAACTACTGGTTATTAAACACATACACAGGTCTCAAACACAACAAATGAATCAAAACCTGTGTAAAACACATAATAACCAGAAGTCCAACTACACGTTGACCTCAATAACATAGTACACATTGGTTCACATACCACGTAGATCAATAATCAATAATCAAGACTAAACAGTCTAATACACATCTACGTTTACGTGTTGTAACCAAATAGTTACAACTAAATCAAATGATGAGTTCTGAATCCACTCACCGATACCTCTGACGTCTCCACACTCAGGATTCTTATATCACTGAGTCTTACGCTGATCTGAAACAGAAAATCGTAAACAAGTCAGAAGTTCGTTCCATAATTATCATTATAGTCCATTTATCAAATCAGGTAATCCCTGAAGTCTAGGCAAACAAAAGTTCAATCAGAAATGAACTTAGAAAAGTCCGCAATGACACTTAAAACTGAAAAATGTCATTTTCAGGTCCTAGATGACCCCGGATGGCCAAAAACAGCCTAGGCTAATAGAATATAGCCTTGATTACTAGGTCGTTTCCGAGTGACCATGCGAATTTCAATTAAATCCGAGTTGGTGATATTTTCACTTACGCATTTTCAAAATTTGCAAAACAAAAATCTCAGTTCGCAGAAATTGGGTTCGCTCGGTTCGCAACTTGGTTCGCAGGATTTGGGTTCGGTTCGCAGGTCAACTCGGTTCGCAAGATTTGGGTTCGCAACTCGGTTCGCAGGATCTCAGTTCGCAGGATGAACTGAGAACTGCGAACTTCGCTGCAAAAACGGGTTTTTCAAATCAAAACTCACCAAAACATCATAATACTCAAATCTATGGTTTCTAATGCTTCAAGTAACATCAAACAACACCTAATAACAACAAACCAAGCTTTAATTCGATTTACACAATCAAAATCAAACTTACTCTTCTTTTCTTTCTTTTGAAATTGAAAGGTTTGCTAATCTTGATGGAAATTAGAACTTGGATGATGATGAATCTGATGTTATGAAATCGAATCACAGAAGCACAAGCTAAGCTTGAATTCAATTTGATTATGGGTTTCTTGAATTTGTTAGATTTCTAAAAATGGAAACAAGGAGAAGAAATGAGAATATATGAGGATTTCAAAGTCGGTTGTGAATAAGTGGTATAATTTTTATACCCGTCCTAAATCTTTTGTCTGGAACCTGAAAACCTTTTGCGAGAAATATTATTTTATTTTACCGTCATCTATAACAATTTAAAACGATTAATATTTCACTAGTCACAATAAGTCAAAGGACTTATTTATCTACGTTTCACAATGAAACACATAATATTAAATAATTTCTAAAACATTTAGATAATCGATTAAAATAATAGAATTTACCAGACCGCAGAAGAGGATGTTACAAATCTCCCCTCCTTAAGGAGATTTCGTCCCCGAAATCTCAACACTATCAAACAATCCAGGATATCTGGATTTCATAGATTCTTCGGTCTCCCAAGTCAAATTTGAACCTAAACTATGTCTCCATTTCACTAACACCATCGGTATCTGTTTCTTTCTAAGTTTAGTAACTTTTCTATCGAGAATTTCAATAGGTTCTTCAACTAATTTCTGGTTCTGGTCAACTTTCAAATCTGGTAAAGGAAGAATCTGAGATTTGTAACACCCCTTAAATTAAGATAGGGTTAAATCTGTCATTTGACTCGGAAGCGATGGATAAAAGATAATATTATAACTTATCTTACAAAATGACCATAGATTTTTCGCGAGTTTACAATATTAAAACACTACTGAAACAAAACATATAATTGTTATACAAAATCCACATACACGTTAATTTACAAAACATTCAAAAAAACATATCAGAGTGATGGCACGTGTCAAACATTCTTCAAAACCACCTTCCTGCCCAACCCACTAAAGACATGCATAACCTGCAGGAAGGGAAATGGTGGAATTAGCACAAAGCTAAGTGAATGAATGTACAACTAACAATTCAATTCAGCATAACAATCTGTTTACATTAAGCACAGTAAACACATAAACTCAAGAGGATCGGCGGTTACTGAGGAACCCTACAGCCGCGGTGGCCCTCAGTAACACTTACCCACAATCTGTAAAGGCCCATACAGAATAGGCCGATAACTTGGCACTACAACACAACAACACAGTTTCCAGCGACAACACATGTATCTGGAACCTGTGTTGAACACAGTAGTAACCAAGTCCAATCGCAATTGACCTCTGAATAACACAGATGCCCGAAGGTCACATATGCATAACAAGTAGGTATACACAATCACAACTCAGACTAAACAGTCAAACAAGGTTTACGTTACTTGTTGTAATCACACCATTACAACTAACTCAAATTATGAGTTGCAGATCCACTCACCTGTCTGCTACTATCCACCTCTCAGAATTCTAATATTACTGAGTCTTCGACTGATCTGAGAATACAACAGATAATGAGTTAGTAACTCATTTCGTAAGCGTATAACATATCTCAACGCATAGTATCTAGATAATAAACATTTATCAAGTTTAAATCATCATAATAGCACATTCTTACAAGCAGGTAATTCCCTGAAGTCTATGGAAATAAGAGTTCAATCTGGAACGAAACTCGAAAATCCCAGAACGTCATTTAAAAACTGAAAAATGCCATTTTGAAGCCCAAGACGACCCCGAAAGGCCAAAAACTTACAGGGCTATGGTACATAGTCTTGATTAATTGATCGATTCCGAGTGACCATGCGAATTTCATCAAAATCTAATTTTTAGTAAGATTTTCACAAAACTTAGTAACACTTATGGATTTTGAAAATCTGCACCACTAGCGACATTGCAATATCGCCACCAGCGATATTGCAATATCGCCACTAGCGACATTGCAATATCGCCACTAGCGATATTGCAAGCGAAATTAATCGCGATATTGGGTAGCGATATTGGAGGGCGATATTGCAATATCGCCAAACCAGTTCATCCTGCGAACTGGGCAGAAAACTGGCTGATTTTCACCAAAAATTCTCAAATCGAATTCTAACAACGTTTCTACACAAATTAAACGTTCTAACACTTAGTAAACACATAAACAAACACTCGAAATGCATCAATTCAACATAAAAACACATAATTAAATCAAACCAACTAACTTTCTCACTTTTTGTAAAAAAAACAAAGAAAACTAATCAAAACTAACCTTAATCTGATTTAATCCACAGAAACGAGTTGTAGGAATGATCTATAATGAATTCCGAATCTAATGAGACAATTTGGAGATGTTTTGGGCTTGATTTGAGCTTCAATTGTGCAAGTGTGTGTTTTAGTGTGTGTTCTTGGTGTTCTTGGTGTTTGTGTGTGTTTTTGAGATGAAGAATGTAGATGAAATGGCTGATTTCTGGATTCTTGAGTTAATATATATATAATTTACGTATACTACGATGTATTATTATCATTAATCTAGCACACAATGGTATTAGTTATAATAGTTAGGCTAATCCGTATTTTAAACTAAAAATACCGTAATTCCCATTTAATTATTCCTAACAATTATACATTCAAACATTTCATATAAATGAATTCAAGTAAATAAGGTAAAATAAGGTAAATTTACCTAAAAATACTAGGCCATTGGGGAGGATGTTACAAATCTTCCCCCCTTAAGGAGATTTCGTCCCCGAAATCTCACCTTGACTAAATAAACTAGGATAACGTGTACGCATACTAGACTCGGTTTCCCATGTGAGGTTTGGACCTAGGCTATGCTTCCATTTAACTAGAACCATGGGGATTTCTTTCTTACGCAATCGGGTCACTTTTCTATTTAGTAACTCGACAGGTTCCTCTACTAATTTCTGACTCTGGTCGACACGCAATTCTTCTAACGGAAGGATCTGAGATTGGTCTTCAACATTGCACTTTCTCAAATAACACACATTAAAAGTATCGTGAATTCCCAAAAGTTCTGGAGGAAGATCAAGTGTAACAGACTGATCATTAACCACGCGTTTAATTCTGAAAGGACCAATATATCTAGGAGCTAGTTTCCCACGTTTTCCAAATCTAATCACACCCTTCCAAGGAGAAACTTTCAAATATACCAACTCTCCCTTTACAAAAGTAACTGGTCGTCGACGTGGATCAGCATACTGTTTCTGTCTATCTCGGGCTGCTTTTAATTTCTCACGAGCAATAGCTACTTTATCGGTTGTAATCTGTACAATATCAGGACCCGAAAACTGTTTCTTACCGGCCTCTAACCAACAAGTGGGCGTTCTACAACGTCGCCCATACAACATCTCATACGGAGGCATCCCAATACTTGAATGATAAGAATTGTTGTAAGCAAACTCAATCAACGGTAGGTGAGAATCCCAAGAACCCCCATACTCAATCACACAAGCACGCAACATATCCTCAAGTGTCTGAATAGTTCTCTCTGACTGACCATCTGTCTGAGGATGATAAGCTGTACTGAGATTAACTCGGGTACCCAACTCATGCTGCAAGCTCTGCCAAAATCGCGAAATAAATCTGGAGTCTCTGTCTGAAACAATCGATAATGGAATCCCATGCCTCGAAACAATCTCATTAATATACAACTGCGACAATTTACTTAGTGAAGCAGTCTCATAGGTAGCAAGGAAATGAGCACTTTTAGTCAATCTATCAACAATAACCCAAATCATATCATTACCTCTGGGCGTTCGTGGCAGCTTAGTCACAAAATCCATAATTATGTGTTCCCACTTCCATTCAGGAATCTCAAGCTGTTTCAATGATCCGTACGGTTTTTGATGCTCAGCTTTAACCTGGGAACAGATATGACAGGAACCAACAACCCGTGCCACATCAGTCTTCATCGTTGGCCACCAATACAGAGGTTTCAAATCACGATACATTTTTGTACTCCCTGGATGAATCGATAATCTGGATTTATGAGCCTTTGTTAAAATTACATCCCGAAGTCCACCAATCAAAGGAATCCACACCCGAGACTGAAAAGTCTTTAATCCTCTAGAATCTTCAATCAATAAATCCTTCCTTTTAATCATGATCTCAGATTTAAGATTAGTATCCATCAAGGCCTCCAACTGAGCAGCTTTTATTTGATCCAATAAATCACATGAAATTTCTAAACGCATAAAATAATTCTTGTCAGAGGATGTTTTTCTACTCAACGCATCAGCTACCACATTAGCTTTCCCTGGATGATAACGAATCTCACAATCATAATCTTTAATTAATTCTAACCATCGTCTCTGACGCATGTTCAACTCTTTCTGGGAAAACACATATTGAAGACTCTTGTGATCTGTACAAATTACGCATTTAGTTCCATACAAATAATGTCTCCATAATTTCAAAGCGAACACAACTGACGCAAGTTCCAAATCATGAGTAGGATAATTCTTTTCGTGAGGTTTAAGCTGACGAGAAGCATAAGCAATCACCCGATCTCGCTGCATAAGAACGCAACCCAAACCCGCAAAAGAAGCATCACAATAAACAATAAAGTCATTTAATCCATCAGGTAACGCTAACACTGGAGCCTGACATAACAATTGCTTTAAATTCTGAAAAGCTGTTTCCTGTTGATCAGTCCACTGAAATTTAACATCTTTACGGGTCAATTTAGTCAACGGGCCAGCAATCTTAGAAAAATCCTTTATAAACTTTCTGTAATAGCCAGCTAACCCAAGGAAACTCTTAATCTCAGAAGGTGATTTAGGTGCACTCCAATTCATGACAGCTTCAACTTTGGATGGATCCACTTTAACCCCATTTTTACAGATTACATGCCCCAAAAACTGTACCTCTCGCAGCCAGAATTCACACTTTGAAAATTTAGCATACAACTGTTCTTTTCTTAAGGTTTCAAGCACAATTCGCAAATGCTTTTCATGTTCAGCCTCAGATCTCGAATAAACCAAAATGTCATCAATAAACACAATAACGAATTTATCAAGAAAAGGTCGACATACACGGTTCATCAGATCCATACAAATTGCAGGAGCGTTTGTCAAACCAAACGGCATAACCAGAAACTCATAGTGACCATACCTAGTACGAAAAGCAGTCTTAGGAATATCCTCCTCGCGCACACGCACCTGATGATACCCAGACCTCAAATCGATTTTGGAGAAAAATGACGAACCCTGCAGCTGATCAAACAAATCATCGATTCTAGGCAACGGATATTTATTCTTAACCGTTCTCTTATTCAGCTCCCTATAATCAATACACATACGCATAGTACCATCTTTCTTTTTAACAAACAAAACTGGTGCACCCCAAGGAGAAGTACTCGATCTAATAAAGCCTTTATCAAGCAGCTCCTGGATTTGATTCATCATCTCACGGATTTCAGAAGGAGCTAATCTATAAGGAGACTTAGCTATTGGATTCGAACCAGGAATCAGATCAATACTAAATTCTACATCTCTAATCGGTGGTAAACCAGGCAATTCATCAGGGAATACATCAGGGAAATCAGAAACCACTCGGACATCAGACATAGGTTTCTTTTCTAACTTCGCATCAATGACATAAGCTAAATAAGACTCACAACCCTTAGTTATAGATTTCCTGGCTTTCATCACAGAAATTAAGGGAACCGTCCCTTTCTCACGATCTCCTCGAGCCACTACGTATGACCCTTCAGGAATAGGGATTTTAATTAACTTCTTATGGCATTCTATACTTGCTTTATTCAAACTTAACCAGTCCATGCCAATAACTACATCAAAACCAGAAATGTGCATCAACAGAAACGACACTGGAAAAGTGTGACCCTCAATCAAGATGCTAACTCCAGTTACCGAAGAGGTAACAGGAACCGACCTACCACTAGCTATTTCCACCTCAACAGGTTTTGCAATCACATTAGGAGTCACATTCAATTTATCACAGAAATATGTAGAAATGAAAGAACAATTTGCACCAGAGTCGAATAAAACACGGGCTGGTACAGAGTTTATGAGAAAAGTACCAGTAATCACATCTTCAGTTCTGACAGCCTCATCGACTGTCATCTGAAAAGCTCGCCCTGATGCTGATGGCGTATTCTTCCTTTTCTGGCCAGAAGATGACGATCCCCCAACCATACCTGATCCTAATCTTCCCGCCTCCGGGAATTGACCAGCTCGATGCCCTTCCTTCTTGCAATTCCAACAAACAAAATTTGAAAAGCTACAATCCTTAGATTCATGACCAAATCCCCCACATTTGACACATCGATTTGTTTGCGCGGAACATGGTCCATTATGCCTCGCCTTACACCTACTACACCAATTAGACCTGTCATTCGCATTGTTCCGGTTACCCAAATTCCTGTTCTGCGAACCACCCTGCCATTTCTGTTTACCCTTTCCCGAAGAACTTCCAGAATGCCTATGAGAAAACTTATCCTTATTCAGTGCCTCTCGAGCCCTCAAGTCACCATCCACAGATCGGGCGAGATTATAAGCTTGGGATAATGAGGACGCCATTCTCACAGTAGTACGGTACTCCGGAGGTAACGTTCCCACAAAATGTTCTATTTTGGTTCTATCATCAGGAACCCATTGCTGAACAAATCTCAGTTTCTCAGAAAATTGCGTAATTAGCTCATCAATAGACATCTTATCAGTTTTCTGCAATTCCATAAATTCTCTTCTAATACGAGCCATCTCAAAATCAGAACAAAATTGCTTGCACACTTCATTGTAAAAATCAGACCAACGAATGCACTCTCTTTGCTGAGGTGACAAGGTAGCTGTTATCGAATCCCACCATGTCATAGCTTGACCCTTCAAAAGTTGAACAGCATAAGGGACTTTAACCTCTTCTTCACAACGACAAACCTCAAACTTTCTTTCAATATCCCTTAACCAGTCCATAGTCACAGAAGGATTTGAGCTACCATAATAGTCAGAGGGTTTACATGCCATGAAAGTCTTAAAAGAGCACACCTTATGCATTTGAGGAGGTGGAATTCCAGGAATTCGGTAATCATATGGCCCTGAACTCACAAATGGCACTGAAGCTTGATGTGACATACCAAATGAATGTTGGGGCTGAAAATAAAATGGTAAAGATGCTGGTAGTTGAGATGAAGACACTGGTGGAATCGGCGGTTGAGAATTTCGGGTCTCATTCCTCTGTCTGTAATCCCTAAGTTCTTGCAACTCATCCTCCAATTGTAGAATATATTCACTTTGGTCAATATCCACATTAGCTGAAAAGGATGTACCGTTATGACCTTGCCTGTCATCTGAATGATCTAATCGTGAAATATCAGTCCTGGAGGCGTTATTTGGGGTAATGGTTGGTTGCTCGTTATCTGCCATGTCTGTCACACAACACAGCTAACAAACCGTTAATCGTTAGAGCCTAAGGTACAACCCAATTCACTTACACTACTAAATCCCACACCCTGGAATGTTTGACAAAATGCGTACAGATTTGGGATTGAACACTTACCAATGTACAATTCACCCAAATCTAGGCTCTGATACCAACTTGTAACACCCCTTAAATTAAGATAGGGTTAAATCTGTCATTTGACTCGGAAGCGATGGATAAAAGATAATATTATAACTTATCTTACAAAATGACCATAGATTTTTCGCGAGTTTACAATATTAAAACACTACTGAAACAAAACATATAATTGTTATACAAAATCCACATACACGTTAATTTACAAAACATTCAAAAAAACATATCAGAGTGATGGCACGTGTCAAACATTCTTCAAAACCACCTTCCTGCCCAACCCACTAAAGACATGCATAACCTGCAGGAAGGGAAATGGTGGAATTAGCACAAAGCTAAGTGAATGAATGTACAACTAACAATTCAATTCAGCATAACAATCTGTTTACATTAAGCACAGTAAACACATAAACTCAAGAGGATCGGCGGTTACTGAGGAACCCTACAGCCGCGGTGGCCCTCAGTAACACTTACCCACAATCTGTAAAGGCCCATACAGAATAGGCCGATAACTTGGCACTACAACACAACAACACAGTTTCCAGCGACAACACATGTATCTGGAACCTGTGTTGAACACAGTAGTAACCAAGTCCAATCGCAATTGACCTCTGAATAACACAGATGCCCGAAGGTCACATATGCATAACAAGTAGGTATACACAATCACAACTCAGACTAAACAGTCAAACAAGGTTTACGTTACTTGTTGTAATCACACCATTACAACTAACTCAAATTATGAGTTGCAGATCCACTCACCTGTCTGCTACTATCCACCTCTCAGAATTCTAATATTACTGAGTCTTCGACTGATCTGAGAATACAACAGATAATGAGTTAGTAACTCATTTCGTAAGCGTATAACATATCTCAACGCATAGTATCTAGATAATAAACATTTATCAAGTTTAAATCATCATAATAGCACATTCTTACAAGCAGGTAATTCCCTGAAGTCTATGGAAATAAGAGTTCAATCTGGAACGAAACTCGAAAATCCCAGAACGTCATTTAAAAACTGAAAAATGCCATTTTGAAGCCCAAGACGACCCCGAAAGGCCAAAAACTTACAGGGCTATGGTACATAGTCTTGATTAATTGATCGATTCCGAGTGACCATGCGAATTTCATCAAAATCTAATTTTTAGTAAGATTTTCACAAAACTTAGTAACACTTATGGATTTTGAAAATCTGCACCACTAGCGACATTGCAATATCGCCACCAGCGATATTGCAATATCGCCACTAGCGACATTGCAATATCGCCACTAGCGATATTGCAAGCGAAATTAATCGCGATATTGGGTAGCGATATTGGAGGGCGATATTGCAATATCGCCAAACCAGTTCATCCTGCGAACTGGGCAGAAAACTGGCTGATTTTCACCAAAAATTCTCAAATCGAATTCTAACAACGTTTCTACACAAATTAAACGTTCTAACACTTAGTAAACACATAAACAAACACTCGAAATGCATCAATTCAACATAAAAACACATAATTAAATCAAACCAACTAACTTTCTCACTTTTTGTAAAAAAAACAAAGAAAACTAATCAAAACTAACCTTAATCTGATTTAATCCACAGAAACGAGTTGTAGGAATGATCTATAATGAATTCCGAATCTAATGAGACAATTTGGAGATGTTTTGGGCTTGATTTGAGCTTCAATTGTGCAAGTGTGTGTTTTAGTGTGTGTTCTTGGTGTTCTTGGTGTTTGTGTGTGTTTTTGAGATGAAGAATGTAGATGAAATGGCTGATTTCTGGATTCTTGAGTTAATATATATATAATTTACGTATACTACGATGTATTATTATCATTAATCTAGCACACAATGGTATTAGTTATAATAGTTAGGCTAATCCGTATTTTAAACTAAAAATACCGTAATTCCCATTTAATTATTCCTAACAATTATACATTCAAACATTTCATATAAATGAATTCAAGTAAATAAGGTAAAATAAGGTAAATTTACCTAAAAATACTAGGCCATTGGGGAGGATGTTACAGATTGATCCTCGACATTACACTTTCTCAAATAGCAGATATTAAACGTGTCATGAATACCAGCAAGCTCAGGAGGAAGATCCAACGAGACTGATTGATCATTAATCACTTGACGAATTCTGAAAGGGCCAATGTATCTGGGTGCCAACTTTCCTCGCTTTCCAAATCTAATCACTCCTTTCCAAGGTGAAACTTTCAAATAAACCAACTCACCCTCGGAGAATGTAACTGGGCGCCTACACGGATCTGCATACTGTTTCTGTCTGTCACGTGCAGCTTTTAACTTTTCTCGTGCAATAGCCACTTTGTCAGCTGTAATATGTACAATGTCTGGGCCAGCAAATTGCTTTTCTCCAGTTTCTAACCAACACGTGGGCGTTCTACAACGACGTCCATACAGCATCTCATACGGAGGCATACCAATACTGGAGTGATAGGAATTATTATAAGCAAATTCCACCAATGGTAGATGAGAATCCCATGAACCGCCATATTCCAAAATACATGCTCTCAACATATCCTCAAGTGTCTGAATCGTACGTTCTGATTGACCGTCGGTCTGAGGATGATAAGCTGTACTGAGATTTACACGTGTACCCAATTCTTGTTGTAAACTTTGCCAGAAACGAGAAATGAAACGGGAATCCCTATCTGACACAATCGATAGTGGAATACCATGTTGGGAAATAATCTCATTAACATACAACTGAGCAAGTTTAGTCAAAGATGCTGTTTCACTTGTAGCAATAAAATGAGCACTTTTGGTCAATCTGTCAACGATAACCCAAATCATGTCGTTACCTCGAGATGTACGTGGGAGTTTAGTTACAAAATCCATAGTGATATGTTCCCACTTCCACTCAGGAATTTCTAATTGTTTTAATGATCCATATGGCTTTTGATGTTCAGCTTTAACTTGAGCACATATATGACAATTTCCAACAAACCTTGCAATATCAATTTTCATTGTAGGCCACCAGTACAAAGGTTTCAAGTCATTATACATCCGCGTACAACCAGGGTGGACAGACAATCGAGACTTGTGAGTTTCAGTTAAAAGCATATCTCGAATACCCCCAATCAGAGGAATCCACACACGAGACTGAAAAGTCTTCAATCCTCTTGAATCATCAACTAATAAATCTTTTCTTTTCAACATGATTTCAGATTTTAAATTAGGATCTAATAAAGCTTCCATTTGTGCATCTCTAATTTTATCCACTAAGTCAGAAGAAACATCGACTCGTAGAAAATAAACTTGGTCAGAGATACCTTTTCTGCTCAAAGCGTCTGCAACTACATTTGCCTTTCCTGGATGGTAACGTATTTCACAATCATAGTCTTTGATCAATTCTAACCATCGTCTTTGACGCATATTCAGTTCTTTCTGTGAAAACACATACTGAAGACTTTTATGATCAGTACATACAATGCATTTAGTACCATATAGATAGTGTCTCCAGATTTTCAAAGCAAACACAACAGCTGCTAACTCTAAATCATGTGTTGGATAATTCTTTTCATGCGGCTTTAACTGTCGCGAGGCATAAGCAATAACTCTGTCTCTTTGCATAAGAACACAACCCAAACCAGAGTAAGATGCATCACAATATACAAATAAATCTTCAGACCCACTCGGTAATGCTAACACTGGGGCTTGACACAACAATTGTCTCAGAGTCTGAAAGGCATGCTCTTGTTGATCATCCCACTCAAACTTTTCATTCTTACGGGTTAATTTAGTCAACGGGCCGGCTATTTTAGAAAAATCTTTAATGAACTTCCGGTAATATCCCGCTAAACCCAGAAAACTTTTAATTTCAGAAGCATTCTTTGGAACTCTCCAATTCATTACGGCTTCAACTTTAGAAGGATCAACTTTAACCCCATCATTACAAATAATGTGACCCAAAAACTGTACCTCTCGAATCCAGAATTCGCATTTAGAAAATTTTGCATATAATTGCTCTCTTTTCAATGTTTCTAGTACCATTCTCAAATGTATTTCATGTTCTGATTCAGATTTAGAATATACCAGAATATCATCGATAAACACAATAACAAATTTATCGAGAAAAGGTCGACAAACACGGTTCATCAAATCCATAAAAACCGCTGGAGCATTAGTCAAACCAAAAGGCATAACCAGGAATTCAAAATGACCATACCTGGTGCGGAAAGCAGTTTTAGGAATATCCTGTTCACGAACACGAACTTGATGATAACCTGATCTCAAGTCAATTTTAGAATAAAACGAAGATCCTTGCAACTGATCAAACAAATCATCTATTCGAGGCAGAGGATATTTATTCTTTACTGTCCTTTTATTTAATTCCCGATAATCAATACACATTCTAAAAGACCCATCTTTCTTTTTAACAAACAAAACCGGTGCACCCCAAGGAGAAGAACTTGGTCTAATAAACCCTCTATCCAATAACTCCTGTATCTGGTTCATCATTTCACGTATTTCAGAAGGAGCTAATCTATAGGGAGCTTTAGCTACAGGCGAGGAGCCGGGAACAAGATCAATCTGATATTCAACTTCTCTAACCGGTGGTAAACCAGGTAATTCATCAGGAAACACTTCCGGATATTCAGACACAACCGGAACATCAGAAATGGATTTCTTTTCTAATTTGAAATCAATAACATAAGCTAGGTAAGACTCACAACCTTTAATCAACGACTTTCTAGCCTTCATCATGGAAATCAGAGGAATACACCCACTATCGCGTTCTCCTCGAGCCACAACGTATGACTCTTCAGAGATTGGGATCCTAATCAGCTTATGGTGGCAATCTATACTTGCTTTAAACTGACTTAACCAATCCATGCCAATAATCACATCAAAACTTGGAATTGGCATTAATAGAAACGAAATTGGAAAAGTCTGGCCGTCTATCACAATATTAACTCCAGTCACCGAGGTGGTAACAGGAACTAACTTGCCACTAACAATCTCTACTTCTAAGGGCTTAGTTATCACAGTAGGGATCAATTTCAACTTATCACAGAAACACATAGATATAAAAGAACAATTTGCTCCAGAATCAAATAAAACACGAGCTGGTACAGAGTTTATAAGAAAAGTACCAGTAATCACATCATCTGTGTAGACAGCCTCATCGACTGTCATCTGGAAGGCCCTACTCGTCGCTGGAGGAGGATTCTTCCGCTTTTGACCGGAAGATGACGAACTCCCGACCGAAACCGAACCTTGTCTCCTTGCCTCAGGACACTGTCCTATACGATGCCCTTCTTTCTTACAGTTCCAACATACAAAATTGGGAAACTTACAATTCTTAAACTCATGACCCAATTCACCACATTTAACACATTTGTTCGTCTGAATTGTACATGGGCCAGTATGTCGGGATCGACAAGCATTACACCAAACAGAACTTTCAGATGAACCACTTTTATTGTTGAATCCTTGACCCGGACGATTTCCCTGACGATTACCCTGCCACCTATTCTTTCCTTTACCCGAGAAATCTGTTCTAGCTCTGGGAAATGAAGAAGAAGTATCTCTAGTTTGAGATTCTCGTAAACCTCTAATGTCACTATCAACCGAACGTGCAAGAGTAAAAGCTTGGGATAGACTACTAGCTAACCTCACTGAAGTACGATAATTATGAGGTAAAGCTTCCACAAACTGCTCTATCCTGGTTTTCTCATCGGGAACCCACTGCTGTACAAACCGTAGCTTCTCTGAAAATTGTGCTATCAACTCATCAATGGTCATCTTGTCAGTTAATTTGAGATTCACAAACTCTCTCCTAATACGTGCCATATCAAAGTCGGAACAATATTGATTACAAACAGCTTGATGGAAATCAGACCATCGAATAGCTTCTCTCTGTTGTTGAGTTAAATGACCAGTAATCGAGTCCCACCAAATCATGGCTTCATCTTTCAAACATTGAATAGCATAAAACACTTTGGATTCTTCTTCACAGCGAGTAACATCGAATTTCCGCTCAATATCCCTTAACCAATTTAAAGTTACAGATGGATTTGTACTACCTCTAAACTCCGGTGGTTTACTTGCCATGAACGTTTTGAATGAACACTGTTTATTTGACTGAAAGGTAGGAATATTACCAAACACAGGTATCTGTTGCTGAGAACGTTGCTGAGATGAGGCAGTTTCAGTCTGCCTTTTAAATTCTCTGAGATTAATCAATTCATCTTCTAGTTGAAAAAGATAATTGTCTCTATTCGATTCTTCATGAGCAGGAATAGAAGTACCCTCATGATCATGTCTCTCATTATGAATATCTGAAGGAGGAACATCGATCCTAGAGGCATTGTTAGGGTTGGTGGTCGGTTGCTCGTTATCTGCCATATCTGTTTTCACAACAACAACTCAAAACTTGTTAATCGTTAGTACTTATCTACTAACCGATTCATAACCAATGCTAAAACCCATACCCAGAAATGTTTGACAAAATGCGAAACAGATTTGGGATTGAACACTTACCAATGTACAATTCACCCAAATCTATGCTCTGATACCAACTTATAACACCCCTCTTTCTATATAAGAATATAATATTAATAAACACGGAAGCATGAATTTAAAATACATTAAACAATTTACAATTCCCAAAAATACACCAATTTCAAACTTTTTAAACTACAAAAGTCGGGGTATTATAAAAATTCTCCAAACAAGGTTTATTACAAAAACCATATCAGAGTCCTCAAGCGCAGTCAAACATTCATTGATCAACCATTCACCTCCTGCACCCACAATAAACAAAACATATCCTGCAGGAAGTAAAATGAGGGGTTAGCACAAAGCTAAGTGAATAGATTCATCACACAACATTCAACTTAGCATAACCAGTTGTTTACACCAAATAATCGTAAACACACATAATTCAATGAGGATCGGTGGCTCTGGGGATATCATAATACCCGGGGATTCCCCCAAGAACACTTACCGTCAATCCGTATGGCCAATACAGAATAGACCGATAACTACTGGTTATTAAACACATACACAGGTCTCAAACACAACAAATGAATCAAAACCTGTGTAAAACACATAATAACCAGAAGTCCAACTACACGTTGACCTCAATAACATAGTACACATTGGTTCACATACCACGTAGATCAATAATCAATAATCAAGACTAAACAGTCTAATACACATCTACGTTTACGTGTTGTAACCAAATAGTTACAACTAAATCAAATGATGAGTTCTGAATCCACTCACCGATACCTCTGACGTCTCCACACTCAGGATTCTTATATCACTGAGTCTTACGCTGATCTGAAACAGAAAATCGTAAACAAGTCAGAAGTTCGTTCCATAATTATCATTATAGTCCATTTATCAAATCAGGTAATCCCTGAAGTCTAGGCAAACAAAAGTTCAATCAGAAATGAACTTAGAAAAGTCCGCAATGACACTTAAAACTGAAAAATGTCATTTTCAGGTCCTAGATGACCCCGGATGGCCAAAAACAGCCTAGGCTAATAGAATATAGCCTTGATTACTAGGTCGTTTCCGAGTGACCATGCGAATTTCAATTAAATCCGAGTTGGTGATATTTTCACAAAACCGCGTCTCAAAATCACTTACGCATTTTCAAAATTTGCAAAACAAAAATCTCAGTTCGCAGAAATTGGGTTCGCAGGTCAACTCGGTTCGCAACTTGGTTCACAGGATTTGGGTTCGGTTCGCAGGTCAACTCGGTTCGCAAGATTTGGTTCGCAACTCGGTTCGCAAGATTTGGGTTCGCAACTCGGTTCGCAGGATCTCAGTTCGCAGGATGAACTGAGAACTGCGAACTTCGCTGCAAAAACGGGTTTTTCAAATCAAAACTCACCAAAACATCATAATACTCAAATCTATGGTTTCTAATGCTTCAAGTAACATCAAACAACACCTAATAACAACAAACCAAGCTTTAATTCGATTTACACAATCAAAATCAAACTTACTCTTCTTTTCTTTCTATTGAAATTGAAAGGTTTGCTAATCTTGATGGAAATTAGAACTTGGATGATGATGAATCTGATGTTATGAAATCGAATCACAGAAGCACAAGCTAAGCTTGAATTCAATTTGATTATGGGTTTCTTGAATTTGTTAGATTTCTAAAAATGGAAACAAGGAGAAGAAATGAGAATATATGAGGATTTCAAAGTCGGTTGTGAATAAGTGGTATAATTTTTATACCCGTCCTAAATCTTTTGTCTGGAACCTGAAAACCTTTTGCGAGAAATATTATTTTATTTTACCGTCATCTATAACAATTTAAAACGATTAATATTTCACTAGTCACAATAAGTCAAAGGACTTATTTATCTACGTTTCACAATGAAACACATAATATTAAATAATTTCTAAAACATTTAGATAATCGATTAAAATAATAGAATTTACCAGACCGCAGAAGAGGATGTTACAGTGTGTGCAGATTTGAAGAGTGAATGTACGTGTGTGTGTTTGTTACACTCTTTTCCTACTTAATGGAAGAAGCAAGTCGCCAAGATCTTGCTTGCAAAAAGTTGATGGGAGGTGCCTAGTCATGTCAAGCAACTTGCCAAGGAGGTTAGTGAGCAAGCAAGAAGGGAGGAGGAGTGTGTGGATAAGAAAAGAGTTAAGAGCATGGAAGCGTACACAAGAAGCTTGAAGGCAAAGAAGAAATATGCCCATTTGACTTTATTAACATACTTGGTTGCTAGCTTGGATTTAATTTCTAAGTTTTGAGCTTGTTGCCATCTTGCTTGTGGCATTTGATATTAAGCTAGCTAGTAAGTAAGTGATTAAGTAAGCAAGTAAGCAAGAAGGTGAACATGTGGATGAGATTTGAGTTGAGAATGGGGGAGACGTATGCAAGAAGGAAGGGGAGAAGAAAGAAAATCTGGCCTCTTGACTTTGGTGACATGCTAGCTTGCTAGCTTGGAATTAATTTCCAAACTTTGAGCTACTTGATGGTTTAGCTATGTGTCTAGTTGCTTAAGTAGTGTTTAATTAGGTGTTATCAAGGTTAATTAGGGAGATTAAAGGAGGTTGAAACATGGTTAGTAAATTCCAAATCATTCGTAAATTATTAGTGTTTCGTTTAGTAAATCTCGTATTACCTTTCTTCGTTGTGTTTAATTTGAATCGTATAAGCTTGATCTAAATCTTTTAAAAGATTATGCCATAAGCCATATCATGATGATATAAGTAAATAACTACTATTAAATAGTTTTACGTTATTTAGGAAACGTTTATCACCAACGTTCGTGTTTGTCGGAATCATCCGATTTATATTGTCCAATTCTCACTAATTACGTAAACATAAAGCATCAAGCATTAAAGTAGTTTGCACTAAAATGTGCAACATGGGCGTGTGCTAGACTTATCTCAGTTTAAATCAAGTTTGATTTCATTAAAAGGGAATTAGCGTAAGAAATGCATGATTTTAGGGTGTACGGAATGTACCTTATTTCGAGGGTTGTCACATAATCACTATATGTATAAGCAATGAGATCAAAAGAAGAACTCTTAGGATACCAAAGACCCAAGCTAGGTTGACCCTTTAGGTATCTAAAGATTCTTTTGACTGCACACAGATGTGATTGTTTGGGATTTCCCTGAAACCTTGCACAGACACATACAAAAAACATGATATCAGGTCTGGAACTTGTTAAGTACATTAAGGACCCTATTATTGATCTATACAAATGGATATCCACATCCTCCCCTTCAAGATCAGCATGTAATTCCATGGGAGTACTAGCTACTTTTGCAGCTTTATAGCCAAACTTATCTAGAATGTCATTGACATATTTTCCCTGATGAATGAAAATGACATCCTGCTTCTACTGCACTTGTAACCCAAGAAAGAAGGTGAGTTCACCCATGGAGCTCATCTTGAACTTCTGATGCATCAATTCTTCAAACTCTTTACATAGACATTCCCTTGTTGAACCAAAAATGATATCATTTACATAGATTTGAACTAAATGAATATCATCCTTGATTCTTTTGGTAAACAAGGTCTCAGCTAGAGAAAAGTCGACAGACATCTTTGTAACCTAATAGCCCCAAAAAGGATGGTCTTTTAGAAAAGCATATCTACCTTGAGGATCTTCTGGAAAGTAGCCTATGGAAAGAGCAAACCCAACCAATATGAGCCAATACTTGCCTTTCCCATGGAAGAGAGTAGCCCTGCGTATTGATTCATTACCGACTGAACGGGAAATGCTTGCTTCTATTCTCTCCCCTCGAGCCGTAAAGAAATGTGAAGGATAAAGAACTGGAAAGGCTGCAAAAGTGGAATCATTTCTTTATTGTTGATAGTTATCCGATTCCAACATATCTTTTTTTTAATGATATTGAAGAAAAGAGTATTCTAGAAAAATTCAGAGAATTGGAGGAACTCCTCTTCTTAGAGGAAATGATCAAGGATCTATAGCTCCCCTTTTGAATCCATTGTTCAATAAATACATGGACAGAGTATCATACCAGGCTCTGGGTGCCTGATGTAATCCATACAAAGCTTTGTCAAGCCTATATACTCTGTCAGGATATTTGGGATCTTCAAACCCTGGAGGTTGACACACATACACCTCTTCTTCAATGGTGCCATATAAGAAGGCACTCTTCACATCCATTTGATACACTTTAAAACCCTTGAATGAAGCATATGCCAAGAATAATCTGATAGCTTCTATCCTGGCTACAGGGACAAATACTTCATCATAATCAATTCCTTCTTCCTGAGTGTATCCTTAAGCTACCAACCTAGCCTTAATTCTGATTACAATCCCCCTTTCATCCTTCTTATTCTTGAATACCCATTTTGTTCCAATATCTCTTTTGCCCTTTGGTAGGTTAACCAATGTCCAGACCTCCTGAATTTTGAACTGCAACAGCTCTTCTTGCATAGCTTCAATCCACCCTGGATCCTTCAATGCTTCCACAACTTTCTTTGGTTCTAATTGGGATAGAAAGCATACAAATAAAGAAGTATTGATATCTTCTTCATTATCCCTTGTCTGTTGTCTAGTTTGGACAGCATAATCAATGTCTTCAATATCATTTTCAAATGGATGATACCTGTTTGGAGTATAATGTGATGTTGAAGGCATTGGAGTAACTGGGTCCAGGTTTGTAGGATTGAAATCCTCTATCACATCTGCTTCTTCTAGAGCAGGCATATTACGATTTGTTGCATAACCATCTGCTGAGATGTTATAGTCATCTGATGCTGCAGCAGATGTTGAAGCAGCTGGGGCTGCAGACTCTGGTATGAACACACTTTCCTCAGGTGGATCACGTGTCCAAATGGGAAAGATGACATACTCAGGTTGATTCTTGGATTGATCTGCAATAATAGGGTTAGTGGTACCTGCAGAGGATTGCTCATAGGTATATCTAAAAGACTGAGTTAGAGCTTCAATATCAAATAGCCAATTTGGACCTTTTCCTAAAGCATTAACAGTGTGCTCATTAAAGGTCACATTCTTACTTTCTTCTACTATTTTGCTCCTTTGATTAAATACTCTTCATGCTTTGCTTTGAGTAGATTATCCAACAAAGAAGCCTTCATCTACCTTACTTTCAAACTTACCTAGGTGATCTTTGGAATTTAAGATAGTACAAGGACATCCAAAAGGTTTTAAAAAGCTAACCAAAGGTTTTCTTTTAAAGAACAGTTCATAAGGTGTATTGTTATGAGGTTTTACTACTGTGACTATGTTTTGAACATAAAAGCAGTACTAATTGCTTCTGCCCAAAATGTCATAGGCAATTTAGCATCTGCTAACATAGTTCTAATAGCCTCAATTGGTGTCCTATTTTTCCTCTCTACCACTCCATTTTGTTGTGGAGTCCTAGGAGCGCTAAAATGTCTTGAAATTCCTTTAAATTCACAGAATTTATTCATCTCATGATTTTTAAACTCTGTGCCATTATCACATCTAAGTATTTTTACAATTGTAAATGTTTGAGTTTCTATCTTAGTTATAAATGATTTAAGTAGGTCACTTGTTTCATCTTTAGTTCTAAGAAAGAAGACCCAGCTAAACCTGCTATAGTCATCAGTAATTACTAAGCAATAAGATTTTTTGCTAATACTCATTACATTAATGGGTCCAAAGAGATCCATATGCAACAGTTGTAAAGGTAGTTCAGTAGAATGCATAGATTTGGACTTAAAAGAAGTTTTATGTTGCTTGCCCTTTTGACATGCAACACAATGATCATCACATGAATATTACTTATCTAGTAACCCTCTTACTAGGCAGTTTAAATTTTGTTGAGGTTTCATACTTGCTAAGTCACAGCAGTACACATTATCCTTTTGGGGTGTTCTCAAAAGAATCAAATTGTCATCAATTTTGAATTGATTAGAAAGGATAAGGCATTATGTGTTAGTAAAAAGAGTTGGGTTCTTTGTATCTATATTTGACTCACACTTAGCAAGTTATATTGTAACTGCTCAACAAAATAAACATCTTTAAAACTTATCTTTTCACTACTGACAACACCTTTTCCAGTAATCTTTCCTCCTTTGGGATTACCTCCAAATGCTACATAACCACCATTAATATTCTTGAAGTCATGTAGTTGTGATCTATCTCCAGTCATGTGCCTTGAGCGACCACTGTCAATATGCCATAAAAATCTCTTTGGGTTGCCCTACACATATAGATACAAAGTTAGTATCTTTTGGGAACCCAAACCAAAGTGGTTTTAGGTTTCCCAAATGCATCAATGTAATCAAATCTCTTATAGATCATTGATGTTGATGCACTGTTGGTATTGGAAACTTTAGAGTTGACAGGAGTTACAGGTTTCTAAATCTAACTAATGTCAAACTTGTTTGCAGCATTATCTTGATTAACAGTATTAACTGTGTTAACAGTATTAACTCTGTCAGCGGTACCAACATGCCTAGCAATATTAACTTTCTTAACAGTAATAACTCTGTTAACAGTATTAACATGCCTAGCAGTATTAACTTTGTTAACAGTATTAACATTATGAACAGTATTAACTGTTAATGTTGCTTTTGTAGTCTTTCTACTGTTGGCTCTATTGGTTAATATTGTTGCATTAGTTTGTGCTGCAGCAGTCTTAACCATATTAGCCTTATATTTCATCTTTCTAACAATACTGATAAAGTCAACTTTTGATTTAAAATTTGAATGATTAACTCTGTTTGAGGCTGTCCAGGATGGTCTTACAATCCTTTGTTGATTATAATAACAGACATATTGAAGATGATTTGTTCTTCCACAAATATAACAAGCCTTTTTCTTTAATTTACAGAAAAATTGTCCCAACCTATGTGAAATCATTTTATTCCAATTTCTCTGATTTCCCTTGTGAATGGATTTTAATCCATGGTTGCTTGTTTTGCATTTGCAATGAGTACAACTACTTTCTTTAGTTTTGCTAACAGTATTTGTTTTAACTTTGTTATTGTTAGCTTCAACTTTCTTTTAATTTAGTTCTAAATTAGCTTTGTGTCCCTTCTGCTAATTTATTACTTTTAATTACAATGGCTGTCTCCTTAAGAACTTTCTTTTCACTATCTATAGATGACTCAGATTTAACACCTTTGTTTTCTATCTCTTTATTCTCAATCTCTATCTCATCATCATCATATATCCAACTGGTTATCTCAACCCTGTCTAAATCAATTTCATTCTCAGTCATACTGTAGGATCGCAACAAAGACTGATCTTTAACAATGAATCAATAACTAATAGCTAATGCGCGGAATTCAATAGCTATCAATTGTACGTTTAACAACAAAACCAAAACAATAAATCACAAATATATTATATTAATCAAAGAACCAAATGTGATTTACAAATGAATGACCAGAGAGATATCACAGGCTGCACAAAATCGTAGGTGAACAACTGCTAAACTGAAACCCTAAAAACGTATTTATAGGTAACTAATCAGTAATGTAGGCGATATTGGTGATATCGCCTATGCGATATTGTCAATATCGCTAAAGCGATATTGCCAATGTCGCCATTTACAGAATATTACTAATTAATTACAACTCAAAACCTAGACCAAGTGACAGACACTCTAAATGTACCAACAAACTCCCCGTGTCTTCAGCTTGGTCTTCAAAAAGAATCTTCAGTTTAAACCCATCCAGCAGGAAACTTACCACCCGCATAGATTCCATGGGTAACACAAATATCCACAATTTTCTGAAATTGTTGAGCAAGCTTTTCATTTGTCGGATTACCTCGGTAATATCTTATTCGATTATCAAACAGCTTCCTCATATCCTCCTTTGATAAATTTATCAGGCTCATGGGATCAAAAACTCGATATTGTGCTTTCTTGAACCCATAGAGAGAAGTCTTCTCAGGTTCAACATTTTCTGGCACAAAAACCAATACAACTTCTCCAGTTTGGCTATCAAACTCCCAGTAGTGAAATCTTCTAAGAAAGTTTAGGGGAACCGTTTCCAGAGTAATTCTTTTTATGCAATCAGCCGGAGGATAGCGCATTCTGATCAATGGCTGATTTGTAGCTGGATCTAGCCGTTTCTTATAAATAATTCTTTTACCCAGAGTTGGCTTTATAAAACTATACCTCTTTGTACGAATTTCTCTTTGTAGCGTAGTCTGAATGAAGTTTGCACGGTTATCTCTCTCAGGATTTATCAGTTGTAACTGAGCAAGCCTATTTATTTCACCTTTAGGCAACGTACTTAGCTTTGTAAATGATCTCTTAAAATATTGGACACCGTCCAGCCTCTTGATCATAAACAAACTGTTCAAAAATTTCCAGCTCTTGATCATTCCAGTATAATCTCCTTTGACCTTATATGATTTGCACGTAACAGGCACAATCTTTTCTTTACCTTGAGGCCACCAGGATGCCAGACGAGCCGCTCTTTCTTCTGCAGTTTCCGGAACCTTAGGAGATTCGGGCATTTCAGCTTCAGGTTCAGTTGAGTCCTCAGGAGATTCATCTTCTTCTTCAGATGAGTCTGACTGAATAATAGGAGCACCATAGTAAAATTCATCCTCATCAAATGTTTCATCTTCCGCTTCTAGGTCAGAATCTTCTTCAGGTGTATCCTCCCTCACATTATCGGATTGGTTAACCATTCTTGCCAGATATGACAAATCAGCACACGAATAGTCAACGGCCAACGGTCTTGGTTGACCAGGTATATCCTCAATCGAGAAGTAATCCAAACGAGCAATTTCATTTCCTGATTCAACATTTACATTTTCAGTTTCAGGGGGAGTTACATTTGGTCTTTCATTTCTATCACTTATCTCCCCCGAAACGACCAATTGGGACTCCAATGCTACAACCCTAGACCTAAGCTCCTCATTCTCTTTCTCCACAGCTTCAACTCTAGTAGCTTGAACTTGGATGACAGCAGCTTGGGAATCCAGGGTGTGTTGCATAGAATCCAGCCTCTTTATTAATTCCTGGATAACCGAGGGATGAGGTTGAACCAGAATGTCCACCTGCGGGTGTATCCTGAGGCATTGCAGAAGTAGAAACCAACCGAGCTGCCTTAGATTTCTTTGGTGGAGGTGGCACAAACTCGTCGGAATCTTCAGAAGATTCTCGTTCCCGCTTGTCTTTCTGCGGTACGTGCTGCTTGCCTGCAGCAATCCTCCTCTGAATCCTTAAGTAACGCTGAGGATTGATACGTCTGACCCGTTCAATCTCTCGAGGATCAGGAACCAGCCCTTCAGATTCGGTATCAGTTTCGCCCCCGGCTGGCTCAGAGGAGTCAGAATCAGTGGATCCCTCGGATGTGTCATGATGAACATGCAGAGTATGCAAGTCACCCTGAGAGGACACACTTACATAGATATCCTCTAAAGGATCTTCCGTAGATTGTACGGGAACTTCAGCAAGATTTTCTTCCAAAATGGGCTGTCGAACGACAGGATCTAGATATCCTTCATTTGCTGGCGGCTGGTAGTTCGGGTCAACTATGTGACCAAAAAGAGGAGTATCTGGAGGAATTGGAACCCCCTTACCGTTTGAGCTCATAACCCCGAATATCCGATTGGACATTGGGGTTTGTCGATATACACGGGTGGCATCAGTCGCCAAACCCGGTAGCTCCCTGTTGATGAGCAGCTGAATGAAGCGGGGATACATAAACTAGCGGTTATCTCCTAGCTGCGCGTTATCCACCATAGCCCGAAAAATGTAGCCCGAATAATTATAAGGCTTGTTGTATACGAGGGCTAACATTGCAGAAACAGTCCTATGACTGGTGTCGTCATAGCCTGCGCGACGGTTCGATAAACAGAGAATGAAGATGTGCATCAACCACCTCCAAACCCGAGTCACATTACCCTTTCGATACTGATCAGAATGGGTACCAGCAAACCCCATTCGATTCATAGCCCCAACTATGAATTCGTTTGAAAAGAGGATCGGCATGTCAGCATCGTCATCAAACCGTAGGACCTCTCTTATCAGCTGTTCGGATATAATAATTTCGCGTCCGTGCACTGTCGAGATCAAACGAGTGTGCTCAAGAGCAGAGCTGACAGTAGCATTCCTCCAAAACTGCCCGACGTGCTCTCTATATATGGTGTCGGAGGCAGTAATCGCCGTGAAAATTCGCGAACGGCGCAGGAAGGCAATCAGTGGCCGGAAGGGCTCAGCAGAGTCCTTAGAGTCATCCAAAAAGGCCGTGATATTGTGACGGGCATCACATTTAACATCAAATTGCGCAAAATCTTCCATATTTGCAAAATATGAATATAAAGCACAAAAGTCGAAAACAGTTAGCGATTTAGTGAAAACATGCCAAAATAAGTTTAGAAAACACAAACTGGGCCCAAATCACCAACAGTTTGGGCCTGGCCCAATTTACAATTTCTGATTTAGGCGATATTGAAACTGATATCGCCTAAATTGATTTAGGCGATATTGAGTGCAATATCGCTTAAATTGGGCAAAATTGATTAGGTGTGTTTGAAAGATGCGATATTGGAAATTAATCCAAAGGAAGCGATATTAAACAATATCGCACATAATATCGCCAACAATATCGCTTAAATTGAAACAATTTGACTTAATATCGCTTAGATTTAACAGTTTTGGAAATTAATCCAATTTAAGCGACATCCGCAACATCGCGTACAGTATCGCATACGATATCGCTGGAATCAAAAACCTAATTTGGGCGATATCACAATATCGCCCCACAATGTCGCTTTGACGTCAGCACATAACCCTATGGTCGAAAAAACGTACAAAAACATGATCTAACACTTAGCACTCGACACAAAAGACAATGGGCAATACACAGAGCTATTTGACACCAGTTTTAACTACGGTTTGATAGGTTAGATCACGAAAACCTAATTTTGCACAAAACCGAACCAAAATACGTACAATATGGCATAAACATTAAAGAATAAGGCAATATACACATACCAATCGATGAGGAGGATGTAGACGAGCACAGTGAAGTGGTTTGATTGAAATAAGGTTCAAATCAGAGAGATAATTTCAAGAAAAACGCAATATCGCAAAAATCGCATGCAATATCGCAGGTAATATCGCAGGAGGGTTTTTGAAAACGTATCGAGTACTGTGACAGATATTTGTATATATATAAGTATACTTTTGAGCGATATTACCAATATCGCTATTGATATCGCTAAACAAATATCTAGTTGGGCGACATCACAATATCGCGTTCAATATCGCCGAAACAAATATCTAGATAGGCGACACCACAATATCGCCAGCAATATCGCCAAAATTCAAAAACAAACAGTAAGTTGTGACAAAATAATAAACTAAAAAGAAAAATGAGATAAATAAAATAAAAAATTTAGAAGGATAAACTACTAAGGCATTGAATCTATACTTTTTTTTTTTTTTTTTTTTTTTTTTAATGACGAATAAGATAGCGTCGCATTTAGGGATCATATTAGAAAGACAGATTCGCAAGACAATATTAAATGTTAATTTGATTATCAGTATAGTTGTCCAAATTTAAATTTAGCACGCAAAGTTAACTAGCCAAAGAGACAATCAGGAACAAGTCGATTATAGGTATTGTTTGTCCACTTAAACATATAACATACTCAACTTCAAGCTTAGCAATTATTGTGAGAGTGAATAAGTCTCCGTGAATTCCACATAGATATACCCTTAGTATCAATTCATGCCCAAGACTTCGATTAGTTAGAGAAAGCATTTGAATTCAACATTTTTAAGAATCAAGCCAGCGGTGACAGGTCTATACATACGTACAACAAAGCGACATAAACTTGATTCAGGTTTAAGCAAAAACAGACTTGGTCAAACCATTTGGCGACCTTGTAAGTAATCTTAGATTTTATAAGATTTGAAAGTACTTTTGACTTTTGTTTGCTTAGTTTTTGAAAGTATACTGACTGAGACCAGGTCTGTACAAACGTACAACAAAGGAAACAGACAGCATAATTCCCCAAATGTTGTCATATACAAGCTCAAGTTAATAGAAGCATGGCAAGCTGATACATAAAAATTTAGACACATTGTCATATATCATATGATGGTCATCACAAAAGATTAGACACAGATTAAGAGATTTCTTAGTTGCTCAAAGAGGAGTATGAGAATGCCTACCTATACATCGTGCAAGTAGTTAGATGTCTAGAAGGTCAAGTATAACAAATACGCGATAAACCTACTGATAGATATATCAAGGATAAAACTTAAGATTGTCATTTGAAGAGTGTCTCCTAATGTACTATCATCTCCCTAGTTGTTTACAGACACAACTAAAACGTCTTTTGAGAATGTTGCAACCTTGCATTTCTTAAATGTTAAAGAACATAAAGAATGGCTGTTGCGTTTTTTTTTATTTTTTATTTTTTATTTTTTATTTTTTAAACAATAAACTAAGAGACATTAAAATAAAACACAAGAATTAATTGTCACAACTTACTGTTTTACTTGAAAGAATCGCAACCCTATCATGTCAATGAGCTGGTTAAACCTAGTTCTAGAAAAGGCCTTGGTAAACAAAACAGCATTTTGCTTATCAGTTTCTATTTGCACAAGGTCTATCAAATGCTTCTCATAGCAATCCCGTATAAAATGAAACCTAATCTCTATGTGTTTGGTTTTAGAGTGTTGTACGGGATTTTTAGTTATACAGATGGCAGCAGTATTATCAATATATAAAGGAGTCATAGTTAAGAGTAAACCATAGTCACGAAGTTGGTACTGAATCCACAAGATTTTTGAACAGCAACTGGCAGCAGCAATATATTCAGCTTCCGCTGTGGAAGTTGAAACTGTGGTTTGCGTTTTGCATTGCCAAGAAACAAGACGTGAACCGAGAAATTGGCATCCTCCTGACGTAGACTTCTTATCAATGCTACAGCCACCATAATCAGAATCCGAAAACGCTGTAAGAGCAAATGTCTTCTCTGTTGGATACCATAGACCAAGAGTAGGTCTATGTTTGAGATACCCAAATATTCGTTTAACCGCCTTCAAATGAGAGACCTTGGGTTGAGACTGATATCTTGAACACAGAGAGACAGCAAATACTATATCAGGTCGGGAAGCCGTAAGATACATTAAAGATCCAATCATCGACCGATATAGCTTTTCTTCACAATCCTCCTCATCTACGTCTGGTCCAAGATTGTGGTTTGTAGGAATGGGAGTTCCAAACTCTCTACAATCATGCAACTTGTAGCGTGTCAACATGTCGTTAACATACTTAGATTGATGAATGTAGGTGCCCTTTGATGATTGATCAACTTGAACACCCAGAAAGAATTTTAGCTCCCCCATTGCACTCATCTCAAATTCAGATTTCATAATCTCTTCAAAATGTCGACACAGAGATTCATCAGTTGAACCAAAAATAATATCATCTACGTAGACTTGAACTAGCAGCTGACTATTTTCAGTTCGTTTGATAAACAGAGTGCTGTCGATGTGACCGCGTTCAAACCCATTTTTAATTAAATGCGTTGCCAACCGTTCATACCACACACGCGGAGCTTGATGAAGACGATAAAGTGCCTTATCCAGCTTGCACACATAGTCTGGGTTGACCGAATCCTCAAAACCAGGAGGCTGCCGGACATAGATTTCTTCAGCAACCTTTCCGTATAGAAACGCACTTTTCACATCCAACCAATAGACACGAAACCCCTTAAAAGTTGCATAGGCTAAGAAGATGCGAATAGATTCCATTCTTGCAACAGGTGCAAAAACTTCATCATAATCTAATCCTTCTTGTTGTGTATATCCTTGAACAACGAGCCTAGCCTTATTGCGAATCACCACTCCCCTGTCATCACGTTTAACACGAAACACCCAACGAGTTCCAATTGGGTATACACCTTTCGGAAGTGGAACTAGAGTCCAGACTTTCAATTTCACGAATTGCTGCAACTCTTCTTGCATTGCCGATACCCAGTGTGAATCCCTTAGAGCCGCATCAATCTTTGTTGGCTCAACTTGGGATAAGAAGCATTCTTCAATGTCAGCATCAATTTCAGCATTTAGACTAGCTGAATTGCTTCTTGTTTGAATACCTGCATCCAAATCTCCAATTATGTTTTCCAGAGGATGATTCTTGTGAATACGGGAGACGGGTATTGGATCAGGTGTGAGGTTTGATTCCAAATTATTTAGCTCAGCCTCTTGAGCGGACATATCATCTTCATTTTCAGGAAGTATGTCTTCCACAACATCAACAGTAGTAGGAGAAGCTTCAGGCTGTTGATCTGCAGAAGAGCTCTCAGGAACATCAGAGGGCAACGATGGTTGAGGATCAGTAGTAGCAGGTGATGAAGAAGGTAAGGATGAAGAGTTATCCGGATTAAGATGTAACCCATGAAGAAGCGTTACAACTTGATCCACTTCATCTAACTTTGGAAGATTGAATGAGTTAAACAGATAATCATACTCAAACAACCAATCCGGACCTTTTCCTTTGGGAGACTCTGTGTACTTTAGACATTTTTGACCTCAAAATGTTCTTCAATCTTTCCCGTTTCCTTATTGAAGACCCTCTTGTTAGGAGAATTAACCGAAAACCCCAAAAATAACCCATCAAAAGCTTTTTCACCGAATTTTGAAACTTTATCCTTTGTGATCAAAATGGTGCAAGGGCATCCAAAAGGTTCTAAAAATTTTAGATTTGGCTTTCGGTTATTGAATAACTCATAACAAGTCTTATTCCTTTTCTTGTTCATCAGAACACGGTTTAAAACATAACACGCCGTGTTAACTGCCTCTACCCAAAAAGTGATTGGCAGATGTGAATCCGACAGCATAGTGCGAGCAGTTTCAATGATTGTTCTATTCTTTCTCTCTGCTACTCCATTCTGTTGTGGAGTTCTTGCAGCACTAAACTGATGAACAATCCCTTTACGTAGACAGTATAATTCAAGAACTTTATTTTTAAATTCCGTTCCATTATCACTACGTATCTTTTTAATCTTCAAGTTGCACAGATTCTCAAGTCGATCAAACAAATAGGTCAGAATATCTGGCGTTTCATCCTTTGTTCGCAAGAAGTAGACCCAAGAAAACCGAGAGTAGTCATCCGTTACTACCAAACAATATGATTTACCCCCAATACTCTTCGTGCTTACCGGTCCAAACAAATCCATGTGAAGTAATTCCAAAGGAGATTCAATGGAATTAATTTGCTTAGATTTGTGAAACATCTTATGCTGTTTTCCTTTGAGGCACGAAATACAATCGTCTTCCAAAGCAAAAGATTGCTTAGGAATCCTTTCCACTAAGTCATGTTTCACCAGATAATTCATTTTTCGAAAATGAATATGACCCATCTTTCTATGCCACAATAACGAATCCTTAGAAGACGCCTTGGTTAGAAGACAGGTATGTTCCTTAGTTTCCACTGTCCTCATATCCAAAATATAAGAGTTCTTCACTCTTAGAGCTCTAATCAGAATCCATTCCTCGGGAATCACAAATCCCGGCTTCAATATCAAACACTCTAAGTCTGTAAACGCAGCAGTGAACTTCTTGTTGCAAACTTGAGAGACGCTTATCAAGTTGTGATTCAGCTCCTTGACAAAGTTGACATTCTCAAAGCTCACTTGACCATTAGTGAGTGTTCCTAGCCCAGTTATGGTACCACCAGTATCACCAGCAAAGGCAACATGTCCCCCATTGTATGGTTTAACATCTGAGAGCAGGGAGATATTGCCTGTCATGTGTCGCGAACAGCCACTGTCAACATACCACTTGCTATTCTGCACCTTTGACTGTCACAACACAAGAGAATGATTGCTTATTAATAACATCAACCTTTCGAACCATTGGTTGAGTAGGAGTAATGTTATTAACTTTTGAAATTGGGACATTTCGAGATAATCCAGATTGTTTTGACTTTTGAAAGTTTCTATTTTTTGAATGATGTGGATTATTTCGTGATGCCCATTTTCTAGCAAGCATTAGACATTGATTAATGAGATGACCCTGCTTCTTACAGTAGAAACATGATCTTCTCTCTCAGAAAGTTTGATCATCACTCGACAGTGGTTTTGGTGAAAGAGGTGACCTACGAGGTTTGTTTTCAGGTACATTTACGACACATGAACACTTATGTGAACATGATGGAGTAAATGTATTGATAGTTGAGGAAATCTTAGATGAAGGATTTTTAATTGAAACCTTATGATTTTGAAAATTCTCTACCTGTTTCATTTTTAAATCCTTAGTAATAGATTTCTTTTTAGAAAAAATTTGTCCTCTACCTTCGATAGTAAGGATTAAATTTTCTGGATTATGGTTATTTTTCTCAACTTTCTTTGTAACCTCGTGAGTTACATCCTCCATTTCCACCACCTCTTCAACATTTGTTGAAGGTGCAAACATGATTGGTTCAAATTTAGGCTTAATAGGATCAGCCTTCTCGTTATTTGAACTTAAAACTTTAAGCAACTCAGGTCGCTTGACATCAACAGCCTTAACAAGATTAGGCTGTTTAACCTATTCAACTTTGACGATAACTGGTTCCATAACAGGGTTTGTATCCTTCTTGAGAACAGAAGGTACATAATCTTTAATTTCATCCTGCGAAAGACTGGGCTGATTCAAATTTGAGGGAGGAGGTTGGTTGTGATAACCAATTCCTGCCTAACTCTTTGTATCAGTCCTTTGACTTTGCAGGATGTCCGAAAAGACCATAGTAGATGTTGAAATGTTTGCAAGTCTTTGTTTTAAATCAACATTATCAGCTTGAGTATTAGCAAGATCCTTTTTAAGATGAGCAATTAGTTTTAAATAGCTATCAATCTCATCTTGTTTGCTGAAGATCATAGTTTTCAACTCTTTCTTTTCTTCCATAATAGTTTTCTGATTTATTATAAAGATCTTTTCATTTTCTTTTAAAACTTTGTTCGCTTCAATAAGATTGGTTAGATCTGTATTTAAGCGATCATTATCTACTACGAACCTGTTGATTTTACTAGTTAATTTGATACATGTTTCACAATTAAAAGAGTCACATTCTACCTCATTCTGAACATCTGCCATAAGGGCTACGTTGTCTTGATCATCCATAGCCGAAAAATCATAGGCTTCTTCTTCTTCTAACAGAATAGCTGCCTTGGCTACTTCATTATCTTTCTTGAAGGTAGAAGGTCTTGTAAAACCCGTAGATGGTTGTCTTCCCTTCTCACATTCTCGTGCAAAATGACCCAGATTTTGACACTTGTAGCATCTAATTTTGGACTTGTCGAAGCCCATGCTTGTCTTATCAGTGACATCTTCAAGAGATCTCTTTCCAGTTCTCTTTAAATAGGTTTTAGTCCTTCTAGTAAGCATGGCCATGTTCCAACGAAGATCCACTCTCTCTAGCTCATCAGGATCAACTTGTGCAAAATCTTCATCGGTAAGATCTACCGAGCTACTCCTCTTTGAGAGAAAATCATCATATGATGATAAAAACGCATTGAATATTACTGCATGCTCATTGTGAGATGCAGTAGCAGAGGAAGATGTTTGAGTTGGAAAAGAGGAGAATGTTCCAACAGAGTGATTTCCCTGAGAATAATTGGGTTTAGACGCAGAGGTCGACGGCCCAGATAGAAGTGCTGTACTTCCATATCCAAAATTACTATTATCAGGAAGTAAAGAACTAGATCTCGTGCTTTTCTTTTGAATATCCAAAGCACATGTTTCTAGCTTTCCAATAAGTTGATCCAAAGACATAGCTAATATGTTTGGATCATTCTCCATCATCAACACTCTAGTTTCCCAGTGAGGAGGTAGAGCATTAAGCAGCTTCTTGTTGACCTCAATAGAGCTGAATTTGTAACCACCCTCAGTCAGCTCATTCACAAGACGCGAATATCTACAGAATAAATCCTTCACCGTTTCATTCTTCTGGATGTCAAACAGATCATACTGTTTCTTCACTAGCTCCAGCTTACTTTGTTTGTACTCAGTTGTACCTCCACATCGTTCAGCTATGCCATTCCACAGATCATAAGCAATGTCGTGTTGTTTGAACATCTTCATGGCATCGGCAGGAAGAGACATGGTTATAGCAGAGTGAGCCTTTCTCTCACATTCCCATGCCTTGCGTTCTTCAACAGTCATTGAATGAATCGGCTTTGGTGGAGGAATACCCACATGCTCTCCACTTGAAACAGGTCTAACATATCGTTCGAGTAGAGGTATCTCCATTTCAGGGTCGGTGAACGCAACAAACGATAAGAATCTGCCACGCCATTCAGAATACTCCATTCCCGGAGCAAAGAATGGAGGTTTGTTTGCACTACCCACCTCAGCATTGTGTTTCAACATAGCATTAACAGCTTTTAAAGTAGACATTTTAATATGGATTAAATAAAATTAAGTTTTGTTTTATTTAAAATTCTGATTTAAAATAGTATAGCGATATTAATGATATCGCTAAATGGATGATGATTGAGCGATATTGATGATACCGCTATCAATATCGCTAATTAAAGCGCAAAACAAAATCAGAATAATTAAGGCGATATCACGGGCGATATTGATACTAATATCGCTTAAATTAATTAGGCAATATTGCTAGGTGATATCTCTAGTAATACCGCTAGAGATATCGCTCAAATTAATGAGTTCAAATCAGGTAATATCGCTAAAACCCTATAGGCGATATTAATGGTGATATCGCTTCTAATATCGCTAAAACGGCTGTAAACCCTAAAATTACAAAGATTAACGAATTAATCAAAGTTTAGGGTAGCAAATAAAGAACATGAATCCAGAAAACACTAAAAGTACTGATTAAATAGCTTTTAAGAATAATAAACAATTTATTTATGCAAAAAACTAGTTAAAAAGACTTTGTACGAATATTGATTCAATAAACCACTAATCCAATGATTAAATGGCTCTGATACCAATTGTAGGATCGCAACAAAGACTGATCTTTAACAATGAATCAATAACTAATAGCTAATGCGCGGAATTCAATAGCTATCAATTGTACGTTTAACAACAAAACCAAAACAATAAATCACAAATATATTATATTAATCAAAGAACCAAATGTGATTTACAAATGAATGACCAGAGAGATATCACAGGCTGCACAAAATCGTAGGTGAACAACTGCTAAACTGAAACCCTAAAAACGTATTTATAGGTAACTAATCAGTAATGTAGGCGATATTGGTGATATCGCCTATGCGATATTGTCAATATCGCTAAAGCGATATTGCCAATGTCGCCATTTACAGAATATTACTAATTAATTACAACTCAAAACCTAGACCAAGTGACAGACACTCTAAATGTACCAACACATACTTTTAGATGGATCCACTTTTATAACTTCAAGTGGAACATTTTCCTTCAAAGTGTTAATATCAACATCATTTTTAGGAGGAAAATAGTTGTTGTTATAAGGTGGTGGAACATTGTTATAACCTATCCCACTTTTAAGTTTATCATGAATTTGGGACATAATTAGGTTTTGGACATTCTGAGATGCATTTTCTAGGTCATTTACTTTCAGTTTTATGATATCTCTTTCATTAATCACACTTGCTAATTCTTTATTTAATTCCTCAACCTTATCTTTTAAACAGTATCGTTCCCACTTAGCATATTCAATATCATAAACATATTGAGATTCATTCTTTTGATATGCTTTAATTTGTTGTTCTAGATTCTCAATAGATGCAATTGTACTTCTATTCCTAACCTCCCATTTTTCAAGTTCACCACATATCATTAAGTTATGATCTCTATAATGTTTTACAGTTTTTTTGCATATAGAGGTGCATAATTTATTTTGTACCTCTTGTGGGACTTCAGATGATGATTCTGATTCAGAGATAGCCATAAGTGCATGATTCTGAATTTCTTGTTCAGCCTGATCACTCCAGTCAAAACCAAAACCATCTTGTGAAACAAGTGTTGTTGAGTTTGAGGTAGTTTATATAGGTATGTTTCTTCTCTGCACACTACTTTGTCCTCCAGTACTCTTATCATAATCTTCTGACCTTCCAGAACTTCTACATTCTCTAGCAAAGTGACCTAATTTGTGACACTTATAACACTCAACTTTGCTTTTATCAAATCCAGCTCCATCCTCTCTCTTGTATGCAAAGTTATTTCTCCCAGTTCTTTGCATGAATCTTTTGGCTCTAACAGTCAACATAGCCATTTGTCATTTAATGTCCATCTCTTCAAGATCATCTGGATTTACTTGCTCAAGTTCTTCATTAGTCAATGAAGAGTTTACATGACTAGCAAAGAAAGCTTCTAGTACTTGATTAGAAGTTGTGTCCTTTGTAGATGACCCATAGTGTGATAAAGTATAACCAAATTGGTTTGAGCTTTGTCCCTTTGATGTACCCATAGAGATGAATGCAACATTATTTGAGTATCATGTTGCTTGCTTCTTGCTCTCAACTTCTGATTCAAATGATCTTAAATCATTGTATAGATCATCTAATTCTTTGTCATCCAGATCATTACCTTGTCTCAAAGCAATTGTGTACATAGTCCATTCTTCTCCTAGAGATCTTAGAAATTTTCTGTTAAGATCATCTTTGTCAATCTTAACATTATGATTTTCAAGATCACCTACTAACTTAGAAAACCTGTCAAAGGTTTGAGTCAAAGTCTTTGACTTTACACAATTAAAATTTTCAAACTGTTGTTTGAGCAGTGATTTTTGAGTCTTTTTAGTGCTGTCATTACCACCAAATCTTTTTGCAATGGCTCCCCATAATTCCTTAGCATCTGCACACTTTTCAAATCTTCTTTGATACTCATTAGGGATTGACATTAGAAGAGTACTTAAAGCCTTCATCTCTGTAGCTCTTTCTTTCCTTTCAGCATCTGTTGTTGGTAGCGATCTGGGCTGCCTTACACCATCTGCACCTATAACATACTTAGGCCCGTTCTCTATTACCTACCACATCATATAATCAGTAAGCAATATATATTGTTTAATCCTGTTCTTCCACATATCATACTCATTAGGTTTGAGCATGGGGATCTTGTTAACCTGGATACCATCTATGTTTTCTGAAGTCATCTTGAATTCTTGAATTTTCTTAAATCAAAACTAACCAAGCTTTGATACCACTTATTAGAATCGATCTTATCTTAATAAGATTTATAGTTTTGAATAACTATCAAGAAACTTGCGGAATAGTACTTGACAATTTAAAGAACAATTCACAGAACAATATATCGATCAAAAGCTCCAATATTATTAATATCAATAATACGAATACACAAAAGTATTAGGGTTTACACCTTGAAGTTGTACGTACGTATCTCTATTCTATAGGATCTCTATTTATATGAGTATAGAGTCCTGAACAAGATTTCCTTTAACCTAGGAATCAATCTAACTATAAACTTTATCTGTTACCATAATTACAATATAAGTAAACAGTATTAATATTGTGACAGTACAAACACAGACAAACAGTACTAACTAATGAAGACAGTATTAATACTAGAACAGTTTTAACTTTGAAGCTTTACAGTATTAACTCTTCATTACAGCACTAACTCTGGTAACATTATAAACTCTTGAATACAGTTGAAACTCTGAAGCAGTACTAACGTTGAAGCAGTACAAACTCTGATGCAGTACAAAGTCTTCATACAGTAGAAACTTTAAGCACAATACTAACTTCTGTAAACAGCACAAATAGATTTATTCCCAACATAGCTTAAGTACTTCACGATGCCTCTCATGGTATATTTCATCATAGTTACGATTTATTCTACTTGTAGTGCAGGGTGTCCTGAATTACTTACTACGTACTAGCTAAAGTGAGCAAGCGGTAAGTATGACTCATGTGTCGTTTTTAAAACTACAGCGGACATAGGATCTAAAAGGGCAATTGTTATCTTTTGGTAATCCAGCTAAGTTCTTCAAAAGTGATGGGTTTTCATTTTCTGCTATCCTAATCTAATTAAAAACAGTAAAATAATGGAGGAGGTTGCTCATATACTATAGATATAGTGGTGTCCACTATGATATCGGCTTACGTTGGATTATGGTAGTTATGTTGTTATCGATTTAGTAATGCTAAATTCCTATTTCTGGATGAGTCACCCCCACTATAATTCCTAAAATCCTTCTTCTTATGTCATTTATTCTGAACACTTGGAATATGGCAACTCAAAAACAGATAATAGATCAAATGAAAAGTCTTGTCAATTCAATCCAAAATAGATGTAGGAGTGATAACTAAGTAGATATAGAATGTCAAAGGTCCGATATGATGTATTCGGATAACATAGGGTACATAGAGCCTCAATTTTAATATCAACATAACCCCTATGCTTTCCAACAACATCAATACCAACCTTCCTATCCTCAACCATTCAAAATCTATCCACACTCATCTCACCCTGTATACAAGAGTCCTGACTTGATCTCACCTCCTATCAACCCACTCGAACAACTATTAAAAGAACAAGAAGACATGCATAGAAATAATGCTGATAAGCTGACTAAAATCTTGAGCGAATAAACATATGTTCGAGTGAGTAGTGAGGAAAGTAGGAATCAAGTTAGATCTAACTCTCTGTTACATGAAGATGGGCGACACACACACACCGCATTATCTTATTATGGACACCTTCGTTTCAGATAACCAGTAGGATCGTGGGAGAGACTCATCCAGAAATAGGAATTTAGCACTACTAAATCGATAACAGCATAACTACAAGAATCCAACGTAAGCCAATATCGTAGTGGACACCCCTATATCTATAGTATTTGAGCAACCTCCTCCCCTTACTTTACTGTTTTTAATTAGATTAGGATAGCAAAAAACGAAAACCCATCACTTTTTAAGAACTTAGCTGGATTACCAAAGATAACCATTGCCCCTAAGATCCCATGCTCGCTGCAGTTCTAAAAACGACACATGAGTCATACTTACAGCTTGCTCCCTTTAGCTAGTACGTAGTAAGAAACTCAAGATACTTGTGACAACCGTCAAAAATCTCAGGTCAACACCGCAATAAAATTCCTAGTACTTTTAATTACGTTACAGCACTCTAAAATCCTAGTGAAAAGTCTAGGTTCGACTCCTTAAGTACCAAGTTCGTAAGTTACCGAAACCGCGTAACGTCCTAGAAGATTGCTTAGCTAACTTTAAGACTTTGAGTAACATTAAATTAGGTTACAAAGTGCCAAAGAAAACAAATGAAATTAAATTTCATAAGCCATCACAAAATATTTACCCATCTCAAAAATCGGAATTTAACCGAAAAATTTCAGTAAATCGGTAATCACAACCGGAAATCAGTAAATTAATTCGCGAAAATCATTTGTAATTAAAAAAAAAATACATCATAATAAATATTATGAACTTATAAAGATAAAGATTCATAACTCAAATTAAACCGCAAAGATATCCCAATTAAACATCTATAAACTCACAAAACTTGTACAAATTAAATATGTAAACTTGAGACTTTTATTTACCACATTTATATAACATAATTTATAAAATTTTAAAAAAAAAATTCAGCCCCCCTCCCCTTGAAAATCTGGCCAGCCCCCCCCCCCCCCCCCTCCTTTTCTTTGATTACTCCCCTCCCAAGGCATGCATTCTCCCATTTCCCACACTTTCAATCATTCAATTTCTCTCAATTCTCTCTCACTTTTCTCTCAAGAACATTCAAAATTTCCAGCCATCTTTCATCCAAAAATCATCATCTTCTAGTGTTCTTGAAGCAAAAATACAACATCAAAGGTCTTGGATAGGAGTCACTCTTGGTCAAAACGCGCTTTACATCCATTTCCGTACGCATACTAACAATAGTGAGTACTCAGCCCCTATTTTAACGCTTTATCTAAATGTTTTGGGGTGAAAAGCATGCATGAATGACTTGAATGATTTATATACTTGAAAATGATGTGTTTTATGATGCACTTAAATTACAAATGCCATGATATGATTATTGTGCTATGCTATGCTATGCTAAATTTCAAAACAATATCGTGAATGCTTATCAATGTTACATGATTATATGCTTGATTTCTATCGTATCTAAAGTCCCCGGTATCTCTACACGACCATTAACTCTTTATGAGCCAAATGATGCATATGAATAGTACTATTTGGGAGCGGGACCACCTCCCCACTCACGCGGCCACGTGAGTGCATTCCATCATCCTAAATGCCAACGATAGGGCATCACTGTTTGGGGCAAGGGTTTATCGGTTGTAGGTTTGGTTGTGGACTCAAGCATAATTTAAGCATCAATTTCATAAACAAAATGTAATGGCATAGTGATTTCGAAAACATCTATTAACGCAAGGCGCTTTGACACGTAAACGACGTTGCTATAAAACGATAAACTCGCGACTCAAATTTTATAATGACATAGTCATTCGAGATGAGGTTTCTTTATGAATTATCAACTTAGGGCCGAGCTCTACAATGACATTGCTCTTTGAAGTAAACTTCCTTTAAAATCTTAAATATCACAACTTGGACGTTTATCTTGTTATGTAATTCGAAACGCTACTTCACTAACCATACATATATAACCGGAGTTATTAAATCATAAATCATTGTGATTTTGACAATTAAAGATGTAGTTTCTCATGACATCACGTTTTCTTATGAAACTAGATATAATAATTCGTCTAAATGACGAATGTTTTGTTTGAAAGAGGGCAAGCCATTAACTTTATAAAACATAACTTGAATTTATAGAATAAGTTTTACATACTTAATCAAACACACCATATCATGAGATTTATAAACTTCGAATATTCCTTTTAAAATATGAGTTTGGTGTTATAAATGAACTATGACTTTTAATTGAGTTTCTAAAGTATCGCTTTTAAATGAGTCCCATATTTAAATAAATTTCATTTACAATCAAGATATCTATTCACAAAGGAATTTAACATTCAAATAAATATCACTCTTAAAAGAGCTTTAAGTAAATGAATTCCTTGTATAACTACTGTGAAATAACACTTGACTATTATTCAATGTTCATTTTAACTGGGGATCGGTTGATTACCTTAGTCGTGTGAGCTCGGCACTAAACAGATTATCCTTGTAAACTAAGCACGCATAACGTGTAACGTTTGAACCAAACTTCATAAACTTTTAAAGGAAGTCTATCATTTTACCGAACCTGAGTACTCACCAACTATGTTTCATAGTTGACCTGTATTTTTACATGCTTTTCAGGAATTAGTCTCAACTTGTCTATTGAAGCTAAACCCGCTAGATGACTTATGATGTTGTTGTGTTACGGAATTTGTATCTTTTGGATGTAATAGTGTGTTTAGGTTATCCACTTCGTGCTGTAAACGCTTGTAAGACATAATGTTATGTATTATTGTAGACCGTTGAACGGTGACGTTTTGTAATTTTCGATTATGAAATCATTGTACTGTTACATCTCGTGTTTCCGCTTTAGCGGGGTGTGACAATACTATGCACTAAAAATATAAAACGACCCACTAATCGTGCACTGTTCGGTCACCGTCTGGTAACTTCAACCGATAACAACACACCGTGACAAAACCGACCGTTCGGGCGCGCATCAACGACCGCCGATACCTACTTCTTAGACTTTTACATTGTATTATAATTTGTAGTGAAAGGTTTTATATAATATGAATGTTCTATTTGTCTTATTCACTTTAACATACATTTTATTGACTCAAAACATTACAAAATAATACAAAACTAGATTGTTAATATAAGCATGATTAACAGATAATTGATTACAACAACTAAAACATACATTTTATTGAATGTAAGTCCCCTTAGGGTCAGATCTACGAGGTAATATGATATAATCGAGTGAGGAATCCTCGATTATACTAAACGATAACAAACAAGTAATACAAATGTATAAAAATCACTTTATTGAATGTAAACAAGGTTACATTCGAAGTTACACAGAGTATTCGAACTTACACCTCCGAACTTCCTCTAAAAAACCTATTTTCTAAAACTTTCGCACTTGTGTAGATATAGGCACCTAAGTTCGTACGAACTTAGGCACTTTCTAAGTTCGTACAAACTTACTAAGTTCGTACCTACTCTAAGTTCGTACGTACTCTAAGTTTGTACAAACCTATAAGTTCGCACGAACCTACAAAATACACATACAAAACTTAAGTTAACGATTATAATGATTAACAAAATGACTTCTAAACCTAACTATTACAAACTAGAAGCTGTTGTCACAAAACATGCACCAACATTGAATAAAGTATAAAAAACATAGTGAAAGCGGAAAGACTCCGTTGAATGGAATGACCATTTAGTTTGAACTCGACGGTCTTGAAACGGTAGTCAAAACGAAAATTTGTATAGAATTCTTTAAAACGGATCCAATAGATTCGATCAACCAATTAGTACATTATCATTTTGAAAACTACTACTATTACTATCTTGCTATTGTAATGCTCCATCATTACTTTTATTATTTGTTATTCGTGTTACTCTATACGTTTAGTTATAATTTTGTTATAGTCCGTGATATTTATTGGGAGTATTTATATTTTTGTAATCTTTTTAAAAATATTATCCGTGTCATTGTTATGATTAATATTTCTTATTATTAATGTTATTATTATAAGTATTAATAATAATAATAATCAATTTGTTCTAGATATCTAGTTTGAGACACATGTAAGTGATAGTTTTTTTCCTTCTTTAGAACGGTGTAAGTGATAGTTAGTCTTTTCAAGTATACATATATCTAGGAGAAAACTCGACTCATAACTGAACAAATTTACTAAGTAAGAATTTAGTTAGAGCTGATCTCGAATAATATGACATCAAGATTTACCCATATACGTACATGTTATTATGAAGTATAAATATATTCAAAATATGTGAGTCAAATCTATTCGTGCAAGGTTTTTTTGGGGGGGAGAGGAACAAGAAAGAAAAATTAGTTGGATCAAATGGGAGAGGGTGATGGTTTCTCTCGCTAATGGAGGGCTGGGTATTGGAAGTTTATTTGCTTTTAACTCTGCTTTACTTCAGAAGTGGAGATGGAGGTTTTGGACTAATAGAGAGGCGTTGTGGGTTAAGGTGGTGAAGGTGATTCATGGCAATTATGGTGCTCTAGATGGGACTAAGTCGAGAGTCCAAGGGGTGTGGGCTGCAATCGTGCAGTCTTATTATTTTTTGCATTATAAGGGTATTTTACTTCATAGTTCAATTAAAAGAAAGGTTGGAGATGGTGGGATGACTCGATTTTGGGAAGATGTCTGGCTTGGAAGTGAACCTTTTATGAATAGATTCCATAGACTTTATGCTTTGGCGGCGAATAAATCGTGTTTCGTTAGTGATAGAAGGGATAATGGTGAGTGGTGGTGGGATTGGCGTCGGCCTGTGAGAGGTGGTCTGGAGGTTGAACAGCTTCAAGCGTTCCTTCAGGTTTGTCATACGGTGACCCTCACTGATGGAGAGAATGGGTGGTTATGGGCGTTAGATGCTACTAATGAGTTTTCAGTTAGTAGTACTAGACACCATATTGATGCGATATGGTTGAAGGGTGGTAATTTTGCAACTAGATGGATCCATTTGGTACCTATTAAAGTTAACATTTTTATTTGGAGATTAACTTTTAATAGGCTTCCCACTAGAGACAATTGGCGAGTAGAAGTATTCATCTCCCATCGATGTTGTCTCCGGTGTGTGATAGCGTTCATGAGACTATAAGTCATGTAATATTTGATTGTGTTGTTGCGGAGCAAGTTTGGAAATAGATTTTTAAGTGGCTTGATTTACCGTTCCCATTGTTTAAAACCTTTCTCGATGCCATTCAGTTGGTCGAAACCTTCAAGGGTTCTTTGTGGAAGAAGAAAACGTTGGAGGTGGTTGTTTATGTGACGTTATGGGTTCTTTGGTCTTTTCGCAATAGTGCAGTCTTTGCCCCGAACACGTTTAAGAAGAGTATCATTTTAGACAGGATTTTTCTTTATTCTTTTGATTGGTTGTCGAATAGAAATAATAAGTTCAAAATTGATTGGAACTCATGGGTAAAAAATCCCATTATGAGTATTTCATTGTAATTGTTTGGTTTTTTTCTCCAGCTCCTTTCTAGAGTTTGGTTTAATAAAATCTTGGGATAATTATTTCGTAATGCGCTAAACTTTAATTTTTTTCTATTATACGGGTCTAACTTTAAAAAGTTTTATTGTATGAGTTAAACTTTCAAAACCTCTATATTCAAAAAAAAAAAAAAAAAGTTGTTTTCAATGAAATTGAAAATTTATCAAGAAATGCAAATTTTTTGAGCGAAGGAATTTGGTGACTTACAAATCAATATATTTGTGAACCAATCACTTTTATGAAGTAGAATTAAGATTCCAATTCTATCGAGTTCGATTGAATTCCATGAACCGAACGCAATTTAAGGACGTAGTTATTAACTCTTGCCGCAAAGCGCAGCTAAAGAAACCAAGTTTGGGCTATTTACGAATGAACACACACTTTGACTTTAACGGATGGCCCGTTGTGAGATTTTTTATTGGGTCCAGCATTGCGAGAGGTTGGTCCAATTGAAATAATGATGGGGGTGAGGAGAGACCCCACAAGGCTCCACAAAAATTGGGAGAATGCAGCATATCAAATTATTTCGTTTTTTTAGTTAGGTCCATTGAATTTGACCATAATAGACTGGGCCGTAAGCCCAAAAACACTTTACTGGAGAACATTAGTCCTTGTTATAATGTTATTTGCTCTGATAACTTATTTTCCAACAAAATAATAATTTGTAATTATACTGTGGTTAGACTATTCTAAAATAAAAGAATAAAAATAGATATTTAGAAGACCGAGCACTATAAAATCCTAACAGAAACATTAGATCAAGTCCCTGCAAGGCTTGATTAAAGGCACCAAATCTGTTTTCATTGTTACATTTTAACCACACATCTAATTCTATGCTTTAGTTAAAAGCAAAAAAACTACTTAAAATAACAAGAAAAAAAACAACACCTAATGATCTAAAAATGGTATTGTTAACACTACATTCTTGAGTTTTTTTTCTAGGGGAAAGGAAAAAAAAGCAAAAGAAAAATAATAAAAAGTCATTTTCAAGCTTTTTTAGGAATGAAAGGAATGAAGAGGAATGGTAAGGAATGGAATGTGATGAGCTTATTATTGTAGATCTTTTCCTTTCATATTTGAGCGGATTGAGAATGAAAACAATTTATCTAACTATTTTCCTTTCCTTTTTTTTACTTCATTTCAACTCGAAAAAACATGTTAGTTATCTTATATTACATTCATTTCCATCATTTTGATCTCTTTTCTTTTCCACTTAAAAAAAAAAAGTTAAGAATACAGTGTGAAAGAGATCCTCCTGAAATGACAGCTAGTAGCAACGACAATCCGGTTAACCATCCCAGCTGGTGGTGCAAAACAAGGGACAGGTGGGACCCGCAATAGGTCAATACAAATTAGGGTTTATTGATTCGTGATGCGCTAAACTTTGAACGTTTTTCTATTGTATGGGGTAAACTTTTAAAAGTTCTATTGTATGATGTAAACCTTCTAAAACATCTATTGTATGTTCTTTGTCACTTGAACAACAGGTGGCCGGTAAAAAATTTAATACGTCTATTTTTCATACTACGTGGCATAACACGTCAGCTTTTCATATAGGGATAAAATTGATTCATGATGCGCTAAAATTTAACTTTTTTCTATTGTATGGGGTGAACTTTTAAAAACTCTATTGTATGATATAAACCTTCTAAAACCTCTATTGTATGTTCTTTGTCACTTGAACAACAGGTAGCCGGTAAAATATTTAATACGTCAGTTTTTCATACTACGTGGCATAACACGTCACCTTTACATATACCCATTTAACCCAGTTTTAGACCCGTTTTACCCGACTCGTATTGATGTTACCTTTAATGATTTTGTCAAGAACAAAAGCTCATGGAAATTTATTAATGCTCGACTTGAATTGCTTGTCTGTCATCTTCTTCTTATAATTATTTATTTCTTTGATTGCTAGATATTTTGTATAAGGAAAAGATTACTTATTTGATTGCTAGAACTGAAATGATTTGAAGTGGAGTATATAATTTCAAAAGAAACAAATTAGTATTCATAAAAAAAAATCATGGAATTTAGTACTTTTAATCCAAAACAAGATCTTTTATAATGTTTTATATAGATAAGATCCAATTGTACATCATCACACCCAAAAATTTGAGATGTCTACACCAAAAGCACGAACACAAATTCCCGGTTACACGTAATCTAATTCCTGGTTTCAAATGACACACAACATACAATAGAGATATAAGCAAGTTTACATCACACAATAGAACTTTTAAAAGTTTACCCCATATAATACAAAAAAGTTAAAATTTAGCGCATTACGAATCAAATATCGAGTCAGAATATCGACGTGGCTGTGTACGTGGACCCTGACTAACCTACCAAATAAGCATAATCGGTTACACGTCATCCAATTCCCGGTTTCAAATGACACATAACATACAATAGAGATTTTAGCAAGTTTACATCGTACAATAGAAATAGAACTTTTAAAAGTTTACCCCATACAATGAAAAAACGTTAAAGTTTAGCGCATCACGAATCAATAAACCCTACAAATTAAAACTTAATGGCAATTTGCAAAGAGTTCAATGCACGAACACAAAGATACAAACCGTACACGCCGGTGGCTGCAACTGTCAAGGTATTTAAGGATCACACGTCTGAGCTTACTATACGATCGCCTTCTGTCACATGGTACTTAAAAAAGGCTGCAGGGAGCTGTATGCCAGGTCATGTTGCTGCGTCAAGTTTAACATTAAAACATATTTACAAGATTGCGAAGGTGAAGCAGTCAGATCCTTATTGTCAGTATATGTCCTTAGAGGAGATTTCTAGGTCAATTGTAGGTACTGCTAGTTCTATGGGGATTAAGGTTGTTAAGGAGCTGGATTAATTGATTAATTAAGATATATAGGTATTATTACTCTTCATTTACTTTTAGTAGTTTTGAAATAAATGTCTTTTATAAATCATGGTATTTATGTCATCTTTTATATAATCGTACTGTATTGTTTGTTTAGTGGATTTTAGTTTATTAACACTAAAGTATTAAAGGATCGTTATAACAGTAAGAAAAAATATTCACCAGCTTTTAGTTTCAACTGACATAAATAAATGTTTTTCTTTTCTATCACGTCCATTTAATTAAATCATTTGTATACAGAATTTTGTGATTTGGGTTTAGAGATAGTAGTGGGTCGATCGGTTGTGATGCATTTGTAATCAATGTCTAGAGGGTGTAAGCTGGCAGCCTAAAATAATTACTCTAAAACAAACATTGTGAAAACAACACAATGGCACCATGTTGCTTCAAAAATTTTGCCGGACTTATCCAGACAATCATGATAAGCCGTATCTTGTCGTCTCGAATTCAGACTTAGCTACACAAATCAAAGATATGTTAGAAGAGGTCCCAAGTTGAAGGCGATTCTCAACTGGTAACCCACACCATGTGTAGGTATATGCGAATTGTATGCTCACGAATGTCCGGGAATCTCTTTCGTATCCGAATTAAGTATAATAATTGTGATGGTAAGTGTAAATGATTCATAGAGAGAAAGAGAGAGAGAGTGTGAACATCGAAAAAAAGTGTCCTTTACAATTATAGAGGTGAGTCCTATTTATACGACTCACTCCCAATAATAGAGTGTATATACGTCATCACACGACAAGTGACCAATAGGCAATATGAAGTGCATGCAGTTCATAAGGAGCCAAGCTGGCGGTTGACCAGCTTGGACTAAAGAGTTTCAAAGGCCTGTTCTTTATGTGTGGACTAGTTTGTTTACTTTCTCTAATTATATACTTGGTACGGATCATATACCAGTATACTAGACACAAAGCTGATCTTTCTGAGCCATGTGGGCGCCTTCAAACGTTCACTTCGTTTGTTGATGGAAAACAAGATAGATGTGCTTTTCCAACGAAAACTTAATTCAATATACTAATGCAAGATCAATCAAGTACAATATGTTATTAAATAATTGACAAATCCTTGTATCATATTTATTTTTAGTATTCTTTGTGACTTGTTTTTGTTAGTTGTGACAATTCTCAACACCACCTGAAAATAAAGAGGTGAGGGTTGGAATCTAAATCCCGAATCTACTAACCCGTTTACTATTTTGGGTCAGCCAAAGTTTGGGTTAACAAGTTAACCAACCAATCTACTGAACCATCGGAATTGACCCATTTGACCTGAGATAACGGGTCAAAATTTGATACATTTGATCGGAAACCAACCCACCGACCCATCAACCTGTTTACCTAAATGATTATGTGGTTCGTATCCCAATTAGAGTAAGGTTAAACACATAAAAAGCTAAATTTAAAAGGTTTTTCTAATACAAGCAAAATACAGGAGGACGCTTCATTTTCATAAGCGTGTGAATATAATAATAGTGCAAGCATACACACTAATGTGTTCAGATATAAAAGAGGTGCACAACAATTTCTTTGAAAAATAAGATTCATGTAATTTACTTTAATGCGTTGCAATTATTAAGCACTCAATTCTTTCATACGTATTCATGCTCAATTTCTTAATTTGTTCCAAGAATCTACCCATATTCTTCAGATCAAAAAACAATCAATCAAGATTCATATCCAGTACCACCCCTGTTCCCACACATGATCAAATTTCCCACCTCATATTAGATCAAAAATCAGCATCTGAAGCTCTTCACACTTTCAGATGGGCATCGAAGCTCCCTCATTTCACCCACAGTCAGTCCACTTACAGAGCTGTAGTTCACAAGCTCTGCACTTTCCGGTATTTCGATACCGTTCACCAAGTGCTCGATGAAATGCCCAGCTCAATCGGATCACCACCAGACGATGATATTTTTATCACCCTTGTCCGTGGGTTAGGGAGGGCTCGAATGATTCGGCAAGTCACTAAAGTTCTTGACTTTGTTTCGAGATTTAAAGTGACGCCCACACTCAAAATCTACAATTCAATACTGGATGTTTTGGTTAAAGAAGATATTGATATAGCCAGGGGTTTTTATAGGAAGAAGATGATGGGTTGTGGTGTTGAAGGCGATATGTATACCTTTGGTATATTGATGAAAGGACTTTGTTTGACGAATCGCATAGCTGATGGTTTTAAGCTTTTGCAAATGATGAAGATTAAGGGCGTGACGCCCAACACTGTTATATACAACACGTTGATACATGCTCTTTGCAAGAACGGAAAACTTGGGATCGGGAGAGCTAGAAGTTTGATGAATGAAATGCTAGATCCAAACAGTGTTACTTTCAATATTCTAATAACCGCATATTGTAACGAAGATAATATAATTCAAGCACTTGTGATGTTAGAGAAAAGTTTCAATCTTGGATTTATTCCTGATGTGATTACGATCACCAAGGTGATGGAAATACTTTGTAGCAAAGATCGTGCTATGGAAGCGGTGGAGGTTTTAGAAAGAGTGGAGAAGAAAGGTGGCACGATTGATGTTGTGGCTTATAACACTTTGGTAAAGGGTTTTTGTAAATTAAAGAAAGCTAAGGTTGCACGTGGGTTTTTAAAGGAGATGGAGTTGAAGGGATGCCTTCCTAATGCATACACTTATAATGCATTGATATCCGGCTTTTGTGAGTTGGGTTTGTTAGATTCGGCCCTTGATATGTTCGATGAGATGAAAACAGCTGGGATCACTTGGAATTTCGTTACATATGATACGTTAATTTGTGGGTTGTGTTCAGGGGGAAGAATAGAAGATGGGTATAAAATTATGGAATTAATGGAGGAGAGCAAGAGTGGTTCATTGGGCCATATAAGCCCGTATAACAGCATGTTATATGGTTTGTATAAAGCAAACCGAAATGACGAGGGTCTTGACTTTCTAACGAAGATGGGAGCGAAATTTCCACGAGCCATTGATAAAAGCCAACAGATATTGCAGTTTTGTGAGGAGCGTAGAATAGAAAATGCAAAGAAGACTTATGATCAGATGATTCAAGAAGGTAGCATCCCAAGTATTATTGTTTATACAACTTTAATTAGAAGGCTTTGTGATGAAAAGTTGGTGAAAGAAGCATTTGAGATGACAAACGATATGTTATCAGGTGGTTATGTTCCTAATGCATCAATGCTTAATGTATTAGTCAATGCCCTGTGTGAAGAGGGTAAACTTGGGAGTGCATTGAAATTGCTCGAGGATATGGCTGGAAGAGGTTGCCTGATAGATTCAGGAAGTTATAGTACTTTGATATGTGCATTCGGCAAGAGAGGAGATATACACAAGTGCTTGATGCTGTTTATGGAGATGGTTGAAAAGGGTAGTGTTCCTAGCTATTTTTCATGGAATTCTGTAGTTCATTGTCTTGCTAAAGAATCAGTGTGGTTAAGAAGCAATAATTTGTGTTTTGTGAGTGACATGTTAGATTGTATCCTCAAAACCTAATTAAGAATTACTGTTGACATATTTGTTGTCTTTGAGAAATCTTTAACAATCAAAATATTTAGGAGATTGTTGTTTACAAGCGGTGTTACATGTGGTCTTCGTGTGTGCACCCAACGATAGAACCCTAGAAGTAAATGTTAATACACTTTGAATTTTCACAAAAAGTAATGTTAAGAAAGAAGAATACATATCAAGTTGGGTAGTTAATAAAACCTTACAAAAATGATACATTTTGAATACATGTGCAAGTTTACAAGGTGAAAGAGGAATTGAATTCTTTAACAACAAGATGTCAACAAAGGGTGTAAGGAAAGAATAATATTCCTAAAAGTACAATCTCCAATTCCCAAATCAAGCGATCAAACCAAACAAACAAACAGAACAAACTTGGCTATATATACCTACATCACCACCCAATACCAGAGCATGAGTACTAGAATCAATTAAAATGCCTTCCAACCGTCTACAGAATCTCTTCTTGGAGTTCCACTCTCAACTCCCGTCTTAAATGGATCATGTGATCTGAATGTGTCACTTGATCCAAATGGGTCTGCATCATCAAATGATGAGAAACCATGATTGAAGTCAGATGAATCATTGGTACTTTGCATGGAATCGAATCTTGAGAATGATTCTTTAGGCTGGAACAGTGAATGACCAAAATCAGAATCAGCAGTACTACGCATGGAATCAAATCTAGCAAGAGTTTGCGACTGGGAGAATCCTTGATCGTATTCAGAATCTTGAGCCGTGCTACGGAAAGAATCAAATCTTGAAAAGGAGTCATGGGGTGGGAAGAGCCCATCACTAGGAGTGTTGCTGCTAAAAGAATCAAACCTTGAGAAATTATTGCTAAATGAGTGTTCTTCGGGCCCCTCACTATACCTTCGAGGTGAGTTGGTAGCATAAATAGGAGTACTGGGAACTGAATCTGCAAAAACCGAAGCAAACGGTTGCTGGAATGTTCCTCTAGGGGAACCAGCATAACTGTAAGCAGGAGTGCTGGGAACCGAATCTGCAAACGGTGAAGAAAACGGGCCTTGGTTTTGGAACAAACTGTCTCCAGGTGGGGAGCCAGCGTAACTATAAGCAGGTGTGCCAGGAACAGAATCAAATACGAACGTACTCTTTTTGGGAAGCTCTGTTCTAATAGGATTTAGACCCCATTCATCAGAACCGAAGAGGGGAAGTTCAAGTTTACTTGCTTGATCCATTTCCTACAAAAGATTAATCTAGAAGCATAAGAGGATAAAACCCCAAGCCACATATTTTTAACATCATTATGATCATCATCAATGTTAAATAATCCAAAAATAATGATTAAAAAAATTCCTTAGAATAAGCTATGCATAACATATGGTAAACGTATAACCTTTCAGGACTTCTCTATCACACAGATTCAACCCAAATTCGAACCACTTAATTACGAAGGCATCAATTCAGGTAAATTGTAGAGTGTATAATCTCCACCAGTTATGCAGTGACTATCCCTTTCATTTTTCCAGTTAGCTTAAAACTTGGATAGTCACATTTCTATAACACCAAAATGTCAGAAAGATTGAAAAGTTGAAGACCATGAAGTGAGGTGCTACAAGCCTACAAGAATAGGCATATTTCCAGTTACATTCATGTATACTGTACGCTCTGATAATTCTAGAAAATGTATGAATGATAGAGATTAGCTTGGATAGTCACATATCTATAACACTAAAGTGTCAGAAACATTAAATAGTTGAAAACCATGAAGTGAGTTGCTACAAGCCTACAAGAATAGGCAAGTTTCCAGCTAAATTCATGTATATTTTACACTCTGATGCTTCTAGAAAACGTATGAATGATAGAAATTAGCTTTTTGTGTGGGAATAATACAGTATTTTGGAGAAAAGAGACATCTAGAAGTTGATTGCATGCGACAGATTTGATAGGGGTCTTTCAGGTCTTTCCGGATAGGACCACTAGATCTGGATAAAATGAAGAAACAATGGTGACCTCGGAGAGTGGGAGGTGACTTGATGTTAATCTAAGTCCCAAACCCAAACAATTTTCAATCAAAGGTGGTGCTCGGGTGCAGTGTCCAATAATGCAATTCTTCAAAAGGTAAGAGAACCAGGGAGAAAATAGATGAAGACAGACAAAAGGTTAGAAAGGAATATGTTCCAGAAGTTTTATATACCTTAGGTTTTGTAGCATTGAAATCCCAATTTGCGTCTGAATCATAACTTGTGTCAAAGGTACCCCACCCTGCCTCATCAAAACCTTTCTCACCCGCTTGACCATCTGAATGTTCACTGCAAAAGTAACATAAATATTATTAGATGGGGCCACTTTTAACAAGCTAATGTAGCCAAACAAGTCTACTAAAACGGGGGGAAGTATATCAATTAACCTATATCATTAAACCTAATTTCTCTAACATTTTATACGAGTCAAACGACTATATTACCATTCACTGACTAATTATCGTCACTAATTCATCGGAAAAGAATAAAAATGACATAACGTTCTCACAATTCACCATTGTTGATAAATTTCGTATGACACTGCATCGCGCGGGTATTTTGCCAGTCTATAAGAAATGTTAGAAGATAGGTCAAAAAGTCTTTTAGGTCAACCCGCCAGGTACGCAACTAACCCATTTTGACTACAAAATTGGAGGCGGAGGCGGGGAGCAATCACATCTTCTAGCCTCTCCCTAGCGATCTCACAGAGTAGACCAAATCTAGAGTTATAAACAAATATGAATATGCACCACATTTAATCAAGTACCTGCTGGTCTTTATGGCATGGGGTGAACCATCTTCACTAGTAGTCTTCTCATGGAATATCTTCTTAGGTGGGGTTTCTGGTGCCTTCATACTAGCTGGGCTGTCGGGAGGACTTTTTACTGAACCATCTTGCTTTTTCTCATTTGATTCGTCATCTAGCGTCCCGTCCTCAGCCGCTGTCGACTTCTCAGGTTGACGAGTAGCATCCGTAGTCGTGCCATTGTCTTGGAAAGTAGATTTATTTTGAACAGGCAGCAAGGACTTTGGCTTGGGAGGTGCTATAATATTTTGCACATCAAGTGTGAGCTCTTTCACAAAGGTAAATCCTGCAAGTTCCATAAATCTGTTATAACTTTCACCGATAATATTGTGACCACCAAATAAATGTTCTACGTGATACTTTGTTTACCTTCATCTCCAAACTTATCCCAATCTTCATCCCAATCAGCGGCTCCTTCTTGAATACCGGTCTGCCAACCTGAACAAATTTAAAAGAATAAAGGAAATACAATCATAAACTTCACCAACAAAACCATCTTCACAATCCGTACATAGAGAGACAAGCTACATAACAATATACAGAGGGATAATAACAAACTTAATGGAAGGAGTGTCTTTAAAGGCAATAAAAGTATTGAACAAAGTGAAAGAGATATCGATGACTCTTTATATAACACCAGCAGAAGGATTGTACATAGTCTCAAGCTGTTGGAAGTGAAAAAGTGTTATTTAGAATTTAGATTCTGAGAGAATCCTTAAAGCCCTTGGAGAGGTAGGCACAGTTTTGGCACACTACATTTTTATAATGTCATCATAGACAGGATGTCTTGTGAACAGAAAGACCATATAGATCCAACATGCATGCATAAAACATATATTTGGAACAGTAAAGATCATGTTTATGAACCATATGCTGTATATATGGGATATACCGCTGAGCATTGATTAATTACAATGTCAGAAGAAATATCGCGCTGATATGACATCAATTTAATTAATTGTTTTACTGCTTCAACATTGGTTATCACCAAAATTAGAAAACTCGGAAAAGTATAGGTGACAAAAAGATTCCCAAACGATGTTTAATGATCAAGAGGAAGTGACGATACCCAGAGAGACGTTATTCGCTCTTGAGAAGAAGAAATATGATATTACAAATGTTAATGTCTTTAACAATATGTATGGTTATGTGGTAAATGGTAATATGTGTGAAAGCATGTGATAGCAAGAGATCTTTAGGATTACAGAGATAGTCAGCTTTATCTCCTCATTTTACTTATATATTTACTATGGAGTATATGTTAAAAAAAATTTTAAAAAAGTTGACAGTGTAAATATAACAATAGAACAAGAAATGGTAAATGCGGGATTACCAAATGGCAGCTCAACCAGAGAAGTTGGCTTCCCACGCAATCCGTACATTTTGCAGCGCTCATTTAGTGTTTTTACTTGCTCCTCAAGATCAGCTTGAATGTGATCAGCACGGGCCTAGAAATTGAGGGAGCATTGGTTTATAAGCGTCAATAAGGAAAACAGAAAATAACTCTATCACAATTAATCAGAGTACAAGATACCTGAATTTCATCAGGTTTTCCATCCTGCTCTAACTTGACTATTGCTCGGTAAAGCTCCATCTTTTTATCCTAATTATATTTAATCAAATATCGCATCAGAATCATATAACTTAGGAGAAATGATAAGAACGAAGAAGAGAATTATTTGAGGTTAAACCATCAAAGTAGCTTATCATTAAACCTGAATGTCACGAAAAGTGGCCTCTTCAATACTCAACTTAGAAGCTACATCTCCAGCCTGCTTGTATTTGTCTTCATATTTCTTGGACAGTGCTTCAACCTGAAACACAAATCGTACAGAGTACTCAATAATAAACAGTTATGTATTGTTCATGCAATCAATCATGGATATGGACATACCTCTCTTTTATCAGTGGAAACCCTTTCTGTTATCTCGTTTAATCTAGAGTCACATCTGCTTTTGTACAACACCTGTAATTGAAGAACAAAACATATGATGGGTAGCAATCTTATACAAAAAATTTCAGATGTATATTACTTAAAAACAACCAAATGCAATATTGAATGAAGTTTCAAACCATTGCACCAAAGTTTATGTAGCAAGATCAAGTTCCCTTTGGAACTAAAAGTACCAAAGATGAATGATATCTAGAAACCATATAACTTCATTTCATTCAAATAGTCTCCAACAACATAGAAAGAACTTTCCAGACAGGCGACTTTAAGGCCAAATAAACGAAAAATTAAAGAAAGTTCTGGTGAAGGATATTGATTTAACAGTAGTGCCTGCCCGCCTGATCTTTTTGCCTTAAAGAAGTACATCATTCACCACATCAAATAACATCAAATCCACGACCACCAAACACCATCGTAACAATTATAGATCTTGAATCTAGAACCATCTTTCATGGCTAATGTTAATGCTGAATCAAGTTGGTATCATATATTTTTTATAGTTCTAATACACACATGAAGGCTAGAAATTATATAAAGTGAGGAGAAAACTCACAATTTCCTGCATCTTGTTTCTGTAAAACTCAATCTTTTGTTTGGCTTCCAATATCTCTTTTTCAAGTTCAGCAACCTGTGTCGACGAAGAGAAACTGGGTAGTCAGAAGCATGAGCTGTAAAATTTTCGCAGAACCATGATGAACAAAAAAATGTTTCCACACTCACTACTTCTAAATTTACAAAATGTATGTAACGGACTAATTAACTTTGTCTACTTAGTCACCACTTATTACTAGACCCTTATTCCAGCATCTGCAACACAGAATAGTGTTTTTATAAAGTTGTACCAAGCAACACACTGTACTTTCTTGGACCAACTTCCTGGGACTAGTTCAGGAATTCAATGTTCATATGAAACCAGTCTTGGATGCAATTCAAATTCTATTCAAACCAGGAGATCATAATGTGACACTTTTATGACAAAAAGGTATTTGATAAGAGCTAAAATTTCAGATCTGACCTTTTTATCTGCCTCTGTTGCCTCCTGAAACTTAGAACTTAATGATTTTTGCTCCTCGTTGTTAAGTTGGTCCACTAGATGCTTCTCCAATACAGGAACTGTCTGCTTACGCTGTTTAGGCAGTTCATCGGCCTCAGGAAGTGGAACTGGAACTGGACGAGGTGGTCTTGACGCAGCAGGAGTAACCTGTCGTGGCCCTGTCATTCCATGTGCTTGTTGGACGCCTACAAAAAAGTTCGAAGATTTTCTATGATATTAACTGATACTAGGGGTTCGTAACACGACACACATTATTAGAGAAAGAGTACTCCACACCCATTCACTTATATAGTTATATATGGGTAGATTCTTGTTAAATTCAATCACGTAACAGATCTAATAGGTTAAGCAGGTCGAAAGTCACCCAAATGCATACAACCTCCCGAATCGTTGTCTTCAAAAGAATTGATTATTATTCAACGGAAAATATTATTGGTAAGAATACTTGACACATTCAATCTACCGGATCATCAAGAACCAACCAAACCCGCTTAGACCCATACCACTTAGCTACCCAATGCTACCTCTACACATCACACATGTTAGCCTGTACCTGGTGGAGGTCTCCATAACTGGGCACCATATGCACCAGTTGGTTGACCTGATGGAGGCAATGGTGTCCCTTCAAAGATTGTGGGTGGTAGCACCTTTGGAAGAGGACGGCCTTCCCTGAACCGCTCCATAAGATATAGAGCAATGCAGAATTCCTTCAAGGAAAGCATGCTGTCATTGTCCTGATCAGACAAGTCCCAGACTTGCTTTAAGATCTCTGAAACAAATATAAACATAATGAAGTCTATTAGAGGATATAGGAGTATTTCATTTAACCATTCAAAAGTATGTTGGAAACAACAACAAAAGAAAATTAGAAGATTAATTCTAGATAAGAAATATGTCTTCGTCAGGTTAACATATATGACACCAATTGTCTACAGTAATACCAAAAATTCGGACTTGTAATCCGAAATGCGGACAACATTAAGGGTGGAGAGACTAAAATCCGTATCATTCAAGTAAAAGCTGGGTATTCATGTAGACTTCATTGCTTACTAAACTAGAACATGGTAACACTACAAAGGAAGTGGGTTTAGACTTCTTCGTGCCAGGAGCTCAGCCCCATGTCCTAAATAAGCAGCTCTTCAATATTCGTGTTTATGTGATGAGTAATAAAAACTCAGCTCTCTGGACTAAGAGTGTGCTAGAAATTTCTAAAAACATGGTCCTTTTGTTTGATAAAAAAATCTGACATTCCTATTTATGCTCTCAATAAAAAGCCCAGTTTTCTGGAATAAAGGCGTGCTGGAAATTGCTAAAGAATATGTCTTCATGCTTTTGTTTCATAAAAACATTAGCCAAGTGTTTTTAAAAGCGGTTCAAATTTTGTATAAGGCATATACTTATGGTGAATGTGTGTCTGTTTTATTGCTATAGAGAGTTTTTTGGCTAAAACTACTTTTCAGAGACAACCAGCACAGCCTACAAAAACACTAACAACGAAAAAGGAAACATAATTCGTCAAAATAATGTAGTACCATGCTTAAGAAATTTGAATGCGTGAAGTCGCTTTTTATAGGTTGGTGAATAGTGATATTTCATTGTTCATCATCTTTAAGTAAACTGACATCGTAATGATTAACTTCTGTTTGAGGCCTAGTTATACAAATATCTTGAACGAAAAATACGATAAAGTTCAAATAAAAACAGCATAATGCCACAGGGATCATCAACACATCTGGAAGTCTTTCGACTCTCTGGTTGGCCAAGTCTCAAATCTCATCATAAGCAGTATGATAGAGAAACTGATTGTGGCCCAGTATTGGATGAGCAGCCCAATGGGCCTGGGGCCTGGAAAGTCTACAGCAGAAGGTTTAAACAATAAGAAACGCATGTAATTCAGGAGGGAAATATATAGTTATTGTTGGTGATAGTGGGCAGTTATCCAGAAAAATGTGATAAGAACGAATTCACTAACAACTCAATAGAACACAGATTACAAGTACAACTAATTAATTTGCATAGAATTGAATAAAGAAACTACAAATCAGATGAAGATCCAGCCTACTGAAAATTCTCTCGGCCCAAGCAAACTGCCGGATACAATAACTCTTATTTTTCTAGATAACTGCCCACTACCACCAACAATAACTATATATTTCCCTCCTCTTGAATTACACGTGTTTCTTATTTGAAACCTTCTGTTGTAGACTTTCCAGGCCCCAGGCCCATTGGACTGCTCATTCAATACTGGGTCACAATCAGTTTCTCTATCAATACCGGCCCCATCAAGAGGAGGCTTGTCCTCAAGCCTGAAGTCAGGAAATTGACTTTTAATTGTGTATACATCCTCCCAAGTAGCGTCTTCGATGGTTCGTTGCTGCCATTGGATCAACCATTGTTGCATTTGTTCTCCATTTTTAGTGATTTAACGTGTAGCGAGACACATTTCAGGGATGGGAGAAGTGGCAGAATCTGTTTCTAGGCCTGGAGGAAGGGATGCTTCAACCAAGTGATTTCCAACAGCTCGTTTAAGGAGGGAAACATGACACACGGGATGAATTTTGGCAGATTCGGGTAACTGGAGCTTATAAGCAACCTGTCCAACCTTAGCAATGATGATGAAAGGTCCACTAAACCAGGCTGAGAGCTTTTGATTTATCCTGCGTACAACGGACTGTTGACGGTGAGGGCGAAATTAAGAAAGACCCAGTTCCCCACAACAAACTCTACATTGCGATGGTGCTTGTCAGCTGCAGCCTTCATTTGTGCTTAAGCTTGAGCAAGATGGTATTTGAGCTGCTTAAGGGCCTCATCCCGATCAAGGAGGTCACACATGACCGCCTCACAATGAACTTCCCCGGGGACAAATTGAAAAACCGAAGGGGGTGGTCTTCCATATACAATTTCAAATGAGGTAGTATTGGTGGTCACGTGATAAGAAGTGTTGTGCCAAAATTCAGCCCAAGGCAACAAGAAAGACCAAGTTTTAGGTTGGTCAACAGCAAAGTAACGAAGATGCGTCTCAAAACTTCGATTAACCACTTCAGTCTGACCATCCGTCTCGGGATGATATGCTGAACTAAATTTGAGCTTGCTACCCTGTAAAGAAAAGATTTCTTGCCAGAGTTTACTTAACAACAAAGGGTCACGGTCACTTAATACCGATTTAGGAATCCCGTGTAAGCGAATACTTTCCCTAAGAAAATCTGAGGTAAAAGTTCGAGTAGAAAATGGGTGTTTGAGTGGAATAAAGTGACAGTATTTTGAAAGGCGATCAACCACAACCAAAACCGCTTCATAACCCTTGGATTTCGGTAGACCGGTAATAAAATCAAAGTACTAGGATTATTCGAGTAAGTCAAAGTGCATGGACCAAACCAGTAATTCTTGTTAAATAAAAAGACGCGTCTTGGCGATTATGCATTGATTATAGAGCACTCAACCGGGCTACTATTCATGATAAATACCAAACTCCGGTGATTGAGGAATTGCTTGATGAGCTACATGGTTCTAAATTTTTCTCTAAGATGGATTTGAAGTCGGGTTTCTACCAAGTTCAACTACGAGAGTCTGACGTTGAAAGAAAGGTTTTCGTACACATAACGGGCACTATGAATTTCTGGTCATGCCTTTCGGATTGACAAATGCTCCGGCTACTTTCCAGTGCCCAGGCCCATTGTGCTGCTCATCTAATACTAGGCCACAATCAATTTCTCTATCAATATAACAGTTATTGTATTTGGCAATTTGCTTGGCTGAGAGAATTTCTGGTAGGCTGGATCTTCATCTGATTTGTACTTTCTTTATTCAGTTCTATGCAAATTAATTAGTTGTACTTGTAATATGTGTTCTATTGAGTTGTCAAGGTTGTAAAAGTCACTAGTCGGGGGGACTAATCGACTGGACCTTCTAGAGACTAGTCGGCCAAGCTGGGGACTAATCGGATTGAACTTTTTTAGTTTTGTTTACATATAAATAAAAAATTTCAAAATTATATGTGTAAATATAGAAGAGAACATAAACAAACATAAACTTTAACATAACTCTCTAGAAACATTAATCCGCCTTTGACTTTGACTGATTTTGACCGAATAAATTCAATTAATCCCCGACTTTGACGCGTTGATCGACGTTGACTAGCGTTGACCAACATTTTAGCCCGATTTAGGCCTAGTCGAGTCGGACTAGTCCCAAAACCCAACTAATCCCCAAGTAGTCGGGCCGACTTGGCCGACTTTTACAATACTGTGAGTTGTTAGTGAATTCGTTCTTATCCCTGTCTATGATCGAAATAAATTCCATGAATTTAAACTTCCATCTTTTTGACATTGACAATAAAAAAGAGCAGGGATTTTATAAGTTGCATTGACAATGGCTTGCCTGTTAATAACAAAGAAATGCATAGGTATTGAACATACTCCCTCCGTCCCACTTTTATTTTTCTTCAACAATTTAATGATTTTTAATTGTTATTTTTTGCAAGTAGACGAGTTTATCGGGACAAACAGAAATGCTAACGTGGACAATGAAAATGGGAGGGAGGGAGTATGTAATATAGAAATCCCAATTGGTTGATTTTATAAATCTAGTAAGAGATGATGCCTATAGTCCATACCACCCAAAAAAGCAACACACGACTCTAAGAAAGAGTGAGTGAGTGAGTGAGTGGTGAAGTCTCCACCGAGTATATAACTACATATATTGTATCATATCAGTTCCAATCATGTTGTTTCTATTCATGTCATATTTATATAATGAATCATCCTTATCTTTAATCTCTATAACGTAACAGAAAATCACTATTGCATCTTCCTCTTTATTTTAAATTATGCAAAAAAAAGAAGTACTTCAAAATTAGTTCTTTGCATCATGTTTTCTACGTATGTTGATGTTTTCCTGTAGCTGCTAAATGGTCCAGATTCCAACTATATTTAATCGAAAAAAATATATCTACAGTATCCGACAGTTATGTAACACAGTTTGATTAAGCTATAGCATAGATGAAAGCTTCTCTGCTTCATCCCACTTCTACCATAAAGACTTAGCTTATTGACTGACAGTTCTGCTTTTGTTGGCAAAAATAGAATAGACTTGCATCAATTCTATACATCACTAACTACTTTTGGGTGTCAAATGTCTCAGATGGATGCAAATATATAGAGCTATATTGACTTGCATCAATTGTTGAGGTTGAAAATAGCTTTACACTCTTAAAGTCAAATCAGGAACACTTATTATGGGTATTCTACTTTTTAGAAAAATTGACAGCAATAGAATACCTCATTTCATCTAAGGTTGTGTGTGTTGAAGTTGCGTTTATAACTACAAAACTCAATAAAAAAAAGAGAAATGAAATTTCACCAACCTCTTGGCAACCTCCAACTCAAGAACAGATTCCGTGCCTGTTCACCAGTAACTTTTCCATCTCTATCTGTGTCAACATCCATAAAAACCTTGGTATACTTTTGGATACTGGGCTGTGACATCTTTGGCCACGCTTGTGAGGATTGAGTGGAAGTAACATTTTCTGCTCTCACAGGCAATGCAGAGGAATTATGTGCCGGAATTTGTTGATTATTTCTAAAAGTTGTTGACTGCATTTGCTGGTTCTGAACGACAGTAGGTTGGTGAGAAGCATTATTTTGAAATGGTTGACTTGGTTTAATTGGTAATTGGGTTCCACCAGATGCAGGAATATTAGGCGGTGTGACAGAGGGCATGGTACCCACAAAATTGTTCCTAACTTGAGATGAGGCTGCAGAAAAAGTATCACTTGATGCAAAACCATTGCCTGCAACAATGCTGCTAAAATCTTTAGCTCCAGACACAGATGACATGTTAGTACCATTTGGTTTGGGTGCAGTATTTTGAACTATGATAGCAGGTCCCTGTGGTCTAGGCTGTGCAGAGAGAGTTGATCCTGATGATGCAAGCCCAAATACATCCATGGGCATGGAAGGATTAATTCCTTTAGTAGGAGGTTGAGAAGGTACACCAGGTGCGGAGCTAGTTGAACCTGGAGGATGACTCATGCCTCCACCTGGCATTACATGATTTACTCCATGTTGCGAATGAAATGTTGTGTTAGAAAGTGGTGACTGAGGTGGTCTCATGACTTGACCTTGCTGCGGTGAGTAGCCTTGCGGCCCTCTCATACCAATTCCTTGAGATGCTGGAGGGGCAATGCTACCTGTCTGTGGAGTAGGTGGACCCACATTTAAATTTGACCGAGGAGCAGGTAAGGCCCCAAGATTGATCTGGGGGGGAGGAATTTTAGCTGAAGCAGGTCCATATAATGCTGCCTTCACAATGTCTGGAGTAAGGTCTCGCTTACTTTGTGCAACAGTTACAAGCTTCAGATAATTGTAAAACTCTGCTCGCCCAAGGTAGCCTGTTCGATTTTGATCAGCAAATGCCCATATCTACAGAACGAGTAACAAATTGACAGTAAGAATGGACCTTGAATTAATATAGATAAGAAAGGAATATAAGAAAAGATGCAGTAGCATATACTATGCAACCTTATCTTCTTAATATAATACAATCTTCAAAGTAAAAATGGCATAATATATCTTTAGCCTGTGATTTTCAAGCATGGATGCTAACTACAAGATGCAGGTTACATGAGACATCAGCAGAACTAATCAAACATCATTGTGTAACAAATATGTTCCATAAACATCAGATAACTAATACGAATGTATGACCTAATTAGAACAGAATATTTTCTATTAGCAGCTCATATGCGACTACAGGCAATTAAAATCATTGATGTGTTCAACTATTGTTCTAATTAGGATTTGTAGGAACATGTACCAATATATGGAGAGAAAATGAGGTTACAAGAACCAACAAGAAAAGACTATTTGACACTCTAATGGGGTTTTCACTTAGGAGGATTTCATTTTTCCAAAATATTTAGCTTGAGTGAAGAAGTCTACTCCTATATCTCACCATATCAGATTTTTAACTTACTTGTCAATTGTTGCTTCTTCAAATGCATTAACATACAGTGCCTTTTTATTTTATGGTCAACGGTATGAGAATGTATTAAAGTTTACACTTTTTACTATTGTATGTATTCATGTTTTATAAATTCTATTGTGTGTATTAAACTTTCTAAAATTGTCTAATCTATGTATTTAGTTTCTAATGTATGTTTGAAAGTTTCTTTTGTGTGTATCTAAAATCAACATAATTACATACATTAGACATTTTTAGAAAGTTTAATACACACAATAGAACTTAGAAAGTTTAATACACACAATAGAACTTCTAAAACATGGATACATACAATAGCAAGAAGTGTAAACCTGTAATATATTCCCGTACCACTACCCTTTACTTTATATGTATATGAACTTGTGTGCACTTAATTGTACACTTTACTTTGCTATGCATGACATTGACATTCAAATAAAACAAACAACAGAGACATTAAATGCATAGGGATAACTTAGAACACAAAAGCAAGACATTAGGTTTATGTAAAACCAACTTCTATAAAACTTTTTGGATATTATACCTTAAAAAATAATGATTAAGCACAAATTTTCATCTCAAACTACTAGTATCAACATCTAGATGAAGATACTGAGAATTTCCGGCCACCAAACACTACAGCTGATGAGAAGGCACAATAGTATAAACTAAAGGCAAGAGTATGTCAGAAGTGAATATTGGACTTCCAAGAATTAGAATCGGAACTAGGTAATCAAGTAACCAGTAGCTCATAATTTTAATTAATCTCAAAGATCACCTTTCTTACAGAACTCCTTTCAAAATTAAATAAAAAAACTCAATCATTATCACTTCCCGTCAACACTCAAAATAGTTTGTCAATGATTAAAACCACTATAATCAGTATTGAGACAAACCACCCTATATCTAGAGTAAATTTGTGAAAAGAATCCACATCCAGACAGATTACAAGCCTCGGATGATGTAAACTGCATCAGTATTCTAACCTACAAAAAGGTCATTTCCTAATCACTAACTCACACTGAAATTAGAATTGTGAGTATATACATACACATATCTAATAACTGTATCACCACCAGAATTCTAGTAACTCATAAACATAAATCAAAACCTAAACTAATACAAATTCATAGAAGATGATTACACTCACTGAAACGTATTATTATCATTTATCATTATTCATTATTCATTCATTATCATTATAATAAAGTAATCCAAAATACGGCAAAATTGAGAAATGAGTTAGTTAGTTAGTTAAGTAGTTAGAAATGGTAACCTGAGCGAGAACAGGTTTAGGTAAACCAGAGGCTTGAAAGAAGGAAACTGCTTCAGGACCACTAACACGTCCGTCTTGATCTAAATCTGCTCTTTTGAAGTACAACTCGAATTGATCCATTTCTTCTTCTTTATTATTTATAAATCAACGAATTACTTTACTAATGAAAGTAAATCGAACTTAAAGTCATAAACGCATAATCGTAATAGCAAGATCTGTTTTTATCGAATCTCGATCTGAAAGAGGTTTTTGATTGATTAGAGTGCGTTTTTGGTAGTTCGATTTGATTTGATTTGAATGGAGAGAGTAAATCGAATTGAATTGGTGATTTGCAGCAATGGAATAGAAGTCTTCGGATCCAGGCTGCTCCAGCGATTTCCTTTAGCAAATAACAACAAATAAACACCTCTCGCAAAATAATAAACATAAACATAAACAAATATAATATATACAGGGGCGAGGGGGTAACATACTTTTATATAAAGAACTTTGATATTGTATATATAAAAACTTTTAAAAATAAAACTCTATAATTTATATAATTTTTATTTAATATTAATAGTATCATATTTATAAGACTCATTACCGTATTTTAAATCCTTAATTCTACATACAAGTAAATTATCGTTATTGAGTCACCCATTATTTATATTTCTATATCTATATCTCTATATTTTTACTTCTATACTAATATATAAAGCATTTTGATATTTTATATATAGAAATTCTTAAATTAAGAATTCACATTTCTAAATATAACTTATATAATTTTTATTTAATATAATTGTATCATACTCATAAGACTCATCACCGAATTCTGAATCCTTAACTCTACATACAAGTAAATTATCGTTATTGAGTCACCCATTATAGATAATCTCTGAAGAACAAACATAATATACGACTATCGTTGAGTCACAGTTTATAATATATCATTGTATACCATTGCACGGCGCGGATATTACGCTAGTATATATATATAGGGCTTGATTTATATACAAAAATTCTTATTGTAAAATAAATAAATAGTATTTTAATCGAATGGTGAATTAGTAATTTTGTTTGCATGATTATAACCATTTAATTAAAATTGAAACCTCTCCACTTTTTTAACTAACAACATCTCCCTCTCCCCCATCACCCTAAACTCCACCATGAGTACGAGCAGCAAACCAACATTCTAACTTTGCCCGATCAAAAAATTACAATGCACCACCGGAATTCTGACTGTGCATCTTGTATTGCCTTATGCATCAGTTTTCTTAATCTTCATAGTGTACAACAACAAGGTTTTTGATATATAAGCTTTTATTTTATTAATTTTAGATTTTTTAAAACAAAATTTCTTATTTATGAATCATAGTGTAAGAGTAGAAATCGTGCATCGGATTGCAAATATCATGTGCACCAGTTGTATGTTAATGTCAATTTAACCCCTCAAAAGTAATTAATGCGATTTTGACTAATAATTAAAAACTGATCTCGTCATATGTATCTAACGGTCCAGATTGTGTCTTATTTTTTTTACAATAAGCATTGTTTAACGATAAACAATCCTTATATACATAATATATATATATATATGGGTTGGTTATAGTAAAACAAACCTTGAGGTAAAATAAATAAGACAACATATCAACCGTCGGATAAGATTTAATGAAATGAATTTTTTAAAATAGTCAAAGACTCATTAAACATTTCTGAAGGGTAACAGGGTCGTTCAAAGTTCCGGTGGTACATAGTCAGAAATCAAAGTTCCAGTGGTGTACGGTTGTCACACCCGCCAAAATCTAAACATGATTGAGTGCGGAAGAACGGAGAGTGACGCGATCAATTAAAATCACATCGAGAGCATATGATTATCGAAGGAACATAATATTAAGACGCCATAAGTGTTTTACAAATGTTATGACTTAACCAGTCGTAAAAATAGTAGTGTTATCAAAATAACAATTGTTTCGAGATTTCGTAAATATAACTAAAATCATTTGAAGTAATACAAATAAATCTCTTGAATGTTTCCAAAAGTGGCATCCTAAACGATGTGGTAGGCGTGGTCCCACACGTGCATGCAATTCTTACATGGATGCTAATTCCCTGAAAAACATAGTTAAAATGTCAACACAATTGTTGAGTGAAATCCACAGGTTTAAGACTCTATCATTAAACCAATAATTGAATACACGTTTAATAGATCATATCGTGACATCCATGACCATAAGTACGATGATATATAGTTCAAATAATAAAATGCTGACGGTGATCCCCCGAATGTTAGCTAGACCTTACGAGTTACAGTGTCGACACCTAGGCCTATAACCAAACCACAACTTGTATCATTTTTGCCTTGGACCGATTAAATATACAATCCTCGTATCGAACAAGGTCGACAGTTAGTACGCAGTCTGACTAACTCTAGGTGGACCGGTTAGTACCGTTGACATTTAACCGAAACTTGGGTCACGAGTATAAAGTTGGCATACATAACTGTGTTTAAGGGAATTAGTAAAGCTTGAATACATTACAAGTACTAGTCCAATCTATCTCTAAGCTATGCCCTTTCCCCGATCATCTTTACTTTTTGACCCACCAGTACCTACAAGAACAACAGTCAACCACTATATAAGCATAAAGCTTAGTAAGTACATAGAAAGGCGAGAAATTGATTTAGTATTAACTACACTTTCTGATTCATAACATGTTTACACCTACAACCCATATTTGCGAATAGAAGTCAACTCAATTACGACTTTTAATCCCCTCTTTTCATGGATCCATGTAAATTATCTGCTGAATTGATTTACACTGTTGATATAATTAGACTGTTGAATGGTCCTTAGACCAGTTTATACGTATCAACCACTATTGTAAGTAAATATAGTCATCTACCACATATTTATAAATCACACATCAATTATGAAACTTAGTAGTACATACCTTCCACATAAGTATGAATAATTCAATTCAAACATCGTTAACAATTTAATAGTACAATGAAACACCTGGATACTCTTACACATATGAAATTCCGAATTAAAGTATCAATTTAATTTTACTACTCCTACGTACTTACCTTGTGAGTTGGAAGTTGATAATCCTTCAACAATTAATTCTACTCCTTTAACACTTATTAAAATCACATAAAGGTTTAACATCACATTTCGAATATGATAATTATCTCATAAGACTCTACTTTAAACCATATCATTATCACATTCTTAATTATAACTATAGTTTGACTTTCAAAAGTCAAAACCAACCAAATTATAATTTAACTAGTCCAACAATCTATAATAATGATTAATTATTCTCAATACTACTTGTAGGTCACCCTTGAACGGATCCAACGGGGTAACAACGCTTGTTAGAGTGCGGAATACTCTAAGAAACGATACTAGTGTTCAAAACACGTTTATCTTGGCAACAATCCTTTACTTCGAATGTATTCGAACTAGGACAGTAGGTTCGAACTAGATTGACTGATCTCAGTTCGTAAAGAAAAGCTTAGAAATAATATGTTCGAACTTTATATTTATAGGCTGCTAGGTTCGTACGAACTTAGCAGCTTCTAAGTTCGTACGAACCTACCAGTTCGTACTCTGTCTAAGTTCGTACGAACCTATAGGTTCGTATGAACCTAAGACTTAGAATATATTTCTAAACCATATAATTAATAAATGAATGTTTTGTTATAATAATTGTTTATTAATTATATGGTTTAGAAATATATTCTAAGTCTTAAGTTCGTACGAACCTATAGGTTCGTATGAACCTAAGACTTAGAATATATTTCTAAACCATATAATTAATAAACAATTATTATAACAAAACATTCATTTATTAATATCAAAGACTATTACAAACACTAATCTATTACATCATAGAAGCTGTTGTCACATACATGTACCAACAGACTCCCCCTTGACAATAACTCTATTAGTCTTTAGTCTTTGCTTTGTCTTGAGAGTCTCTCTTCTTCTAACTCTGATCAAGTCTAGCCCAAATACCCTTGTTTACACAAACATCGACAACTCTCTGATATCTTCTGCCCTCGTGTCTCCAATTATCTTTGTAGAGAATCTTGTTGACATGCAGCGTCATTAGATCATTTTTAGACAGATTAACCAAATGTAAGCTGTCATATACTCTTAGCATCACATGCCCGTCATTATCCTCCATTACTGCCTCTGCAGTATCACTGTCTACAAACCACCACTTTAGGTTTGTCAGAACGTCCTGTGGCATTTTCTTCAAGGGAACCCTCTTCAAGCACTTGACTGGTTTATAAATCATCTTCATCCATGGCTTGTTAGTGTTGGGATCAATCCTGGTCAAGTCAGGAACTCTTTTACCTGCTCTTGGTTTTAAATCAACGAAATTATTCGATCTTCCTTCACGCTTTATGATTCTCTCTAAAGTCCATGCGTAAGGATCATTACTGTAGTTTACCAAGTTAATCCAGGCTAGTTCCTTCAGTTCAATTTTCGGCAACGAGCTGAATACTTTCAGTTTTCTTCTCAAGTACTGAATTCTATTATATCTTTTAATTATAAAAAGTTTTAGTTCACTGTCATAGAACCAACTTATGATGCCTTTATTCAGCTTGCCTGATCCCTTAACCCAAATATCTCCTCTATACTTTATCTCTGATTCCTTTTCTGCCTTTTTAAACTATAAGGTTTTCATTTCTGTTCTGGACAGTTCTTTTTCTTCAGTCGTTTCATCCTCCAGGGCTTCATCATCTTCTGATTCTATGTCCTTGCGATCTAACACTTTCTCACCAGTCTCAGTCTCAATAATGACTTCAGTGACAGGTTGCTTAGTCACGACGTGTTCATCAATATCAATATCAGTATCTTGATCCAACTCTTCGTCTGACTTCCAGTCTGCAATGCCTGTACTGAAGATCTCTCCTTCTTCAAGCTCTGACCCATCGCTGTCAAATTCATCTAATCCCAGCAATGCTTCGATGGTGTCAGATGTTTCCAGATTTACAGGAGTTTGAGCTGAACCACTCGCTCCTTCCTTGTTACCTGACTCCCCCTGAGCCTGTTGCACTAGTCTTTCAGTTGAAGAGCTAGGCAGCTCACTATCTTTTGAAGCATTTGGATCATCGTCATGATCATGATCTCTCTTACGTTTCAACTCATCATCTTTACAGCTCGTCTTCTCCCCCTTAGCTACCTTGCGCTTCAACCGAAAGAGAAGAATCATATTTTCACCTAATATCTCTTCCAGTTTGTCATTTCTCTTTTCAAGCTGGTGATTTAAATCTGTTAGGTTTTGTATGCTGTGACACCCGACCCTTTAGGGTAATGATTACCTTAAACTAGAACTCAAATTTCGTGTATTTAGTTCTGTATTAGGCTAAGTACTTGTGATTATTTGCAACTATTTGTATATATGTGTATGTACACTTACGTAATTGTTTGAATTACACCTTCGTAATTTTTCGTAATTACGCGAAACAACCGGACGTGGTCCGACTATTTATACGACGTTGGTGAAAACTTTCCATAGATAACGTAATCATATTTATAGTTAAAATGGTGGTTATATACCTTATATTATTATTTCAAATACTAATACACGAAAAACTTTGACGTTTTGTTTAAAACGTATCAAACGCGACAAAAACGCGCAAACCGAGCCCGACACCCGATTGACACCCGAAATATACTTTTGTAACTCAATTTAATAATTTAAGAATACTTACTTATCCCGAATATTATTCACAAATTTAAAAGTATATACAAAAGCTCGACGTAAATTATCAACTTTTTAAACCGCAAATTAACGTTTAAACGAACGGGGAACGAAACACGAAGTCTAGAAAACGAGTCACGAGCCCGAAACACTTTTGGGCCAGGCCCAATTCGGCTTGGGCTGATCCAAGAAGCCCACCCCAAATAAGCCCAAGCCCACCCCACAAAACACCTTCCCTACACCTCATTTCACACACACAACCCACACCAATTCTCTCCTCCTTCTCTCTACACTCTCAACTCTCTCTCTCTCTCTAAAATCTGCCATCTTTCCACCACCATCAACCACCTCATCACCACCACCAACCACCACTCCACCACCACAAGCCGCCACCATAATTTCAAAGAAAAGTCAAGAACTTAAGCTCTTTCCTCACCTTCCTCTCCATTTCAATCCGTTTTCAATCTTGTAAGAACATATAACTCTTTTATAATACTTGTAATTCACCTATAAACATGTTAAAGTGCTCACTTAACTAATATATGTCCAAAAGAATACATAAAAATCGTTTTTCATAACTTTAAACATGCAAGAACTTTGCATGCAATCCGGCCAGAAAATTTGTCCAACTTTGGGAGGTGATATCTACCTCAAAACGTGACCAAAATCAACGATTCAAAAGGCTAAAATTAAGTTTAAGAAGTTATCTTTCATTTTCCACTGGTCTCATAATTTTTGGAGCTCGTTTGATACCTGAAATAATTTTTACAAAAACATGTAGGCGGGCTGGGTAAAAAGGCAGAAATTTGTCTCTCATTGTTTTAGTCATAACTCGAGATTTACATCTCTAAAAGACTTGAAACCACCGCCAAAAGTTCATAAATTTCGTTGAGAAAAATAGTCATTTAGATGACCTTGTCCAAAAACGCACGCATTCTGCCCAGAAACTCAATCACCTTGCATTTCTCCTGATTGGCTACTTTTTTGACCCTTGAGAGAATTCATAATTTTTATAAATACTTAAACTCGTCTGAAAATTCTATAAAAATTATTTTAAGTACCTAACATAATAAGAAACAACATATATTTTTCTTGGATTTTTTCTCGAACATTTAGATTACGAAATAAAATTGGAAAAACTGATCTGTTTTGGTCCTTGTGTCGCTGAAGCCCAGTAGTCATTAGCGACACTATCCTTGTGTCGCTATAGCCTTGAACCGTCACCTTAGCGACACTATCCTTGTGTCGCCGAAACCTCCTTAGCGACACTATCCTTGTGTCGCCGAAACCACCTTGCGACACTAACCTTGTGTCGCCGAAACCTCACAGCTCGACCCCAGCCAGGGGCCTTGCCCCTTGGACCCCACCAGGGGTTGCCACCCCTTGGACCCCGTCACTAGGGGCACTGCCCCCGGATCCCTGTCATTCGTGGGTTCCACCCACTTACCACTCTAATCAACATTATGTTTTCACAAACTTTCACCAACGTTTCGTACACGTCTTTCGATAAGTAAACAAGAACAGACATACTAGTTAAGTGAACTACTAACTTATAAGTGGACATTAACCCCCCCCCCCTCCACTTATACAATCGCTATAGATGGTCTTTTGAGACATCTACTTACACAATCTTATACGTCTAGGGCGTTAGAAGATTACTATTGGGAACACGAATTGCTTGCTACTTGTTATTTGCTAAGTAACAGGCTAATCTCAGGTGAGTTTCATAGCCCCTTTTTTTTCTACTATTTCCACTCGGGGGTGAGAATACATACAACCGCTTTTAACAACTGCTATTTCTATGTGAACACAAGTACAAAACACGATATATTGGTTGCATGAGTTATTTAACTAATCTTGAAAGTCCCCCACACATAGTTTGTTAGTATCGTTATAGCGTGAATGTTAATGAATAGTACTATTTGGGATTGACTCCCCCCGTCCGAGTTAGTCGCACTAACTGGTCAAACGGACGCATTATCATTTGTTCTTACGAGTGTTGGATTAGGCACTCGCTGGGAGGCACCACGATCGTGGCACTTGATTGTGACCCGACACCACAGTTAAGCTCGAACTATGGGCTCATGGCAACAATATACACCTCTTTTACATTTTTGCAATACATTACTATCATTGTTGGATGATACAAACAGGAAATCTTGTGTTCCACACGTTCCATATAATGTAATATCAATTGTTTTCAAACCTATGAGCTCACCAACTTTATGTTGACTCTTTTAGTATGTATTCTCAGGTGACCAGCCGCAGTAGGATGCTTTGGAAGCAATAGCTCGAGTCGCATATTTTGAAACAACCAAGGAATTAGATTGCATTTACTATATTTTGTAATAATAGTTATGTGATTCTACGAATCGGATGCGAACTCCTAGCTTTTATGTAAACACTTTTAAGTTTGTAATGTAATGATTTTTGAAAACGTCTCATATAGAGGTCGTTTGTTGTAACTCTTGTGTTGTGATATTTGATTTGGTCGCCGCCCCCATGACACCCTATACCTTCCGCTGCCACGCGTCTTGGGGGTGCGACATATGCGGATTTCTTGACTTGCTACAACCGCAGTCAAGCTGGCAACCATATCAGCCAAGCTTGTGATCCGGCCCTCAAGATATGTGAATTTGTCCGGATCCGAGAGACTAGCAGCAGGGTTGGGGTTAGACGGTGTCGATTGTGTTGTAGGAGGAGTGATGACAGATGGAGGTGGAATGGTGGAAGTGGTAGTCACTGGTGGAGGTGAAGTGGTTGTAGTTGGTGTAACAGGAGGTGGAACTGTGGGTCGGCGTGTAGATGGGGGGTAGGAGACACAATTACTGGACGTGTGCCACCCTCGCAAATGACAACCCTGTGGGCCTTTGTCGCTTCCGAGCACGGACCTCAAATCCAGAAACTTCCTCTTCCTATGGTAAGTAATCCTCATCCTCCTCAACCAGCTTTCTTTTGCCCTTTTCCTTGTCACGGGCTGCCTTAGGGTCCAGAAGTACACCTTTTGACCCTTGAAACCAAATCATAGGAGGGTCATCATCATCATCATCATCATCATCAGCATCATCAGTATCATCAGCATCATCATCAGACTGTGTTGCTTCAGAGTCAGAAGACTGGCCTTTGCCAGGATCAGCTGTAGGTGAAGACCCTGCTCCACCCTCAGTAAAATAGGTGTCAACATCTCGAAGAGCTTCGTCAAGAGTTTGGTGTGAGCCTGTGGCCTCAACACTGGAGGTTCCTCCTCCCTGCAAAACATCTCGCATAACCTCAGCAGCAATATCAGCAACGACTTGCTCTCCTTCAGCTGGGTGCTCTATCTGATGCATGATGTCCTCAACAAGCTCATGTTGAGCTTCAGCCACCACCGGTGGCGGGTCTGGAATATCATCTTGAACTTGAGGGGGTGGCTCAACTATATTCTCTGCGGCCACATTCTCCGCAGCTTGAGGAACATCCCACCAACCATCATTTGGCGATGGTCTATAATGGGCATCAACAATTGCTCCAAACAATGGTACTGCCTGTGGTCGGTCAGCAACAGCACGACGGCTGCTGTGACTAAGACAGTGATCGAAAATCTTCTTGTCAACGGACACAAGATGAACAACTGGGTTGCCTGCCGGAAGGTTTGGAATTAACCCATTTAGGATCATCATAACGAAGCGGGGGTATAGAATGAATTGATCTTTAACGCTCCCCTTAATCTGTTGTACCATTTCGTCAAAGAAGAACTGGGAGAAACAGTACGGCTTGTTGTATACCAGTGAAACCATGCCAGATTGCATTTTATGGTTCATGGTGTCAAAACCCGCCTTTTTCGGTCCAAAGGAGACCAATAGGATGTGCATCAAATACCTCCACTGTCCGTATAGTAGACTCTTTGTATACTGGGTATGAGTCACGTCGCCAACGTAACCCATTCTTTGAAAAGCCCCAGCTCGGAACTCTAGTGGGAATGATGTTGTACTGGCTTCTTGTTCCTCAGTCCCTAGATGCAGTGCCATTCTCAAATAAGGTACGGAGAATTCAATCACCCTTCTGCCCACAGTTGCACGGATAACTGGAGGGTTAGGACGACAATCGTGCTCAGCAGTCGCCCAGAACTCCCTTAAAAACTGAAGCTTTAAACTCGGAGAATGAGTCAGTGCATAGAACACTCTTGACCGGGTAATGAAGTCCAGCATGCCCTGGAACGGCACGGTGTTCTGATCAGCCATTTCTGCACACAAGCCAAAAACCAAACCAAAATAGATAACAAGAGTGTTAGCAATAAACGATAATAAATTTAGAATCCTGCACAAAAGATTCAACACTTTAAAACAGTTTATAGACTAAACATAATGTTAAATAATAAAGGTTAAGAGTTTTGCACAAAACCTTGTAGGTTCGTACGAACTTACAGCCCTGTATATGTTCGTACGAACTTACTGTTTGACTAAGTCAAACTTAAGTTCGTACGAACTTACACTTGGCTAGGTTCGTACGAACCTGTAAGTTCGAACGTAGGAACACTGTTGCAACTTCAAAAAATTTTGGCCATAATATCATGATCAGACACTTGAAATACATTCATATAGGTCCGATACATGCTTGTCAACAAGTTCCAATCAATTTTAACCATGAACACACGTCTAATTTTTGAGTTTAAAGTTGTTTTTGTAGAAAACCCACTTTAATTCGAATTTTACATGTTTTAATGGTCCAAATCAAGAAATGGTTACTTACATGAGTTCGTGCAAGTATAGTGATGATCTCTATCGCTTTGGAATGGATTAACACGGATTAGATTGCAAAATTAAGTCGAAATATAGTGAAAGCAGTAAGTTCGAAGGTAGGTTCGAAGGATCCAGCTAGGTTCGTACGAATGTTAGGTTAGAAGGGTTTTGAAAGCATAAGGGGTTTGACCCGGTCAGCCCCTTATATACCCACCTAAGTTCGTACGAACTTAGCCATTCGAACATCTAAGTTCGTACGAACTTAGACTCTTAGCCAAAAACTTAAATTTTCAAACTTTTCCACTTTTCCAAAATTCAATCTTTTTCAAAACTTGAAATCATTTAGCGACAACCAATACACGTAGGCACTAAATCGAGCACGGTTTGAGCAGCGAATCCAACAAAATGTAAGTATTTCCCGTAAACGAAGAACTTTGATGAAAAGGATAAAATAACTTAGAATTGTAAAAACGCAAATATGAATTTTGTTCATAATTTGAAACAGACAGTCTTTTTGAGAGAATCACTGATACAAAGATCGAATTAGCCATGATGGGCACAATACACAGTTAGGAATTTTTCATGTATTCCTTTGTTATTACTGTTGTAAATAATAGATCGTTTCGATTATTAGTATTTGTTGTTCACTTAAACATTCGGCACGCAGAGTTCTCAAATACATATTAGATTATTGTTCACGATCTCCTATGTATCTTACATGTGATATACCCTTAGAGTCTAGAAAGTCAAGAATGTCAAGTATCGGAGATTTTTCATTTTTATGTCATCTTTAAAGTCAAGTCATTTTGTTTTATTAGCAATGCATAGGTACATATTTCAGCTATAAGACACGACTAGGGTTAGAAACAAACGAATCTAAAATCAAACCAGAGGTGACAGGTCTGTATTTCCGTACAACAGAGCGACATGGTTTGACTAGAGACCTTGAAAACGGTATTCTTGTTTTCTCGGTCTTGTTTGTTCCAGATTTAGAATTCATTGACTGATTCTAGGTCTACATGTTTCAAGTATAGCAGAAGAAACAGTCAGTAAATCCCCCAGATGAATTATTTTTTAAGGTTTATCCGATAACAAGCATTCAAGTACAGTCTATTTTCTAAGAATTAAGACAGAAGCCGTACATCAAAATAAAGATTTCACAGAAAGAGTCGCATATGTTATTTTAGATTCAGTACGTGAAGAACCTTTGTGTCTCATGCCTACCAATACATCGAAAAGTGAAGCTATGAAAAGTTATGTATATTTAAGATCTTTTTACTGTGTATGTACCACATCTAAAAGCCACACACATAAAAGTGTTCTAGGCATGGGTAAGGTTTTCTTCATTTCTTTGCAATAACACAGTGACACTCAAGTTTTTTCCTTTTTTTTTTTTTTTTTTTAAATATATACGAGATAAAGAACAGATGAAAGATATAATAAAAACAAAGTTCTTATGGAAAATAATTACTCAGGATTTTTCATCCCATTTAGTTGGATTAAGAGCTCAAACCGGGACCTATCGAACGCCTTGGTATACAGGTCAGCTAGATTGTCATCAGTTGGAACTTTAACCAAATTAATCAGGTGTTTTTCGGCACAGTCACGAATAAAGTGATGTCTAATGTCAATATGTTTCGTTTTACTATGCTTAATCGGATTTTTAGTAATGGACATTGTGGATTGATTATCAATCATAATGGGAGTGTTAGTAAAATTTAAACCGTAATCACGCAGCTGTTGCTGTATCCACAAAACTTGTGAACAACAACTACCTGCTGCAACATACTCAGCCTCGCAGGTTGAGATGGCGACCGAGGTTTGCTTTTTGCACTGCCATGAGACAATACGACCACCCAACAATTGACAACCACCAGTGGTTGATTTCCTGTTCAAGTTGCACCCACCATAGTCTGAGTCAGTATAGGCCACAAAGTCAAAATTGCCACCAGAGGGATACCAAAGACCTAACTTTGGTTTGCCCCTTAGGTAACGCAAAATTCTCTTTGCTGCCTTCAAATGTGATTCCTTTGGATTAGATTGGAAGCGAGCACACAAGCAGACTGCAAACATTATGTCAGGGCGAGAAGCAGTCAGATACATGAGAGAACCGATAATGGCCCGATAGTGAGTTGGATCCACATCTTTAGAGCTCTCTGAATCTGGTCCGAGATTTAGATTCTGTTGAATTGGTGTGCCGAAAGACGAACTATCATTCATATTAAACCGAGTCAGCATTTCATGCACATATTTTGTCTGGTGAATGAAAAATCCATCTTTCTTTTGATCCACTTGTAGTCCTAAGAAAAAATTCAATTCACCCATTGCACTCATCTCAAAACGCCGCTTCATAACTTGTTCAAATTCTCTGTACATGGCCTCGTCGGATGACCCAAAGATAATGTCATCGACGTACACTTGTAATAGAAGGAAATCATTCTTGTTCCATTTGATGAACAAAGTACTATCTATTTGTCCTCTTTTGAATCCATTTTCCAAGAGATACGTAGATAGAGTCTCGTACCAAGCTCTAGGTGCTTGATGCAGTCCATACAGGGCCTTATCTAATTTATAGACTCGGTCGGGATGGTCTGGATCACTGAACCCCGGGGCTTGTTGTACAAAGACAAGCTCCTGAACCTTTCCATAAAGAAAGGCACTCTTGACATCGAGTTGATATACTTTTATTCGTTTATGAGCAGCATATGCCAGAAATAATCGAATTGCTTCTAGCCATGCTACAGGTGCAAACACCTCAGTATAATCAATTCCTTCATGTTGATTAAAACCTTGAACTACAAGCCGTGCCTTATTCCGTGTTACAATGCCTCTATCATCTCTCTTGCACTTAAACACCCATTTGGTGCGTATCGCAAATTCTCCTCTAGGTAGATCAACGAGCTCCCAAACTTGGAGTTTTTCAAATTGTGCAAGTTCTTCTTGCATAGCTTCTACCCAGGAGTTCTCTTTTAAAGCCATTTGAACATTTTTTGGTTCAACTTGAGATATAAAGCAGTTATACAGGCACTTATGTATTATTCCTGTGTCTTGAATCGATACATATAGACTGTGACTATCAGATATCTCTCTTCGAGTTTTTACTCTTGAACTAGGATCACCAATTATGTTATCAATTGGATGATACTTGTTCACACGAGTCGAAACCGTAGTGTCAACCAGTAAGTCAGATCCTAGATTTGATCCAATCTCCCCCGGAGGTGATACTACTACCTCTGCAGGTTCTTGCATAGGATCTGTATCCATTGAGGAAGATGAACTCTCATTCAGATTTGAATCACTATCTACACTAGGATCGAACAACAATTTCTTTCCCTTTATCATATGCATCTTCTGAACACGGAATGCTGGATCTTGGTGCAAACTCATCGTTTTCACCATCATCCATCATGATATGTTCTAGCCCCAAAGTGTCATTGACGCTTAGGTTTGGAAGATTGAATGATTTGAAGACTGTGTCATAGTTAAACATTCATTCTGGTCCAGTTTGGATGGCTGGAGTATAAGATATGACTTGTATATTAAACACAATCTCAACTTTTCCAGCTGACTGATTAAAGACCCTTTTATTTGGAGATCCAGCTTCATACCCTAGGAAAAATCCTTCTTCCGCCTTTTCACCAAATTTTGATTGATGTTTTGTCTTCAATAAGGTACATTGAACACCGAATGGTTCTAGACCAGCAAGATTTGGTTTTCTACCATTTAGAAGCTCATAACATGTTTTATTATGCTTCTTAACAGTTAAAACTCTATTAAGCACATGACACGATGTATTCACTGCTTCCCCCCAAAACATGACAGGAAGCTTTGAATCAGCCAGCATGGTTCTCGCTGCTTCTATCAGTTTTCTATTCTTTCTTTCAGCAACACCGTTCTGTTGTGGTTCATAAGGTGCACTGAACTGGTGTTGAATTCCTTGCCTTAGACAAAAGACGTTCAAAACAGAGTTCTTGAATTCTAGACCATTATCACTACGAATTTTCTTGACTCCTCTACTGAATTGTTGTTCAATCTGGGTAAAGAATGACATCAGCAATTCTGCTGTCTCATCCTTTGATCCTAGAAAGAAAACCCAAGAAAAACGTGAGAAGTCATCAGTAACTACTAGGCAGTAATGTTTACCACCTACACTCCTTGCATTCACAGGACTAAACAGATCCATGTGAAGCAGGTCAAAGGCTGAGGCAATTGAGTTTTGAGTTTTGAGTTTTGGACATATGTGTTTTCTTGTGTTGTTTTCCTTTTAGACATGGGAGACATTTGTCTTCTAACTCAAATCTCAGCATTGGAACACCTTGCACTAGACCATTCTTGACAATAAAATTTATCTTTCTAAAGTGCAGGTGAGCCATTTTTCTATGCCAAAGCTGTGAATCATTCTCAGATGCTTTGGATATCAGACAGGTTGATTCCTAAGAAGATTCAGCAACACTCATATCCATGACATAAGTGTCATTCCTCCTTGGTGCTCTCATAACTATCCATTTCTCTTGTATAACAAAACCAGGTTTCAGAATTAATGCCTCACTATCTGTGAAATGAACTGGGTGTCCTTTATCACAGATCTGAGAAACACTCATGAGATTATGATTTAGCTCCTCAACATAGTTGACTTGCTCTAATACAAGTTTCCCATTTGTGACATTTCCTACTCCAGTGATCTGTCCACCTTTAGCACCAGCAAAGTTTACGTATCCTCCTTTCTTGTGCACGAAATCCATAAGATTTTGCTTCTCCCGCGTCATATGCCTTGAGCAACCACTATCAACATACCACCAATTAATAGCTCTTCTAGTTAACTCCTGCATAATAGATTTAAATAGTTAGTTATCAAGGGGGACCCAAGCCACTACGGTCTTGGGTCTCCCATTCTCGTCAACGAATGTGAATTCCTTCAAGTATCCATTTCTCTTGTCAGTAGAGCCAGACACTTTTGGAATCTCATTTGTCTGAGTATGGGGAGTATTTGTGCTAGGCTTTCTTTCCAGAGACTTTTGAAAGAGTCTTGGATTTACAGGCCTTGGGTTTGAGGTAGGTCTAACCCTAGATGGATAGTTATAACTTGAATTATTATAATTCCTGTTATTGCTATTCGGGTTACTAAAACGCTTATTGGGAGTGTGAAATCTCTGTGGAGTTTTCGACCTGGAAGACTGTCCATAAGAGCTTCCTCCTGAAGAGGTAGTGCTTCTTGAACTATCATGAGTCGAGAACTTTACAGATTTTAAAGAGGGTTGAGTTCTCTGAGAACTTTGAGTTCTCTTATATCCCAACCCATTTCTCCCAGACTTTCCAGCATTTTCATTTTCTTTATATTTGACCTCAGGTATGAAAACGCCAGACAATCGCAATTTAATACTTGTCGCCTCTGGATTTTTCTTTTTAGGTGGCGACACAGTTTTTACAGGAGATTGATCTTTCTTCACCTGTAACTTTCCAGTTTTCCCTTTAGTTGGACAAATACTTGCCACACTTTTGATGGCATGTGAAGCACGAACGCTTTTCCGAGGCTTTCTTTTGTGCCTTGAGAATCGTTTCATTGTCCACCTTAGGTACACATGGAGTAGAGACGTTCATTACCTCTTTACCCTTATTTATTAATTTTTCACTTTCAGGTTTGGGTAAGATAGAAGTTACTTTGCTTTTTGAACTCTCCTTAACAATTTCATGTTGAACAACACCCTCTTTCACAAAATTTATTTTCAGTTCATTTATGGGTGGCTTTGAAGTGTGAGTAGGGTTTGATTCAGTCTGAGTTCTTACTTTAGCTTTCTCAGGTCTAACGAATTGCATTAGACTTGGAACTACTGATTGAGTAACAGGATCATCAACAGGTAACATCTCAGCATCATCAGAAATAAAAGAATAATTGTGATTAAACGGAGGAGGGCTTTCAGAATAACCCATTCCCGTGTGATCACCAGGTTTTTTTACCTATACTAAGCATGTTATCCAAGGTTTCGATAGAAAATTTTCTTAATTCTAATTTTCTATTTAGATCAGCTATCCTAACCTTGGTGTCAGCCAGTTCCTTTTCCTTTTCAGCGGACAGTTTTGTTAGTTCCAAAATGTGTTCATGAGCTAAGTCGTTTAAAGCACTTTGCTCATTTAACTTATCTTTTAAATATTTCATGTCCGCCTTTTCAGATTTTGACTTACTTATTAAATCTGAGTTTTTGATGTTTAATCTTGTGTTTTCTTCAGTCAAAGATTTAAGCTGAGATGTAATCACATCGGATGATTCTACTAACTTTTCAGCCTGTTTTTGAAAGTTAGTACACAACATACATGCTTTAACTACAAGATCTAAATTAAGTAATACCTTCTGTCTGTCAGCATCTAGATTTGCCATGTAGGCAATGAAGTCCTTTGAGCTCATTTCCTCAGTTGACTTCAGATTCTTGATTCTTTCTTCAGTAGCAGATACATCAACTTCCATCTCTGTAATCTCTACTTTCTCCGTGTCGGATCCCGCAATGCTTTCCTCCTTTTCTTCAGTAATGGAGGCCATAAATGCTTGCGATTCATCAGATTTTGGCCCCCAATCATATGCTCCCTCTTGTGCTTGAACAACCAGAGCTCTCGAAGTATTATTACTTCCTGAGTTAAGATTGTTACTCGAGGAGCCTTGACTGAAGTGTCTTGATCCATTTTGACCAGGAGCTTGATCTCTCTTTGGTCTCTGACATTCCCGAGCAAAGTGTCCAAACCCATCACAGTTATAGCACTTCGCTTTGGACTTGTCAAAGCCCAATTTGCTACTCACAAATTTTCTCCCGGTTCTATTTATAAACCGTTGGGCCCTTCTTGCAATCATAGCCATCTGCCATTGCAAGTCAATTTCTTCTAAATCATCTTGATCCATCTGATCATAGTCCTCATTGATTAGCTCAGGATCAGTGATTTTGCCCTTAATGAAATTTTCATGAGAGGCAGTGAAAGAGGCAAGTAGGGCTACTTCCCCTTCAGCAGACTTCATGCTCATGGGCATTGAATTAAAACCGCTAGATGTCCCAGATTTCGGTTTTCTATCAACCCCTAGATCCTCAGATGAGGCAATATAACAGACATTGCTACCAGAATTCCTGATAGCCGAGTCAGTCTCAGCCTCGCTTGTATAGAAAGCTGCAACCTTTCCAACACTAGTAGAGGCAACGGAATCAGATCGTTTACCATGGTAAACACTAGGATCCTGAACCTGTTCAGATCCTGTTTCTTTCCGCTGCATGTTCATATCGTAAACACGCAACTTTCCTATCACCTCATCAAGAGTCAGAGTATTATAATTACCACTCTCCTTGATCATCAGAGTGTAGATATCCCATTTTGATGGAAGTGCTTCAAGAAGTTTGTTACTTCTGACAGTTTCGGTGAAAGAAAGACCATCGTTGTCCAATTCAGTCATTAGGTGGTAGTATCTTGTGATAATCTCCTCCAATGACTCGCCTTTCATATGCTTGAAGACATAAAACTGTTTAGTTAGCAAGTCAGCTCTACTGTCCTTTATCTTGTCGTTTCCATCAAACCTCTTTTCTAACGCTTCCCAAAGCTCTTTCGCGAATTGGTAACGTTTAAAAGTATGCTTGATCTCTTGAGGAAGACACATTTGAATTGCTGACAATGCCTTATTCTCAGCCTCATACATCTTTCTATCTTCCTCTTTCATGACGGAATATGTATAAAACTTTGTTTTTCCATTTAACTCATAGGTAGGTAAGTCATACCCATCTTTAATGCATATCCACATGCGAATGTCGTGGAATCTTGCAAATGATTCAAATCGATCTCTCCACCAGAAGTAATCCTCTCCTTTGAGAAGCTTAGGTGGTGAGGCTGATTTCCCAACCTCGTGATCCATTTCTAACATTTTATTAAGATTTGCCATTTATAACCAGGTTAACAAAAGTCAAACAAGTCAGGTTCGTACGAACTTAGATCTACTAAGTTCGTATGGTCAACCAAAGTCAAACGAACCAACTGACTGAAATTCAAACTGTTCGAACTTACAAGTTCGAATGCAGATTCGTACGAACTTACAATTTAGGTAAGTTCGTACGATACTTTCGTACAAGTTCGAATAAAAAGCAAAAACCGTACAAGTTCGAAGAATGGTTGTTGAACAAACTCAAAATTTCAGATATGTGATTTTGAGTAACTTTCAACCGACCAAAATTGAACTACACTGTACAATATGATTATAAACACGTTTGAGAGCAAGAACCAAAGATTTTAATGGTCCAAACTCTCAGGAACACTCAATATCAATACCCCGAACCTAAATGCTAAGCTCTAAGCTCTGATACCAATTGTAGGTCACCCTTGAACAGATCCAACGGGGTAACAATGCTTGTTAGAGTGCGGAATACTCTAAGAAACGATACTAGTGTTCAAAACACGTTTATCTTGGCAACAATCCTTTACTTCGAATGTATTCGAACTAGGACAGTAGGTTCGAACTAGATTGACTGATCTCAGTTCGTAAAGAAAAGCTTAGAAATAATATTTTCGAACTTTATATTTATAGGCTGCTAGGTTCGTACGAACTTAGCAGCTTCTAAGTTCGTACGAACCTACCAGTTCGTACTCTGTCTAAGTTCGTACGAACCTGTAGGTTCGTACGAACCTAAGACTTAGAATATATTTCTAAACCATATAATTAATAAACAATTATTATAACAAAACATTCATTTATTAATATCAAAGACTATTAGAAACACTAATCTATTACATCATAGAAGCTGTTGTCACATACATGTACCAACACTACTTATTTTGTCATCAAATTATCAACATCATATAGTTTAAACTACCAATTCAGTAGTTCTTATCAATTTGTGATTCACCAACTTAAGTTTTGGGTATTACATTCCCCAAATTAATAATGCATACACTAACTAGGCTTACACCATCAATTAGCACTTAGAACTACAAGGTAAACATCATAAGAACCCTGTTCAAGGTTCATTTCACCAATACCACAATAAAACTCCTTAATCTCCCAATTTTCCTTGCATTAGGTTAAACATAATGGCAAACACTTACTTGATGAATATGAAGATGAATGTAACCTTGAATATGATTGAATCATTGCTTCTCCCTTCCTTTTTTCACCAACAAACTCTCAGGAACCCAATTGGAAAAATGAGGAAGAGTTTTAATCAAATCAAATGTTTTAAACTGGGTTTTATTTCCCAGAATAAGAACACCTCCTGGTGGGATATGGATTTTCTCGACGGGAGATCCATCATCCCACCCGTTTGAACACTTACTTCCCGGTTACCCACAACCTGGAAAATGCTTATTACTCGGCGGGAGAAACACCCTCCCAGTGGGAGATAATCTGATCCAAATGTTCTGATAAAGATATCCTAGGCAAGCCAAACTTTCCCTTTCTGGAGCACAACCTCCCGACGGGATAAAATTAATTGATAAACTTCTGGTGCAATTCTCCCACTTGACCAGAAACCTCACGTTAGAAAAGGTGATCTCCCAGCGGGATCTGACCCTTCCCGGCGGGAGATCTGAAATTTCTGCAGTTCCTCAATTTGAAACCTCACACAAACATAAATAGCACGTTTCGGGATGTTACAAATAGTACTAACCGTATTTGAGTGGATAACGTCATCTAGCTAATAGTTATAGTTTGTAAGCATGAGGACTTCTATGCACTACAACTAGTTTAACGTAGTTACACACAAGGATTAGTTGTCAGTTTTTCAATCATTGTATGCAACAGTTTGTATGTTTTTCACCACAATTTAGAAAGCAGTAAAATAGGGGTTGTGAATTAACCTGGTGAGTTGTGTGAGTGCTAGCGTTTTAAAATGAATGTTTGCCCAAAAATAGCCTCCTAGCGCCCTATACGCATGAGGTCGTCCGCATAAGTAGATAGGTAACCGCTTATCTATGTTTGTAAAAGTAGGTGGCTACCCGCACACCTATGTTTGTATAAGTAGATGACTACCCGCATATCTATGTTCGTTTAAGTAGATGGTTACCCGCACATCTATGTTCGTTTAAGTAGATGGGTACCCGCATATCTATGCTAGTTGTTCACTCAACCAATAGGTTGAAAAAGTATTTCGTTTTCGAAATGTGTACACCCCGTTGGTGATATTTTATTTATATTACTTCTCAAAATATCCATAATTTCATGCGATAGTGTAATATCCAAAAATAAGCGTTGTTGGCTCGTTCGTTTAATAAATACATACATAAGTGATATATTTATAACGAAAATGCTAGTACGTATTGTCTATACTTAGATTCATAAGTTTCTCAAAAACATAGTGATTTCGTTTCCAAAAGTGGGTGTTAAGTAATCATACTTTCGTACTACGGTTTGTCTTTATCGCTCTCTAAACGTACTTCTAAACTATTCAATTGTTTCCGTAACAACAACTACTAATTCATCAGCTAATATATTTTTGAGAAAACTAAGTGATAAGGGCTTTGTGAAATCTTCTAAGATGTTAATAGGTAAAAGAATTGGAGTTGGTTGAATATATTTCTCGAAATAACCTAATCCTTTTTTGCTAAGACCCGCATAGAAATAGGCCACTGAAGTGAGTAAAGCCAAAGAAACAGTAGTATTTATATCATTCGTGGGTGCGTCTAGAACGAGTTAAAAAATATATACGTTTAAATCTTTTTGTTCTAAGCTTTTTAAAGATCGTCATTTTTATACTTTTTTTTGTCTGCTGGAAGACTAAGAAGATCGGGTGACATTTGACATGTCCTGGTGATTGACCAACAGAACTCAAGGCATGTTAATTCACTAGTCCAGGTGAGGCCATTTCCTGGCGTTTTTCCCAGTTTTCACAAATTGCTTTGAAACACGATTTTAGCTATTTTAAGCCAACTTTTAAGAAATTTAACAAGATGAAACATGTTTCTAATTTGAAAATATGAGGTTGGAGGTTTTCAATTCTCGTTTTAAAACCTTCGTTTTGTTTCCCGTTCTAAAACTCGTTCTTCGTTTGTTTAACAACCCTTTCACCACTTCAACCCATATATCCGTTTTAACGCTTTCAAAACACCATATAATACATATATCACTAAATCATACATTTAGGTACTCATTTTAACACTCACTTCATTCTTAATCGTTTTAAAAACATTTTAATCTTTTAAACTTTCAAACCAACATCTCTAACATATATTTAGTTGATTTTAATGAGAGAGTGAACATCTAGCATGTAAGTATTCAAAATGTAGAAAACGAAGAAGTTAAGTGAGAGTTTTCCTTACAATGTTTGTTTTACATTAATTAAATATTATATATATAGGGTAGATTCAAATAAAATAATTTCTAACATAAAATAAATAAGATAACATTTGGTGATGACACCTAGCATTAGACATTATTATTGGTCAAAGGTCAACACTAATGTTTTTCTTTCAATATTAATTTTAAATATTAAATATTAAATATTAATAAATATCATTAAATGAATAGAAAATTATAGCAATTTTTTGAATTGAACAGTTGTAATCTTGACATATATATCCTTTCAATAAATTTGTATAATAGAGCTATTCTTTGAATTGAACGGATTAACCACGTGCACCACTAACAAACTAGCGTTAACTCTTACTAAGATTTTATTTATTTATTTATTTTTTGCCTGACTTTAAGCAGTAAGTTGTTAATATTCGTGGTGGTTGTACATAGTATGTGTGTATTAGATTATAGGTGTACTTTTAAAAAAAAAGGTTTACTAAGTGTTTTGTATATTTTCTCTGTCCCAAATTATTGTCTACATTAAAAAAACACACATTTTAAGAAAAGTGTACGTATTGTACTGTTTTGGCTAGTTGAAATTACAAAATGAACAATAAATTTGGGCATGCCAAAATGAAAAGATGGAATATAAATTTGAGAAGAACGGAGTATTATTTTATGATAATAATTACATTTTATTGAAAAATGTTATAATCGTTTTCACCTAATCAAGACTAATAGCTTTGAATAATTATCAAGAAACTTGCGGAACAGTACTTGATAACTTAGGAACAATTCACAAAACAAGATATTCACAATCAAAATCTTCAATATTATTAAAATCAATAATACGAATACACAGATGTATTAGGGTTTACACCTTGAAGCCTTACGTACATATCTCTATACTATTGGATCTTTATTTATATGTATATAGAGTCCTGAACAACCGTTCCCATAAACCAGGAAACAAAATCAATCTGTTTAACTATTTCTATCTGTTACCATAATTACAAAATATGTAAACAGTATTAATATTGTAACAGTACAAAGTATAGAAACAATATTAAATATTGAAGCAGCACTAATACTGGAACAATAGTACCTCTTGTGCTCTGTAGTATTAACTCTTCAATCTTCTTACAGTATTAACTCTGATAGTAGTACAAACTCTGAAGCAGTATTATTCTTCATACAGCACAAACTCTGTTAACAGTATTAACTTTCTTTTAACAGCACAAACATATATAAACCCAACAATCGTCCCATAAATTTAATCTGTAATTCTAACAACATTAAGTTTCTGAAATACACTTTTATTTGAGATAAGATTGGATTTCTTTTATCAACTCTGCGGCAACTGCAGCATTTATGCATTGAACCTTAAGTGTCATCAGACTCTTCAAAATACTTGGATTCCAAGGATAGACCTTGCCCATCAGATAATATCCAACTCCTCCATCAATGTGATGTGTAGTATGAACTCTACATGTATCAAAACATTTCCATTTAGTTACTGGTGAAAAAACTCTTTTGAATGTTGGCATTTCTCTATTTGGCTAATACATTTGTTGAAGATATTCATACAAAAGTTTGTTATCATCAAATTCTTTCTGCTTGGCATACTTGGTCATACCCACAATTCCACATCTGATCCAAGTCTTTTCTATTACATACTCTGATCATGGATACAACAGTTTTATGCATTTCAATTACATCTCCAGCTCTAACAATCTTATACCATTTCTTATTTTCTGAATCTATAATCTGATACCAATCCAAGATAGGATAATCTGTATTCAAAGATGTAGGCTTAAATTAAGTTCTATCAATCATTATCATTGCTCTTAAATCCTCATCATTCCTTTTCTCAGCGGATGGCATATCAGTTGCACATCTGATTTATCTGGTTGAGTTTCATTCTTTTCATCCTCCTTATTACTCCCAGTTGTAGATGGCACATCAATATGCACATCTATCTTATCTTGTTGAGTTTCTTGCTTGTTATCCACCTTATCCTTCTTTCAAATGTTTTAAACTGTCCAGTTTCCTTCTCACCAACATTCCTTTTTACTAGGACACTTTCCTTCTCATATAATCTTTTAAGATTATCAAACTCCATTGCAGCTTACCTCTTTACATGAAATCCAACACCTTTCAAAAAGTCCATATATTTTGTTCTTTCTTGATGCTTAGTCAGAGGTTTTTCTTTTATTTGTTTATACTGATCTGCTGCTATTTTTCTCTTCCTTTTTGATAATAATCTTTCCAAATAAGCTTCTCTTTCTTCCTCTGTATATCTAGCTCTGTCCTCTTCTTGATATTTTCTTGCAATGCATTAGCTTCTATTTGCTCTTTTCAAGAAATAGGCTTTGTTTGTGGAATTGCAATCCCTTTGCCTTTATCTTTTTCTCCTGATTTGCTCACTTTTGTAACAGGTGCAGTAACAAATGGTTCATTTATGCTTATACCCTTTGCCTTTGGCTTATTCTTTTCTTTTGGGCTTTCTGATACCTTTAACAATACCTCTGTTGCGCTAATATCATCACCATCTAAATTGACAGTTGAAACTAACTCATCTAGCACAACAGTATCAAACCCAAAATCTTCTTTAGCAGCATTAACAGCAACATTAACCTCAGCATCACTAACTTTATCACTTGCAGTATTAACTGGAACAAAACTAATCGAAGCAGTACTAACTGCATCTTTTTCCTTTACAGAACTAACTCCAGTACCATAAGTAGTAACAGGAATAACACTAACTTCAACCTGCTCCTGAACCTCCTTCTGAACTATATCTGGTATCTCTTCTTCCTCCTCAGGAAATGTTTCATTCATTGGTTTTGTCTTTTCTAGCTCCCTTTCCTTCAATAACTTCTCTAACAATCTATTCAATCTCTTGATTTCTTTTGCCTGAGACATAAACACACCTTTTTACCTGTTTACTTCATCATTTAAGTTGGTACAGAATTCCATCAATTCCTTGAGTAAATTACTATCTTCATTACCTCTAAAAGTGTTACTCTCTTTTGGTAAATCATGAGAAATTATATCCTCTGAATCATGCTGAGCATGATCATCGGAAGTCCCTTTGTTCTTTGTATTGAGACCTGCATTAGGATCATCTCCCATAAGAAGTTCACCCTGTACAGTTGCCTCTGGTTGGGTCTTATTGATGTTATCACTGTCCTGTTCTGCCAATGGGCTAGAATCAGTAGTCACAGCCCTTCCAGAATGGTCACCCCCTCCTCATGGACCACCTTCTGTACATTTTGTGACTGAGACATTTGACCAGTAGGAAAATCAGAAGCCTGTTTTGTTTTCTTTGTTTTGGTTGGCTTTTGGGTCCCTTGTTTTCTTTTGGAGGTCTTACCAACAGTTGTGGGTTGGAAGTAGATGGGCTTTCTACTTCTTCAACTGTGGTAGAAGGTGCAGCAAGCATTGTAAGAAACAATGTTGTAACCTTATTTGGAAAGCCAGTGTTCAATCTCCTCGTATTTGTAAAAACCTTTTGAGTATGAGATCGAACAACAAAGATTTCAGGATATGCAGATAAATCATTTGTTTCTCATTTAAAAATGTCTGTAAAAAACCTTGGATACATCAAGAACTTTTTGGAACTATGTTGCTAAAGATTTATGAGCATTCCATTAAAGATAAACTTTGAAAAATTGAATAGTTGTTTATTTGCAGAAGCAAATGCACTCCCAAATTCATTCCACGCTGTTCTTTTTTATGACAGGCATTGTGGTATATTATGTATTAAAAATTTCCATTGAGGGGAGAAGAGTCCTTTATAAAATATAGATTTATTTAACACTCCTTCATACCCCATCAATGACAAAGTGTCACATACAACAGTATCATCAATTGTTTCCATACCTGATGCATTATTAAGTTGCAAATGTGCTCGGATTGTTTCCTCTGTTACAACAATGGATTTTCCCTCTACAGTTGTTTTCAATCTTTGCAGTTGACCATAATTCATTTATATGATTTAGATAAATGGTCGGATTGATAGTTATGGCAAAGTGAATATGGCTCTTCTCCAAGAAGTTAATGATTGGATGAAAGTTTGTTGCTTCTTGATGTGTATTGATCTACTTAGTAGTATTACACAACTAGGCAAGTATACCAAATCGAATAGTAGTATAGCAGTGATAAGTCTACCAAGTAGTCTCTCACAGGAACAGTTATATGTATTTTGAGAATTATTTATCTAATCTATAGTTAAGGTAAAAGGATTGTGCCTCTTAACGACAGACAGTCAAAAGGATATTTAAATTAAATAAAGAAACTAAATTGATAAGTTAACCAATTGGTAGAAACATGTTCATCTAGACTTTTTATCCCCTAGAGTTGGACAATATATAGATATGTACTTAACGTATATGAGTTAATAATTTAGCCTACTTGTTTTCACAATGCAATCGTTTAACTGAAACCATAAAGTGCAAGTGTCATTGACAATTTAATAATTCCAATTACAACTAATCAACTCAACTAACATGATGATTCAATCTTATAATGCTAGTGTCCTAGAGATTACTAAATTACACAAGATATCTCGTAGTATAATTCACCCATATTATAATTCAATTAACCTAATTCAACTCTTTTATTGTGTCCAATTAAAAGTAAATGTAATGTGACATCTAAGAGTTCTCACTCATTAGCACGATTATCACACTAATTGAAATAGCCAAATAAATTAAATACAAATGGTTCTTCAATCAAACATCATATCATACGCAACACATAATCTAATATTATAAATCCAACATCTAGGGTTATTAGCCTAGCTGAACACAAAGAGATTTGCCCAATTATCATGGGTTCAATCAAACTAATAATCATAACCAAATAATAATTCATAATTCGTTACAAATATGAATTAAACATAAGTTAATGATGATTACAAGAGTGATGAATCACGTAGGGTGTCCCTAAAAGCTCTCCAAATGCTCCTAAATTCGCCCCAATTAGTTGCTTGATCAATAGGTTAATGATAATTAAGGTTTAGGTGATAATTAAGGACAAAAAGCTATAATCGACCCTTCTACCCGGCGGGTACAAGTGCCTCCCCACCCGAATGAGTGTCTTCTTCCCGGCTAGGGCTTGAAACTGGAAAAACATGAGTACCCGGCGGGTACTAGGCCTACCTGGCGGGTATTGTTCATTTTCAACCTTAAGTTCCTTTTTGAAATTTGTAGCCCTCTGATTTCCAAGAATTTGGGCTTTTGAATCACCTTAATCGGAGTCCGTATGAGGTAGTTATGGCCAAAACCGTGGAGCCTCGCAAAAGCTGCAAAAATCACTCTTTTCTTGATCTTTTCTTCATCTCTTTTCGATTATTAACCTGAAACTAAACTAGACTAATTAAGTATTTAAAGTTTATAAAATGACTAAAATAATATACAAATTTTATCGATATCGCCCCTATAAATATGTCTAATTTAGGCGATATCACACACCTAATGATTATAACAGTTTTAGTAGTTTGAGTTTCTATCTTAGTTATAAATGATTTAAGTATGTCACTTGTTTCATCTTTTGTTCTAAGAAAGAAAACCCAACTAAACCTGCTATAATCATCAGTGATCACTAAGCAATATGACTTTTTACTTATCCTCATTACATTAATTGGTCAAAATGGACACATATGTAATAACTATAAAGGTAAGCAAGTAGAATTTTCTGTTTTGGACTTAAAAGAAGTTTTTTGTTGCTTGCCTTTTTGACAGGCAACACAATGATTATCACATGAATATTCTTTTTCAGGTAAACCTCTTACAAGATTATGTTAACAAGTTTATTTATAGTTTTGTAATTCATGTGACACATCTTCTATGCCATAAAGCAAATACATCAAGAGAAGCTTTAGATAAAAGAAATTTCAAATTTTATTGACGTATATGTTAAGCAGTAAAGGAATAAGTCGATCTTATTACTTAAAGTTTAGAGTGGTTCGTGAGGACACGAACAGAATGAGTGGGGGAGAGTTGTAACACCCCAAAATTCGTAGGTGATATTTTAATAACCGTATATGTTTTATTTAAACTAGTGGTGTAAATTATGTGTATCATTATCATTCACGAAATGTTTAAGTTGCTTAAATATTAAGTTGTGGGGTGTAAAATCAAGTAAATGAGACTAGGAGGTTAGAAGTGTAAATACCCAAATTAAATCTCCTAATTAATAAAACACTAGAAGTATCATGACACACACATACATACGACCTTAAACACACACACACACAAGTTCATGTGGTTTCTTGATCACGAATTAAAAGAAGGAAAAAGAGAAATCAGTTGCTAATTATCAAATTGAACTTGGAAAGATTAAATTGGAGCTTCAACCTTCATCTTTAACCCAAGACAAGTAAGTTTCTTGTTCTCTTGACCTAATAAGTGGAGTAATTGATTATTGAGAGTGGAATTGATAGTAAGTGATGAATTAATCCATGAATTTTGCTTAATCGATGCTTGTAAGAGTTTATAACTTGTTGTTGATTGAATTTAACCATGAAATGTGAAATTGAGTTGGTAGCTTATGAACCCAAGTAGGAGAAATCTTGAAATCGGGTTTGACTAATTAACCCATTAAATTGTTAGCTCAAAGTAGTTATTTTAATGCTACTAGTTGTAAAGTGGTAGTTTAAGCAATTGAACTATAGATTGATTCATGGGCTAGGATGATGAATTTATGCTAGTTTGACTTTTAAAAGTCAAACTGCACATGATTGAATTAGTTGTTGATTAATGATAAGAAAAGTGGTATGAAATGATAATATATGCTTATCTGTTGTTAAATTGGTTATATGATGTTGTTAGGTGTTAAAGAAGTGGAAAATTCAAGTGGCAAGATATCCTCCTTAAATCACCAAGGTGAGTTCATATTGTAATTAAATTGGTTATGTTGATTGAATGGATCCGGATTACATTCGTGTAAGGGAATAGGTGGTTTCATGTTGTACATGAACCACGAAGTTGAGTTGTATCCATATGATGGTGGAATAGGTGGTTTCACGTTGTATATGAGCCACATAGTTGAGTTGTAAAGATGGATCCGGATTACATCCGTGTAAGAGGATCCACTTGATAGTTGAGTAGGTGGTTTCATGTTGTAAATGAACCACATGTTAGATTCTGTACTTTGTAGAGATTTCCTAGCCTTGTGCTAGTCTTGTTGAGATGAGAAAGTGGAATAGAGAATGGATCCGTATAGTTGTGCATATCATGTATATGCTAGTTGTTGGTCAATTCATATTGACCCCAGTTGCTAATTGAAATCAAATCCTTATTTGTTCAAGTTTATTGTTGATCCCCGATGTTATTTGATTTCAATTATAGTTGATTTTGTTGTTTTCATGATAGTTGACTTAGTTGTTGTTTAATTGAGATGTATAGTTGACTTCAATTGTTAGTCGTATTCAAATTGTTAAATTGTGATCAAGTTGTTGAATTATGTCAAGTTGTTGAATAATGATCAAGTGATTGACTTTTGATAAGTAAAGTTAAGTTGTGGATTGACCTTAAATGACTAGTTGATGCCATGTTGAATAATTGAGCACTTTGTGTTCAAGTGAATGATAAGTTGATTAAGTTGGATGTGAAATGGATCAAATTGATCCAAAGGTTGCTAGTTGTTCACTTGTTTAATTACCTATGAATTCACTAAGCGTTTCGCTTACTCTTTTAGTTGTTTTTATTTTGTAGGCGCAAGTGAATTGTGTAAGAAGGAAACCCGCGGATGGGGAAGGCTTAGAGAAGGATTGTTGTGCATTTGTTGTAAGTTTACAAGTGCTAATCTCCTTGAATCATAGCCGAGATCTCATAAACTTGTTATGTTGAGCCCATGTTTTTGTAAGTATCCAAATGGGTCAAGATTTGGGTCCTTGTATAAAGTGTGATCATAAATGTTGTTTATGACCCAATTAAGTTGTTTTGATAAGTTTAATTGATGTTGAAAATGAGAGGTTTAGATTTGGTTGTTAAAATGGTTGAAATGTGAAAAAGTACAAGAAATTGGATAGTAGGGGTCTATCCGGCGGATATGTGTACCTATCCGGCGGATAGATGGTACGATTTTGCCCAGAAAAGGGCTATACGGCGTATAGGTTGGACCTATACGCCACTATACGGCGTATAACACTATTCACCCAAAAAAAAAAAAATTCTTTTAAATTTTTTTAAAAAGTTTGGGTGTAACACTTCAACTTGTACATTCTCCTTCAAAGTATCACTATCCATATCACTTTTAGGAGGAAAATAGTTGTTGTTATAAGGTGGAGGAACATTGTTATATCCTATACCAGCTTTAAGTTTGTCATGAATTTGAGTGTTAATCAGGTTTTGGACATTTTGAGATGCATTTTCTAAGTCATTTACTTTTAATTTAATGTTATCTCTCCCAGTCCTTACATTTTCTAAGTCCTTGTTTAATTTCTCAACTTTATCTTTCAAACAATCTCTCTCCCATTTAGCATATTCAATATCATATAAATACTGTGATTCATTCTTTTAATATGCTTTTATTTGTTGCTCTAAATTTTCAATAGCTGCAATTGTGCTTCTATTTCTGATCTCTCATTTTTCAAGCTCTCCACATATCCTTAAATTATGATCTCTATAGTGTTTAACAGTTTTCTTACAAGCAGAAGAGCATAATTTATTTTGTACCTCAATTGGGACTTCACTTGAAGTTTTAGCATCTAAGATAACCATTAAAGCTTGATTCTGAGTTTCCTGATTCCTATAACTCTTTAGCATCATCACACTTCTCAAATCTCCTTTGATACTCATTAGGAATAGAGAGTAATAGAGTACTTACAGCTTTCATCTATGTGGCTCTCTCTTTTCTTTTAGCATCTGTGGTTGGTAATGATATGGGTTGTCTAACACCATCAACACTTATAACATACTTTGGTCCATTCTCAATTACCTCCCACATAAAGTAATATGTAAGCAATATATATTGCTTAATTATGTTCTTCCACATATCATACTCATTGGGTTTGAGCATGGGGATCTTGTTAACCTGAATGCCATCGATATTTTCAGAAGTCATCTTTTACTTTTAGAAATTCTGATCTTCCTGTATTCAAAACTATCCAAGCTCTAATACCACTTTTTAGAATCGTTTTGACCTAATCAAGACTAATAGCTTTGAATAATTATCTAGAAACTTGCGGAACAGTACTTGATAACTTAGGTTCAATTCACAAAACAATATATTCATAATAAAAAGCTTCAATATTATTAATATCAATAATACGAATACACAGATGTATTAGGGTTTACACCTTGAAGCCTTATGTACGTATCTCTATACTATTGGATCTTTATTTATATGTATATAGAGTCTTGAACAAACTTTCCCATAAATTAGGAAACAAAATCAATCTATATGACTATTTCTCTCTGTTACCATAATTACAAAATACGTAAACGGTTTTAATATTGTAACAGTACAAACTATAGAAACAGTATTAATTATTAAAGCAACATTAATACTGGAACAATAGTAACTCTTGAGCTCTGCAGTATTAACTCTTCAATCTTCTTATAATATTAACTTTCTTTTCACAGCACAACATATATAAACCCAACAAAAAACATCGTAATATTGCCTAAGTCAACATTTTGTATATACCCCAAACTAGGGGTGTTCATTGGTTCGGTTTATAGGTTTCTCGGTTAATGGGTTCGAATTATTCAGTTTTGAAACTTTTTGGAGTCGAACCGAAAACCGAATTTAGATGTTTAAACCTAACTGAAACAGGGCCGAAAATCGAATTTGGTTCGGTTTCGATTAAAACAAAAACAGAAACATAAGGACCACTCAAAACACAAATCTACAAAACAACACAATAATATCATACAAACTACATTAATCTAACCATTACCAAGTGGTACCTTTAAATCAAATTCGAGTTTACAAAATATGAAGCTATCAATGTACGTGAAATATAGAGTCCAAACAAAACAATTTTTTTTTCACAATCACATGATAATTGTGTTTTATAAGTCTTCAAATTGCTAAAATCTTCAAGTCTTCAACCAAATTCGGAAAATCACATATATATTAATAATCTAATATATTAATTAATTTGAATTCGATTTTTAGTGTAACCGAAATTTAAAACCGAAAACCGAGCCAAATTAACTTGAAAGCATATGTACAGTTACCGATAAACTTGAACAATCTTTATATTCGTATGAGATTTTAAATGGATTGAAAGCATCTGAAATTTGAAACCACAAGATCACCCTAAAAAAAACGTGCCAATAATGCTACTTTGAAACATTGATCAATCTAATGGGTTTCGCAACGGAACAATATTACAAATTTAAAAGCTTGGTCAAACATGTTATCGAAGACGAAAATTATTTCATGTAGTCACATCGATAACAAAACTTATATTCCAAGAATTCACTTAATGTCATATAATAAAACAATATCATTCAAGTTTAATCAAAGATGGTATCTTTTGGTAGTATTTTATCATATAAAATGTTATCATACGCATTATTTGTCGCAACCCCCAAGACGCGTGGCAGCGGAATGTATGAGGTGTCAAAGGGGCACCGACCAAATCAAATATCACAACACAAGAGTTACAACAAACGACCTCTATATGAGACGTTTTAAAAAAAAAGTCATTACATTTCAACTTCAAAGTGTTTACATAAAAGCTAGGAGTTCGCATCCGATACGTAGAATTACATAACTATTATTACAAAATATAGTAAATGCAATCTAATTCCTTGGTTGTTTCAAAATATGCGACTCGAGCTATTGCTTCCAAAGCATCCTACTGCGGCTAGTTACCTGAGAATACATACTAAAAGAGTCAACATAAAGTTGGTGAGCTCATAGGTTTGAAAACAATTGATATTACATTGTATGGAACGTGTGGAACACAAGATTTCCTGTTTGTATCATCCAACAACGATAGTAATGTATTACAAAAATGTAAAAGAGGTGTATATTGTTGCCATGAGCCCATAGTTCGAGCTTAACTGTGGTGTCGGGTCACAATTAAGTGCCACGATCGTGGTGCCTCCCTGCGAGTGCCTAATCCAACACTCATAAGAACAAATGATAATGCGTCCGTTTGACCAGTTAGTGCGACTAACCCGGACGGGGGGAGTCAATCCCAAATAGTACTATTCATTAACATTCACGCTATAACGATACTAACAAACTATGTGTGGGGGACTTTCAGGATTAGTTAAATAACTCATGCAACCAATATATCGTGTTTTGTACTTGCGTTCACATAAAAATAGCAGTTGTTAAAAGCAGTTGTATGTATTCTCACCGCTGAGTGGAAATAGTAGAAAAAGGGGCTATGAAACTCACCTGAGATTAATATGTTATTTAGCAAATAACAAATAGCAAGCAACTAGTGTTCCCAAGAGAAATCTTCTAACGCCCTAGATGTAACATCCTCCCCAACGGCCTAGTTTTTTTTTCGGTAAATTCATTTCCTTATTTACTTTATTTAATTGAATCAATTTATATGAAATGTTGAATGGATAATTGTTAGGAATAATTAAATGGGAATTATGGTATTTTTAGTTTAAAATACGGATAGGCCTAAGTATTAGAACTAATACCATCGTGTGCTAGATTAATGATAATAATACATCGTAGTATACGTAAATCAAATATATAAACAAAAATCCAGAAAATTAATCCTCATTTCATCACCATCTTCATCTCTAACACACACACACACACAAGAACACACACTAAACACACACTTTCAATTGAAGCTCAAATCAAGCCCAAAACATCTTCAAATTCAGTCATTTGATTCGGAATTCATCAAAGATCATTCCTGCAAATCGTTTCTGTGGATTAAATCAGATTAAGGTTAGTTTTGATTAGTTTTTGTTTTTTTTACAAAAAAGAGAGAAATATAGTAGGTTGGATTTAATTATGTGTTTTTATGTTAAATTGATGCATTTCGAGTGTTTGTTTATGCATTTACGAAGTGTTGGAACGTTCAATTGGTGAAAAACGCTGTTAGAATTTAGATTTGGGAATTTTTGGTGAAAACATCCCAGTTTTCTGCAAGTTCGCAGGATGAACTGGTTTGGCGATATTGGCAATATCGCCAACAATATCGCCCCCCAATATCGCAAGTAATATCGCCCCCAATATAGCGGGACCGCAGCCAGGGGCCAGCCCCTTGGACCCCGTCAGTCGTAGTGTCCCTTAAACCCTCGCTGTTTAGTCGACCCCGAGTGGGTCATTGCGAATACCATATGCAGAATGATATATATGTGTGTGACTATTTATATAAATATTAAACATTGAATTATGTTAACAGATTACCGACTTATATTCTGTTTATTCTCAGATACGCAGAAGACTCAGTGATATAAGACTACTGAGCTTGTAAACCGATATACTCAGGTGAGTGGATCTGCAACTCATAATTTGGGTTAGTTGTAACGGTGTGATTACAACGAGTAATGTAGACCTTGATAGACTGTTTAGTCTGAATTATGATTGTGTGTACCTGCTTGTTATATATGTGGCCTTCGGGTATCTGTGTTATTCAGAGGTCAATTGCGATTGGATTTGGTTACTACTGTGTTCAACACAGGTTCCAGATACATGTGTTGTCGCTGGAAACTGTGTTGTTGTGTTGTAGTGCCAAGTTATCGGTCTATTCTGTATGGGCCTATACAGATTGTGGTAAGTGTTACTGAGGGCCACCGCAGCTGTAGGGTTCCTCAGTAACCACCGATCCTCTTGAGTTTATGTGTTTACTGTGCTTATGTAAACAAATTGTTATGCTGAATTGAATTATTAGTTGTACATTCATTCACTTAGCTTCGTGCTAATCCCACCATTTCTCTTCCTGCAGGTTATGTCTTAGATTGTGGGTTAGGCAGGAAGATGGTTTTAGAAGGAATGTTTGATAAGCGCCTAGCTCTGATATAGAATTTATAAATATGTTTTGTTAGTAACATGTGGACAGATTTAACATAACAACTGTATGTGTTTGTTTCAGACAAATAATTAATTATTGTAAAACTCGCGAAATTTTATGACCTTTTTGTAATATAATATATAGTATTATCTTTTATCCATCGCTTCCGAGTCTAATTACTAATTTAACCCTGAGTAAATTGTTGGGGTGTTATACTAGACGTATAAGATTGTGTAAGTAGATGTCTCAAAAGACCATCTATAGTGATTGTATAAGTGGAGGGTTAATGTCCACTTAAGCCAATCATGTAGGTGGAGGGTTAATGCCCCACCTATTCGCTAGTAGTTCACTTAACTAGTATGTCCATTCTTGTTTGCTTTATTGAAAACGTGTACGACCCGTTGGTAAAAGTTTATGAAAACATAATGTTGATTAGTGTAGTAAGTGGGCGAAGCCTACGAATGACGGGGGTCCGAGGGCAGTGCCCCTGGTGGCGGGGTCCAAGGGGTGGCAACCGCTGGTGGGGTCCAAGGGTCAAGGCCCCTGGCTGGGGTCGAGGCTTGTGTCGCTAATGTGGTTTTGGCGACACAATTTTAGTGTCGCAGAGGTGACAGTTCAAATGTTATAGCGACACAAGGGTTGTGTCGCAAATGTGACTAGCGACATAAGGGTTGTGTCGCAAATGTGACGGTTCGAATGATAGAGCGACACAAGGGTTGTGCCGCAAATGTGACGGTTCAATTATTATATCGACACAAGGGTTGTGTCGCAAAATGTGACCGTTCGAATGTTATCAAAATGTGACGGTTCGAATGTTATAGCGACACAAGGATTGTGTCGCTATTGGCTATTGAGCTTCTGCGACACAGGGTCAGAAACAGACCAGTTTTGCAGATTTTATTTCGTAATTCAAATATTCGAGATAAAATTCAAAACAAATATATGTTGTTTCTTAGTATGTTAGGTACTTAAAATAATTTTTACAGAATTTTTAGACAAGTCTAAGTATTTATAAAAATTGTAAATTTCCACAGAGGTCAAAAAGTATCCAATCAGGAGACATGCAAGGAGATCGAGTTTCTGGGCAGAATGCGTGCATATTTGGGACATGGTTATCTCTACAACTATTCTTCTCAACAAAATTTCCGAAACTTTGGCGGTGGTTTCAAGTCATTTGGACACGTAAATCTCGAGTTATGACTAAAACAATGAGGGACAATTTTTCTGCCTTTTTCGCAGCCCGTCTACATGTTTTTGTAAAAATTATTTCTGGTATCAAACGAGCTCCAAAAATTATGAAACTAGTGGCAAATGAAAGCTAACTTCTTAAACTTAGTTTTAGCCTTTTGAATCGTTCATTTTGGTTAAGTTTTGAGGGAGATATCACCTCCCAAAGTCGGACAAAGTTTCTGGCCGGACTTCATGTAAAGTTCTTGCATGTTTTAAGCTTATGAAAACGATTTTTGTGAAATCTTTTGGACATATCTTTGTTAAGTGAGCATTTCAACATGTTTATAGATGTACTACAAGTATTATAAACGAGTTAGATGTCCTTACAAGATTGAAAAACCGATCAAAGGGAGAGGAAGGTGAGAATTCTTGACTTTTTCTTGAAAGTGTGATGGCGGCTCGTGGTGGTGGAGTGGTGGTTGATGGTGGTGATGAGGTGGTTGATGGTGGTGAGGAGGTGGTTGTTGGTGGCAGATTTTTAGAGAGAGAGAGAGTAGAGAGTGTAGAGAGAAGGAGGAGAGAAATGTGGCTTGTGTGTGTGTGAAAATGGAGGTTAGGGAGGTGTTTTTGTGGGGTGGGCTTGGGCCTATTTGGGGTGGGCTTATTGGACTAGCCTAGACCGAGTTGGGCCTGGCCCAAAGGTGTTTCGGGCTCGTGACTCGTTTTCTCGACTTCGTGTTTCGTTCCCCGTTCGTTTAAACGTTAATTTGTGATTTTTAAAAAAAGTTGATAATTTACGTTGAGCTTTTGTATATATTTTTAATTTGTGAATAATATTCGGGATAAGTAAGTATTCTTAAAATACTAAATTGAGTTACAAAAGTATATTTCGGGTGTTGCTCGGGTGTCGGGCTCGGTTTGCGCGTTTTCGTCGCGTTTGTTACGTTTTAAACAAAACGTCAAAGTTTTTCGTGTATTATTATTTGAAATAGTAATATAAGGCATATAACCACTATTTTAACTATAAAATACGATTACGTTATCTATGAAAAGTTTTCACCAATGTCGTATAAATAGTCGGACCAAGTCCGGTTGTTTCGCGAAATTACGAATAATTACGAAGGTGTAATTCAAACAATTACATAAGTGTATATACACATATATACAAATAGTTGCAAGTAATCACAAGTACTTAGCCTAATAAAGAACTAAATACACGAAATTAGAGTTCTAGTTTAAGGTAATCATCACCCTAAAGTGTCGGGTGTCACATTATTTACGTACTTCTAAAAGTTAAATACAAATTCAATATTCCGTGTATATACATAAGTTTGAAATCTAAGTATAATATAAATAAATTAATCATCACTAGTAGGGTTCTCGCACAATCCGGCGGTTAAAAATAGAAAATATGATAATGATCGATAATGATAGTTGTCTTAATGATAATGATTGTAAATTTTTGTTTTAATTTCATTTATACTTTTTGTTATCACAATAATTGCATTTTAATTTTTTTTTTATATTTTAAATAAAGATAATTATAAGGTGTATAAACTAAAAGAAGCAATTAAGTATAGATTGATTTAATTTTTACTTTATATATTTATTATTTATATTTATGTGTTATAAATAGAGGTATAAATGTAATTTTCAGTCTTCTAATTTTTAGACATTAAAGGGCCTGTTTGACACATAGCTTTTAGAAGCTTTTAAGAGCTTAAAGCTTTTTGTTTTGAAAATTAAGTTCCTCTAAAAAATAAAGCTTTGTTTGGTTACACAAGCTTAAAGTTTTTAGTTTGAAGATTAAGCTCCTAATTTAAAAGCTACTTCAACTAGCTTTTAGAGTTTTTAGGAGCTTTTTGATCATTTTACACTTTGATATTATAGCTACAACAACTTTACCAAACACAGCTTATAAATAAAGCTCCAGCTTGCAACTACAGTTATTAGCTTCATCTTACAGCTAACAGCTATAACTACGAGCAACAATTACCAACTACAACTGACAACTAATTTTACCACACATACTCTACCTCTCGTAGCTAATAATTTATAAGGTTTAAGATGAAGATTCGGGAGATACTATAAAATAATAAAGGCAGGGATATGAATGTAATTTTCAACTGTTTGATTATTCATGTTCTCCGAGATCTATTAATGACAGCAACAACAACATCCGGCGAGCATCATACACGTTTTTGTTTTTATTATTTTTGGGGAGTTCACGCATTCATCATTCAGCATTGATCAATCACTCCTTCGTAAATTCAGCAACAAAAAAGAAAAAATGTTGGCGAAAGCAGATCCTTCTCAGAAATTGTATACGCGAATGAGATTATGGGAATTCGCAGATGAATACGTGATTGAACCAAGTGATGGTTCTTCTGGATCTTGTTTGGCGATTAATCGTCTTAGTGGTTCCATCACTCTTTTAGGTTTTCATTTCATTCCCTTTCTATTTACTAATTCACTATATCACTATTCAATTCAATTGAATACAGTTAATGATAGTAGGGCGGCTAGTATGTATCAAATTTTAAGTCATTGCTGTTGTACGATCGTTGGTCAGTTTTAGTGGAAGCTGCTGGTGTTGCTTAACATAGTTTTATTTATATATTTAAATTGTAGCTAATGAATCTGTTACTTGTGTAGATGAAGTTCCAAACTCTACAGGCCGTACTCCTAAAATTCAGACCATTTTTGGTATTGTTGGGATACTAAAGCTTTTGGCAGGTCAGATGATACTAAACATTACCAGTAACTTTTTGTTAAATATTACAGTTTTATTGCGTTCCGAGTTTCTTTCTAAATTCTAATAATTTATGGATGTAGGCCTATATATTGCATAAGTTTGAACCCATAGCACTGTTAAGAACATCTATAGTTTTCTTTCTATTTGAGTTTCTTTTTGTCTATTCATGTTGGGCGTTTAGATGTGCATTTAAACTAGTTATTGCGATTTGAAGCCGGTCTTGGGTGTTTGAGCAAACTGATTATTGTGATAAATATAAAATCGCCAAACTATCTGTAATGTTAGCTTAATGATTTGATTTTGATTATTGAGTATGAGAAATGTTGATTCTTTTCTCATAAGTCATTAACCAGTAAGGAGTACTATGAATCAAGGCCAGCTAAATTTGGACCAACCCCAAAAATGCTTCTGTTTTAAATAACATTATACATGGACTATGTAAAATCCAAATTGTTTGGCCAATGTTATCATTGATTGTTTTAAAAAGCTGATCTATTGATAATTTTGAGCAACTAATGGGGTGTTTGAAAGTGCATCTTCAAATTGATTATTGTCACTTGAAGAATTAGAGTCAGAAGCACGTAATTAGCTGCGTAAAGGAAAGTTAGCTAAGTTCACATATATCCTAATAATCAGTTTTCTTACAGCAACTCCTTAATTAATTATATAAATAGGATTGTTCGGACCCTAGGTAATTAGAAAAAAAATCATAGTAAGGTTACACAAACTGACAACCACACAAAACTGATTATTGTGACATTAATGTTCAGATCACTAGAATCACTTTTAACACACATATCTAAACACCCTCTCATCCCTAATTGTCTATAGGCAACTTATTAAGGTATGCCATTATAGTTATCTGGTTTTTGGTGTTGTACGTTCTAAATACATTCATACCTATATTTATGTGCATATATGCTTTTGGAAAAAAGCATAATATTAATTGCCAAACTATAAAGAATGAACAAGGATTTCTTAGAGATGATATGTATGATGCATATGCTCTTTTAGTTATCCATTCATTAACTTTTGAAATGTTATTGTGCCTCTAGGATCATATCTATTCGTTATCACAGAACGTGAATGCGCTGGATCTTACTTGGGTCATCCCATTTTTAAAGTGTCGAAACTGAAAGTCTTTCCCTGTGATTATTCTTTGAAGAACTCTCCTGAGGAACAGGTGAAATCATTGCTTATAAATTTTCCTCGGTTTGTTTTTTCCTTTTGTTTATGGTCTACGTAATCATTGTGTATGGTCTATATTATTTGTATCTTTTTTGGGCAGAAAAAAATGGAGTCAGAGTTTGCTTCTATGTTAAAAGTTGCAGAGAAGACTCCTGGGCTTTACTTCTCATATGATGTTAACATAACATTAAGGTCAGTTTTTTCTCTAGATTATACCTTCTCCCGAGAACCACTAATCTTCGCTGTGAGCCCTATTTTTTATTTTTTATTTTATTTTATCTCCCGCATGGTATTGTTTTGTTTATCTCGTTTTTCATTAATATGTTTTTTTTTTTCTGTGCTAGATATCATGTGATTTTATTTATTTATTATTATTATTGCTTATTTTTATTTAATTATCTTGTGGCAGTGCACAACGGCTGAATGAATTGGGTGATGAATCGAGACTTTTACCTCTTTGGAGGCAGGCAAGCGAAACTTTTTTTAGGATAATGGTGGTTATGCTAGTGCACGTTCTGATAATAGGGAGTATATTTGTAACACATTTGGAATTCCCTTTCGACAGGCAGAGCCTAGGTTCCTTTGGAACAACTATATGTTGGAAATTCTCATTGATAGCAAGGTTTGTTTTCTTTGTTTTTTATTGGTTTTCCAATGAAATAACAAGGTTTGTTTGTCATTATGCTTGGTACATGGCTAAGTCAATTGGTTTACTTTCATAATTTGACAACCTACACTTGTCATTATTTCCTTGCAGCTCGACCATTACATGCTTCCCGTTATTCAAGGCTGTATCCTTTATGTGATATCATTAGTCACATGAGTGATGTATAACTGTAGCAATTTCAGTTTATTTTCATTAAATGGGTCCGTTTGCATTATATTTATCTCTAACGGGTCAATTGGATACAATTATTAGAACTTAACAAAAACTGAAAGGGTTTATCGCCGCCCAAATGTTTACAACCTCCTAAATCGTTTATAAATATAAGTAGATATTTGCGTTAAAAGTAGCTTTTTGTAATTATTTAATGTATTAACTATTCTAAATCCTAAAGCAATGGAAAAAAAGTTGTTGTCTGCTCAACCCATACCCATTAAAAAATATGACCCATTTTCAACCGTTAGACAACCTGCCGGAGCCACCCCTTTTGCTACCTCGGTGATGAGTGTGTTATTTGTGTGTGTGTGTGTGTGTGTGAGAGAGAGAGAGAGAGAGAGACTGCTGAAGTTTTTCCTTCTCTCAATATCACTTGCTTTTGCCAACTTTTTCTGGTAATTGAATGTTAAATGCATTTCAGAGGACTAATCAGCTACTGTTTGTGCATTACCTAAGTTATCTTTGCTCCATAACTTAAGACTAGCTTTTCAGAATTTTCAATCAGACATTGGGAAAGATACAATTGATGTCACCCTGATTGCACGAAGGTGCACTAGGAGAACTGGTTTGCTTCTGAATACTCTGGCAGGATATTAAAGTTTCTTCCTGTATAATACATATATTAAAGTATATAGATGGAAAATACAGCATATCATAACATAGCTTCTTATTTCCTTTTTAAAGTAAAGGACAAGTTATGAGGGGCAGTAACGTGACCACACACATGCGAGTATTTCTATTTATTTAACCTTTACATGTATTTGTGAAAAACAATGAAAAAAGATTTGCATTTCTGCTTACTGCTATTATGTTTCCTAGAAGTTACTGTCCCATGAAGATTATATTTGCCTATTCTAAAATGTAAACAATTACTTCTGGGAACCCTGCTATCTTCAAAAAACTGCAATGCCTGGACAACTTTGCTCCTTCAAGAATGCCATTATATGTTCTTTAAATTAGTTTTTCTTTGTTGAGTTGGCAATTGGGATATCCACTGTGATTGAGAACCTAATTATTCATAAGATGTTTATCCGTTTCTCATAAGGAAGTTCTTTTTTCTTATACTTGTATATCACGCTCTTATTCATCATTTATATATGGTATATTTATAAATTGCATGTTTTGGTTAAATCAGTTCACTGAAGCACTAAATTTCTTATTAAGCTTCCCACCAATTAAATTAAGAAAATAAATGCATAGCATATGTTTGCTTTTATTAAAAGTGAAGTTGTCAATCTGAGTAGGGACTCGGATGTGGAGAAGAGGAGCTGATTCTGATGGCTATGTAGCAAATTTTGTAGAAAGCGAACAAATTGTACACTTAAATGGGTTCACTGCATCATTTGTGCAGGTATAGTTTCACTGTGCAGCAGTCTTTTGTTTCTTTTGTATCTTTTATGTTTCTTGTATATTTGGCAATTGCAAGTAGCATACTGATAAGAGATCAAGAAGATCCAAACTTGATGATACGCTTGAGAAAAACCAAACCAAATAACTCGTGCGCAACACAAACTCACTAAAATACCATTGAGCCTACATAAACATGCTCGAAACAAGTCTTTGATATTGAACTTTTAAGCTACAAATTGAACACTTAAGTTTGATTTTGAACTTGATCTATTTGAAACTTCCGCTGTATTTGAACTTGAATAATTTAATAGACAAATAGTAACCAATCAAGTCAAGATAAACAAATTTTAACTTTTCAAATAAAGATAGACATATAGTAACTAGTTAAAATTAATCTTCAAAATCGTATTATTTGTGTGTAAATTATAATTTTCAGTGAAACCGGTTGTTACAAATAATTTACAGTATCTATGAACAATGCATTTGAACCATATTAAATTAACATTTGAAAGAATATAAGAATAGTATACGAAACTATTTGCAAATTTGTGATGGTAGTCTAACAATTACAAATGTTAAGAGCTAACTTGAACTGCTTGCTTATTGCAATTTGATATTGTCCTGCACTCATGAAATTATTGCAAAAGAGATGCTAGTAGGTTAGAACAAACTCAATGACACATACATATATTCATATGCTATATGTTTCAAGAGGACCATTGGTAGCCTATGCTCAATGATATCATTATTGTGCGTACTGTTTATACATGAATCACAGTATGAAAGAGATTAGTTTTTGAGTTGTTTGTTTTATAGGTACGAGGATCAATGCCATTTATGTGGGCACAAATTGTTGATCTCACGTATAAGCCTAAGTTTGAGGTTGTGAAACCCGAGGAAGCAGTGAGTATGCTATCCATTAATCTTTTTGCACTTACTGAAATATGGTTGAATTGTTCTTAATTATAACTATCTTACACTTGATATGATTTCTGCAGTCTCGAGTTACTGAGAGGCATTTTCTGGATTTACGGAAGAAATATGGAAATGTTATAGCTGTTGATCTTGTAAATAAGGTATATAATCATTGATGTACTCAGTTGTGTAGTTTTAGTTCATGAGTTCCTTGTTAGTTTAACTTTTATATTTTTTAAGAATGGTGGTGAGGGACGCCTTTGCGAAAAGTATGGCTCATCAATACAGAATATTCTTAGTGATGATATGAGGTAGAATATTGCAACTTATTTGCAGTCTGAATCATATGTGGTTTTGTATGTATTCTGTGTACTGAATCTGTTGACCTTCCTAGATACGTGCATTTCGACTTCCATCGCATCTGTGGACATATTCATTTTGAGCTCCTATCTATCCTTTATGATCAAATCGAGGATTTTCTTGTTAAAAACAGGTACATTTAGAATGTTTTTCAAAATCTAACGTGTTTTGGATGCATTATCAAATGGTTGTTTGGAAACTTACCTATTTCAAATTTTAGGTACTATTTACTAAATGACAAGAAGGAAAAGGTTGAAACGCAAATTGGAATTGTACGTACTAATTGTATTGATTGCTTAGACCGCACAAATGTGACACAGGTATGTTTATCTTCAAATACATATATCCACATTTATGTTTTATATTTAAGTTGGGATTCTTGTGTTACTCTTATTTGACTTCTTGTTTTAGTTATGCAGTTTCTTCATTCTATTAACTACGTGCTATTTCTCCAGAGCTTGATTGGGCGTAAAATGCTGGAACTTCAACTTCAAAGGCTTGGTGTTTTTGATGCCAGCCAAACAATTAGTTCTCATCCTAGTTTTGATAACTGTTTCAAAATATGTACATACTTCAATTTCAAATTCCTCTACACTGCATCTTTTTTTTTTTTTCAGTTCTGAATTCTTAGTTTGTATCTGAATTGTTAAAAATGCGTATCTTCGCTTCCAATGATGTTCAGTATGGGCAAATCATGGGGATGATATAAGCATTCAGTATTCTGGTACACCTGCTTTAAAAGGAGATTTTGTCAGGTGCCTCTACTTGATCTTTCACTGTCTTTTGATTGAATATATGCAACTTTTCTGATTGTCATTTTTTACTTGTGATAGAAATTATTAGTTCAGAGTAGTTACTTTGCTAGGCTTTACTACTAACCTAGATCAACTTAATGTCATCTTCTGTTAGTGTAGTTATTTAATCTGTTTTTAGTTTTCATTTTTTGTGCTAGCTAGACAACAACCTAATCTTTATCATAGGTCAATTATGTATATTATAGCAAAACAGGAAACATGTCAAATGGTTTGAAGTAACCCGAAGTATACTCCGAGTGTTTAGTGTTAACAACTGCTTAGATTGCTTATCAAACAATATTAGATAATAATATTTATAGATAATTTGTTATCATATTTACTAATTTTAAACCAAATAATGGACAAAGTTTTGAATTGTTGATGGGTCAACCTACCCTGTCTTGACTGGTTTAAACAATTTACATGCTTTGGCACATACTAATGATATAATCGATTATACTGTAGCATGTTATAGCTTGTTACCCGACTCACCTATATTGCCACCTACAGTGTGGACGGTGGACCTACGATGAACTTGTGGTTAGAGATGTATCTTCCTTAAGCACTATATATTGTGTAGAGTACCTTTCCGAATATTATACATCCATGCATATATATCGTATCTTTCTACAGCTACTGTGAGTCTGTGACAGACTGAATACTTTGTGGCTTTTAGTAGACACAGTTATCTAGAATCAGTATCAGAAAATTAGTCTTTTTGCCTAGCATCCCATAGCTTGTTTACACTGGTGAGCATCTAGGAATAATTATTAGTATATGACCACCTTTATCCTTCCATATTAAGCTGGCTGATAATCATGTATAATAGTTAATTTCCGGATTAATTGGAGGCTTCAAAGTGCTCCATTTTGATTGGTCTTATCAGGTTAGGAATCTTATTAAATACTTGTCAGTGATGTTCTCGTGTACATTATAGAATGATCCATGAGGGTTTTAAGACATAATATTTCAGTTTATCTCAAGTTTTCATAGATGCCAATTCAGCTAATCCTGTTTGTAATTTCCTGCCACTTTAGTTGTGATAATTAAATCAAAACCTGGCTTTCTGTTCTGATTCTTGATGACAATCTATCAGAAAGAAGGTCAATTGCAAGGTTGAAAATAACATATATGTTGTGTTTTTTACTATATGTAGATATGGGAAGAGGACCAGCCAAGGGATTATTAATGATGGTATAAATTCCCTGATGCGCTATTACTTAAATAATTTCGTTGACGGTACAAAACAGGTCAGCCTGCCAATCTTCTCTTTAGCAACTTTACTACATTTCTTAGAAGTAGAAACTTGGGATGCATACTTGACCCACGACTGAAACAGACCAAATTTGTTCAAGCAAAAGATAGAGAAACTCTTGGAAACTACAATGTGTTTTAGAATGAATCTTCCAAGCATACAATGACTTATTTACAGGGGAAAATGCTATATGGCAGGTTTAGCCAAATACTTAGAATTTCTAAGTCATGGCTAAAATAATGAGTTCCATCCTAGGATAATACATGGCTGAAAGAAATCACATATTCCACATGTATTTATAGGATAATACACTAGTAAACTTGTTTCTCTTATGGGGCATTGAAAAATATTATATAAAATGTCTCATTGTTGTACTTCAATCACTCCATGGTGTGATTCTTTCAAGTTTCAATTGGCATTATTTTATTTATTTATTTAATGTTGCACATGTAGGATGCAATTGATCTACTGCAAGGACATTACATTGTTTCTGTTTCTCGAGATATGGCTCCAAAAAAGCCCCAAGGAAAGGTTGAAGCTATTGCGGTGAGTATAATTTAAAGTTGAAGATTTTAAAATATAGTATCAGAACCCCTTTTTGATTCCTCTTTATAATAGAGTGTACACTTGTAAACACCATGTAAGTTGCTAACTTTTCAAATTTATCCAATTAGTTGTCTTATTCTTTCCCTGAAAACCTTTGAAATATTGTTTGTAGCCTAGTTTTTTTAAGAGATCACATTTATTTAACGTAGTGTCATCTATAGTCATAGTCTTGGCTCTCATCTAATTGGACATGATACAACGGGAAAGGCTTATAAAGTTGTATTCTGCATTTCCGTTTTAGCTTATGTAACTTCTAATGTTGATATTATTTTCTTCCATGATTACCCTTTTTTTTTACAGTCCTTCCGTCTTGCTTTAGCAGCGATTGTGATGGGGTTCTTTTTTGCAACGTTGTCACTCAGGCGAGGTGAGTTAATTTAGCTTCTGCTTAAGGAAGTCTCCCTTTGAGTAGTTATTTTGCAACTTGTTACCTGCTTCTGCAAGTCTGATCATTTTAATCCTCGCTAATATAAAACCTTCAAAATAATAACTACCACTTAAAGATCAAACATTCGAAACTGAAGCCCTAATAATCAGTTAAAATACACATCCAAAACACTTTGTAAGATGGACCCGACTTGGCTGCATGCTCTAAAATAAATGACTATCTTTGATGGTAGTCTTCATAAAATAGAAGATAAAGACTACCGATGTGAGTAGTCTAGATTAATCATGACTTCGTGGTAGTGATCGATGATTTCAATATGGTGTCTGTAATGATGTCAAGCCTATGTGTCCCTTGATATTATTGTACACTACTGTTATGCATGGAACTTGACATGCCACATATGATAAGCTGTAATTAAAGAAGGAAAAGTTGCGCATTGTTTTCTCATATGTTCTGAAAAAGGGGGCTACCCTTCTATCTAATCTATATGCTGTACCTATCCTGCTTTGGTGGCTGAACTGTAAACTTCAGTTTTGTAGTTCTTAGCCTAACTCTTATCTTTAATATCTTCCCTGATTGAACCTTATTTTTTGCAGTTCAATTTGATATTTGGCACCTAGTATTTTCTCTTTTCTGGGCGGGATTGAGCTTAGTGATAGCAGGATTCGTGAAGGCCAATGGTCGGGTTTTCTGTAATCGACCCCGTCTGCACAGACCTCCATACTGATTTTTTGTGTGAGTGCTCTTTGTGTTAAGGTGTTTATTCTTTATAATTTCTTTGACAATATTTTCATTGATCATATGGTCACCATTTACTACTTTTGGGTTATATGTAGTTTCCACTTCTATCTCCTATTCTGCAACTGAAATATGGCAGTCATTTTTTATGCTTTATCTTGTAGTATGATTTGTTTTGACTAAAAAAGTCGACAAACTAAATTTGAAATGAAGAAATATTTTGAAGTGCTACATTTGTTGCTTTTTAATTTAAGATGCAATTAGTGAAATAGCATTTGCAGAATGCATGCGTACGTGGGTTTGATTCCTGCAGGTTCAATATAAGTTGCAAGTTGCACATTCAAAAAGGGAATGTAGACCAAGTACTTGTGTGTCTGGTTTAATACATGGAATCATTATGAGTATTTGAATGGGAATGGGTTTTCAAACCCAAGGGTTTGAAATATGCGTATATTTGTGGGTTTGATACTCAATATTCATACCTCAAAAACAAACCCATTAACCAAACTCCTTCAATGGTAATCAAACCCATACATTCATTCTCATACCCTTTAACCAAACACGCACTTAGAGTTACATGTGCTACATTCAAATAGCGAATCGCGGAAGTATGATGGCAGTAGTCCAGTTGGACTACTGGTGCCATAAATTCAGGTTTCGAGATTAGATCAAAACATAAATTAGTATTGATAAAACAGAGAACCATAAAACTTCCTTTTTTGCACTAGGGCCGGTTATGAGTTTTATGGTGCTCCGGGCGAGTCAATTATACAATGACCCTACTAAACTTTGTAAACAAACAACACACTATTTTTTATGGATTTGGAATCTAGTCAAGTTAGACGCCTCATCCTCACATTATTAGTTTTATCAAATCTGTAAAATATTACAATATGAGAAGAAAATGTTTAAGTACAAGTTCAACATAAATCACATAAAACAATGTATTCGTTCCTTTGTTTGAGCAAAAATATCAATAATCCTGTCATAGTCAATATTTTCTAAAAGTGGACTTTCAGTACTTAAAATTGATAATTCATTCGGTCTCTCTTGACTCACTATACTACGGGAATAAAACTCCAATGACTATAATTCGGAACAATTTAATGTAAAATATGTTATCTTTTTAATTACTCTGCACATTATTAGATATTAGATAAAAATTAAATATAATTTGATTTTCTATTTTAAACTGTAAATATGTCTTCTAGTTCTCTTTGAAAAGTTTTAAAAGACTTGTAAAAAATTAAAATAAATTCTTAGAATTTGAGTGATTTTTTTTTAACTTTTATGAATGTGTGATATCTTCTTGCATAATTATAGTGGGAACTGGTTTGTTCGTTAAAAATTAGAATAAGAATTAAAATTTAAATTAAAGGATCGAAAATATAGTTTTCTAAAGTATAAAATATATTAATATAAACCTTTAAAGTCAAGGCTAAATTGATAAACTATAAAAGTATACGGTTTAAAATTGAACTTTGAACTAGAAGATAGGGATCACAATGCTAAAAAGTTAATAAATGGTCAAAGTCAACAGACTCATATGCAGCTTCTTCCCCAACGGTTCCCTGACTTCTCTCAACCCATACTTTCACCATTTAAAAAAACAACAAGTTTTTTTTCTTTATCTTCTTTATTGTGACTTCGATTTTTAGTTTCAAAGTATAACTAATAGGTTAATTTTTATTGCAAAACATCTTTAATTGCATAAAAACTCGAATTAGATGAACCTGTGAACTTAACATTTGATACCCTTAAAATTGTGATGCCCTGGACCGTCGCTTGGTTGGCCCGATACCAGGGCCGGCCCTGCTTGGCATCAATATCACACCCATTAATAGTTGCAAGCTTCCAGCACAAAACAAAGGAATGAAAACCAAATACTTGGATTTATTAAGAGAAAATTACAACCATAATTCGATAGTTTTAGTAGAAATAATAACATGGCCATAACATCATCTTTTAAAGCCAGTCATCCATCAAGCTTGCTTCTTTTTCTTCTCCAAATAATAATAATGCTTCTGATACTTCAAGATCCCCCAAACCACATGCCTCAATCCCATTTCCGGCCACAATGCTTTTGGAGAATACAATAAACTATTCGTCGACTGCCACAACAAAAAGTTGCTAAGCCTGGTCTCACCCGAGCTTCTCACAAGAATATCTGGATCAGGCACCACCCCCATATACATATGCTTCTCCAAATCAACCACTTTTATCATCTGCTCATCTTCATCAACAACAATCCCATTGCTATGCCCATTTGATTTCGAAATCCAGCCACTCTTTTCTTGACAAGCTTCATAAATAGCACGCGGTATTTCATGGGATGAGGTGTACGCCACACATACTAAAAGATAAGTGTTTGTGTTTTTAGCTGTGGCTTCCATTGCTTTCTCAGCTGCAAGCCTCACTGGCTCGTGCAATCGACTCAAATCTCCAATAAACAACACTCTAATCCCATATCTGTTTACCATATTCAATTCTTTCAAAAATCCTTCAATCTTTTCGTACATAAGATCCATAACAGATTGGACTTCATCTGGGCGTCTGTTAAAATTATCAAGACTAAATGCATACACAGTTACGTACTTCACTCCAACTTCGTAGCAGTATTTTAAAACCGACATAAGTGCTAAGAATCCGGCTTTGTGGCCTGCACCTTCTTCCAGCTTCCATTTCTTGGCAAAACGTCGGTTTCCATCCATGATGAAGGCGATGTGTTGTGGGATTGGGCCAGATGACATAAAAGTAAATAGGACTCGTCTCATGGCACCGTTTAAGCCTCCTAAGAACTTGCCGATGACACCAGATGGTCTTTCTTCTGCCATTTTTTTCTCTTCAACTTACTTCGTATCTAATCACAATACAAAAGTTAAGAAGGCGTTATATCTGTTACAAAAAGAAAGAATCACAGTTTGAAATTGTTACGAAAATCATTTGAATTTCAAAATCATCCAACTTTAAATAATCTTCCAGCCATATATTGGGTAACCAAAAATAAAACTAGGACTCTGTTAGTATATACTGGATTCATATTGTAGGTAGGTGAGATTCTGGAGAAAATTAACACTTAACGTAAAAAGTAAATGAAGAATTTTGATACCAACACGTGTTATGATGCACTATCCTCTACTTCTAATATGTTGCACCATTTTTTAACATGATGCATTAGTTTTCTGCTGCATAAGCAAAAATATGTAAAAAATATGATTTAAGCACCCCTTTTACATAATTATTTCTTTTTAAAATGTATACAAACTCTTAGCTTTTATCTTGAGAATTTTAACAATATATCACGCGGGGCATTAAAATAGAAATCAAAATAGTTGTTTTCTTTTTCTGATCATCAGTAACATATAAACGTCGTACTGTTCGATCTATGTTTACGACCCAAATGAAAACCATGCATGAACAACAGCGAACTTAGAAATCATGTGTGACGAACTCAAACTAAATATAGTAGAACTAAAAACTAATTACCTTACAGTGAGATTATATCATGTACAGTTGAAACTCGCTTGTAACGAAGAGAACTCACAAAAGAGATATGTGTAATATAACTATAGGTCATAATTGATATAGAACAAGAATCCATGAAGGAGATAGAGAGAAAAAGACATTAGTGATGGAGTTTTGAAATTAAAAAGATGGCTTGTGTTATTTCTCTTGAATAGAAAAGTGTGTGAAGGATGTAATTTTGTAGCTCAAATTGTGTGACTCTCGTTTTTTTATTTATTTATTTATTTTTTATTATTGTAGCATTAATCAATTCTTGATTTGATTCAAGACTTTTTCATGACCATATGTTTTTGATTTTTGAAAACTATATGGTTTCTGATGTTAGTGAATTATAATAGTGATTAAATTAGTAATTTCTATTTTGAATTCCTTCTTTATTTATGAAATAAATATATAGTCTTAAGTTTATTCTTCTGAATCTTGAAGGGCATTTTTGTCATCAGCAAATAATATGAAGTTTAAATAGTACGTCGAATTAAAATTAATTACTCAAGATAAAATATCAAAATTACTGGTTACCATTATGATCAACAATACTAATAATCATCAACAAATATCACTACATCTTAAATTACTCCACGCTACTATTGATTATCACCGTCAGCTATCAATATAATTTTTCCTTACTGCTGCATTACACTGATAACTTGCTAACGTCAACTTAAGAGTATTAGTCTCGTTGTATTAATTTTTCCATTGTTGAGTTGCACTAAATGAAACCAAATTAATACTTAGATGATCTCCAAAAAAGAGTTTTATTGTTTTGGTGGGCGTAATGAAATTTTTTAATACTTGGTAAATACCTACATAAATTATCCCTTTTATTTAAAGAAAATATTGTGGTTTCTAATTACAATTAAAACTCTCTCCGGTTTAAGTATACAAATGAATTTCATTATTTTGTTGTAGATTTTGTTTCCTCTGCCTAACATTTTCGGTTTTATTTGAATTATTAGTTTTAATTTTAAATAATATCAAAAGAAACTTAATACAATTAGTAATTACGTGACATAAAACTCTCAGACTGCCATGGAAAAAACTAGTCAATAACCTCAAAAAATGGTATATGAAGATTGAAAGAAATTAACACCTAATTCATAATGTGAATGCTGCAGCTTTTTAGGATCATCTCGAGTGAATGACAAAACAAAATTTTCACCTTACCACAACATCAATTATGCATTGTCTTGATTTAGAATTTTATAACTTAAATAAATTAAATAAATAAATTAAATAAAGAACTTTAATAAACATCAACAAGGTAGTTAATCATACACCTCATTCATAACGGTTGATATATCCACTTTAAAAATTCAAATAGTTTCACAATTGTGTAATCATTGTACATTTGATGATGTAAGATCATTAAAATATGAGTTTTTTTAAAAGTGGAAAATACCAATAGGAATGTATCACGTTGCAAAAACTTATTTTCCTTACTTTTTTAAAAATTAAATATCTCAAAAATCATTAGTCAAAAAATTATAAAAATTGCACCATAAAAATCAGTGTTTTCTCCTCTTCGATTTAAGATCATACAAGGCATACTTTCGACGGAAATTTTTTTTTTTCATTTTTTGTGGGTTAACACATGTGTTATGATGGATTAACAAAAGTGTTACCCGCGGTTATCACATGTGTTATCAACGACTATCACATGTGTTACATTCGATAGTTGATGCTAACACATGTGTTAGTCGCCCGTAACACATGTGTTATTTGTTTATAACACATGTGTTACAAATTTTCAAAACCCACCAGAAAATGAAAAAAAAATTTCGTCGAAAGTATACCTTGTGGGATCTTAAATCGAAGAGGAGAAAACGTTGATTTTTATAGTGCAATTTTTATAATTTTTTGACTAACGATTTTTGAGATATTTAATTTTTAACAATGTGGGAGTTTTGTTATTTTGATCAAGATCAACGGTTGAGATTTGTACTTTCATACTTTCAAAATTTTTATATACTTCAATGAACTTTCCTCATCTAATAAAATACCATTTTTAAGTAGTCAAATCGACTATTCAAAATTTTTAAGCATATTTATTTTTAAATATTTGAAATTTCAAATATTCTATTTGTTTTCCTACGTAGCAACAAGATTATTACATTTTTTAAAAAAGTTAAATTATAACCATCGTTTTGTGAAAAATAATGTAATTAACTAAATTACCTGCTTATTTGATTTGGTTTGGAAAAATTAGCAAGTGAGAGAAGGGAAGGGGCCTCGCAATTGGCATTCATCAATGTATTTTAATCATTAGAATCAAAATTAAAATTAGAATATTAAGAGGAGAGTTTAAATAGTACATACTTAAAGTTCGAGTTTGTAGTATATTTAATTTAATAAATAGATATGTAACTAGATAAGTGTTTATTTAAAAGTAATTAAAATACTTTTAAAAGTTATGGATAGGTCTATACGTGGAATTATTTGAGATAAATATTAGGGTAATTTGCGTTGTAATAGGATTTTTAGAAGCTAAACTATATATACATGTACACATCAATGGATATAAAAAGAAGATAGATAACCATAAATTTTTGTGTGAGTCGAGAAAGAGAGTAACACTAAATCAATTACAAGAGCAAGAGCATTGAATTGCTAGAAACTTGATTCGTGATCGGTGAAAATATTCGAGGTGAACGTAATGGGAATTGAGAATCGATTGTCTAATTATTAAGGTGAGTTTTACGTGACTTTTAATTAGCTTGTTGTAAGTCCACTGATCTTGGTTCGATAACTCAGTTATCTATAGTATTAAGGTGCGGAATCCCTCAATACGATTAATTCAAGATTATAACGCGATTCTATTAACTAATATGCTTTGTTTTGATATTAACCAATGTTAATCAGTCAAAACCTAGCCTTTAGTCTATTTAATTCTCTCTGGAAACTCAAAACTCAGTAATTCGTCTAATTCAATCGATCATGAATAATTAACATAATTATTCATTAAATACACCGTTTCAACTCGCAGCCCGTGGGCTTTGCGAGTTGACTCAGCTCGCAACACAAGTCAGCCCAGTGACTTATCTCGGCTCACCAATTATATGGGTTGCGATTCCAGTTCTCATCTCGCAAGTCTCATGACTTGCGACTTGAGTTCACCTTGCGAGTTCAGATCTCATCTCGCAAGTCCCATGACTTGCGACTTGAGTTCTCAACTTGCAATTCAAACTTTAGTTTGTATTCGTTATCTGTCTAATACTTTAGCCAATGTATTTAACAACAATAATAACAAACTAATATCATATTATTTACAAATCAAAGCCAAAGTACAAACTTGATAAGAATTACATTAGTTCTATTACAAGCTAGATCTGTTGTCACAAAACATGTCTCAACACTTGCATTGCACTTGTTCTATATATTATTTATGCTATGATATATTTATAAAATTGTTTAGTGTTTTATAAATGTTCAAATAATGTGAAAAGCAAAACGTTACTAAACTTATTGTTTATCCACTATCTTAAAAAAATAGTAATGGACGAAGACAAATAATGGGCTAAAAAGTGGACAAAGAAAAAAGTGAGATGTGTAAACTATGATCTGCCTTCAAATTATGAAAAAGAAAAATAGTGGAAATTGACATTTAAAAATAAATTGTTGGATTGAATCATTATCGCTTACTAGTCGTTCAGACTCGTGCGATGCACACAGTTTGTAAAAAATTGTTCATTACGCAATGTTTGTGTAAATTGTTGAAGTATAAATATGATGGTGCATCTAACTGAAACGTGCGCCATAATGTTGCACCTTGCAGTGCAATGCATGATATTACCCTGCGAGAAGCTTGTGTTAGCACCTGAGGTAAATCTTCTATTCATGATAATGATATTAATTCTAACTTACCCTCCCATCAGAGACAACAAAGTCAATGCTCAAGTAACGCCCAGAAACAACGTTGATATCCCATTTTCTACAAACCATGACGACAATGGGCCCCGCGACATCCACATCCAGCTCGTTAAAGAAAAACTGAGTTTTCGTCTGTGCAACCTAGTTTGACATGTTGTGTTTACTTTCAGTCTTGCAGCCTTTTAACATCAATTAGGAGGTGCAGGATGCTAAATGATTGCATATCTTATTTATAGATGTGAGATGCTTGTGTGTTGTAAGTGCAAGAACTTTTCTTGGAAATTTGAGATGGTTTGTATTCTGGAAACTCCAACAACACTTCAACTTCATCTTGATGGTTACATTCACTTGGTGTTATAAGTGTAGCAATTAATACACAATAAAATAATTCTTAAACTGTTACGATGCTTTAAGACTTAACATTTATGAATGAGACTGAATCTTTTAGTAGATAAAATGTGACAAATTAATATTGAAAATTATTGATTAAATGTTTTATATTTTTTTTGTTGCGAAAACCGTGATTCACACAGCGCTATTAGTTTACATAAATATTTTTAATATATTTGCAACTCAGGTTTAGGAATGAAGGATAAAAGTGTAGAATAGAATTGCACGACGATATTGGAGAAAGGTTATACAGTAAAAACGATTATGCTAAATTGAGGTGAATGATAGAATCATACAATAATAAAGTGAGTTGTTTTAGGAGATATCAAAATAGCGTGTAGGACCGTAATAAGGACAGACCTTAAACACAAAATCAATATTCAATAGCTAATGCGCGGAATTCAATAGCTATCAATTGTACGTTATAAACCAAAACCAAAACACACAATCACAAATCAATTATATTGATCAAAGAACCAATTGCGATTTACAGAAGCTGACCAAAGAATACCACAGGCTGCACACAAAATCGTATGTGTTGAACAACAGCAGCAGCAAAACCGAAACCCTAATTAGGTATTTATACTATCACCTAATCAGCTAGGCGATATTGATGATATCGCCTAGGCGATATTGCCAATATCGCAATAGCGATATTGTCAATGTCGCTGGATACATCAGAATTTGACTAACTAATTACAACTCAAAATCTAGACCAAGTGACAGACACACTAAATGTACCAACAAACTCCCCCATGTCTGCAGCTTGGTCTTCAAAAATAATCTTCAGTCAAATCTTGGTCTTCAACTTGATCTTAAAAAATCTTCAGTTAAGTCTTCAATCAAACTCCTCTATGTCTTCAATAATTAGACACTCCCCCATTGAGATAGCATTGTCTTCATAATATTGATGTTCAGATTCATGTGACTGACACACCTTTTGCATACAATAAGATCTTCAAACTATATGACCATTTCTCAATCTTTAGCAGCTTCTCCAATATGATTTATCTTCACAGCCTTTGGAGAATAGCTAACATCATTTATATCTTCAATATTTGACTTTAACAAGATATGTGATATTGAATAAAACAACATAGAAATAAAATATTTTTTGTAATTTTCTTTATAATTTAAAAGTAAAGAATACCAAAAAGAAAATAAATCGGGGATAAGATTGTAATATGTCTGCTTAAGGATCATATCAGGATATCATACATTTATTAGGAAATAGTAAGTGTTATTTTGATTATCAGTATATTTGTCCAAATTTAAATTTACTTAGCATATTTTAAATCACCGAGTATAAATATTAGTTCAAGACGATTATTGGTATGTTTGTCCATATAAACATCTAGCAATTAGAATTTACAAGTGCATTTTGAATTATTATTCATGATTACCAGATAAGCTTCTCTTTTGATATACTCTTATGATCAGAATACATGCATAACTTCCATGTAATGAGTGTGATTATTGTATTCCATCTTTAAAGTCAAATCATAAATAAATGTTCCAGTACTTTTGTACTCAATTCAAGATTAAATTTGACTAGGGTTAGAGACAAACAAATCTAAAATCAAACCAGAGGTGACAGGTCTGTACTTTCATACAACAGAGCGACATAGTTTGACTAGAGACCTTGATAACAGTATTCTTGTATCTTGGTCTAGTTTGCTCTATGTTAAGATATACTGACTGAAACTAGGTTAACATATTTCTAGATGTAGCAAAAGAAACACTCAGTATATCTCCCAGATGAATTCTTTATGATACTGAATGACATGTATTATGGAGGTATCTATCACATAAGAATTAAGACTTATCGTCATACATCAAAAGAAAGTGTTCACATGATAATTTTGAGACTTAAGTTTATTTTATGCACTTAAAACCTTTATGTTAGATGTCTACCAATACATCATATGATGAAGCTAATATTTAGAGAAGGCAGTTCAAGTATGCTAGATAAATCTACTGACACATCGAACATAAACCTTAAAATTTCCATTTTGTGTACATGTCACCTGATGAACTATCATATCCCAAGTTATTTACAAACACAATCCAGAATTAAGAATCTTGCTGTTCAAATTTCTGATCGAAATCATCAGAATTTTTTAATGTTTTTTAAAATTACTCCCCCTGAACAGCAAATTCTTTTCTCAATTTTAATTCAAAGGTTATCCCCTAAAAATTAAACTAATTTTAAATATATATATATATAAAAGTTTAAATATATATATAAAATTTCTTTAATTTAATAAATTTCGCAACGTTACATTTCTTTGATACTAAAAAGTATAAAGAGTGGTTGTTGCATAACTAACAAAATGAACAAATAAAGACTAAATAAAAGTTCCAAAATCACAAATCAAGTCAAATCAAATGCTTTTAACCACGTTATGCCGTCTCGAAACTTTGAGAATCTCGTCCAGTCAATCACAATGCACCACACCTAACTTCCACAATACGCATCCTTGCAGTCACGAAAGATATAATCTATCAAAGAGCTGACTGCAACACCACAAACAATGAAACATTAGATTTTATGGGACACCCAAGCCTTGATAGCCTTGGGGTGTCAATTAGCGTCCATAATCATCACATCAACAAGTTTATGATATTTTAAAAGGTCACTTGATTTCATTGATGTTTTGTTTTTGGATTTTTGTTTCCACACCTGCTTAACATTGGTGGAAGTTTTGTCATCTAAAATTCTCTTCTTCCAAGATTTTTGAGAAGAAGGTGGTTGCTGATTAACTACATCAACCTTTCTAACCCGCGGTTGGGAAGGTATAATGTTATTAACCTTTGAAATTGGAACATTACAAGATGACCCACGTTGTTTTGATCTTTCAAAGTTTCTATATTTAGTATGATGTGGATCTTTTCGTGAAGCCCATTTTCTAGCAAGCACTGGACACTGATTAATGAGATGACCCTGCTTCTTACAATAGAAACATGATCATCTTTTTCGGAAAGTCTGGTCATCACTCGACAGTGGTTTCGGTGAAGGAGGTGACTTACGAGGCTTGTTTTCAGGTACATTTACATCACATGAACACTTATGTGAACATGATGGAGTAAATGTATTTGCAGTTGAGGAAGTCTTTTTAGAAAATATTTGACCTCTACCTTCGGTAGTAAGTATTAAATTTTCTGATTTGTTGTTATTCTTCTTAACTTTCTTTGTAACCTCGTGAGTTACATCCTCCACTTCCACCACCTTTTCAACATGTGTTGAAGGTGCAAACATGATTGATTCAAATTTAGGCTTAATAAGCTCAGCCTTCTTGTTATTTGAACGTAAAACTTTAAGCAACTCATGTCGCTTAACATCAACAGCATTAACAAGATTAGGTTGTGTAACCTCTTCTGCTTTGACAATAACTGGTTTCACAACAGGGTTTGTATCCTTCTTGAGAACAGAAGGTACATAATCTTTTATTTCATCCTGTGAGAGATTGGGCTGATTCAAATTTGAGGGAGGAGGTTGGTTGTGATAACCAATTCCTGCCTTACTCTTTGTATCGGTCCTTTGACTTTGCAGGATGTCGGAAAAAACCAGAGTAGATGTTGAAATATTTGCAAGTTTCCGTTTTAAATCAATATTATCAGCTTGAGCAGCAGCAAGATCTTTTTTAAGATGAGCAATTAGTTTTAAATAGCTACCAATTTCATCTTGTTTGCTGTAGATCATAGCTTTCAACTCTTTCTTTTCTTCAATAAGTGTCTTTTGATTTATTTCAAAAACTTTTTCATTATCTTTTAACACTCTGTTCGCTTGAATAAGACTTGTTAGATCTGTATTCAAACGATCATTATCTACTATGTACCTGTTGATTTTACCAGTTAGTTTGATACAAGAATTACAAATAAAAGAATCACAGTCTACCTCATTTTGGACATCCGCCATAAGAGCTACGTTATCCGTAGCAGAAAAATCATATGGTTCATCGTCCATCAGTAGAGCAGCCTTGGCGACCTCAGTTTCCTTCTTGTAAGGAGAAGATTTAGTAAATCCAGTAGACGGTTGTCTACTCTTCTCACATTCACGAGCAAAATGTCCCAGATTTTGACACTTATAACATCTGATCTTGGACTTATCGAAACCAATGCTCGTTTGATCAGTGACGTCTTCAAGAGATTTCTTTCCTGTTCTCTTCAAATAGGTCTTCGTTCTTCTGGTAAGCATAGCCATGTTCCAACGAAGGTCCACTCTCTCTAGCTCATCAGGATCAACTTGAGCCAAGTCTTCATCGGTAAGATCTACCGAGCTAATCCTCTTCGATAAAAAATCATCATATGATGATAAAAACGCATTGAAGATTACTGCATGCTCATTGTGTGATGCAGTAGCAGAAGAAGATGGTTGGGTTGAAAAAGAAGAAAATGTTCCTGCCGAATTATTACCCAAAGAATAATTAGGTTTAGATCCAGAAGTAGACGACCCAGATAGAAGAGCTGTACTTCCATATCCAAAACTACTGTTATCAGGAAGCAAAGAGCTAGATTTTGTGCTTTTCTTTTGGATATCCAAAGCACATGTTTCTAATTTTCCAATAAGTTGATCCAAAGACATTGCCAATACGTCTGGATCACTCTCCATCATTAATACTCGAGTTTCCCAGGAAGGAGGTAGAGCATTTAGCAGTTTCTTGTTGACCTCCATAGAGCTAAATTTGTGTCCACCCTCAGTCAGCTCATTCACAAGACGTGAATATCTACAGAACAAGTCCTTAACCGTCTCGTTCTTCTGAATATCAAACAGATCATACTGTTTCTTTACAAATTCCAGCTTAATTTGCTTGTATTCAGTGGTACCTCCACATCTTTCAGCTATACCATTCCACAGATCATAAGCTTTATCATGGTGCTTGAACATCTTCATAGCATCGGCAGGTAAAGACATGGTTATAGCAGAATGAGTTTTTCGTTCACATTCCCATGCTTTACGTTCCTCAGCAGTCATTGAACGAATGGTTTTTGGAGGAGGTATACCCACATGTTCTCCACTTGCAACCGGTCTAACGTAGCGCTCGATTAAAGGTATCTCCATTTCAGGGTCAGTAAAAGCAACGAATGATAGAAATCTACCACGCCATTCAGAATATTCCATTCCTGGCGCAAAGAATGGAGGTTTGTTTGCACTACCAACCTCAGCATTGTGTTTCAACATTGCATTAACAGCTTGTAATGTAGTCATTTTAATAACGATTAAAGATTTGACTTTTGATTGAAAATTTCAAATTTTTCCAAACGAATTTTTCCCTCCAAAAATTTCAAATTTTGCTCGAGTAAAATGAAAATTTTCTCAAACTAGAATTAGGCAACGGGAAGCTCAAATTCAATTTTTTTTTTTTTTTTAAATCACACTAAAAGGGCGATACCGTAGGCGATATTGAGAATAATATCGCTAAAATTAATTAGGCGATACCAGGCAATATCGCTCAAATTAATGAGTACAATTCAAGTAATATCGCTGAAACCCTAGAGGCGATATTAGAATAATATCGCTTCTAATATCGCTAAAACGGCTGTAAACTTTAAGAACACCAAAATCGACGATTTAATCAAAAATAGGGTTAACGTACAAATATTGATTCAATAAACCACTAATCCAATGGATAGATGGCTCTGATACCAATTGTAGGATCGAAATAAGGACAGACCTTAAACACAAAATCAATATTCAATAGCTATCAATTGTACGTTATAAACCAAAACCAAAACACACAATCACAAATCAATTATATTGATCAAAGAACCAATTGCGATTTACAGAAGCTGACCAAAGAATACCACATGCTGCACACAAAATCGTATGTGTTGAATAACAGCAGCAGCAAAACCGAAACCCTAATTAGGTATTTATACTATCACCTAATCAGCTAGACGATATTGATGATATCGCCTAGGCGATATTGCCAATATCGCAATAGCGATATTGTCAATGTCGCTGGATACATCAGAATTTGACTAACTAATTACAACTCAAAATCTAGACCAAGTGACCGACACACTAAATGTACCAACATAGCGGTTTATGTGAATTAGATTTAAAGAACCTAGTCTTAAACGTTCATATTAATAGTCAAGTTAGATAGATTGAGTTTGTTAATACCTTGATGACTAGAACTAAGATTGGCTAGAATTGAACTATCATGTTGGTTAGAAGGTTAAATCTCTTGAATATATATCGTAATTAATTAGAATTATCAAGTTAGGTTTGCATCGTGAATTTACTTTTAATATAGTTATATTGATTGATTGTTTGTTTAAATGTAATTATACGATGTCATTAGTACAATAGGAGCCACAGGTGCTAGGTATAGAATGAGAAATACACATTAGCACATATAAGTTTCGTATAACATCTTTATTTGTTATATTATATTATATATAATATATTATTTTATTTATATAATTAAAAAAGGATACAATAGAGGAATCTGAACTCGTCATTGTTTTTCACCATTTGTGATTCAACGATCTTAATTTCTTTCGTATAATTACACTTTTAGTCCTTAAATATTTGATGTATCTATTTAAATTAAAAAAAAAAAAACGTTTTTAATTTTTTTTCGTATAATTACATTTTTGGTCCCTTAAATATATGATGTATTTATTCAAATTGAAAAAATAGACCAAATAATTTATTATAAAAATTAAAGAGTCTATAAACTATATAAAATTCGGTTACAATATTTTATTCATTTTATTAAAATTAAATTTGTCCCGCGTTATAGCTCGTCTATAAACTATATAAAAAAAATTCGATCAAATAAAATTAAAAAAATTTGATCACGATATTTTATTCATTTATAAAAATTAAATTTGTCCCGCGTTATCGCAGGTCTATAGACTATATAAAAAAATCGACCAAATAATACATTTATAAAAGTTAAATTCGTCGCACTTTATCGCGGATTTATAAACTATATAAAAAATTGGTTACAAATGGACCACAGTATTCTATTTATATACAATGGAGGAATCTGGACCTTTTATTGTTTTTCACCATTTGTGATCCAACGATTTTAATTTCTTTCGAATAATTACACTTTTAGTCCTTTAAATATTTGATGTATCTATTTAAATTAAAAAAAACGTTCTTAATTTCTTTCGTATAATTACATTTTTGGTTCCTTAAATATTTGATGTATTTATGATATTTTATTCATTTTATTAAAATTAAATTCGTCCCGCGTTATAGCAGGTCTATAAACTATATAAAAAATTGACCAAATAAAAATTAAAAAAAAATCGATCACGATATTTTATTCATTTATAAAAATTAAATTCATCCCGCGTTATCGCAGCTTTATAGACTATTTAAAAAAATCGACCAAATAATACATTTATAAAAGTTAAATTCGTCGCACCTTATCGCGGGTTTATAAACTATATAAAAAAATTGGTTACAAATCGACCACAATATTCTATTTATTTATAAATATTAATTTCGTCCCGCTTTATCGTGGAATGATGACCTAGTATATAATTAAAAGAGAATAAGATGAAGGAATCTTAGCCCTTCATTGTTTTCCCCTTCACGATCTAACGATCTTAATTTGTTTCGTATAATTATGCATTTGGCCCCTGAAATATTTGATGTATTTATTTTAATTAAAAAATTAGACTAAATATTTTATTCATATATAAAAATTAAAGAGTCTATAAATTATATAAAAAAACCAGTCACAATATTTTATTTATTTTATTAAAATTAAATTTGTCCCGCATTATAGCAGGTCTATAAACTACATAAAGAAATCGATCAAATAAAAATTAAATTCGACCTCCATTATCGCAGGTCTATAAACTATATAAAAAAATCGGTCACAATATTTTATAAAAAAAAATCGGTCACAATATTTCATTCATTTATAAATATTAAATTTGTCTCGTGTTATCGCATGTCTATAAACTGTATAAAAAAATCGATCAAATATTTTGTTCATTTATAAAAGTTAAATTCGTCGCGCTTTATCGTGGGTCTATAAATTATATAAAAAAATAATCAAATAAAAATTAAATTCGACCTGCATTATCGCGAGTTTATAACCTAATTAATATAAAAAAAAAATTAGAAGTCAATAAGATAAGTACAAGAGTGACTTGATAGAAATTATTAAACTTATAGGTGAGATGTGCAACAAAAATATAGTGTGATTGAAACAGATATCATAAGCAGAAGTGTAGCGAATTAATAAGAACATGAAGAGGATATGGAGTGGTGAGGTCAAGCATCTACCCGCATCTCGTTCCGCATCTAGTCACTCTGAAATGACGTTCTATTCGGATGCCACTCTAGTTTATTTTTGTACTTTTATTTTTTAAACGGTTTTATTACAGTTGAATAGAAAAACAAATTAAAATTGTTTTTTTTTTAATCTTTTTTTAATTTTAATTTCTTGTTAAACCTTATTTTTTATTTTATAAATACTACACTTCAAGCACAACTTCAAACACATCAAAACACTCATTCTCATTTACAGACACATTTGAAAACTCAAAAACTCTATAATTCACAATGTCGAAAACTAGAGTACTACATGAAAGAGACATGTAGGAGGGTCTTTGATCCGACTTTGTGGAGTATATTTGGAGGAATCGTGATAGAGCATAATTGTTAAATTATTTGAATTATTTATTTTTAATTGTTAGGACTTTTTATTTATTGTATTTCAATTACTTATTTTTAATTATTTTTTTTTTTTAAATTGATTGTTGGGTTGAATCATTATTGCTTATATGACAATTAACTGAAAATTATTAGTTAAATATTTTTGCTAAAACTGTAATTCTTCCAAGGTTTAGGTTTGGAATAAAAGTATAGAATAGAATTGCACGAAGATATTGAAGAAATATTATAGAGTATAGACGATTATTTTAAATTGAGGGAATGATAATTCACAGTGTAACAAAATGGGTTGTTTCATTGCTTCCACGATCATTTTCACATTGATACCTCCCCTGAAACGTTGCCCTTCAAAGTGAGGCAGGGAAAGAAAGATGCTCAAGGTTTGTTTAATAATGTTATAGAAGAAACCACGAGTAAGCTTGTTGAAACCTGGAAGAGTAAAGTGAAGGATTGGTTGGTGCTTTTGAAACTGTAATCACTCTCCAAGATGGCAAGCCGTGATAAAAAACACAAATTTTGTTTCTCTCACAAAAACACGGGTTTGTAAAGGAATTGTTAATAAAAAACCTGGTGATTGTGATAAGAGTTTTACACTAACAAATAGGATGATTTTTTTTTTTGAACGGCTGATAAATATATATATGAAAAAAGAACTAGTAAGGCGCTAGAAGCTAAATAGTACAAACATATCTAGAAATAAACAAAAGCAACAAATAGGATGATTTGAGGACTGATTTGTGCTGCTGGTAACTTGAGGTGAGTGGCTATTTTTGATTTTGCTTTTGATGGTGTATAAATAAATCAAGTTGTTATGAGTCTTGCGACTCTGAAGTCTTCGGATGGAAACTTGTGGACATTGACGAGTGTGTGCTTGAGCTGTATAAGTTTTGGTTTTGTGTTGAGTTGATAAATTTTAGTGTTTGTGGAACCATGCTGACAATCTTATAGTGATCTTTTTATGTATTTCACTATTTTGTTTATTCTTATAACTCTCATACGATGGATTAATATTTTTGCAAATGTGGGCTCTGGGTCTGGTTTTCATAAATATGATCGAATTCACGGTTAATAGCTCATCTATATGCTCTATTAGGCTGTAACTATGTTGTGCTCATATCCATGTACTATTTGATGCGAAAAAGGGTTCTTCTCTATGTTTTGTATTACTTGAACTGTCTCGGGGCCAAACCATCTATACTTTTCTACGAAGACATTCATGATTTTGGGAAAGTTAATTATGGGCACGGGTGTATTTGTACCATAAAACTGCATAAGTTTCGAATATCCATTTACTGCAAAAAATTTATGTTGTTTGACTATGTTTTACCAGTAAAATGACAAAGTTAGAAGTTGATATGCTTTACCAATTCATTTTCAAAGTTAAATTGTAGTGTAGAGTTACTACCATACTTGCAAGTAGTCTCAAAAATAGCAGTTTGGATAAGTTTAATCATAGTGTTTCTTTTTTATTGCTAATAGTGCATAGATAACCCCAGGGCGACTTAGATGGATCGTGGCTTGCTATTTTATCATAGAGTGGACAAAAACTTCAATTTCCATCTTTCCCATCAATTTTGCTGTGATAAATGACAGATGATTGATAATTGCAATACAAGTCAAGAAACTGAAAATCTAATACATGTTCTAACTACAATTCAATCATTCTCGCTTCTACAAAAAGACAAATATTACATTCCATTACAACTGAACTCCCATATATTTCTAATAACAAACAACCAAAAAACTATCGTTGATTACCATAATCAAGAAAAAATTGGTTGATGGTACTCGTTTAGCGATCCCATACAATTGACTTCTTAACACCAATTTTCAAATCTCCTTATTTCAAAAGTCTTCCTTTTTCATCAAAAGAATAATCTTGATGATCTAAATCTCTTGCCGAAAATTGAGACAAAAACTATCTATGCAGTTGTACATACATCGCACCCAAATTAACAACAATTAGGGTGATTTCCCATTGGGTCATATACTAGCCATAACCCAAAATTTGCATTGCTTTACATCGCATTGGCACACATGTGGCACCCCTATAAATGAATAATAAAATAACCCATGCTACAAAAAAATTATCAGTAAAATCTACGCTGTTTCTTTGGATTTACCCCTCATAGAGTTGATCTGCTCCAGAGTGTCTACCACTTGTTTCATGTCAGGCCGTTTTCTGGGTTCTTGTTCTAAGCAATGAAGGACAAGTTGAGCAAATAACATTGCAGCTTTACTTGAATATTGGCCTTCTATTCTTGCATCCATGAGCGTCTTTATCTTCTTCCTGTTTGGGAGCAACGGCTTGGCCCACTCAACCAGGTTGTGTTGTGGAGCAGGCCGTCTTGTATCAAGTGCTCGTAACCCCGTCATCACTTCCAGCAGTACAACACCAAAACCATAAACATCACTCTTCACATATAAATGTCCTGCAGTTTGGTAGATATTACCATTTATGCACTTAAAAATCATGTGTAGCTAGATAAACTTGCTTAAGTAGTGTAAATTGATATAAGGAGAATAATAGCCCATGTATGGCAAAAGGGTGAACTCGGGCTATATTTGGTCAAATAAGGAAAATTAAGAATTAAAAAAGAAGAAGAAGAAGAAGTAGAAGAAAAGAAATGAGCCAAACTAGATAAAAGCCTAATCAAGTGTAAGCTATTGATAAAAGTTTGATAATACGTTTAAAATCATATCTGATAATTAGTTATTTACAAAAACTTTAGAAAAAGACTAACATTTTAGGATGTTTGTGCATTTAATATACTCTTTGGGTAACTCTCGACCCATTTGACACATTTTCACTTTAGCTAAATTTGTTTACACATATGACCGTTAGAGATAGATACACCTGATGTGAACCATTCTTATGTAAAAGGGTCAAAATTGCCACCTCGCTATTATTCACTTAAATACATTTGATTTAACAGACAGTATGTAATTGATCTTCATTTCATCTATCAAGATCACCAACCAAAGGAATGACATGATTATATGTACTCTCCATTGGAAACAACAAAAAGGAAACAATTTATGGTAAATTTAGAGTTACTTTTCAGTCTTAGACTTGATGTACAACTGACCTCATAAAAAAGAGCAGTGTTGTTAAAACAAGGCCTATGCGGCCGAATACTCAACAGGTACTCACTACTCAGCGCTAGACCGAGACATCTAGGACCCACTCAGACCAAAAACTCGGCCAACGGTCAAACTTGGTCAAAATTTATTCAAAATAATTCAGATTTATTCAAAATAATTCAAATTTATTCTTTATATATATATAATTCCAATCCGAGTGCTCCCTGCTAGGCTGATTACTCGCTACAAGGTCCCCGACAGCTCGAGTACCTCCTAGCGAATTTTACAACCTTGAAAAAGAGTACTATGTCGGCCACGAATAACTTGGTGCACAAAAAAGCTCCATGGTTTTACGAGGATAAGAGAGAGAATTCTTTAAATACTGCTTTGCAAAAATTCAGTTATTTCTCTGGTTGAACCGTGGCTTTCTAGTTGTGAAGAAATAAACCTTAACAGTTACTTTGCACACTAACATTACACTTGCATCTTGAGTTTTTTTTAGGGGAAAGGAAAGGAAATCAATAGAAAAAATAATAAAAAGTCATTCTCGAGTTTTTTGTAGGAAGGAAAGGAAAGGAATAGGTTTTTTATTATAAATATTTTCCTTTCAATATTGAGGTGATTGTGAAGGAAAACAATACATCTAACTGTTTTCCTTCACTTTCTTCTACTTTCCTTCTAACTCGTAAGCTATCTTATATTACATTCCTTTCCTCCTTTTCTACTCTTTTCTTTTCCATCCCATTCTACTTTGACATTCACTTTGACTTTCAAGGCATGTAGAAGTCAACTAATGTGGAAATAATTTTAATGGCAAACTTCCTTGACTATCAAGGTCATTGGTTTACTTCCAAAAGTCAACCTTATGCACCAAGGTTGGTAAAGGAAGTCTTTGAAACACTGTCCCTTTTTCTACAAAGGAGTAACCTTATCAGTTTTTCAAAGACTACTTCAAAACATACGTATTATATAAATTTGAAATGAGATCTCACCTGTAGCAATGTACTCGGGAGCAGCATAACCGTATGTCCCCATGACCCTTGTCGTTACATGTGACATTCCACCAGCAGGACCCAACTTCGCCAACCCAAAATCTGAAATTTTTGCATTGTAGCTCTACAAATAGTAAAAACTAAATAAAACTAGAGATCATTATCAAGAAAACTGTCATATTAGAAATATAAAAGACCAAAGGGCCTTGGTCTAGCGGTATGTGAGGAATCCATCAACCAAGAGGTTGTGGGTTCAAGTCTCATTAGATACAATAATTGGGGCCAAAAGAGAAATATAGAGTAAGCATAATACTAACAATAATGCACGTTAGAGTATGAAAAAGGTCTCAATGAAAATTCAGAGATATGTAGACACAGAAAGAGATGCAATACTAACTTAAAGCAAAAGTAGATGTATATAAAATTCTTACCCCATCAAGCAATATATTTGACGCCTTAATATCTCTGTAAATGACATTGTCATCCGAACTGTGTAAAAAAGCTAGTCCGCGAGCTGCACCTATGGCTATTTTGAGCCTTAGAGCCCAAGAAAGTAGTAGAGAACCTCCTGCACAACCGAACAAGTTTCAGCAATCAAATAAGTATATACAAATTGGACTAAAAATTTGGACTTCTTACGTCGAAAGAGATGATTTTCCAAACTTCCTTTCTGCATGAATTCATATACAAGTAGAAGCTCTTTATCCTCCCTACAGTACCCAAGAAGCTTCACCAAGTTAGGATGAGAAAGCCGCCCCAGAAAGTTCACTTCTGACTGCAATTTTATTCAAATAACCATAAATTTTACATTCACTTTTAAGTTCAGAGAGCAGGATCAGAAAGCAAAGGAGTTAACAACAACACAAATTGACCAAATTGCAATAAATGTCATCACTTGACTTTAAAATTTGTTACTAAAACCATCAAACATTTATACATTTGTACAAAAACAATCCATCCACGTCAGCATATTACATGTTTATCAACTAAAATTACCCAAACCAATCAATTTAGGGCAGATAAGGTGGTTTTAGTGATTATCTTTAAAATTGTAATGAGCCAATTATAAATGAACTGAACATTGGTTAGCTGTTTATTGCAATTTTCCAGTGGCAAACCAAACATTACCTACCCACTTAAATTGGTTTAAACATCTCATCTTTTTAAGTAATCTCCAATTTTACCAAACTGAGAAGAGATTCCACTTGTTCACAATATAAGTGAACCAAGAAGAATCCATCTAACATGAGGTTATCAATATTACCATTATTGTTTCAAAAATGCATTCTTTGTTTGCTTTACCGTAAATAGGAAACTTAAATAAAATGCTCCTAATAGTAATTCAACATTCCATGAAAAAATGAAAAAAAAAAAAAAAAAAAAAAAAAAACAGAATATAGCAAACCTGCCATTCTTGAAAGCCTTGAACACTTTCACGATTTAATTTTTTGATAGCAACAATGGCTCCAGTACCGTTTTTGGAAGGCGACAATGTCCTTTCCTCAACCCAACCTTTATAAACAGTCCCAAAACCTCCAACACCGAGAACCATATCCGATTTAAAGTTTTTAGTACAAGACTTCAAATCTGAATATGTATACACCTTCAAATCGGCTGCTGGCAATACCTCGCCCGTTGGCCGTGGTGAAATACCATCATCACCCGTGCTACTACTCGTGGTGGTACCCGAAATTCCAACACCATTACTACTACCTAATAAATAAATCCCAATTATACAAAAAAACCCCAAATGATATAAACATATCTTAAATAATAAAACATGAACAATTACTAATTAAAAACAACAAACTATTCAATTCAAGCAATAATTAACCGATACATCAAAACACTTGTCATCATAATTAAACAGAAATTACATGTAATGAAAGATGTAACGATAATAATTATAACCAAAGTAGTAAGATTTAAATGAACCTGTAGTAGTAGTGGAAGAGGGTTTAGTATTGGTGCTTAGATTGGGGGAAATGGTAGAATTAGCATCAACAGCATCAGACTGTAGACAATTTCCCATTTTTGTTTTAAAACTTTGGGTTTTTTTTCTTGGGGAAGAAGAATAGTTAGTTATATTTCCATGATAGAATTTAGTCTTTGATTGATTGCATTTTGGAAGGGTGTGATTTGAAGGTGGACTTTTGATAGAGATGCAAAGAATATGTATCTTCTGCGAAAACCAGGTCGTTGATATTCTTCTTTGTAATCTTAAGCTATAAAATTGCACACAAATTAAAAGAAGTGTTTATTGACCAATAAATCTGTCACTTTCCTGCTTAATTCCTTCTTAATTAGTTAGTGAACAAATATTTTGTTTTCAGACATGTCAAAATAATATACACTTAAATTGAATTTAAGCAATTTTTCTTTTACAAGATTTAACATAACATAATGGATATAAAGACCAGTTGACTCGATAAGAAGGATTTGCTAAAAATTACAGATTCCTCATTTTCAGTGTTTTTTATTTCTATTTAGGTAATATTCCAAATAATTTTACTTTCAGCCAATCATAAAAGATTTAAATTAAAAAGTAAGAAACTGAATTGGCTAACAATATAAATATTGCGCTTTATGAAATATGTGTCTAGTTTTGTAATGAACATTTAAAATGTGATGACGATACAAGAGGCGGAACTAGAATTTTCAATTAAAGGGGATTTACTTGATCACAAAATATTAATGAAAAAATAATTTCATTCACGCAACATACCAAAGTAGTATTATCAAAAAAATAAAAAATTAACAATGAAAGTTATTTAACTAAAAGAAACTAAAGTTTTAAACTAATATGTAAATTTTGCAAAAATCAATTTTCAAAAGCTTGTCAAAAGTCATCCACGTCAGCCCATTTTATCGTCAAGTAACCTGTCACGAATAACAAAAATTATTAACAGCAATGATGAGTTATAGTTGATATAACTTACATTATAAAAAAATAACTAATATAAGATAATGTACCTTGTGCATCTTAAATTGGACCATTCTTTCTTTCACAGGGTCGAAATCATCTATTATCTTATCTGTACTAAATGTATCAGCAATCCCCCTCTCAATGTAAAGAATCAAACAATTTTTAAGAAAATCGTCACTCATGCTACTACGTAGTCTTGTTTTCATAATTTTTATCACCGAGAAAGCTCTTCCACCGGGTGCAGTTGAAACAGGAAGAGTTAGTATGAGACAAATCACTCTGTCAACTAATGGGTAAAACTCCGACTTCCCAGTTTCTTGTAAGCCTCTATATAACTCAGAAAGTGTCCTAAGCCTTTTCAACTCAGGATGGTTGCGCACATCTAGTTCATAGTATTACAGCTCAACTTTTAGCTTATGTTTTTCTTGCACTGAAAAGTCCGAAGGATAGAACGTTTTCACCAATTTACAAATATTATCAATGTTGAAGGCCTTTTTTGTGTCCAGAGCAACACTAAGGCGAAGAAGTTCTGTCACAAACTCATTAAATCTAGAGTAAAGCTCTTGCAACTGACTATCAATTGCGGCAATAAACACATCAACTCGATAATGATGCTCGACAGTCACGTTATCTTTTTTTAGACGCGATCGAACAATGTCTTTGTAAGTTCCTTTCATATTAGGAACTTCAATGCCATTCTTTTCACAAAAATAAACAACTTAATTCAATAATGACTCCCATCCTTCCTCTCTTAGATTTTGGATCAATGTATTTGTAGTAGAAACCAACGCCAAAGCATTAACAATATCTTGAGATATTTTTTTGAAAAGCTTCACAAAGCTTGTTAGTTTTCTTCATTAACTTCTTTCATCAGATGCATAGCAATAACAAAATCAAATGATAATAAGTGTTCAAGTGCGAACTTAGCATCACCTCTTTGAGAAGTTGTAGACCCTTCCATAGCAATCTCAAATAATACTACACTCGCGGGACCATACAACCTCAACAAGCTACAAATCGATCTAAAATGGGAACTCCATCTAGTATCTATAGGTAGCTGCAATATTTGGATTTGGTTTGCTCCTTTTCCACCCTCAAGCTCTCCAATTTACCCTAGATGTGAAATTTCAGCAATTTAAGCATCTTGTAGTTGATCATTACGTTTGGAAGAAGAATCAATCACATTAATAATGAATTTTAAATTCTTAAAAAATTTGTGCACCTCAACCCGCCTCTTTAGATGCTGCAACTAAAGCTAGTTGCAGTTGATGAGCAAAACAATGTATATAATAAGCATAAGGACATTCCTTCAAAATCAAAGCTCATAACCCGTTCCATTCTCCACGCATATTACTGGCTCCATCGTATCCTTGACCCCGTATGTCTTGAACATCAAGCTTTGTGAAAAGATAATGAAGACAATATCTCATTTTTTAAAGTTAACATAGTTGTATCTTTCACATGAACCAAATCCAAAAATCTTTCTCTGACATACCCGAATAGATCAACAAATCTTACAATAATAGCCATTTGCTCTTTATTAGATTCATCTTGAGACTCGTCAACTATCAAACAAAATTTTGCCTTCCCAATTTCCTCACGGATAGACAGTTGTATATTCGTAGCAAATATTCGTAAAATCTCCTTTTGGGCATGTGGTGAAGTATACTTTGCATTCTGAGGAGCATTTTCTAATACAACATCTGCGACACTCTTGTTATAAGAAGCAATAAGCTTTATCAATTCAAGAAAATTTCCTTGATTTGTTGAATCGGATCGTTCATCGTGACCCCTAAGAGCACAAGCCTGTTGTGTAAGCCATTTAACCATCTCAATAAAAGTTCTAAGCCGCAGTCTAATATCCATTATTTCTTGAGTTGTTTGTTTCTCTATCACATTCTCTATATGACACAACTGGTTTTTCAAATCTTGATAACATCTAATAGAAAAAGTATGAGCTGAAGTTGTCTTACTTCATGAACCAAGAAAGTACAATCTTTGCCAGAATTCACCTTTCTCCAGTTATTGAACCCTTGAACAGTAAATCTGTCAGAACCAGCTCGTCCAATAGGCTTCTTATTGAAAAGATAACATGGAAAACAATATGCAACATTCTTTTTCTCGGAATATTCTAATCACCAGAATCTTTTAAACCAAGCTTTTTGAAAGCTTCTCGATTGATTGTTTGCACCACCAGAGTCAGAGGATACTTTGATTTTTCAAGTTGATAAGGTCTAAGTTTAATATATGTTTGTCTAATTTCATCACATTGGTCACTTTGATAACTTAAGATTGATGGTCGTATACCAGGATCTTGAATTAAAGAATCTAACTTAACCTCCTTTAAATTTAATGTATCAATATTTTCACATTCAACTCTAGTAGATTCTTCCATAATATGATCATTATTTTCATGTGGTTGTGGCTCATTAACATCTTCCATAATATGATCATCGTTTTCAAGTGGATGTGAGTCAATGACATCTTTCATAATATCATCATCTTTTTGTTGTGATTGTTGATCATTAAGAACATTTGCTTTTGGCTTGAAAAAAAATCAATTTTTACTTGCAATCCCATGATATAACCTAACATCACAAAACACCATAATTATAATAACTAATAATATGATAACACCACTCAATCTTTATAAATTATAAGTAAAAGTATTACAAAGTTAACGATTTAACTATTAAAAGAAAAAAAATGAATGTATAAAACAATTATTAATTAAAGCAATAGATAAAAAAGATATAAATGGAATGAGAAAACTTACTTGATTATAAGGGGGCAAAAGAAAGACACAAATAAGAAAAAAAAATTGTCAAGAATGGATGAAGATTGAGGAAGATGGTGGACAAGAAGGCTGCAGATAGTTTTGTTCTTACGAACTTACGATCGTATAACTACAATCTGGAAGAAAACCACAAAGCATTTGGGCTAACAAATATTGAAGGGGGCTAGACTATTTTATTTCTTGTTGGGTTGGGCTACATCTACAATTTCATTGGGCCTTGGGGGGTGCTTAGCACCAACTTGTCCCCCTTTGGTTCCGCTGATGGATGATACTATATGTAACATAAGATATTTAAGATAAAGATGGGTACAGTAAAGAAAATGTGATAATGATATAGCTACCTCTATCTTAGAACCCCACTTATAAATATTTTCTTAAAATTAAATATTTCAAAAGCGTTCATGTAAAATTCAAATAAGTTTCAATATTAGAACAATCGTCTTTTCCTCTTTCGGTAGACATCTTACACCATACAATTTTGATGGAATTTTTTCATATTTTCTATGGGTGTTCTAAAATTTTTTTATTGTATCATTACATGTGACTTAATACTAGCCAATAATCATGTATGGAAATTTCAAAAATTATATGCAGTTTTATAAGTTATAGTTATAATCACATTTAATTACTTATATTTAAGAATTACTTGTTAAAATATCACACGTGATCAATCTTATTCGACAATAAAAAAATCGAGCTAAAACAATAACCGCATTTGATTAAACTTCAAACCAGTAATAATATTTGATTATACATGTATCAAACGCGAGTTTTAGATGAGAATGAATATCAAGTTATGATATTTAATATCTATTTGTAACTAGTAAACACATATGAATTTCAAAATTCATTTTAAATCATATGTTATTATATGTGACATATGAAATCATATGTGATTGTTAGATAACTTAGTGAAATGTGTAGATTTTCACTAACTATGAACACATAATTTTATATGTATATATAGTACATATTTATATTAGTGTATGTATTGGTTCAAATAAGGAAGATGATTTTTAAGGGAAGGGAGAGAAGCCAATGAGAAAGGGAAAAGTGTTACCATTTTCTCCCTCATTTCTCTTCATTTCTCCTCCCTCCTCATTTCTCCAGCCATCTTTCATCTCCTCCTTTATTTCCCCATCATTTTTTACCTTTTTTTATTTTTTTTTTCTCATTTTTTTTCCTTTTTTGCTTTTTCGATATAGTTTTTAACAAAATAATTTTTTTATTGGATTCTAATTTTGTATTATACGTTATATAGAGAGAGAAAACGAAGAAATAGAGAGAGAAAGTGAGAATCAAGCTTAAGAACTTAAAATTGAAGCAATTGAACCGTGAATTCAAGGTAAGACTTCGATTATCATGTGTTATAAACATTATTAAGTGATTTGAACGGATTAGAAAGGGTTAATTTGAGTATAACAAATCTGAATTCAAGAATTTCGGATTTTGGGGTCTGATCTGTTCGTTGTGCGACTTTAGTGATAAAGTCACAGTATGCGACTTTGAGGTGCTGCGACCTTAATGATAAAGTCGCAGAGAGCTGTTCTGCGACTCTAATGATAGTATAACACCCCTCTTTCTATATAAGAATATTATATTAATAAACACGGAAGCATGAATTTAAAATACATTAAACAGTTTACAATTCTCAAAAATACACTAATTTCAAACTTTTTAAACTACAAAAGTCGGGGTATTATAAAAATTCTCCAAACAAGGTTTATTACAAAAACCATATCAGAGTCCTCAAGCGCAGTCAAACATTCCCTTGATCAACCAATCACCTCCCGCACCCACAATAATCAAAACATATCCTGCAGGAAGTAAAATGAGGGGTTAGCACAAAGCTAAGTGAATAGATTCATCACACTCCATTCAACTTAGCATAACTAGCTAATTACATCAATTAATCGTAAACACACATAATTCAATGAGGATCGGTGGCTCTGGGGATATCATAATACCCGGGGATTCCCCCAAGAACACTTACCGTCAATCCGTATGGCCAATACAGAATAGACCGATAACTACTGGCTATTAAACACATACACAGGTCTCAAACACAACAAATGAATCAAAACCTGTGTAAAACACATAATAACCAGAAGTCCAACTACACGTTGACCTCAATAACATAGTACACATAGGTTCACATATCACGTAGATCAATAATCAATAATCAAGACTAACAGTCTAATATACATCTACGTTTACTTGTTGTAACCAAATAGTTACAACTAAATCAAATGATGAGTTCCGAATCCACTCACCGATACCTCTGACGTCTCCACACTCAGGATTCTAATATCACTGAGTCTTACGTTGATCTGAAACAGAAAATCATACACAAGTCAGAAGTTCGTTCCATAAACATCATTATAGCCTATTTATCAAATCAGGTAATCCCTGAAGTCTAGGCAAACAAAAGTTCAATCAGAAATAAACTCAGAAAAAGCCCGCAATACCGCTTAAAACTGAAAAATGCCATTTTCGGGTCCTAGATGACCCGGATGGCCAAAAACTGCCTAGGCTATTAGGATATAGCCTTGATTACTAGGTCGTTTCCGATTGACCATGCGAATTTCAACTAAATCTGAGTTAGTGATATTTTCACAAAACCGCGTCTCGAAAACACTTACGCATTTTCAAAATTTGCAAAACAAAAATCTCTTTTATAAACTTAGCGACACAACCATTGTGTCGCACCACAGAAACCTGCGACACTAACATTGTGTCGCAATACTCAAAATGGCCGCCTTTAGCGACATAACCACTGTGAGGCATAACATTTAAGCGACACAACCTGCGACACAAGCCTTGTGTCGCAATGATGAACAGCCCAGTTCCCAGATTCAAAATTCACAAATTCAAACATGTAATAATCAAATTAACCTATTCCAATCGGTGTAATTCACTTATAAACAATAACAACACATAATAATCAAACCCTTACCTCGAAATCACGGATTAAAAGCTCAAATTAAATCAAAACCCAACTTTCTTTTCTTCTCTCTCTAATTCTCTCTAACTCTCTCTCTATAAACGATTTTAAGTGTTTGGAAATGGTCTGGAAGTATTTGGGCGGTGATTATATATATATAATTTCAAATTACACTTAAGCTCCTTAATTAATTTCAGTTCAGCCCGTTTTGCGACACAGTCCTGCGACACAACCATTGTGTCGCACAGACAACCTGCGACACAACCCTTGTGTCGCAGAAAATCAAAAACTTACAATTTTGAATCTACTAATATTTCACAATAAAACACATAATATTAAATAGTTCTAAAACAATTAAATAATCAATTAAAATAATAGAAATTACCAAAACGAAAGAGAGGCTGTTACAGATAGTGTCGCATGATGTGTTGTGGCGACTTTAAAGAAGTATCGCTAAATTTATAAAAGAGTTAATTATTTTATATGTGGTGTACAGACCGGTGTTCCGTACGTGATAATCGAAGATACTCAATCACACAATTCTCGAAGTAAGTAATAGGAGGATGTTAATTGAATGAGAATATCCAGATTGCAGGAGTACTTGAGTGTACTGTTTTAATTCGGCAATTAAAGTGTTGTTATTAGCTATCTTTATGCTGAGTGGTCATAAATGGCTTAGCAGTGTGATTGTGAGCCCTAATTGGGCAAAGTGATTACAAGTAACTACAGTGTTTTATGAGATTTCCATCTTATATTGTTGATGTAATTCTGTTACTTACTAAGCTTGTGTGCTTACCCATTATGTTGTTGTTGTTTAATACAGGTGGGTCGAGTAAAGGGAAAGAGGGTCTTGGGAAGGAGCCGCAATGCGAGTAGTGGTGTGCTTACTATTACTGGTAGTAAGTGTTTACTCCCATTAAATCATGCTCGGATATTGAAGGAGTCTTTTGAAAGGGAAAACTCATGTTTGTAATAATTGTAAACAATGTGTTGTTTATATGTATATGATAAGTGTTATTTACATTGTTGAATGAAATATCAAAAAAAAAAAAAAAAAAAAAAAAGAATGTGGGTGTTACAATGTTACATTATGATAAACTAGATTTTAAAACAACAAAGTTTATAACTACGATGCATCATAAAAATATAAGGTTACTGTATCATATTTTATAACTATGATGCACTCAGACTTTATATGATAATGATGTTTATTTTATATTTGGTAGTTAGAGTATTATATTTTATAACCATGATGCACCATATCTTGTAAATATGATGCACTGAATTTTCAAAAATTACAGTATCATATTTTATAATTATGATACACCCAGACTTATATGATAACAATGTTTATTTTATATCTAGAAATTAGAGTGTCATATTTTTATAAACATGATGCACCATATCTTATAATATGATGTAAGATTATCTTATTTAATAACTATATTTTACTGTGTATTTTAAAAAAGCAGTGCATCATATTTAAAGATGCAACTCACTATATTTAGCAAAAGTGGTGCACCATAGTTTGAAAACTATACTGAACCATCGATATTAAGATTCGGGGAAAAAAAGGGAACGAAACAAAAAATAAAATAGAACAAAAAAGAAAACAAACGAAAGAAATGAAAAAGAATGACAAAAAACGAACAAAAACAACAAAGACAGAAAAAAGTTAAAAAAAAACCCGAAATCAAAAATAAAATAAAATGAAAACAACGAAATTAAAAATAAAAAAGAGTGAAGGAATAAAGAGGAATAAGAAATAAAGATAAATGGGGAGGGAATAGGAAAGAAATTTGTTCCCTTCTCATTGGTTTCTCCATTTTCCTCAAAGATATCTTTTTTTATTTCATAAACCACATTCTTATATTAGAACTGCTACACTTGTAATAGGGTTTCTATTTATATCGAGTTATATGTAACAATAATAATAAGATTATATTCAGGTAAAATATATTTTACTATAATCTTAAATCAGATTTTTTAATCATTACTCGGAAATAATTTCGTAGAAATCTTGATGAGTTTCTTTGTATAAACAGATTTTACGAAACAATTTAAAGAGCATTTATTAAATGTATGTTAACATGTTGGTTCTGTGTTTGCTATTAAAACTTACGAAGCAGATTTTTTGAAATATTGGTTCTCTGTTTGCTATAGTGTAATTTGTTGAAACCATTATGTAATGTGTGATGGTGCACGTGTATCTCAACAGATTTTGTAGCGGGGAAATTGGCTTGGTTATAAATTTACAAAATATTAATTCACATGTGAACTTAATTCTGTAAAATTTAAATTAAATTAGTTCATGAAATCATTTTGAATAGTTTTCTAAACTATTTAATTTGTTAGACGAATTATATGACTTGTATTCAATTTGTTATAAAACTAACGTTGAAACATGTAGTAGATAACTTGTGTTAAAATGGTTCTGTTTGATACTATGTATTGAGTAAAATCATTATATATTAAAACATGACATTACCTGTGCCCATGTCGATAAATGTTTTAGAGACTGTATAGCTTTATATCCAATTGTTTAATTGGCAACTTGGGCCGGTTACAATTTTAACCTTTGAACCAACATATTATCATTATAGGTTAGTTAATTATTGGAACTCTACTTAAACATTGTGGTCAGATGGAATATGGTTTATGTGAACTATTTTAATGATTTGAGCCAGTAGTCAAATTAACTTGACCGGCTTAACTATTATAAAAACCATTTTAATGAAATGATTTATGTGAACCTTACAATTATTATATGTTGTGTTTTGACGAGCAGTCAGACAACTTAGAGACTTTGGAACATTAGTTCCAAATTACATAATTTGATGAAAACTATTTAAAAATATGTTGTTTAATGCTATAAGACCATTTAATAAGTATATTTTATGCAAAAATTACTATTATTATATAGTTGGATTACTTTGGAAGTGTGAAAAAAGTTAGATTAATAAATTTATTATATGGTTTGAATAATTTGTTACGAGCCATATATTAATTAATAAAGTTTAATTCAAAACTTGACTTGATTAAAAAGGAATTATACTAATTCTTGTTCAATTTCAAAATATGTTGTTAACAAATACGATACTTACGCTAGAAAAAGTAGTTGTTTGTTATTGTTTTAGTAAACTTTAAATTGTTTTAGTAGCTTACTACTCTAGAAGAAGTAGTTGTGATTATTGTTTCTATGAAAAGTTATTAACATTTCTCGCGGTTTACTTTCATATGAAACGTAACTTTGAGTTTGTGGATGCGGAGAACTCGGGAGAACCGATGTTGACACCGCAAAATGATGAAGCTACTATGGGAACCATCTCAGGGACTTACACTCCTATTATAGTGATTGGTGTTAGAGGATGGTGTGTGATGTCTGGGGCAACTACTCATGGGTGTAGTTCTGGATCGAGTTTTATTAACTATCAAGCCCTTCAGAAAACTTGACACTTATAGATGGTTATCTTATACCAGTTGTCGGAGTTAGGACGGTGGAACTTACGTTGTGTGCCGAATATACTCTAATTTTGAAGGATGTCCTTCATGTTCTCTTGATTATGAAGGGAATTATATCTGCTAACAAGTTGACTGCAGAAGGATACTCCATACTTCTAAATAATGGATTATTAGACCTTTAGAGTTTAGTGCATAGGAAGTATTGTTGGAGGATTGTTTCAAATCCATTTAGCCGAAGGACATAACTATGGTGTTGAAACATTTGATGGTGATGAATATGACATATCTAATGATGATGCATAGAGGTTTTGAACATATCAGATGAGGATGAACAATGATAGACATATTAATTGATGAGGAGGATATCATTATCATATCCGATGATGAGTATTTAGAGTTAAAGAATTTTCTCTGTAGTTTTGTCTAGAATTTTGATGATGTAATCCCTAAACTATTATGCACTAATATTTTGTCTAGAACTTTGATGATGTAGTTTTGTCTAGAATTTTCTATGTGTTTCTATTATTATTTACTGGATTGTATTGAAATAATGTAAGAACCTTGACAATAACTCATTACCAATTTAATCTAAGGAAAACTTTTTTTGAAACTATCAATCAAAGATTTTTTAAAAATTTATATTATATATGTAACAACTCATGGGTTGACGTATGACAAAGAGTGAAAATGTGTTGAGCTTATAAAATTTCAAATAAATAAGTCATAACGTTGAAGACGTCATGATAGAATGTGTTCATAGTTAAGAAATGTTTTCACATTTATGACATGATTTTGATTTGGTGAAACCTTAATTGTATTATTAATGTTTAATGATACATATATTATCTATCTGCTTTAATGAATCTGGGATGGTTCTTGAAATGAAGGTTTCTTGCGCTTTAGTGGTAAACGAATCTTCCGCTTTAGTTCTTGAAAATGTTTAGTGTCAAGAAAAGTAAAAAAGAATTATTGTGACAACCTTCAAAAATTGGTACGATTCTGTACATCATTAACATGCATTCTTACGCTAATTCCCTCGTGATTGAAATCAAACTTGATTTAAACTGAGATAAGTCTAGCACACGCCCACGATCCATATTATGATGCACACCATTTAATACATGATGCATTACGTTTACGTAATTATTGAGAATTACGGGATTCAATCGGATGATTTTCGACAAACACGAACGTTGGTGATATCTTTCCTAAATAACGTAAAAACTATTTGATAATAAATAGTAGTTATTTACTATATTATTATGCTAGGGTTTGTAGCCTAACCTCTTCGGATAATTGAAGATAAACGTGTACACGATTTAAATTAAGCACAACGGTTAATACGAATACGTATTTAACTAAACGATACATTCGATAACATACATATATTATCAAAACAACTTACAATATTCTAATTCACATTGATTTACACTTAACCTATCTAATTAACCCTAAATGAGGGATTACCCTTAGTTAAACACTAATTAAACTAGGTACGAAAATTTTCTAACAATTAAATCAAGATAAATAAGAATTAAAAAAGTCAAAGGGAGGCCATCCCCTCCCCTTGCTCCTTGGCCGGCCCTCCCTCTAACCACCACCACCTTCACTTTCTTTTGCTCACTTCTTCACTCAATACACCATCCTTGTTCCCAATTTAATAATATATGCACCATGTTTGTGATTTTGTGAGGATTTTAAAGAGTTGATTGTTAGACAAAGAAACACAAACGCTTCCACCCTTCATCAAGAGAAAAATCTGCATTCTCTCTACATATTACCTCCATTCCTGCGCCATTTCATCATCTTCTTCATCCTCATATCATCTTCCTCAAAAACCACCATAATCTACAATCATAATCCACTCTTTCTACAATATATACATCATATATACACTCTTTTGAGATCATAAACATGGATTAATTTTTGGAAGTCTCATAATCTTGAGATTGAATCATTTAAAAGAAATTTCATTTCTTACACTTTGAATACCTACATGCTATATGTTCACTCTATTGTTAAACTCGACTAAATATATGTTAAAACCTTTGATTTAGAAAGTTAAACGGTTAAAACAAACTAAAACGAGCTTAAAATGATGAACAACGAAATTTGTGTTCAAATGAGTATCTAAATAGATGACTTTTCATTTTGTAATTATGTGGTGGTTGAACTTGTTAAAATAGAATTTTTAATATGTGTCGTTGATGAAAAACTCGTTAAAAAGAATTAAACAAACTCATAAACGAAAGACACAAAAGCTGGCAAATTCGTTGGACTTAATTAAGACGTCATAACCAAATTGAGTGATTCTTAAGCCAAAAATTAATTTTAAGAAGTTAGGTTTCCAACCAAGTGGTCTCATGAAATTTGGACAAGTTTTGATATCCCAAACCAATCTTATAAAGACATGTGTCCAATCTATCTTCAGGAGACAGAATTTGGTCCTACTTTGTGAGACCATAAAATTTTCCCCACAGATCAAAAAGATATGATTCTTTTTCCTAAAGGTAAAATTTTGTCTAAGGTTTAAAATTTTTATGACCACATTTCGTGAGAAGGAGTCTAAGTCAGTCAAGAAACGTCTTTCCCAATGACTATCCAGAAAAATAGATGTTGGACCTTTGTGTACTAATAAATAATGTTGAACCCCTTACACATATCCAAAAATTATGAATCTTGCCTTTTATTCAACCTAAGACATGTAAGGGTATGTGACAAAAAATTTCATAACAAAATAAGTCTATTTGACTAGTCAAAATGATACCACAAGAAGGGTCAAAAAGTAGACAAAATCTGTTAAAATAAATGAACACTTAATCAAATGATTTTTAGTATATACTTGCTATGACCTTAACACAAACTATAAGAGTTCAATTATAAATGTATAATGGTATATATATATATATATAACATCCATAAATATATTTTAATATATATTTATTTTAAACAAACGAACGGGAAAACGTAAAGTTTAAAACGAGTAAAGAAAACCTTTAACTTCATATATGGAACTTTGAACATGTTTGATCTGGTTAAAATACTTGAATGTTGTTTAAAATAGCAAAAACCATGTTTTGAATGTGTTTGTGAAAAAAACTGGAAAAACGCCAAAAAATGGCCTCACCCGGACGGGTGGACCCTTACCCGGACCGGTGAATTAACCCGGCTAGACCTCTATTGGACGGTCAACCGGTTGGATCCCACTTCACCCAGTTGGATCTGCCTTACCCTGACGGGTGGCTGTGTCACCCGGACGGGTAACCCCTATTCCAGCAGACCAACACGTTGAACTTTTAAAAAGAACGAAAGATATAACCAAGGGACTAAAAATGGAAGTATTTGAATAATAGATTTATATCCTTAACAAATAAAAGAACTTATTTAACAACACATTTTAGACAAACCATAAACGAGAACGATTGAACGATTTGAAAGTGCGTGTTCACAAATGATATACATTTTGAAAGTAAAAGTATTTAACACATACTTGAATAACAAAATAACTATGTTTTCGTGAAACATATAAGTATAAGTATTAAATGATACGAGAATATTAATATTTTGAGAAATATTACTTATAAAATTACCACCAACAGGTCGTACATACTTTTGAAAACGAAATACACTTTGATCCTACTGGTTGAGTGAACAACTAGCATAGATGGGCAGTTAGCCGTCTACTTATACAAACGCACTAGCATAGATGGCAGTTAGCCATCTACTTATACAAACGCTCATGCGTATAGGGCGCGAGGAGGTTACTTTGTGCAAACTTTTACTAATAAAATGCTAGCACTCACGCAACTTACAAAGTGAGTTCACAACCCCTATTTTACTGCTTTTTACTGCTTTTAAACTAGGGTGAAAAACATATGAATGATTTTCATACGATGCTTGAAAACTTGACAATGAATCTTTGTGCGAACCTACGTTAAACTAGTTGTAGTGCATAGAAGTCCTTATGCTTACAAACTATAACCATTAGCTAGATGACGCTAGCAACTGAATATACAGATAGTATTATCGGTATGACGTCCCTTCCACATTTGTTAGTTATGCTAACTGCCGACAATGTGTTGAGACGAGGAGTGTATATTTAACCGGTCCCAGGAAAAAATGATACACAACAGGTCGTCGTTTGGTTATAGGCCTAGGTGTCGGCCCTTTAACTTGTAGGGCCTGGCTAGCCTTCGGGGGATCACTGTTATTGTTTGATTTTTTACTTGATTTACACAAACTGATTGTATACGATATTGGAAAGGTTTATACTTGCAACGATTTATTTACAAACTAGCTTAATGATAGAGTCTTAAACCTGTGGATTCACTCAAATTGTTGACCGTTTTAACTATGTTTTTCCAGGAATTAGCATCGAAGTAAGATTTGCATGCATGTTTGGACCCACGCCTACCACACCATTTAGGATGCAATCTTTAGAAAAAGATGTGATTTTGTGTGTATTAATATAAATTACATATTAGTTATATTTGTGAAATCCCCGAACAATGTTATTTTTGAGAAACACTTATCCGACATTTGTAATGTGTTCTAAACTATTTTAATGGCATTCTGACGTATTGTTTTGCGATGATCATATTATCACACCCTGCCGTAGCGGAATTTCGACAGAGTATGACTAATCCGAATCACGACAAGATTACATCAAACGACCTCTACATGAGTCGTTTTAAATAAATACATTTCGAAAGATACATTGTTTTGAACATTGACATTTTGACCGAATATTTCACCTTAGAGTTCACTACTGAGTTAAAGATATTTTAATACATAACCACAAGTCAAAACAGTAATGCAATAAAATCTTCATCAAAAGGACGTCGCAAAATGTATGTCTCTAGTGAAATGCTCCAAAAGCTATCCATGCTAAATACGACTTCTGGCCCTGAGAATAACATGCTAAATATTCTCAGCATAAAGTTGGTGAGCTCACAGGTTTGAGCAATTGTAATTGATAACATGAACTGCAAGATTTAGTTTGTTATTGCATAACACAATGTAAAGTAATACTATTGCAATGAGCTCATGAAACGAAACCTTAACAAGTAGTAGTTAGTGCCTCTAATGAGTGTCTAATCCAAAACACTAGTAGTTCTCAAATGATTATGCATCCATTTGACCTCCAGTCAAGTTAGCGGTACTAACCCGGACGGGGGTGTCAGCCCAATAGATCTATTCACAACATTCACGTTCATATCCACAACTAACGATTCATGATAGAGAGGCTTTATTGGATTAATATGTTACTCATGCAATAAGTATAATTTTTAGTGTAGTTGCGTTCATAAAGAAAATGAGCATGTATTCTCACCCTAAGCATAACAAAACAAGTAAAAATGGGGGTTATGAGACTCACCTTAGTAGCGAGGTATGAAATGAGCTAAAGGTAAATGATGCCGGCTTCAAAGTAGTCAGCCGTGTCCTAAACCGTTTAAGACATTTTAAGGTTTAAGTATATGTACGAGAGGGTATGGTTCTTTAATCAACTTAATCACGCACATTAATGTACTAAGACTTGCTTGTAAATGTTTATTTGTAAAAGTATACTTAGGTTTCAATAATGAATACATATTCACATAGTTTTTGTATAACTTAAGTTTAGTATTAAATTGATTAAAAGTAATATATTCACCTAATATATATAAATGTATGTTCATATATTCCTTTACATATTTCTCACTAGTAGTTTCAAGTATGGTTGTTTAGTGACAAAATATATGTGTGTATGTATATATATATATATATATATATAAATGTTACTTATCTATAAGCCAACCCTCCTCCAAGTTTTAATAACATACCTTACTCTTTTAAAAGTGCAAAATGGTTTAAAGTGTGAATCTGTCCAAAATTTAAGGTCACTTTGAGGGGCCATTTCTACTAGATCTAAAAATGATTATGATCATGCACTTTTTACCGATGAAAATACCATGTCTTAGGAATCTTTTGGCTCTAGTCTCATAATTTTGAAGAAGTATAAGTCATGCAAATGATTTTCCAACTCAGACTGACAAATTTAAGACCTGCTGGACATCCGAGTTTACAAAAATCATTTGATGGTCGAGATCTTTGAGTTAGAAATATATATTGTGCATATCCAAAGTTAAGACACTAAAGTAACTTTAAGAAAAAGATTCATTACTTTTTATTAAGTTTTGAGCAAGTTATGGTCCTCCAAAGTTAGTACAATTCATGGACAGATTCTGAGATCTGTGGCATGTTTGCTTTTAGTGTTTGTACTCTTTATTTCTTTAAAGTTATATGGGTTTTTATTTATAAACAACTGTTAAACCTTTAAATCAGTTACAAAACATCTTAAATTATAGTTTTGACATAGTCACCATATATATATGTAAAGCCTTTAATGTCTATCAAGGTATAAGTCCATAATCGTCTTTATATTCATGTTCAAAAGTATATATATGTTTGATTATGATTTACAAGCCTTATTAGGTGATGAAATGAAGCAAGATAAGCGGTGTTTAGAAAGCTTACAAGTGTAAAAGAGAGCTAGGAGGATGAAGACTTGAACACGCCTTAGGGTTATCAACAATTTAAGAATCCAATCTAACCACTTAAGAGAAAATATAGTGATTTGTGTGAGTGAGGATGAGGTGGCCAGTTTTTGCAAGAGGGAGGGAGGGAGAGAAATTTTTTTTGAGTGTTGTCAATTGGCAAGTGATTAAGGGTGGCCAAGGGCTTGTATTTATAGATGGGGAGGTGCATAAACTAGCTAGTTGATCTTCTAGTTTAATTTTAATCCCTAGTTAGAGCATGGGGAGATGTAAGTCAACTTCTATGGGGATATGGGATGTACTTTGGGTAGATTTTTCATGAGGGGAGGACAAGGAGTACAACTAGTGAAAAGTGTGTGGGTGTGGGTGTGTGTGTGTGTTGCGATTTTGAAGCAAATGTGCGAGGGAACTTTCAATTTTATTAAGTGTTATATTTATAACAAAAAGTGATATTAACGTATCGTTTTATACTTATACTCATATGTTTCTATATTTCTAACAAGTTAGTAGGCTTTATAATGCCAGACCAAGGCTTAACGAAAGAATATGTTATGTACAGTAAACCCAAGCGGGTAGACCTAGTCTACACTTATTTGAGTATGTGCTATGAGTATGTATTCGTTTGAGTCTGTACTCATCTAAGTCTGTACTGCGAGTCTGTACTATACAGTAAACCCAAGCGGGTAGACCTAGTCTGTACTTATTTGAGTCTGTGTTGTGAGTCTGTATCGTTTGAGTCTGTACTCATCTAAGTCTGTACTATACAGTTAACCCAAGCGGGTAGACCTAGTATGTACTTATTTGAGTCTGTGCTGTGAGTCTGTATTCGTTTGAGTCTGTATTGTGAGTCTGTACTATACAGTAAACCCAAACGGGTAGACCTAGTCTGTCAGCAAGTTTTATCTCTACACATAATGACTTATTGATCATGTACTTAGCCTAACTATGCACTAAGTATGAGTAATGATGTATTATCTAAGGTAAAAGTTAACCTTAATTTGCTGGTTGTCACACATATGCTGTTGATTAACCGTTGATCGCGTCATGCCCCGTACTTCTGCCTTAATTAATCATGATTAGATTTTGGCGGGTTGTGACAATTATTATTATTCCACGAGAGAATTATTATAATTAATTGGTATTCAGAGGTAGTTAGGATTGACTACAATATGATAAAGCGATAACGTGATTCATTATAGTTAGATAATGAAATTTTGTTATCACCAACTTTAAGTAAGAATAATTTCACTTCTTTAAAAGATCTTTATAAGGTTGGATCAAATTCCGACATCAATTTATTTGATTCCGAATGATGGAAAAACTGGATGATAAGTTGAATATGTGTCTTGTATATGGTATGTTGGTATGTTGTAAAACCAAATTAATTGAGGCAATGATGCAAGATTGTTCCATGATTACTATGGAATTTAGTTAGAATAAATCCGTGAATAACTATAGACATAAAGATGTATATCTTTTGTTATATTATCTTAGGATTTGAATTGCCTAAATGTATATCGGTTATAGGAACACCTATTCGAGTTTTGCATTTTTATCAAGATGCTTAAAGTTCTATGTATCTAGGTCAAACCTATTTATAACTTAGAATTGCTCTGCATACGGAATAGTAGAATAGTACAAAACACTACTGATACAAGTTTTGTTAACTTTCTCAAGGCATCTAGATTGCATCATATGTGAAGGTATCGAAAAGATAGAAATATGCAAGGCTTGTGGGGAAGTCAAGATAGATAGTACCTCTTGTTTGAAATCATAATAGACATTCTTATAAAAAAGGAAATAATTTTTCCATAGTAATATAAAAATGTGGGTATGTCTTGCATTATGATATGGAAAGACCCAAAATCTATTTAATCAAGTGTTGCACACAATGACCATTAGAACTCATCGGATAAAGTATACGTATGTCATTAAGAAAGATAGACATTTCTATGTTGACTGAATGACATATACAAGGGTCATAGAGAGCAAGTTTTGACTAAGTATAAGGTAAGATAATATTACTTTTATAAAGTAAAGATAAGAGTATTACAATATTATGAAAGATTTCTAATCGTGATAAGAATATTCAAATTACTTACCTATCGTACAAGTGTAGATATGAACACTTAAAGTGGAGAGTGTTGTATTGTGAAAAACCTTAAAATTCAAACTTCTTAGAGGATATTAATAGTGCAACATGTATGAATTGTGACAATCAATTTAAGATTGATATTGCACAAAGATTATCCACCATAGCATATGTGGTGAAAACAAAATACTACTAGAACAACTGAGCTCTATTAAAGTTCTCTTGATAAACTCGGGGAAGTTAAAAATGACATTTTTGGATCCACCCACCATATGGTTGAATGAGGAGATCAAGTTGTGAAATTGGACTAAAGCCCAAAAATAAAAATTTATGCAAAGGAAAACTTTACCCTGTTGACTGGAGATCCCAAGATCTGGGTTCAAAAGGACAACCTAATTATATAAATTGAGACAAATCACCGTAGGGGAGCTTGTGTACTTCTAATAAACCATTACGGGAGTTGATAAACTTCCTAGTCCATTTTTATCTAAAACAGTGATAGTGATATGAGGTTAAACATGTGAAGTGTATTGTAAAAAATCACATATGTCAGGGAGAATCCTATATGAAGTGTATTGTCGTCTACACAAATGGCATACCAGTTCAAGAACATCGTGTCTATTATGAGCTAGGAGACTAAGTGTATTTCATAATGGAAGGTTCAAAGGGTAACATCTACCTATCCTATCAATATCTAACCATTAATATTTCATTGCAACTTTCATGTGTTTTCAATCGATCTAGATTCATGTGGGGGATTGTTGGAAAACTCAACAAAACTTGTTACACTAACTTTGGACACATAGTTTTATATGTATATGTAGTACATATTTATATTAGTATACGTATTTGCATACTCCATGATGAGAGCTTCGCAAGGAGATAAGATGTGTCCAAACTGGAGTTGTTGTGAATGAGATATCAATTCTCAAAATAAGGCGTTTGATGTATAATTTAGTAGGTTCGAGTTTTATCTCACATCGGTTTGTGAACAAAAATTAGATGGACCAACTAAGTTATAAATTGAGTTTCCTAGACTCCATTCAAGAACACACACAAAAACACAACATTTTCATTAAAGGAGATACAAGTATTCTCCGATGAATTCTTAGGCAGTGTTAGTCAAGTCCGACAGTACAAGTTGTTTTGGCCTTTGTACCCTGAGAAACAGATAATGAATCTATTTTAAGACAACTGTGTCAAACACAGGACTCGGTCTTCCCAACATAACTCTATTTTTTATACATATTTATTTATGTTTTCATTTTATTATGTTGTAGTAATTATATTAGAACTACTACACATATAATACAGTTTGTATTTCTATCAAGTTATGTTTAACAATAATAATAAAATTATATTCGGGTACGATATATTTTTTCTACAATTATATACAAAATCACATGAGATTAATCATTAAAATAACTATCACAAATAATTATAGGGGTAATTAAATGCAAATTCAAACTCTTATCTTTAATTATAAATGTTAATAAATATCAGGTATAATCACATATATATTAGCATCTATCTAGGAGGAAATTTTAACTTTATGGTTGTGGTTCCTCAGTGGGTAGGAAAGACGCAGTGGAAATTTTGTAATTTCACGCAACTTTACTAGCAAATAATAAACACACAAAACACGGGCATGATGGTAATTGACCCCCGCCCGTCATTTCAACGTCTAGTGGCGAAGCCACGCTAGACATAGAATAGGCCGTGGCCCACCTACACAAAGCCAGTGAATTTGAGAGTATATAGCATGTGGAAATAAGAATTGTGACCCAATTAAAAAGCTATTTGGCCCTCCCAATTAAGTGGGTGACTGTGAAGATATATATTTTCCTTCCCTTATTTTAGTATTACGCGTAAATTAGATTACTAATTCCTTAATTTCGCTTCCTTAATTTCCTTCCCTTATTTTGTTCATTGAGAAAACTAGATTCTTCTTTTTCATTTATGTTCGTTCGTGAACATGTCAAAACGAACATTAATGAATATTTTATAGAACTTGAAAGTTGAAATATTGAAAGCGTGAACAAATTTGACATAAATAAAACCTTTTGCATGTTGCAACAAAACCTACTTCAAAAGTTCTGTTTTTAAGCTAAGTAATGGTTTTTTTCGTCCAAAGATCCAGCTAGTTTCGTTCGGAATGTCACAAAAATGAACACATCATTTTTTTGGCAATCCTTCAATGAGGAAATTACCTATTTCATCTTTAGTTTTAATCATTACAAAGTGCCGATCGAGTGATAACATTGATTTTGCTCTATGAGATTCCACTATTCAATATAGTGATAACATTGATCTTGCTGTATGAGATACCACTACCCTGGGGCTATTGAATGACTATATTATATCTGACCGAGTGAAAAATAATCAAAGTACATACCCAATCATAGCTACATTGGTTTTGATCTACTAGACTCTACTATTCTGGATGCCATCGGATGCTTATGGTTGGATGTTCATTATCATACTCTTTCCATACTTCTGTTATCAAGATAGTTATCTAAACATATATTGATAATATATGCGCAAGATTAAGTACTTCATATATAAATGCGCTACTGACTACGTGAGCTTTTCTAGACTTGTATTTCTCCTACTGTTTACTTGCAGTTTTGATCGAGTCAGATCCCTAATGTGGTTGGAGTTACAGGTGCTACACCTTCAGGGGAATAGATAGGACGCTGAAGCGCTCATAAAGGATTCTATTCGGATACTTGAGGTGCACTGTTTTGTTATAGAATGTGAATACGTTAAGTAACCTCTTAATGGTTGCTTGTTGTCATCTATGTGTCTGATTTTGGTTTAACTGTACAGGAAGCTGGGCTAGGTGAATCTTTCTTATGCATGTGGAGACTGCGGTATCTTGTTCAGGTTATGCTGCATTTTACACACACACACAGATACGTTCCAAGCAACAACACAAAAAAAATTAAAAATTGGCCAACTTATTTAGCTGAAGAGCATTGTGAAATTATTAAAACGTGGTCAGAAGAGGAGGAACTGAGTCTTGGGGGAATACCATGGATACACAACTAAGTTTCTAGAATTCCACCTTGAGGAGGCAATACTGTTAGATTCATATTATATTTATTTTATTTTTCAGTTAAGGATTAATAGAATTTATTTATTAGATACGCAATATTTGATTGAGAAGGATTATGATTATTAGTTTAAGTAGGATACAAATTACTGTCTTGAAAATCTGTAGATAGGGTTGGGGAGTTTTGAGCATTTTTCCAAATTAATTTGATCGAAGAAGTTAAAGAAAGAAATGTCATTATCAGGCAGCCGGGGTCCTATCAAATATTAAGTATCCAACACATAATGCACTTGTTGCTTTTTCTCATTCTAGCTTATGGGGAAGAGAATGTATTTACTGTGTGCTGCTGCAAGCAACAGGTTTACACCAAGTGTTATTCATTTTAGGAGAGGATATTGTTCGAGTACTTGCGATATAAGGTTTTTAGATTAGAGGGTGGTTAAGATTCTCAAATGACTGATCTGGATGGGAAAGTTGCAACTGTTTTTGGGGTTTTTAAGGTAGTATTCAGAGTTTGTCTCGAGAACCATGTGTGGTACTGATACCACAAGGGAAAGGCTTGATGGAAATCATGATTTGTTACTAAGAATAGATTACCAATATATAAATTAGTACAATTCTTATGATATAATCAGCCGTATATAATTGTATAATGTTTGATGAAACCTCACTATGTTCTAATTCCAATAGTATCTTATAACGACTAAACATAACCAAAACAAATCTCAGTACTCTAAAGTCTAAATAAGTAATATATTACTCAATAGAGAAATTTGACCTTAAATTATCATGTAGTAACAAGTCTAGTTATAACAGCCATTATCCAAGTCAGAATCATATTGTGACACTTGTGTTTAATTCCAATTGTCCGTAATTTTGCTTTCTCCATTAGTTTACTTCTAGAAATTTCCTGCAAGTATTTTCTAAAATGTTTGATTTAATCCATAGTCAGTAATACCGGTTACTTTGCCTTCTTTGATCCCGATTCCAACATATTTTGCTATCTTACTTAGATTACTTTTCTGGTCGTAAAAAGTGCTCTGATTTATCTACCCTTGCAGATCTATATCAACTCTAACAAACTAAGTGATACTGCGAACATACAGAGAAAGATATTGCATACAATTGAAGTATCAAAGGTTTGATACTGATCTTTACTATTAATGAAATTGGTTGATGATCCATTTTATCTTTGTTACCGCAAGAGTTAGTCTCATTTACATAGTTCTATAATATCTGACAACACATAATTTGGCATTATATCCTCTGTTATCGAGGTCATGAATTCAGATTTTCCTGCTTCTCTTTCCTGTCATCACATGTGTGCCGTCCTGCCGCTCCGTCCACATGTTTCCAAAAATATGTAATGAAGGTCTTGGGTCTGGACAATTTTTCAATCTACTTTTAATCTTATCCTAAAATCTATATTATTTCATTCAGCATTTTCTCTATGTGGCATATGATTTTGTAAACAATCTATTTTCGGTGTGTAGGTCTACATATTAATTTCATGGTTAACCATGGTCTGATCCTGCCTTTTTGTGCTGTTAAACTGTTAGCAAATATGATAGAAATTTTTGTATTGGTTAGGGATGGGAATCTTTGGAAACTGTGATTGCAGCTGAAAGCCTTGTACTGATTGTTCAGTCAACAGGGAGTTTGCATGAAGCAAAAGACCTTCTTCAAAGGTAAACATTCTTAAATCTGTAATAATTCTTGTAATGAAAGTGAAAAATTGTTCGAGTGCTTCCTGGGTGTAGCCTAGTTGGTTCTGGAGACGAGGTTATCTGGAAGTATACTGGATCAATTCCCATCCAAGCCAAGGAGGAATCTAATTTATTAGAAATTTTCCTTGCTAAGGGTGAATTGGTTGGTTGGGCCACCATCAGAGATGGCTACTCTGTGAGCTTGATTTACCACTCACGTGATCGACCTAAGGTGGTCTGGCATGGGCAAGTTGGGGTTGCCATAACATCAATTTTTTGGAAAAATGGTTTGATCCTGTGACTAATTTATGCTGTAGATGTCTTGATTCATGGAGAAGGTTGATTCCCGAAGACCATATTCAGGTTTCATCTATTGCTCCGCGAATCACCATTCTCTGTGAAGCTTGCACAAGACACAAGTTTCCTACTTTGAAATTTTAAACGCTAGATGTTTTATCCTTGCCTTTATTTATTATCTCCGGGCAATAGCTCCATTTAAATTGTGTTTCATGTGCGTATTATGTTCCAACTTGATGCCACATGCCACTTTAATGTATAGCAGCCAACATGCTTCACATGGCCAGGGTGGAGATTCTTCTATACAGCCAAATAAGCGGGGATACTTCTAGAGGAACTGCAATGATTGACAATGCGAAAGATCTTCTATGCAATTCGATAAGGTTTGATTGACTTGATTCAGCTTTTTAGTGGTTTTTATATATTTTTATCAATTCACTGAGGTCCTGCTTATCCTTAGAGTTCCTTTTTTATATTGACAAGGGACTGTGATGAACTCCATTAAGCTTCGATTTTATATGTTTCTTTCATGCATATGCTTCCTTTAGATTTTAGTTTGCTTCAATTGCTTGGTAATAAAGCTTTCGCTATGATGACATGTAAGGTAAATCGTCCTATTATCGTGTACGTCTTCTTCATAAGCTTTTCAACCGGATATTGAACTTTTAGCCTCCCTTTGATGAATGTCTGTACCATCAGTAAATTTTTGTTCTTGTCTCTACTGAAAGTATTTCCTCAACCCTGCTATTTGGATACTGTATATCTATAAGCTTTTATGTTATAAACGTGTGTTATTTATATACTACTTGCTGTTTGACAGGGTAGCTCGAGAGGCTTTGGAGAAGTTGAGAAAACAAGGAGCAAAGCGAAGTCTAATGAAGTATCTAGGATGGATACATATTCTAAGCGTACAGCTTTGCGTATACTGGTCAGTTAAAGCACACCATAATAACAACGTAATTTAATGGTGAAACGTACTTATCTTGGTAAGTCTTATGCAGTTGCAAGCGTTAAATGCTTTGAGCCAACTGGAAGTTACTAAGGTGCAGTTACAGAAACCTGTGGTAAGTACTTCTACCTTTCTTAGATGCTGCATATAAAATGTTCAGTTATTATCGTCAGGAGATTGCAGGAAAATATTTGTTTCAACTTCACTTATATTAATTATTATTCTAAACTCAGAGGTGGCAAAGGGTAGGTTGATTAATGGGTCAAATGTTCATTGTTTTGTGCGGGTCAAAACTGTTCAGGTTATTACATCTTATCAATATTTTATCAGTATTATGATATTTTTGAATAATAAGATTGTAAAGGTTGTAGGCATTTGAATACACGTTTTAAGCTACTTTCAACTCATTTGACCCATCTTCTTTGTTGCTATTTTCTTTAAAAATTCCGTTTTACCTGTTAAGAGAACAATATAGTTTGAATCAACCTATCTATAAGTATATGGTTTGAAATTGCAATGTGTAACACGTAAACTTGGGTCCAATTAAATTCATGAGGTTGAAAACAACATTTAAACAAAAGATTTATGTATGCCGCTTTCACGGGTATTCATGTTAATATTCTTCTAGATATTTGAATCTATAAACTCAAAATCTTAGTTACTGACGTAGGCATGTGTGACCCCCCTCCCAATTGGGAAAATAGGAGAACATGCTACTGTTGGGTTTATATGATTAAAACATGATTAAAATACAAAGTTAATTGTAACGGAAACTTAAATAAGTTGATCAAGTTATAAAAATAATTTAATAAAACCCACCAAGATCCAATTACATGCTAATTAAGATACACAACCATAGGGGGTTTAGATATTACAACCTTTGTTGACTTTGAACCCTTTTGGCAATTAGGGTGTTGATGAAGATAACAAGAGCTTAAGATTGAAGCTCCTCTATAGTTAGTTCACTAATAGCAATTGATTAACACTTGATGCTAGTCTTTAAACCCTTATAATTAACTCTCAAGCTCTTAAGAACAAATCACAATTTGTCTTAACAGAGAGCTTGAATTCTCTACTCTATTAACTACTAACTTTTAGTGTAAGTTTAGAGAGTAAAAAGGAAGAGAAAAATCTGCACTTGCATGGAAGTCTTGAACCTTTGAATGTATCATATATACACACATGCTTGCATAAAGTCAAGGATTAACCCATACATGGAGATGCATGCAAGTATGGGTGTGTAATCATGCTCAATCAACCGACAAAGAAGCAAACCACAACCAAAGGGAGGACCCCTTTGGTGTGGCCGGCCAAAGCAAGGGAAAATGGGGGGAGGGCCCCATTTTTGTTGTCTTGTGCAATTGTGGTTGTGTACAAGTTTTAATTCCAAACTCTTTTGGTCCAAAAACTTGTACATGACTTCTAAATTCACATTATATGAAAACATGCATTGGAACACTAACATTTCAATTAGATATTAATTTCCAATCTTTACAAGGGTTATTGATAATTAATCAAGAATCAAATTCTTTTAATCATTCAATTTGTGTTTAATGCTATTAGTGTGACCCTATAGGATCATGTGTCATTAGCAATATTAATCTTATAGTTAATCTATGAGCATTAAGATCCAACAATCTCCCACTTGCTCAACATGTAATTAAGATTGATATAGACAGTGGAGAACGTCTAGCAACATTTCACTGCCCCCAATAACACATGAAGAGGTGCCACTCATCAACATCCAATTTCCGAAGAGCTCTAAGCTAAAATTGGTATCACTAGGTAAGTTATCAGTTATTTATTTGTAATAGACATCCTGTTAAACATGAGACATGGATCGCTATTATTCTCATTTGTTGTTCAACTTTAAGTAAGGCGCCTTGAATGTCAACTCTTAATGAATAAGAGGAAAAAATTCCTTCTTGACTACATACGCCTCTTGTATAGTTCATATAGTACCCAATAATGGCCTTTATAACTGCCTGGCTAAAGAACAGCGGTTAAACATATCAAAGCACAATACTCCCTACACTTAAGTCCCAAATATGCATCTCAGGTCTAAGGATACAAAGATACTACCTTTATTCAAGATTCACTTATGACTATGATCCATGAAGTGATCTTGAAACGGGTCATGTCCAATACTTCTTCTCTAACCAATACCTATGAAACTTGGTTGCAACTCTTTGCCATTTCCATCTCATGAAAATCATCAAATCCAATTTCATATTAGTCTTATCACATAATTGTTCCCACAAATATGACCGACTATGGACAATTAGAATAAATTATTTATTCAAGGATTTAAACATGTTAATATGGAAACACCAAGTATTAATGAAAAGATCATATCACATATATCAAAAACATTACATAGTTGTTGTTTTACAAAGTTCCTAATTTCAATACTAAACATATGTAAGATCAAATCCAATCACTAGAATAACAAAGTCCCATGCCTCGAACATGACCCTCATGTTTAGCTTGTGGAAGGAGCTTCGTGAATGGGTCCGCCAAATTTTGATCTGTGTGAACTTTGTGAATACTGATTTCTCCAGCATTAACTACATCTCGAATATAGTTAAATCTTTTGAGAATGTGCCTGGTCTTCTGATGTGACCTTGGTTCCTTTCCTTGAGCAATGGCACCTTCATTGTCACAGAAGATCTCTATGGAGTCCTGAATGGAAGGGACAACATCTAGATCTCCGATGAATTTCTTCATCTAGGCAGCCTCTTGTGCAGCTTCCAAAGCTGCAATATACTCTGATTCTGTAGTGGATTGAGCAACCACACTCTGCTTGGAACTCTTCCAAGATACTGCGCCTCCATTCAAAATGTAGACGTATCCCGAATGTGATCGAGAATCATCTCGATCGGTTTGGAAGCTAGCATCAGTGTAACATGTTAGACTGAGCTCCTCTTCTGTTCCCCCGAAGACAAGGAACATTTCTTTAGTCCTTCGTAAGTACTTAAGAATTCCTTTGACATCCATGCAATGGTTTTCTCCAGGATTTTGTTGGTATCTGCTCGTCATGCTCAAAGCACACGATACATCCGGTCTAGTGCATAGCATGGTATGCATGATGGATCCTATTACCGAAGTATATGGAATTCCATTCATCCTTTCTAGCTCAACCTTTGTGCTAGGACTTTGAGACGAGCTCAAAATCGTACTATGTGGTATCGGAAGAAAACCTCTCTTAGAGTTTTCCATTTTGAACCTTTTCAAGACTTTGTCAATATATGCACTTTGACATAGACCTATAAGTCTCTTTGATTTATCTCTATAGATCTTTATACCAAGTATATAAGCCGCTTCTCCCATGTCTTTCATTTCGAAACACTTTCCGAGCCAGGCCTTGACGCCTTGTAGGGTCGGAGTATGGTTTCCAAATAGTAGTATGTCATCTACATAAAAGAATAGAAAGACAACTACGCTCCCACTAACCTTCTTGTAAACACAATACTCATCTTCATTTTGAATAAAACCAAACTCTTTGATTTTCTCATCAAATCGAAGATTCCATCTTCTAGATGCTTGCTTAAGACCATAAATGCATCTCTTAAGCTTACATACCTTATTAAGATGTTTTAGATCGACAAAACCTTCTGGTTGAACCATATAGACGTCTTCAAGTAAGACTCCATTAAGGTAAGCGGTCTTGACATCCATTTTCCATATCTTATAGTCATAATATGCGGCTATGGCAAATAATATCTCAATAGATTTGATCATTGCAACGGGTGAAAACGTCTCATCATAGTCAATGCCATGAGTTTGAGTGTAACACTTTGCTACAAGTCTAGCTTTGTAGGTATGTATGTTTCCATCCATGTCAATGCCATGAGTTTGAGCGTTCGCAGATCTTGCTCCCTACAGTCTTACTATTGGGAGGAAGATTAACCAAGTCCCATACTTTATTATCTTGCATGGATTGCATCTCAGTGTTCATGGCTTCTAGCCATTTGCTAGATTCAGAATCTGTTACAGCACTTTGGTAATTGAATGGTTCATTTAACTCAATCATCAAGTATAGATCTTTAGTCACGATGTAACTAAGTTTCTTGGGCTCATGACGAGTTCTACAAGATCTGCGAACGCTTTGTGTTTCGGTAGGTTCCTGATCAATCATTGATTCAAGTACAACAATTTCTTGTTGAGCACTAGTACCAATCTCTGGTGCATCTTGTGGTTCTTGAACTTCCTCAATTTCCACACGCCTCCCACTAGCTTCATCACTTATAATCTTGTTTTCTAATAATTCAGCTTTTCTGGAAACAAAGATATTGTTTTCCGTGGGATTGTTGAAGTAGTATCCTAAACAGTCTTTAGGATATCCTACAAATATGCACTTAGTAGATCTGGGGTCCAACTTGCTGGTAACTTCTTGTCTTACATAAGCCACACAACCCCATACCTTTAAGTAAGATAAGGATGGAACCTTTCCATGCCAAATCTCATAAGGTGTTTTATCTACTCTCTTTGTTGGTACCATGTTTACTATGCGAGCGGCAGTTTGTAAAGCATAACTCCAAAAAGATAAAGGAAGAGTGCTCTTACTCATCATAGATCAGACCATATCCAATAAGGTCCAGTTCCTCCTTTCGGACACACCATTGTGTTGTGGTGTTCTGGGTGGAGTAAGTTTTGAGACGATCCCACAACTCCTAAGATGTGTTAAGAACTCTTGACTAAGGTACTCACCACCTCGATCAGAATGAAGGGTTTTAATAGTCTTGTTGAGTTGATTCTCAACTTCACTTTGAAACAATAACATTTCAAATGCTTCGTGTTTATGCTTCATTAAGAAAACATAACCATAACGACTATAGTCATCAGTGAAGGTGATGAAGTATCTTTCACCATATCTATTCGTAGGTTTGAAAGGACCGCATACATCGGTATGTATCACCCCTAACAAATCCTTTGCCCTTTTACTACTACTAGTAAAAGGTGACTTAGTAATCTTGCCAAGTAAACAACATTCGCATATATCAAATGATTCTTTATCATTTGCCTTCAAAACACCATTGTTTTGAAGTTGGGATATGCGTTTCTTGTTTATATGTCCAAGACGACAATGCCATAGATAAGTTTCATTTAGATCCGATCTAAGTGCTTTGGTGTTTACATTATATATAGAACTATTATTTGAACAATCGAGGTTTACTTCATAAATTTTATTAAGAGGTCGGACCTCAAAATAAAACATTTCATTGTTATAAATATGAAATACATTTCCCATATCACGAATTGTAAAACCGCATTGTTTAATACATGCAACTGAAATAATATTCCTAGTCAAACTAGGTACATAACATACATTGTCTAAATGTAAAATAAGGACGGTCGGTAGTAAGAGTTCAAAATGTCCAAGTGAGAGGACCGCAACTTTTGCTCCATTTCCCACATGGAGTACCAACTCACCTTTCTTCAGCTGCCTACTCTTTACGAACCCCTGTAATGAATTGCAAATATGAGTTCCACATCCAGTATCGAATACCCATGTGTTAGGAGGTAAAGAGAATGTTTAAAGTTCTATATGAAAGATACCTGAAGTGCTAGTCTCACCAACCTTCTTCTTCCTCAACTCTGCCAAGTAAGAGGGACAATTCCTCTTCCAGTGACCAATAGCACCACATTGGAAGCAAGTGCCTTCCTTGGGCACTTTCATTTTTGGTGGAGGAGGAGGGATAAACTTTTTACCCTTTCCCTTTCCTTTGGCGACATTCGCCTTGGCCTTGGAGTATGGATGCTTGGGCTTTTGGATTTTGCCCTCTCTTATCGTGAGCACTTGAGGAGTTTTCTTGGGAAGACTGTTCTCGGTATTTTTAAGCATCGCATGCAGCTCCGAGACAGATTTGTTCAACCCATTCATATTGTAGTTCATCACAAAAGGATCGAACGATTTTGGCAAAGAGTTAAGGATCAAATCCATGGTTAACTCTTTGGAGACTGGAGATTCCAATCTTTCCAAATGATCAATATGACTCTTCATTTTGAGCACATGTGTGCTCACACTTTGTCCCTCTTCCATGCGACATGCATGAAACGCTCGAACAGTTTCGAAGCGCTCAATCCTTACTTGTTGTTGGAACATTTCCTTCAACAAAGCAATGATGTCATAAGCAGGAAAGTGCTCCAGATCCTTCTAAAGTTCTGGAGCCATAGTGGCAAGCATTAGGCATGACACATCGATGGAATCTTCAACATGTTTTATCCATGTGTCATGTGCCGCCTTGGGGACTGTAGGAGGCTCAGGATAAGTAGGGCTTTCAAGAACATAGAATTTCTTTTCTTGTTTGAGAACAATTCCCAAATTTCGAAACCAGTCAACGAAATTTGTATGGTTCAGTTTGTCCTTCTCAAGGACAAAACGAAGGGATATTGAGTGAGTGTTTGATGTGGTTCCATTTGGGGCCATCTACAAAATTCTAAACAAGAGTTCGATTTAGTATTTAATTCTTTTATAATTAATACCCTTTGTGTTTATAAAACATTAATTATTAAAGTCTAGGATCCAACGTCACAAATAAACAAATGGTTAGGTTTCCTTTATCCCATTTATTTATTTCGACAAGGTAGATAACGTTTATCAATTACATCATATATAATTCCTAGTATTATGGGATCCTTAACAACATTTGTTAATGTTGGCATGTTTGATCCCATCTATGACTCGGATTTCTAATGCTTAGGTGACCTTTATCACAAAAGATTTCCGATCAAATTATCCTCATGAAAAATGTGTGGTATTGGCCCATAACTAGTTATGAGAATCGCGAAAACCACATTGCTTAAGGAAGATAATCCAAGTGGTTAGGTATCCTTTATCCCACTAGGATCATACAAACTTAAACCAAGTGTTTTGCAAAAAGGATGGCATAGATTTGACTTTTAAAAGGGCTTTGATTGTTTTAACGATTCTAAATTTGTAAAAACATGTATCATGAACATTTCATGCATCAAACGTATCACGATATATTTATATATATAATTCATATTTATATAATTGGTTCCTTTTAGTTTGATAAAAGCTCATTTCATGAAACTACTACGCGCTCAATTTATAAACTATATATATAGATATATATCCTATATTTGTAGTTTGTCGCTTTGAACGCTTGAGAACCGATTTTAAGTCTTTTATTAAAACTTCATTTTATTTATTAGACTTTGGGAGTTTGGTTATCATAAAAACTATTTTAACATTTAACAAATCTTATTTGTTCATAATTTAAAAACAAGTTAAAAATTCTGAAAAATATGTTTCACGCGTCCAGGTGACTGTCCAACAGAATTCAACCCACCCGTCCCGGTAAGGCTTATTTTGGTCGAAATTTTCAGTTTTTCAGTTTTTAGTTTCCAAACTCCATGTGATGAATTTATATGTTTAAAAAATGTTTTCTAGCATGCAAATCCTATTTCATACATATAACATTGTCATATAAACATTCAAACATCACAAGCATGCAAGTATGTGTATAAATCAAGCCATGATTCTATTAATGATACTTGTGAGCTAACATAAGATCATTAAGCCCTTCCTAAGGGATACTTAATATATTACAACAAAGTCTTGAAGCTCCCACTTGCCAAAACAACTTTTGCTAGCAATAAGAACATCCAAGCCTCCATTTTTCCCTTTGATGCTCCATTCTTCAATCTTGTTACATTTAAATGAAATAAACTAGTCTAGTACTAATCTATTACAAAATTGAATGAATACCTAATTACTATTACATTCCAAATGAATAAATAATCACAACATCAAAATAAAGCATCACAAGGTCATTGGCTTGTTTATACACTTATCATCATATGAACATAAAACAACCTTTGTTTTTCTAATGCAACTTTTATAACCAAAAATGCATGTAAACTTTGGTTATAATAAATAACAATTATAAACTAACTAGTTGCCATAGAAAATACATATGATCATAATTTTGTCAAAAAGATAATCATACATATTTTCCAAAAACCAAGATTATCACATAATCTAAATATGATCTTAATTACATGTAAAAGTAGCTCTGATACCAATTGTTGGGTTTATATGATCTAAACATGGTTAAAATACAAAGTTAATTGCAACGGAAGCTTAAATAAGTTGATCAAGTTATAAAAAACAATTTAATAAAACCCACCAAGATCCAATTACATGCTAATTAAGATACACAACCATAAGGGGGTTTAGAGTTTCAACCTTTGTAGACTTTGAACCCTTTTGGCAATTAGGGTGTTGATGAAGATAACAAGAGCTTAAGATTGAAGCTCGTCTATAGTTAGTTCACTAATAGCAATTGATTAACACTTGATGCTAGTCTTTAAACCCTTATAATTAACTCTCAAGCTCTTAAGAACAAATCACAATTTGTCTTAACAAAGAGATTGAATTCTCTACTCTATTAACTACTAACTTTTAGTGTAAGTTTAGAGAGTAAAAAGGAAGAGAAAAATCTGCACTTGCATGGAAGTCTTGAACCTTTGAATGTATCATATATACACACATGCTTGCATAAAGTCAAGGATTAAGCCATACATGGAGATGCATGCAAGTATGGGTGTGTAATCATGCTCAATCAACCGACAAAGAAGCAAACCACAACCAAAGGGAGGACCCCTTTGGTGTGGCCGGCCAAAGCAAGGGAAAATGGGGGGAGGGCCCCATTTTTGTTGTCTTGTGCAATTGTGGTTGTGTACAAGTTTTAATTCCAAACTCTTTTGGTCCAAAAAATTGTACATGACTTCTAAATTCACATTATATGAAAACATGCATTGGAACACTAACATTTCAATTAGATATTAATTTCCAATCTTTACAAGGGTTATTGATAATTAATCAAGAATCAAATTCTTTTAATCATTCAATTTGTGTTTAATGCTATTAGTGTGACCCTATAGGATCATGTGTCATTAGCAATATTAATCTTATAGTTAATCTATGAGCATTAAGATCCAACAGCTACAACATGCAGAGGCCGAGAAAGCTCTTCTTGATTGCATTTCTGCGTTTAAACAGGTAACACACGGTTCCAACGATTTGTCATATAACACAAGTCATGATTACAGTTATACCCTCGTACAATTGTGGTAAAACAGAGAATTAATCAGCACAATATGTTTTCCTTGCATACAGTTTGGACTTCAGATACCATTATCTAGTTTAACTGATATAAAGGGTGAGTATCTCTCATGTTTGAAACATCTTTCTGCTTTACTAAGTAACTCGAAAGGCAATGGCTTGAAGCAATCAAGTCGACCTACTTTGCAAGGGGTGTTAAACAAAATCAAGCAAGTCGAAAGTGGATCATCGATGCCCAACAGGAATCCTTAACAAAATTATGGCTGAAGAATATCCCTTAGAACCTGTGGTTTATATTCTTTTATTTGTTTTATTACATGTTAGTCATTTGTTACATTATTCTGCTGCTTGATTAGCTGCACTACAAGTCCATAAGGCGCTTTACAAACGATTTTACCCGGTGATCCCAACAGTGTAAAGTTTAGATGAGAAGGTGGAAATGATATCACGTGGTGTTGTAATTTGTTGCATAGTTTTGAGCTATGGTTCATGACAGCTTTAAATCAAACAGATATAGTGATTTAATTCTAATTTTGAGCTATGGCGGAAATTTAAAGATTTCATTTTCAGATACATGATACAATTATCATTTTTGGATTAGATTTGATTTCATGAATTTATTTTTTTATCTAAAAAGAAATGACGTGGTCTTATATCTTTTGGTTGTTGATTACGCTAAGATGTCGAACGTATATCAGGTCAAACCCTACCTATGGATTGAACACAGTGTCACTTCATTCAGATAATCTAAAGTGGAAGTAAATTTTTATTTGAATAATTTGTTCGACTTAAGCTTAAAACGTTCTTTTAGCCACATGTAAAACCTTCAAAACTTCATTTAGATGCTGATAATAACAATAAGAATAAGTTAGATATAAGAATATAACTATTTATCAAATAGTACTACTATTCATAGGATAGTTATTTTTTTTTAAAAATGTTGGGTTTTCAGTAGACATGTTTTTAGACCTATGTTCATACAGAGGGAACCAAAATATTCTAGGTAACTAGAACTACAACCACAATATTTTATTTGTTTCTTCATAAGTACAAAATGGGAAAAGTCTTTCACAAACAACATGATACAGTAAAGCACTAGAAATACCTTAAATGTTAGTTGAAAAACATGGGACCAATATTTTAGTTTACAAGACATGAACAGTAATCATGAGCACCGTATCAAATGGGCTAAAAAAAAAAAGTCACTCAACAGAATCTGTTACATGCAATTAACTGGTCAACAATCAACATCTTTATTATTAAATTTGAGCAAGTCCACAGACAAAAATAAGTTAGCAGTGATGGATGTTCCATAACGTGTAACAACATTCTTTGCTATATTTAGATTCTCATTTTCCTTTCTAATAGTACTTTGTAAAAAAGAAAAAACAAAAGGTACTATATATATACCAAGTTTTAGACTTCTATTTCATTCCTAACTTCCATCACAATCTAACAAAATAACCATGAACGCTTTTCTTCAGCATGTAACAATTTTTTGCCTCTTAGCACATTTTTCGACTTTTTCGAGTGCTCAAAACTGTGGGAGACAAGGTGGTAATGCACCATGCTCAAACGGAAACTGTTGCAGCCAATACGGTTTTTGTGGAAACACTCCTGCTCACTGCTCTCCAGCAAATAACTATCAGAGTCGGTGCACTGGGAGTGCTACACCATTACCTTGCACTGGTAGGTACTAATGTTGGCTCGATCGTTATATTATCAGTATTCAATCAAATGCTTAAATACAGAAACGACCCAAGATGTAGTGCAAATGGGTTTTACACTTACTCTGCTTCAATAAATGCTGCAAAAGCGTATAACGGATTTGGTACTACTGAAAGTACTGATGACCGAAAAAGAGAGCTGGCTGCTTTCTTTGCTCAAACCTCCCATGAACAACAGGTTTAAATATGTGCTTACTTTTTGTATTAAGAAAGCAGCAAACGTACTTCATTCATCGAGTATGTTGATTAATGTGTGAAGTAATTAATACAATTGATATGAGTGTATAGGTGGATGGTCAACTGCACCAGATGGTCAATTTGCATGGGGATATTTCTTTGTGAGAACAAAGTCCAACAAGTAGGTACTCTGATTCAACTGAATGGCCATGTCCACAAAGCTACTTTGGCAGAGGACCTATTCAACTCTCTCAGGTTAGTTCCCACATTAATATGAGTTAGCAGTTACAGATTTAGTTATTTATTTCTATCAGTAATTTAGTTCTAGTTACAGATGAAAATGTATATTTACACTTAGACAGGTTAGATAGATTGGGTAACTGGTCAAAACTAGCTTTTCAAATGACCAACAAAATCTTTTTCCTCATTTTATCTAAATTGATAAATAGTGTAGGAGGTTGTTATGGACGCACATACGAGTACACTATGATCGAAGAACTTGTATTAGCCACTAAAATTTATTATAATTAAAATTAACAATTTCATTTCTATTGGTATATAACCAAATAACATATACCCCATCTTATTACATAAACAAACAGTATGCACAAAATACATATTAGACACTTTTAAGTTTTAAAACATAGACAAAGACTCGTATCCCGCTCTTACAAGATCATCACTACCAACACCTCTTACCATCACCACTCCAACACATCACGTGGCTAAGATGCTAGTTTACATATAAATGAGTTGAATTTGCTTATATAAATCCAACATTCTTTTACAGCAACTATAACTACGGGCAGTTTTGGAAAGTCAATAGGAAGGGACTTGATCAACAGCCCTGATCTCTTAGCCATGGACCCAACCTTATTATTTCAGTCAGAAATATTGTAAATAACCCGTCGCACATCGGTATGAGATAAGAAATTTGAGTTCTTATAAGCCTAAAGTAGTTGGCTACTAGTATCCTTCCACCGTGGTATTTAGTTGAACCTGAAGGATTCCCGAGTAGTCCATTAGTCGGATGTGTGTCAGTGTCTCTGGTTACGGAGTGATCACAAACATCATCAATGGTGGCTTGGAATGTGGGAAAGGTCGTAACGATAAACTTGAGGACAGAATCGGATTCTACAGATGATATTTCAGCATTTTGGGTGTTAGTCCCGGAGGCAATCTGGATTGTTACAAGCAACAGCCTTTTGGTTAATATTGAGTTTTCTCCATTCTCAACTCTAATTCAACAAGTGTATTTCATTTGTCAAGTTTAATTAACAAGTGTATGGGTTTCAAATTTAATCAACAAGCAATTCTTGTAGATTCAACAATTTGATCATTAAATATTGGTTATTTTCAATAATACTTTCAACCAGATCTTCGTAAATAAGGTTACAAGTCCCGTCCCAAAAAGAAAATATCAAAGGGTAAAAATGTGTATCCTTGATATTAATATACTGATATGTTATCAAGGCCGCGGACACTTTAAGCTTTTACTAAGCCACTCAAGCTCGAGCCGAGGAGAGCTTTTACTCTAATGTAATTTTGCAAGTAAAATGCGCCTGAATTTATTCTAATATAGTTCAGCAATCCACCCAGAATTGATTCTTTTAGCTGGATCCAGGGGCCCTTTGTAGTTTATAACTCTAGAAGAGGCATGTAATGTTGTATTGATATTCAGTGGCCCTGCCGCCTTGGTGTAATCTTTTGAATACTTCAACAGCCTTTGCATAGATATCCATATATCCAGACTAATACTTACACACAAAGCTCTTGCTGCATAAGCGATACTCAGATAACGCTTTGCAAAAGTGGCACTCTTTGACACTGCAAACCATGTGATCCAGATGAACCCAATCCAACCTGATCGTATGAATGGTTAAGTGTCGCATAACAAACACATGGTTAGTGAAGAATATGATCGCTAGTATGTAACATATTACTACTAAATTTTTACTTCATCTCACTCGGTTTAAGTGGGGCGTCAAAATTACTTGACCCTTTGGGTCAGGCAATTGCAACATAGGTAGTGTCAGCCTATTTACCATATTTGGGATATAGTTAAAAGCTGGTGAAATAGATTTTATAAAACCGCCTTTTCTAATTAAATGATTTACAAAGCCTTAAACATTAAAAATACATTTTTGACAACTCTCAACACGTTTGACTTGTTTAGTTAGGTGTGTTTTCATTTATTTTTCTTTGTTTAACCCATCAGAGATAAAACAGAACGTTTGTAAAAGGGTACAAAATTCCTCCTTCTAGAGCAATTTATATCTAGGTCGAATAGGTTACAACTTACAATTACAAAAGATGGTGAAATATACAGTGAACCCTTGACCAATGAGCTAGTGGTAAGGCGTCATGTTTCTTTATTAGAGGTCACGTGTTCGAATCTCACTACATAAACATCTTGGAGGTGGCTAGAAAAAGGGTCGTAAATGTTCCCGGTAATACCTCGGTTAAGCCTCTCCGCTTACATCTGAGTAAAAAACTTGAACTCCCTTGGTAACTTAAAATAAGAAAGATCTCCTTATTTTACTCGTTTACTCACTCAAATATTAACCGACTCTAATATTTGAATATAATAGTAATTTAATATATGAGCAACAGAGTGGATCCATTTCCACAGCTAACTTGTTAAGATTTGACTCTAGTTACTTAAAATATTTTGAATTAATTTGGTAGTATTTTCAAATTATGAGATTTTTGATGATGAAGTTAAATACATCTGTGCATAATATTTTAATCATTTCTTCGTATATACAAACGAAAAAATATGTTTCAGAAACAATTTGATGACACGATATTTTTTCACTATTCACCATCAACATTTCGTAAATGGATACATGTTAAAACGGTTTACGAGTCCAATCATATACTAGAACAAAACACCCAAACTTTAATGTCGATCAGTTGAAAAACATCAAGCTGAGATGTCGTGTATCCTGTAGCTCATGGAACCAATATTTTAAGTTACACGAAGTCAACAGTTCCGTATCAAATATGGCCGAAGAATAAGTCAGTCAAGAGATTTAATTTTGCTACATGCATGTAATTAACTATATGGTCAATTAGGACCGGATTTGAGCATGTGTAAGCTGCTCAATCGCATATATCTCAATTTTTCAGGGGTTCAATTTTTAAATCTAATGTTTATAAAAATTGAATTTTTGAACAGTATTATCCATGTTGAAGGATATCTTATGATGTAGAAAACTTTTCTTGTTGCGTTGATTTCCTACTTCTAATAGAATCTTCTAAGGTCATCTCCTCTTCAGCTTTGTCCAAACCTCATAGACAAAAAAGAAAGCTAAACAGGGGTTCAAGATTGAGTTCATCGGACCTTGGAAGTTCGAGTGAGTTAAGCTTTCCTTCGTTTATTCCCTAATCCTCTTAACCGAGTAACTTCCCTCCTCTGGCTTTCTCCAGTAGGTTGCCTCTAGAGCTGTAGCTGTAGGTTGTAGGTATAGGCTGTAGTTGTAGCTTTACGTTTGGAGCTTTTCGCGAAAAGCTACTTCTGGTAGCTTTGAGAATTTGAGCTTTTCGTAGATTCTAAAGCTACAGCTTGTACATGACAAACAAGACTTTTATTTTCATAGGAGCTTTTTGTTCAAAAACTAAAAGCTAAAGCTCCTAAAAGCTTCATGTCAATGCCAAACAGGCCCTTAGTCTAGCATTTCCGGTTGCTGTCCTTCGCTTCAGGGCTTGTCCCTCGGTATGGTCAGTACTTCATATTGTTGGGCAGCGAAGCTTACACTTGTTCACTAATTACGAGGGTTCACCAGGGCCTCTTTCCTCCCTTTTCTGCTCACTCGTAGGGGTCTGGACCCCACAAAGGAAAATATGTTTAATAAGATTGGATCAAATTATCGAAGTTACAACCGAACAATTAAAACTTAGGTTGATATTATTATGGAAGAATTGAAGATGTAAGTGTGTTAGGAGGAAGATAACTCATTTTGTACGTTTTGGTCATTAATTACTCTTACCATTATTAAAAATCTCCTGTTTAGCACTTAACTTTTTAAATTTTACATTTAACCCCTACTACTAAAAAATGCTAAAACAATAAACAATATTCGTACAATATAGTAACAGAAAAGTAGAAACCCGTACTTTTTATTATGAAATATTGTTTTGAATTATTACCAACTCAAACTTTAAATTTTGACTATGATTTTAAGAAAATACTGTATACCCTTGAGATTAAGATTATAAAAGCATAAAAATATTTTTTATGTATCATTAGAGAGAAGTTTGAAGTTAATCAAAGAATATACACACGATGCATTATAAAATTTGCTAGCCAAATTTTTTTGTTAGCGTTTCTAACATATAACGAGATCTTACTTATTCATAATTTAGTAGCCCTAAAACTCACGGACCGCCCTTTGGTCAACAATCAACATCTTTATAACGTGTTAAAAAAAGTCCGCAGAAGAAAGTTAGTTATTTGCAGTCAATTTGATATATAACGTGTTAAAAAATTTCCGCTCTTTCCTGTATTTAGATTCTTTTACTTTTCAATGCTTTAATTGTTGTTTAAAATAATAATAAACTAAGAAAAAGAAAAAATTGTAAGGAAGAAGTACTCTAAATACACCAAGTTTTAGACAAAGGTTATAACATCCTCACTTTCGTCACAATTTAACAAACAATGAATACTTTTTTTCAACACGTAACAATTCTTGTTTTCGTAGCAGCTGTTTTGACCGCTCAAGACTGTAGGACACAACGTGGTAACGCACCATGCTCAAACGGAAACTGTTGTACCCAATACGGTCTTTGTGGAAACACTCCTGATCATTGCTCTCCAGCGAATAACTGTCAGACTCAGTGCACTGGGAGTGTTGCACCATCAACTTCCACTGGTGGTACTGATGTTGGCCCGATCATTACTTCATCAGTATTTGATCAGATGTTAAATACAGAAACGACCAAAGATGTCATGCAAATGGCTTTTATAGTTGAGCTTCTTTTATAGATGCTGCAAATGCGTATAGTGGATTTGGTACCACTGGATGTACTGATGACTGAAAAAGAGAGCTCGCTGCTTCCTTTGCCCAAACTGAAAACCGAATTCAAATTAGTATATATATATCTTGATCATATGTATGTGAAAAGGCAATTGGTTTTGGTTTTTTGCACTTTAAATTCCACTTCTTAATGCTTAAGTGTATCTACTTTGTATGGTGTAATCATACATATTTTGAGCTTTGTTTACTAATGGTTATTTTGGTTAAATTATGATATTTTATGATTTTTCAGTTTTAACCGAAACCGAACCGAATTTGAATTCGGTTTTCGGTTCGGTTTCCAAATCTGAATTTGAATTTTGGTTCAGTTTACGGTTTGCTCTCAAAAATTTCAAAACCAAATAAACCAAACCGATTAAACCGAGAAAACCGAAAACTCAACTGATGAACACCCCTAACCTTAACACTACACTAGGCGATTTTCGTAAATTGAGTGTGCATGTTATAAATTTGTGAAGTAACACACGATTGATTTGCGTGCATAGGTGGATGGTCAACTGCACCAGATGGTCAATTTGCATGGGGATATTGCTTTGTTAGGGAAGAAAATCCAACAAGTAGGTATTGTGACTCCACTGAGTGGCCATGTCCACAAAGCTACTTTGGCAGAGGACCTATCCAACTCTCTCAGTAAGTTCCTAACTACTTGCAAAGTAATCAACGAGGAAAATTTATGGAAAGTTCGACTGGCTGGAGTGCTGGACCGATTGGGTAACCGAACGAAAAGTTTTAGATCAAAAGGTGTGAGTTTCTAGTAGTGTTCAAAACCAGTTTATTTGCTGGACCAACACAAATTTTCTTCATTATTTTCAAATTGATACATTGTTGGTCGGGAAATTTTGTGCTGTTACGTGCTTTGTGTGTAGTAGGTATTGCTTTTTATCCTTTAAGCCACAAGAATGAATATATAACTGTAATTGACATATTCTCATATTAAAGAGCTGAATTACATCCAATTTTTTCTACAGCAACTACAACTATGGGCTATTTGGAAGGTCAACTGGAACAGACTTGATCAACAGCCCTGATCTGTTAGCGACGGACTCAATCTTATCATTCCAGTCAGCAATATGGTACTGGACGACTCCACAAGGTAACAAGCCATCAAGCCATGATGTTATCACCGGAAGGTGGAGTCCATCAGCTGCAGACGTAATCAGCCAGACGTGTCTCTGGTTACGGAGTGATTACAAAAATCATAAACGGTGGATTGGAGTGTGGGCAAGGTCGTAACAATAAGGTGGTGGAGGATAGAATCGGGTTTTACACAAGGTATTGCATGCTGGTCCTGGAGATGATCTTGATTGTTAGGACAAACAGCCTTTTGGTTAAGATTGAGTTCAGTAGCTCTTGTTACTTACGGTAAAGAACTTGTCTAGCAGATATATTTATTTGCCAATTTTTATTGAACAGGTGTATGACTTTCAAATTTAAACAATAAGAGTCCTTGTGGATTCCACGATTTCATTTATTTGAATTTAAAGGATGATTTCCATAATATTAATTTGATGTCCGCAACTATACGGATAACGGCTTACCAAGGGAATAAAATGTGAGGCATGTCATTAAGATTAATAACTTTTGCTGTAATCTATTTTAGCAACAAAAAAATACGCCTGATTCACTAAAATATATTTCAGCGATCCACCCAGAATCAACTCTTTCAAGTGAATACAGGGCATCTAGTTACAACTCAAGAAGTGGCATGTAGAGTTGTAGTTATACTTGGGTGGCCTTGGTCTAATCTTTTAAATACTTCGACAACCTTTACATAGACTATCACTATATAAAGACTAATACTTACAGACAAAGCAATATATTTCAGAAACTGCAACAAACAAACTTCCTGTTTATTCAACTTCTCTAATTACAAACGTCAATTTTAGTTAAACATGACTACAGGTTACTGGCTCTTTAAAGTAGCCGTGTTGTGCAGACCAGAAGTTTTTGCTGCATAAGCGATGCTCAGATAACGCTTTGCAAAAGTTGCACCCTTTGACACTGCGAACCATGTGATCCAGATGAATCCAATCCAACCTGCGACCATATCAGGGTTAAGCGCGTAACAAACACATTGTGAGTAAGAATACAATAGCTAGTACTGAACATATTACTATTATTTTTCACTTCATCTCACCCGGTTCAAATAGGGAGCGTCAAAATTACTTGACCCAAAAGGTCGAGCAATCCTAACCGTACATAATTGAGCTGGCAGTTTCAACCTCTTTGCCAAAATTAGTTGATTTTGGGTAATAATTTAGAGTTTGCAAAGTCAGCTGGCTAGGGGTTCAGATGACGGGTCAAATCTCTTTAAAAAATCCTCTTTTCTAGTGAGATGATTTACGACGTTTTATGCATCAAAAATACACTTTTGACAACTCTCAACATGTTTGACTTGTTTCCTTGTTAGGTATTTTTTAAGTATGTTACATGTTTATCCCGTCAGAGATAAAACATAACCTTAATCAACCGATTTGTAAATGGGTTCAGAATTCCCAACTCTAGAAGAATTTGTCTCCAATGGGTCAAATGGTTATAACTCCTATCTAACAAAGATGGTTAAAATCAAACTTGAGTCAAGCGGTCAAAATTCATCCAAAATGTATTCATTAGCTTACAACCGTCAATCTGTCATATTCGATACAAGAGTTAGTCAATATAAGGACAAAAAAAGTGTTGGCAAATCAACCCGTCCCATATTAACCCATTTCCACCATCAAATTCCCACAGTATATAATTTGTCTATGTTCAGAAGGCTACTATGATGCTAGCGGAAAAAGAATGATGTATGAAATGACAGAAAAAGAAACGCCAAATACCAGCAGCAACTAAAGCAGCTATGATTGATGAGATTGTTACAGTGAAGGTAACAAAAGCAGCAATGAACAAGAGCCCAATGTACATTGCTGTCAGACAAGCAAAGAAAATAGCTAAGAAGCCTCCAACGGCTGCCAACGAGATGAGCAGGGAGATCACTATTGCATTCACAGTTGCTGCCGCAAAGAACAACATAAACACCAGCACTCCAGTCAAAGCTAAAAATGTGACTATCCCAGCCTGCATCAAATGCGGATATTTCAAACATTACAATTGGGGTTTGAAGATCTATCCTTGATTGGTCATTTAAAAATCAATTACGATTGCAAACACATACACAGTGTCATGTTTACAGTATGATAGTTTGTAGTTTGCATAAGATACAAGAGAGTTGTGAATCAAGACCAACTAAAGTGCACACTACATAGGTATCAGGTATGAGACATTTTAAATCAAAAGGAAGCCTGGAAGAGTTAGTTTTCCAAAAAGCAGCAAGTGCTACTAAATGGTTAAGGGAAACTGTAGTGTCTAATACCTTACACGGAGATATTAAATGCCAATCTTCGATATACATATAATTTAAACAGTGATAAAATGAAAAAGGTTTTTTACGTCCAGAATGCAACACATATTTAATGCTAAATTACAAAATATTCCAGATAAAATTAACTAGAATGAATAGCTAGAACGACAGTATCAAGAAAAGGAAGGTAAAGAGCACAAGAAGGTACTCAACTTTATGAAAACTTCATTTGAGATCAACTTTTGTTTTCTGTCTATTAAAGGGGCTCAGCTTTCTCTTATTATCTAAAAGGGACCTTTTCACCAGTTAACAGTTACGTGTGATATAACAGGGCAATACAATGACACGTCGCATTTTCCTGAATCAAAATTTATACTTTGATACCTTAAATTAACCAAAATAGTAAAAATAGTTCAACACCTCAAATGAAAATTTTCTTGCAGTTCAGTACCTTTTTAAAACCAGAGAAATGCATTTTGGAGTAACATAGTATGCGTCTTTCCTTGATCAGGGTAACTTATTTTATCTTCCATATGTAGGTAACATGCTACCCTAAATTTGACAGGCATATCCAGTAGCAGGTTACCCCCCTATCAGATGCCACATCATTGTAACTGGACCTCAATCTTGGTAACAAACTATGAGCATTTTCCCAATTTGGGTAACATAATACGCATGTTCTCAATTTGGGTAAGACATGACACACGTCCTGTCAATTTTGGTAACATACTATACATGTTTCCTCAATTTAGGTAGCGTTCTTTCACCTTTTCTTTTTAAATCTAGTCAACTGCCACATCAATGACATCATCATAACAGGATTCTAGTCCACATTTTTGCAGGTTATGAGGTCAAATATTACCCTATTTAAAGAAATTGCATAAGCATATGGGAAAATTTAGGGAAATATAAACAAAGCTACCCAGGTTGAGGAAACGCATGTGATATATTACCCTACCAAATGCAATTTAAGCTTTTCGAGAAGCTATAGATATTGTTATTTTTACTAGTAACTCACTAATTAAAAAACAAAGAAAAAGGTACCTTTTAGGTTGAAAAAAATACATTGAATACCTTTATATGATCAAGATTTACACTTTTATGCATTTAACTAAAGAAGAGAGTTGAATACTCCCTCCATTCCAAAATAAGATGACAACCATCTAGAAGGGACACAGTTTTAGGAATGCATAATTATTGCACTTTTAGATACTCAAATGTGTGTTTTACCCTTATCATATCACTTTTACAAAGCACTTCCATGACCATGTATAAGTAAGGGGCAGAAAAGGACGTTATCAAAATTTTCTATATCCACTTCACCAAGTTCAATACATACTATAGAACTTTTGAGTTCAGTACGTACCAGTGTAGTTAAAGGCGAGAAAGGCAAGCGCCTAGGCGAAGAGGCGAGGCATTTTTATGAAGACCGCCTTTATATACCTCAGGCAAGCGTTTTACAGAGGCGGTGACCTTTGTTAATTAGGCGATAAGGCGATCGCCTTTTCAAGATTTAGGGTTTTGGTTCACTAATGGCTTTATTTTGAACTTCTAACGTCTCCTTTTTTAATAACAATTGAATTGGCAAGATTGCCCTTTCTAATATTATTTGTAGATGATTATAAACTTGAATTAGGTCATTAGGATTAGATTGAATTTAAAGTTTATCTATTTTGGGTTTATTCTCTATAACACGATTATCTTAAGAGTTATGCATGTTTTATATCTTCAAATTATGCCTTTAATCTTTATTTTTATGTTAGATTATGTGATATAAATTACTAGCATAAATGAACAACTTAGTATACCCAGGCGATTGCCTTTTTTTGCCTCTAGACTTAGGCAAGTACAGAAGCATGTCGCCTTGGCTTCGCCTTTAACTACCTTGGTACAAACAACAAGATTGGTAAAATTGGATATGTACTGGTCTACGAATTACATATAGATCATCCTTTAGTTCGCCAATTAAGAGAATTTGTTAATTATATTATCTTGTTATGAAATTTGCCCTAAAAGGAATATGAGGATTCTATTAGGCAGGCTGTGTGTGTATGTGATCGCTTATGAGGTTTTCAGTTACTAAAATTGAATTTGGGCTACAAACTTCTGGCTCTCGAGGAACAAAGCCTAATTCGCCTAATAATAATATTAAATTGAACAAAATAGAATGAAAAAAGTAAATAAGAATAAAGATAAAGATAAAAATAAAAATACTTACAGAAACAACCAAAAGACCGCGAAGATGACTATTATCACGACGAGTCCAAATTAAAAGATCGCGACGGGCATTATCGATAGCTTCACGAAACAAAGGAGCCGCCTCAATTAACGATTTCTTAATTCCCTGAGAAGAACTTTTATCGAAAATTGATCGAATTAGATGTTCGAAAACGCCCTTCAGATTTACATCATTCGCAATTTTCCCTCTCTCTTTTGAATTGTGATCGGTGTTAGGTTTATTACTCGATAATGATGATGATAATGTTGATGAAGAGGTTTCTTTGTTTTCATCTTCAACTACTAACGGCGGTAACGCGCCGCCGTTAGTTTTCTCCGTTGCATCACCGTTCATCACCGCCATTTTCCTTTTTTATTTTATTTATTTATTTTATTTTGTTTTTGCGTGAGATATAAAATAGAGGTTGAAGGAGGAACAGGTGGGTTTGTGATTCGAATTGGGTGATTTTTATTGTTTATAGCCGTACGATTCTATGACTAAATCAATCACTCGATCTAACGGCTTGAATGATGTCCACGTCAAACTGGGTTGGGATGTGGTAAATCGACACGTGGGCGCAGATTTTAAATACAGATCGAGAACCGCTGTTGTAATAAAGAGTCGTGCTTGTCAGTCATTGGTTATGGAAGCAACATGCTAGAATGTTATTCCGTATTATGTAGATAATAACGAGAGACGGTGTTATTCCGTAATTTCTAGATAAGTAATGTAATTATGGAGTATTTAATTTAATTAAACTTTTTATTTTAACAAAGTATCTTGTTTAATGTGTTCGTGTTAATATTAATCCTGAAATTTCTATAACTACTCGTTTAATATTACATATGTGTTTTTATATATATTTATAATTTAATTTATGATTTATGATGATAAATGTATCTCTAACACTATGAACTTTATCATGTTTATAGCATACTATATGTTACACCAAATTTTTATAGAAATTATATTGTATAAACTTCATCAAGTCTACAACTAGATCTCATTTCTATTACTATCATTACATAATATTTCATATTTAAATTTCTTTTCTTATACACCCTTCTTTCTGTATTTGTTATCCAACTAAAAAATACACAGTTAGAAAAATATAATAAATAAAATTTACTTCTTTATAAAATGATAATTTTATTCTTATTTTTTAAAATACCTTTTCATGTTATATATATATATATATTTAATTAATACTCATTTATATATGAAAGCAAACAATTAAATTAAGATAAATAAAAAAGAAAAAACATAAACTATAATTTTGAATAGGTTAACATATTTACTTAATTAATAAAAATAATTATAAACTTTATATCTTACACTATAGTTACTTGTACACACTTACCCTTTATTTACACTTAATTGCACCTAATTTTTGGTAGCCAAAAACATATATAATATTTCCATGTAACAAATGATGATAGCAATAATTAGGTTCATAAATAAAATAACCATTTTAGTCTTTTAAAGGTATTTATTAAAATAACATAAATAATAAATTAAAATGAAAAGATCAATAAACTTTAAACTGTTAATTTTTATTGGACCATCAGGTAATATAAATATCTTTTTCCAACAGTAAATGTAAATTGGTGGGGGGAGTCTATATTATTTGTCAATTAGTGGACACTCGTGCAAAACAGCAGAGTATTTATTCCATTTAGTAATTTTATAGTACACTTATTTATTAATAGACTAAATTGCATTCCATTTAATATACAATTATATCTTAAGTATTAATGTCATTTTCAAAAAAAGGTAAAAATAGATTGGTCTATTTCGTTAAAAACAAAGGTATTTATGTTATTTCCTTTCTTTAAATATTGAACTTATTGAAGAAAAGAGGTAAACCCTTTATAAAGGTGTAAGATACATATGAACCTTGTAATGAAATTCATGAACCTTGAACCTTGTAATGAAATTCATGAACCTCGTATATGGACATTACCATATAGTTAGCGAAGGAAAAACATGCTAAACATACACATGATTTTTATATATTTTAGTATATAAATATTTTAATTCTTTAATAATATAAGTGTTGCGCATAAAACAAATATTTTAATTAAAATAACTTTATTATATGAATTCAAAGCTTACAATAATAAACGTCATTATTTGTATTACTTTTTTAAATACGTTATACTTTATTTTTAAATAAACTCATCTTGAACTTATGTAACATAATTTTGTTTGTATATGTTATATTTTGTTTCCAATAAATTTAAAACCTAGACCATATCCAACGTGTTACTCTTTTAAATACGTTATAGTTGTACTATATCAAAATAAATTTGTTAGTATCTATACTACTTAATAATACACATTTGGACCAAAAATTTTAATCTTAAAAAAAGGGACAATGCAAATTACTAAATTACTCTCCCTAACATCTGTCAATTTGTAATTGCTAGGGAGCACATATGAATGTTGTAACTGCTAGGGAACACATGAATTAAAAAAGATGACCCGGAAATGGAAAATGAATTATTATTCTAAATTTTGGTCAAAGTGATCTACAAATGACAATGACAGTTATTATACGAGATTGCATAATTTTGAGGAACAAATGATGCCTTAAATGTTGCAACTGTTGCTATTACATCATAACATAATTTAAATTGTACATGCCTTAAGTGCACCACATTCTGTATGCTTTCTGATGCTTGCAAACAAGTATATACCAAGAATAAAATCAATAAAATACTATAAACATCAAGAATCTAATCTTTAAAACTATACCTTATACTTGCATAAAAGTCATAAAATCTGGTTTGCTAAATTTCTGCACCTGCTAAATATACCATAAACACTAATTATTGCCACAGCTGAAATCTTGCGATTTGAGTTGTCAGTAACTTGATGAGCAAAATCTGCCATCCATTAAACATTATCTGTTCACAATTATAGCACCTATTTTATGTGTATAAATAAGATGCATATTGAAAAAGTGACATACATTTTGATTTAGCATTCTTATACTTACCATCACACGACAATGGACACTAACAACTCTCTCAACAATTCTGCTCCTGTTACTGATGTCAAGGCAACGCCTGCTGTCATACCACAGGTAAGGATTCATAAAATCCAACAATATGTAATTATCTAATTGCATTTTAATTACCTATTGTATTTCACTGATTGACCGAATGAAAAAAAAGAGGAAGCGTGAAGAAAGCTTAAGAACCTGAAATTGGGACGACAATATATACATCAATAGTTCTAATGATGAGGAAGAAGTCACTATCTTAAATGATACACCGGAGTTGGAAGTTGTCGATCTGGTGCCCATATAAACTGTAAATCAAGTGAGGGTACAACATGTTGCTGTGTTAAACCGAAGCAGAGTATACGGATTGTTTGATGAAATATTATTTAATGATGATGAAGCCAAAGATGCAGCTACTGAAGCTGATACCTAAGCTGATGATCACACGACCGATGAACATGGAGAAGAATAATAACATAAGTTACTAAGACTATGATATAGTCAATTATCATTCTTTCACTATTATGTTTCGTATTTTACTTTATTATGGTTAATTTGTTACATCAATAATAAATTATTATCTTATTTACCACGATGATCATTGATAATAAATTAGTAACTGGTGAGTGAGTAAAGTTACAATTTTATTTTGATAATATTTAGATCATGCACATGAAAGAAGCATCATTTTTGTTTACTACAAATAATTATAATTATAATTATGACTGCACCCAAAAAGGCTAAAGTACCATGAATAGTATTTAATTATAACAATCCTTTTACGATCTGGGAAACTTCAACTTTAACACAAAACCACAACCCTAATCGACACTTCCATAACTAAATGGAATAAAAATTGTCACCCATAGTCTCCATCACTATGAAAGCTCAATATTCACATATAATGGTAGAATTATATGACACACGATGGCATGTAACTAGCATAGTTGCACACATATGTAAGATTACCAATCAATACATACATGTTCCAACCATCACACTAAGATGACATGTTCTAGACTCTGAGCTCAACTAACGTTTTACATATATAGGAATATATTTTAACTTCGTCACCCTATAGTAAACCAAAAAACATATTTTTTATAGCAAACTATGCCTTAAAACACAAATATAAACAAATGATATTCTTAGTAAATCATTCCCCCAAAAAGTTTATAAATATATATATATATATATATATAACAAAATAGAATCTACAATTTTGTTAAAAAACTTTAACTTTTCCCTCACAAACCTGCATTGAAAGATCTTGAACAGATTCTAAGACGTTTTAGTGTTTGTATGCAAAATAGCCAAAAGATGACATTAAATAAGTAAAAAGGAAAAAAATTTAGTGCTTGTATATGTTTATGTGCATATTTTTTAAATGGATCGAAATAAACACCTAGCATCTCTGAAAGTGACTTTTAAAACATAACATCAGATTTGCAAGTTACGTGATCATTGCCTGAGTGAGTAACTGTAGAAGTAATGTTGGTCCCTTTTTGTTAAGGTTTAATGAACTACTAACAAAAAATGTAAATGTAGACAAGTAAATGCAAGTTTAAAGTTTTTTTTTATTGATATGAATGAATGAATAGTTTACAAAGTCTACTGCGAAAATAGACAAGACAAACTAGTCTAAATAAACTAACTTGTGACAAATTTGGCTTCAACAGATCATCAGCGAATAGCTCGATGTTGATACTCAATGATCAACACTTAACACATAAGTGAGGGCACTTGGTTCACTGATATGCAGGAATGTGCTTAAATCAAAGGTCGATCACGAATACAAAATTCTGGACTTCAAATATGGTTGTTGAGTGTGGTATTTATAGTCACATAAAGTAACTCTAAACCCTACACGTGTCAACACCACATTTTTTGGGTACATGATATAGCCTAAATTAGACATTTATAGGGGCGATATCGATCTGATTTGTATATTATTTTAGTCGTTTTATAAACTTTTAATATTTAATTAGTCTAGTTTAGTTTCAGGTTAATAATCGATAAGAGGTGAAGAAAAGATCAAGAAAAGAGTGATTTTTGCAGCTTTTGCGAGGCTATACGGTTTTGGCCATAACTCCCTCATACAAACTCCGATTGAGGTGATTCAAGTGCCCAAATTCTTGGAACTCAGAGGGCTACAACTTTCAAAAGGGGACTTAAGGCTAAAAATGAAAAGTACCCACCGGGTAGGCCTAATACCCGCGGGGTACTCATGTTTTTCTAATTTCAAGCCCTAGCCGGAATTAGACTCTCATCCGGGTGGGGAGGCCCTTGTACCCGTCGGGTACTCATATTACTCACGGGGTAGAAGGGTCGGTTACAGCTTTTTGGCCTTAATTATACCCTAAACCGTAATTATCATTAACTAGTTGATTAACCACGAATGAAGGCCGATTTTGGGAGCTTTTGGGGACACCCTAAGCAATTCATTCCTCTTGTAATCATCATAAGAAGTTTGTGTTTATTTCTTTTCATTCGAATCTTCATTGTTTTATGTTTAATTCACTTTTGTAACCACATTATGAATTATTCTTGGATTATGAATGTTTGTTTGATTGAACACATGATAATGGGCTAACTCTTTATGTTCATCTAGGCTAATAACTTTAGATGTTGGATTTATAATATTTAGATTATGTGTTGCGTATGATATGATGTTGGATTAAAGAACCATTTGTATTTAGTTATTTAGCTTATTCAATTGGTGTGATAATCGTGCTAATGAGTGAGAAGTCTTAGATGTCATATTTCATTTACTTTTAATTGGACATAATAAAAGAATTGAATTACGTTAATTGAATTATAATATGGTTGAATTATACTAAGAGACATCTTGTGTAATTTAGTAATCTCTAGGACACTAGGATTATAAGATTGAATCATCATGTTAGTTGAGTTGATTAATTGTAATTGAAATTGTTAAATTGTCAAGGACACTTGCACTTTATGGTTTCAATTAAACGATTGCATTGTGAAAACAAGTAGTCTAAAATATTAACTCCTATACATTAAATACATGTCTATATGTCGTCCAACTCTAGAGGGAACAAGTCTAGATGAACATACTTCTATCCCTTGATTTAATTATCAATTTAGTTGTTTTTATTTAATTATCTTTTGACTGTCTGTCGTTAAGAGGCACAATCCCTATACTTTAACTATAGATTAGACAAATAACCCTCAAAATACATATAAACTGTTCCTGTGAGAGACTACTCGGTAGACTTATCACTGTTATACTACTATTCGATTAGGTATAGTTGCCTAGTTGTGTAATAGTTAGCTTTGACTTTGTTTTACTAATTTTATAACTAGATTAATACACATCATTATATAATGAAACTTCCAAGGTAATGGATGTGACATTACATCCTAGGAATAAAGTTTACTGTTTACTTTATTCCTAGGTTACAAGAAAGGTATAGGGAATTAAATGCAATTGTACAATAAGTGGGCGTACATATCTTTTGAAAGATATGCACGCCTTATCTGATACAACATATAAGTTAACTTTTTATTGTACATTAGGTATTTGTCAGACCTAATGTACAATATTGGATAAGGCTTGAACCGCTGGTTAATAGAACAGAGTTGATTTCCACATCAGTGAACTACTCTCTATCTTTGTCTTTAGTCTTCGACTTCAACAAATGCTTCAAGTTCTTGACAATGTCAGGCACGTGTAACTTCTTCAGACTAAGTCTATCAGTGAATGATAGAAGCTTCATTTAGTTCTAAGTTACAAAGAGATAGTCACTGCTTACAGATACTAAGTATTAGGAAGCTCATTGATCAGTCTGATCAATGAGTATTTGCGTTGTTTACTCTTCAGTTCGCTACTGACAGATGCAGCGATAGATAAAACACTTAGATAAAATTTGTCATCTATAAATTACATTAGTGGGGTCTTTGACCCAACAAGTAACAACACTTTCTGCTAATTTACATTGCCACACGCCCACACTACTCACCAGCTATACTGAATTTATCATGACATAATTATTTGCAAACATATTGTATTATTAAATTTAATCATGTCTCCTTCTGAATCTTTACTTTTTGATATCATTAAATTTAATCAATATCCTATACAAATCAGCCTATAATCCCATAATATATATTTATATATAAACCTTTTAACAAAATAAGCCATGATTCAAGCCACAATACAAATTTAGATGTCAGTTTCTTATTTACTAAATCAAGGCACGATTCTAGCAATTTCCTAAGAAAAAGATTCACATGAAATGGTAACTGAAATCCTTACTTATTCATTCATGATTTGATCTATATTAGTAGCTATATTACCAAAATAAAATCACATTCCTAAGCACTATATATATACATCTAAGTTGACAGTCACAATACTATCCATATTAGTCATATATATACCTTCAACTTATATTATTCTTTCATCAAATTGTCTCCAAGGTAGCATTCCATACGGCACTAATCAGGTAACCTTCAATCTTTCTGCCTTTCATTCATAAGTTAGTGTTTACAATGTCTAAGATTACAAAAATTATCTAAAGTAGAATTGTCAGCCTAATAGATATCATTACACTTTTAATCATCAAATTATACAGTCCAACACCAACCCCACAACACCATATATATATATATATATATGTATGTAACACCCACATTTTTTTTATACTCAACACTCAATTTAACAATATAAATAACACTTTTCACTTATATTTAAACAACACATTGTTTACAAATATTACAAACATGAGTTTTTCCTTTTTCAAAAGACTCGATCCCTCAATATCCGAGCATGATTTAACGAGAGTAAACATTTACTACCAACAACAGTACGCACACCACTATTCGCGTTGCGGCTCCTTTCCAAAACCCTCTGTCCCTTTACTCGACCCTCCTGTATTAAAATAGCAACAACAGCGTGGGTAAACACACCGGCTTACTAAATAACATAATAACATCACAATTTAAGATAAAAATCTCATAAAATACAATAGTCATTTGTAATCACTTTGCCCAAATAGGGCCCACAATCACACTGCTAAGTCATTTATGATCACTCAGCATAAAGAGGGCCAATAATAACACTGCTAAGCCATTATGATCACTCAGCATAAAGAGGGCCAATAATAACACTGCTAAGCCATTATGATCACTCAGCATAAAGAGCGCTAATAATGACACTACTAAGCCATTTATGATCACTCAGCATAAAGAGGGCCAATAATAACACTTTAATAGCTAAATCAATACAGTACACTCAAGTACTCCTGCAAATCTTGATATTCTCATTCAATTCATATCTTCCTATTACTTACCTTGGGAATTATGTGATTGCGTATCTTCGATTTATCACGTACGGAACGCCCGTCTATACACAATATATAAAGTATGAAACTCTTTTACAAATTTGGTGACACTTTCTTAAAGTCGCCACAACGATTCATGCGACACTATCATTAAAGTTGCAACACCCCAGTGTCGCCCTCTGCGACACTATCATTAAAGTCGCAGTCTGGAGTCGGTCTAGTGCGACACTATCATTAGTGTCGCACGACGAACAGATCAGACCCCAAATATGAAATTCCCATAAATCAAACTTGTTTTACTCAAATTAATCCGTTCCAATCCGTTCAGATCACGTAATACTGTTTATAACATCAAATAATCAAAGTCTTACCTCGAATTTACGGTTCAATTGCTTCAATTTTTAAGTTCTTATACTTGATTCTCACTTTCTCTCTCTCTTCCTTCGCTTTCTCTCTCTAAAACGCTTTCAGGAACTTGTTTTCTGTTTCTGGAAGTGTTTAGACGAATTTCAAATATATATACATCATAATTTACACTTAAACTCCTCAATTTATTTCACCAAGGTTCGTTCTGTGACACCATCATTAGTGTTGCACTGATATTACCTGCGACACTACCCTTAGTGTCGCAACACACACCAAAACTTTTAAACTTAAATTTTTTTTTTTTTTAAGGAGGTTACAATGTATATATAGTAACAAGATCTAAAAAGAAGAAAATTTTAGGGGAGAAAGGGGAAAAAGAAAATTTTTAATCAAAAACAAGTATGATTCAGCAAAAAAAATAAATATGATTTCAAAAAATGCTTTATGTGATTCAATAAATACTTATATATTATTCAAAAAAACATTTTCATTAATAAACACTTTTCTTGAATCAAATGGTTAATTTGATGAATCAAATAGTTAATTTGTTGAATTAAAGGGTTAAAGGAACCTTTCTTCCTTTTCTCCACCAATTTTTCTTTCTCCCTTGAACCCACTCCTGTATATATATATATATATATATATATATTATAAGAATAACACACACTCTTCCTTATTTTAAAAAAACTAAAGTATAGATATATAACTAAATTTGTATCTAGACGACTTTCAACCCCGTTTGACCAATTCCCCTTTCAAAGATAATATACATAATTTTTTATAAATCGAAAAACCGCAAACCCAAACAAAGATATCAGACTCTAAAACTCAGCCTTCTGTCATACAATAATTTATTTCTACTGGAATAAATAATATTATCATCATGTTCGAATCATAAACTATAGTTGGTAATACTGGAAAATATATAACGTCTAACATAAAACATTGAATTAATCTATTTTTTACAATAGCGTATAAAGTAATAAAGTATTTGTTTTACATTAACTTAGGTTGGATGCTTTCTGTAATTACCTGCATGTTGTAACAATTGGTATAAGTTCAGATTTTCTGATGATCAAGCCTACACTGTCATATATAACTATTATAAGAGTAGCACACCCTCTTCTTTATTTTAACAAACTAAAGTAAAGATATACAACTAAATTAAGGTGTCGTGATTGCTATTCTTTTGTTCTGTTGTGATATATGCTAATACTGAAATTGTAGATAATGGATCCATATTGCCATCAACTATTTTCTAAACTGAAAAGTTTTCATGTATGGCTAACAATTATGGTGGTTCGAGTTATATTTGTTTGGAGGGACATCAAAGAAAACAGATTACTTATGTTACTAGTAGATTGAAATGTAAGATACTAAACTACCATATATTTCAGCCAATATTCTCATCATATAAAATATTTTTTATCATTATTTTGGAATATAATACATCACATATCAGAGAGATATAATTGTCGCAATCTTCTACCATATTTGATTGCAACATATCAAGAAATGAAGTTAGTGGGTGGTGTCTTTAAACTCAAGCATTTTCAAATCCAAGGAAGGGGAAATGTTGATTATAGGAGATATGAAAAATACACTTTTATACGAGAAGAGTTGGAAATAATTGTTGAAAAACAAATAAAATTCATTCCCTTGACGGATGATGAGCAAAACGAGATTAAGATGCGCATTTATCCTAAGGTGCCCTCACTCAAAGCACTTGCAGGAGACAAAACTACTTGAAAATTAATGATTGGTAAATCAAACTAATATTATTCAATCTTATGTTTATCTAACTTTAATGATTTTAATTACAACTTATAAAATGTATATTTTCCTTTTAGATGTCGTTGGAAAAATTGTCATGGGACGTCTAACAAAATACACACGTTCTCACGGTGTATATTAAATGGCCTCAGTTGAGTTATTCTTACAAGATTTAACGTAAGTCAATATCTCTATTTAAAATTTTAATTGTACATACAAAACAAATTTATACAATTTCTAAAATATACTAACATAAATTCGAATATTAATAGGGGTCACCTTATAAAGATGATATGGGTTAATGGTCAACAAACACCTCCATGCTCATTAAACTTATTAAACGGAAGGAGATAATAAATGCAACTCGAGTGAAACTAATTCATACAATAAACAGTAAGTTACTCATTTTAAACTTATTCGGTATTTTCTTTTGATAATGACTTCGGATTACAAGATGACTACTCAAGACCATTATGACAAGATGGTATGTGACGTAATCACGGATCCGATAAAGTATCCCAAATTACATGAGCTGGTTGTGAAGCATATGATTCATGGACCCTATGGCCATTTAGATAAGAACAGTTCTTGCATACAGGGTGAGCCAAAACAATGTCGTTGGAGATACCCTAGGCAATTCAATGAGAGTACAACACAGGGAGAGGACTCATACCCGTCGTATCAAAGGAGAGACAATGGAATAAAAGTGGACGTACGCGGAGAAACCGTCGACAACAGATGGGTGGTCCCATATAACCCAAAGTTATTGATGATGTACAACTGTCACATGAATGTCGAGGTTTGTTTAAGTATAAAATCAGTTAAGTACGTTTTCGAATATGTTTATAAGGGTCATGACAAACAAGCTATCCACATCGATCCAGACATAGATATTGTTGTTAATGAGATAAAGAGGTTTCAAGATGCACGTTATATGTCAGCTCCCGAGGCAATGTGGCGGATTTTTAAATTTCCCCTTTCCCAGATCCACCCTCATGTCATGGCGTTGCATCTTCATCCACCAAATCAACAGTTAGTTAGATTCAACGATAATGATACAATGACTGATTTTGTTGATATATATATATATATATAGAGAGAGAGAGAGATAAAAGATCTATGTTGATTGCGTTTTTCGAGATGAACCGAGTGGATAGCCTTGGGAGGGAATATCTGTATAAAGAGTTTCCTAAGAAATTCACATGGGATGCGAGCAAGCGTCAGTGGCACCGCCGAAGAGGCGCACCGATAATGGGGAGATTGGTTTCAGCAAACCCAACAGAATGAGAGTGATACTACATACGCATACTTTATTCACATGTTAAAAGGCCTACATGCTTTGAAGACCTTTACACGGTGAATGGTGTAGTATACCCGACATTCCAGAAAGCAGCTCTAGAAAGAGGATTGATAGAAAATGACGACAACATATCACAATGTATAGAGGCCTCTACTTTTCAGTTTTCGAGTGCTCTGAGAAGGCTATTTGCTCATATTGATATTTTGTGAGTCGGGAGATGTTTGAAAGTCATGGAATGATCATTATGACTCACTTTCCGAGGACTACAAACAACACTGTGAAAGTGTTGAACAAATTCAAAATATGGTTTTGAATGACATTACATGTTTTCTTCGATCTATGGGTAAGAGTATCAGTGATTTTGATCTTCCCAAGGTAACCACATACAACAACATAGAATCTAGCGGTTATCGTGAGGTACAAGACGAATATTCCATAGTTATTCCAATTGATGACCTACGTGCTCGAGATTCTCTCAATCCTGATCAAAGTTTTGCATACGATAATATTATGAGGCAAGTTGATGATAATTGCTCAGGAGTCTTCTTCATAGATAGTCCAGGGGGAATAGGAAAAACATTTTTGTACAAAGCCTTGCTTGCAGAGGGCAAACGACCGCTAAGAACATGCCAGGAGGGCGAACGGCTCACTCACGATTTAAGATTCCTATCGTTCTTGAAAATAACTCTCTTTGTAACATCCAAAAACAAAGCGGGCTTGCTCAACTACTTCGGTCCACCAAATTAATCATATGGGATGAGGCATATATGACTAAAAGACAGGCAGTTGAAGCAGAAGATCGAACATTGCAAGACATTACAGGAGTGAGACTCCCATTCGGTGGAAAGATAATGGTATTAGGAGGTGACTTCAGACAGGTATTTCCGGTCGTGAGACGTGGAACCCGAGCACAAATGGTTTACTCAAGCTTATGGATGTCACCTCTTTGGACGGTGATTAAAAAGATGAGTTTAACAATAAATATGAGAGCATGAACGGATCCATGGTTTTCAGAATATCTATTACGAATTGGCAACGGAGAAGAAGAAACGATTGATGAAAACTTTATCCACATACCTGATGAAATGGTTATTCAGTTCACCGATAAGGTTAAGTCGAAAGATGAGTTGATTGATGCGATCTTTCCATCTTTGCAAACCAACGAAGGTTCTCTTGATTACATAACTTCTAGGGCGATATTATCAACTAAGAACAAAAATGTCGATGCGATCAATGATAAGTTGATAGATAGATTTTGCGGAGAGTAACAAGTTCACAACAACTTTGACAAGGCAATAGATGATAAGAATGGCTTCTACCTGCAGGTTTCTTGAACTCGCTAAATGTTCCTGGTTTGCCTCCTCATTACCTTGGACTCAAGATTGGATGCCCGATTATACTTTTACGGAATATCGATCCATAAGATGGATTATGTAACGGCATAAGATTGATTTGCAAAAGTTTTCAACTGTCCGCTATTGATGTAGAGATAGCCGTTGGCCAACATGCTGGAAAGAGAGTATTTTTGCCAAGAATACCTTTGTCTCCCTCTGAAGATGACATGTTCCCTTTCAAACTGAAGAGAAAGCAATTCCCCGTTCGACTTAGGTTTGCAATGACAATCAATAAAGCTCAGGAACAAACGATTCCAAACGTTGGTGTTTATCTTCCGGAATTAGAATTCTCGCATAGGCAACTTTATGTGGCACTCTCGAGAGGGGTATCACACTCCAATACAAAGGTATTAGTGGAGCCAGTGAAAAAGTTTGATTAACCAGGAGTTTACACCTCAAACGTGGTCTATCAAGAATTTTTACGCGATAGGTAAACTATATTAGTATGTGATGATTGAAAATGATTGTAAATTATCTTTTTTTCAAAATTAATTTGTTTATTGCGCTATTGAATTTGGAATGTATTACTGATCTAAAAACGACCTAAAAATGAAGATAAGACAAATAACAACACAAACTTACATGTAACTATTGTCATGTCCGTCGAAGTGTAAAGAAAATATGGTCATTGAGGAAGATCATAACAATGACAATGTAGGCTTTTGGTTATCACTTCATCGTTTCCTATATAAAGGGTGCCGCAGCAACACGCGGGTACTAGAATAGTATACAATTACACATATATACACACATCGTCTCCAATTATACTAGAACTCACAACCCCTTGGTCGATTAGTTACTCATATTGCTTGATCAAATGCCCCTTAATTAAATAACTAAAGATGTAATAATCATCATTTTTTTTAATATATTTATCATTATAATGATATTAGTTATTAGACTAATAACATAAATATGTTGTATCCATCATCGGTTTTAATTGAACTTTATCGTTATAATGATATCACTTATTTATGTTTAATATTATTAGCTTAATTTTAATATAACAACATAATTAATAAAATTATAAATAACCTAATTAATATAACAGTAGCTTAGGGGGTAATATGTAAATATTGTTATCAGTTTGGTGTAGAAATTTGATGTATATATTGGAGATGAACCACATTTGGTGCAACTAACTTTTTTTTAAGATTATTTATTTGGACTGAATTTGGTGTAAGTATTACAATGGAGATGCCCTAAATAACCATTTTGAAAATATAATTCATAAGATGATTTACCTCATATAAAGAGCACAAGTAACGTTAACAATATCTTTATATCAAAAATATTATACAGTAAATAAATATATAACAATTAAATTAAAACTTGTATGAACATGGAAACACTCGACACTATTTTGTTACCTCAGTCGAATTCAGAAAAAGCATATACATTTTGAGAAATTTAGTTACAATTAATTGATGAAAAAATCATTTGCTAATTGAATAAAGGATAAAAAGTAAAATTAGTACCGTTTCAGACAATAAGCAGAGAAAGTAAGTCGAACACTGAGACACCCTCAATCATATTAAAGTGGACTGGTTGGTTACTCGTACAATTTAGAGGGAAAATTTTATAAATTGAGAAAATGATAATTTACTAAACTATCGTATAATTGATGCGACTAATATTTTTCATGTCTACAAAGTAGTCATAGGTATATTACTAATAAATTACATTCGGTTTATGATCGCGAAAAGCACAGAATTATAATAGGAGTTGTTTTATTATATGTTGTCAATTAACATCAATACACCACTTAATTTACTTATGATATAGATGTATAATCAAATTAAATTTGAGTTGATAAATGTAAAAAAAGTAAGTAGAGAAAAGGATCATTTGAGTTAATGAACGATTAGAGATTTTCTATATTATTTAAATTATAAAAAAGTTTTAATGTAATTTTACATCTATAGTAATTAAGGGTTAAGGGTTAAGTAAGACACTTAAACTCTTTATAAGTGTCATAGATATTCTATATATTTTATATATGTATGCATAAAAGTATCATCTAAATTTTGTTGAGAGCACATTTCAGAAATGGATTTGTAAGCAATTATTCAAATCATATGTAACCAAATATCAATCCATTTCATATTGACCTTTTATCAAAAGATTAGTAATCAATTTTTTATAATTCTTTGAATTAAAGAAAGTTATTTGTGTTAAAAGAACACTCACCAATGTCATTTAGTTTTGTAAACCTGTAACACAGCTAGGCAAAACCATTATAAACGTAGCACGTGAGTTTTTGATACTTTAATAAGAGACACACGAGTACGGTAAACAACACAAACACTTGAAAAACCAGAAACATATGTGTTCTCACACCCTTAAATCCATCAATATTATATAATTTTTGTCAAATAATTTTGAAAGTTACATCGACTAAAAACACTAAGGCAATATTCAACGAATACATCAAATTCAATATAACCCTAGTTTCCCGTAACACCTTATGACATTCTTCTTCAACAAAACAAAAATAATATTAACAAATGTAGAAGGAAATAGAGAAATGGATGTTAACATGACTACGTTGTCAATCATCTCCGTCTTACAAAAGAGCTACTTGAAACTTGTTTTTGCATGAGAGAAAATGGAGAGCATACTTAAATGTTTTCTTGCAAGTATGTGTAAGTCTAAGTCTTCAAAATATGCAAACACACATAGAAGAAGCCAAGAACACATGCAAGACCAAGCACATACAAAACTAACAGGACATGCAAGACCAAAAGGGTCATACTCTCGTGATTCTCTCCATATCCTTACACAAACATAGTGTGTAAAAATATCTATTACATGGACCACTATTTTGACCATATACATCTGTAATATTTAATTTGTCAAACCATTAAATATAACTGTGTATATATATTTCATGCAAAAAGACTAGGAATGCGTATACTTGTACATTTCCTAATAAGATAAGTATACGTAAATATGCTATTGTAAGATTACTATTTCAATTAAATAATAATGTCACAAACATATTAAATTGGGTTGATAATATTCAAATCATATCCAAATATGTAATTGATATATATTTGCTCACTGCCTGTGACATTATAGGTTCATATTTTACTAAAAGTGTGGACCTAAGTTGTGTCTTGGGCATTAAAGGCCAACAGACAAAGCCATGAAGGGATAAAACAAACTCTTGAACTTAATGTCAAATAGAACTTTAGATATTAGGACTCAATGATAGGGCTGCAAACACGCAGAGTTAAACTCAACTTTTCTGTTTATGCAAACTTTCAATAGCTTGATTTTCAAAACAAGATATTGGAAGTGACAAGCGGTAGGATGTTCTTAGCTAACTGATGAGTAAACAAGCTAGCTACATAATAATATCCAATAGGAAGTTTACCCACAAATAATCAGATACTAATAATTTGGTGAAGGGCAATTCTTACGTCCTTCGTAGGTCTGAATCCCCACCCCCCATCACACTTTGGAATTAATGTTGTTACACTCCTCCATGTTCAAAGTCAACTAAATCATCCTTATTAAAGAAGTCATACATACATTGACATTTCATCAAACACCTAGCCTGCAAACACAACAAATAAACAAAAACTCAAAATGTACCTCATATAAAGGATCATCATCTAGATACTAAAGAGCAAATCCCTTCAAGTACTCAGGATCGCGTTTCGCACGTTCTTGAAACTTCTTAAACCATCTATCCAAAATATCCATAGGCACAACCAATTTACTCCCATCAACTCCACAAAACGACTGCATAAAATTGAACAAGTTTTCCCCAACTTTCATCGCCAACCGTTCGATCTTTTTCTCCGCTGCCACATCTAGTGACGGGAGAGACGATAAATCTTCAACGGATACACCGATTTTGGCAGAGAGCGGGGCGGATTCGGATGATGGATCGGGCCACGGGAGAGATAGAACTGCAGAAGGACGAGCTAGGGTTACTGCACCCACAAATAAAAAAGGGGAACCTGGTGATTGAATGTAAACAGCTAACGCTTTGTCTGCTGGAAGTGTGAAATTGTTTAAAAGGAATATGCAAACTTCACGGATCGAATCGTAAGCTTCACCTGCACAGAAGATAAAAACAATTTAATGGTGAAATTGTGTAAATTAGTAGTACTAGTGAATATATGTATGAAGTATAATTGATTACCGACGAAGGTGTTCATGTCGAGGAGCCAGTGGAAGGTGTCGATTTGAGTGAAAGTAGAGATGTCGATTGGAAAACTACGATTTGGGAACACGACGCCGAACATTGTTTTGTTTTTCTTTCTTCTCGATGGAACAAGACCAGAGGGACAAATTTCAAGTTTTTTTTTCGTTTGGTTTGGTTTGGTTGATGTGTGTTTGACCAGCTACATTTGTGTTTAGTGACTGTGGGATCGAGAATATTCTAGAACACGGGGATGAGTTTTGGGTTTGAACGACGTTTCACTTGGTTCAAGCAATTGAAAGCCTTAACATGGTGTTTGGATTAAGAGTTAGGTAGGTTTTGCAACTTCTAGTGTATCAGTGTTGGGTTAGGTAATGATATTGTTCGGAAACAAGGGTAGTTAAGCTCACGTTCCGCTACATGTACATTAGATTGTTTGTTGTTTCACAGTGTATAAAATTTGATATGTTTTATTATAAGTGGTGTGTTTTTAAAAAACTTATTGTGTATATTTAAGTTTTAAAAATATATATTTATATGTATTTTTTTGCTATATAACTTTTTTTTGATAACTCGTATATTTACAATAGTAAGTTATTTCATACGATAGATGTTTCTATACAATTTAACTTACTTATTCCAATATTAAAATTAAATATGATAGATTTATAATATTTTGTTGCAATAATATTAATGTTATATTTTGATAGTTTTTAAGTCTATAGGAATCATATAGCAATCAAACTTTAATATAAGTTTTAAGTTATGTATTAGAAAATTAAGATAGAGGTTAATTCTATTAAGCTTTAAACAATGATTAATTCTAATAAACAAAAAAATTATATATCTATATATATACTAAAGAAGAATAAAAAGGTTGCTTCATATTTTGTCACATAGGCAAAATAACACGTGACGACATTTCATAATTTAAAAATAAATAATTATTTAAATTTAAAAGATAAACTAAAAAATAAATTTAGATAGAGTCAGATAATATTTGAATATAATAATAATTAATTAAAAAATCTATAAATCTTACTCAAACACTAATTAAAAAATAATATTAAATTATTAAACCTATAAAAACAGTTAATATAAAAATTGTTTAACTTAAATTGTCGTGCATCGCACAGTTTAAATCTAGTATATATATATATATCAGATAATTTATTGCTAAATCATTCAATGTTGAAATTTATCATATTAAGTAATAAGTTTGAAATTTCAATATACTAGATAAAATATGATAAAACTCAAACAAGAAGGTAAATAAATATAAGTATTAAAAACAATTATAAAATGAAATATTAAGACATGATCCTAAAATGTTAATTATAAATAAATATAACGTAAACTGTTAGGTTTAATTATAAAAAATTATTTCATAAATAATAATGTTCATATTTACGAATTTTTAGTTAAATAGTAACTAAGAAATTGTAACATCCTCTCCCGCAGTCTGGTAATTTCTATTATTATAATTGATTATCTAATTGTTTTAGAAATTATTAAATATTATGTGTTTCATTGTGAAACGTAGATAAACAATCCTTTTGACTTATTGTGACTAGTGAAATATTAGTAGATTCAAAATTTGTAAGTTTTTGATTTTCTGCGACACAAGGATTGTATCGCAGTCTGTGCGACACAATGGTTGTGTCGCAGGACTGTGTCGCAAAACGGGCTGAACTGAAATTAATTAAGGAGCTTAAGTGTAATTTGAAATTATATATATATAATCACCGCCCAAACACTCCAGATAGTTTCCTTACATTCTAATTTCGTTCCAAAGCATAAAATTAAGAGATAAAGTGAGAAAAAGTTGAAAGTTGGGTTTTGATTCATTTGAGCTAATTAGCTGCGTATTTGAGGTAAGGTTGTAATTATTATGTGTTATTATTGTTTATAAGTGAATTACACGGATTGATATAGGTTAATTTGAGTATTACATGTTTGAATTCGTGAATTTCGAATCTGGGAACTGGTCTGTTCATCTTTGCGACACAAGGTTTGTGTCGCAGGTTGTGTCGCGTGAATATTCTGCGACACAGTTGTTATGTCGCTAAAGGCGGCCATTTTGAGTATTGCGACACAATGTTTGTGTCGCAGGATTCTGTTGTGCGACATAGTGGTAGATGTGTATTAGACTGTTTAGTGTTGATTATTGATTATTGATCTACGTGATATGTGAACTATGTGTACTATGTTATTGAGGTCAACTTGTAGTTGGACTTCTGGTTATTATGTGTTTACACAGGTTTTGATTCATTTGTTGTGTTTGAGACCTGTGTATGTGTTTAATAACCAGTAGTTATCGGTCTATTCTGTATTGGCCATACGGATTGACGGTAAGTGTTCTTGGGGGAATCCCCGGGTATTATGATATCCCCAGAGCCACCGATCCTCATTGAATTATGTGTGTTTACGATTATTTGGTGTAAACAACTTGTTATGCTAAGTTGATTGGAGTGTGATGAATCTATTCACTTAGCTTCGTGCTAACCCCTCATTTTACTTCCTGCAGGATATGTTTTGATTAATTGTGGGTGCAGGAGGCGATTGGTTGATCAGGGAATGTTTGACGGCGCTCTTGGTCTCTGATATGGTTTTTGTAATAAACCTTGTTTTGTAAATTTTATAATACCCCGCCTTTTGTAGTCTTAAACAGTTTTAATGTATTGTATATATTGAAAAATGTAAACTGTTTATGAATTATGTTTGATATATATATTTTAATGTAATGTATTTTAAATTCATGCTTCCGAGTTTATTAATATTATATTCTTAAATAGAATGAGGGGTGTTATAAGTTGGTATCAGAGCATAGGTTTGGGTGAATTGTACATTGGTAAGTGTTCAATCCCAAATCTGAATCGTGTTTTGTCAAACATTTCTGGGTATAGGATTTAGCATTGGTTATGAATCGGTTAGTAGATAGGTACTAACGATTAACAAGTTTTGAGTTGTTGTTGTGAAAACAAATATGGCAGATAACGAGCAACCGACCACCAACCCTAACAATGCCTCTAGGATCGATGTTCCTCCTTCATATATTCATAATGAGAGACATGATCATGAGGGTACTTCTATTCCTGCTCATGAAGAATCGAATAGAGACAATTATCTTTTTCAACTAGAGAATGAGTTGATTAATCTCAGAGAATTTAAAAGGCAGACTGAAACTGCCTCATCTCAGCAACGTTCTCAGCAACAGATACCTATGTTTGGTAATATTCCTACCTTTCAGTCAAATAAACAGTGTTCATTCAAGACGTTCATGGCAAGTAAACCACCGGAGTTTAGAGGTAGTACAAATCCATCTATAACTTTAAATTGGTTAAGGGATATTGAGCGGAAATTTGATGTTACCCGCTGTGAAGAAGAATCCAAAGTGTTTTATGCTATTCAATGTTTAAAAGATGAAGCCATGGTTTGGTGGGACTCAATTACTGGTCATTTGACTCAACAACAGAGAGAAGCTATTCGATGGTCTGACTTCCATCAAGCTGTTTGTAATCAATATTGTTCCGACTTTGATATGGCACGCATTAGGAGAGAGTTTGTGAATCTCAAATTAACTGACAAGATGACCATTGATGAGTTAATAGCACAGTTTTCGGAGAAACTACGGTTTGTACAGCAGTGGGTTCCCGATGAGAAAACTAGAAGCGAGCAATTTGTGGAAACTTTACCTCATAATTACCGCACTACAGTGAGATTAGCTAGTAGTTTATCCCAAGCTTTTACTCTTGCACGCTCGTTTGATAGTGATATTAGAGGTTTTCGAGAGTCTCAAACTAGAGATACTTCTTCTTCTTCATTTTCAATAGCTAGAACAGATTTCTCGGGTAAAGGAAAGTCCAGGTGGCAGGGTAATCGTCAGAGTAATCGTCAGGGTCAAGGATTCAGTAATAAAAGTGGTTCATCCGGAAATTCCATCTGGTGCAATGCTTGTCGATCCAGACATACTGGCCCATGTACAATTCAGACGAACAAATGTGTTAAATGTGGTGAATTGGGTCATGAGTTTAAGAATTGTAAGTTACCTAATTTTGTATGTTGGAACTGTAAGAAAGAAGGGCATCGTATGGGACAGTGTCCTGAGGCAAGGAAGCAAGGTTCGGTTTCGGTCGGGAGTTCGTCATCTTCCGATCAAAAACGGAAGAATCCTCCGCCAGAGACAAGTAGGGCTTTTCAGATGACAGTCGATGAGGCTGTCCACACAGATAATGTGATTACTGGTACTTTTCTTATAAACTTTGTACCAGCTCGTGTTTTATTTGATTCTGGAGCAAATTGTTCTTTTATATCTGTGTGTTTCTGTGATAAGTTGAAATTGATCCCTACTGTGATAACTAAGCCCTTAGAAGTAGAGATTGTTAGTGGCAAGTTAGTTCCTGTTACCACCTCGGTTAATGGAGTTAATATTGTGATAGATGGCCAGAGTTTTCCAATTTTGTTTCTATTAATGCCAATTCCAAGTTTTGATGTAATTATTGGCATGGATTGGTTAAGTCAGTTTAAAGCAAGTATAGATTGCCACCATAAGCTGATTAGAATCCCAATCTCTGATGAGTCATATGTTGTGGCTCGAGGAGAACGGGATAGTGGGTGTATTCCTCTGATTTCCATGATGAAAGCTAGAAAGTCGTTGATTAAAGGTTGTGAGTCTTATCTAGCTTATGTTATTGATGCCAAATTAGAAAAGAAATCCATTTCTGAGGTTCCGGTTGTGTCTGAATATCCTGAAGTGTTTCCTGATGAATTACCTGGTTTACCACCGGTTAGGGAAGTTGAATATCACATTGATCTTGTTCCCGGCTCCACGCCTGTAGCTAAAGCTCCCTATAGATTAGCTCCTTCTGAAATACGTGAAATGATGAACCAGATACAGGAGTTATTAGATAAAGGGTTTATTAGACCTAGTTCTTCTCCATGGGGTGCACCGGTTTTGTTTGTTAAAAAGAAAGATGGGTCTTTTAGAATGTGCATTGATTATCGGGAGTTAAATAAAAGGACAGTAAAGAATAAATATCCTCTGCCTCGAATAGACGATTTGTTTGATCAGTTGCAAGGATCTTCGTTTTATTCTAAAATTGACTTGAGATCAGGTTATCATCAAGTTCGTGTTCGTGAACAGGATATTCCTAAAACTGCTTTCCGCACCAGGTATGGTCATTTTGAATTCCTGGTTATGCCTTTTGGTTTGACTAATGCTCCAGCGGTTTTTATGGATTTGATGAACCGTGTTTGTCGGCCTTTTCTCGATAAATTTGTTATTGTGTTTATCGATGATATTCTGGTATATTCTAAATCTGAATCAGAACATGAAATGCATTTGAGAATAGTACTAGAAACATTGAAAAGAGAACAATTATATGCAAAATTTTCTAAATGCGAATTTTGGATTCGAGAAGTACAGTTTTTAGGTCACATTATTTGTAATGATGGGGTTAAAGTTGATCCTTCAAAAGTTGAAGCCGTAATGAATTGGAGAGTTCCAAAGAATGCTTCTGAAATTAAAAGTTTTCTGGGTTTAGCGGGATATTACCGGAAGTTCATTAAGGATTTTTCTAAAATAGCCGGTCCGTTGACTAAATTAACCCGTAAGAATGAAAAGTTTGAGTGGAATGATCAACAAGAGCATGCCTTTCAGACTTTGAGACAATTGTTGTGTCAAGCCCCAGTGTTAGCATTACCGAGTGGGTCTGAAGATTTTATTGTATATTGTGATGCATCTTACTCGGGTTTGGGTTGTGTTCTTATGCAAAGAGACAAAGTCATTGCTTATGCTTCTCGACAGTTAAAACCACATGAAAAGAATTATCCAACACATGATTTAGAGTTGGCAGCTGTTGTGTTTGCTTTGAAAATCTGGAGACACTATCTATATGGTACTAAATGCATAGTATGTACTGATCATAAAAGTCTTCAGTATGTGTTTACACAGAAAGAACTGAATATGCGTCAAAGACGATGGTTAGAATTGATCAAAGACTATGATTGTGAAATACGTTACCATCCAGGAAAGGCAAATGTAGTTGCAGACGCTTTGAGCCGAAAAGGTATCTCTGACCAAGTTTATTTTCTACGAGTCGATGTTTCTTCTGACTTAGTGGATAAAATTAAAAATGCGCAAATTGAAGCTTTATTAGATCCTAATTTAAAATCAGAAATCATGTTGAAAAGAAAAGAGTTATTAGTTGATGATTCTAGAGGATTGAAGACTTTTCAGTCTCGAGTGTGGATTCCTCTGATTGGTGGTATTCGAGATATGCTTTTAACTGAAACTCACAAGTCTCGATTGTCTGTCCACCCTGGTTGTACGCGGATGTATAATGACTTGAAACCTTTGTACTGGTGGCCCACAATGAAAATTGATATTACAAGGTTTGTTGGAAATTGTCATATGTGCTCAAGTTAAAGCTGAACATCAAAAGCCATATGGGTCATTAAAACAGTTAGAAATTCCTGAGTGGAAGTGGGAACATATCACTATGGATTTTGTAACTAAACTCCCACGTACATCTCGAGGTAACGACATGATTTGGGTTATCGTTGACAGATTGACCAAAAGTGCTCATTTTATTGCTACAAGTGAAACAACATCTTTGACTAAACTTGCTCAGTTGTATATTAATGAGATTATTTCCCGACATGGTATTCCATTATCGATTGTGTCAGATAGGGATTCTCGTTTCATTTCTCGTTTCTGGCAAAGTTTACAACAAGAATTGGGTACACGTGTAAATCTCAGTACAGCCTATCATCCTCAGACTGACGGTCAATCAGAACGTACGATTCAGACTCTTGAGGATATGTTGAGAGCTTGTATCCTGGAATATGGCGGTTCATGGGATTCTCATCTACCATTGGTGGAATTTGCCTATAATAATTCCTATCACTCCAGTATTGGTATGCCTCCTTATGAGATGCTGTATGGACGTCGTTGTAGAACGCCCACGTGCTGGTTAGAAACTGGAGAAAAGCAATTTGCTGGCCCAGACATTGTACAAATCACAGCCGACAAAGTGGCAATCGCACGAGAAAAGTTAAAGGCTGCATGTGACAGACAGAAACAGTATGCAGATCCGCGTAGGCGCCCGATTACATTCTCCGAGGGTGAGTTGGTTTATTTGAAAGTTTCACCTTGGAAAGGAGTGTTAGATTTGGAAAGCGAGGAAAGTTGGCACCTAGATACATTGGCCCCTTCAGAATTCGTCAAGTGGTTAATGATCAATCAGTCTCATTGGATCTTCCTCTTGAGCTTGCTGGTATTCATGACACGTTTAATATCTGTTATTTGAGAAAGTGTAATGTCAAGGATCAATCTCAGATTCTTCCTTTACCAGATTTGAAAGTCGACCAGAACCAGAAATTAGTTGAAGAACCTATTGAAATTCTCGATAGAAAAGTTACTAAACTTAGAAAGAAACAGATACCGATGGTGTTAGTGAAATGGAGACATAGTTTAGGTTCAAATTTGACTTGGGAGACCGAAGAATCTATGAAAACCAGATATCCTAGATTGTTTGATAGTGTTGAGATTTCGGGGACGAAATCTCCTTAAGGAGGGGAGATTTGTAACATCCTCTCCCGCAGTCTGGTAATTTCTATTATTATAATTGATTATCTAATTGTTTTAGAAATTATTAAATATTATGTGTTTCATTGTGAAACGTAGATAAACAATCCTTTTGACTTATTGTGACTAGTGAAATATTAGTAGATTCAAAATTTGTAAGTTTTTGATTTTCTGCGACACAAGGATTGTGTCGCAGTCTGTGCGACACAATGGTTGTGTCGCAGGACTGTGTCGCAAAACGGGCTGAACTCAAAATTAATTAAGGAGCTTAAGTGTAATTTGAAATTATATATATATAATCACCGCCCAAACACTCCAGATAGTTTCCTTACATTCTAATTTCGTTCCAAAGCATAAAATTAAGAGATAAAGTGAGAAAAAGTTGAAAGTTGGGTTTTGATTCATTTGAGCTAATTAGCTGCGTATTTGAGGTAAGGTTGTAATTATTATGTGTTATTATTGTTTATAAGTGAATTACACGGATTGATATAGGTTAATTTGAGTATTACATGTTTGAATTCGTGAATTTCGAATCTGGGAACTGGTCTGTTCATCTTTGCGACACAAGGTTTGTGTCGCAGGTTGTGTCGCGTGAATATTCTGCGACACAGTTGTTATGTCGCTAAAGGCGGCCATTTTGAGTATTGCGACACAATGTTTGTGTCGCAGGATTCTGTTGTGCGACATAGTGGTAGTGTCACAAGGGTTTGTGGTGCGACACAATGGTTGTGTCGCTAAGTTTATAAAAGAGATTTTGTTTTGCAAATTTTGAAAATGTGTAAGTGTTTTTGAGACGCGGTTTTGTGAAAATATCACTAACTCGGATTTAGTTGAAATTCGCATAGTCAATTGGAAACGACCTAGTAATCAAGACTATATTCTAATAGCCTAGGCAGTTTTTTTGGTAATTCGGGGTCATCTAGGACCCGAAAATGGCATTTTTCAGTTTTAAGCGGCATTGCGGACTTTTTCTGAGCTTATTTCTGATTGAACTTTTGTTTGCCTATACTTCAGGGATTACCTGATTGGATAATTAGACTATAATGATATTTATGGAACGAACTTCTGACTTGTGTATGATTTTCTGTTTCAGATCAACGTAAGACTCAGTGATATAAGAATACTGAGTGTGCAGACATCAGAGGTATCGGTGAGTGGATTCGGAACTCATCATTTGATTTAGTTGTAACTATTTGGTTACAACAAGTAAGCGTAGATGTGTATTAGACTGTTTAGTCTTGATTATTGATTATTGATCTACGTGATATGTGAACTATGTGTACTATGTTATTGAGGTCAACTTGTAGTTGGACTTCTGGTTATTATGTGTTTTACACAGGTTTTGATTCATTTGTTGTGTTTGAGACCTGTGTATGTGTTTAATAACCAGTAGTTATCGGTCTATTCTGTATTGGCCATACGGATTGACGGTAAGTGTTCTTGGGGGAATCCCCGGGTATTATGATATCCCTAGAGCCACCGATCCTCATTGAATTATGTGTGTTTACGATTATTTGGTGTAAACAACTTGTTATGCTAAGTTGATTGGAGTGTGATGAATCTATTCACTTAGCTTCGTGCTAACCCCTCATTTTACTTCCTGCAGGATATGTTTTGATTAATTGTGGGTGCAGGAGGCGATTGGTTGATCAGGGAATGTTTGACGGCGCTCTTGGTCTCTGATATGGTTTTTGTAATAAACCTTGTTTTGTAAATTTTATAATACCCCGCCTTTTGTAGTCTTAAACAGTTTTAATGTATTGTATATATTGAAAAATGTAAACTGTTTATGAATTATGTTTGATATATATATTTTAATGTAATGTATTTTAAATTCATGCTTCCGAGTTTATTAATATTATATTCTTAAATAGAATGAGGGGTGTTATAGAAATAATAGAAATTCTTATTCTTGTACTTTTGATATGCAACATTAGTTGTAATTCAAGAATAAATAATTAATTAATCTAACTATTAATATAGTTGTTAACTTGTGGCTTGACTCGTGATTAGAAATCTCGTTTTTTAACTCATGACTCGACTTGACTAGTAAGAGCCATTATTTTACAACAAATATATGTTATACGTATATGTACATTATTGTTTAAGATTTTTGTTCACAAAGAGAAGTAAGAGAGTCGATAGTTTTTCAATCACGTTACACTAAAAGTTTGTCTGATTCGCAAGAGTCGCACAAGACTCAGAAGAGTCCCACACGACTCGGAAAAATCAATAAACGAATTGTAAGAGTCAAAGTCATTTAAGAGTCGGATCCGCTTCACCTCATTTTTTGAACTTTGACTAGACTCGTAAGAGTCTAACAACTATGATTATTATTACGGCTAATTGTCGAAAAAGAGATAACTAATCCACTTTTTTACATTTGGGAGTATCGACAAAAAATTTCTATTTAAAAGAGATAACTATTTTAAAAACACACATTAAAGAACATTATTACCAATTATGAATAGTAATGTAATGCTAAATATCACTTCTAACGTATAAAAAGTTGTTAATGTAAGAATAAATGTCATTTCTCAATGTTTAATTACAGTTATTTGAAGCAATGGATGTGTATATATTGGACATATACCTTTCAATGTGTAGTTTCAAATTAGTGATCTTTAAATAAAAAAAATTAGTGATCTTTAAATAAAAAAAATTAGTCGATACCTCAAAATGAAAAAGTAGATTAGTTTTTTATTTTTCGACAATTTTCCTTTATTATTATTTTATTATATTGGATGGCAAAATTAGCTGTTAGATGTAGCTGGTAGCTGGTAGTTGTAGCTGTAAGCTGAAGCTGGTAGCTGTAGCTGCAAAATGAAGCTTTATTTGTAAAATGTGTTTGGTAAAGTAGCTGTAGCTGTAATTTCAAAGGGTAAAATGATCAAAAAGCTCCTAAAAGCTAGTTGGAGTAGCTTTTAAAATAGGAGTTTAATCTTCAAACTAAAAGCTTTAAGCTTGTGTATCCAAACAAAACTTTATTTTTTAAAGGAGCTTAATTTTCAAAACAAAAAGCTTTAAGCTCCAAAAAGCTCCTAAAAGTTTTGTGCCAAACAGGCCCATAAGAGCACAAAGATTTCCCAAACCCTCTTCTTTTACCCCTATCTCATTTGCACCTCCAGATCCACCATTGTTATCTACCGCAGTACGCAATTACCACCCATCAATAGGCCCATCATCATTGTTGCCTCCGACTTCTCATCCTTTATATTGACAAACTTTATTTTCAATATCTTTCTTTATCTTTTCTGTTGAATCGAATATTGATTAACAATGGTGTTTAAAAAAATTGATTTCAATTTTCTTATGGGTGTGTTGTTTGTCCTCAGTTTCTTGTATCCGTTTTCTTCTTCAAAAAACGATTTCTGTTTGTTGTGATTACATATTTAATTATGTGATTGTTATCTATTCTCCTTTTTCTTAATAGATCTTCAAATCTATGTTTTCAAAATTTTATAGCTTCATAGTAAGCTGTCTCGCTAAGTTAGGTTACAATCATCGATAATATGACAAAAGACACTCCGGCTAATAGTATATATAGTAATGGTAATTGGAATAGAGAGTTAGGTTAACAAAGAAATGACGGTTTCTCTGCAAAATCGGTGATCTTTAATGCGTTTGTTAACATTTTACAACTTCTCACTCACTCTTGTATTTGTCTTTGTGTTTTTAACTTGTTTATTTTTTTTTCTTCATTCTTATATTCTATACTTCAATATCCGCATCTACATCCAAATCCAAATCCAAATTCAAACTATATGCTAAAAATGGGAAATAAGTGATGTCTTTTTTCATTTTTATATTCTATACTTCAATATCCTTACTATATAGTAAAAATGGGAAATTAATTGAAGTCATCATGCTGACGTATTACCTTCTAAACATGATATTAAATGAAGTATGATGTCTGAGATCATTTTTTAATATGTCAAATATTTTCTAAGCATGCTCTTAAAGCTAATGTATCGCCTTCTAATCAAAACTATTTTGCCTCAAAATTGACCCAAGAAGGACTCTCACGCGTTGTCGCCTCGAGCCATTACAACTTTGCATTCCCTTCTCTTCCAATTAATTTTCTATCATCAACGACACTGCTAATGCATTTAAATATGGGATACAGAGTAATACGCAAATATGCTACTCGATCCCCTACAACTCCACCGTCCCCATCTTGTGGGTTTCAATTTTAATATTCTAATATACTTTTTTTATTATTAATTTGATATTTACCAATTATGGATCTGGATTTGAAGGAAGAAATGACCACAGTTGGTTGATGTAGCATTTGTATTTTATTTTTCAAGCTTATTAAACGAATAAGCTACAAAATGGAGCTTTATTTTGAGCCGTTTCTAGAATAAGTAAATAAACTCTTAAAATCGACTTATCCAGACACTAAAAGATAACCTATAAGCGATTAGATTAAAATAAACAAATAAGTAATCAAAATAAGCTGATCCAAACATCTTTATTGAAAATTCTTTTACAAATATTAGCTTGTACCATTTCTTTTAATATATGTAACACACTAGAATATACTTTTATATATTATAACTGGGATTAATTACTTCTTTCAAGATTATACACTACGATGAATTCAGAGAAAACTACCAAAACACTCCCTGTCAGACATCAAATTTAACAAAATAATCTTTCTCTTTCCTGAATTACCAAAATCGTCCTCTGACCATTGAAACAAAAGTATAATTTCGACGGTGTTAACTTTTTCCTTTTTACTTTTATAAAGATCGAATGAAATTTGGACAAATCAAAGAAAAAAGTAACCATAGAAAGTACTTTTCCCGATGCACAAAAAACCACTGGTACTGCATAAGGTTGTCATAGAAATATTTAAACATAGCTAATCACATATCTACTCCTTTAACCAAACTTAATTAACATTATAATCCATTGACTAACTCTAGTACCAAAATAATCCATGTTTGATCGAAATTCATTCAATCGCTTCGATCCTTCACCCATATTTCAAAACTAATCCGTTAAACAATTAGTCAAATATTAATTTAATCAACTTAATTCAACTTAATTATTAATTAAATCCCTAAGTCAAACTAACCTAGATCGAAACCCTAAACCTCAATCGAACCTTCGATCCTGAATAAGAAGCTGCCACATCATGAATGATCGAACCTTCGATCATGCATGATCGAAATTTAAAAAAAAAAATTAATTTCGATCTTGTGTTTTGGCCAATTTCGATCAAAGTTTTGGCAAGCTTAATAATAAGATCGAAATTTCGATCTTCAACTATATACATATTAATAAAAAAAAAAAATGTTAACCAATTAGTAATTGACACGTGGTTAAAAATAAATAAATAAATATTATTGCAATATTTTATTAATATTTTACATAGGATTCTAATTTAATAAATAGTAATTGGCTTTATAAATTTGATTCACTGTAACGTTGATCGACATTGAATAATAGTTGTATCAGTGTTGATCGATTTTTTTCATTGGATTCTCTTTTTGTGGATGTGAGTGAAAGTAACATTTACGATTGTATATTCATTGTCTTTATAAATTAACGGTATCGTCTCTTTTAGTTACATTCATTTTATCAATTTATGAAACAAAAATGAACTCACAAGATAACTGTGTTAACCTTCTTCTTTGTTAGGGGGGTTCATGGGAATTAGTAAATGGCACGTATGAATATTTGCCTTTCGGTTTAGCTAGACGTGCCATAAGTCTGCCTCTAAATACAAGGTATTCGAAGTTGAAGAAGTTTATAGCCAAAAAGACTCGTTTAGATATTCAACAGGAGTTCAGATTGGGTTATAAAAGGTCTACTTACACACACCCAGTTGATATTTGTGACGATGAAGATGTAGGTTTTCTAATCGAAATCGTCCGTAATAACCCATATGGTGATCTTGCGTTATATGTAGTTCAACAAATCGTTGTTGGTGGTGGAAGAAATCAACCAAATGAGGTTGGTGCTTCTACTTTTGTTCCTAATATGTATCATACCCAAGTAAGTGACCCGTACCAAACTGAAAATTCGTATGTTTATTCACAAGATCATCTTTCTTCTTATAACGATTTCCATGAAAATCAACACGATCATTTTTCTTTGTATCATAATCTCTCTCACGATATTAGTGACAGTCAAGATGTCTTTCGCCGCCATTCTTTTTCTGTTTCAAATGAATATGCTCAAAATACAAAAAGTCAATTTGGTGGTATAAAAAGAGCATCGGGTTTATATCGATTTAAATTATAACCCCTTAACCGATAAAGACATGTAACACCCAGTTTTTTTTTTTTTTTTTTTATTCAACAACATGAGTAACACTTTTAATATGTACATAAACGTTACATTATTTACAAACTTTACAAACGTAAGTTCTCTCTTTCAAAATACTCCCTCAATATCTGAGCATGATTTAATGGGAGTAAACAAACACTAACTACCAGCAATAGTAAGCACACCACTAATCGCGCTACGGCTCTTTCCCAAGACCCTCTTTTCCCTTACTTGACCCACCTGTATCAAACAACGACAACAGAATGGTAAGCACAACGGCTTAGTAAGTAACTGAATCATATCAATAATATAAGATAGAAACCTTATAAACACTGTAATCACATATACGGCTTTGCCCAATTAGGACTCACAATCATACCACTGGCCATTTATGATCACTCAGCATAAAGATGGCCAGTATTAACACTATTAAGCCATTTATGACCACTCAGCATAAAGAGGCTAACAATCACACTGTCATGCCATTTATGTTCACACAACATAAAGAGGGCTCACATTCACACTGTTATGCCATTTATGTTCACTCAGCATAAGTTATGCCATTTATGTTTACTTAGCATAAAGAGGGCTCACATTCGCACTGTTATGCCATTTATGTTCACCCAGCATAAAGAGGGCTCACATTCACACTGTTATGCCATTTATGTTCACTCAGCATAAAGAGGGCTCACATTCACAAATCACTGAATTGATACAGTTCGTTCGAATACTCCTGTCACCTGGATATTCTCATTCAATATGCATATCCCTCTATTACTTACCTGAAGATTCGTGTGGTTGAATATCCTCGATTGTTACGTACAGATCACCAGCCTGTAAACCACACATAACACAATTAACTCTTTTATAAATTTAGCGACACTTCATTAAAGTCGCCACATCATGCGACACTATTATGAGTGTCTCAAAACAAGCTTACGCGACTTTATAATTAAAGTCGCACATATTAAAGTCGCTTATGCGACTTTATCACAAGTTCGCAGCCTGGAGTCGGCGTAGTGCGACTATATCATTAAGTTCACACATGCGACTTTACCATTAAAGTCGCGTGACGAACAGATCAGACCCCAAATCCGAATTTCTCGATTTCAGACTTGTTATAACAAATTAACCCATTCCAATCCGTTTAAATCACGTAATAACAATCACAACACATAATAATCGAAGCCTTACCTTGAATTCACGGTTCAATTGCTTCAATTTAAAGTTCTAAAGCTTGATTCACACTTTCTCTCTCTATTTGCTCATTTTCTCTCTCTAAACCGACTCAAAAGTTCACTGGAATGTTTCTGGAATCGTTTAGACGAATTTTGAATATATATACATCCTCAATTACACTTTAGCACCCCAATTAATTTCAACAAAATCTGTTATGCGACTTTATCTTAAAGTCGCGTAACCAACAAAGTCGCCCCTGCGACTTTATCACAAAGTCGCAGGCCTCTACAAAATTTCTCCAACTTTAGATTTTCAATTATTTTGGGGTGTTACAAGACACGGCAAACTCTTTTGGCATTTATGAGTCTTTTAGTAATGATGGGGACGAAGATGTGAAAAAACATAATAATGATGATGATGATGATGATGATGATGTCACACCCCCAAATTTGAGTAAATACGGTTAATTGTGCGGAAGCTTTTGGGGCGTGACAAAGATCGAATAACAATACCTCAAGCGTATGATTATTGCAGAACATCTATATTATTAGGATGCCAAAATAGTTTTACAAACATTTCAGCTCATCGAGCCGTCAAAACGTCAAGGTTATCGAGTACATCGTTTTAAATAAAATACAAGTTCCGGGATTTAATAAAAATACATCAAGTCAATATTATAAATAAATCCCGTTAGTTTAAATATGGCATCCTAATCATCGTGGCAGGTACGGTCCCAAATATGCATGTGTCTTACGGCATAGCTAATTCCCCTGAAAAACATATTTTAAAAAAAAAAGGTCAACATAATTGTTGAGTGAATTCACAGGTTTAATGACTCTATCATAAACCATCATTTATAAACATTTCATCAATAGATCAAAAGTGGCATCAACGGCCTATTGTGCGATTATTCTCAATTTAAAACAATAAAAGCAAACACTGACTGTGATCCCCCGCAGACTAGCTAGGTCCTGCGAGTTAATATGTCGAACTAAACCTATAACCAAACCACAACTCACATATAATTCGTTTGCCTTGGACCGGTTAAGTATACTCGTCCCCAAAGTGCGAAACAACGTCGCTAGTTAGCGCGACTAACTAAAATAAACGTGGGATGGGGATGTCAGCCCCGATAGTACTATCTGTATACTCAGTGGTTAGCGTCATCTAACTAATGGTTATAGTGATTGTCAGCAAGAGGACTTCTATGCTACAACATGAAGAATTTAGTCGCCCATAAAGATACGTTGTCAGGTTTTAATAATCGCATAAATCAGTTATATGTTTTTCACCCCAAATTTGAAAGCAGTAAAACGGTAAAAGTGGGGCTGTGAACTCACCTGGAGTCCGAGCGTGCTAGCAAAAACAGTTTAAATGATAATATCCCAGTAAGCCTCTCTACGTCCTAAACGTAAGAGCTTAAATTAAATAAATGCATGTAGACGACACCATGGTCAGTCTATGCCAGTTGTTCACTCAACAAGATTTGTAAATTTGCCATCAACGGGCATTTGCAAACATTTCACCTTTATTTAAAAAGAACGACACGTTGTGATCCCACCTTGTTTTCCAAATCATTTAATCATATCTAAGTCCACATTAAAATACCTTATTAAACGTATTATATTATTAATGTGTAACTTTCACTAAATCAATATATATATACTTTCACATAGTCATATATATATTTATATATTTCATTTACGTTCGATTTAGGGTTTTCATGATATATATTAACGTTGGTAGTCTTTCGTCATTATTAATGTCATCACGTTATCTATTTCATTATACACATATTTATATATATATATATATAAATGTATTCAAGTAAGCACCAATATATATATATATATATATTTGTTTCATCATATTTATCCCATTTTAGACCTTAACATATATGTACATATATATATATATATATTCTCATAAACATTTGTACGTTTTATTTATCACTATGATACATTTGACAAACATTATATATATGTTCACACGTACATTCCTATACTCTTATTAATACAGTTATACGTTTTTATAATTTATATTCACGTTTTCACGATACGATATTATATAATTCTATTTAATTTCCACATATAACCTAACTTTAGGTTTTAACATTTTAATTCTCGTTCTAAATATTTTAAGGCATGTCTAGTATTTAAACAATTTCTAATTCATTCACTTACTAATTAAATATCCAAATTTAAACGATTTCTATACGTTTATCATTTAATCAAATAACGTCGCGTTTTTAAATCGCGGTTTCGTTTTAAAATACTTGTTTAATATCTAAGTCTTGTTTTTACCATTTAAAGTTTATTAATTTATTTAAAATACTTAAAGCTTACTAGTTTTGCATAAAAGTCCCTAATTCCTATGTGTTTGCAAATTAGTCCCTAAAGTCTCATTTATTATATTTTAACACTTAACTTTTGTAACTTAAAGTTTAATAACCTACATTTTTGTCCTAAATTATTCTAACACTTGTTTTATACCAAATTACATGAAATACATCCATTTTTACATTAAAAGTCACTAACATATGATTTTAATCATTTTTAACCTTTTTAACTTAGTTAACTCATTTAATTAACTTTTAACAGATTCTGTCACAATTTTAGGTCAACTTTGCCTACGGTTTTGACTAGTCAAACATGTCCCAAAAATTATGAAAATTTTTATACGAGTTCCTCTATGTCTTATCTTTCCAGAAACATAAGACTTGTAATTTTTGGTTGAGTTTAAGGGGTCCAAACGTATTTTTTATCACACAAAGGTCAAACAGGTCATATTTTGGACAGTTAGTCATAGATCAGTTTATATCTCGAGTTCTAATTAACTTCACAACATGAGATCATACAACTTTCAAAGCTAACTAAATTTGTGACCTTCAGCAAAAAGAATCAACATGTTTGGATCTACGGTTTGAAAGTTACAATATTTTGAAGTTGAGTCAGTTTCTGTTCTAACAGTACAGCAGGTACACTTTCACTTAGAAATTCATTTTAAAAATAGTAAAACTCATCAAAAAATATGAATCCAGTGGGGTTTGATAGCTAAAATCTTGAAATTAACTTTAGAACCAAGAAACACGTATTTTCATCAAGATTTGAGCAAGTTACAAGGCTCCAAAGTTAGATAATTTTTCTGACGTTTTTCAAAAAGCTTAAAAGTGGACTGTTTTGACATAACTTTGTACAAATCACTTATTAACCATGTAAAAACGATTTTTCTTGTTAGATCTTGTCAAAAGTGAACATCTAAACATAATACAACCATAAAACAAACATTTTATCATAAAAATTTGTAGATTATAGAAGAGAATGTCCTTACAAAGCACTAGGAAGCAAATGGAAGTGAAATGGAGGTGGATGAAGGTTTGCAAGAGCTCCTAGCTTCAAATCCTTTGGTTTATGGTTTGATTAACTTGGAAATGGTATAAGGATGGTATTGTGCACGTTTTTGTGGTTTCAAAGTGTAGGAAATGATGATTTATTGGTGGTGGTTCATGGTGGTGAAAGGGTGGTACAATGGTGGTTCAAGGAGGAGTTGTGGTGGTTGTTTGAGAGAAAAAGAGGGAGGGGGAAGGCTGCTGATTTCCAGCCTTGGGTAGAGAGGGAAAAGAGTGTGTTTTCTTGTTTGCAAAGTGAGGAAATGAGAGTCAAATGGGGGTTAAGGGTGGAGACAAGGGAACATGGAGGTAAAGTGCAAGCATGGGTTGCAAGGGATGGTCAAAAGGGATGGCAAGAAAGTCTTTGGGCAGATTTTTGGGTCAAGGGGAGGGCCCCACTTGTGATTTCCTAAATCTTGATTAAGTCTAGATATTTTAGTTATTAGGTGCAAGTCTTGATTACTTAGGTTTTAATTGTGTGATTGAGGTTAATTAAGGTAGATTGAGGTTAATTAGAGTAGTTCATAGTGACTTAATTTATTATAAGTCCTTTCGATGTCATACGTATGTTTTTGATAATTCGTTTATTACAATTCGTGATATCTCTACGTTTTCGCGTTAATTGAATTTGTATATTCGTTGATTCTATTATTTGAAACGTTATGCCATAACTTAGCATATTAATAGTAAATAACTACTATTTAATTATCAAATAGTTTTACGTTATCTATGAAAAATGATCACCAACGTTCGTGAATGTCGGTCTCTACCGATTGTTTGTGTAATTCTCAATGATTACGAATGCATCCCGCATTAAAATAGTGTGCATCTCATATGCAACTGTGGGCTTTGTGCTAGACTTATTTTGATGAAAACGAATTCACGTTAATTAAGTAGGGAATTAGCCTAAATGCACGTAATTAAAATGTACGAAATTTACCTTAATTTGAGGGTTGTCACAGATGATGATGATGATGATGATGATGATGATGATGATGATGATGATGATGATGGTGATAATAAAGTACGAGTGCCGCAAAAAATGCAACCTAACTACTTTTGGTCAAAGCCCGAGCCCACGGAATGTCCAGAATTCAAAGAAACACCAATAAATACTAAAAGGTATATGTCATCTTCAAGAGTTACTGAAGGTCAGTTCTTTAATAACAAAGATGAACTAAAAACAAATTTAGGTATTAAATGTCTCGAAGAATGTTATGAATTCAGAGTAGCTCAATCATCAATCACAAGATTTGAAGCAAAATGTGTCAAAAAGGGTTGTCAATGGTTCTTAAGAGCCACAAAGCTAAAAAATAATAATTCTATTTTTCAAGTAAAAACCTTAAAAGATAAGCACATATGCTCAAAAACGCAAACTAATGCAAATCACGGTAACACAAACAAACATATATTGGGGAGCATACTTCGTGATCAACTAAAAGATAGTAGCCGTGTATATAGTGGGAAAGATATCATGAAAGATTTAAATCAAAGATTTAGAATAGATGTTTCGTATTCTCAAGCTTGGAGGGGGAAGTGTCGTGTTATAGAATTGTTAAGAGGGACTGACGAGGAATCATTTTTCAAGCTACCACTATATTGTCACAATTTGAAGAAGGCTAATCCTGGTATGGTGACACACATTAAGATTGATTCTGAAGAGAGGTTCGAATGTTTTCTCGTTGCTATTGGTGCCGCGGTACGTTTAACTTCATGGTTGCTAAGTAAATTAATATTTAAATTATCGTATTTAATATACCTCATATATGTTAATGCAGATCCTCTACTGACTGTTTCTTCTGCTTCATCCTGAAACATGCTGACCTGGACTCAGTCAGTGTATCCTAAAACTGGAACAAACTAGACCACGAAACAAGAATACCATTTTCAAGGTCTCTAGCCAAACTATGTCGCTCTGTTGTACGAAAGTACATACTTGTCACCTTTGGCTGGTTTGATTTTAGATTTGTTTGCTTCTAACCCTAGTCTTGTCTTATAGCTAAAACATGTACCTATGTACAATGCTTATAATACAAAATGACTTGACTTTAAAGATGACATAAAAATATGAAAAATATCCGATACATGATATTCTGGACTTTCTAGATTCTAAGGGTATATCAAATGTAAGATACATAGCAAATCATGAACAATAATCAAATATGTACTTGACAATTCTGCATGTCAAATGTTTAAGTGGACAACAATACCGATAATCGTAGTGTTTTATAACTTACATCAATAATAACAAATGAATAAACTAAAATTCCTCACTGTGTATTGTGTTCATCATGGCTAATTCGATCTTTGTATCAGTGACACTCTCAAAAAGATTATACGTTTCACAATATGAAAAATTTCATATTCGCATTTTAAGATTCTAAGTTACTTTATTCTATTTTTGGTTTTTTGTTTTTGAATAAAAGTTCTTCGTTTACGGGAAATACTTACATTTGGTTCGATTCGTCGCTCAAACCTTGCTCTATTAAATATCTAAGTATATTGGTTTATGCAAAATATTTTTAAGTTAGAAAATTTTAGATATTAGGATAAGTGTATCTAAGTTCGTACGAACTTAGATGTTCGAATGCCTAAGTTCGTACGAACTTAGGATTGATAATATATACGGGTCTGACCAAGTCAAACCTCTCACTTTTTCAAAACCTTCGAACTTCACATCTGTACGAAATCACCGGGACATTCGAACCTACGTTCGAACTTACTGAAACCATAATTTTCACACTTAATCTTGGAATCTGATCCGTGTAAGACCATTTTAAACCGATACAAATCATCTCCTCACTCATACCAACATAAGTAAGTTAACATTTCAGCAATTGAACCGTTAAAACATGTTAAACTTAAAATTATTGTGGGTTTTTGATAAAAACAACTTTAACTTGAAAGTTAGACGTGTGTTTATGGTTAAAATTGATTAAAACTTGTTGTAAAACAGCATTCGGACATATGTATATCCATTTCAAGTGCCTGATCGTGTTTTAGATACAAAAATTTTGAAAAGTTGATAAAGTGTTTTTGCGTTCGAACTTACTGGTTCGTACGAAACTAGCCAAGTGTAAGTTCGTACGAACTTAAGTTTGACTTAGTCAAACAGTAAGTACGTACGAACCTATAAAGGGTGGTAAATTCGTACGAACTTGTAAGTTCGTACGAAACTACTTAGGTTTAAAAAACAAATTATCATTTTTCTTAAAATAATGTATTATAACCTGTATTGAATTGTTGAATCTTTATTGCAGGATTCTAAATTGATTATTGATTATAACTAACATTATTGTCATCTATTTTTGTTTTTGTCTTGTGTGCCGACATGGCTGATCAACGTGCGTTCTACAATAAGCACAATCTCGCAATCTCATTCGATCTGGCCGACCAGAACACTGTGCCATTCTGAGGTATGCTGGACTATCTGACGCGCACAAGAATGTTCTATGCACTGACTCACTCACCGACGTTGAAGTTTGAGTTCTTAAGTCAATTCTGGGCGACTGCCAAACCTGACTGTCGACCTAACCCTCCAGTCATCCGTGCAACTGTAAATGGAAGGATATCGAGTTCACTGCAGCATATCTACGGATTGCGTTGAATTTAGGGACAGAGGAACAAGAGAATGACCCGACCTCCTTTCCCTTAGAGTTCCGTGCTGGGGCTTTTCAAAGAATGGGTTATGTAGGCGATGTGACCCATACCCAGTACACCAAGAGCTTACTCTACGGTCAGTGGAGATATTTAATGCACATTCTGCTGGTGTCTTTTGGACCCAAGAAGGCCGATTTCGACACCATGAACCACAAGCCATACTGCTTCTCTCAATTTTTCTTTGATGAGATGGTACAGCAGATTAGCGGGAGCGTCAAGGATTGATTTATCCTATACCCGCGCTTTGTGATGATGATTTTTAAATGGGTTGATACCTAATATTCCCGCTGGCGACCCCGTTGTCCATCTGGTGTCAGTAGACAAGAAGATTTTCGGACATTGTCTGAGTCACAGCAGTCGTCGTGCTGTTGCTGACAGGCCTCAGGCCGTTCCTTTGTTTGGGGCGATTGTTGATGCCCATTATCAAGCCCCACCTAATGACGGGTGGTGGGACGTGCCGCAAGTAGGAGAGGGGGCAGAAAAAAATGTTGTTGAGTCACCCCCTCAAGCTCAAGCTGATATTCCACCGCCACCAGAAGTGACGGCTGAAGCTCAACACGAGGTTGTTGAGGAAATCTTGCACCAAATAGAGCACCCCGCTGAGGGTGAGCGTGTTGTCGCTTATATAGCTGAAGTTGTAGTGCGAGATGTACTACAGGGTGGTGCCATCTCAAGTGCTGCGGCCACTGGATCACGACAAGAGACTTTTGATGAAGTCTTAAGGGAAATAGATACATTTTTCTCTGCAGGTGATGCAGGATCCCCGCCTGCTGATGAAGCTGAAAAAGGCAAGGCTTCAGATTCTGAGGAAGCCGAGACTGATTCTGATGATGATGATAATAATGATAATGATGATGAGGACCGTCCCACGTTAGGGGTTCAAGGGTCAGGGGTTATTCTACTTCAACCCGGGGCAGCCTCAGAAAACGAAAAAGGTAAGAGGAAAGACCAAGAGGAGGAAGATACGGATTATGTTCCAGGGGGAGACGAAGCCGTAGACTCCGAGACAGAACAGTTTGAGCGGCGGGCTCGTCAACGCCAGCGCTCCACCGGGGTAGTTATTCGCGAGGGTTGTGCTCCTCCCCAAATCATAACTCCCACTCCACCAACTGTTCAACCTCCAACAGTCCAACCGCCGATCACTACACAGAAAACAACTCCAACAACCCCTATCCCGGAACCTCCTACCACTACCACTACTTCACCTCCATCAGTTACCACTCCTCCTCCCGCTCAATCGACACCGTCTATCCCCAACCCGGCTGCTCGTCTTTCTGATCAGGATAAATTCACATATCTAGAGGCCAGATCACGAGCTTGGTCGATATGGTTGCCGACCTGACTGCCGTTGTTGCTAGTCAAGAAATCCGAGTTCGGAATTTAACAAAGATGAATCAACAACTCGAGAAGCGAAATGACAAACTGGAAGAGATCTTAAGTGAAAATATGATTCTTCTCTTTCGGTTGAAGCGCAAGGTAGCTCAGGGGGAGAAGACGAGCTGTAAAGTAGATGAATTGAGGCGACAAAGGGATGATGACCATGACGATGATCCCAATGCATCAAAAGAAGGTGAGTTGCCTAGCTCTTCAACTGGAAGGCTAGTGCCACAGGCTCAGGGGGAGTCAAGTAAGAAAGAAGGAGGGAGTGGATCAGCTCAAACTCTTGTTAAGCTAGATGAATCTGACACTATCGAAGCATTGCTTGGATTAGAAGAATTTGATAGCGATGGGTCAGAACTTGAAGAATGATAGATCCTCGGTACAGGTGTTGCAGATTGGAAGTCAGACGAGGAAGTTGTTCAAGATACAGACGCAGATGTTGATGAACACGTCGTGACGAAGCAACCTGTCACTAAAGTGATAATTGAGAATGAAACTGGTGAGAAGGTGATATATCGAAAGGATCTAGAATCTGAGAATGATGAAGTCCTTGACGATGAATCAGATGCCGACAAAGAACCGTCCAGAGCTGAATTGAAAATGTTGTGGTTTAAGAAGAAAGAAAAGGAACCAAAGATTAAGTACAGGGGAGATATCAGGGTCAAAGGATCGGGCGAACTAAATAAAGGCATCATAAGTTGGTTCTATGATTGTGAACTTAAACTGTTCATAATTAAAAGATATGATGGGATTCAGTATCTAAGGAACAAACTGAAGGTCTTTAGCTCGCTGCCGAAAATAGAATTGAAGGAACTAGCCTGGATAGACTTGGTGAATTGTTACGCGTGAAGGAAGATCGAATAAATTTGTTGATTTAAAACTAGGATTGATCCCATTACTAACAAGCCGTGGATGAAGATGGTTTATAAACCGGTCAAGTGCTTGAAGAGGGTTCCATTAAAGAAAATGCCACAGGATGTTCTGGCAAACCTAAAATGGTGGTATGTGGATATTGAAACTGCAGAGGCAGTGATGGAGGATAATGAAGGGAACGTGATTCTGAGAGTGTACGACAGTTTACACTTGGTAAACTTGTCCAGAGATGATTTAATGGAGCTGCATGTCAACAAGATTCTCTACAGAGATAATTGGAGACACGAAGGCCGAAGATATCAGAAAGTTGTCAAAGTGTGTGTCGAGAAAGGAATCTGGGTTGGAGGTAATCAGAGTTAATGAGAAGATGCTCTGAAGACGAAGAAAAGACTGAAGACTAATAAAGCTATTGTCAAGGGGGAGTCTGTTGGTACATGATTGTGACAACAGCTTCTATTGTGTAATAGTTTAGCTTTTGTAATTGTCTTTGATATTAATAAATGAATATTTTGTGTTATGTTATTTATTAATGTTTAAATGATTATTTTATTATGTATTTATGCAGGTTCGCACGAACTTATGTCTGGTACGAACTTGGGCAGGTAAGTTCATACGAACCTAGCTGCCTATAAATACAAAGTTCGAAAATATCATTTAAAAGCTTTTCTACGAACTGAGATCAGCAATCTAAGTTCGAATATATCATCCTAGTTCGAATACATATGAAGTAAGGGATTATTAGTGAGATAAACGTGTTTTAAACACTCGTATGGTTTCTTAGAGTATTCCGCACTCTAACAAACGTTGTTATCCTGTTGGATCCGTTTAAGGGTGACCTACATTAACTTTTAATAAAAATATAGTTACTTATATAAATTTAAATTCTAAAGCTTAAGTTTGTACAAAAATATAGTTAGTTATATAAATTTAAATTCTAAATTTTAACTTTTTATAAAAATACACTTACTTATATAAATTTATAAATTTTAATTAATATTTATATAAATTAATATTTAATTAATATTTACATAAATTAACTTTCTACAAAAATATAGTTAGTTATATAAATTAAAATTCTAAAAGTTAACTTTTAACAAAAATACACTTACTTATATAAATTTATACATTTTAATTAATATTTATATAAATAATATTTAATTAATATTTACATTAACTTTAATATAGTTAGTTATATAAATTTAAATTCTAAAAGTTAACTTTTTACAAAGATATAGTTACTTATATAAATTTAAATTATAAATGTTAACTTTTAACAAAAATACACTTATTTATATAAATTTTAATTAATATTTACATAAATTAACTTTTAACAAAAATATAATTACTTATATAAATTTAAATTCTAAAACTTCACTTTAACCAAAAATATACCTACTAATATAAATTTTAAATAACATTTACATGAATTAATATATAAATTACATAAATTAATTTTTAATTTACACAAATTAATATTTAGTTTTCGAATGTATAATAAATATTTAATCTCTATCTCTAACAAATATATTTTCATAAATTTAATCTCTAACAAATAAATCTAATATGTACATTTTTAACAAATAAATATTAATATGTAACAAATAAATGTAAATTTTAACAAATAACAATAAATAACTAAACTTAACTTTTAAAACATAAATTTTGTTTTACAACTTCTAAAAATTAAGACTTTAATTATATACATAACGTCTAACAAACGAACTTTATTTCACAAGTAAATAACATAAAAAATAAACTAATAAATAAAATTTAAATAAATGTATAATTATATAAAGAAAAGGAGACTTACATTGAGATCGAAATTGAAATCCTCCATTTATTTAATTGTTGGATTTTTAAACCTGTAAAAAATATATAAACAAGAAACACAAATTAAGTTAAACTTTAAATAAACCCTAAATAAACCCTAATCGATTATAATAATAATAATTAAATAAGAAACTGAAACGGAAAGATTAATTTAAAAAGCAAAGGGGACATACTCTCAAGAAACCCTAATATGGATCAATGATCAAAGTTAAAAAGAAGTGAAAACAGAAAGAAAAAGGGGGAGAGGATGAATATGAAAGAAAGAGAAAGAAAAACAAGTGAAACCCTAAGAATTTCCGTCCCCCCTTCCCCTTTAAATGGTAAAAACTTGGTTTGAAAAGTTACAGCCCGGCCCGTTTTTCAATTAAAGTTGACTTTCGATCTAGAATGACGTGTCGATCGACACGTGTCACACAGGGGATTCGTGGTCAGAGAGGTGGATCAGATATGGGGCCCATGGTCTTCAATGTTTGACTGATTTCCCTCCTTTCAATAAACCAACTTTCTTTTCTTTTTTTCTTTTCTGAAATATGTCTCATGCATTCTGCATTTGCCTATTTTATTTTATTTTTCTTCTTTGAAATTTTGATCTCATTTGATCGAAAATTCGATCCGGCCACGTGTTCCTACTGTGTTGGTTGATCGAAGGGTTCTATTCTGACAGTGCCATACTTATTTTTTTTATTTCGATCATGCATGAACGTGACACCTTCTGACCTTCGATCCTTTCGATTGTTTAATATTGACTTATGGTTTTTAATTGATAATTAGTATTGACTAAGGGGTAATTAACGGTTACAAGGTATCTGATCGAATGGATCGAATGAGTTTCGATCAATGTTGGATTAGTTTGGTAAACATGTTAGTCAAAGGATTATATTGTTAATTAAGCTCGGTCAAAGGAGTATATATGTTATAAGCCCTTTAAACATTTTGATGGAGCTATCTCTTTCAACCAAAACATGCCATCGAGTGCTGGCCCCGGTTGTAGAAATTCTTGCTGGTAGTATTCGATGATAGACTTTTCAAATGACTTGTCCAAACGTACAATTTCATTAGACCTTTATTTAAGTAAGAAGGAAAAAGTTAACACCGTCGAAATTATTTGTACCAGCAACTTTTATGTCGATGTCAGAGGACGATTTGAGTAATTGTTGAGAGAGAAAGACTATCTTCTTAAACTTGGTAGATGATAAGGAGTGTTTCGATGATTTTCTCATGAATTCATACATCTGACAATATATGAATGTAATTTTATCGGCACCTACACATTCCATCTTCGTTTTGTCTCGTTTGTCTTTTATGTGTATATCATCTTCTTTTAATTCTCATTTCCATCGACCAAAAGCTATCTAATGTATTTGGTATATTGATTAAAGATGTTTGTTATTCAAGTATTTTCAAATTGATTTTTGTCATTATACTCGGAACCAAATTGTTTAGAGAAGTAAATAATAATCTATAGGTCAACAGTGACGTTGATCTTTTGTGTCAAGCATGTTTCCAACGAATACAGGACACCAGGCAATGACACACATAATCGTTAGGCTAATCTTCAAATGCTTTTCATGAGTTGCAAAATGTACCATTTATATTTCAATTAGAAGGTAACTTACCTACCATTCAGTCACAATCTTCAAATTTAACCTCTGAAGTGTCCATCCCAATCAATATAAGTTATAGTTCCAATAACTGTTCTAGATGTTTATACTTTGTAGATATCTATCACTAAAGAAGACAGATCACTACAACAGCAAACACAACTGAAAGATGCCTGTAAGATTTCCAAAGTTAACAAAGATGTTCTTCTCGTATGTATGTATGTATGTACGAGAGGCCTGAGACAGTAGTTCTTTAATAAATTTACAAAAGACTATTTACGGGATACGTCTAAACTTGTGTCTCAAACTATAATGTACACGTAACATCCATGAGGTTGTGGATTCAACTGCGTAAATCTTGCCGGAAAGAACGGAAAGAACAAAAAAAATACAGATTGCAGAATACAAATGCATACCGTTCGTGGCTTACAAGTCAGCTGAGTAACATGGTAATTTGCTTTGACCATGTAATAAGAGCTTGTCTTGTATCCCCCACCCAAGACAAAAATTGCAATAAACCTGAAAAGGAATTCAATTGTATTACACGCAACTGTCAAAAACAGTTTTAAGTATCTTTAACTTAATAAATAATTAGTGTATTACATACAATAAAGAAAACGACATTGTTAAATTGATATCTTAATGTGTTTAAAATAGTGATTTATGATATTTAAGCAATTTACTACACTCTGGGTGAACCTTTTCACATCAACTCCTTAGAGATGATATAAACCAAAACAACCCATATTCATAACATCGGTTTATGTTGCCACCTCTACAAATTAAAGTGGCGGCTTTCATAAATGGCCAATGAACTATGTGACTTACCAAGTAAAAGCCGGACTTGAAGATGTTTAATTCTTGACACGATTCTTTTGTATGCCCCTTTCAGCACCAAATCAGTGATAATGAGAAGTCGAGGGAAGTTGCAACAAATAGAAACACACTTGTTAGTTATTCACATTAACCTTTTTTACACACGCAGACAACAAAAAGGTGTAACGGTTTGACAGGAAAAAAAATAGTCCAGTAACCAAATTAGAAATGAATTGGAACTATTGCAAACTGCCCTTTGAAGTTACCAGAATCAGGACTTTGCTTTATAGATAGACCATCTAATGCATAGTTGGCATAAACTAGTAGGCGCACACGTTGAGAAGAACCTAGCTTGCTAGTTAAAGACCTGACAAGTGCACTGATGCATAATAACAGAATTGACAGGTTAAGGGCACAGGAATTAAATGATGAAAATGATGAGCAAGTAGCAAAGTGAAGTTGTAGTGATTACTCTGTTCGCAACACTATAAGAAACTCGGACGGTAAAGATTCCATAAATTCTGATATATTCCCGATACTTAGCAACTTCACTTCCTCTTTCAGATTAGTTTTCTCTTCAACCGACATGCCATCCCCAATAGCAGCTTTACTGTACCTCAGAAAAGATGTTAGCCCGTAAATATGAGGAAACGTAACTTCTTGCAAAATCCTAGATTAATTTAACACCAATCACCTGTTGATTGTTCTTCCTGTAAATATGAGGGGAAGATATTTAGCGTATTTTCCAATACCAAAGTGTTGGCCTACTTGTTGGATTGTATGTGCATCCAGAAGAATCAATGCTTTCCAAAGTCGGCAGTAGTTGATCCTAAATTCTTCATCTAGACTTTTATAGATCCCATGATCCAGAAGAACTGCATAATTGAACTATGAATATACATTAAACGTACATTTCTAACCCTAAAAATCAATAACCAGCATGCCAAAAAAGATACGTCAAACGTACCTAAATGAAACCCTTGTTTTTCATCCAAGGAAACCAGTATATTACCAGGATGTGGATCTCCATGCACAAAACCATGGACAAATATCATCTCAGCAAATGCTTCCACCAACACTTTTGCTACCTTCAATAGAAGTAGAAGAATATGGAGATCTGAACTCGAAATAAACTGCAAACCGAATTCAGAGATCTGAAGTCGAATTTGGTCCAGTTCAGTTAACAAATTTTAGTTCCAAAACTAATAATGTAACAAAGTAACACCCTTATTAGACCTTCCTAACTTGGTTATTTGTTAATCCATGAAAACAATTCTATAAAGAGGCAACAAACAACTAATATTAATCAATACAGTTTATATGTATGATATATCCAACTAAACAGACAAGCAATTGCATTGATCGATATAGTTCTTCAAGATGGCAAACAAAGTGCACAATGAAAAGTATACCAGAACAATGTATGGTGTTAGTATTTCAAAGAATAACTGAAAAACCTGTCTTGAATCGATTCCCATTTCCTGCATATACTCCAAATCATCTACCTGAAAACAAAGAGATTTTGTGTTAACCACATGAAACGTAGGTAGCCATGGGTTGCCTCGGTAAATGCAATAATACACGAACAGAGGCATTAAGCAACTCTACTGAAAACAAAGGATGGGCATTTCCTTCGCTAAAGAAATTAAGCTTACATGGTTCACAATTGTTAACCTAGCGTGGTTAACCATGACCATTGTTTAATTCACTTTTAATACGCATAATACAACTCTTTCACAGATTATGGGATAAAAAATTATTTTGGCCTTTTTCTTCTAAATGTCTAGTTCCAGACGATTAATATAATCACTTATAAATGATTACAAAAGTATTTCCAATTTAAAATAACCGACTGTTGAAACACAGAATAATTAGGACGGATAGACTGTGAAATATATTAATCATCACAATTCATAATTGAGAGGGAATTGTCCTAAGATCCAAGGAGAAAGGTGCAGATAAATATATTAGAAGATAAGAGGAATTCCTCCTCTTGTGGGACCAGTAACTATTAAAGGAGTGTCACAAGGATAATATGGAGGAACGAAAAGATATATGTTATTAAGATAGGGAACCAAAAGCCATCTCAGAAAACAAAAGGATGTTATCATGTGTTTGCCTATTGCCTTCTACAATTTGTATTCTAGTTACGTTGACATTTACACTAACTTACTCTATTTGATTTGATTCATAGTCACATGGAACGCAGTTCACCAAGTCCTTAGAAATTGGTAGGGTGGGCTCAATTCGGATCACTCCAGTTCGATATACCATATAATTTGGTCCAATGTACCCAATCAATAGTATTTAATTTCTACTTTTGTATACATATGAAGTCAAATATCCAAGATATATTAATACTTAATAACGTGTTTATTGCATAACTCAAAAGTGAACGTATGAAACAAATATCCAAAAGATAAATAAGCTACATACTCGAATGAAAAAATAATACTCAAGTATTCTAATCTTCATCTAGATTCTCTCATTGCATATCTTCCAATCTTGAAGTCGAGCCTTCCAAGTAGGATTCATATCTCACTTCTTATGTGGTCCCTCTTTGTAATATCTGAAACTCATGATTGTTGACGAATATTTGGATGAACAAAGACCAACTTATCAGCCTTTTTGGTGTTCAAACGATTTTTTTTAACAATATGAATAAAAGAAGTACTCCAATTTCTCTCCGCCAAATAGCTACTTATGGGAAGTGAAAAAATCTTTTTAGCTACCTCGGCTAGTTCTAAAGTTTTTGAACCGTAAGTCGACCACCATTCAATTGGATCCATTGTTACAACATCCATTCGAGTCCCAGGAATAGAATAAAGACCGTTACACGTGAAATTATGTAAATTGCTCTCACAACAATTTTTCTACTAGTTGATTTTCTCCAATTCTTTGATAGGCTTTCATTACATCACGTACCGCTTATTTGTCAAGATTTGGAGCCTTTCTAGCAATTCTACATGGTGCTAATTGACTAAGATAGGAGTTGTCATAAAATCTTGGTTTTAGACAATGTAAAGGACTTGTCATTTTACCCACCTAGCTAAAACTATCTTCTCAACCTGAGGGAACTATGTAGGATACGCATTTTTCATCACGTCTATAATTTCGCCAACCATATAATCTATTCTTTCATATATTTCTCCCATCTTCGCACCCTCTCCATCACAAAATCTAATCAACAAAAAAACCAGTTTAGGTCTTGCATATTATCAATGTCATCGAAAAAATCGTCACTTCTAGTACTGTTTGTCTAATAGCTTCACAAACAGTAAGTCCATTATTTTGGGTATTTTCATCCCATTGTCTAACCCAATCCCTCCAAGAACTAAAGACGATAGTAGTCGCAAGAATTAAGGATGAAAACTACTATCGTCCTTAATTCTCGGAGGGATTGGGTTAGATGTGGTACGTTACTTAATGAAAGCCTCCGAAAGAATTGGAGAAAATCAACAAAAAGAAAAACTGTTGCGAGAGCAATTTGTAAAATTTCACATGAAAGTGGGTGTTTATTGTATTCTCACGGCTCAAATGGACGCCGTAACAATGGACCCAACTAAATAGTGCTCAACTTACAGTTCAGAAACTCTGAAACTAGCCAAGGTAGCTAAAAAAGGTCTTTCACAACCCATAAGTAGTTCTTCAAAGATAAATTGGAGTACGCATTCTTTAATTCAATGTAAAATGAAATCGTTTGACACAGAGGGACCACATAAGAAGTGATACATTAATATGAAAGTGCATACTTAGAAGACTCGAGTTCAAGATTGGAAGACATGCAATGGGAGAATCTAGATGAAGATTAGAATACTTGAGCGTCTTTCATTTAAGTATGAAACTTTTCTTCTTTTAGGTATCTGCTTCACATTTTCACTTTTCAGTTATGTACTAAACACTTTATTAAGTGTTAAGATATCCTAGATATTTGAGTTTATATGTACACAAAAGTAGAAATTAAATATTATTATTAATTTGTTTTGGTACATTGAACCAAAGCGATTCGAAAAGAGCCTACCCCCTCTCACACCTCATAGCAAATTTCAGGGACTCAGCAAACCGTGATCAAGTGCCGAAGCGATCTGCGTTCAATGTGACTATGAACATATCTAGTGTGATAGCTTTACCCTTTTACTCCTAAGTTAAGTTAGAACAATGTCGGATTTTTTGTTATATATAAAACATTGAGACCATGGCTATTTGTATTCAATACTTCACAAATAATTTTGTTCTTGGACTTAAAAAGGGTAATAAAAACCATTTAACTTAAAAAGTTGTAATTGAAAACCATCGACTTCCAAAAAACCTTCGACTTTCAGAAACATTTCAATAAACCAGTTCAGCCAAGCTAGCAAATACAAAGCATTGGAATTCTGATAAAATGGTGATCTTAGAAACTGTTAGTGAAGTCCACCAACCAAATTGGAACCAAGTGAAAGAACATTGCTACTTATTGCAATTTTCTCTTAGTGTGTTCTATACTGATAGGACCCAACTAAGATTATCGAACAAGAAAACAAAAAATAACACGCACAATCGCTTTGATCAAAGTTGTATAGGGCAATCGGCTGTCCCACGATGTGAAATTCAAATTCTCATCCTCCATTCTATAATAAATCAAATTCATCTTTAGTGACATAGTTCTAGTCAACATGTGGGTAGTCTACCATCTCACAAATAGGGAAGCTCTTACTACGTTCACTCAATTCCAAAGATTAACTACTTTATAGTAAAACCACGACCCGAAAAGTAGTCTAAACAACGACTACACACTACACCTACTATTCTTTTATTTATACATTTCACTTCAATCCAGTTCTAATAAACTTCAATCCATTACTTTACCTACGTTATAATTTTCACATATAACTTTGTCTTCTATTAAATCAATTGATCAAGATTAACATCTTCATGAGATGATACTCAAAAAACTATCAAATTCATTGAAAGATCGGTTCACTTGTAAGAACCAGGATACTTGAGAGTACACAATACTTACAAAAGTAAACAAAACCATCTTGGCTTAAAGGCGATAGGCGACCTGAGGCGATAAGGGCCCCACGGCTAAGGCGCTAGGCGCGAGCCTCATGTAAATAAAATGCCTATCATGCATAAAATACTTATAAATTGCTTCTTCATAACATTTTCTACCTAAAGTCGACTGGTAGACTAAAACAAAAAAAATAGTCAACTAGAAGATCAATTGATTCGTAATCCGGCTTCAATTTGGCCCCAATTTGTAGTTTCTTGCTTCAATTTGGCCCCAATTTGTAGTTTCTTGCTTCAATTTGGTGTTTTGAACTTTGGAGACCAAAGCCGTTGTATGGGGTTTTACTTTTAAGAGCAATTATTCAATTTTAGTTGTGTTAGAAAGTTAGGATAGTGTTAATCACTTACCATAGATGGACTGATACTAAATATTGGGCCTAAAAAAATTAGCACGGCAAGGTTTAGTAGAAAGGTCAGACCAATAGTTGTTAAAAACCCACTAGAAACACAAGGCGTCAAAGGCCCCACCTCACATCGCCTGGAGCCTAGGCACCACCTTACTATCGCCTAGTCACTCCAAGGGGCTCTGCCTAGTGCCTTATGGTGCGTAGGCGCGCTTTTTTAAACCAAGAAACCCATAATATTTGGCATAACTATTAGCGTGAAGAGATCATAAAATAATGAAATACTGACCCTTCGTCCCCTGCAATATTCCATTGTCAAAACCTGCCTAGTTGTAAGCTCCTGAGGGTAGAAATATGAGGTAAGTCCACATAACTCAAAATATTATACTAGCTTCATTATGTACTCACAATTTGTTGAAGCATACCTTAAAAACCTTAGGGACTCTGATTCTGCTACTACATTTGAAGTTTATGGCAGTTTTGACTGAATTTCTTGCTTCCTGAATGAAATCTGTGCAGCAGCTTCAATTTAGTATATGCACACATCAAGGAAGGATAAAAAAGAACAAGAATTATTCACCCTACATGATTATGCATCGAACAGAGAAAGCATTACTGTGTAAAAGTGGTAGACTAAGTAAGGAGATAGCCTCAGGAACAAATACAAGAATGTGAGTTATCAATTAGATGGAATAATATTACTTGCATGGTTAGTGTTATCCATATATATCGTAATCATTTATGATTCAGTTGAGCATAGGATTTAACTTACGGTAATAGGCTGATGAGCAATGATATTTGAGCCTAAAAAAAGAACATGAAGATTGGACTAATCATTTCCTTGTTTAAAATAGCATTCGCCTTTTCTCACTCCTCATGTACACTATAGATTTCGCTATGTGTCTTAAGCTAAAAATACTAATTTAGGCCCATAAATCATTCCTCTATGCTGATATGACCAATGATCATACAAAAAAGTTTTACTCATCGAAACATCACCTTTGTTGACTTTAATGGTGTAATAGTTAGCAAAATTGAAGGATATAGAGCATGCGACAGATGAAATTAATTTGATGTTCTATAGCGTCAGTTAATAAATTAACCAAGAATTCTTGAAGGTTAGTTTAGCTCACCAAGTTCCAAAGCAATCAGCTCTGAAAATTCAGATACCATCCACTGAAACCTGTATTCAGGAAAAAACTGTAGAAAGAAGAGAAGAATGTATTTTTAAAGCAGATAAGAGACTGCAAAATCTAAGTTCAACGCAACCAAGGTCATTTTAAGGATATAAGTTTGGTTAAACTAATAGTCAGTAAAATGTACATGTTACGCATTTAGTATTTTGCAACTGGGGACGTATTGTGAGGTTCGTTGGGCTACTGTTAAATATTGAACAACAGTTCATCTGTGAATCCATTGTTTTGGAAGATACATATCAACAAGGTTTCACTTATATTTATTCTCAATTTTAATCAATTGCTTCCCGTTTCATGAATTGATGTGGGCATGCAAAGGTACAGCAGATCATGTGTTAGCAAGTAAGATTATAGACAGCTCAAAGAAATCTTAAACTATGATCTTACATTAAAACTTATCCATGTAATTGATTTTATGTTGCACTTGATTTGACTATAAGGCTGTTCTGTATCGGTTCAGTTGTTCATTATACATCAGCGGATTGTCTCAATTTAGTATTTGTTATACCTGTTTGGGTGCATGACTTATTTGGACTTACACTTTGGTACTTGGTTTATTTTGCCATTTTGGACAGTTATCTTACTTACCATGATAATATTAAATACTTGCATAATTATACCATCAGAGAGTGAAGCAAATCAGCGCATTTTTGTTTAGTACTTTTATGTATCGGAAATCCATGATCCCATGTTACAAAATTTATTGTGCCTAGTCTTACTTTTTTTTTACTTTCGTGTTAACTCTATAAGTCTTGGGGTATCCTCCAGTACACCTTTGAACATTTTTTAATGCAGCTAGTCCCCTTGTCTATAACCCAAAATAGAAACAGCTTCTAACGGTCCCAAAAAACAAAACTAAATTGGAAGCTCAAAACAAATTTAGTTGGGACATTGCCAGACCTAAACTAGTTAGCGAGGATGGTTATGCCGTTTTGGTATATTAATTTAAATAGTCTATTTATAGAAGGGATAGAGAATGTGTTAGACATGCTTAATGACTTCAAGTCGAACTGCCACTTAAAAGAAATGCAAATTAATAGCCTCTATTTATCCACAATGTTCAAGAGAGAGTCAAACAACAGCATGATGAACAGCACATACCCATGCTACACAATTGGCAAGTAAATACATGGTTGCAATGTCAATTCTCATCCGATCTTCTAAACCAGGATATTGAACCTGCATTCAGACAAATGAAATCTGAATTATCTACACACGGTTCTCCTGTCTATCAATAGCAACGAAAACTTTTGAAGCGAATTCTACATGTTACCCGTCCTTTTATCATTTGGAAAGTAAGACTAAAAAAGAATATGTTCCATCACGCTAGGTTTTACTTATAGTTTGAATTCTTATACCTTCAAAATTTACATCACTAGCCTCTACCCCTCAGCTACATGACTTCTAATATACATTCAACAGGGGTGGAAAAGTGGGAAAGAACAATCAGTGGGGTAATGGGCCTAGTAATTTTTAGGTGTGAACCAAGATGAAGTTCAAACATTAAGACCCAACAAATGGGACAAAATTGCCACCTGAAGTACGTAAAATTTACAACTGAAGTTTGGACATCATATTCAACAGAAATAAGTTTAAACATTAAGAAAGCCAAAGTGCTAAACACAACATGTTAAAATGAAAATAAAATTCTGACTAACCAACCTTAAGCACTACTTCCTGACGGTCTTTGAGTAATGCACGGTGCACTTGAGCTATCGATGCAGCAGCAATAGGATGTTCGTCAATAGACAAAAACCTATTACACCATACATATGGAATCAGCTATTGAGTTCTGGTATGTATTCCGATAAAAAATCTAAATAAAATTTATATGATAAAACCCATCTATTGGTAGTAGCTTACATCTCATTCAAGTCTGGTCCAAGATTGTTGATTAGTACTTCTTTTATAGCTTCAAAAGAGCATGGAACTGCCTAAAGTAGTAACAACCATATATTAAGCGGAGACCAAACCAATGGACTAGTGAAAGGCTAAAAAACACGGACCTGATCCTGCAACGATGCAAGAGTAGATGAGTATTCTTTGGGGACTTGCCTCATAGATGCTACAAACTGACCAGCTTTAATATAGAACCCTTGGTTCTTCTGACAAAGTTTTAATATCCTATTGGCTGAGCGTAGATGAACCTAAGTAACAAATGCAGATGATATATTAGAGTACAAGAATGACTACCTTCCTCAAATTCTCATGTGAGCATATATCAAACAATTTACCCCCCCAACAAACAAACAAAAAAAAAAAGAAAAATAAAAATCCATCTCTAATCTTATTCAATATGAATGTTTATTTCAAGACCTACACACAACTCCAAATAAAATCATGCTCCGTCACTAGCTTCTCTATTCAACTAACCTCCATGAGGGCTCCAGTTGTACAGTAAAACGGTTAACTAAAACAACATTCAGTACTATTTTCTAAGTCCCAAAAATTAAGTATTATGTGCAATTGGCACAAATGTCTGACGTTTTTCTCGATCCACCTCTAATATCTATGTATATTGGCACCAACGTATTATCTAACTAACGCAAAGACAGTTGATCCAAATGAAATTATAATTTAAATAAATAAAAAATGATGCATAGACAACTACAGTGCTTGTCAAGACATTTGTGGAATAGCAGAAACATTTGAGAGTTTAGGCATACTTTCAACCCAACTAACTTTGGATTTAGTAATAAAACAAATAGATAGTTAGCAGCAACAAACACCTCAGATAATACACTCCTATATTGATCTGTATCCGGAGATAAGCCTTGTAACGAGTACTTGTAGTCAGCAACATTTGCACTAATCTGCAAACAATTAAAATCAAACCTACTTAATTACCATTTCATACATATTATATATATATATATATTACATTACTTTTCACAAGAAAAATTAATATGAAATAGAAGATTAGTGAATTAGGGAAAAGGAAGCAAACAGTATAGAGAGAGCGAGAGGACCGAACGACACCGTTTAATGAAGAGGTGATGTAGTCGACTGGAGATTTATGTCGATTGTTAGGGTTTAAAGTATGGTGGTAACTAAGACCGAAGACGACGGCGGTACTGGCGGTGATCATAAGTTTTGAGACGAAGGTGGTCCTCATAATGCCGCCGATTCACAATAAGGTTCAAAATATGTTTAGCGTAAAGAATTCAACTTTGTACAATATCCCCTGATTTTTGATTTATTTTGTTTTCTTTTTTAAATTAGTGACAAATTTTTACAATCTCTTTATTATTTATATAATTATAATTATTTTTTTATTTTATTTATACTATTAAAAAAATCAATATTGGTTGGGGTTGTTAACTTTTTTGTTTATAATTGAATAGTGGCTCTTGGATGTTCTCCCTCAATGAAATATAACCGTAACCATTGGATCAACCAAGTCAACTATATGTGTCTCTCTCTTCATTCAAATCTCAACAAATGACAAAATTACCCTCACAGCAAGTATTGAATGGAATGAGATAATCAAAATCGGGTTCCTATTTTCTAGCTTTCAATTTAAACATTACTTTCATGATTCAACTTATCCGATTTTGAAAAGTAACAAATTCAATTAATACAATTCAGTCAACCTGATTCAAATTGTTAAACGTATACACCATATATAATTGATGATGATGTAAATATATGCATTTTTTTTATATCATTCTTAATTAATGGTAGCATCAAGTATATATATAGATATCCGATTTTTTATTGTGAGGTATTACAAACAAGGCTATGTGTATCAAATTCACATATCCGATTCAGTTAGTGACCTTATATCACTAAAAAGTAATGAACAAAAACTACACGTTCACCTTATGATCCCATATAATATTTATCAAATGCATTAGAATTAGCATGATTATGGTGACTTCAAATTACTTAAAAGACCAAAATTGTAAACAAATGATCAAATAACAACCCATATTAGTGACAACCAAATCAAATATGCATGTTATTACTTCATTATGTATATGTGTATTTATTTATTTCAAATTTTGAACGAGGAGAGTACTACAATTTTGGAAGGGATATGATTGCCTACTTAAAAATCTCAATCTGCTTAACAGGGATCGGCATAATACTAGCAAATTTATGAAGGAGAAATTTCAAATTTTGAATTCCGTCCATATATCATTATCAAATCTTGATTAATAACCCTATAAATATTGAAGTTATATTTTATGTTATGAGATCACATTAACAGTAATTTCATATTTCATAACTCACGAAAAACAGAGCAATCATGGCTGCTGATGGAAACTTCACTCCTTTGAACTTAATCAATGAAAATGATGAAATCAATGATTGCAAAATCCGTGTTAAGTTATTCCTTCTGTGGAAACAATGTTACAAAAATACATCTTCTGTAGTATCTTCGTTGGAGATGATTTTAATCGACAGTGATGTATATATAATGTTTACTTATTTAGTCATTTACCAGCACAACCAATATTGGATATCAAGTCATCTTCTTATTTTTATAAAACCATTTTGATGCAGGGTAACAAAATGTGTGATGGTGTTAAGAAGTTTTTAATTCCAGATTTTGAAGATCTGTTGAAGGAGGGTAACTTTTATGTGGTCACCAATTTTGGTGTAGGTGACTATAAAGGAGATTATAAGTTGATCCCGCATGACTACAAAATTAACTTATACCGGTCAACAAAAGTACATAGGTGTCCAGCTTTTGAAATTAATATAGATGCATTCAATCCTATTTCTTTTGATGATTTGTTTGAATGGAAGATGTCCAAAACACATGAATTTGGTGAGAAATAATGAACATTTATCCATTTATTAATTACTCCTGACAAGTCTAATGTTTAATTGGTGACGTGTGTTAATTTTCTTAACTACGCAAATGTTGTTGGGTTGTTAGTATCAATACGGGAGTTGGTAGTCAAGCGCGAAAGTGGCAGGGAAAACAAAAACATTGAGTTCATTCTTCAAGATGTCAAGTAACTGTTAAACAAACATGCAATCCTTCATACAATTGAATCGGAGCAACTAACCATGCGTACATATATTTTAAATGAACATTGGATCAATTTGAATTATCTATAGTGAGAAGAGGATATCTTGTAACGTATGGGAGGAGCATGCATCTCAATTGTTCGAGTTTGTTGGAAAGCATAATACCCTTTCTGATCCTATAATCATTCTCATCCACAATGCAAAACTGAAGAAATGGCGTAGTAAGTAATCCTTCAAAGAAGATAACTTATATGTCATAACGTTTTATTAAAATTAGCCTGAAATCCACATTGTATTTGATTTCTTTTCTTTTTAATACAAGGATGCCTCAAGTAAGTAATCAGTTGTTTGGTTGCCGCCTTTACATTAATGAAGATATCAAAGCAATCAATACTTTCAAAACAGAGTATGGCATATTTATCTTTTATTGAAACTTCAATCAAAATAACATGTGTAAGCAAAATATAGTAAATAAATATACATAAATTTTTCAAATTGTTGATGAAAGAAAGCTCTGATAGCCCCACCTCTCAACTTTCTAACATTAATCTTGAAACTATTGTGAAAACTGTTGTGGGGTATTTTACTAAGCTACTTGCTAAAACTGTGGAGGATGTTCGTTCAACAACAGAGGTATAGATGTAAAAAAATAATTGATGGATTCCAATTACGGTTCATTTTACTATATTATTGTGTTCATGTTGAACTCAATGTCCTGTCCGTTATCAATCATGTCGTTGTCCTTTTTAGTTTAAACATCTTAGAACTGGTTTTTGTTTATTTTACACTATTTTGTTGATGTATTTATTCATATTCTGTTTGAATAAACCTTTGAATGTGCTCAAAATAAATCAATAGTTTCAGCTTTTGTGTCAATGCCAGATGTTGTGACTCAAATACTGAATCATAATTACATGTATATTTCATTAAAACATAAGAATGAAATACTATGCCATTTATTTTTGACTAAAATATTAAAGGGAAATTGTCCGTTTTTGTCCCTGTGGTAGTTGCATTTTGACACTTTTATCCTTTTTCGAGTTCGCTCAATCTTTTTGTCCCACAACCAGATTAGTCCAATTTTCTAACTTTTGATAAGTTTTCCCGTTAAGTGGCATCATGTGAGAAACATGTGAGGGTATTTTCGTCAGAACCCTTTTTCCCTCTTTTAATGCATTGACTCTCCCCTCCCCTTTTAAACACACAAGCACAAACACACTCGATCAAACACTCGCAATTTCTCTCACTCTGCTCATGTTTTCTCTCCTCGTTCGATTTCATCGATAAAAAATGGTGGTATTTTGTAGTTGTGGCAAACCTACAATAATCCGAACGTCATGGACCTCGCTGAATCCTGGAAGACGTTTTCATTATTGCGCTAAGAGTGTAAGTTATTGTGCCCTAATGCTGTAATATTTTCCTTAAAATTTTGCCCTAAATCTGCAATAATCCAGACTATTAACCTAAATTGTTGGATTTCAGGCTGCGAATTGTGGGTTCATTGGGTGGTTCGATCCACCAATGTGTCAAAGAGCAGTGGTCATTATACCTGGATTATTGAAGGCAAGAAATAATCTCGAAGTAAGTCTGAGGGCTAGGAATTACGAATGTAAACGATTGAAGTTTTTTATTTATTTGTAGTTGGATCATGTTTATTTTGTATGTGGTGTTAGTTTAGTGTTGGTACTATAAATGTATGTTAAAAATAGTCAAGTTGATTAATTTTGACTTTTTAAGTCAACTTGACTTATTTTTCAGTATGTAATTACTCCAGATTGTATCCAGTTTGGTCGAGTATATTTGGGTAATATAATTTGATGTTTTACAAGATCTCGAATATTGTTATTGCAGTGAGATGAAATATATTTAAAGTTCAATGTTGACCTAAATCCTGCAAATACAACCACCAAATTACCTGCATAAACCAACCAAAACCAACAGTTCAAGTTTTACAATCCTATACCAAAAGCTAGCATTAACTGGGTTCAATGTTGACCCAAATGCAAAGTGAATACAAACAGTTATTGTTTTACAATCATAAACCAAAATAAGCATGATCCAAATCATAAGTAACACAGTTAACCAAGATACATTGTTTGACTAATACAAAATACAAGCTAACACCAAAATAACCAGTTTTACCATACCAAAAGCTACCTAAAACCATCCTCCAAACCCCTTGCTACCACCCCTACCTTTACTTGTACTGGTTTTGCTTGTTTGACTGCCACTACCCTTGCCACCTGTACCTCCACCAGTTTGACTTGCTTGACTGCCACGACCCTTTTGACCAACACCTCTACCACTTGCACTTGTACCAGATTCACTGCCACCTTTACTAGAACTTCCTCTTCTTTCCTTTTGTTTTGACTTTGACTTTGACTCTAACTTGATTCACCACATTGTCCCTTACAAGTTGACTGATTGTGACCCTTGTTTCTACACTTGCCACATGTTATACTCTTACCAAATCTTGTAAGCTTTCCCCCAGTAACCAATGGTACTTCATTAATACCTCTACTTCTCTTTTTCTTGGGCCTTCCAATAGGTGTGTGGTGGATTGGTGGTAACAACCTTGTTGGACATTCACTCCTTGGCCACATGTTTATGCCATTTGTTGGTTGGATCTTGAAAGAATATGCTTCTTTCCAAGTATCCAGTTTGTAGCATGGATGAACCCAGTCTTCAATCAACCCAAGGTCTGTCCCATTCGCATGTTCCATAAGCTTGCAACTGCATGCTTGCAAGGGAACCCTGTTAAATCCCACCTCCTGCAAGCACATTCTTTTGTGCTCATGTTGACCACAACATGTTCTTCCCCACCATTCCAAGTTACAACATACTCACTTGCCTTCCTCTTTATGTTCTCAAAAATTAGTGTAGTAGTAGGAGTTAGTGTACCATGACACTTATCTTGTGCTTTCTGAACAAGTACAATCCTCTTCATCAAGTATTCTCTAATATATTCCAGACAAGTGATTATAGGTTGATCCCTTCCATCCACAATCTTACTATTAAATGATTCACAAATGTTGTTCAATAAGATATCACAGTGTGCCCTACCTGGAATTGATAAAGTACTAACAACAATTACAATCATACCTGGAATATATAAAGTACTAACAACAATTACAGCATATGTGTATGTATTCTCATAACTATTACAGTGCAGAATAAAAAGTAACTTACCACTAAAGTGTGACCTGGCCTAACATCTTGGTGGAATGGCTCTTAACCAATCATGAGCAGCTGCATCAAAGTTCTTCAATTCGTCCATTGCTTCTTCAAACTCCCTCAATGTTGTTTTTGTTGCACATTTCCAGATCAAATATTTGTGTCCAGATCCCTTGAATTTTTACACCATGCTCTCATAGATGTGTCTCAAACAGAATCTGTGCTCCGTAACAGGAAATACCTTAGCCAATGCTGGAATTAATCCCTGTGTAAAGAATTTAAGGTTAATAATTACTTACATAGTTAAAGAGATGTACTTAGAATATAAGGGAAACCTGCAATTCAAAAACCAAGTCCATGAATTCAAATTTTCAGACTCTACTATAGCATAAGCCACTAGATAAATGTCATTGTTGGAATCTACACCTACTGCAGTTAGAACTTGTCCAAGATAAGGTCCCTTCATAAAAGCTCTATCCAATCCAATCAACTCTCTTTTACCAGCCTTGAACCCATTTTTTAAAGCTCCTAAACATACATATATCCTCTTAAATACTCTTGTTTCTGACTGTGGGTTTGGTTCAGGTTGGACTTCAAGCTTCACAGTTGTTTATAGTTTCATGTTTTGAAGCTCAAGTATGTAATCTCTCAAGACTTTGTATTGATCTCGGAAAGCACCCTTCATTTTCCTCTTTGCTTTTTCTTTAGCTTTGTAAATAGTGTTTTGGGTAATTCCCAATTGAAGTTTTTGTTCAAGCAGATCTTTCATACCCTTGCCAAAAATCGATGGTGTTGATTTAACTAATTCACTCACATGTTTTGCTAGAAAAGAGGAATTGCAACATGAAAGGTCTCTTGTCAAATTACATTTATAGTCTTCAATTAATGTTTTAACCATCCACACATCCTCCCATTTTCCTTTGGAAACGTGTAAAGTCCATGGACAAGTGGGCTTGTCAGGAATCTTGGAGTATGAAATGACATCTTTACCCTTCCCTTTATTAACATTACCTTGATTACCCAAACCCTCATCCTCTGCTTTACCCTTCCCTTTATTAACCTCCCCTTTCATACCCTTACCGGCATCATCTATTTTCCCCTTTCGCTTGTTCTTTTCATTTGACCGGACCACTTTTTTGGTTGGTTCAGGTGGAATGTAACCTGGTGTGGGCCTACAACACCTAACCCTAACCCTTTCCAAATTTTTTAAACATCTCAAGTCTCTTCTTGTAGCAATTGCATGGGTCTTTACCAACTCTGTAACATCCCTCTTCATGTAGAATTTCTGTCCAACATAGAATGGACTCCTAACCAAATCTGGATCAGTAGATTGTTTTTTCCTTCTTAGAACCTTTAATTTCCTTCTTCTTTCCCTATCAGGTTGTCCATCTTCATCTCCACTATCAAATTCATCAAAACTATAACCTAATACCTCATCATCCAAATTAGCCTCATCTACTTCTGGATTCACTACTCTGTCCCTCCAATGGTAATCTGTATCCACATTACATTTAAATGTTGACATATGTACTTCAACATCATTCAACTGGTTTATATCATCTTCTTCAAAGTCTGATTCAACATCACTCTCACCATCATTACCAGCACTATTAAAATTACCCTGACCATCATCTTCTCTCAAGTCTGATTCAACATCACCCACATTACCAGGCTCATTATCATTACCAGGTGAATTCTCTTATAAATCAGGCTCACCATCATCATTACCAGGTGAATTCTCTTCTAAATCAGGCTCACCATCATCATTAGTAAGTGCATTACCCTCAACATGAGCCTCACCATCATCATTACCAGGTTCATTACCATCAACATTAGTAGCATCCAAAGGTTCATTAAAGAAATCATCATCAAATGGATTGTCATTCACAAAATCATTAGTGGCTAAATTTTCAACATTATCATCTAAATTTTGACTTGTCTGACCCTCATCTAAATGTTGACTACAATCCCCTGTTTTGTCAAGCATTTGTTTATCATTTCGATTATCATCTAACACCTTATCTTTGGTAGCACTACTTTCACCCTCATCTATCCATTCTAAATACATTCTTTTCCTCCATTTTCTGGGCACAAATTTTCTCTCAACTGGCTCATCATCAAGTTGTTCAATTAGAACCTTATTTTTAATTGGTGATCTAAAGTAGTTAAAAACAGTTGTGATTCCATGTTCAATGTATACAAAAACTACCCTCATCTGTCCAATAAAACTGAGCATATGCTTCATCATTTTCTAGTGCTACCAACCCAAAATCTAGGTCAAAATCAGGTTTTTTAAAATGATAAAACACTTTATCGTTTCCACTATAACCATGCTTAACTATCATCCTATCAATTTCATGAACTGAAAAGTAGTCAGCATTAACCTGATCCACATATGTTGTTGTTCCACCCACGTATTTACGACCCAGATACTTCGATAATGCACCTCCATGATGTAACTTTATTGTAAAAGTCGTTGGATACTTAGCTGCACAAATAAAGTTCATTACTTAAATCAACGGAAATAATACAAAATTTGAATATTTTTTTTCGAAAACTCGAAATTACCGTATAAATCGAAAAGCAATTCCTTTTCGCATTCATCTAGAGCTTCCTCTCTAATAACCTAACGAGGTTGCTCGTCCATCGTAGTGCGCAACTTCTATTAACGGAAGTAGAACGGATTTGGGGATTTTGAAGTCGATTTAGGGATTTTGAACTAGAGCAGAGTGCGAGAGAGAGTGTCAGTGTGTGATCGAGTGTGTCTGTCTGTGTGTAAATGAGGGGGGAGGGAGAGTCAATGCATTAAAAGAGGGAAAAAGGAACCTGACGAAAATACCCTCACATGTTTCTCACGTGATGCCACTTAACGGGAAAACTTAACAAAAGTTAGAAAATTGGACTAATCTGGTGAAAATTACAACACGTGGGACAAAAAGATTGAGCGAACTCGAAAAATGATAAAAGTGTCAAAATGCGACTACCACAAGGACAAAAACGAACAATTTCCCAATATTCAATATGTTTTAGATGATAAATTTTATAACAAAACTAAACCATTTGTTTTAGATCGTTGAAAAGAATAAGACTAAATTTAATACTTCATGTTAATATACCACGACTGCATGCCCAACATAATAAATTTTATCATGTAATTAAAAATGGGTTTTTTAGTTTTTCTAACTCCTTAAAAAATAAAAGTATTGATGTACCTTAATTTATGTCTACTGACCAGTTACAAGTATACAAACATGAAGCAACCATCAGTAAAGTGAAACATCGTTTAGTGCTGTGAAGAGATTGACTATTTATACTGTGAAACAGTTAGCAGTATTAAAGCCATTGAACATTACTAAAAGGACTTAGCAGCATTAAAACTAACATGCAGTACTAATAGTATAGACAACATTAAAGATACTAAACAACACCAATCTTCGAACCGTATTAGAAGTTGCTAACATTATCAAAGGATGCTAGTAGTATTAAAAGATACTGGCAACTCTAAACAAGCAGCACTAAGTGTTATAATAGCAACAACATTAAAGAGACTAATGTTTTATGTGTTGTGAAAAGTATTGATGTCCCTTAACTTATGTCTGCTGACGAGTTACAACTATACAACCATGAAGCAACCATCAATAAACTAATTCACCAATTTAAAAACATATATATTTTGGTTAAATATAGTCCATATTCCTAGAATTTCGCTTTAGAAACACTGATTTGCATATATTCCGGAATAACTAAAAAAGACATCACTAATTGTATGTATATTTAATGCGTAATAAATTAAAAATCTCATAATCAACTTATTTTACATAACCAAAAATAAATATCCACGTAATTTTGTAACATATTTTATTTATTTGGTCAAGAAACACAGATCTCAAATCTAAAATTCAAACAAGTACTTATCGTGAAAATATTCAAATACCCTGCAATGCATAGTACCCGTCTTCCTTGATTGCCATATCATAAACATGGCCGGAGAAGAGAAAGGGACATCTAACTATCCTAGAAAAAGGAGATTTATCATCCAGTGTGACAAGGAAAACATAGAAACTAATATATTAAATGTAGTTCTTAATATTCACAAATCTCCAGATACAATAATTGTATGGTTAACTTCTATTAGGAGTTTACCCATATCAAAAAAATTCACGAACTGCTTTAATGACATCATTTCCTATAATCTCCCAAGCTCTCTTAAAGAACGCAGTAGTATATCCATCCAGACCCGGCGCCTTATCATCGCCCATAGAAAAGATAGCCTCCTTAATTTCGGCATTTGATACCTCTCTAACCATAAACTCAGCTTGAGGCAATGTCAATATATTTACGAACAAACCTTGAGTATTTAGATGAGTTGTGGGACCAGATTGACCTAGAAACCGAGTATAATGGGACACAAAACCCAACGGAACAGCCGTACCCTCCAATTGAACACCACTAGTATCAGACACCACATCAATTCTGCTTCTCGCAATCCGACTTTAAAGAACTTTATGAAAGTACCCATAATTAGAATCTCCCATACGAAGCCATTCTATTTTCACTTTCTGTTTTAAAAACTGCTCTTCATTCAAAACAACATCAGTAAACGCCTACAGATACAGAGCCTCCTCATCTCGAATATCACTATTAAATGGGTCAGCATCCAATGCTTTTTGGACATCATCTAACTCTTTCCTGAGTATTGTCACTTTTTTTTGTAAGTGACCATGATTATAAAGAAGCTTCCGCATAGGTTTCTTTACGTTTTTAAGTTTCTTAACCACTCTAAACATATTATAACCAACTATCTCAATACCCCAAGCATTTGAAACCTCCTGTTTAAACTGAGCATGATGGACCAAAAGATTTGAAAACTTGAGAGGTTTGGGTTTATCATGCATTCTGCCTGGAATACAAAGAATAGCCGGAGTATGATTGGAGTTGCGAACAACATTACCACCCACATACAAATCATTAAATTCCAAATTAGCCATGACTCTATCTATCTTCTTTAAAAGACCATGATCTCCTTTCGGCTTTTGATTCCATGTAAAATGCAAACTAGATTAGACAACAAAATTTATATTTATATATATACATACTGGTGCCAAAACTCGTGCAATGCACGACAATGTGATGTTGTTTATTAATTGGGTAAAATGTTTGCAATTTTTAAAGTCTATGCATTAGTCAAATTACAATTTGATCATACAGTTAACTAATTAACAGTTAACTATGTGGTAAGTATAACATATGCAAAAATGGATTGGGCAATTAACGAATATACTAAAGGTATTAATACAATTGATACAAAGAAGGAAAGAAAAAACTATAACAATTAATGATGGTCATTAATTTATTTAATCATGGTCATTAAATTATTTTATTAATTTTAAGAATGAAAAAACAATAACAATTAATGATATTCATTAGTATATTTAATCACGGTCTTTAATTTTACTAATTAATGCAGTTAACGCTGACAATTAATTCAACTTTTATGATATACAAAGACACATCAGTAGTGTATATATGGAAAAAAAACTCAGAAAAATCGTATGATTGACACCTCAAATTTTTGCATACGTGGCCAACTATGATTGGAGCCAAATAAGCAAACTGATATGCTCTTTTAGTTATTAATAGATGAATATATGTGGTTACATCAAAGAGTATATATAAACAAGTCATACTTCGTATTGTCCCAATTCTCACTCCTATTTTAATACCTACATATAGTACCCATACTACACAAGACAATATATACTTACTAGACACAGTCCAATTTTTACTACATATCCATATTATTATAATTTAATTCCTGATGCACACAATTCCTCATCACTTAGATCCATCTCCAAAGAAAACAATAGGTCTGCAGCAGTTGATTCCTTTTGCTTTTTATCAATTCCACTTTTGCTTCTCACACATGTACAACATATTCCCGAATCACAGAGTCATTGGTGCCACACCATGCTGCTTTTTTCATTCTCTTTGATAACCACTCGAAACTTCTAACATTTATCTCATTGACTAACACAGGTACCACCCACCACTTCTTTCCAAACACTCCTTGTTTTTTGTTTTTCCATATTAAAAAATCGCATGCCCATATCACAACTTGCCATAACCCCTGTCCCACTTTTGATCTTACATTACATCCATTACCAAGAAAAGATTCTAATACACTAAAATTACACATATCTCCATGTCCCCAATATTCAAATACCTTTTCCCAAATCTCCATGGAAAATTCACGAAATAATAAAACATGTTTAACAGTTTCCAATTTATCATCACACATAGGGCATCTAACCGAATGTATGTCTACACCTCTTTTATCATGTTGAACCCGTACCGGTAATCTTCCTTTCAATGCTCTCTATACAAATACTCCAACTTTTAGTGAAAGTAGTTTGTTGCACAATGTTTCTTGACTTGAACCCACCTTATTTAATAGCTTGTCATCAATCTTCTCAGCTAATGAAGCGTCTTGAATTTGCCATTTTTTTCCATATTCCACCAACATTTGTCCCTACCATCGTGACAAGGAGTAAAAGAAGACAACTTGTTACTTAAATCGCCCAATTCCCCCATTGCCCTACCCCGCGATTTTCTTATCCAACTCCAATTTTCCTTCCACATTTTTTAGGTCAAAGAAGACAATCAAACTACTTATCAAAAAATATACATACAAACGCACACATGTTTTAGGCTCATATAAAATGAAGGCCCTAGAGGTCTACCATCTCGCCTAACATCAAAGACGACCCTGCAAAAGTAAATTAAAGAGGTAATAAAGATCGTTAAATTAATATTTTTTTCGAATTCGTTTTATCTTCGTAAGATTGTATTTAAATAGAAAGAAACTATTTTAATATTTTAGTGTGTGAATTTTAGCCTCAAAACAACTTCATTGAATAGAAACTTCATCGATATCGTAAGTTTGAAATGAATTTCGCGAACTATAAAATTTGGAGGAGAGAGTACTAAATGTTTAAGGTGATTTCTTCTTCTTTTCTTTTTTCTTTTTATTTTTATTTTTGTCTTTTCTTTCATTGCGAAAATCATAAATATATAAAAAAGCGTTTATCAACTGATAGTTGAAAAAACCAAGAGATACATCTAAGTATAATCATGTGAGATTCAACCACCAAAACAACTTCATTAAATAGAAACTTGTTACTGAAATTTAAACCTTGAGAAAGTATACTCAATCATATGGATAATATTGCTTCAACCATACTTAGAAAAAACCACAAATAAAAATAAATATAATTGAATTCCAACATGAAGATATTCCCGTGTTTAAAAACTTTGAACCAAATAGCTAATAAACTTCCCCAACGAAATAAATATTTAAGTCGAAGGGCAACCGCGCATATGCACAACTATGAAAGGCAATCATAATTTTCTATATTAAGAAACTCACTTTATCACATACTTGTCTTGTTCACATATGTTTAACCCTTGATATTTGTAGTTGACCATCATGCTTTACTTCTTGTTTAATGGGCTATCACAACCTCTCATACTCCTAATAACACAAAATATGCACAGGTTTTGAATGTGTGAAAGAGGCCCTCTCACGTCTCACACAAGGCACGTTCAAGTTACGAAGTCACATATCCTCGTTTTGGTATGGCTAACATTAATTTAATAGATCTTGGAATTCCATTTATCTACGTTCCATATACGCCTCCATCTCCTATTCCACCCTTGACATCTTGAATCAATCACTTCGATCCCCTGATTCAGATTCCATTGTTGATGATCTTTGTCATAAAAAGCATTGTCATTCTTCTCATCACGTGTTTAGAAGAAAATGTCCAAAAACACAAGTACAAAATAAGGAAAGAAAAACTAAGGCAACACGGTAATAATCTCTAATTTGCAAAAGAAGAAAAAGGGAAGACCAAAGTCATCTGGTGAATGAATGGACGTAGATGAACATTTTATTCAACATTTATCTAACCAAGACTCCCATCTCCCATCTAAACTAGTCCCGATAAAAAATGTCAACCTGTGCGAAACTAATTAACATAAAGAAGAGGGGAAATGAAATAGTCAAATTTGAGCAATATTTAGTTCCTACAAAATACACTTTCCCTATGGTATGACTACTTTCATCCCGTTTATTCACAGAATGATTTATCATGAAATGGAATATGTAAATCAACTGAAATTTGATGGAAATGAAATTTTAAGGCATTAATTAAAATCTTATTTAAAGGAATGTGATTATAAAGGAATGAAAATATGTCATGCACGTTTGGTTGACATAATGAAATTTAACTTCAGATTTTATAATATAACTAATTTGATAAATAATATAATATAATTATCATATAATACATAATATAAAAATAAAACTAAATATAAATATATAAATATAATGGACTATAATATCATATAGCGTAACTGAACATATTTCTTTATTTGATATAATGAAATTAAATCAAAAATATTAATGTTGCGTTTGGTTCACAGAATTGATTGGAATTTGATGAAATTGGAATTGAGATTTCATTCCTTAGTTTGTTTGGTTGAATAATTTATAAAGTTAATTTCCATCAAATTCTTTCCACTAAAGGAATTGAAATTTCATTTTATTTGATGAATTCCAATTCCTTCAAAAAAATTACGCGAACCAAACGCAACCTAAGGAATTAAATTCCCTCATTATTTTGTGTTTTAACTAAATGAAATTGAATTTTATTCCTTCATATTTTACAAAGAAAAAAAAAATCTAATTTCAATTCCATCGGAATTTGTCATCCAAGTACCCTCTTTAAGTTATAATGATTGAAAAATTCATTGTTATTGCTATATGATATATCAATTAAGCGGCAAGTAAACACATACTAGGCGTGAACAAAAAACGGTTTGGAGGAAAACCGGTTCGGGTTCAAAAACCGAACCGGGTTTTATTCGCAAAGCAAAAATCGGTTTTTCCAAAAACCGGGTTGGAACCGAACCGGTTTTGGAGGGGAAAAACCCTAACCGGGTGAAACCGGTTTGGACCGGGTTGGAACTGGTTCGGGTTCAAAAACCGGGTTCAAACCGGTATTTTCATAAAATGTCGTTTTTTTCGAGCGTTAAACGTTTTAGGTAAAAACAATGTATTCTTCAAAAAAAATTCGATAGAATGCTAGTACATTAGGTATGGAAACATAACTTAGCAATAACTTAAAACAAAGTCTTCTAAATCTTCATAAAAATATTATTTAAACCAATAATTCTATATAATTCAATATTCTTCGAGCGTTAAGCGTTTTAAGGAAAACTAACTTATTCTTCAAAAAAATTTCGATAGAATGCTAGTACATTAGGTATGGAAACATAACTTAACAATAACTTAAAACAAAGTCTTCTAAATATTTATAAAAATATTATTGAAACCAATAATTCTATATAATTCAATCTTCTTCGAGCGTTAAGCATTTTAGGGAAAACTAACGTATTCTTCAAAAATTTTTGGATAGAATGCTAGTACATTAGGAATGAAAACATATATTGACAATAACTTAAAACAAAGTCTTCTAAATCTTCATAAAATATTCTTGAAACAAATAAGTCTTCATAATCTTCAAAATCATCAAAAATCTTCAACTTTTATTAATCTTCAATTCTTCTAACATCTTCAATTTGTGTAGTCTTCAAATGTCGAAATCTTCTTCAGAAGAAGCCTCTCGCGAAGCTTCATCGAGAGCAATTTCTTCATCGGAAAGTGATATTGCCGTACCCTCTTCCACCTCGATATTGTGTATATCTCCTTCGTATTCCATTTCACCTTCAAGATTTGAAACGTTTTGTATACGTTCCGCAGCGTCTAAGTGATCCTTCAAGCATATACACATCTCTAATGAGGCCTGTGTGAGTTTTGTTCTTTGTATAGATAGTACCCTGCCACTAAGAGAAAAAGCGGATTCCGAAGCTACCGTAGAAGCTTGGACAGTTAGTAAATCTCGGGCCATGATGGTTAGAATGGGAAATTGAGATTCCCTCCTTTTCCACCAAGTCCAAATATCAAAATTTGCGAATTCTTCGGTAGGTATTGAGGATAAAAAGTCTGTTCCGGTATATCTCCCATATTCGTTAGTGGCACTTTGGTCACCATCACCCCTTCCCGTTTATGGTTTTCTTGTCTTAAACTATTATATAAGTTAATCTCAGGATCTTGGGATGAAGATGAAGCAAACATTGTGGAAGCCGGATTTGTAGAAACCATTGTTGTTGAACTAAATTTTTGAAAATAATGACCAAATAACTCTTTAAAAGATTTGTTAAAATATTTTTTTGTATTATGTGCAAAAAATGGATCCGCATCATTCAAATCCAAATTATGACAAATGTTACCGATAAGTAATTCCACCCCGAAAATGTTCAAACATGGGTTTAACGCGGTAGCACAAGTAATTACTGGTGGTATTTCTTGAAAATATTTTCTTAGTTTTTCTTTCATGGGAGCCACCATTATTGCATATACATCACCACAAAATTCGTATTCGTTTAGTTTTGAACTCATTAAATATATTTGCTTAAGTACCAAATGACTCGTGGGATAATAAACACCCGATAATAAAGTAGTTGCCGTTTTAAAAACTTTGAGCAATTCGGTTATCTTTTGAATAACCTCCCAATAGTCGGAGGAAAATGATGTTGCAAAGCCTTTTTGAACAAGTAGATCATGAAAAACGGTTAAAGTGTCGCGTTGCCGTAAACCACATATAAACATGTTGTAAGTCAAATTCCATCTTACGGGCATGTCCCAATTAGGGGTTAAAAAAATGGAATCCGTTTCTTTACATAATCTCATATAATGTTTGTATCTAGCCTTACCCGAACAAAATATATCTTGTAACATAGTTTTATACGCATTTTTTACAACCATTATTTGTGGAACCGCTAGTCCGTCTTTCACAACCAAGTTAATGATGTGTGCAACACATCTACTATGGTAGAAAATGCCTTTCAAAGGTGGTTGGTATTTTAGTATTAACCTTTGAACGGCGTTTGTATTATTACTTGCATTATCAAACGAGATTGAAAAAACTTATTCTTCTATTTTAAACATTTTCATTACATCTCGTAACATGTGAAATAAGGTTTTACCCGTGTGAGGATAGTCAAAGTTTTCAAAAGCAATGGTACGTTTCATCATTTGCCAAGTTGAGGGATCAACCCAATGTGCGGTAACACAAAGGTACGAACCGGGCAAACCATGAGGAGCCAACCATACACCGGTTGTTAATGATACATTTGTATTTAAGTTTTCAAAACCGATTATTAGTCGAGTTTTAGCATTTTTCCACAATTTAAGAGCATCATGTCTAAGAGTAAGACGACTTACATGATTATATCGCGGTTGAAGAGTATATTGAATTTCCTTAGTAAGCCGAGGGTTGTCGAAGTGGTTGAACATGAAAGCTTCTTGAATCACAAAGCCGGCAAATGCTTCTCGACACCGCTCCGCTTGGTATGTAAAAATACCCCCATCCCGTGACATAGTTGCTTAACCCGACTCGGCATTACTTTTGACTCCATCACAATACTTTGTAGAATGTGATTTCAAAGTAGAGTTGGAGTCGGCTTTCAAAAATTTCCCACAACGTTTACAAAATGCCTTAGTCGAACCATCCGACAATAACACTTTGTCGTAATTAACCCAAATCTCCGGATTTCGTTTGGTTACCAAAACTTCCACAATAGTTGGTGCATTTGAAGAACCAACACCGGTGGAAGTTGAAGAAGATTGAGTTGCCATTTTGATAGCGTTTCGAGAGAGTTTTGAGAGGAATAGAGAATTTTTTGAGAGTTTCATACGTAAATCGTAAGCGTTTTGAGTGTTTAAAGACTAGAATAAGCAAGATTGAGTGTTGTGAATAAACCAAACCCAAGGTATCTATTTATACTAGTTTTAGGATGGCAAAATGGTAAAAAAAAACGGTCAAAATTTTGAAAAAAAGGGCTAGTTCCCAACAGCTCAAAAAACCGGTTTGTAACCAGTTTTTAAAACCGGTTTTCCAACCCGGTCCCGGAAAAACTGGTTCCCAAACTGCCGGTTTTGATCTGTTTCGGTTTCGGTTTTTTTGTTCATGCCTAACACATACTATACAATTGCTGACCGAATAAGACATTTGGGCCATTCAACCCATCAAGACAGTCTCGTAAATTTTTGAGGCCCTTTTCATAAGGAAAAATAGGCCTTTGATCTAAAAGTAAAGTTTTATTTTTTATTACAGTATACGTATAAGAAGTTCATTAATTAATAGTATACGAGATTATAATCTAAAAGTAAAAAACTTAACAATTAAAAGAATATTTGGTTGCATGTTTGTCGATATGATTAAATTTTAAGAACATAGAATGGATGGTGATTATGTTTTGACCGCGAGAAGTATTTTTGTTGATTGATTTCATTTTGACCAGAGACGTCATCCGTTAAAAGAGTGAAAACTCTCATTGTCAATGGCTTGAGGAGAAGAAGTAGACCTCAACGTAGGTGTGATGATAGATTGAAGCTCGACATGAAGGAGCTTCCATTAACCGAGGACATGACCTCCGATTGATTATATGGAGGATTAGAGTTAGAATTGAGGAGTAAGACATTTTAGGTAAATAAATATATCTTATTATATATATCATAGTTATATTTAGTCATATAATCGTAACAATCATGTATAGATATTTTAATAATAATTAAGTATGGTTTTAAATAGAATTATAATAGATGAGTAAGATGTTTTAGGCAAATAAATCTCTATATATAAGAATGTGTTTAGGCAAATTAAATTCTATATTTGATGGAAAAGATGCCCATCTCTATATATAAGAATGTGTTTAGGCAAATTAAATTCTATACTTGGTGGAAAAGATGCCCACCCATTACCAAATATAATTCTATATATAACCGTGTTTTTAGACGGTATTATGATATATGAGTAGAATTTTCAGATAGATAAACATATATATATATATATTTATAATATAATATATACACATATATTTTTATTACTATTCATCGTTACTGTACTTTATCATATTTTCTATATTTTATTATTTTCTATTATTATTAGTATTATTATCTTTTTTTAATACGAGTCTGCCAGAGATCTTTTTAGAAGCAGTCTCTATACCTTCGAATGTATTACTCTCTACATCTTACTTTCCCCGTACCCTGCTTTCAGTGAAATTTGGATAGCATTGTTGTCTTGTTGTTTGTAGTATTTATACATACCAAAATAAAAAGACATGAAAAAAATTAAAAAGGCTACAATAACAATAAGCCGTTCTCATAATGGATTGGGCCACTCAACACTTTTCATGAAGTAGGGAATTTTAATAATGAATTGGGCCGCTCAGCAATTAAAAAATGAACTGGGCTGGAGTATATATACACAAATATATTTATATATGAGATGAGACATATGAAATAGACCCTTGTTTAAATTCACCATGTGTAATGGACCAGCTTGTACATACCCTGGGCCGGGTCTGCAGCCCATAAGTTCCAAAGTACAAAGCCACTTAGATAAACATCTAGCTAAACGTGCACAAACCGAATTCAAAACCCAAACCGAACCGGTTTAGGTCAAAACTGGTTTGGACTCAAACGGATTTGGTTTGAAACCAGTTCAACCGGTTTGATCCGGTCCAAACCGGTTTTAAACTCTAAAAATCCAAACCGGTCAAACCGATTTCAAACGGAACCGGTTTGAAAACGCTTCCGGTTTATGAACCGGGTTGGTTGTGCATCTCTACATCTAGCTAACCAAGCTTTTCTGATCCAAAGTAGTCAACCCAATTATCCATGGACATACATATGTGTTATCCGAACATTGTGAAATCCAAATAATACTGAGATTGAAACTTTTTATTATATCTGCATTGATGCACACTTTCACTTATTATTTTCATCTCTCCCTACATACAGAGAGAGACCTTACAACCATCAAAATTCCCCAAAAGGAAGACGAAACAAAACAGCCATCACTTGCATGCATTTATGTGACCATATAAGCGCATCTTTTACTCCAAGTCATTTGTCTGCCTTATCGTGGCAACCAAGTCACAGATCTTGTCTGAATCGATTAAGGATTCTGAAACAGTTTCTCTAGCATAGCAGCGTTTGATCCAAGCAGCCAGTTTCGGGTAATGATCTTCGACCTTAAAGTTCCCATACTTCTCAAAAACAGAAAACCACGAGGTTAGACCTATGAGCAATATGTCCACCAACCCAAAACCGTCCCCCATGAAGTAGTCTTTGTCGCCTAAAGTCCCCTCCAAGTACATCAATGCTTCCAGGAACTCCTTCTTACTGCCCTCGACTTGGTCCTCTCCTTTTCCCATCCATATGCCACGTCCTGCCGAGAAAACCTACACACAAAAACAGACGCATCATACCTATTAATTTTTTAAATTACCATCTGGGTCTAGGTTACTTAATATGGATACGAATTACATATAGACTCGTTTCTAAAAATAACAAATACACTACTAATGCTATGTATATCTATCTATCTAAGCAATTTGTTGACGCTTCGCTTTAAATATTAATGACTTCTACTCAGGGATGTTCTGCTAGGTATCGATCATGTCAAATCAATTTTTCTTGTAAACAAAACGAATTGTCTTTCTACCAAAATAAATGGTTACATTTATATTTTTACTCCTAAAACGACTAGTAATATATATCCTAAATATCAGCTATGCAGTTTGTCACCATTTAATTGTCCTCCACTACATAAAAATGCGTACTGCTTTAAAAAAGTACAATAATTACACTGTTAATCATTAAAATTTCATATTTACGTATCGACTTAAATACATTACCAATGGCTAAAACTGAAAGTTGACATTATTCATGGACGGACCAAATGGAAACATGGACTATTAAATTGGGAGGACAGAGTAATTAAGAAAAAGTCAACGAAGTAACATACCTTGCGGTCAATGAAGTCAGCCCAAAACCTAGCTCGAGATCTTCCGTAAGCACAAGCAGGCAATAGGGGCGGTGAAGGCCAAATTTGATCGATATAGGTGATGATGTTGGTGGACTCAACAACAGGTTTGTCATTATGTAATAGCACTGGGACTTGTTTGTGCACTGGGTTAGACTTGAGCAACAACTCAGTTTTGTCACCAAATAAGTCATTCTCCAAAATCTCTTCATAAGCAACACCTTTTTCAGCTAATGCAATCTTAACCCTAGTGCAAAACGGGCTAGCCCACATGCCCAAAACCTTTACTTCATCCTTTCCCATTTCTAAATCTTAATAATTAATTTCTTGTTAATCTTTATCATCATCATGTTTATATATAGATGAGAGATAGAGGCGACAGGGCCGGCTAGGATGGTCGGATGGATATACTCGTGGATACAAACGGCGAGTATATATGGTTTTCATGGTAGTACCAATTATTTGTGGCTGCATAAGCAATAAGATATGTGCTTTGTCTTGGGGAATTGATTCATATTACCTAAATTAGTGTTGAATTAGTTGGCAAAATTTTAAATTGTGGGGATATTTGGTGATCAAGTTTAACTTAGAGAATAAGTTAATTTGATAAATAAGTCGGGTGTTTGCCTATTTAAATAGAAGTTGCGGTAGAGTTTTAGGTGAGGAGGTTGAGAGAAAAAGAGAGAACCTAAGAAGGTCATTTCTCTCCATCCTACATGTTGATCTCTGTGATTCAATAACGACCACGACAAGTTCTCGTATTGTAATCTACTGTTAAGAGTGGTATGAGGATATTCAAGAGTGTCGAGAGTTGAACGTCTCTAACTTGTAATATCTTTCATATGGCGGATGTTAATTGGCCTACATTACTGTGGTGTTTACACTCCGTTGAGAGGTTTTCCACGTAAAATATTGTGTGTGATAGTGTGTGTATTGTTTTCAGTTTTGTCCATGTGTCAATTATTGGCTTATACATGGTTGTGCGATTTGTTATGATGGTGATCGATCCCAACAAATGATATTGGAGCGGGCCCGATCCCAAAACTTTGCACGCTCATGCAGTAATTTTTTAAAAGGGAAAACAATTACTTACAAACACTACTATAACAACTATATATATACACATTTATCAACAATTATGTATGTTTGACTGAACTATAAAACTTGAACTTTAACATAATAATTGAAATGTCACGTCGACGCCGCTAGATAAAAACTGTTTGGTCTCGTACAATAAGTTTATCTTATGTTGCAAATGCAATACGGAGTAACTAATTCTTTTTACTATTTTAATTGAAAATCTGCCTTTTAAAAAAGAAAAAGAAAAAGAGATACGGAGTAACTAATTAATAAGCTAAGTATTGATATGATTTCCAACAACATTTGAAATATCTGAAAAGAACAACATTTGAAATATCTGAAAAGAAGCTCTGAATTTGAGTACACTTGATGTCGTAACGAATTGAAACCATCAAGTAATGTAATTAAACATTAAGAAAATAAACAAAAACAAATAAATTAGTAAGTATCAAAATATATGTATTCATTGATACTTACAGCGGTGATACCTAAACATTGGGGACGACTTAGGGATACTCGTTATTGTTGACGGCAGTACTACTCGAGAATATTTTTGCCGTATATTGTTACTGAGAAGTTCAAAATTTAGTAACATGCACAACTGATTTAAATTATATATATGCTAGCTTTTAAATTCGTGTATATACACGGGTTGTTTGATTTTTTTTTTAAAGTATCACATTAATACTTTTTGACACAAAGTGATAAATTTATATAAATCTTAATTCTGGTAATAAATTATTGTATTAATCTTTTATTAGTATAACGAAATGTTTGATTCACATAATTCAAAAGAATTGAGTTGAATTAGATCAAATTTAAATTTCATTATTTGATTAATGTGTTTGGTTCAAAATCAAAAGGAATTCAAATTGATCAAATTCTTCTAAATTCTTTTAATCAAAGGAATTTATAATTCCTGTTAAAGGAAAGTCTAACAATGATATATTTTGAATAAATGTCATTTTTATGCTAATATTCAATGCAAGTTTGACTGAAGTTTTTTATGAAATAACTGAATAAGAGTAATAAATGAAGATTGAATAGATTATTTTTAATAATTATTTTTTTGCAGGTCGACAAATGTTCGAAATAAGGGTAAATATACAATTTTAATTAGATATATAAATATAATAGATATAATTATAATAAAATATAAGTTATTCTTTTTATTGAAATTGAGTTGAAATTACACTTTTAAATTAAATATGCATGATGTCATAAACGTGATTCATATATAATTTCTTTACACATAAAAAACTTAACATTACTTTTATTGATATAAGTACTCCTTTATGTTTGTGAATATATACGAAAAATGAAATAATTTTTTTAAATTTTGATAACAATATGATATTTCCGTTAAGAGTTATATAATTAAAAAAGTTTGGGACTGTAATTTTAAATAGAGCGAAATAAAAGGATTTAATTGACAAAAATTTAAAAATAAATGATGATGTTATCAAATCCCTAATTTTAACTTAATTTAATAAAATTTAAGAATGTTATTGGCCAATTAAATATTTGATGATGTCATCGTCCGCTTCTTATATTATGTTTAACATTGTTAGTGATGAAGATGTTTTGGTTGCATCGGATGCATGTCAACGTTACTATAACTATACCGGGTTAACTGCACTAAAATGTATCAAATTATGTATTTATTTCTATTATATTTAACAAACTAAAACGAATATATTGTATGTAATAAATTTCAATAATTTCTATTCTATATATTCGATGAGGTATCCGGTATTTTTTTACTGGTGTGACATCTGAATTCATTGGCATGTCATTCGACATGTCATGCCACATCATCAAAACCACTGCCATGTTGGTTTACAAGGTATCGGAGGTCAGATGCGTACAAATAGCATTAACTGAAAGTTTGTTATACACAATAGAAGTTGTTTTAATTAGGTACGTCTTATAGAGGTTGAAGCATAGCTTAATAAATTTTGATGCAATAACTCCTGCTATATATTGATAACTTTTCAACATGGTTTTACATTAGCTATATTTAACCTTGTCTGCGCTTCATGCAATTTTAAGATTATTGTTTTCAGATTCTTATTTATGTTTTTATGTAGCCGCAATGAGGACCCAATAAATTTAATCTCATAATTTGTAACAACTCTATTTAGCCTACAATATGAATGAACATTAATATTGTGCTAGAAACTAAGACTAATTACCAAATTTAAAACAATGAATTAACACAATGAAGCACATTCTGATTTCTGGTCTAGATCAGCTGTGGTCTGTACTTGAGCCGCATACTGCAAATTCCACAGCACATCCTCAAACGATGGCCTGTTTGCTGGTTCTGGTGATATGCATTTGTTGGTGATCGAAATCACAATCGTTAAAGACTCTTGACAGCATGTCGTTAACACTATCGGATCAACAATTCTTTGTCTCCCATCTTGGCTTCCAAATGATTTCTATGCAAAGACAGAAAATATTCACACATTAGTCTAAAGCCAACATTTTATGATTTTATCATACAGTCGATAATTGTTGATGGCTACCATACCATTTCATTGAGCAAAAAGGATTCCCCTTTGCCACTTACTATGGGCCCCACAAGTGATTCGAGCAATATGAATCCAAAATCATATACATCATCTGCCAACTTCTTTAAACGCCTGCAACATACAATAAGACTCAGGGCCTCCGGGGAGGTGCTAGCACGAGTGGTCCTAAACTCCTAATTTTTGTAGTTATTAGAGTTCCTGAAGATCCATCCCAATTTAAGTGCCTATTTTGAAAATGCAAGCATTTCCTAAAATGTGCGACCATTATATTGTCTTTGGGTAAAATTTCATATTCACCTTTTAAAATCTTTTTTGATTAGTTTCAGTATAAAGCGGACCCTTGTTTTGGTACAAGCCAAAATAGAAATATGGAAATTTAAATTAGAACGGAAAGGGTATATAAGATCATAATTTAGATGATTTTTTACATCAAAAAGGAGAAATTCTGTGCGATTTGTAAATGTCAATCCCACTATTGATTGATTATCTAGCACCACTACTATTGTTAGTGTTTATTCATTCTAAACAAAAAGAAATTAAGGAATTATTTACCATGATTTAGGTCCATCTCCCTTTGCCTACATCAGAAAAATAATGAATGTAACTACAAAGATTTGATACCAAATTCATAACAAGAATGTAAAAGAAGATGCACCTCAAGTTGTTCTAGTTCGCCGGTGATAACAGACATTCCATAGTCGCTCAGCTTTGCAATCCGGTGTTTATCAAGCAATATGTTGTTTGTCTTTAGACGATTACTAGAAGAAGCAGGAATCACACCTGTATGCAGAAAATGTACAGCTTTTGCAACTCCTATCAAAACTGCTAATCTCTCTGACCATTTAAGAACCTTATCTGGATCATTATCTGCATATGCCATTGTAGTTGAATTAGAAAGAAAACGCCAACGAAACCACTGATTTCTTGCAAAAATATCAAATGAGAAGCCACGTAACTTTGGTTGTATTAGGATATCATTATTAATTATTCTAATTGAAACTTTTGCATAACTTACAAAGTTATAAATCTTAGTTCGATTGTAAAACAAAATGTTCATATATATATATGATTGAGATATAGGTAGGTGGTCAAGTGTCATGAAAAGTAGCAACAACCTGAGAGAAAAGCTCGAAAATTCCCATTAGATATGTAATCGTATACTAGGAAGATTCTACTAGAGTTTGAATCTTCTACTCCCCCATCGTGAATGCAATAACCCAAGAAACTAACGAGATGTGGGTGTCGAAGCTTTGAAATCATATCCAGTCGGATTTTCAAGTTCCGTTTTGAGTATCTTTTGAACAATGAAAGAGAACGTATCGCGACATAGCTTCCGTTTTCTAATCTTCCCTTGTAAATCTGCAAAAGCAAACAGTAACTCAATCTATGCATTTAACAAATTCCGTAAGAAAACGGGTTGCAATGTTACTTTTTTTGAGACAAATGTGAATATTTTCAAATTGATCTCAAAATTCAAACGTTACTAGTTTTCTTGAATATATAGTAAGTTGAAAAAAAGCCTGAAGTTACCTTCCCAATAGAGCCTTCACCCAAAAAAGCCGATTGATCAAAGTTGTCTGTGGCCTCTACTAAATCTTCCATGGAAAACAATCGACACGATGAGGCAACTTGTGTTCCCAGTTCTGATGCTTCAGAAACAACCCCTGAAAATGGAAATGCAAATAGTACATTATTTCTTGTTAAAAGTATAAATAGGTAACCAACTTGACTAAAACATCTTATATATGATAACTCTGTTTTTATCAAGCATATTTCATCTCGAGTATAAAATAGTGAGGGTTTACGAGTGATTAATAATAAAAATGCAAACCCGGTTTGAGATTAAGCTCAATTGAGGGTGTCCAAGGGACTAATCTTTGAAATCACACAATGAGGCGATTCTAGGTGTATGAGGTGCTTGTAAAATGATTCAGTGAGGGCAAGCACTAATTTATTTATAGTGAAACCCTACCTTCTAGAAAGTTCTAAAAGGATGTTATTTAGTGTGTGAAAATAGAGACATTCTCTAAGATCCGTGCTGACGTGGACCGATTAAATGGGCCGACCAAGTTAGTTGGGTGGCCATGCAAATAACCACCTGCATGCATATTCTCTTTTGTACTATTGTCGAATGTTGTCGGAGATCATGCAAAGTATGTGTTTGGCAGAGCTCAGGAATGGTGACGGAATGGTGACCTCTGAGCTCGGGTGGCACTAAACAGATTACACTTTTAAGAGGTGAACCGTTACGTTCATGGGAGCTCATCCTGGAAAGTGGAATGAGCTCCGTCATGACATGTTGCCAGTTCGGTTTTCATCTAAGGCCGGTTTGTGGGATCTTATGTACATCATTAGTTTTCAACTTAAACCCCTCAAACTTTCTAAACATTTCTATTATAGGTAAACTTAACATCGATAGCCGATATGAGGTTAATTAGTATCTTGTCACAGACTCGTAGAAACATTTTCAAAGTTAGCAACATGTCAAAAATCCTAACCATGTAAACTCTGCGAACTGCCAGCTTAAATTAAAACCTTTGAAATTTTGAAGGTTATTATGGGTGAAAACAAAGTTAGTTAACATTAAAAAGAAATTGAAATTAAGTTAGTTATCTCTTTTCCATTCTGTTAACCCGAAATTACATGTTAATAACTAATAAGTGTAACTTACTAGTATCAGCAATATCTTCAGAAGAGATCTCTGCTGGTGCACTGCCCTCAATAACCTTTGGTGCAGTGTGCTGTAAAATGACTGTATCTCTTGGATAATGTCTTTTACGAAAGATTAGTAACACAATCACAAATGATACTAAAAAGATTGCCAAACAAATGACAACGATTAGAACCCACAAAGCTTTTCCCCAAAAGTATTGTTTCTTTGTCATACTCACTTCTTTACAATCAGATGCTTGATGGTTTCCATAACCAACAAACAAGCAATTCCCCGTAAACTTGACAACTCGTTTGTTACTAGTAACTGTATCCAAACAAGAAGGAAGCCTACCCGTTAATCGATTATTAGAAATATCAACAAAACCGAGTTTGTTTCCACATCTTATCGAACTGGGAAGTGACCCACTTAACACGTTTGATGCTAAATTCAAATAAGTGATGTTTGGCAAAACGAACAAACCAGATGGTGGTGTTCCTACTAAGGTGTTTAATGAAATGTCGAGGTGATTAAGTCGATTAAGGTTCCCAAACTCTTCAGGAATGTTACCTGAAAACGAGTTATTACTTAAAAGAACGGTGATCACTCCTTTAGGCAAGAGTGGAAGTTCGGAATCTAGATGGTTTTCCCTCAAATCTAAAAGTTGTAAATTATATAAGGTACTTAAATCGGGTAATTTACCAGAAAGCTGATTATGAGAAAGTGCCAAATCTGTAATTGTTGTAACATTGCAAATTGAAGTAGGAAAGTGACCGTTTAAATTGTTGTTCTTTAAGCTCAAAATGGTGAGATTTGATAATGAATCAAACCAATCAGGAACAGATTCATTAAAGAAATTTCCATCTAATGTTAAAGCTTGAAGCTTCTGTAATCTTGAAATCTCATAAGGAACAAAACCAAACATAAAATTTGAGCTCATATCTAAGACTTCAAGTGAATTGAGCCTGTGGATTTTATCAGGAAGTTGGCCCCAAATTCCTAAAGAGACTAAACTAAGAACCTTTAGTGTAGTCAATCTTGTTAATGTAACAACTAACGAATCAATAGAGAAAGATTCGGATAACGTCTGATTTTGGATTGCAAATCCATGAAAAAGACTGAAATTTGGAAACTTATCTCCCATGATTTTGAGTTCAGTAACAAAGTTGTTTTCACATTTTATACTTACATGAACACTTGAAGGGAAGTTGCAAAAATCACCATAGTAATATTCCCAACTGTTTAACTGAATTGGGTACTCCAAATGTTTTCTTAACTGAAGAAGAATTCTAGATTGTGTTGTTTGTAATTCATGTGTGTTTGAGAATAAGACAACCCATGTAACAAAAAGTATGTAAAACAAACAACCCATATCAAGAATCTTGAAACTAGATCAATGTAATTAGGCTAAGAAATTTAGTATGAAAAGAAAATGTGAAGGTAGAACATGAAGTGTACAAAAGGTGTAAATATGAACTGTACAAAATCATAAAGATGTATGTTACATGGTAGTTGGTAATGGTCCTTTTGAAGAATTAATGGGGTCTCGGTGTCCAGTGAAAAGGTAGGAATGGGTGTTGGAAATAAAAGCAAGAAAAGAGTAATGGAGGTAGTTGAAGTTAACATATATTTTATGAAAGAAAAAGAGAGTGCAATTGCATTTAATGGAAAGCTGTTGTTATGGAAGAATAGAAAGAACAGGAAGAATAATGGGTAGGGGTGGATGGCTGCATGTATATAGGTGCCACGTGCCACGTCATGTTTTGGTTTATGTAGTAGGACAAATATGAGATATGGGATAATGTATTATCATGTCTCTTTTGAACATGACATGTTTCATTGGAAAGTTGAGAGGATGTTGTGACAATACATGGGAGTATTAAAATTAAGACGTCAGGTTTGTTTTTATTTGGAGTATAATTTTTTTTGAGATAATTGATTCGGGATGTATCAAATTTTAATATTTTTTTATTGTATGAAGTCAATTTTTAAAAATTCTATTGTACGATGTTAAACCTTCTAAAATCTCTACTGTATGTTGTCTATCACTTGAAACCGAAAGTCGGATAATGTGTAACCAGTTAAGCTTTGTATTTGCTGAGTTGGCATATGAGGGGAATTTAATAAATAAGTTTATTTTAGTTTAATGAATATAAAAACAAAAATGTTAAAAACTTGTATCTTACACATAAAAACTTGTATTCTCATTTTCTTTTTCCCTAGAATTAAGACTTGTACAACAAGCATGCAAAGTTGTACCCTAACTTTAATCTACCATCACCTCCATTTTTGTCTGCTCGAACGAACCTCCAACAAAAATTGAAACCCATATTTTGTGTAACTTCTATATAGTTCCTTACTTACTTTATTATTATTAATGGCATACAAATCCATGAACGACTCGTTGTTATTTAGCAACAAAAGTTAAATGTAAACTAGGGCACTATACCTATAAATCGCCGGAAAAAATACTCCCACATCTACTGATTTCTCAGATGTACTCTCGGATCTATTATTAAATGTAAGCGAGAAGCTAGCTAAGAAGAAAGTCATCGGAGTAGCGAGAAAAGAAGAAAGATCTACTAATTTTGAAGGCTCGCCGAAAAAATCGTCGGCATCGTCACTGAAGAAGACGATGATGATGTGCCGGTCTGATTTGTATACGAAAAGGCCACATGAAAGATCTACAAACGTTTATTTTCCTCCAATTTAATGAATGACAACCTATTACAATGTATACTTTCTAAAGTGAAAATAATAGAAAAAGCTCCTACAGTATGTTGTAATCTACGTATACATTTATTATCCTATGTCATATATATAATCCACTTCCACGATCTGAAGTTATTCACAATTGAATTCTTAATTCTTTGATGTGATTGATGGTTCAATATTGGATTCCATTTATTTATTTTTAGTTCAACTTTTGCCGGAAAAAATACTCTCACATTTACTGATTTCTCAGATCTACTCTCAGATCTACGGTTAAATATAAGCGAGTAGCTAGCTAAGAAGAAAGTCATCGAAGTAGCGAGAAAAGAAGAAAGATCTACTAATTTTGAAGGTTTGCCGGAAAAATCGTTGGCATCGTTGCCGGAGAAGACGATGATGATGTGGCGGTCTGATTTGTATACGAAAAGGCCACGTGTAATGCCACGTATCATGAAGATGTGACGTGTTAAAAAATTTACTGTTACCTACATTTAGAGTAGCACACAACATACAATAGAGATTTTAATAGGTTTACAATATATAATAGAAGTTTTAAAAGTTGACCCCGTACAATAGGATAAAGTTAAAGTTTAGCGCATCACGAATCAATTATTTCAAGTTTAAATTTTTTTTGAATCGATATTTTACATGTAGATGTTTTGTCTATTAGAGAGAATTTACGATAACATCAAAGTCTACATTCAAAAATTCAAAAGAAGTAGTAAATGTTAGAAGTTACGTGCAAAATGTTACATTGAACTAACAAAAATATAAAAAAATAAGAATAAAATTGTTTAATGCAACGTAGAACACTCAATTAACACTGACCATCAATACCTGTGAAGACTAGTCCCGCAACATTAATGGTGTTCGACGCTGAAAATGCATGATATGCTCTTCTAATAACTTCGATGTAACACACGTTTTGGATTATATTGTTTAATATCCAACGAAATCAAATACATCTCTGTTATATGAAACAATAAATAAATCAATAAATGTGTCTAAAGAGTGTAGTCTTGTAGGTCCCTTGAATTTCAAAATTACTCGTATAAAACCATTAAATAGAGGATGCAAAGATGGTAGACCGGCAGACAACGGCTCCAATAATTTAAACGTGATTAATAACGTTTTATGTAGAAAATGTTTCTAGATTTTACTCTACATACAATAACTGTTTCATAATGGGAACTTCTTTGAAAAAATAAACTGATTATAATCTATTAAATGTCGTAAAACAACGACCAATTAACTAACTATTTGACAAGAATATAACACGCATAATAAAAGATTGAAAGATGAAGTGTTTCTCATTTTAAGGATTATCATATACATACAATGAACCCGATATATGTAGGGCTTAACCATCAATACATCAAGTGCGAGAATTAAACAAGGAATGGGGGTTTAGAAATGTGGATAGACACACTTAATTATATTCATAGCATTCCCTAGGACAAAAACCCAGTAGGACAAAAAACACCTACGAAGGAAAAAAGAAGTACATAGTTCTTCGGTACGCTTGGGGATGTTGCTCGTTAAAACCTAGTTAAGAAAACCCAGTGGGACAAAACCATAACGAAGGAAAAAGGAGTGCAGAGCGTATTTCTCCCTCTGATGAGCACATCACTTGATCTCCACGAGTTCGTGTCTTCCAATATCATGATAGTTTCTCCTAATAATGAGGTAGGAAGTATCTTTGTAAAAAAGTTTGGGTGCTTCTTTGAACAATAATATTTCTTTGCAGAAAAACACTTCTTGAACAATAATATCGTCACCCTTCCACAAAACATCACTTGTGGGTATATATTTGAATTTGATCGACAACCCTACATTTTCAAAAGATACTAAACATGCTCAAAATATGTTAGTACAATAAAAACTTATATCTTCTAAACCTTGTAGGTATCAAATGTCCAGTTTACCCATTCCAATTAAGTCTTGACACATATATTGCTAACAAATTTTCTGAAGTCCAATATCAAATGTCCAGTTTACCCATTCCAACTATAGCAAGATAAAGTATTAATCAAACTGGGTAAATATAAACAAAAACTACTCTTTGTCATCTTTGGCATGTTGAAAAGGTTTTAACCAACATCAAATTGCCTTACAACTATTATTAGGGTGAACATTGGTCAGTTTGATTATGTGTTTTTGGCTAAAATCGAAAATCAAATCGAAAGTTCAGTTTTTGAATTTCTAAAACTCAAACCGTTCGGTTATTGCGGTTTCGGTTTTATTCAGTTTTTTGGTTTTTTGGTTTTTTGGTTTTTTCAAATTAAGCTTATTTTTCAAATACTTTTATAAATAATTAAAAGATGATATGATGGAGGAATCTTAGCCCTTCATTATTTTTCACCCTTTACGATCTAACGATTTTAATTTTCGTATAATTACACATTTGGCCCTTTAAATATTTGATGTATTTATTTTAATTCAAAAATTAGACTAAATATTTATTCATTTATAAAAATTAAAGAGTCTATAAATTATATAAGAAAATCGGTCACAATATTTTATTCATTTTATTAAAATTAAATTTTTCTCGCACTATAGCAGGTCTATAAACTACATAAAGAAATCGACCAAATAAAAATTAAATTCGACCCCCATCATCGCAGGTCTATAAACTATATTAAAAATCGGTCACAATATTTTATTCATTTATAAATATTTATTTCGTCCCGCGTTATCGCAAGTCTATAGACTGTATAAAAGATCGACCAAATATTTTGTCATTTATAAAAATTAAATTCATCCCGCGTTATAGCGGGTCTATTAACTAGCAATGATCAACATTTTTTTTCGTATAATTACACTTTCGCACATTAGATATCTGATGTATTTGTTTAAATTAAAAAAGTCGGTCACAATATAAAAAAATCGACTAAATATTTTATTAATTTATAAAAGTTAAATTTGTCGCACCTTATCGCGGTTCTATAAACTATATAAAAAAATTGACCAAATAAAAATTAAATTTGACTCGCGTTATCGCGGGTTTATAACCTAGTATTCTATATATATTAGAAACGAGTCCAAAATTTACTTTAAACAGTTAAATATACATACATACATATACATGTTGTATATATATGATATTTAAATAGTTTGGTTCGGTTCGGTTTTTTTGGTCAGTTTTTAGTGCCAAAACCATAACCAAACCAATGTGTTCAGTTTTTAGGAAGTCGGAAACCAAAACTACCAATTTTTGAATTGGTTCGGTTTTTTCGATTTAGTTTATTGATTTTTTTCGGTTTTTCGATTTTTGGTTTGGTTTTCGCCTACCCCTAACTATTATAGTGCTCATAGAATATGTGTTGCTCGTAAAGTCAATTTAGCACTATTCAAGAATACAGTTTTCTTAGGAAGCACTTATAGAGTACCAAATTTATTTAGGGAAATTAAACATATATAGATTGAAATCTCTTTAGGTGTGTAAAAAAAATCATAATTATATCCTGTTGGTCCATTTTTTTCAAATGTTAATGAACTACTAACAACAAATATAAATGTAGACAAATAAATGCAAGTTAAAGTTTTCTTTTATTGATATGAATCAATGAATACTTTACAAAGTTTACTGCGGAAATAGACAAGATAGACTAGTCTAAGTAAACTAACTTGTGCCAAATTTGGCCTTAACATATCATCAGCGAATAGCTCGCTGATGATACTCAGTGATCAACACTCTAACTTTGAACCTCTTACACATCTCCAAAAATTATGAATCTTACATTTTATTCAACCTAAGACATGTAGGGATTTGTGATAAAAATTTCATAACAAAATAAGTCCATTTGACTAGTCAAAACGATATCACACGAATGGTAAAAAATGGACAGATGTATGACTTTCGTAATAAGCATATGATCTTGATAAAATGTATATTATGTGATGATTTGGAGGTTTTAAAATGGATATATAGGTTAAAAGTGATGATGGACTTGTTAAACGAACGAAAAACATTGTAAAGGAGTTATTATCAAAAAGCAAAACGTAAGGTTTTAAAACGAGTAACGAAATTCTCCAATGGCATATTTTGGACTAAGCATGAAAATGTTTGAATAATAGTTTTCTACCTTGAACAGATAAGGGGACATATTACACGTCACGTTTTGGACTAACGAGAACAAGAACGATTGAAAGGTTTAAAAGTATGTTTTACGAGCTAAACGTACTATGTAAGTAAAATACTTAATACTTACTTTGAGAACGAAACGGTTGTGTTTTCGGGAAATTTAAGAGCATAAGTATAAAACGATGCGTTAATATCACTTTTCGTAATAAATGTATCATTTAGGATTATGCTTATTGAACGAACGAGCCGACGACCGTTATTTTTTTAATATTACTATATCGTACGAGAATACTAATGAGTCGAGAAGTATTATTAACAAAATATCACCAACGGGTCATCAAATACGGTTGAATGATAAATAAATGATCCTACTAGTTGAGTGAACAACTAGCATAAACAGGTCGATAGAGCGGTCTACTAATGTAACTAAACTCGTGCGTATAGGGACCTAGGAAGATAATTTTTGGGCAAACAAATATTTTTAACGCTAGCACTCTTAAGCTCACCAGGTGAGTTCGCAGCCCCTATTTTACTGTTTTTAATGCTTTATAAATTTGGGTGAAAATATAACACCCCTCTTTAAGGATAAGAATATAATATTAATAAACACGGAAGTATGAATTTAAAATACATTAAACAGTTTACAATTCCCAAAAATACACCAATTTCAAACTTTTTAAACTACAAAAGGCGGAGTATTATAAAATTACAAAACAAGGTTTATTACAAAAACCATATCAGAGACTAAGGCGCAGTCAAACATTCCCTGATCAACCATTCCCTTCCTGTTCCCACAATAAATCAAAACATATCCGGCAGGAAGTAAAATGAGGGGTTAGCACGAAGCTAAGTGAATAGATTCATCACACTCCATTCAACTTAGCATAACTAGCTAATTACACCAATTAATCGTAAACACACATAATTCAATGAGGATCGGTGGCTCTGGGGATATCATAATACCCGGGGATTCCCCCAAGAACACTTACCGTCAATCCGTATGGCAATACAGAATAGACCGATAACTACTGGTTATTAAACACATACACAGGTCTCAAACACAACAAATGAATCAAAACCTGTGTAAAACACATAATAACCAGAAGTCCAACTACACGTTGACCTCAATAACATAGTACACATTGGTTCACATATCACGTAGATCAATAATCAATAATCAAGACTAAACAGTCTAAAACACATCTACGTTACTTGTTGTAACCAAATAGTTACAACTAAATCAAATGATGAGTTCTGAATCCACTCACCGATACCTCTGACGTCTCCACACTCAGGATTCTAATATCACTGAGTCTTACGTTGATCTGAAACAGAAAATCATACACAAGTCAGAAGTTCGTTCCATAAACATCATTATAGCCTATTTATCAAATCAGGTAATCCCTGAAGTCTAGGCAAACAAAAGTTCAATCAAAAACGAAATTAGAAAATTCCACAATGACGTTTAAAACTGAAAAATGCCATTTTCGGGTCCTAGATGACCCCGGATGGCCAAAAACTGTCTAGGCTATTAGAATATAGCCTTGATCACTAGGTCGTTTCTAAGTGACCTTGAAAATTTCAATTAAATCCGAGTGAGTGAGATTTTCACAAAACCGCGTCTCAAAACGCATTTTCAAAATTTGCAAAACAAAATCTCTTTTATAAACTTAGCGACACAACCATTGTGTCGCACCACAAACCCTTGCGACACTACCACTGTGTCGCACAACAGAATCCTGCGACACAAACATTGTGTCGCAATACTCAAAATGGCCGCCTTTAGCGACATAACAACTGTGTCGTAGAACATTCATGCGACACAACCTGCGACACAAACCTTGTGTCGCAATGATGAACAGACCAGTTCCTAGATTCAAAATTCACGAAATCAAACATGTAATACTCAAATTAACCTATCCCAATCGGTGTAATTCACTTATAAACAATAACAACACATAATAATCAAACCCTTACCTCGAAATCACGGATTAAAGCTCAAACTAAATCAAAACCCAACTTCTTACTTCTTTCTCTTTAATACTCTCTCTAAAACGATTTTAAGTGTTTGGAAATGTTTGGAACTGCTCTGGAAGTATTTGGGCGGTGTATATATATATTAAACTTGCAATTACATTTAAGCTCCTTAATTAATTTCAGTTCAGCCCGTTTTGCGACACAGTCCTGCGACACAACCCTTGTGTCGCACAGACAACCTGCGACACAACCCTTGTGTCGCAGAAAATCAAAAACTTACAAATTTTGAATCAACTAATATTTTACTAGTCACAATAAGTCAAAAGGATTGTTTAACTACGTTTCACAATGAAACACATAATATTTAATAATTTCTAAAACAATTAGATAATCAATTATAATAATAGAAATTACCAGACTGCGGGAGAGGATGTTACAGAAAACATATAAACTGTTTTGTAAACATGACAAACGAATCTTTGTACGATCCTAAGTTAGCATGATGAGTGCACTGAAGTACTCTTGTTTGCACAATATAACCATTAGCTAGATGAAACTAGCCACGTAGATATACGGATAGTACTTTCGGGGTGACTGCCGACCATAATTGTTATCGGTTAGTCACGCTAACTGTTGACGTTGTTTTGAAATAAGGAGCGTATATCTAGAATTTCGAGAGGCATATGCAAGTAATGTGAGTCGTGGATTGGTTATAGGCTTAGGGATCGATATTTTAACTCGTAGGACCTAGCTAGTTTGCGGGGGATCATCGTCATGAATGATTTGATTGATAATGAACTGTTTGATTTTTAATGAATTTTTTACACATTGGTTGTATACGATATTGCAAAGGTTTATGCTTGCAAGCAATTGATTTATAAAAGATTTATTGATAGAGTCATAAACCTATGAATTCACTCAACAACTTTGTTGACAATTTAAATATGTTTTTTAAGGAATTAGCTGTAACATCCTCTCCTGCGGTCTGGTAATTTCTATTATTTTAATTGATTATCTAAATGTTTTAGAAATTATTTAATATTATGTGTTTCATTGTGAAACGTAGTATAACACCCCTCAATTTACCTTAGGGTTAAATCTGTCATTTGACTCGGAAGCGATGGATAAAAATAATATTATATATTATTTTACAAAAAAGACCATAAAATTTCGCGAGTTTACAACATTTAACTATTTCCGAAACAAAACACATATAATTGTTATATAAAATCCACATACATGTTAATTAACAAAACATATTTATAAATCTATTTCAGAGCTAGGCGCGTGCCAAACATTCCTTCCAAACGTCCATCTTCCTGCCCAACCCACAAAACTTAAACATAGCCTGCAGGAAGGGAAATGGAGGGATTAGCACGAAGCTAAGTGAATGAATGTACAACTAATAATTCAACTTAGCATAACAATCTGATACATTAAGCACGAAAACACATAAACTCAAGAGGATCGGTGGTTACTGAGGAACCCTACAGCCGCGGTGGCCCTCAAATAACGCTTATCACAATCTGTATTGGCCTATACAAGATTTACCGATAACTTGGCACTACAACACTACAACACAGTTTCCAGCAACAACACATGTATTCGGAACCTGTGTTGAACACAATAGATACCAAGTCCAATAACAATTGACCTCTGAACAACACAGATGCCCGAAGGCCACGTATGCATAACAAGCAAATACACAATCATAAATCAGACTAGATAGTCTATCGATATCTACGTTACTTGTTGTAACCACACTGTTACAACTATGTCAAATCATGAGTTGCAGATCCACTCACCTGACTTGTCTCAGCCCACACTCAGAGATCTTATATTACTGAGTATTCTGCTGATCTGAGAATATAATAATTAAGAAGTTAGTAACTCTTTCCATAATCGTATAACATATTTCACTACTCGGTATAAAAGGGCAAACAATCACCAAGTTGCAATTATCGGATATAATCGCTCTACAACTATCAATTTATATCAAGTTATAACAATTCACTTGTTTAACTATTATTCAAGTAACAATTTCGAAACATTATTATAACCTATTAATCCAAGCAGGTGATCCTTGTAATCTAGAATCTGCTAATAAGAGTCCGATCCGCAGTTAATAAGAATCTGTTAAATTTGGTCGCTAAAAGTATAACCTTTTACTTATGCACTTTCAGAATTTGCAAATCTCAACTCGAAGGACAAAAACTCAGTTCGCAGGATGAACACAGAACTGCGAACCGAACCGCTATTACACCAAAAACGAACCATTTCAACTCACAAACTCAAAAATCGGTTTCCTAACCATCCATCAAGCTTTCCCACACCATATTTACATCAAATGACATCAAATAACATCTTACAAGTTTCAGTTACACACCTAATTCAAGGATTTGACTAAAATACCAAAATACTTACAATTAGGTAAAAAAACAAGATGATGATGATGATGACAGACAAAACAAGGATTCACAACAGCTCAATATCACTCTCAACAATGTTAATTTCGTGATTTTGGAAGGAAGCTTTGAAAGAAAATTTTAAGAAAGGAGTAGGTGACAAATGAGATGAAAGTGATAAATTTGGTGATTTTATATCACCCACCAACACAAAAGCTTGTTAATTTTAATCCCTAGTTTGGCTTATTGTCTGGAACCTGAAAACCGTTTTGCGAAACAAGTTATTTTATTTTACCGACAACTAATTTAATTTAAAACTATTAATAGTTTACCTAACACAATTTAACAATTTGACCTTCAACTAATTCTCCTATGTAAATAACATGTTAATATAACATAAAACTTATAATTAAATACAAGGTTATGGAAATTACCGAATTACCCCTAAGTCACAAGAGTGGGTGTTACACGTAGATAAATAAGTCCTTTGACTTATTGTGACTAGTGAAATATTAGTCGTTTTAAATTGTTATAGATGACGGTAAAAAAAAATAATATTTCTCGCAAATGGTATTTAAGTTCCAGACAAAAGATTTAGGACGGGTATAAAATTATACCATTTAATTATAAACCGACTTTGCAAACCGACTTTGTTATCATATATGTTCTCACCTCTTCTTCGTGTTTTCATTTGGTGAAACTTGCAAATTTAAGGAAATCATAAACAAATTTAGATTCAAGTTAGTACTTCTGTGATTTCGAATTCAAAGCATTAGAACAATCATCATCCATATCCTAATTGCATCAAATTATCAACCCTTTCATTTTCATTAAAGAGAAAAAGAAAAGTAAGTTTGGTTTTGAGTGGGTAAATCAAATTGAAGCTTGATATATTGTTAATAGGTGTTGTTTGATGTTACTTGAAGTACTAGAAACCATAGAATTTAGTTTTTTGAAGTTTTGGTGAGTTTTGATTCCAAAAACTCGTAACAGCAGCGAAGTTCGCAGTTCTCAGTTCATCCTGCGAACTGAGATTCCTGCGAACTTAGATTCCTGCGAAGCGAGTTGACTTGCGAAGCGAGTTGCGAACCCAATTTCTGCGAACCGAAATGCTGCAGTGCGAACCGAGATCACTGCGAACTGAAATTTTAAGATTTTATTTTGCAAATTTTGAAAATGCGTGTTTTTGAGACGTGGTTTTGTGAAAATCTCACTAACTCGGATTTAATTGAAATTCGCATGGTCACTCGGAAACGACCCAGTAATCAAGGCTATATGTTATTAGTCTAGGCAATTTTTGGCCATTCGGGGTCATCTAGGGCCCGAAAATGACATTTTTCAGTTTTAAACGTCATTGCAAGATTTTCTAAGTTCATTTCTGATTGAACTTTTGTTTGCCTAGACTTCAGGGATTACCTGATTGGATAAATAGGTTATAATGATAATTATGGAACAAATTTCTAACTTGTATATGATTTTCTGTTTCAGATAAACGTAAGACTCAGTGATATAAGAATCCTGAGTGTGGAGACGTCAGAGGTATCGGTGAGTGGATTCAGAACTCATCATTTGATTTAGTTGTAACTATTTGGTTACAACAAGTAAACGTAGATGTGTGTTAGACTGTTTAGTCTTGATTATTGATTATTAATCTACGTGATATGTGAACTAATGTGTATTAATGTTATTGAGGTCAACGTGTAATTGGACTTCTGGTTATTATGTGATTTACACAGGTTTTGATTCATTTGTTGTGTTTGAAATTTGTGTATGAGTTTAATAACCATTAGTTATCGGTCTATTTTGTATTGGCCATACGGATTGAAGGTAAGTGTTCTTTGAGAATCCCCGGGTATTTTGATATCCCAAGAGCCACCGATCCTCATTGAAATATGTGTGTTTACGATTATTTGGTGCGAACTACTAGTTATGCTAAGTTGAATGGAGTGTGATGAATCTATTCACTTAGCTTCGTGCTAACCCCTCATTTTACTTCCTGCAGGATATATTTTGATTAATTGTGGGTGTAGGAGGTGAATGGTTGATCAAGGAATGTTTGACTGCGCTTTAGGACTCTGATATGGTTTTTGTAATAAACCTTGTTTGGTGAATTTTATAATACCCTGTCTTATGTAGTTTTAAACAATTTGAATATGGTGTAAATATTGAAAATGTGAACTGTTTATGTATCATGTTTAATATATATACTAAGGTAATGTATTTTAAATTCATGCTTCCGAGTTTATTAATATAATATTCTTAGATAGAATGAGGGGTGTTATATTAGCTATGCCGTAAGACTTCATGCAAATTGGGACCCGCACCTACCACGATGATTAGGATGCCATATTTTGAAACTATGAGATTTTATCGATATTACAAATTTATTCATAGTTATATTTATGAAATCCTGGAACCATATGTTTTGGAAAAACGATGTATTTGATAACATTACTATTTTGACAGCTTGATAAGCCGTAACGTTTGCAAAAACTATTATTGTCATCTTAATATATATAATGTTTTGCAATGATCATATGCTCTTGATCTTATTAAATCATTGAACTTATTTAATATGACTAAATGTTAGTTATATCATTTTGTTAAACAAATTATTGTTCTGGTGAACGCGATAACTTTGTAACCGTTACTTTGACATTTTATGGCATCCTAAATATATATGTTTGCGATAATCATAGGCTCTTGAGTAATTCATGATTGATCGTGTCATGTCATATGCTTCCACTGTAATTAATTGCTTTTCATAATTTTGGGGGTGTGACACCCGCATACAAGATGATCACACCACTAGGAAGCTTCCAATAATCCACCATCTTCAAAACATTACAAGATCTCTTGAATTTCATCGACAGTTACGCTTTCAAGATCCTCATCAACATTTATAAAATCTAGTGCTATATTATATTTCAAAAATTATCCACGTCGATTTTAGTTTAGTTTCGATTCCATAATTACAGACATGATATAGTGAATTAATATCTGTTTATTACTCAGGTACCCGAGATTCTTCTTGAACCATCATGCCTAGTGTCCCTTTACGACACTCTTTTGGGTCATTGTTACCTTGATTTGACCATCTTAATTTCTTGCTCCCTTTACTTTCGAGGATTTCTCATTGAAATCGATTATTTTGCCACACTTCTAGTGTGCCATAAATTCTTTATTAGTCATAGGTTGTCTTTCTAATACATGAATCTTAATCAGAGCATTAACAACTTTTATAAGTGACTTTGTCACTTTATTTTGTTCATTAAATAAATCTAGGAAGTTCATATTCTTTATTGTGAGGATCTATATAGTAATCAATAATACATCCAATTGTAGCTGCTTATACTTCCCATCAACACACATTCTCGAATTTTACTAGGGTCCATCAATGTGCATTGTGTTGGATCAATCAAAGCAAATGTCACACAACAAAAGTTTAGGAATGAGACGTATATGGTTTGTAACCAATAAAATCAATTCTCACGGGGAGGAGTCATAATCTTGTTGGCTGGATGCAAATCAAATTTATTGCATGTTAACTAATATGACCCTATATAATAACTAATATGTTTGCTCTCATCATAATTGATGTTCTATTATCAACCGAGGACACTTAGTAAGCATTTCAACAAAAGCAAAATGTATGAACTACGGAGGTGTTCAACATTTATTGCAATTAACTGAAGACACTTACTAAATATTCCAACAAAATCTACATTCACCTGTCAAAACAAATATGATAATCTGGAATAACGTGCTTGAATTCTTAAATGTCGAGTCACTAGTCACGCAAACCCCGGGTTGCGACTTTTATAACCATTTAGATGATGCATCGATTTCGAGCTCTACTTAGTCTATTATGTGGATATGTAGACCGCTTACACATATACACTTTTATAATTTCCAGATTCTTTCTATGGGATTCAATCCCTTCCATAGCTAGTGATCGGTAATCATTACCTTGAAGAAATTACAAGTTCTTCAAACACTCTCACACGATTCAAAATAATCTCTTTCACATTGTTATTGACTGATGATGATCTTACCGGTCATGCCAATCAATAAAATAATCACGGTTTATAGATATCTCATATATGACAATATATGTCTCAGTTGAAATAGTTTTTTGTATAATACAAGTTATTACACGATACTATCAAAAAAATTTAGTGCATTACTACAAGAGACAAGTACGATTCCAAGTTTATTCGGTATATTACTCAGGAAGATATTTTCACAATCAATAACTAAAGGATATATTACGCATTTACAAGACATATTCTGTTATCATCAATAACGTATCTCATGAAGTCATATGATAAACCAAAGTTATAGATATAACTAACATTGTGATAGTAAATATCGCAGAAATTCATAGTTTTATCTTTAGTCCATATTTCACTCACTTTTAGGAATATATCAAATTTAAAACTTTGTTCAGTACCCTTTTCACCGTATTTGTCACATAAATAATCTTCTTTTCATAAAATATTAACTCGGAAGTAAATACTTGTGCCGCTAAACTCATTTACATATTCATAATTTTACATTCTTTGTGAAAGTTGTTTACGACAAGCTGTAGAGAATATCATACTTATGGTGTCATATCATGTCTTAAGTTATTTAAATGAACAAATTCAAATTGGTGTCATATCATTGCTAATCAGGTTAGGAAGCAGCTATTTAAATAACTTTTTGTGTGCTTAAATCTCACAACTCCACATGTTACGCCGATGTCGTGATTAGCCTTATTGTTCTATTCATACAACATTTCTGTGTGGCGCTTAAATCTCACAACTTTCAGTCACATGAACTCGTTTAAGCGGGCAAGAAATCAAGTGGAGTACTTAGCATCAGGAATAAGCATTTAGAAACGATTAACTTCCTTCATACAAGAGGAATTAAAAGTAAATAGTCAGAATTCGAATTTTTGGTTCTTGTTTAGGGTTTAGAGAACATTGTGAGATGATTTGTTTTTGATTTGGTGAAATTTCAATTTTTCTCTCAATTTAACCTAATTTTCGGTATTCGTTTGAATCAACGATTATTAGAAGAATTGTTCTTGGTATTCTTTTGAAGCAATAGGTCCAATTAGCGTTATCAATTTCAGTCTACATCAGTAGCATAGGCTAGCAAACGGGTTCAATTCCTTTTGTATATCAATAAGAGTATCACAAACGAAACATATAGTATTTACCCTATGGTTGTCATCAATTTATATGTATCAGCATGCGTGTCTATATTCTGATGATTTTAATATTTAAACTAACAAATAACTAAATTAAGGGAGTTATTTCAATCGTGATCTTATATCTAATTTGCAAAAATCCAAACCTTTGATCGTGTTCTTCGTCTTCATCTCCTTTCTTAGAGATTTCATGCTCTCAATTGAAACCATTCCGAATTTTAGAGTCTAACATGTTGTAAAACAACGGCCAGTTAGCTAACTATTTGACAGTAATATAACATACATAATAAGAGATCGAAAGATGGAGTGTTTCTCATTTCGAGAATTATTATAGGGCTCAACCATCAATACATTAAAAGCACGGATTAAATAAGCAATGGAGGTTTAGGAATGTGGATAGCCACACTCAAGTATATTCATAGCATTAAATAACTTTAACAATATTAAAAATTTTGTGAACTTGAAGAATATCAGCAAAGATGATTATAACATTTTTTATAAATATTTAAGTAAATAACTTTAATTTATTATCCTTTTTCTTTGCAAGTTGATACTAAGTGTATGTTTAGTACATAGAAATGACACAAGAGAATTGCAAATAACGTTATTTTCATCGTTTGGTAGGTTGGAAAAAACACACCAAAAAATCACTCCCTTTCTATTTTAATCTTCCTCTTGATCATGTGTGGAGAAATACAAGAGAGATTGTATTTGTTAAGTAAAATTTCTCGACATCATTAAACAATATATTCTATAATAATAGAATAGTTATTTTTAAGAGTATTTTTTATATTTGTACCCTTAAAACTTTTTGTCATACAGACTCCGCCTCTAAGTGAAACCATTGTTGTTGGTTTGTTCTCTGTGGGTAAACTCACCTGGTAATCTGAATGATTCTATATTTCTATTTGTTCTTCCCGGTCCGGTTCCGGAGTAGGTACCTTTTGACCGTGGCTCGGACCCTAGAGTAAATTGCGTCAGATTTTTAATGGATTGATTTCGATGGGCCATCGGGCTTACTTTAGCAGTTTAGCGTATCGCGCGATTATAGGCTTATTTGGGAATTTATTGGGCCAACCGTAAGGCCATCATGTGACATTTATTTTGTCATTTTGATGGTTTTAACTTGTAAGTAACAAATTTACCAAACAATCAAAAAATGACTCCGACGTACTTCGTTTTATTGCTTAAAGATTAGTACTTACCTAAACAACGAACAATGTGGCAAAGTATTAACACGTTTGATGTCTTCATAACTAAAACATTAGTACTTACAAAAAATAGACAAACTATGCTTTCTAACTAATCATTTTTGTGACATAGTGTTATGACTCTCGAGTCGAGTCACGAGTTAAAATTAATAATTTTGAGTTACGAGTTCACAACTATACTTTCTAAATAATCATTTTGAGGCACCCATGGAAAAAGTTTGTAAACAATCACATGTACTCTTAAATTACGACATCTGAGTAGAGACAAAAAAGTAAATATGAAAACCTCCTCTGTTTATTAGTAGTTACCTGAAAAGGGAGGTAACTGGTCATTTAGTTCTTGGTATGGCCATTTCTTTTGTTTCATCACCAACAATGACCCCCTTCAGTTTTCTTATATCGTGGTAACCTCCTGTTTGCTTACTTTACACACCTGTTTCTTGTTTTCTACAACGATAACCCCTTGAAACATTCACATTCTATGACTGTCAACGTAATCATAAAATTCAGAAGCAGTAGACTTTCAGCCCCAACAAAGATGGAGAGTTGGGGTTTGAAAAATAAAAGTTCATGTCCGTATAGGTTCGTTAACAATGCCACATCAACATCACATAAGCATTTGCTAGCTTTATTAGACAATTAAAAAAAGAAATCGAAGGAGTAGCCCACACTTCATAGTGAAAACAGAAAAAAAAAATCTGATAGACCGAACAAATATGAACTACCTATTATAATGACTTTAAGTCTATAACCAGTAATACGTAGCTGTATTATGAGCTTAATTAGATTTGATCGAAATTGCATCCAAATCAACAAAACATGAAAACAGTGTACATTTAACTCTTCCAGTCTTGAGTCACGACCCTTATTCGCAGATGAAAACACATGCATGTTATGTAAGGCTTTCGAAGCCTTCAACACACCAAAAAACCTAATTTAGGATCTTATAAATCAATATATATTCCTGAATTCTATCTCCCACATAAACTATTGCCCGTCACGCTTCAGTCCATGAATTTCGTGAAGCTCCATAAACTTTTCTACAACTAATGACAAAATTTTTGTAGATTAGATTGTTCAACACAAAGAAAAAGTACCCATCCATGAGGAATGCTGAAACATTGTCCTCAACTTGATTGTATCTCCTTTTCCTTAGCTTTGCATAAATCTTCAGCTGACTTGGTATACTTTTTCGTCAACTCGTCAATCTGGAAAAAGGGACAACAAGGATAAGTGCCAAGGAATGTCAAAAAAATGTGTGACATTTTTAGCAAATATATATGCTTTTATAATGCATCACCTCTTTTTCCAATCTTTTAGCTTCATCTGCTGAAAAACCTGAAACTGGTTTAGTTTTGCCCTTCTCTTTGTCCTTCCCTTTATCCTTCCCTTCTTTTTTGAGCAGGGATTTTTTTATCGAGTCCAAAGCCTGAACAAGAAATATGATCGTAGTTTTAAAAATTAGCATCACCAAAGGAGACAATCTTTAAAAGCCAAAAGATTAACTTCTAACAATCATTTATCTTTAAAAGGTTGAAGATCTAAGTCAAACATATGTTGTGTTGCTTTTTCTTTCCTTTTTTTGGGAAAGTAACTGAGGATGGATGTATTTACATGCTGCATTTTGATCAATAACTGTTTATAAAATAACAAACGTTAATATTTATGTAGGCAGTCAGCTAGGAACCTCCAAGAATCCTTCATAACCATAAAAGATTACAACGATATTGCATCATAGTCAACATGCAGTTAGGAAGTGAAAGTTGTAAAATAACACAACTAAGGAAAAAAAATGGATAACTATACCTTTTGTCGGGCTCTTCTGATTCTTTGCTTAAGATCTTCTGCAGACTTTGCTACCACTTTGCATACAGCCTAGATTATAGAACATAAAGTTTCATGAAAAACTAGTGCTAAAGATTGTATTAAAACTAGCATTCACCAAAGAAGGTAATCTCACCTGCATATGTTCTTTGGTCATGCTGATTGCAAAGAAAGATAAAACATTAGCAGCCAAGATAAAAGTCGAGCATGCCAGTAAATTTTAAGTTTAAAATAAAGTCTTACGGAGGAATAGCCGTAATCAACCTCTCTCCGTCGGGCTTAGGATTCAAACCCAATGGTGATGAAACAATGGCTTTCTCTAGTTCTTTCAACGCCTGGTTTGTTCAAACGCAATTTCAGAACAGAAAATGCAATCACTAATCTAAATGATTGTTCATAGTCGATGCAAGAATGACTAAACCTTAGCAAAGTACACCCTGCATATTGCTTATGATAAATATAATCACCAACATCATAAAAATCCCATTCAACGAAAGCAAATTTGGATAACTATATACCACATGATCATGAGAACCCCTATTTCCACAAATAATATAAAGCCATAAAAGCAAATGACATTATGTTACATAAGTAGGTATAGAAATCATTACACTTGGATTATATGGAGTTACTGACAGGGTTTTGGGATCTAAAACTGAAACAACGGCCATCCGATTCAAAGGCATCTTCACACCCCCAGTTTCTACAATGATATGGTCAAGCATTCCTACAAAGACAATATGAAAAAGATACAAAATTAACAACAAAAAAAAAAAAAAGCTTTCGAGGAACTTAAAAAGCAACCAAATGACTAATATATGCACCTGCTGACGCCCTTCCAGTGCGTAATTTAGCGAGCTCGACCGACACCGCTTCAATCCCTGCCTCCATCTCAGAAATAGCAGCTGCCTTAATTATCGGCCCAGTATTTACAGCTTCAACACTGCTCTCATCATCAGCATTAGCAACACTGAGTTCTCCGTGGTCATTGTCATCCCCTGAAAACTTTATTAAGTAAAGATTCTGTCGATTTTCATGCAATAGACAGTAGATACAAGGAAACTTGAGCAACGTGTAAGTTCAATAGTTAGAATAAACATGCCCAAGTGTGACATACAACAAAGTTCATTCACATAACGTTATTAATGTAATTCGTACTTAAGATTCATCTTCTATTAAAACTAGTATACATTATTCTATTCAATTATAAAGTGAATCTCATTTCCTTAAAAGTGTAAAAACTTAACCTAAAATTTAAAATTCGTGTAAAATGATCATTTCCTTAAAAGTGTAAAAAGTTAACCTAAAATTCATAATTCATGTAAAAGTTAATGTATATAGCTCCAGTTTCTATTCAAATGTGTCAGTGCTTCGTGTTTGTACATCTATCTATTTCTATTTTAAAATAATAATAAAATTAGTAATACAAGAAATAAAATAGAGAGGTAGTTACATTTTTTTCGTGATTTAGCGAAGTATCTACGAGATTCATAAAGAAAGCCTATTGACGGAGAAGTAGGAAGGTGAGGGCGCGGATCATCGGCGGTTTTCAGGAAATATGTAGCGGCGATGACGGAAGAATTTCGGCGAGGTATTTGAAGTAATGGATTAACGTTGCGAAAGGATAAGATTGCACGCTTGATTGAAATCGCCATTATTAGCTGGTTTTGAGGTTCTACTTCTTCTATTGATTTCACCGGTATATAGTTTGTATGTGCCGCTGCCTAGGGTTCTACTAAAACCCACCATCGGATTTTAATTCCTTCTGATACTTTGCCGGATTATCACTTTTTCCCCTTGTACTTCCACGTTTTTGTTATTCCACGTTTTTGCTTATTAGTGCGTAACTACTTTTAGGGTTAAAGCATTTTGTCACCAACATACTCTCTTTTATTTTCCGAAATTACCATCTAACTCATTTTAATACTAATGTCACCAACATACTTGTTAGTTAATTGTTGAGGTCACCAACGTTAATGATTAATTTGCAATCATAATTGTGTAATCACATGCAGATTAGTTCCAAAAATTACCAAACTTTATTTTCATAACCTAATATTGGATATAAACTTTCTGTAAAAATTTGAGAATTTTTATAACTGTATTTTATTTATTCTCAATTTAATACAAAACTATTACTAAAATGGAGTGTTTAATCATAAAAATTACTTTCAAAGGCAAAAAATTATTGAAACTTTTTCTGAGGTGTTTATATCAATAAATAACACCCCACAACAAAAATTATATCATGTGAATTCTTTTTAGTATTCATTTTAATTTGTATGTTTTTAATCTTAAAATATTAGAAAACCGGGTTTTATTGCTCCAAATGACTTGAAATATTTACACAAGTCTTAAAATAATTAGAAACTGAGATGGTAAAAATTTCATAATTTTTCATGAATATTTGCTATTTAATTTGAATTTCCATCACATTTTGGACATAAATTGAGAATAAATAAAATACAATTATAAAAATTCCCAAATTTTTCAGAAAGTTTATATCCAATATTAGGTTATGAAAATAAATCATGGTAATTTTTGGAACTAATCTTCATGTGTTTATACAATTATGATTGTAAATTAATCACTAACGTTGGTGACCTCAACAATTAACTATCAAGTATGCTGGTGACATTAGTATTGAAATGAGCAAGATGGTGATCTCAAAAAATGATGGAGATTACATTAGTGACAAAATACTTTAACCCCTACTTTTAATTGTTGTGCGCAACTAACAGTCTAATACTTCAATCAAAATTTATACTTAAAGGTCATGTAATAAAGGACGTGATTCACGTATTTAATTTTTTATAACGGTAATTTTATTAATACAAAACAATACATGGATCTTCAAATAAGAAAACCAAACTAGAACCACACTATATAAGCAAAAACAATAATAATTAAAAAAAAAATGAAAAGAAACACTAACACCTAGCCCCTGGAACAACTTTACACCATAAAATTCACATGGGTTGAATTTAATTTGCGAGTAAGAGTTAGATTTGTTCTGCATGAACAAAGATATCATCCTGTCTAGCAGTAAGCTTCTTCTCCGGTAAAGAGTGAGCTATTTTATTTCGTCATTTCAAAATCTGTGAGATAGTAATAAAACATATTCCGGTGAACAACTTTGATGACGGTTTGCTGAGAGACTGAGAATATGTATTTTTCAAAAATTAAATATGTTAAAAAGTTATATTCGGTCCAAATAGTAATTACCACCAAGCAAGGACCTTCCTCTAAACTTTTCTTGACTCACTGCAATTGAGAAAAATATGATCTTGTGTCTCCTATTCGTCCCCATAGATTGGGCAGAGGACAAAGTCGACATCAACCCCTCAATCAACTTGACAACTAAATTGCATATAATGGGAAGGCGGTTGCAAGAAATACGCCATAAGAATATTTCTACCTTTTTAGGAATACAAGAAATCCACCCGAGGGTGATTACCTTCGGCAAATGGGCCTATAAGGACTCCATCCAGAATTCTAGAGTTAGATAGTCCACGAACTGAAAGCATCCCATACGGCCATCTTTAGCTTGCAAGGATAGAGTCAGACCTACACAACTTGAAAAGATCAATTTATCTGTTAGAGAGCAACCCCTAGGTAGCACTATTCAGTATTCAGCCCAACAGCCATCCTAGACACCATTGGTGCACTTCCTCGTCTGTTAGTCAGCATGCAATCTTTATTTGTATCAAAAGCAAATAAGCTTGAGGGAGAGAAGTTTCAAACTATAGCCCGATCCATGTCGTCCAGTACTCACAATACCTTTCCAAACTTAATGCTTTATACCCGAACCGTCCATTTGATGGAGGCCCCATCATTGACACAAAAAGCTCTAACAAATTGGTGAGTATACGAATAATTAAATAAAAAAAAGTTACTAACAAATATATCATAGTGTACAAATCTAAACAATACACCTAAAAGTTTCTTACTCATCATAATGTAACATAAATCCACAATTTCATACTGAGAATATTAATTAAAGTATTTTTTTATGTTTTAGTAAGTTTTTATAATAAATAAGTATAAAATATTTTCATTCGCTTCAACTTAAATATTCACTATAAAATTACGCACGAATTTAGAAAAGTGAAATGATTATACTTTAATTAATAAACTTTTTTATGTTTCCACTTAAATTCTTTTTGATCGGTAGAAATCGAAGATGAATACTTAATTAAAATGTCTAAAACAAAAATAAAAATATTTAATTTGAACGGAAAAAGTAGTTAATTGTACAAGTAAATAAAAAATATTCACTATATCTTGTACATACGGATTTAACCCACGCAAAGACTTGTTTGGGGCAGCAAACCCACCATATCTTTTCTTCCAACCCAAAATCAACGAACCATTCTACTCCATCCATATATTATTAGCTCATTATTAAGCTTATCAGTTATCCAAACAAAAATTACTTGCCAAATTTCAAATGAAGGCTTTTACTCTCTTCCGAACCTCCGACACCTTATCTCTCTTTGCTGTACCTTCTCCATCTGTATCCTCCCGGTAATTTCTTCATTTTCAATTTTACATTCGCATAAAGTTTTGATTTTTATCTTCAAGTCAAGAATGTTATTGAATCTCAATATATTTAGTTTTAACCGTTAAGGTCGAGGTTCTTAAGTAGAATTGACGTATGTAGTGATTTTAGTTTCTACTGGTTCGTTGAAGAAGCTTAGGTCTATCCATGTTTGAAATGTTGGTTTCTGGTTATTGGAGGTCAAAGGTGACACTGCGATTGCTACAAGTTTAATTGCTGTTGATACATTTTCAAGCAGTTAACCCTTTCATGTTCACATTAATGAATATTGATACCAAATTGCCTTTAACCTAGTGGTAACCACTTGAGGCAGTGTGTATATATTTCGTGGTTGTACATACTATGTGGATTAGGTTATCGGTTTGCTGTTGTTTTGAAAAAATAGATATTGATGGTTTATATAGACGCCTACTACATAACCATCACCAAAGAAAGGGTTCGAACCTCCCTAGGTAAACATCTTGGGGTAGCCCAGGAAAGGGTTTAGGAACAGTCACGGGATACCCCGTTTAAGCTGCGTAAATCTAATTAAAAAGAAAAAGACTCGCCCTTCCCGAGTAACCTGAACACAAAAAACCTCATATGTTTACCCGTTTATATAGACACCTCCGCGTTAAGTGGGAAAGTAATACTTTATAGGCATACAGTGGGTCCTTCATATAGGAAGTTATTTTTGTATGTTTAGCCAAAAATCAAAATTATGCCCAAATCGTCGAAATTTGTCATCTAGGGAATCTTTAATTTTACACAACTTATAGTAATAGAATGGGAAAAACAATGATGGTTGGGCTAAAACGACCAAGCCAGTACTGCTTATGTGTGATATTATACTCAACCAACTGATGACTCTAAGGGATCACGACGTTCTCATTTCTCCATAAACTTCTCAACTAGTTACACAATCTGTTTAACAGCAATGTAGCATCCATTGCATCACTTGTTGTGTACTAAATAGCCTTGTGGGCCCTGTAGAAACATACAATGATCAATAAATATTGCTTTATCTTAGGAGTTTTAAGTCTTAGCTTTTATTAGGAATATAGTTATTGTAGATTAGATAAAATATTTCTTGTATTATGAACCAACCAATTGTTTTCGTCCACACATCTCTCTACAATCCTGGTTTGCTTGCCTGTATTACACAATATGCTCACAGCACCTCAAAGCCAGATGAGGCTGCCGTGTGGTTCCTATGTGTTATGAGGCCAGATATGTCAAAGGTTAATCTAGTACTTGTTGATTTATATATATGATTATGGAAAGGTGTTAAAAGTCGCATTATCGTTTGAACTTTTAGAATAAAAGGATGCTGTGTGTGTGGTTTATCCTCTTTAATTTGAAGTGCTTAATCTTTATATAATACCAACCTTGGTTCTTTTGGATTCAGGACCCAACTTTCTTTCCCTCAAAGGCTCTTCTTCTGCCGAGCAGAGATTGGTAAGCAAGTTAATGTTTATTATCATTCGATCTTGATCTTTTAGTTGTTTTGAGATCTTCTTCTTGCTGTTTTATTATTCTGACATCTTGAATATGTGATAGATGGGTCGGTGAGCTTAGTAAATGTACCTCCAAATCTACTATTAGCAGAACGAGAAGAAGCTAAGGCTGTGTTGCACATGTTTTTGACAAGCCAAGGCTTGAACCGTTTAAATGCAGCTAGAAAGATGAAAAAGTTGGACTTATTCATCGACCACCTTTTATTAAGACTTCACACTGTTTACAAAACTCGATATCTAGTAGGTCTGATTCTGATTCTTTGACCTAATTTTTGAATTCGTGCTACTTCATGCTGTTATTGATGACTTAACTAATCAACACACTTCTTTAATGCCTTAAATGCCTTCAGGCCGAGAACTCACGACTCCTGAAATTAGAGATGCTCTCATCCCTTACTTAGATGAACTCGTTGAAGAACATGGGGAAAAATTTATTGAGGTACTAGAATACTTTCCAATCCCAATAGTCAAAGAGAAAACTGAAGAAAGCACGCAAGACCCACAATTAGTTGTCGAAAGTTCAAGTACACCCATATCTTCTATTGAAACCACCACCAGTTCTAAAAAACCAACACGAGTAAGTAACATTGGCGAAACACCAAATCTACCTCCACATGTGATCTATCTTGAAGAATTTGGCATGGAGCGAGAGGTTATTAAGGAAGTAATTCGAAAGTTCCCTGCTTTCGCATACTACAGTTTGGAAGGAAAGATCAAACCAGTGGTCGAGTTTCTTCTCGACCTCGGTATAGCAAAATCAGATATCCCTGTAATTATCAGTAAACGACCTCAATTATGTGGGATTAGTCTTTCCGAAAATCTGATCCCAACCATGGCATTTTTGGAAAATTTGGGAGTGGACAAGAAAAAATGGGCAAAAGTTATTTACCGGTTTCCTGCTCTGCTCACTTATAGCAGATCAAAGTTACAATCAACAGTGGATTATTTTTATGAAATAGGACTTTCATCTCAAGACGTAGGGAAAGTTTTAACGCGCTACCCATCTATTATAAGTTACAGCTTTGAGGAAAAGTTACGGCCCACAGCTCAGTATTTTCATTCAATAGGAGTTAACCCTGCAGTGCTTATGTCTAGATGTCCACAAGCTTTTGGTCTAAGCATTGAAGCAAGTTTGAAGCCAGTTACCGAGTTTTTCTTGCAAAAAGGATACCATATTGCAGATTTTGCACTAATGGCTTCTAGATATGGAGCTTTATATACTTTTAGTGTGGAAGATAATTTGTTACCCAAATGGGAGTACTTTTTAACTATGGAATATCCGAAAACCGAGCTAGTTAAGTTTCCTCAATATTTTGGGTACAGTTTGGAGGAGAGGATTAAACCGAGATATGAAATTGTTAAAGAAAGCGCGGTGAGGTTGCTTTTGAACCAAGTGTTGTCTCTTTCGGATGAAGATTTTCAAAAGCTTCTTAAGAGAAAAGTGAAGAAAAAGAATGCTTGTGCTTGATTTGTAGAATCCCAGATGCAAAACATGATGATCCAGTATGCTTGTAACAGAATACACTTGTAACAGTATGTAGGTATTTAAAGCTGATGAATGTTGTAGCTACTGGGCAATTTCATTATACTGTGATTTTGAAACATTATTTTAAGGTGTTACAAGGATAAAACTACTACTTTTGAGTTTAGAATCATTTGTATTTGAAGCACAACTAGTAATGGAGGAGGTATTTTATAATTTGTGATGAATTTTACAAAGCCATACCTTCCAAAGCAAAGTTGTACGGCATGCTTGTTGGTTGGGGAGGTTATATGTTGGAATTAGTAGGTGTAAAACAGTCCAAAATTGGATGCAACAAGGGTAAATGATGACAGTTTTCTGGATAAACTCTAAAATTGTATAAAGCTGACTTCTCAAAAGAGATATTTCAACCCTATATTATGTCTGGTTCACAAATTTCACTTTAGTCTGAGATATTTCAACCCCATATTATGTCTGGTTCACAAAATTCACTTTAGGTTAAGACTAGAAAATGATTTCTGTTTTAGCACTAAAAAATCGAATCCTGTGTTTATATACACTGAAAATGAGTAAGATAATAGTGCATATATATAAATCCTAATAAATAACCATCACAAGAAATTATAAATTTGACATGGAGATCAAATGAAATGCATTCATTTTATGCATTATGCACAACCGTATATATCTTTCATGAAACGGAAGGATTTCATTTTAGAAACTTCTCAATTTTTACCAAAACAAAATTGTTGAATTGAAAAGAAAAGAAAAAGAAAAGGAGCCCACTACCTGATCAATTGGCGAATTGCCATGGCCTATGTCCATTTCCAACTTATACCTATTGTGGAGTTACTAACCTTCAAATTTAGCAAGCAACTACGTGGATGTCACTAAATCCCCATTTGCAAAACAAAGCATGGGCAACTCCGAGCGGAGCTCCGTGATGCCACCGGGTAGAGCTCCGTGCTCATTACCATGATCAATTTATACGTGAATTTTTGCCACCATTTTATGTTGGAAAATCACGTGAATAAGATATTTGAGCTAGTTAATCTTATTGATGACGGGCTAATAGTGAAACGTAATGGATTGGGCTCCACTAATATTTATGGGTTAGTTTAACTCATGACCCGGCCAAGTCCTTTGAGATGCACATAAGTTATGATATGGGAGATGATCAAGAGTTGCAACTTGATGGTAATTGATTAGCTCTTTACGAGCTTAATCATGTAGATAACTAGTTAAATACTAGTCTTATTCCATCATTATTTCTGCTGGATATAATCCTGTTTTTCGAGCACTCCATCTCCAAGTTATACTAGCAATCACTAGCAAGAACTCACCCAAAAACCACTCACCTATTTTCTGCATTTTCAGGCAAGTTTCTAATTTCGGCTATACGCAGCTTAGGCCGTCGTACCCTGGGAAACAGGCTCGAATCTATTTTAAGGGAATTGTGTTCAGCGCAAGCTCCGGGCATTTTCTTGTTCTTTTATTTTATGTCTCGTACCTTGCGATGTCTATTTGGTAGTATTTGATAACACAATTATCCATTTGTGTTATCATTGATATCGAGTTGTAACTTTAATTATTGTATATTGTATTATTTGATAAACTCGGTTTTATTTTGCAAAGCATGTTTCTACAATTTTATACATGTAACTCCTAGCTCCGAGCTCTGAGCTCGTTCCAATTGTTGTTCTGAGATGAGACAAAACCCATTCCTATGAACTCCATGAACACTTCAGCAGAGCACCGAAGCTCCGTGCTCATTCTGAGACACCTCCGAGCTCCGTGCTCGTTATGACATTGCTCATAGCACCAAGCTCGTTCCATCATAGCTCCGAGCTTCGTGCCCAGGCCCGACAGAGCTCCATGCCTAGCACATGTGTCAAAAAGAAAGCATATGATCTACATTTCTAAGTATGAGGTACTAATGCACATTGTGGAGGTGCGTCTCTATTGGTCGAGTTGAAGCCTTATGTCGGTCATACACCAACTCATAATGTAGTCTAGAATCTACAAATGTCATGACATAAAACAAAATGTGACCGGTTCAGATCAAATAGACCCGATTCCAATTGAAAGCTGACATTAACAAGTGTGAATAAATACCGTCGTGGTGCATGAAGAAGTCCTGATCTCGGCCGAGTGCTGATAGGATTAGTTTTGAATGAATAATGTCACGTCACAATGATATAATATGATACTTGAAAAAGTTATTATACTGAACTGGGTGGAGCGATGATGTACTATCGTCTGCCCTTCCAAATTAGTTTGCAAGGAGCATCTCTTGCATTTCTGTTGGCGGACTACATTACAAGTACGTTTGTTGACCGTTTTGCAAGCCCTTTAGTAGATCTCCAACTCAAAGCTACGACCTTTCTTCAACTCGTCATCTAGTCTTTGAGCCCTGCTCGAACTCTGCTTGGTAGAGCTTTGCCTGGACTCTGCTCATTTGGAGCTCAACTTGTCTTAGCAGCTCATTTCGAGCTCTTCGCATCTCAACAACTTGTCTTGGAGTCTTACTCAGACTCTTGTTACTCGATTATTTTGCAAGTTCATTGCCGTTGTGGGCAACATCTCTGTTAGGTTATTGGCGATAACATATTAAATAGTTCAACATGATATGTATGAATCTGTCATACCTGGAATTATGGGGATTTGACGGTGTACCCCCACTTTGGGCTCCCATATGGCTTAACCCATGAGGTTTCCTTATTAGGTTCAACTTTTCCCATTATATAAAAGGACATCAAACAACATTTCACACACAATATTAGATAGAGCATCCATGTTCTCCTTCCCAAAACCCCATCTTCTTAGATGGGTGTTAGTGCTCTAATCACTTTTTGAGCACCTTATACACTTACATCGGAGTGCTAAAGATTAATCACCCACAAATCCTTAATTATTTTGCATTCAAACTAAAATATGTTTGATCAGTTGACGAATTTGAGACATACAAAAGACTTAAAAGACATATACACACAATTAGGAAAAACCATAAAAACTCGTACACATCGATCACACACAATATATTTAGATAGAACAGCTTTATTATACATGATTCGGTTCATCCCTCTATTTTGTCACCTCTATTTTGTCACATAAATAGTGAAAAAAGATGATATATATGGATATATCTTTTAATATGAAATAGCGATCGGTTCAGACTTACTAATATAATGCATGTAAAAGTTAATGTTAAGCATCGTAACGAGAAAAGAAACATTTGAATATGATGAGTGTAGAAACTGATCTGTTTTACGAATGCATAACATATCATTCTTTAGCCTTAAATCAGTAATACGAAATATTACAACCTAACTTTCGACCATGTTTAAATAACAAAATATATACATCAGTATTAATTACCGACACCACTAATGATGAAACAAAAACAATCTCTTGCATGAACAATATATTATATATATATATATATATTACACAAGTAGAGGGAAGTTCAAATGAGAATGGAAATTTTAGTGAGAATGAAGGAATGAATCCTGGCCATCCATTTTGCAAAACCCAATTTTCCCCTAAAGTTAAATATCTCACAAACAGCTAATCAAAAAATTATAAAAATTGCACCATTGAAATCAGCGTTCTTTTCTCTACGATTAGAGATCACTCATGACATATTTTCGGTAAAAAAAATTTTTTTTTTTTTTTTTTGGGTTGAAAACCAGTAACACATGTGTTAGTGGTTGGTAACACATGTGCTAGTTTCGGTAACACATGTGTTAGTGGCATGTGTTACTAACTACTAACACATGTGTTACCGCAACTAACACATGTGTTACCGCACCTAACACATGTGTTACCGCACCTAACACATGTGTTACCAATTTCGAAACCCACCAAAATATGAAAAAAAAAAAAATTCGTCGAAAGTATACCTTGTGAGATGTCTAATCGAAGAGAAAAAAATGCTGATTTTTATGGTGCAATTTTTATATTTTTTTGACTAACCGTTTGTGAGATATTCACTTTTTAAAAGTGTTGGGGGTATTATTTTTTTGATGAGATGGATGGTTGAGATTGATTCTTCCATTCTCACAAATAATATCCATTCTCATTTGAACCTAACTCTATACAAGTATTACAATGCGTAAAATAGTAAAAGCAACAATTAGATTAAATATATACCTCTTGTAACTTCTTTCGTCAGCCTTTTGATTCCGAAGGGAAGCGCTGCAACATTAAAAATAGCCTTCCTCCGTACAGTAAAAAAGTCCAAGGCTGCAAACAGGGACAAATATGGCAAACAAAAAGAAATACTCGTTGATAGAGAGTTTGTAAAAATGGAAAAAATTAGTTCAAGTGGTAATTTTTTTTTGCTTTTGATCACAACGTTTTTCTATTTTTAGGGTAAAGTAGATTTTCTTAAGCAAAATTTGTATATTAAAAAATAAGCGTTATAATCACAAAAACTACAAAATTCAGATGAAATTTAATCTAATTTTAAATATAAAAAACTAAATGCATACATATGATATATCACAAACTTTTTTCTTTATATAATGAACACGCATACAATATAAGTTAGGGCAAATTCTATCTTAATATACTGAACTTAAGCCTTTTTTAATCTTATATTAGATGATGATGACGATGATGATGATGATAACGACGACGTATGTGAGATACCCAAAGTCCAAACATTTTGAACATATTCATGCATATTCTACATTACCTTAAAAAATCTATATATATTTCCCAAATCCCAATATCTTAAGGCTTTCTAGTATTTGTTATTGAAAAGAACTAGATTTTAAACTTGTATATACACACGGGTCATTTAAGCCATTAATAAATTATACTTTTTACAATATAAACTCTATAATTATCATGGATTAACTTAATTTTATTAATCAATTGTTGTGTTATTCTTTTATTATGATAAAAGTCACAAATCACACTATTATCTTTGTACCTATAGTTGTCTCAATTCTCAAATCAACTATTATCGAGTAAGAGAATTGGTAGTCTTCTTAGTACATTTGGTTAATTAAGAATTGAGCATGGTAAATGTAATTAAAAATGGTATTGACGTTTTTAATTTTGAAATTCAACTTGTAGCACCATCTCTCATTCTTACTTCGTATACTTTTTAAATTTCAAAAACCCACTTATTATCTACTTAGTTGATGAAAAATCAAAACTATAATAAAAATAAAAATAAAGGAATGTACATGGTTTATAAAACTGTGTAAAATACATTAATATGATTAGTTGATAGTTGGTTTGATTAATAAAAAAAGAATATGATTGGTTATAAGTAGTTTTCTTATACAATTGTTCGTCTTAGTAGTAATGTATACCATTACTTAAATCATAGAGTACAAAAATATATAATTTTATATTTTGATACTTAACGAATAGAATAAATAAATCATATAGTACGATTGGTAATGAATAACAATTGAATTTATAATTTAAGTCGAATGATTTATATGTTTAACATAATTATTAAAGAAAAAATAAAATTGGAAATATCAACATGCACTGACAAAGATTTAAAAAGAATGTAATATGTGTTTTAGTCTAATAGTCTATTAAGAAATATAAGTATGAAATAAAGTAATATAGAAACCACTAATCGCTTACTAAATGTTGTTTAACGAAAAGAGAGAAAAAAGAAGAAAAAAAAACAATAAAGTGATTTTATTAATTGACTATCAAAAACTCATTTAGAAAATATAACTATAATATCAATAAGAATGATTATTATGAATGAGACTCGATTTACACTGATGGCCAAATAAGAATAAATATAAATAAATAAAATAAATGTATGAATACAATTGTAATAAAACTAATTATCAGTTATCTTTTATTAATTAAGATTGATAGTTTTAATTAGTTTAAACTAAACGGATTATACCATATTATTAGATTTAATGTAGATAAAAGATAATTAAAGATAATGTGTAATTAAATTTTTTATAAATTGGACGAAACATGCATACGCATGTGATGGGGATATTGTTAAATTTAATATAGATAAAAAGATAAAAATGATATATATTAGAAATTATGAAATTAAAATTATTATAAAATTTGAAAATAGAAAAATTAGATGAAATTAATTAAACTTAATAAAAAATATATTTTAATTAAATTATGGCATCTAATTGATTAATTAGATTTCAAATTAAAATGATGATGTCACAAGTATAATTTTTACATATTATTTATTAAAATACTTAATAAGAATGAAATTTTATAGGTATTTTGTTTCTCATATTATAATTTTCTTTTCTAATTCTTTTCTTGTTGTAATTTACCATTAAGCATTTAAAGTTGATCAAATAATGAATGTTATCCCTCGTAAATAAATGGCCCTTATGTAATATAAAACTTATAATGCTTAAAATCTAATTATTCTTTTTCAAATTCTGATTTCAAACATTCAAGTTAGACGTTGCTAACATATGATATACTCCTACTAGCTACTAGTTATTTTCAGGATGTAACTTGTCTTGTCAACATCAAAAAGCGAAAAAATTTAACATTTTATATATACCCATTTGATCATTTATTTTTTACCCAATTTATGTAACTATGAAAAGTCAATATTTTTTGGAAAATAATAGACATATTATACTAATACTAATAATAATAATAATAATAATAATAATAAAATAGCAATATTGTTAAAAATTACAATAACTATAATAAACCACAATGACCTGCACTTTAAATTCTAAACAAAAGAATCCTACATAAAAATGACCATAAACATTGATTCCTAACTACACGATCCTACAACTTGATTCCAAACTAGACGACCTTACACCCTGATTTCTAACCAAACAACCTTACACCTTAATTCCAATAAAAACCGGTCTACACTTTGAAATTCACCCAAACAACTATAAAAGAACACACGAACCATGGATCCAATGTTGGTATTCCTTCATATACAACTACCGGCGGAAAATTAGAGAGCAAGGACCTACAAGTAATATATATAGTCATTTTACATATTCGGACCCCTTAAAATATGGAGATCAAAACTAAAGCCTAGAGATGGTGGTCACGTGTAATTTGCTTGGGCTTTTTTTTATTTTCTTTAATGCCTCTTAAATTGTTAATTGTTCAATTTTTAGTTTGCAAAAATTGGTCTAGGACACTTAGTGTGTTTTAGTGGCTTGATATTGAATATAAAGAGTGTAAGTTTTTTAATTAATTTTAACTTTCAGTTGGACCGATACGAATTTAAAGAAGCAACTTATTCAATTTTAAATATTTTATAGGATATGTTTGGTGACACGTAACAATAGACAGTAGCAATATACAGTAAGCAGTAACAGTTAGCATTAGTTGCTTGTTTAAAAAAAGTGTTTGGTAACGTAGTTGTAGCAGTAATTATAAAGTGTAAAAATACGAAAAAGGACATATAAGTGCTTTGTGAATGTTATTTTTGATGGTATATAGGTAATTTCATAAACAAAACGCTAGTTGCTAGTTGAAATGCTTCCTCATCAAACATTTTAAATGGAAGCAGTTAGACAATATGCAAACTCTAGTTGTTTTGTTGCCAAACAAGTTTTTCAACCAAATCGTTAACTGCTAATCGCTTGTCGCTACAAAATGCTTTCAAATGCTTGCTATCAAACACAACCATAGTGACAGAAAAAGAAATTGTTGCATCTTATGTTTTCGATGAATTAAAAAACATTACAAGGTATGAAATCGAGTTGTAAATTATATTATTGTATCACTTTTTATAGGCCTTTCATATATGCATTATCATATGATAGACATTTAATATGCTCAAAACTATATGTACTTTGGAATGATTCTGGCTCTTCATGATGATGCTCAAGTTACACCATTGTCTACAATTCATCACACCACAGATGACCACACAAGGACAATCACTCGATAGAAAGCATTAAAACGGGAAGACCAACCATGACCTTGACGTCTTAGATGAAACTCACATGGACCTATAATCAAACAATTCTAATCATACAATCTAGACAAATGGTGGTGCTGTGACATGAATAAATAGTTAAACGGAGAAATAGCATGTAATTGTACCTCTCGGGTTGAAACCAAAACTTAAACCGCTAAACTAAAACCATTAAAACGGGATCACATGAACCTCTTACAATTACAAACAAGAGACTACCTAAAACCATGTACCTTATACACCTTGAAACCACCTGAGAATGATTGACCAAAAGCACTATAAACCACCACCATCCATGACCATAAAACATCGAACCCACAACCCTAAACCACCCAAAGACCAATGTTTTGAAACCCGAGTCAACCATTGATCAGGCTGACTCTCCGGTTCCGGTCAGACCGGTCTTTGACTTTTCTTGACTTTTCTCAATTTTTTCGACTTAATCTTATACACTCAAACTTTTAGAACTACAATTATAAATTATGATATTTGAAATGGAATATATAATTGCTATTAACTTATTATAGAATTGTCAAATTAATCACTAAAAGAGCTACTAGAAAAATTATAATAATCATTTACAAACTAGTAATAAATATTTATAAATACAAAACTATCACAAAGTTATGGCTAGATCAGTTGACAATCAACCTGTCCAACAAGCATGAGGTATGAGGTTTGGAACATGGGGTAGAGATTTTTATTGTGTTTTTATTTCCTTTAATGTTGAAGTTGCCCCTCATCGTTGGTAACACAAACCACAACATACTATGACCTACTATATATTTCAAGCCAAGCACACAAGTAATTCCAACCTAACCATGGTTAACCTACTAATTTGGACGTTGACCTACGTAGTTCCGGTTGGGGAAAAAAGGAGTCAAACCGGTCAGTTCATGTAACAGCCTCTCTTTCGTTTTGGTAATTTCTATTATTTTAATTGATTATTTAATTGTTTTAGAACTATTTAATATTATGTGTTTTATTGTGAAATATTAGTAGATTCAAAATTGTAAGTTTTTGATTTTCTGCGACACAAGGGTTGTGTCGCAGGTTGTCTGTGCGACACAATGGTTGTGTCGCAGGACTGTGTCGCAAAACGGGCTGAACTGAAAGTAATTAAGGAGCTTAAGTGTAATTTGAAATTATATATATATAATCGCCGCCCAAATACTTCCAGACCATTTCCAAACACTTAAAATCGTTTCTAGAGAGAGAGTTAGAGAGAATTAGAGAGAGAAGAAAAGAAAGTTGGGTTTTGATTTAATTTGAGCTTTTAATCCGTGATTTCGAGGTAAGGGTTTGATTATTATGTGTTGTTATTGTTTATAAGTGAATTACACCGATTGGAATAGGTTAATTTGATTATTACATGTTTGAATTTGTGAATTTTGAATCTGGGAACTGGGCTGTTCATCATTGCGACACAAGGCTTGTGTCACAGGTTGTGTCGCTTAAATGTTATGCGACACAGTGGTTATGTCGCTAAAGGCGGCCATTTTTGAGTATTGCGACACAATGTTAGTGTCGCAGGTTTCTGTTGTGCGACACAGTGGTTGTGTCGCAAGGGTTTGTGGTGCGACACAATGGTTGTGTCGCTAAGTTTATGAAAGAGATTTTTGTTTTGCAAATTTTGAAAATGCGTAAAGTGTTTTTGAGACGCGGTTTTGTGAAAATATCACTAACTCAGATTTAGTTGAAATTCGCATAGTCAATTGGAAACGACCTAGTAATCAAGGCTATATTTTAATAGCCTAGGCAGTTTTTGGCCATCCGGGGTCATCTAGGACCCGAAAATGGCATTTTTCAGTTTTAAGCGGTATTGCGGGCTTTTTCTGAGTTTATTTCTGATTGAACTTTTGTTTGCCTAGACTTCAGGGATTACCTGATTTGATAAATAGGCTATAATGATGTTTATGGAACGAACTTCTGACTTGTGTATGATTTTCTGTTTCAGATCAACGTAAGACTCAGTGATATTAGAATCCTGAGTGTGGAGACGTCAGAGGTATCGGTGAGTGGATTCGGAACTCATCATTTGATTTAGTTGTAACTATTTGGTTACAACAAGTAAACGTAGATGTGTATCAGACTGTTTAGTCTTGATTATTGATTATTGATCTACGTGATATGTGAACTATGTGTACTATGTTATTGAGGTCAACGTGTAGTTGGACTTCTGGTTATTATGTGTTTTACACATGTTTTGATTCATTTGTTGTGTTTGAGACCTGTGTATGTGTTTAATAACCAGTAGTTATCGGTCTATTCTGTATTGGCCATACGGATTGACGGTAAGTGTTCTTGGGGGAATCCCCGGGTATTATGATATCCCCAGAGCCACCGATCCTCATTGAATTATGTGTGTTTACGATTAATTGGTGTAATTAGCTAGTTATGCTAAGTTGAATGGAGTGTGATGAATCTATTCACTTAGCTTTGTGCTAACCCCTCATTTTACTTCCTGCAGGATATGTTTTGATTATTGTGGGTGCGGGAGGTGATTGGTTGATCAAGGGAATGTTTGACTGCGCTCTAGGACTCTGATATGGTTTTTGTAATAAACCTTGTTTGGAGAATTTTTATAATACCCCGCCTTTTGTAGTTTAAAAAGTTTGAAATTAGTGTATTTTTGGGAATTGTAAACTATTTAATGTATTTTAAATTCATGCTTCCGTGTTTATTAATATAATATTCTTATATAGAAAGAGGGGTGTTATAGTTCAATCCGAGCCAAAAATCCCTATTAACCCAGCTTGAGTCGGCCTGGCCTTGGGTCTGGGTTCCGGTCTAATTGGTCCGGTCGATTCAATCCGAGCCAAAAATCCCTATTAACTTGGCTTGAGTCGGCCCGACCTTAAGTCCGGATCTCGATCCGACCGGCCGAGTCAAACCGAGTTTCAAAATACTGCCAATGACACCAATAGGAACCACCCAAAAAATCAATAGGAACCGCCAGGGGTCTCCACTTAAAACCTCTCAAAATCACCACGGGAGTCGCCACCTAAAATCACTCAAAATCACCTCCCGAAAACATGTAACATACCACCTAATTATTATGATTATTATTATGTTTTAAAAATACAAATATATATGTATTAATAGTTAAAAAATAATGCGACATTAAAGTATATTTTTTTTATATTATAAGTATTTTAGTCTTTCAATATTGATGCTGATATGAGAGTTGATTCTTCATTTGTAAGTTGTATATTAGTGGTCCAGTCAAATTTATTTATTACTCCACGTGAAAAGCTTTGGTTTATGTATAAATAGAAAGACGTATAAATAAAAGAACTTGTCAAAAACTACACTCTGAAAACCCCCCGACCGTTTTCTTCTTCCCCTCCATTTCTTTTCTCCGTTCACTATCTCTTGCTGAAAACAAAAACAACATTTCCCATTTCCATTCTCACAAACAGAAATTTGTAACAAACAAACCACAAATTTATTCTTCTTTCTATATACACATAATTGAGAAAAAAGGAAATTTTAATTAAATTAAATTAAAAACATGAATAAACATTCATTATCAGGAACCAAAAATGGTGAATTGGGGTCTGTATGGATGGCAGCACATTTTCCGAAACAAATCAAAAAAGAACTTGTGGAACAAACCAACATTTGCTCTTCTGTGGGTTAGTTTTCTGTTTAATTTTTGTTATCCCTCACTTTCACTTTCGTTTTTACTTGCACCAATTTATTTATGTAAAACTTAGCTTGAAGTTGATATCGTGTTTGTGTGAAATTAATTCGGCGTATATTTGTTTTCTTGATGTTAATTTGTTGCCCGTTTATGATTAACGTTTGTAAATATTGTTGTTCATCTGTACGGAGTGTTTTAGAAGGTTATTAATTATTGTTTGTTTCCTTCGATTAACAGTTGTTTGATTGCATTGATTATGTTTAAAAATTCATGAAAATGTGATTATTAGTTATTTTAGTCACTAAATAATTTATTTTGTTCGAATTTAAGTGTAATCTGCAACCTAGGTTCTTTTTTTCTCTCTTTTTGTTTTGTGTTTGTTCTTTCGTTTTATTTGCGTTTGCGTGTGCGTGCGTGTGTGTATTTTAATAGCGACTAAATTTTTGTAAGATTTCTGGAAAATGTGATTCTTTAAACCATTAATTTTTTTAGTTGATTTAATATGTAAATTGAAACCTAGTTTGTGTGTGTGTAGAAGTCTGAATTAAATGTAAAAAATTTACATCAGTTTGTCACCGCCCAAATTTAGGGGTTGTTGAAATCTAGCATGAAGTAGTTGTATTGTAGAAATATGTTCTAAAAGTAGAACTTGTAGTTTTAATGATTTTGTAGTGACTTTAATATAACATGGAAAAATTGATATACAACATAAAATGCATGGATCAGTGACTTGTACCATAGTTGTAAAGTGTTTGTTGGGAAATTCAGAGTCATTACAACTGTTGATGAGTAATTGCACAAGGCATTAACACTGTTAGTGTTAATGGTTTCCACTGTTTATACAAGTATTAACACTGTTAGTGTTAATGGTTACCACTGTCTTCACAAGTTACACTTGTTGGTTCAAGTCTTCAAAGATTACCACTGTTATTGAAGTGATTACAACTGTTAGTGAAGACTGAAGTGAAGACATGAGTTACAACTGTTAGTAATGATTTACACTGTTAGAGATTTCCACTGTTAAGCTTGTTTGTCACAGTTAACACTGCTTAGGATAGTTACCACTGTTGGTGTACTAGTTTAAGTAATACATACAAGTGTTAACACTGTTAGAGTAATTACCACTGTTCATATAAATATGGTAGTTAACACTGTTTATGTACAGAATAGGCGGGTAGATAAAGTTTGGATAATTATGGAATGTAACAGTTTCCATGATTATAGGAGATTGGTTAGCAGGACTCTATGTGTTATAAATAGAGATCCTAAACCTAAATTAGATATAGATTTTTTTGGTGTGCCGCTTCAAGGTTTTGTAACCCTAATACAAGTCAGTGTATTCGTCTTTTATAATTAATAAGATTGAAGCTTTTGATAGTAATTCTGTTTTCATTGATTTTGTTATTAATCTTCATTATATTACTAAGTGTTATTCCGCAAACTTCTTAGTAATTATTCAAAACTGTGTTAACCTAATAAGAGTATTAGATCGATCTTGGTTCATCAGTGTTTCTGCGTTATGTGTATGCATCGATTTTGTCACTGTAAAATTGAACTCACTTTTATCAACTATGTATGTTGGCTTAAAGAAATGACATTACTCTCTTCAGCCACACATAGAAAAAGTAAATGATGAATAACCAGGGTAAGGTCTGCAAATTTTACAAGAAAAATGATTGTATCACCGATGATGATCTTAGGTAATTATGGCTTCTATTAGAAGGGGGTTTACTTTGGAGTGTCGAAATTCCTATATTGGTTTGTGTTACAAGTTGTTTGTAAGTGAATTTGCTATACGCATAAAGTGGATTTTACACGTTTATATTGCAATGTGAACCAACTAAAAGCAGATAACTGCTGTTTTGAGGTATCACATAAATATGATTATTGGATGGCAAATGAGAGATGTCATGGTATTAACTTTTAAATGTTAGTATTTATATTTGTTATCTGAAAATATTGCTGACATACTAATTTTGTTTTGTATCTGATTTAGATAAAATATTGGTGGACCAAATTCGATATATGACATATCGAATATTAGGCTTTCTTCTACTTGGAGTGGCGAGGATACACTCGAAGAAATATGAGTATTTGCTCGTCGACAGCATTAAAAGCCAAAATGAAATTAAGTTTTTTTTTAGGGGAGGAGGGAAGTTAATATAAATGTTGCAGGTATGTGCTTACCAGAGTCTTCAAATCATAGATCAAAATCAAAGGCTGTAGATGTGCCTGTTTCAGAATCTTTTAGCAGAAAGAAAAGTTATTCCTTTGTTGAAGCTATGCGTGCACAATTCTCTTCGATCAGCTTGCCGGAAAATTTTGAACTAGATGCGTTTGATCTGGAGATTGTGGAAGATGATAGCAGCGAGTGAGTTACATATTGCATAATACATACGCTCCGAATTTAATTTGGTTCATCTTGTTATGGTTGTTTTACACTTTTATCATTTTCTGACGATTCTGTGTTGTTTCTATGATCCTGCAGTGATTATGTGAAACCCCATCTGGAACTTGTGCTTCAGGGTAAGCTTTTAGGTGTAAGCCTGATTACTGCGTAATCTACATGATCTTTTAACCTAATAATCTGATTGTTTTCGTGCAATAGATAGATGGGAAAGTGACCAAACAAGGCATCACATATTCGGCAAGGTACATAACAGAAATGTTTATTAATGATTTATTTAGAAAGTAATGTTAGTTCATTGAAGATACCTGTTTTATTTTGATTTGTCAGGCCCATGCTCGTTTTCCAGACCTTGCTTCCACTTCTACTTCTGCTATGAAAACAAGGTACTTAATTTTATTGTACCCTCTGCATATATTTATGCACACTGATTATTTTTCTCCATAACTGCAGTCGTATCCAGTGTAGCTCAGAAACTAGCGTTGAAAAGTTTAGGCACAGATTTATCCTAGATGATTACCTGGAACCGATGGTGCTCAATGAAACTGACGAAGAAGTAGATCTTGCTGTTGTACCTTTTATTGCACAAGAGCCAGAATGTGATAATAAAGACGATTCACACATCGGATTTGAGGATGTAGAACATCCAGATAAGCATCCTGATGAAGAGTGTACAACGGTGGAGACAGTGGTTTCAGAAATGGCTTTGGTTGATAATATTGCTGTTAAACCTAGTCCTAACAAACATCATACCATAAATGTAACCCCTCAGTTGAAGGCTACGGTTGTTTCAGGTAAAACCGGGGTCTTTAAGTTGGACTAACTTATTCTTGTTTATGGCTTTCTATTTATGAATCGTTTCTTGAATGCAGGTGAACAGATATCTGATTTTGTGGCTATTCGTACCCCAGCTTCTAAAAGTGATGCTAGGGCGCCTAGGAAACGTAAAAGTGCATTTGATGAGACAATTGAAATTCCTAGTAAGTGAGTGATGTCACACCTTTTCCCCTAGTGATCATGTGTAGATAAGATAAAACATAAAAATACAGAGTATGTTATTGTAGTACATGTTTTCTTTTTTTTCTTCTTGTATGTTAGTGCATACCCTGATGCAGACCCGAATTTGGCTCTCTTACCATGCATGCATACATACATTAGAAGCCCTAATGATGTTCTATTGAATTTGGCAGGATATATAAATGCTGGATTGGAGATGCCAGTGACATTGTACGCAAAAGAAGAAGACCTTCTTCTCTTTTTGCTTGGACAAAACGTCAGTCTTCTGATTATATCCTGGAGCCTATAATTCCCAGTTAGCTTTGTACCTTTTCTAGTTGATTTGAAGTGTCTTTGAAGGGGATACCAACAGATCTGAATTTCCTTTAATTATCTCTTAACTGTACAATTAAATAATTTAATAAAATCTGACAGTTTGTATATTTTTCAGTAAATTTAATCACAGTGTTTAATAATCTTTGGTCCTCTGCACGCGATGTTGCTTTTCCATCAGATCTTAACTCCGTCCTTTCTACCAAAGAACTGGCGGTGGAAGAAGAAGAAGGTGAAGTGACAGGGGAGACAGATCCAAAAACTTATGAAGTAGAACCGGTTGTTGTCGTTGATGAAGCTTCTGACCCAAGAGAAACTGAAATACTTGCACCGTCGACACCAGTTACCCAAACAACTTCAGTGCGATATAGAGAGGGACGTGAGATGATCAAACAGAACCAAGTGGGAATGGCAAGTTGGCCTGAGACTGGAGAAAAAGAGCGCGATCCAATCCAGGCTGTAGATTTTGACGAGGTTCAAACGGAAGAGGTAATCTATTACTTCCATTTGAGTATTTAAAGATTTTCCGTTTATGTCAAATTACAGGGAAACAAAGTCAATTATCGTCATATACCTATATATATATATATATATATAGTAGGGTGGGGATCACGTGGGAAGCAAAAAAAATAAGGGAAGGAGGGAAGCAAATACCCATTTATCATCAAAACATGATTTTCAAGCAAGATTCATCAAATTAAAGCTTGAAATATAAATGAATCGATTATATACATCATTTAATCAAACAATGTTGTTATAATTTTATGTTTTAAACAAAAAACTCTCAAAATCGACAATTATCATTCAGTTGTGATGAATGTTAGTCAAAATTTCAACTTAATATTCTTAAAACATTAATTTATGATAAATATTAACTCATATATGTTATTATACACTGATTATACCATTTATGGGTGAATGTTATCACTAAAAATTCATCAAGAAATGATGTTAAGTAACATTCATGGATGTATAATAACAAAATATGAGTTAACATTCATCTGGAATGAATGTTATAAATGATGAAATCAAGAGCTGAGATTTGCTTCCCTTCTTCCCCAGAATTTGGAGCTTCCCTATGGATCCTTCCTCTATATATATATAGGGTCCGGGTTTATCCGGGTCTAGAGGGAAGCACCGTTTTCTCCGGGGAAGCAGGGAAGCAATAACATTCGTTCGTGATGAATGTTTATAAAAAGTACAAAAGAAGAAATCATTACCAATAAATATTAATCACAACCGATGCAATAAATACTAATATTCATAGATGGCTTGTTTTCCATAAGTTACAACATCAGTTGATAAAAATTAAGTTAATAGCTCGTTAGCATTCATCATTGATGAATACTACTAAAGTCGATATTATTAGTTAGTAATGATCCAAAATATGTATTTGACTAATATTCATTGAGGATTATTGAAAATATTTACGTTAATGATATTTAAGTTGTAAACTCGTTAACATTCATTGAACGAACATCATGATGAATGTTAATGAGTTTATCACTTATAATTTATCAATGAAATATTATCTCAATGAATATTAGTCAAATACACGTTGCTAATAACATTCGTCAACTTTATATTCATTTTTGGTAACATTCAAACATGATGAATGTTAACGAGTTTATAATTTAACATTCATCAATTAATGTTTAACCTAGAGAAAAATTCATCAATGATGCTTAAAATTTATAGCATCGATTGTGATTAACATTTACTAATTTTTCTTTTTTTTGAAATTTGTATTGATGAATGTTAGCTACCTGTGAAGAATGTTTTTGCTTCCACAGAAAAATTGCTTCCCTATTGATTCCTACCCCTATACATATATATATGAAATGAGTTTTAATGGCCGGTTCTCCGATGTAAGGAATGATTTTGACCTCCGAATGTAGATCGTATCTCCTTTGCTATCATAGGTGGCAACATTTGACCTCTGATATAAGCAATGATTATAAACGCTGACCTGATTACATTAAAATTGATTTATAACGAAAATGTAGAATTTTTAGTTAAATGGTAGACATCGCCATCCACCATCTGTTCTTGAATGCAAACCTTTCCCTACACGAAGTTCACATTTCTTTGAGAATATTATTTAGATTCAAGAATATTTTAATAGTTAAATATTGTTTCTAAACCAGTGTCCAGGACCAAGTTCGTTGGGAGAAGACAACCAAGAAAATGGCATGTAACTATAAGTTTTTTCCAGCTTGTTACTCTGTTAAAGGGGTGTTTGTATTAACTTATTTTTTGAGCTTAAGCTTATTTTTTTACGAGTTTATAAGCTATTTGTGAGTCTTTGGATTAGCTTATTAGCTTATGAAGGTAACATTACTAAAATGGGTATTATTTTAAGAACAAAGAAGAACAGGAGAAGGGATACCATGCCTTACATTGTAAAAAGGTCAAATAAGTTCAAATAAGCCAAGGATTTGTGGCTTATGAAAATGAGCTTAAGCTGATAAGCCCAAGCCAATGAATTCATCCAAACACTAAAAAGGGAACTTATTATATGTAAAAAAGCCCATAAGCCCATAAACTCCTCAAATAAGCTAAAACAAACACCCCCCAAGTCTCCTACATTTTGTATCTTTCTTTCTTAGAGATTTGATTAAATAATGTTTTCCTTTTCTGATATGACGTTGCGCCAATCTGTAGTCATCGCAGAAAAATGGTCAGCTGTAAGAAAGTAATTCTCGTAATATTTCTGAATTATGTTGTTTAGAATCTCTTATTAAAACCTATATAATATCTGCTCTTTGTGCTATACAGAAGTGTCGCCAGTTACCTGCATGGTAACTTTGTACACAGCAAAGAAAGAGGAGAAGAGGAAGTTGTGAAGTTGTCCCAGGTTTTGAAACACAAAACCAAGAAAGGAAGTGCAAGGTTTTTCTATCAAATGCTGGTAAGCAACATCTACTGTTTTATTGACAATTAATAACCACCACACTGAAACGTAAACATTTACTTCAAAAATCACATCAGGTCATTGCCAATGTTAAGGTGCATTGGTATATGGAAAATCATGCAGGTTCTGAAAACTGGAGGATACATCAATGTGAAACAAGAAAAAGCGTATGATGAGATCTGCATCATGCAAACTCCAAAGCTGGAGGAAGTGTTTGCCGCTGGCAGTAACAAATGAGACTACAGCAGCCCAACAGAGTTGTTTGTACATAAAAGTATATTGTAGATAGTATTAGCTAGCCCATAGTTGGTCTGTGAATCTCAATTTTTATTAGGTCCTTTTTCTCTTACTGTTAGTTTTCTTATGAACTTTCGAGTCTTTTTAGTTTTTAAGTCCCCCTATATGGTAAGTTGTTGCACAGCTCAGTTATTGCTAATCTCTTCGACCACCCTTTTAGTCTCGTTAATTACCTGGTCTTAGTTTTAAGTAATTTTGCTTTTGAATTACTGATGCAGCCATTTTTAAGGAGATTTTTCTGTTACTTGAATTTTTTTTAGTTATTGTTTTGTTAGTGAACTTGCATGTGGAGGCTAAACAATTAGTGCTATATCATTCATAAAAGTGAAATTAGTACAAAGGGTCCAATAAGTGATGACTTGTATACGATCAATTTTTATCTACCTATTATCAAAATGTTATAATGTATAATATTATATATAACAAAAATTTGGTGGTGAATAAATAAAAACCCTAAATTTATAGGTAGCTTGTCTCCTAGCGTTTAGTACAAGGGAGGTCCAAGCTTGTACACTGTCAATTTTTATCTACCAATTAGTAAAATTTTGTTATGTATAATACCATAAAACATATTTGGTGGTGGATAGATAAAGACTATCATGTAAAATGTGTACTCTCTCGTTTCCTTTATGTTTAGGATGGAATCAAAAAGTAGGAACGGGAATCATTTTTTAATTCTATCGTTTCCTACTATGGGTGTGTTTATCACGAGGATTCTTAAGGATTCTAAAGCTAGGGCTTCTAGTTTTAATAATCTTAATCTTCTCTAAATGAATAATCTCTATTTGACAACAAAAACATAATAGGGAATCCCATATGATCCATTTTCAAAGAAATCTTTTTTATTAGCTTATGGGAAAATGAATCCTCACCCGCAAACTTCAACTTGAATCACAATCTTCAGTTTCAGTTAGTTGTTCTAAAATACCCTATGTATTGTTCTTGAACGTTCATGTGATCATCAAGAAGCCACATGCTCACATGCATATAGAGGGACAAAAAAGCAAATAAATATATGTACCTGGAATGAGATAATTTAGTTATTTGTACCCTCATAACTTAACAATTCTATACTATCATATAATAAGATAAAAATAACTATTTTACTCTTATGATTACTAATTTTAAAATGCATAAAAATAACTAACTTGTTCTTACATTTATTAAATTCTTATCAATACAAACATTATTAAACCATATACTCATTAATATGTGACATTTAATTTAACTTAAACTTATCTATATTTATTCTATTATATAATACATTTGAGATGTTTTTTAAAGATAAAAATGACTATTTTACCCCTATAATTACTAAGATCTTTTCTAATAATCCATAGAAATGACTAACATACCCATACATTTATTAAATTCTCATTAATACAACCATTATTAAACCATAAGCTAATTAGTATATGACTTTTAGTTTTAACTTAAACTTCTTTATATCTATACTATTATGTAATGCATTTGAGATATTTTTTTAAAGATAGAGATGATTATTTTACCCCTAAAACTAATAAGATCTTTTTAAAAGAATCCATAGAAACGACTAACATACCCCTATATTTATTAAATTCTCATTAATACAACCATTATTACCATTAACTAATTAATATATGACATCTAATCATAACTTAAACTTCTCTATATCTATACTATTACATAATGCATTTGAGATATACATTTTTAAGATAAAAAGACTATTTTACCCCTACAACTATTAAGAGCTTACTTAAAAATCATTGAAATGACTAACATATCTCTATATTTAATAAATTCTCATTAATACAAACATTATTAAACTATAAACTAATTAATATATGACATTTAATATGAACTTAAACTTCTCTATATCTATATTATTATATAACGCATTTAAGATTTTTTTTAAGAGAGAAATGGCTATATACCTCTACAATTACTGAGAGTTTTTTTTTTTTGAATTCATAGAAATGACTAACATACCCTTACATTTATTAAGTTCTCATTTATAGAAGCATTATTAAACTATAAACTAATTAATATATGACATTTAATATTAACTTAAACATCTCTATATATATATATTATTTTATAATGCATTTGAGATGTTTTTTTAAGATAGAAATGACTACATATGAGGAATTTTGAAAAAGACATAGCTTTTGAACCGTTAGTAGTTACGGGATGTGCCAAAGGTGGTTTATCCATCTTTCAGGGTCAAATTCTGTCTCTAAAGCTTTTAAAAGTTGACTTTAATCCAATTTTATACGTAGTACGCTTTTTAAAAAATCAAAAACAAATTCTTAAATGTGTTTTTAATGGAATTCTATGTTTACACCGTTATTTATATGTTTAATTTTGTTGTTAGGTTGTCAATTTCTTTATTCGAGTAATTCAAACTTTTGATCAATTTTAGGATTACAATTTAACATACGTAATGTTGAATATAAAAAAAACAAAAAATATATAAAAAATCAATGAAAATTAAACCTCTAGACTTAACAAATGATTCCACAACTCGCAACCTAGAACTCAAAATCCGGCACTCGTGACCCGGACATATAATGAATGTGAAAAAGTGAATTTGAAACTATGAGTTATTTTGTTACAACTTTTTTTGAAACATTGTTAAAAAATAAATTTTTTCATTTACAAAATAGTATAGTTCATATATTGTCATATAGTTTTTGATTTTTAAAATGTTTCAGAAAAGATAATAATATATATCGAATGAATGTCAAACTTATAAATTTTTTTCTGCATTGTATAGATATTTTATTGTATTATTAATAACAGTAAGAAAACATCAATTTGAGACATAATAGCTTAACACGAGCGTTAGAGATTGTGCTCTTGAGATTACAATAATCAGTACCCATAAATATTATGTAATGTCATAATCGTGCGGTTATACTTACTCAATTGGTAAACAAAACCTTTAATGAATCAAACAGTTTTGAAATATATACAATTTTATAAAAGCAGTCATGATATTATAAAAAGTTGGCCAACGAGAGTTGACCTAAATGATAATCATGGCCTAAATCTGAACCAATTACTAATTTCTTTTTACTATATAAAGTATTCAATACGAGAGTTTCATGTTTCATGAACGGTAGTTGTTACTTTTTCTTCTTTTTCATATGGGCTTTCTTGGGCACAAAACTTGGGCTAGCCCATTTATACTATGCAAAACCCACATCATTTCAAAAGCCCCTCGCCTCGGGGCAGAAGTAGAGCTGGGCAAAAAAACCGGTTTCTGATCCGAAATCGGTTTTCAAACCGGAAACCGGTTTGGTCAAAACCAGTTTTGACCAAACCGAATCAGTTTGAATCCGGTCCGACCGGATTGGACCGGTTTGAGTTTTTAGGTTCAAAAACCGGTTTGAAACCGGTTTGGTTTGAAACCGGTCTCAAACCGGACGAAACAGGATTGAAACCGGATTGACCTATCCGCCGGATAGGTTAAGGCTATCCGGCGGATAAGCCTTTTCTGTTGGAATGTAGCCGTTGCAATTGAGGCTATCCGGCAGATAGCCTTAACCTATCCGGCGGATAGATGCTTTCTGCAGAAATCTCTGCACAGAAAACTAGCCGTTTTCTCAAACGGCTATCCTCATTTTTGGCCGTTTTTTTGGACTCTTTGTGGAGCCAAACCTCCTGAAAAATCACTATATATGTAAATGTGATATTGATGTTTACTCACAACTTACAACACTCTCAATCTAAGCATATACTCTCAATTCTCAAATTGCAATCTATAATTGTATACACTCAAACTCAAGTCTCAACACTCCACTTTTAGTTTTAATTCTCAAATTTATACTTATTAACACAATGGCATCATCATGTGGCAATCACAATCTTTCGTCGGTGTTGGAGAGTCATCTAGCAATGCTACGGTTGTTTCTATAATAGAAACAAAAAGAAACCCGGCGGTTTGGTGCAATTACGACTTGTGTGAAATGTCGAACGGTATTAGAAAAGCTCGGTGCAAGAAATGTGGGGCATTTTTCAAAGAAACCGGCAATACTACTTTGAAAAATCATGCAAACACGTATTGTAAAGCGGTGAAATATGGAGTGGGGCGTAGTCAATCAACAATGGCGAATGATGGTACAACGTGGCAATACAAAGCCTCTAAGGTGCGGGATAGAATGGCGAAGTTCGTGATTCAAGAAAGCTTGCCATTTGACCACTTTGACAATCCTCGGTTGACTCGACTCATCCTAGAAACTCTCTAACCTCGTTATAACAATGTAAGTCGTTCGACTCTTAGACGAGATGTAATTAAAATGTGGAAAATCGCTAAAGATGAAATGATTTTAGGTTTTCAATCTTTAGAAACCGGTGTAAATTTAACTTGTGATGTTTGGACGGCTCCACATGGTTCACCGGATTCGTACCTTTGCGTTACCTCTCATTGGGTTAATCCCAAAACGTGGCAAATGATGAAGCGTACGATTGCGTTTGAATTATTTGGATATCCGCATACCGGCGAAAATTTATATCAAATTTTAGATTACGTGATTAAGAGTTTTAAATTGGAAGGAAAAGTATTTTCAATATCTTTTGATAATGCATCCAATAACACCGCCGCCGTTAATCAACTAAAACTAAAATACAAACCGGCTTGCGAAGGTACATTTTTTCACAGTCGATGTGTTGCACATATCATTAACTTGGTTGTGCAAGATGGACTTAGTTTTATTGCACAAATAAAAGAAGCTTTTAAACAAATGCTACGTGATATTTTTAGTTCTTCAAACGCTAGATACCATAGATACATGAAATTTTGTGTTGATTCGAATGCACTTTGGTTAGGTCCCAATTGGGACGTACCTACTAGATGGAATTCGACTTGTAACATGTTTGAAAGTGCCTTAAGACAAAAGGACACCTTAAGGTTGTTCCATGACTTGCTTGCGGACCGTAATAGATTTGTTACACCTTTTCCCGAATCAAGTTGGTATACTATCCAAGTTCTAACCGATATGCTTGTAGTTTTTAAAGAAGCAACCACTTTATTGTCGGGTGTTTATTATCCGACTAGTCCTTTAGTATTAAGACAAATATGGTTAATTTGTCAAAAATTAAGCGCTTTTGAAATGAAAGGCGAAATATTTGAAAATATGGTACAACCGATGAAGGAAAAATTAGTAAAATATTTTAAAAATATGCCTCCGGTTATAAGTTGTGCCGCCGCCTTAAACCCCGTTTTAAACGTTAATGGAGTTGAAACTTTACTAACCAACATTGCAAATGATTTGGGTTTGACGGCTATCAAGCCGGCTTGGGCGGACAATGAAATAAATGCATTTAACGATTTTTTTGTAAGTTTGTTTGATGTTTATGCTACGAAGTATGGGGGTTTCACACCCGTTCAAGAGTTTATAAGGAATGAAGGCGCAAGTGGTTCAAGTTCGCACACCAACAATGATGACATAATATTATACAACACATTGATAAATGATGCTTCGAAAAGAGCCCGAGGAACCGTTCCTAGTAGCGAACTTTCAAGATATACAAAATCCAACTTTATAATGTTTATGTCGGTTCAAGAGTTTGGGAAGTTGGATGTGTTGGGTTGGTGGAGAGGTCATGAATCCCAATTTCCAATATTAGCGGCTATGGCACGTGACTTATTAACCGTTCAAGCTTCTACGGTTGCTTCGGAGTCCGCTTTTTCGGTTAGTGGTCGGGTAATTTCACCAAGAAGAACAAAACTCACCCATTTGTCGGTGGAAGTATGTATTTGTTTAAAAGACTATCTAGATGGGATTGAACGGATACAAAACATTTCACCGCTCGAAGGAGAATTGGAAAAGGTTGAACAAGAGATACATGAGGAAGAGATAGCAATGGGCATGTCGGTACCACTTACCGCACAAGAGCTTACTTATTAAGAAGAGTTACACAACTTTCATACCGACGATTAGTCAAGGATACTTTGTAACATATTTAAAATTTTATTATTGTATCATGTAAAGTCACTTTGAGAAATCTTATTTGTTTGCAAATTTAGTGCTTAACATTTCTTAGTAATTTGTCAATTATACTTCTAAGTCAACCATAGTCAATGAAAGTCAACCAAAGTCAAACAAAGGCAATGAGAGTCAATGAGAGTCAACCAAAGTCAACATAGTCAACAAAAGTCAATGAGAGTCAACCAAAGTCAAACAAAGTCAACAAACTACCAAAAACAAACAATAATAAAAATAAGTTAATCACTGCCGTTCGTCCGGATGTTGAGAAGATGATCCTGGTCCATATCCATAACGAGCATTAGTAGCCGAGTAATCAATTCCCATATGCCCGAAAAGCGATTCCATCATGTCTCGTTGCCAATTAAACTGGTTTTCAACAGTACTTTGAAAATTATCGAATTTATTCTCAAAATAATCAAAACGTTGGTCAAGAGATAAAGATGGTGCCGGGCCGGCCTGTTGGGCAGGGCCGGCACGTTGGGCAGGTGCCTCCTCCTCCTCTTGATCATCATCATCTTGTTCATCTTGATCATGATTATATACCCACGGAGCCCATTGTAGGTTTATAGTTCCATCTACCAACCGACAATGCCTAAACCAATTCACACCCAATAACCGCATTTCTGGTTGCACAATCATGCACGTTGCCAATCCTGTTTGGTTACCAAAGTAGCGGGCCAAACGGGTCACATACTGCCCGCCAGTGATGCTACTAGTTCGGCGTGACGCGCGAGCCATATTCCACAAAGACCAGGCAAGACAACCCGGAACATTCACCAACCCTCTATTCACGATACACCCAAGATAATACAAATCTGTTTGGGTGACTTTCTCTGGGCTTTCTTTCCGACAGGTGAGAGATGTAGAAATCATCCGGTGAATAACTCTCATCACTGGATCATAAAGCTGTGTAGAAGACTTAGGCTTAGATGTCCACGGATACGACGAAATCTTATTCCAAAGAGCCGGTAGATCACAATCTTGTGGTTGCCGAATCCCATTAAACAAGTGATCTATATAATAATCCATACGTACCTCCTCCGGAGTATACAAACCTAAAGCCAAACCAAATTCGGACACACTCATCTCTCGAGGCACCCCACACAATTGGAACCGAATGGTACGTGCCTCGACATCTGTATTGACATCATCAAACAAGTAAGTGCTGAAAAACTCGAGAGTTGCCTCCCGATATATATACTCCCGAATACTAAATAACCTCGACCAAGCTCTCGAGGTAAAACATAACCTACCATCAGCTAACCGATACTCCATCCGCAAAATGTTTCTAATTTCTTCAGAACCGGTAGTATTAGACTGTCTTGCACTTATTTGATCAAGAACAGCCCAATCCACAACATCAGCACATTGAATTGTTTTGTTGATGTTGATGTCCAACATCGACTTAAACTCAGCTTTTTCTCTTGAACTATAATGCCGGTTATTAAACTTTAAAAATTGGTGATTCCTTATTATTGCTGGCACCGGAAGGTCATAGAAGGTCATACACTTCCGTTGCCTCCTCATTGTGGCTTGTAGATGGTTCCCCACGTTTTCGTGACTTCTTTGGCGCCATGTCTGCAAAAATATAACATTTATCAAACCTAAACTCATTAAAACAAAAATACAAACCGAGCACGTATCTATACATTCAAATTACCAATAGCACATATTAAGATCCATACGTTCAATTCAATTATACAATTATATAATTATACAATTACAATTCAATTACCATAAACCAATGATACAATTACAAATCCATACGTTCTCATATATACAATTACCAATTACCATAAATCAATTATACAATTACAAATCCAATTAAACATTATATATATAATTAAACAATGTAATTACAACAAATTCAACCGTGTAATTTCAAAATCAAGCAATTCAACCAATTATATACAACTACAACTCAAATTAACCATCACAAACAAGTTTTGAACAAAACCCCCAAATTGTGTTATAAACCCTAATTATCACAAAACGGTTATAAACCCTAATTACAACAAATTAAACCGTGAAACTTGATAATCAAGTATCAATTAACTATTACAAACATAATACAACATAACCCTAATGATTAAAAGCCTAATTCATCACAATTCATCATCAATAAAAGTTTCAAAATCAAGAAATCTATTAAACGTATCGTAGTAGTAATCATACCTATGATTTGAAGATGAAAAACCCAAGCAAATGTGGATGGAATCAGGGGAAAAATCGCCAAAAACAAGATTGAAGTCGACTAGAGAGAAAAAAAGAGGTGTGTGTGTTTTTTTTTTTTTAAGAAAATGGGGGTTTTGGGCTGTTAATACGCACCAGGGTGCCGCTATCCGGCGGATACCCTTACCTATCCGGCGGATAGCCCAATGGAAGGGTTTTTTTTTTCAACAGAAAAGGCCTATCCGTCGGATAGCCTTGACCTATCCGGCGGATAGCCTGCCAAGTTTGGGCCAAACCGGTTTCTCCCAAACTGGTTTTTGGGAAACCGGTTTCAATCCTAAAAAAAACGGTTCGGTTTGAAAACCGGTTTCGGTTTGGGCCCAAACCGGTTTTGCCCACCTCTAGGCAGAAGTGATTCAGGTGAAAACATCGAACGCCACAACAGCTGCAGATGATCTGATGAACTTATTTTGATTGCTTATTTCTTTATTTTATATAATTAGTTCATTATAAGTGTTTGGCAAGCTTAGAGCTTATTTGTAAAATGGACTCAAAAATAAAAATAAAATTCTAATTCATTTACTAATAAACAATAAACAATTTAAATAAAATAAGGTCTCCAAACAGCCCTTAGTGTTGTAGAAGCCTTTCTTTATGTTCGATAATATATATATATATATATTACATCGGTCAATACTTGTGTTATAAAATGTCGGTTGCAGCTCCGTCTTCTAATGGGAATCTCAAGGTATGCAACTTGTATTTCATTTTCCCTATTCAACTCTATTTTTATTAATTATAAGTTTATAGTTTATTTATATATATAGTTCGGATTTCAGTTTTTTTTTTTTTTTCAAATTCAACTTATGTGTTTGATATTCAAGTTTAAACATGTATTTCTCAGTTGATTCTGTCTATCGAGAACATCAAGTATATTTCATTTTGAGTGCGATTTAGTTAGGATTTATGAGAATTTCAAAATATGCAATTCGTATTTCATTTTCCCTATTCAAGTCTATTTTTATTAATTATAATTTATTTAAATATATATTTCGGATTTCAATTTTTTCATCAAGTTCAATTTATGTGATTGATATTTAAGTTCAAAAATGTATTTTTCAGCTGATTCTGTCAATAGTTGATTATGTCTATCGAGAACTGATCAAGTATATTTTATTTTGAGTGCGATTCAGTTAGGGTTTATGGGTTATTAACCTTTGCTACTCCGATTAATATGCAAACTTGGTTTGAAATTAAGTTCAATCGAGGGTGACCAAAGAGTTAATCCTTGAAATTACACAAGAAGACAATTTCAAGTGTGTATGAGGTGCTTGTAAGATCATTGAATGAGGGTAGACAGTAGTTTATATATAGTGAAACCCTACCTTCTAGAAGGATGTGATTTTAGGGCATGAGAACGGGAACATTCTCTGACATTTTGATAACGTGGACCAATTAGGTAAGCCGACCAAGTTAGTTCGGTGGCCATGCAAACAACTACCTGCATGAATATTCCCTTTTGTACTATTGTCTAATATTTTTCGGGTGATTATGCAAGGTGTGCGTTGGCCGAGCTAAGAAATGTGACCTTTGAGCTCGGATGGCACTAAGCAAATTCACTTTTGGGGGAGCAACAATTATGCTCGCGGGACATCTTTCTGAAAAGTGATATTTCGAGGTCCGAGATCCGCCAAGAAGTGTGAGAATCCAGTTTGACTTGGATATATTTGGTTGGTGTATTGCTCCTGATGTTATGTGCATCATTAAGTCCCATCTAATTCGGTATTATATCTTGTAAGGGTCTAATGCCGAACTCAAGTAAACTTACTGATTTGGGCATCTTCGCTACTCTGCAATACCTTGTATTTAATGAAGTCGGCACACATTAAATGTGCATGGTGTATGCATTAAATGCATATATCCTCGTATCTTTGCGTATGCCAGTGGATTGGAAAAAAGCGTGCCTGCAGTGTTTGATGACATCATTGTACATGCCGGCAGACCAACAGTTTGCTTTTTACATGATGTTATTACCGTACAAGTGTAGGGCACCTATTAAGGCCCATGCGGGTGGTGTTGTTAATATTCCTAATGACGAGTTGGCACCTGTCACACCCCCAAAATTAAGAGAATAATAGACATGGATGAAGCTCGGGGCGTGACTCGATCAATCAACAACAAATCGAGAGCGTATGATTATCGCAGAACATCTATAATATTAAGATGCCAATAATAGTTTTACAAACGTTACGGCTCATCAAGCCGTCAAATAACAATGTTATCAAATACATTTTTTTAACAAAAGATAAGTTCCGGGATTTCTTAAATAAAACTACATTAAGTTAGTATCATAATTAAATCCCATTTGTTCAAAATATGGCATCTTAATCATCGTGGCAGGTACGGATTTCACTTTAAGTCTCAATCATTTAAACCAAGCGTTTAGTAAATGTTTCGCAAATCATATCGTGCCAACCATGGCCAAGAGTACGATGATATACAGTTTAAAACAATAAATAGTTGACGATGATCCCCCGAAGGTTTGCAAGACCTTGCGAGTTAAAATGACGACACCTAGGCCTATAACCAAACCATGACTTTTATTGTTTTTGCCTGGGACCATTAAAATATACGCTCCTCGTCTCGACTTATAGTCGGCAGTTAGCATGACTAACAAAAGTGGGAGGGATGTCATCCCAATAGTACTATTCGCATATTCGGTGGCTAGCGTCATCTAGCTAATGGTTACAATTTGTAGTGATGAAGACTTCTATGCACTACAACTAGTTTAACATAGGTTCGTACATAGATTCGTTGTCAGGTTTTAGATCATCGCATGAAAACAGTTTGTATGTAAACAGTACATATGTTTTTCACCCCTAATTTATAAATCAGTAAAAAGCAGTAAGATTGGGGTTGTGAACTCACCTGAGTCCGAGCGTGCTAGCAAAACAGTTTTATATAAAACACCCAATAAAGTCTCTTAGCGCCCTAAACGCAAGAGTTTGAATTAATAAATGTAGACGACTTTAACTAGTCCTCTATGCCAGTTGTTCACTCAACTAGGTTTAAATATGCCATCGAAGGGCTTGAATATCATAAAAAGGCCATCATAGGCGCTAACGACACGTTGTGATCTTTATTAGTTTTCAAAACACTAAAATCGTTTAAGTCAATGTTATAGTACATTTTTATTAATAGTATATCAATAACGTTAATTTTGACTTGTTATATTTATATATAATATGTCTTGACTGTATTTGTAACACCCACTCTAGTGGCCTAGGGATAATCTGGTAATTTCTTAATTTTATACTTAATTATAATTTTATTAATGTGTTTATTAGATAGGAAAGTTAGTTAAAGATCGAATAGTTAATTGTGTCAGGTAAAATATTAATGGTTTTAAATTAAATTAGTTGACAGTAAAATAAAATAACTTGTTTTGCAAAATGGTTTTCAGGTTCCAGACAATAAGCCAAACACGGGATTAAAATTAACCAACATTTGAGTTGGTAGGTGATATAAATCACCAACTTCATTTCCTTTCATCTCATTTTGCCACCAAACTCAATTCTTTCATTTATCTCTAGCTTCCTTTCCTAAATCACGAATTTAACATCAATTGAGTGTGTTATAACCTGCTGTGAATCATCATCATCATCATCATCATCTTGTTCTTAATTTTCATTGTAAGCATTTTGCTATTTTTTGGTTATAAACTTGAAATTTGGTCAATCCTTGAATTGGGTATGTAATTGATGTTTAAAGATATTATATGATGTTATTTGATGTATATATTGTGTGGGAAAGCTTATTAGATGGTTAGGAAACCGAAATTTTAAGTTGGATGAAAAATAGTTCGTTTTTTTTGGTAACAGCGGTTATGTTCGCAATTCTGGGTTCGTCCTGCGAGTTGAGTTTCCTGCGAGTTGAGTTTCCTTGTGAGTTGAGTTTCCTTGCGAGTTGAGTTTTCGTGCGAGCTGAGTTTCCTTGCGAGTTGAGTTGCCCTGCGAGTTGAGTTTCCTTGCGAGTTGAGTTTCCCTGCGAGTTGAATTTCCCTGCGAGTTGAGTTGGCCTGCGAGTTGAGTTAGCCTGCGAGATGAGTTGGCCTGCGAGTTGAGATCTGCGAGTTGAGATCTGCGAGATGAGTAAAAGGTTATACTTTTAGCGACCAAATTTAACAGATTCTAGATTACAAGGGTCACCTGTTTGGATTAATATGTTATACTAATGTTTCGAAATTTGTTAATTGAATAAATAATTAAACAAACGAATTGTTATAACTTGATATAAATTGATAGTAGTAGAGCAGTTATAACTGATAAATCGCAACTTGGTGATTGTTTGCCCTTTGATACTGAGTAGTGAAATATGTTATACGATTATGGAAAGAGTTACTAACTTCTTAATTATTATATTCTCAGATCAGCAGAAGACTCAGTAATATAAGATCTCTGAGTGTGGGCTGAGACAAGTCAGGTGAGTGGATCTGCAACTCATGATTTGATTTAGTTGTAACGGTGTGGTTACAACAAGTAACGTAGATATTGATAGACTGTTTAGTCTGATTTGTGATTGTGTATCTACTTGACATATATGTGGTCTTCGGGCATCTGTGTTGTTCAGAGGTCAATTGCGATTGGACTTGGTTACTAATAGTGATCAACACAGGTTCCAGGAACCTGTGTTGTTGCTGGAAACTGTGTTGTTGTTTAGAAGTACCAAGTTATCGGTAAATTTTGTATGGGCCAATACAGATTGTGATAAGCGTTATTTGAGGGCCACTGCGGCTGTAGGGTTCCTCAGTAACCACCGATCCTCTTGAGATTATGTGTTTTCATGCTTAATGTAAACAGATTGTTATGCTAAGTTGAATTATTAGTTTTACATTCATTCACTTAGCTTCGTGCTAATCCCACCACTTCTCTTCCTGCAGGTTATGTATAGTTTGTGGGTTTGGGCAGGAAGATGGGCTTTTGAAGGAATGTTTGACACGTGCCATAACTCTGATAAATATTTATAGATGTTTTGTTAGTTACCATGTATGTAGATTTCAAAGAACAACAATATATGTTTTGTTTTAGGAATATTTAAATGTTGTAAAACTCGCAAAAAGTTTATATGTTTTGTAATATAATATTATTTTATCCATTGCTTCCGAGTCAAATGACACAATTAATACTAAGTAAAATGAGGGGTGTTATAGTATTTGATTCGCGGTTCATGATTCCGTTAAATTAGTTTTTAAATTGGGAATCGTATGTCAATATAATATCGTCGTGATACTTAGCCATAGTATATAGATATATACTGATATATGTATATAGGGGAAGGATCCATAGGGAAGCTTCAAATTCTGGGGAAGGAGGGAAGCAAATCTCAACCATTGATTTAATCATTTATAACATTCATTCCGGATGAATGTTAACTCATATTTTGTTATTATACATCCTTAAATGTTATTTAACATAATTTCTTGATGAATTTTTAACAATAACATTCACCCATGAATGATATAATCGGTGTATAATAACATGTATTAGTTAATATTTATTATAAATTAATGTTTTAGGAATATTAAGTTGAAATTTTGATTAACATTCATCACAAATGAATGATAAATGTCGATTTTGAGAGTTTTTTGTTTAAAACATAAAATTATAACAACATTGTTTGATTAAATGACGTATATAATCGATTCATTTATATTTCAAGCTTTAATTTGATGAATCTTGCTTGAAAATCATGTTTTGATGCTAAGTTGGTATTTGTTTCCCTATTTTTTATTTTTTTTTGTGCTTCCCTCTTGATCCCCACCCTATGTATATATATATATATATATATATCAATTATCATTATAAGTTTTATAATCCACTTTTATAACCTTTATTGTTATAATATTATTTAACTCGTTATAATTCGGTTTTCCACATTTTCTTGGTTTATACACTTACTCATAACGTAATGTATATTTTTATAATTTAGTTCCCTGATTTCCAGAGGGTTCATAACCGTCTCTAAAGTTCTCAAAGTTATAGTGTTAACCCTTGTATTTTCTATTTTGCCGTTATAGGTTAAACCGTATGGTTTCTTCGGTTCTCACCGTATGAGTTAGATTTTGATATCTATTCTGAGGGTTTTCACTTGTGGAATTTTAGTTTACTATTTTTGAGTTATAAGTCCATGAATTTTCTGATTTTACACTGTTAATCTCTTTAGTTTCCGATTTTCTCGTTTTTAACTCAACGTTCCGGTTTATCGGCTCTTAACCATATAATTCTCGTTCTTTAACACTTTAAGCTATAGATTTCACTTTAGTATACTTTTATTTACTGATTTCACTATCTCAGTCCACATTTTGCAAATTTCACCCTCTTAGTCTCTATAGTTTAGATTTTACTATTTCTAGCTCAACGTTTCGATTTTTCGGTATTCAACCATACAAGTCATGATTTTTAATGTTTTCAACTAATATTTGTACTTTATTATCACTTATTTCACTAAGTTTATAGTCTTAGTCCATAAGATAGGGTTTTTACATCTTTGATCGTTTTTAGTTTTCATTTGTCACTTTTTAACCAAATCTGTCCACTTTTTAGTCCTTCTTTTGCTACTACTTTGACTAGTCAAACGAACTTATTTTATTATGAAAGTTTACCACATGTTCTCCTATGTCTTAGGTTTACAGAAATGTAAGATTTATATTTGTTGGCCACGTTTAAGGGGTTCAAACATAATTAATATTACACAAAGGTCCAATAGTTACGTTTTTGGACAGTTGGTGGAAGAAACGTTTGTTCACTGAGTTTTACTTATTTTCATGAAATGTAATTATACTACTTTTAAAGCTAAGACCAAGAGTGACCTTTAGGAAAATGATTTACGTCAATTGGATCTGTGGTTTGGAAGTTATGGTCTTCCAAAGTTAGGTCAGATTTTGTCTCTAGAGGACAGTTTGTACACTTGTTCTTATAAATTCGTTTTAGAGTACCAATACTTGTCTAAAATTCATGAAACTGGTTGGGTTAGAAAGATAACTCTGACACTTGATTTTAGACTTCAGAAACACTAAATTTGGTTAAGTTTTGACCAAGTTATTTACCTCTAAAGTTGACCAAAGTACCTATCCGTTTTTATACTTTCTGTTTTGGAGTTTGTTTTGGTTCTTTTTAACAAACTCTTGTTATAATCAACATAAATACATGTTTATCAATTGATTTCTAGTATGAGTGAACATCTAACACATTTTAACTAATACATAAGCATTTAAATGAAAGAATTAAGGAGTTTATGGTGATAGTTTCCTTACAATGCACTAAAAGATGATTTTTGAGCAAGATAAGGGTTCGGTTCCTTTGTGGATGACTTCCTAGCTCCAAATCCGTGTGTTTAGTTTATTTTACCCATGAAATGAAATGGTGTTATGATATGTAGGTGTTTGTGAGTAAAAAGTGTGAGAAATTACGTATTTAGAGGTGGTAGCTCATGGTGGTTCATGGTGTTTTATGGTGGTTTATGGTGGTAGTTCTTGGAAAATGATGAAGATGATGAGGGATGATGATGGTGAACGAATTTTGAGAGGGAGAGGGAGAGAAAATGGCAGATTTTTGGAGTGTGGGAGTGTTGTGTGTTCTTTTTGACTTGCTTGCTTCAACACTTAGTCAAGGGCAAGCATGGTGGAGGTGTGTGATTGGTATGGCTTTGCAAGAAAGTCAAGGAGGAGAGGGGGGGGGGGGAGTAAGGTGGCTGAGTTTGGGGAGAGGGGGGAGGCATGGCCTCATTGACTTTTGTTAATTCTTGTCTAGGTAGTTAATTAGCTAGATATTTAGGTCATTGAGCACAAATCTTGATTCATTAAGTATTAATATTGAATTAGTAGGTGCTAATTATGTGATTATGTTTAGTTAGTGGAAATTAGAGGTAATCAAGAGTAATTCATAGTGAATTATATAATTATAATTCATTTCGATATCATACGTATGTTTTCGATAATTTTTTTATTATACTTTGCGAAATCTCTACATTTTTGCGTTAATTGAATTCGTATATTCGTTGATCCAATTATTCGAAACGTCATGCCATAACTTAGCATATTAATAGTAATTAATTACTAGTTAATTATAATAATATTCAAGTATTTACCGATACCTCGTTCGATTAATTACACACTTAAATTTGTCGTTGCACTACTTTTAGTTCATACGAACGTTTATTGATTATCGAAGGTTGTTATGCTCATACATTAGCATAATTATTATAATGTAAAGAAATACTATTTATATTCGAATAGATTTACGTTATTTATGAAAATTGATCACCAACGTTCGTGAATGTCGGTCTCTACCGATTGTTTGTGTAATTCTCAATGATTACGAATGCATCCTGCATTAAAATAGTGTGCATCTTAATATGCAACTGTGGGCTTTGTGCTAGACTTATTTTGATGAAAACGAATTCACGTTAATTAAGTAGGGAAATAACCTAATATGCACGTAAGATGATGTACATAATTTACCGTAATTTGAGGGTTGTCACAGCACCGATGAAGCATATATATGCCGATGTGAGAACCGAGGTTAGTTGGGTTGATGAGGTTGTTATGAGGGCATTACTTGCCAGATTTCCCGAGATCAGGAAATACAACCCCGTTGCGTCTATGCCCGAGGAGCGAGCCTGTGCTCCACCCGTAGGGAAGGTGGCGGTGTACGGATTGTCTATGGAGATAGGGAATTACTGCCTCCCACCTATCTCGTTTTTCCAGGATGTTTTATCTTATCATAACGTTAGTTTTGGCCAATTGCATCCCTTTTGGGGTGTAAAAAATTATTAACATTGAATTTCTTTGTTAGTCGTTGAAGCTCAAACCCTAAGTAAATATAAGATGCGCTAACTTTAGAATTTCGTCTTCGGAAAAGGGCTTGTTCACTTTTGATAAGAGAACCAATTTTATCGGCAAGAAGGAGACGTCTCTTCATGATTGGCGTGATACGTTCTTCTTCTTTGACCAGAACGTGGTCTTAGCCGAGCAAGCATAAACACTCATGTGGCACCTCTCCTGACCTCATGGGCTTGGTAGGGTACCACAGCTGACTCCGAAGGAGGAAAGCGTTCAGCAGATGTTGAAGGATGCAAAGCTGCCTATACGCCCTTATCACGAGCATGTGCTCGTGGTTGGGTGTGTGAGCTCATTTTGGCCGCATGTGGACAGGCTACCTGTGGTGTTTTTTGGTGGCCACGGTACGGGGGACGAAGAGCATTGTCTTAACTTACTCTTTCCTTCATTTGTTTGCATTGTAAGTTACTAACCACTATGCATTTGTTTTGTAGAGATGAATCTCAATGCCATTCTAAAAAGACCCAGCTTAACATGGCCAAAGTATGTCAGGGTTCGGATTGAAGATGCAGAGCAAACGAAGGCTGGGGAGGTGTCTAAAGCCTCGGTGACTGTAGCGATTCCTAGCGTTGAGAAGTTTGTAGTTGAACCGTCACCGCCCATTGAGAAGCCAAATATGGGACCTCCTTCGAAGCCAATGGCGGCCAAGAAGAAGAAGCTTGCTGCCAAATAGGTAGCAGAGAAGAACTTAGACAACTTTATGTCCCGGCCTAACACAAATAGGAAATATGTAATTCATGCCAATGGTGCGTCAATGCGTGTTGCAGCTCTGTATTTTTATGCGTGTGTATTTTTTTCTAACAAACTGATTATATTGTTTGAGCTGAGGACGACACTTCAGTTGGAGGTGAGGTCCCTACCTTTCCCATTGCTGCTGAACCGTTTGCTAAGGTGGTTTTGTGACCAGGCTGTTATAGACCTGGTCACGGATGAAGATGTTCATTTCCAACCTCCGCCAGCCCGGGCTCTTAATCCGTTGCCACGGGTGCTATTGTCAAGCCCTTGGGTTGGAACCGTGTAGTAAAGGTGCCCATTTTCGGCTACACTCACACTGATGTTCCAGTGTTCAACCCGCAGTGGAGCTTTAGGGTAGATGACTTGGATACTGATGGCCAACCCCTAACAGAATTTCTGGGAAAAGAGCCTCCCCCCGGTATCCGTCACGAGGTCAAGAAATTGACAAACAGAGAAGCAAGACAGGCCATAGCTCAAGCCGCCATGGTAAATTTTTCCCTTGCTTGTGATGACTTGGAAAAGGGATGAGTTGGAGGAAGGCTTTCTTAAGGTTGTTTCCCACGCTGAAATGAGAATGAGGCACAAATGAAGCAGTGGCGTGGGAAATCCTAAAAGCTTGAGGCGGAGCTACTATCGGCCAATGAAGCAAGAATGAAAGTTGAGGTTGACATTAATGAAGCGCAGCGCCTCCGGGCATGTGCCAAGCAGTGGGTGGTCGTGGTTAAAAAGGAGAAGGATGTAGAGGTGCAAATATTGAGGAGGCAGCTGCAAGAGATGCATGTCCGACTCAGGTACGTGAAGGTTGAGCCTGTAAAGCAGGAGACCACCTAAAGATAGCTGAAAAAAGATTATAAGGTCCTAGAAGACAACAACAAAGATCTTGAGGTGGAGCTCTCTGCCATACAAGCCGGTATCCCTAGCATTGTGAAAGCCACACAATGGGATCGAAGGCTGTAAACGAGCCTTTTTCTGAGCTGCTGAAGTCATTTAGGAGGTGGAGGTTATGGAAACTATAACACCCCTCATTTTACTCATTATTAAATATGTCATTTGACTCGGAAGCGATAGATAAAATAATAAAATAATATTATATATTATATTACAAAAGGACCAACAAAATTTTCGCGAGTTTACTACATTTAACTATTTACTAAAACAAAACATATAGAGTTGTTATATAAAAATCAACATACATGTTGACTAACAAAACATATACATATATCAGAGTTATGACACGTGTCAAACATTCCTTCAAAAAAAATCCATCTTCCTGCCAACCCACAACCTTATACATAACCTGCAGGAAGAGAAATGGTGGGATTAGCACGAAGCTAAGTGAATTAATGTACAACTAATAATTCAACCTAGCATAACAATATGTTTACATTAAGCACGAAAACACATAAACTCAAGAGGATCGGTGGTTACTGAGGAACCCTACAGCCGCGGTGACCCTCAAGCAACGCTTATCACAATCTGTATTGGCCCATACAAGATTTACCGATAACTTGGTACTTCTAACAACAACACAGTTTCCAACAACAACATATGTTCCTGGAACCTGTGTTGATCACTATTAGTAACCAAGTCCAATCGCAATTGACCTCTGAACAACACAGATGCCCAAAGGCCACATGTATAACAAGCAGATACACAATTACAATTCAGACTAAACAATCTATCAATATCTACGTTACTTGTTGTAACCACACCGTTACAACTAAATCAAATCATGAGTTGCAGATCCACTCACCTGACTTGTCTCAGCCCACACTCAGAGATCTTATATTACTGAGTCTTCTGCTGATCTGAGAATATAATAATTAAGAAGTTAGTAACTCTTTCCATAATCGTATAACATATTTTACTACTCAGTATCAAATGACAAACAATCACCCATTTGTAATTTATCAGTTATAACCGCTCTACAACTATCAATTTATATCAAGTTATAACAATTCGTTTGTTTAATTATTTATTCAATTAACAAATTTCGAAACGTTATTATAACATATTAATCTGTTAAATTTTTGGTTGCTAAAAGTATAGCCTTTTACTTGTGCCCTTTTAAAATTTTAAAATTTGCAAACTCAACTCGCAGGCCAAACTCAACTCGCAGGCCAAACTCAACTTGCAGACCAACTCAACTCACAAGGCAACTCAACTCGCAAGGCAAAACTCAACTCGCACGCAGGCCAACTCAACTCGCAGGCCTACTCAACTAGCAGGCCAACTCAACTCACAAGCCAACTCAACTCGCAAGGCAACTCAACTTGCAAGGCAAAACTCAACTCGCAAGACGAACAGCTGCTACCAAAACCGAACTAGTTTTCCAAAAACACGAAAAACTCAGTTTCCTAACCATCTAACAAGCTTTCTTACATCTCATAAACATCAGGTAACATCATATAACAACTATCAACTTTAATTACACACCATTTCAAGGATTTGACCAATTTCAAGTTTAAAACCAAAATAACAAAATGCTTACACTTAGATTTAAGAACAAGATGATGATTATAACAAGTAAACAAGGAATCACAGCAGTTCAATAACACTCTCAATTTAATGTTAATTTTGATGATTTTTGGAAAGGGTCTTTTGAGAGAATTGAAAGAAAGGTGTTGGTAATTTATGAGATGAAAGGAAATGAAATTGGCGATTTATATGACCTACCAACTCAAATGTTGATTAATATTATTCCCTTCTTTGGCTTATTGTCTGGAACCTGAAAACAGTTTTGCGAGACAAGTTATTTTATTTTACCGACAACTATTTAAATTTAAAACTATTAATATTCTACCAGACACAATTAACTATTCGACCTTAATATAATTATCCTATCTAATAGACATATTAATATAATATATAAAAGTCATAATTAAATATAAAATTTAGAGAAGTTACCAGATTACCCCTAGGCCACAAGAGTGGGTGTTACAGAAACCGTCATGCTCTTCAGCGAGCACTTACCAAACATTCCTGAGCCGCTTCCGGAGCCAATCCTAGCCAAGATCAACCCCGACTTCTATTCCCGAGAAGAGAGGGCCAATAAGGCATTGGAGGAGCTCGTGATTCCATATATAGAGGAATTAGGTAAGAATAAGGAGTTGTCAGTTAAGGACATTTTGGCCATGAAACCAGATGTATAGGTTTTTGTAAGGTTTCATGAGCCATACCTCTGTAGATCTTTAAAGTGAATATATACAACGTTAATTATTTTCTCTTATTGTAATTGTATACGTGTGTGAACTATTTCATTGTTGATTTATATTTATTGTCATGACAAGTGTAGATTTCTAGACTATAATATGAGTTGATATGCACAGACAGAAGTAGATTAATATGAAAAATGGAAACAAAGCTAAACCAAAGAAGGAAGAGAAAGCCTTGTATGTTGAAGAATGGCTTGATGAAGATTTATCATCTGATGATGAAGAAATACAGGAAAATAAGTGTCTAATGGCTTTCACTGAACAACCTCAACTTCAAGTCAATTTGAACTGGATATGACAGAAGTTGAAAAAAGATGTATTCAGTCTGACTAGAAGAAATCTTCTATGTATAAGGTGCATAACTTCAATATATATTTAGATGAGGAAAAACAAAATTTCTTTATATGGACTTCCTTGCTAGTGTAGATAACATTAATGAAATAAAGGAAAGACTAGAAGAAGTTAAAGAAGAATTAAGAGAAAGAAATGATTACATTCTTGCAATTAGAAATTATGAGATAGATTTGATAGCACACAAAACAGCTTATAAAGAATTAGCTTTTGAAGAAGAAGATTTTAAGAAAAATGTGAAACATTATGAAGATATTTACAAATCCTAGTGTATTTCTTCTTTGAAAAATGAGGATTGTTTAAATAAACAGATTCCTAATCAGGTTCAAGCAGTACTTGGAGAAAACTTTGACTTGAAATCACATTTGAATAAAGAATCAAAGAAATTTGAAGCTGATACCTTACCCAACACATTTAGTTATAAGGTAGGAACAAAAACTATTCTAACAAATCCCTTTGTAAAACCTTCAACAGATAAAGAAAGTATCTTTAAGTCTCAATATGAAAGATCAGACTAACATTTCAGAGTCTGACACAACAAAAATTTCAAATTGACAGCAAAATCAAGTTTTATTTTCAAATGAGGATATAAAATCTAAGAAGTATAGATCAAAAGGGAACCATGCAAAGAGGACTACTATGAAAAATACTTCACAATCAAATATGAATCATAATACATCTAGATATTCAGCAAGATTTGCTGCTATTCCTTATAATTATGATAGACATGATAATACACCTAAACAGAAGTTGTCATCTAACAAAAGTCACAGGTTTAATTCTGAAAAGAAATATATATCTAAACTTAGAGAGTCATATCAACAACCTAGCAAGTGCTTTCAATAAGTTTTGTGAAAACAACATTTGCAAATAACTTCAAGAGAAAGATAAATTAAGTTTCAAAGGTACTACTACTCTGAACAAATAATATTACAATTGTGGTGGTTAAGGTACAAATACTATCAATGAGAACGAGTTCTTTAAATCAACAGTTTTAAAAACAAAACATGTGGTCAAATCAACATCTGAAAGGAAGACTAAGACCCACTTTAATGTGAGTTCATAAAAGGAACTGATCAAATCATGTATTTATAATTAATAATTATTGTTGTAGAAATGTACATATCAATATCGATAACTATTTAAATAAAAAATTGTTTTATCTCATTTTAGATTATGATTTTTCACTTAAAATTTCTCAATATAATGAAGAATTCAAATTCCCGCTAAATAAACATTTTGATTTCGATTTCCTTATATATATATATATATATGAAAGTTAGGTACACTATATATATATATATATAATATTAATCGGGGTGCCGCACAATAGAGCGTTTATAATAGAAAATATGGCATTGGTCGGCAATAATAGTCGTTTTAATGATAATGATTGTAAAATTTTATTTTAATTTCATTCATAATTTATGTAATTAAAATAATTGTATTTTAATTATTATTTATTTTATATTGCAAATAAAATTGTATAAATTAAAAGAATATAAAATGTTTGAATGTTTGTTGGACATTGTATAGGGAAGTTGTTACATATATTTATAGGACAAAGAGGTATATGAGTAATTTTAATATTTCAAATATATTTTTTAAGTCAAAACTTGAAAATGAAAATGATTATAACGGAGTAGACAAAAGTTTATTCAAGTATGAAATTTTTTGAAAGTATGGGAGTACAAATCTCAACCGTCTATCTTGATCAAAATAACAAAACCCTTACATTCTTAAACTTATATTCTTAAAAATTTAATGTCTCAAAAACCGTTAGTCAAAAAATTATAAAAATTGTACCATAAGAATTAGCGTTTTTTCCTCTTTGATTTGAGATCCTACATGACATACTTTCGACGAATTTTTTTATTTTTTATTATTTGGTGGGTTTTGAAAATTGATAACACATGTGTTTTAAACAAATAACACATGTGTTACCGGCGACTATCACATGTGTTAGTACCGACTAACGCTTGTAACACATGTGATAGTCACGGGTAACACTTTTGTTAGTCAATCGTAACACATGTGTTAACCCACAAAAAATGAAAAAAATAAAATTCGTCGAAAGTATACCTTGTGAGATGTCTAATCGAAGAGAATTTTTTTTTTATATTTACATTCGAATTACAAAAGCTATAAACATTAAGGGCAATGAGAACATTACAATATAACTTAACTTTCAGTAAAAATCTATTGTATTTAATTAGAACGATGTTGTATTTAATCTAAAACATAATACTAATGCAATATAGTAAAAAGTATTAGTAATAATATTTACTCGCCATAAAAATGCGAATGAAATTATTCAAATAATCAAATCAAACATTGGAATATTATTAATAAAATATCTTCCGGTGGCAATAAAGGATATTAAAGTGTAAGTATAATGTAAGATCAGAAATTCCACTAATGTAATTTATGTATAACAAAATAAATTATGTGTTTTATTTGTCACTACATCTATTAGCAGCGATCTTAGAATAGACTAAGTAGTTATGTTCCCTGCTCATGTTGAACAACAAACCATTTGATACTTAGAATATATACTAAGGTCTATTAGTCACTACATCTGTTAGCGTGACATTATTGTAACTTAGATTATTATCTGAGTAACTATCACTAGCAGATAGAGACTTATCATCTGAAGAAGTTACAATGAGCCTGACACTGATACAAAGATCTGAAACCTCTGTTCAAGTCAAATATTCCCCTCAACTATCATATTCAATACCCATAATTTTGTATTCACTTCAACCTTGATTTACGCACACTCCTATCTGTCAACGAGCAATTGTACCCTCACTTATTTGTTAAGTATTGATCACTGAGAGTTAACAGCGTACCCAACTGATAATCTATTGAAGTAAATTTGCACAAGTGTAGTTTACTTAGACTACTTTGTCTTGTCTTATTCCGCTGTAACTTATTGTAAAGTTATTCTTTAACTGAATCAATAAAAGAAACTTTAAGCTTGAATTTATAGTTATACTTTACATTTGTTGTTAGTAGTTTAACGTTAAACACAAATCGGAACCACCATATAAAATACTCAAAACTCGAAAATAAGCAATTGACCTACATTAAATAAATTACAATTTTACTAGGATTGCGTTACTAACTAGACGTTTAGCTTGCTCGTCCAGAACAATGACACATTGTAGGTTCCTATAACATGGATCCACGAGGTAACGTCTGTAGAATGCGGAATCCTCAAATAAATGTAACAACAATAACAAGTAACACGAATATGGTAAAGAACACTTTTATTGAACGCAAGTATCAATTACATTCAATGGTAGGAAAAACTCTAACTAGATATTCGAACTAGCTTCAGTTATGCCTAAAACAATACATAAACAACTAATTAACTTCGAACATGTGAAGTTAATATTTAAAGACTCTAAGTTCGTATGGGCTTGGTCCCTACGAACTTGACTGTCTACAGGCCCACAAGTTCGTATGAACCTAAGTTCGTACGAATTAGTTACAAAGCTTATACAAGTAAACATTTACAAAAAATTCATAATAACTAACTATTACAAACTAGAAGTTGTTGTCACACAATATGTACCAACAGCATAACACCCCTTAAATTACCTCAGGGTTAAAATAGTAATTTGACTCGGAAGCGATGGATAAAAGATAATATTATAAATTATCTTACAAAATGACCATAGATTTTTCGCGAATTTACAATATTAAAATATTGCTGAAACAAAACATATAATTGTTATACAAAATCCACATACACGTTAATTTACAAAACATTCATAAACATATCAGAGTGATGGCACGTGTCAAACATTCTTCAAAACCACCTTCCTGCCCAACCCACAAAAGACATGCATAACCTGCAGGAAGGGAAATGGTGGAATTAGCACAAAGCTAAGTGAATGAATGTACAACTAACAATTCAACTTAGCTTAATAATCTGTTTACACTAAGCACAGTAAACACATAAACTCAAGAGGATCGGCGGTTACTGAGGAACCCTACAGCCGCGGTGGCCCTCAGTAACACTTACTCACAATCTGTAAAGGCCCATACAGAATAGGCCGATAACTTGACACTACAACACAACAACACAGTTTCCAGCGACAACACATGTATCTGGAACCTGTGTTGAACACAGTAGTAACCAAGTCCAATCGCAATTGACCTCTGAATAACACAGATGCCCGAAGGCCACATATGCATAACAAGTAGGTATACACAATCACAACTCAGACTAAACAGTCAATCAAGGTTTACGTTACTTGTTGTAATCACACCATTACAACTAACTCAAATTATGAGTTGCAGATCCACTCACCTGTCTGCTACTATCCACCTCTCAGAATTCTAATATTACTGAGTCTTCGACTGATCTGAGAATACAACAGATAATGAGTTAGTAACTCATTTCGTAAGCGTATAACATATCTCAACGCATAGTATCTAGATAATAAACATTTATCAAGTTTAAATCATCATAATAGCACATTCTTACAAGCAGGTAATTCCCTGAAGTCTAAGGAAATAAGAGTTCAATCTGGAACGAAACTCGAAAATCCCGGAACGTCATTTAAAAACTGAAAAATGCCATTTTGAAGCCCAAGACGACCCCGAAAGGCCAAAAACTTACAGGGCTATGGTACATAGTCTTGATTACTTGATCGATTCCGAGTGACCATGCGAATTTCATCAAAATCTAATTTTTAGTAAGATTTTCACAAAACTTAAATTGCCAATATCGCCAAATCACTAGCGATATTGCAAGCGAAATTAATCGCGATATTACCTGCGATATTGGTGGCGATATTACCAATATCGCCTAAACCAGTTCATCTGCGTTTTTGCAGAAAACTGGGCTGATTTTACCAAAAATTCTCAAATCTCAATCTTAACAGCGTTTTTCACCAACTAAACGTTCTAACACTTAGTAAACACATAAACAAACACTCGAAATTCATCAATTTAACATAAAAACACATAATTTCATCAAATCACTAAGTTTTCTCTCATTTTAGAAAAAAAAACTAAAAACTAATCAAAACTAACCTTAATCTGATTTAATCCACTGAAATGAGTTGTAGGAATGATCTTCTATGAATTCCGAATCTAATGGCACAATTTGGGGATGTTTTGGGCTTGATTTGAGCTTCAATTTTGCAAGTGTGTGTTTTAGTGTGTGTTCTTGGTGTTTCTAGTGTGAGATGAAGATGGTGATGAAATGAGGATTAATTTCCAGATTTTGGGTTTATATATATAATTACGTATACTACGATGTATTATTATCATTAATCTAGCACACGATTGTATTAGTTCTAATAGTTAGGCTAATCCGTATTTTAAACTAAAAATACCGTAATTCCCATTTAATCATTTCTAACAATTTTACATTCAAACATTTCATATAATTCGACTCAATTAAATAAAGTAAATAAATAAAGTAAATTTACCTAAAAATACTAGGCTATTGGGGAGGATGTTACAAACAGACTCCCCCTTGACAATAGCTCTAGTCTCTTGAGTCTTTATCTTGATTCTTTATTCAGTTCAGTTGACTTCCTGCCCACCAACCTCTTTCTACACAAACCTTGACCACTTTCTGATATCTCCGGCCTTCGTGTCTCGAACTATCATTGTATAGAATCTTGTTGACATTTAGCTTCATCAGATCATCTTTAGAAAAGGTTACCATATGTAAACTTTCATACACCCTCAACAACTAATTCCCATCAACATCTTCCATCACCGCCTCAGCCGTTTTGTTATCAACGTACCACCATTTAAGCTTAGTCAGAATATTCTGTGGCATCTTCTTCAAAGGAACTTTCTTCAAACAATTAACCGATTTATAAACCATCTTCATCCACAGTTTGTTTGTAATTGGATAAATCCTTGTCAAATCTGAAACTCTTTCCTGCTTTCGGCTTTAAATCAATAAACTATTGGACCTTCCTTCACGCTTAACTATTCGTTCCATGGTTCTAGCGAAAGGATCTTCTTCGAGATTTATCAAGTCGAGCCAAACCAGTTCTTTCAGTTCAATTTTCGGTAATGAGCTAAAAACCTTCAATTTATTCTCCAACTATTTAATTCCATCATATCTCTTTATTATGAACAACTTCAAGTAGTTGTCATAAAACCAACTTATGATGCCTCGTTTTAGCTCGCCCGATCCTTTGACTTTGATAATCTCTTTTAATTTAAGTTCTGGTTCCTTTTTGATCATTTTAAACAACAGATTTCTCAACTCTGCTCTTGATGGCTCTTTATCAGCTTCTGAATCACCGTCAGGACCATTATCAGTTTCTGACTCTAGTCCCTCACGATCTATCACATTTTCTCCAGCTGTATCTTATCTGACAATTTCAGTTACTGGTTGCTTTGTCACGACGTGTTCATCATTATCATCATCAACGTCTGGTATTATCTCATCGTCTGACCTCAATTCTACAACCTACTTAGCCAAAACTCTCCTTCCTCTAACTCAGACTCACTACTGTCATACACATCTAGATTAAGAAGTGCTTCGATAGTATCAGTTTCGGTCAGATCTACTGGAGTTTGTTCAGATCCGCTCCCACTATGTTTCTGACTTGACTCCCCCTGAGCTTGTGCAACTAGTCTTTCGGTTGAAGAGCTAGGCAGCTCACCTTCCTTCGGTGCACTGAGATCATCGTCTCTGTCTTCATCATTTTTCTTACTCAACTCATCCCCCTTACACCCTGTCATCTCCTCCTGAGCTAGCTCGCGCTTCATCAGTCGGAAGATTAGCATCTCGTTGTGCAGGCCTTGCTCTTCAAATCGTTCATTGATAGCCGTCAAATTATTGATACGGATCTCTTGACTCGTAACAACCGCAGTCAAAGAAATAACCATATCCATTAAGCTCGTGATCTGGCCCTCAAGGTAGAGAAATTTGTCCAGATCAGAGTGATTTGCGGCGGGGTGGGATACAGGTGGTGTAGTTTGAGTTGGAGGTGGAGCGGCGACTGGTGTGACGGGTGATGGTGTTGGTGTCGGAGTGGGTGTTAGTAATGGTGTATGTACTACATCTTAAAGCGACCGATACATCATATGATGAATGTATTAAACACGTTATATCTTAAGGTACATTAGGTTGTGTATGTACTACATCTTAAAGCGACACATATAATAATGTTCTGGGCATGGGTATTGTTTTCATCATTTCTTTGCATTAGCACAGTGACTCGTACTAATTTTTCCTAACTTACTAAAAAATATAAACTTACTAAAAAGAAAGCGACTAAAAATAGAAAGCTATTAAAAATTGAACTAACGAACAAATAGATAGAAGGTCATGTATGAGATGTCTTATTCGGGATCGATGATCCCATTTAGTTGTACTAACAACTCAAAACGGGATCTATCAAAAGCCTTAGTGTACAAGTCGGCTAGATTATCGTCAGTGGGAACTTTAACTAATTTAATCATCTGTTTTTCTGCACAGTCACGAATAAAATGATGATGTATATCTATATGTTTCGTTTTACTATGCTTAATAGGATTATTAGTGATTGAGATTGTGGATTAGTTTTCTATCATCATAAGGGTGTTAGTGAGATTAACACCATAGTCACGCAGCTGTTGTTGTATCCACAATATACGTGAACAACAACTACTGGCTGCTACATACTCAGCCTCACAGGTTGAGATAGCAACTAAGGTATGTTTCTTGCATTGCCAAGATACAATGACCTCCTAATAATTGACAACCTCTAGAGGTTAATTTCCTGTTCTTGTTACATCTGCCATAGTCTGAATCGGTATAGGCCAAGAGGTTAAATTCACCTCCGGAGGGATACCAAAGACCTAACTTCGGTTTTCCCTTCAGATAACGCGATATCCTCTTTACGGCCTTCATATGAAACTCCTTTGGATTAGCCTGAAACCTAGCACATAAACAAACAACAAACATTATGTCAAGTCTAGAAGCGGTTAGATACATAAAAGAACCGATAATGGCCCGATATTGTGTTGGGTCCACATCTTCGGAACTCTCTGAGTTTGGCCCGAGATTGTGATTCTGGGGTACGGGTGTGCTGAATGGCGAACTGTCTGCCATATTAAACTGTGCAAGCATTTCATGCACGTATTTGGTTTGATGGATATATATTCCATCCTTCTTTTGATCAACTTGCAACCCTAAGAAGAAAGTCAGCTCTCCCATAGCATTCATCTCAAACATTCGCTTCATGACTTGTTCAAAATTTCTGCACATGCTCTCGTCAGATGACCCAAATATTATGTAATCCACATAAACCTGTACTAGTAAGAAATCCTTCCTCTGCCACTTTACGAACAATGTATTGTCTATCTTGCCTCTCTTGAACCCATTTTCCAAGAGATAGGTAAACAAAGTCTCGTACCATGCCCAGGGTGCTTGATGCAAACCATACAGAGCCTTGTCCAATTTGTAGACATGGTCTGGATAATCTAGATTAGTGAACCCCGACGGTTGTTCGACATACACCAGTTTATGTACTTTCCCATACAAAAATGCACTCTTAACGTTTAGTTGATAGACTTTAAACTTCTTGAACGCAACATATGTTAGAAACAATCGAATTGCTTCCGGCCTTGCTACCAGTGCAAAAACCTTTGTGTAGTCCATCCCTTCCTGCTGATTGAATCCTTTTACTACGAGTCTGGCTTTGTTTCTAGTGGCAATTCCTCGATCATCGCGTTTACACTTAAACACCCATTTGGTGCCTATTGCAAACTCGCCTTGGGTAGATCAACTAGCTCCCATACTAGGAGTTTTTCGAACTGCGCAAGCTCCTCTTGCAAAGCTTCAACCCATGAATTGTCCTTAAGAGCCATTTGAACATTCTTTGGCTCTACTTGTGAAATGAAGCAACTATACAAACATTTATGTATTATCCTAGTGTCTTGGATTGATACAAAAATGCTAGTGCTTTCAACGATTCATGTACGTGTCTTAACACTTGAACTATGATCACCAATAATATTGTTAATTGGATGATCTTTGTTAACCTGTGTCGAGACAGTAGTATCAACAGGTATATCAAACCCATGATTCGATCCAATCTCCCCCTCAGTCGTTACATCTTCTTCAACAATTGCTTGCCTTGACCCTGTATCCTCTGAAGAGTGAGGTGTCGTTTGTTTTTTACTTTGCAGATCTTATTAGGTCTTATAAGACATAATAAGACGTTTTTATTTCAGACGGTTTGTTTTTCTGAAGACATAAGACATAATAAGATCTTTATTTGTCTGCGGGCGGGCAGACTTAGAATATAGCTTTTTATGTCTGCGAAAGCAACATTTGCATAGAGGAAGAGGAAAAATAACCCTTTTAATATATTTAATTATATAATCTATTATTTAAAAATTTAATCAATAATTAAGTTAATCAATAACTATTAGTTTATAAAGTTTTATTTAATTTTTTAATTTGAACTCATTTAGTCCAAATAGAAAAGTAACTTTTTTATATATTTTATTACTTGAATAATATATACTACATATATATTATTAATTGGTGTCTCAATATTCTTTGTGTATGACCTCATAGATTCATACATAATTAGTAGTATAGTTACATACGTTGTACTATACATATAATTTCAACATTGGTTACCTAAAAAAATGTTACTATTACATGTTTTTCACTTCATAATTTTATAAGAAGGGAGGGTTTAAGGGATAAGCTTTTTTGCAGATAATTTTTTTTTTCAAAATTACATTAATATATAACCAGATTGACTTTTGCAGACAAAAAAAAACAAACAGTTTTCTATATTCACTTTGCAGACTTCAGGACCACATCTTCTTCTGCAGACATGGTTACAGACATCAGACATATAACATCTGAAAAAACAAACAGCACCTGAGTTTGTTCACTTGAACCAGGATCAACTTCTTTTATCTGATCAATAATGATTCCTTTTCCTTTACTCGTTGAAGAGCCAGTATCTTCATCATGATCCACTATCGCATATTCTAACCTTGAAGGTTCCTCGGGAGTGCGAGTATCACTCAAGAAAGGAATATTAAATTTCTTGAAGACAACATCGTAATCAAATAACCAATCGGGACCACTTTGAACTGCTGGTGTATAACAGGTGACCTGTATATTGTATACAATCTCCACTCGACCAGAAGTCTTATTAAATACTCGTTTGTTTGGTGAACCAGCATCATAACCTAAGAAGAATCCTTCTTCAGCTCTTTCACAAAATTTTGGTTGATTCTTTGTTTTGAGTAATGTACAAGGAACTCTAAACGGTTCAAACCCAGTTAAATTTGGTTTCCAACCGTGTAAAATTTCATAACACGTTTTGTTAAGCTTTTTGACGTTTAAAACCCTATTCAACACGTGACAAGATGTATTCACTGCTTCTCCCCAGAAGATGACGGGAAGCTTCGAATCAGCCAGCATTGTGTTAGCTACCTCATGCAGTGTCCTGTTTTTCCGTTATGCGACTCCTTTTTGTTGTGGCTCGTAGGGTGCACTGAACTGATGCTGAATTTTTTTGCTTAAGCAATAGCGTTTAGCACTGCATTCTTTGAATTGAACCATTGTCGCTACGGATTCTCTTAAGTCCTCGACCATATTGATGTTGGACTTGAGTAAATAATGTCATCAGCATCTGTGCTGTCTCATCCTTAGAACTCAAGAATAACACCCATTTGAATCTCGAGTAGTCGTCGGTAACAACTAGGCAGTAGTGTTTCCCGCCTGTACTCCTTGCATTCACTAGACTGAATAGGTCCATATGAAGGAGTTCAAAGGTTATGGCAATAGAGTTCTAAGTCTTTGACTTGTGAGGTTTTTTGTGCTATTTCCTTTTTTGACACGACACATATTTGTCCTCTAGCCTGAAACTTTGTGCAGGTACTATAACACCCCTCTATTTAGTCAGTATTAATTGTGTCATTTGACTCGGAAGCAATGGATAAAATAATATTATATTTTATATTACAAAATGACCATAAACTTTTTCACGAGTTTTACAACATTTAAATATTCCTAAAACAAAACATATATTGTTATTCTTCGAAATCTGCATACATGGTAACTAACAATACATCTAAAAAATATTTATCAGAGTTACGACACATGTCAAACATTCCTTTAAAAAGCCCATCTTCCTGCCTAAACCCACAAACTTATACAGAACCTGCAGGAAGAGAAACAGTGGGATTAGCACGAAGCTAAATGAATGAATGTACAACTAATAATTCAACATAGCATAACAATTTGTTTACATTAAGCACGAAAACACATAAACTCAAGAGGATCGATGGTTACTGAGGAACCCTACAGCCGCGGTGGCTCTCAAGTAACGCTTATCACAATCTGTATAGGCCCATACAAGATTTACCGATAACTTGGCACTACAACACAACAACACAGTTTCCAGCGACAACACATGTATCTAGAACCTGTGTTGAACACAGTAGTAACCAAGTCCAATCGCAATTGACCTCTGAATAACACAGATGCCCGAAGGCCGCATATGCATAACAAGCAGGTATACACCATCATAACTCATACTAAACAGTCTAGCAAGGTTTACGTTACTTGTTGTAATCACACCATTACAACTAACTCAAATTATGAGTTGCAGATCCACTCACCTGACTTGTCTCAGCCCACACTCATAGATCTTATATTACTGAGTCTTCTGCTGATCTGAGAATATAATAATTAAGAAGTTAGTAACTCTTTCCATAATCGTATAACATATTTCATTACTTAGTATCAAAATGGCAAACAATCACCAAGTTGTAATTATCGGATATAATCGCTCTACAACTATCAATTTATATCAAGTTATAACAATTCGTTTGTTTAATTATTTATCCAATTAAGAAATTTTGAAACATTATTATAACCTATTAATTCAAGCGGGTGATCCTTGTAATCTAGAATCTGTTAATAAGAGTCCGATCCGCAGTTAATAAGAATCTGTTAAATTTTCGTCGCTAAAAGTATAGCCTTTTACTTATGCACTTTTAAAATTTGCAAAACTCAACTCGCAGAAACTCAACTCGCAGATCTCAACTCGCAGGTCAACTCAACTCGCAAGACCAATCTCAACTCGCAAGGCCAATCTCAACTCGCAGGATGAACTGTTGCTACCCAAAACCGAACCAATTCACTCACAAACACAAAAACTCAGTTTCCTATCAACCTAACCAGCTTTCTAACCTTTCTAATACATCAAGTAACATCATTTAACATCTTTAAATATCAATTTACACACCATTTCAAGAATTTGACCAATTTCAAGTTTATACCATAAATAGCAAAAATGCTTACAATTAGAATAGAAACAAGATGAAGATGATAACAATGATTTACAGCAGGTTAAAACACAACTCACTTGATGTTAAATTCGTGATTTTTGGAAGGAAGCTTGTAAGAGAAATGAAGAAAAGTTGGTTTGGTGAGAAAATGAGATGAAAAAGATGAGTTAGGTGATTTATATCACCAACCAACTCAAAGACTTGTTAATTTTAATCCCCTGTTGGTTTATTGTCTGGAACCTGAAAACCGTTTTGCGAGATAAGTTATTTTATTTTACCGACAACTAATTTAACTTAAAACTATTAATATTTCACCTGCCACAATTAACTATTCGACCTTTACTAAATTTCCTATCTAATAAACACATTAATATAATATATATAAAAGTCATAATTGAGAAATTACCAGATTATCCCTAGGCCATAATAGTGGGTGTTACAGGTACACCCTGCACTGATTCATGCCAAACAATAAAGTTCATTTTTCGGAAGTGAACATGTGCCATCCTCCTATGCCACAATTGAGATTCCATTTCTGAAGCCTTGGATAGCAGATATGTCAACGTCGATGTAGATTCAGTAACACTCATGTTCATCACATAAGTGTCATTCCTCCTTGGTGCCCTCATGACTATCCACTCCTCTGGGATGACAAACCCTGGTTTCAGGATGAGTGTCTCTCTATCCATGAAATGAACAGGATATCCCTTATCACAAATCTGAGAAACACTCATGAGATTATGCTTAAGCTCCTCAACATAGTTGACTTGCTCTACCGTTATCTTCCCATTAGTGACATTTCCTGACCCGTGATTTGCTCTCCCTTAGCTCCAACGAAATTAACATGCCCCTTTTCTTTTCCACAAAATCCACCATGATCTGCCTTTCCCCTGTCATGTGCCTGGAGCAATTGCTATCCACATACCACCAGTTAATGGCACGTCTAGTCAACTCCTGCACTCAAGAAATAAACATTAGTTATCGAGGGGGACCCAAGCCACGACGGTCTTGGGTCGGCCATTCTCAAAAAATGTGAATTCCTTCAAATACCCGTCTCTCTTATCTTGAGAGTTGGATACTGAGGCATTCACACGTGTTGGTGAATGGTGGGTCTTTCCCCTAGGCCTTCTCTCAGGAGACTTTTGAGACAGTCTCTGATTGACTAGCCTTGGGTTAGATGTAGATCTAACCTTAGTTGGATATGTGTAATGTGAATTATGATAGTTCCTATTAGTATTATCCTTGTTAGAGACATTTCTTTTGGGGGTCTGAAAACAATGTGGAGTCTTCAACCTGATGGATTTTCCAGTAGAGCTTCCTGTGACAAGAGTAGTGCTCCTTGGATTATCATCCATCGAAAACTGCATTGGTAGGAAACGGAGTTGAGATCTTTGAAATTTAGGCATTTGTTTATGACCTACCCCATTTCTAAACACGTTTTCAACACTTTCCTTAAGTTTAAGCTCATTACAGAAAATGATTGCCAATTTTTGATTAACACTAGTTATCTCAGGCGTTTTGAGTATCTTCGTCTGAGAACTACTAGTTTTAACAGGTGATTGGTCTTTCTTCACCTGTGTTGGTTTGACTCTTGTAATTTTATTTGGACAAACGCTTACAATTTGTAAGTTCGTAGGATACTATGCAAGTTCGTACTATACTGCACAAGTTCGTACGATCAATTTGATCAACCCTAATTCGCAAAACTTCGAATCTGGGCTCTTCTAATCTCGAAACTCGGTGATCTTCAACACCTTGAACGTAAAATTTAGCATTTAAAAGTCCAAGTCTTTAATATTAATACGCCGCCCAAACACTTCCAGATTATTTCCATACGTTCTAATCCTGTTTCAAAGAGAGAAACAGAGAGAAAAGAGAGAAAGAAGTAAAAGTTAAGTTTGGAATTCAAATTCGAGCTATTGAACCGTGAAATCGAGACCGGCGTTCTGTATGTAATTGACGAGGATATTCAACCGTACGATTATCCAGGTAAGTAATAGAAGAATATTAATTAATTGATTGAGAATATCCAGAAATTGCAGGAGTACTCGAGTGTACTGTGTTTATCAGCAGGAGTACTTGAGTGTATTGTATTGTCAGCAGAAGTATTTGAGAAGTATATTGTGTTCAGCAATAGCCGTGTTGTTATTGAGCCCTCTTTATGCTGAGTGATCATAAATGGTCTAGCCGTGTTGTTATTGAGCCCTCTTTATGCTGAGTGATCATAAATGGTCTAGCCGTGTTGTTATTGAGCTCTCTTTATGCTGAGTGATCATAAATGGTCCAGCAGTGTGATTATCGGCCCTCTTTATGCTGAGTGAATCATAAATGGCCCATCAGTGTAATTGTGAACTCCAAAAGAGGCGAAGTGATTTATGTGTGATTAAAGTGTTTATAAAAATGCTATCTTATATTATTGACGTGATTCTATTGCTTACTAAGCCGATGTGCTTACCAATTTCTGTTATTGCTGATAATACAGGTGGGTCGAGTAAGGGGAAGGAAGGTCTTGGGAAGGAGCCGCAACGCGAATAGTGGTGTGCTTGCTACTCCTGGTAGTAAGTGTTTACTCCCGTTGAATCATGCTCGGATATTGGGGGAGTAATTTCGAAAGAGGAAACTTGTGTTTGTAAAGTTTATAAACAATGTAATGTTTATATATATACGAAAAGTGTTATTTAAAAAAAAAAAAAAAAAAAAAAAAAAAAAAAAAAGAAACTGGGCGTTACAAGTTGGTATCAGAGCATTGGTTTGAGGGATTCGAGTATTCACCACTAGTACGTACTCGGACTTAGACCGTTATTGTGTTTACGCCGGTGGGCAATGTAAATAGTTATATGTATAAGTATACATGAGATATGTGTTATGTGAATTGAGATTTGTGAACCAAGACGTCAAGTTATGACTGTAGAGGTATATAAATGTGATGTGACAACTGGTACATCTGGCCAACGTAATATTTATCACGTGACTTGTATAAGTCTACAGAAGTCACCTGGGGTCGAGGGGACTTGGTTGGGGTTGATGTGTTGAGTAAATGTTATATGAGATAAAGTGATGTTTAAATTGCGAAATCTTACTGAAATTCAATTGACCGAGTTGTGTAAAAATTTCAGTAAGAAGAGTTAAAGAGTAAAGATGTCTAGTGATCAAGGGATTGATATGAGAGAAGGCTTCGGTAAACAGAGCCCTCAAGTGAATGTGGAGGAAACGTTAACAAATGAGATACGAAATGTTATTGCAGAGGAAGTGGCGAAAGCTCAGGAGAAGTCTCTTGCTTTTCTGTTGGGCCATATTACTGCCACTAGTAAAGAAGTTGTAGCTGAAGAGATTCAGATTAAAATGATAGAGAAAGAGGAAGAAAAAGAGGAACGGAAAAGGTTCGGCTACAAAGAATTCTCGGCGTGTAATCCGCCTGAGTATTTTGGAGAAACTGACCCCATCAAGTGTCATAGATGGGTGTCTGAAGTAGAAAGTGCCTTTGATATTTCGGAATGCCCGAATCGATTGAAGTTAAAGTTTGGATCGAGCCTGCTGAAAGGCCGAGCTAAAGAATGGTGGGACGTTCAACGTCAAACAAAAGGGGCGGATGTTGTTAATAACATGAATTGGGAAGAGTTTAAGAAAATGTTTGAAACGATCTTTTCACCAAATGCCGAGTTGACAAAGATAAGAAGAGAATTTTTATACGTGAAGCAGACTACGGAAACAGTGAATGAGATAGCAGGGAAGTTTTTGGATAGGGCTCGTTTTTGCCCTGAATTTATGGAAGATCAGCGAAGGCTGATGAATCAGTTTCACGAGGTATTGAAAAAGAGTATTCGACAGTTTGTTGATCCAGATCGCTGGAATAATTTTGAGGACTTCGTGAATGAAGCCAGGAAAAGGGAGATTGAGATTCACAGAGATGATGATGAGTCATCGAAACGGAAGGCTGAACAGTTTGGTAGCCCTTCGAAAAGATTTAGGCCAGAAACTGTTAAAAGAGAGGAAAGACGTGAAATACCAGAGTGTAAAAGGTGTCACAGGAGACATCCTGGAGAGTGTTGGGCTGCAAAGAAAGTGTGTTTCTGATGCGGAAAGGAAGGCCATGTTGGCAGAGAGTGTTCCGAGTTCGTTCGAGTGTGTTTTAATTGTTATGAACCAGGGCATATAAAGTCTGAATGTCCAAAGTTGAAGGCCCAACCTATGCCGATTGCCCGGGGGCAACCTGTGAGAAGGGGATCAAGTGATCAAGTGAGACCGAGGGGTCGATCATTTCAGATGACAGCAGAGGAAGCTAGAAATGCTCCGGATGTGTTGACGGGTACCTTTCTTATAAATTTAATACCCGCATATGTTTTATTTGATTCAGGAGCATCCCGGTCTTTTGTGTCTGAGACCATTAGCCTAAATTTTAATACCCCATTATGTGAACTTGATGCTCCCTTAGATGTTGAGGTGGCGGATAATAGGGTTATTCGTATGACCCAAGTGTATCGCGACTGCAAATTTGAGATTTGTGGTAAAGAATTTGTGATTGAATTAATCCCTTTGAGAATGGGGGAGTTTGATGTGGTTGTGGGTATGGATTGGCTTGGAAATCATGGAGCCATTATCCAATGTGAACATAAAATAATTAGAGTTACCACGGTAAGTGGAGAAATGATTGAGATCTATGGAGAGAAACCTAGATCATCGTTGTCTATTTGTACGTATGCGCGAGTTAAGAAATATGTATTACATGGTTGCCAAGCGTTTTTGGCATATGCTTCTGATTTACAGAAACGTGAAGAGAGAATAGCCGATATCCCTGTCGTAAGGGAATTCCCTGATGTGTTTCCTGATGAATTGCCGGGTATTCCACCCGTGAGGCAAGTGGAGTTTCGAGTCGACCTTATACCTGGAGCCACCCCAATTGCAAAGACTCCTTATCGACTCGCTCCATCAGAGATGCAAGAGTTGATGAGTCAACTCCAAGAGTTACTTGATAAGGGATTTATTCTCCCTAGTAGTTCACCTTGGGGCGCTTCGATATTATTCGTGAAAAAGAAAGATGGGAGCATGCGTATGTGTATTGATTATAGAGAACTGAATAAGGTTACCGTTAAGAATAGGTATCCTTTGCCTAGAATTGATGATTTGTTTGATCAGCTCCAAGGAGCAAGTTATTTTTCTAAGATCGATTTACGGTCAGGATACCATCAAGTGAAAGTTCGGGAAGAAGATGTGTCAAAGACTGCTTTTAGAACCCGTTATGGTCACTTTGAATTCATAGTCATGCCTTTTGGGATGACTAATGCGCCAGCACTTTTTATGGATCTCATGAATAGAGTGTGCCGACCAATGCTTGATAAGTCGGTAATTGTATTTATTGATGATATTTTGGTGTATTCGAAGTCGGAGATGGATCACGAATCGCACCTAAGGCAGATATTGTGTATATTAAGAACTGAAAAGCTTTATGCTAAGTTTTCAAAATGTGAATTTTGGTTGCGGGAAGTCCAATTTTTGGGACATGTGATTAATTCTGAAGGAATCGAAGTGGATCCGGCCAAAATTGAGGCAGTGATGAAATGGGATCCTCCAACGAATCCCACGGAAGTGAGAAGTTTTCTGGGTTTAGCGGGGTATTATAGACGATTTATTCAGGATTTTTCTAAAATTGCAACGCCGCTAACAAAGCTTACCCAGAAAAGTGTTAAGTTTGAATGGAATGCAGTGCAAGATCAAGCCTTTCAAACTCTTAAAGAGAAATTAAGTCAAGCTCCTATTTTGGTGCTTCCTAAAGGCACAGAGGATATGGTGGTTTATTGTGACGCTTCTAGAAATGGATTGGGTTGTGTTCTGATGCAGCATGGTAAGGTTATTGCTTATGCATCAAGACAACTGAAAGAGCATGAGAAGAAATACCCAACTCATGATTTAGAATTGGCGACAGTGGTATTCGCCTTAAAGATCTGGAGGCATTATTTATATGGAGAAAAGTGTAAGATCTATACAGATCACAAAAGTTTGAAATATTTCTTTGATCAAAAAGAATTGAATATGCGGCAGAGGAGATGGCTTGATTTGGTAAAGGATTATGATTGTGAAATTCTATATCACCCGGGGAAGGCCAATGTGGTGGCAGATGCGCTTAGCCGAAAGACGGCGCATTATCCTTTAAAGGTTAAATCTCTGCAAATGACGGTTACGCCCAAGTTGTACGATCGAATTAAAGAAATTCAAGGCGTAGCTTGGGAAAGAGGTGATGCAAAGAAAGAACGTATTAAAGGGCAAGAGTGTAACTTTGTGAATGATTCAAGAGGTTTAAAGATGAGATTTGGGAGGATTTGGATTCCCTGTTCTCCTGAATTAAAGATGATGTTGCTTGACGAAGCACATAAGTCAATATACTCTATTCACCCTGGCGCTACGAAAATGTATTGTGATTTGAAAAGAGATTATTGGTGGCCGGGAATGAAAAGAGAGATAGTTAGGTATGTAGAGAAATGCTTGACATGTTTGCAAGTTAAAGCAGAGCATCAAAAGCCGTGTGGAAAAGTCCAACCATTGGAAATACCTATTTGGAAATGGGAACATATAACGATGGACCTCATTACCAAGTTGCCGAGAACACCGCGTCACTATGATGCGATTTGGGTGATAGTTGATTGATTGACTAAAAGTGCATTGTTTTTGCCAATAAGAGAATCATCGTCTTCAGAAGTGTTAGCTGATTTATATGTTAGAGAAGTGATAGCGAGACATGGGGTGCCAGTGACCATTGTCTCAGATAGAGACAGCCGGTTTACTTCGAGGTTTTGGGCGAAATTTCAAGAGGAAATGGGTACTCGCCTTAACATGAGCACAGCTTATCACCCGCAGACAGACGGTCAAAGTGAAAGGAAAATTCAAACATTGGAGGACATGCTGAAAGCATGTGTGATCGATTTTGGTGGTAGTTGGGATGTACATCTACCATTGGTTGAATTCTCATATAACAACAGTTATCATTCGAGCATAGGGATGCCACCCTATGAAATGTTGTATGGGAGAAAGTGCAGGACTCCAATTTGTTGGGGTGAAGTTGGTCAAAGAGAATTGGCCAGTACTGATGTTGTTCAGAGAACGACAGAGAAAATTAATCAAATTAGAGAACGATTGAAGGCTGCCCAAGGTAGACAAAAGTCTTATGCTGATAATAGACGACGTCCCATAGAGTTCCAAGAAGGTGATAATGTAATGCTAAAGGTTTCACCTTGGAAAGGTATTATTCGATTCAGAAAGCGTGGGAAGTTAGGCCCACGATTCATTGGACAATTTAAAGTGATAACAAGAGTGGGAAAGGTGTCTTACCACCTTGAGCTACCAAAAGAGTTAGAAAGAATTCATAACACTTTTCACGTATCTCATTTGAGAAAATGTTTGGCAGATGAAACGGCTTATATTCCGTTAGAGGAAATTGAGGTCGATGACAAATTGAATTATGTGGAAGAGCCAGTTGACGTATTAGATGAAAAAGTGAAAAAGTTAAGAAATAAAGAGATTAAGATGTTAAAGATCTAATGGAAACACCGTAAAGGATCAGAGTTTACGTGGGAGCCTGAAAGCGAAATTATTCAGTTTTATCCGGCTCTGTATCAAAGTTGGATTGTGACGACACAATCCCAAATAAGTGGGGGAGAGTTGTAACATCCCAAAAATTTAAAGTTTTGATGTTTTGCGACACAAGGGTTGTGTCGCAGTTGATATTAGTGCGACACAGTGATTGTGTCGCAGGACTGTGTCGCAGAACGGGCTGAACTAAATTAATCAAGGAGCTTAAGTGTAAATCGAAGTTATATATATTAATACGCCGCCCAAACACTTCCAGATTATTTCCATACGTTCTAATCCAGTTTTAAAGAGAGAAACAGAAAGAAAAGAGAGAAAGAAGTAAAAGTTAAGTTTGGAATTCAAATTCGAGCTATTGAACCGTGAAATCGAGACCGGCGTTCTGTATGTAATTGACGAGGATATTCAACCGTACGATTATCCAGGTAAGTAATAGAAGAATATTAATTAATTGATTGAGAATATCCAGAAATTGCAGGAGTACTCGAGTGTACTGTGTTTATCAGCAGGAGTACTTGAGTGTATTGTATTGTCAGCAGAAGTATTTGAGAAGTATATTGTGTTCAGCAATAGCCGTGTTGTTATTGAGCCCTCTTTATGCTGAGTGATCATAAATGGTCTAGCCGTGTTGTTATTGAGCCCTCTTTATGCTGAGTGATCATAAATGGTCTAGCCGTGTTGTTATTGAGCTCTCTTTATGCTGAGTGATCATAAATGGTCCAGCAGTGTGATTATCGGCCCTCTTTATGCTGAGTGAATCATAAATGGCCCATCAGTGTAATTGTGAACTCCAAAAGAGGCGAAGTGATTTATGTGTGATTAAAGTGTTTATAAAAATGCTATCTTATATTATTGACGTGATTCTATTGCTTACTAAGCCGATGTGCTTACCAATTTCTGTTATTGCTGATAATACAGGTGGGTCGAGTAAGGGGAAGGAAGGTCTTGGGAAGGAGCCGCAGCGCGAATAGTGGTGTGCTTGCTACTCCTGGTAGTAAGTGTTTACTCCCGTTGAATCATGCTCGGATATTGGGGGAGTAATTTCGAAAGAGGAAACTTGTGTTTATAAAGTTTATAAACAATGTAATGTTTATATATATACGAAAAGTGTTATTTATAAAAAAAAAAAAAAAAAAAAAAAAAAAAAAAAAAAAACTGGGCGTTACAAGTTATGCCTAAAACAATACCTAAACAACTGATTAACTTCGAACATGTGAAGTTAATATATAAAGACTCTAAGTTCGTACGGGCTTGGACCCTACGAACTTGACTGTCTATAGGCCCATACGAACTTAGACAAGTTCATATCATCCTAAGTTCGTACGAACTTACTTACAAAGCTTATAAAAGTAAACATTTACAAATAACTCATAATAACTAACTATTACAAACTAGAAGCTGTTGTACACAATATGTACCAACACACATCAATTCTAGTAAAAATTTTCTTTATTTTGTGACCCTGCGATCGTCACTTTGCGATCGGGTCGTTGCGACTTGCGACCCTATTTTGGCTAATTATTCGATACGTTTTTGATAAGATTTTCCGTGGTATACAAAATTTTAAAACTTGATGTATATAATATGACACTTAGACAAGAATATGATTATTTTATGTCGGAAATTTACTCAAAAACAATATCCTTTTTTGTTGCCTAAAAAACAACATTTTATAACATTTGTTGGATTTTCAAGATTTTCTTACATTTATATGTTACTAATCGCATTACAATAACCTCAAGGAGAATTCAAATTTTCAGTTCTAAAACATTGAGTCGACTAAGATGCTTCGGCCTTTACCTTTGATTTTGATTTTGATTTGGATCTTGATTAACTCGGCTCGTCTATTCTATCCAAAAGAGATCTGCAACCAGATAGACTATGACTGATTTCCTTGCAACGACTATATTCTTGTGTTGATTGTTGTTTCCCCTTCTCCTCTCCTTGGAAGGATTAAGAGTACGACCAGGTGGGCGAACGGATTGCCCTTTCATAAGGATCGGCGATAACACAGTCATGAGATCACCTAGATCCACCCATTTTGAAGGATGACCCATTGGGTAAACAGCCTTTGCATAGGCAGCTCGATACGTGTCTAACGTGAAATACCTCTCCGCATAACAGCTTACTTTGTCCTGATTGAAGTGACTAGCGACTGTGATCACGTGTCCACAAGGTAAACCGAACAACTGGCATCACATGCAACTATATGTTCTTGTTTCCAAGTTAACTGTCGCGTTCTTTCCTCCATTTAACACCTCAAAAATTAAATTTGTGGATGGATTCACATTCCATCTTCTGAATTTTCTGTTTTTCTTCCCCGTCTTGTGCTCAACATATGGTGTGACAATCGTTGTAAGTCCTTCTCCAGTGTGACGATGTTTGTAGTACCACTGTTGTACCTGAGCTTGAAAATACTCTTATCACATTGTGACAGAGAGCCTTCTTGAATGTTTGGTTAACACGTTAATAGACTCTGCGTTGTTAGATGTCATGTAAGCATATCATGTAACATGGTGTGTTGACCATCTTTCTTTGCCAACATCTCTAAGAACACCAAGTGAGGCTGGTAACGTCTAGAAATGACATCAAAATGGTGATCAAAATCTGACTCACGGTAAGACTTACACATTTCCAGTAATGTCATTCAAAGTACTTGACTTTGGAAGATTTGTGTTTCAAGTTCATCAAAAAATGATGACAACACAAGGCATGAAATGCCTCTAGAAAGACTTCTGAAATAATGGCTACAATTGAATTGGCCCAATCAGAAATTATAGTCGGGTATTCAATCCCACTGGCGGATTCAAGGGCATCATGTAAGTTTGCCAAGAACCGCGTCCACTTGTCGGTCGTCTCCCCTACCCCGATTCCATAGGCTAGTGGCAAGATGCCATCATTGACATCCATCGCTACAACAACTAAGTTAGTCCACAGGTAACCACCCTTCAAATGTGAGCCATTTATCATTATTATTGGGTGCGTCTAGTTAACACTTGTACATATATGTAAAAAGAGAGTAAATGTTAAAATATTATCAATTATGAAAAGTTATAAGTATTTTAAAACATATTATAGTTACTTAGAGCTGCACCGACGGACATGAAACACATTAAAAATCTATTTTTCTCATATGTGATAACATTTGTTGTGCTTCCTTCGTTTTTCGACTTCCGGTTGTGTAGGTAAAGGGGTAGCACCATAAATGATTTTGCCAGTACCTTTTAATAACTCTATTGCATAACATTTTGCCCTCCAAGCTTGCGTGTATGAAAGACTGATTCTAAAATGGACAGACATATCAACATTAATCTATTCTCCTCTATAAAAAAGTCTTTCCAAAGTCATCAAGTCCTTCAAGATGTGATCATAACTTTCTTGACAAACGGATGATCAACATTCTTAACTTTCCTGACATTTTGTTCACCATAATGATCATAATCATGAGAATGATCATCAGGAAATTACATATGATATTGAGAATTATCTTGATTATGGGGTAGTTCAACTACCTTAAACTGTGTGTCATGGTTGATTTGTGTTGGATATGTGTTATTTATTGGGAATTCTGGAGCAGCATGATAATGATATTGTGGAAATGATTGAACATGGGGTTGTTATGGTTGAAAAGGAAACAAAATTTGTGGAAATGTTTGGTACTGTTGATATTGAGGTGGTTGGTTATACGTATGCGTTTGAGGTTGTTGAAAATATTGTTGAAAACCACTACTGCTACTACTAGGGTGAATACTACCGATATCCAAAACATTTCTTACAGTGTCAACAACGTAAAGTTATATTTGAGCATTATTAAGACTGTTATTAATTGCATGACACAAAAACTCCCTAAAATCATCTTCATTAACAGTAATATGAATAACATATTGCTCTACCTTATATTTCATTTGAATTGGTGTACTAAGTGGTAGACCAACTTTCTTTAAAACAATTTTTAACAAAACTTTGTATGTTAAAGCGTTTTCCGGTGCAACATGGAGTTTTAAAGGCCTTTCTATAGCAATCTACTAGCAAATACATCGATATGTTGCTAATATATTCAAAATGACCTCCGAAATAAACATAAAGCTTAAACTTGTCAATTCATTGACTCATATTGCTATTGCTTTACAAATAAATCGCCTTAACCGAATTTGAAATCGTACCTAAAATGTGTTGAAATTCCTTGTAAATCGGTTACAAATAATTGAGAGAGTGTTTGTGATTTGAGGTGAGTGAAACAACTGATTAAATTTGCTCTTTAAAAGTAAAATCTTACCCCAAAAAAATTCAGAAAATCTTATCCAAGGTTTATCCAAAACTGTAATCCATGCAAGTCACGGACGCAAGACTTATGTCGCGGTAGCAGGTCTCGTTTGCAAATCATAATTCCTGGTCGCAACCAGTCGCAAGTCGCATTTTTCTGGTCGCAAGTCACGGGTCGCAAGCACGAGAACACTAGTCGCAAGTCCCCGATCGCAAGTCACTTGTCGCAAGTAACGACTTGCTACCGGGTAGGGCATATTTTAATATAAAGAAAATTTTGGAACAAATTAATTTTTTTTTTTGAGCAAACATTCGAATTTCCCATTTATTATGTACATGTAGTAAGTTGAAATTTGAGATCAAACGTTGTGATTGAGTAGGTGATACTATTGTAAAAAATTTACTCAATAAACCATTAACTATGAATTATTTCTTTAATCACAATTCATAGTCTCTAAAGTGTTTTTAAGATATCACTTAAAAAGACAACGTTGTGTATGATTTTAATTCTCAAGAGAAGTACAATAGTATAAGGTTCGATGTGAAGCCGTCGACTAGAAAAACAACTATTGCTTAATTCAAAACAAACTCTAGTCATTTATTTTCTGACGTAACAGTCACTAGTCGACACAACTCGGAAGAGTCGATAGATGACTCGTAAGAGTCAAAGCTATTTAAGAATCGATGTCCAAATCGCCTTATTTTTAGGATTTTTTATTTGACTTGTAAGAGTCGACTCGTAACTCATAAGACTCTAACGACTAAACTAAACTATGTATTTTGAATTTTTATTTTAAATTTGCATTCTTGGGCTAAATTCATGCGATGGCCCATTTAGAATCAGCAAAACCCATATCCATTTCAAAAGCCCACATTTGGTAGTAACGGGGCAAATGTGATTCAGAGGTGAAAATACACTCGTTTGTCGACGGCAAAATGATTGAAAAAATCCTAGGGTTTTAGAGCCCTTTTAGTATTATATTTTCGATAATACGTAAAATTTATTTGATTATACATTGATCAAGATTTGTAATTTGTAATATAAAATGTCGGTTGCAGCTCAATCTTTCAATGGGAATCTCAAGGTAATACAATACGTAATTTCATTTTCCCATCGAACATAATTTTTTGATTATAATTTACTACGTATATCAGTTTTTTGTCAAGTTCAGTATATGCGTTTGCAACTGAAATTTAAACATGTATATCTGGGCTGATTCTGTCAATTGAGAACCATAATTATATAATTTAATTTATATTAGATGTTTGAAAGGTAAGGTAATATATAGAGATATAATTGTGTTAGTTTTGGTGAAGATGATAGAATATAAATTGTGTCTGTTGTAGTATAAACTGAAATCTGTTTAATGTTTGTTGCAGAAAGCAGTTGCGGGGATTAGACGTATTAATTTGGAAGGTCTGCGATGGAGAGTCTTTGATGCCAAGGGCCAGGTATGCTATTTCTGCTTTAATATGTAGTGCAATGAAATCTGTTTAGACAATATACATTAGGATAAATATAGCACTCTTAGTGGTTCCTGAGTCGTACCCACCCCTTACTGCCTCATAAATATAGCACTCTTAGTGGTTCCTGAGTCGTGCCCACCCCTTACTGCCACATCAGCATCACGTATGCACCACTTGCCCATGACTTTGAGTTGTGTAAAAACTACCCCTAGTCATGACTGACTTATGACTTACTAACTGGACCATAGTTGTCAATAGCGCCAGATAGCGACGCTATTGCAAATAGCGTAGCGAAGCGATATCTGGCCGCTATTGACCATATAGCTGTAGCGGATTCAAATTGACGATCGCGGACTCTCTCTTTCTGAAATTGACGATCGCCGACCCAAATTGACGACTTCCGCACCTCCGGCGAGTGTCCCCTGGCCTCCGGCAAGTGTCCCTGAACTCCGGCGACCCTGATTCTTTGTATTTAAGGTTTATTTTTTGACTTAATTTTTATAAATTACAAGCATTCTACTCTTTAAACACACAACTCTTACTTTATTTTTGACTTAATTGTTAAGACATATTTCATTTTTTAAAAGTCTACCGCTAAATATGAAATAGCAGTCCGCTAGTGTACCGCTATCGCTACGTAGCATATAGGTAGGTCATCACTATTTGTCGCTATTTGCTACTGACAACTATGGACTGGACCCACTTTTTATAATCTACATCGTGATGGAGCAACCATGTCATGGATGACTGAACAGTCCTAGTGGTGACTTACAGTCATGTGCTCCACAAAGAGGCCATGACGGTTCTGTTATGAGTTTTTTTAAATGGATGGGATAGTTGCTTTATATTTGTGTGGCCTTGATATTGTTAATGTTGTCATAATGGTAAATGGATTATGAAAATTTTTGTTCTGTTGGCAACTCAGCTGGGTAGGATAAGATTGGTACTTTTTTTCTTGAGATTAGAGTAAATAGTAACTTTTGTGTCTCTTCAAAGCAGTATAGTCATGGAGTGTTGGATATGAATCAAGGTTGCAAATTAATCATAGGGCTAGATGTTCTATTTACTATCATATTGAGTATGTGCCCATTATATCTAATGGGAAGTAATATAATCTAAACAATGCAGGTCCTAGGGCGATTAGCATCACAAATATCAACTGTGGTGCAAGGCAAAGATAAGCCTACATATACACCTAACCGTGATGATGGGGATATCTGTATTGTGCTTAATGCTAAAGATATATGTGTCACTGGGAGAAAACTTACTGATAAATTTTACCGATGGCACACTGGGTATGATATCTTTTCTTTTATATTATGATAAGCGTTCGTGAATTGTAGAATGTTAGTATCACCAGCTTGCTCCAAAGCTTACAGAAAATAAGAGAATCTGAATATATTATTCAAGTTAAATCTTCTCTGTTCCCTATGATTATGTCATGTTTATCTGAAGATCTCTCAATGTCACGTATAAATGGTATGCAGGTATGTTGGCCACCTCAAGGAAAGGAGTTTGAAGGACCAAATGGCGAAGGATCCTACAGAAGTCATTCGAAAAGCTGTCATGCGCATGCTACCAAGAAATAAATTGCGTGATGTAAGTCCCTTACAATGGTGTAAATAATTAATGTATCTATTGAAAATAAACAATATATTGCTGTCATAGTTGTAATAACCTGCAATTTAAGAGGTGTTAAGCATATGAAAATAGGGTTGAGAAAATTTCAGATGAGTATTATTCTAACAGGTTTGCATTGTTAAGTGATGCACTCAATTGAGTAAGTAGGTCAAGTACAACTTCAATAAAGATTTAGATGCCTCATCTTAAACCATCTGAGCCTTTATCTTTATAGTTAAGTATTATAAGTTTCCCTTTGACCCATTTGGGATGAAATAGAAATCAAATCGAACCATGTTTAGTTAAACGGGCATAAGTTGCCTCCTCAACATTAGGCTCTTGGCACTGAATATTAACTAGAGTCTTCATCCACACAGGACAGAGATCGTAAGCTGAGAATATTTTCAGGCAACGAGCACCCATTTGGTGACAAGCTCCTCGAACCATATGTGATGCCACCTCGACAAGTTCGTGAAATGCGTCCACGTGCAAGAAGAGCCATGGTTCGAGCACAAAAGAAGACTGAGCAACAACAAGAAGGTGGTAATAAGGTTAGCAAAGGTAAACAGAGAGACGAAGCCTCACAACTGAGTGCCTGAATTATGGAGCCGTTGTCTACTTTGGATACTAAACTTTGATTAATATGTATTGATCAAAATCACTTATGTTTCAGGATATGTTTTTCTGTTATTAGCTTCTTTTTTGTTGGTATTTAATAACAAAACATTAATCTTGTTACTTATTAGGAAGATGAATATGAGAAGAATCTTTGTGGGCATGAATTGCAAGACTCTGTATGCTAAACTTTTGAATTTGGTTAATGAATCCACTGTTGTCAGTCGATAATTTGGGGGCTTGGACGATCAAAGGCCCGAGTCTTGCAATTGATATTAGATGTACTTGATTTGTACGTTGAAGCCTCTTAAATTTGCTTTCAGTTTAATAGATCGATAAAACAAATGCCACCTCATATTGCAGCAAATATCGCTACAGATTAGGGATTGTTTGGTAACTTAAGAAACTGTAAGTCGCTTTATCGTGTTATGTTTGATTTTAAGCAAACATTATGCTCTTTTTAAGTTACTTTTTGGTAGGGCTTTTGATCCTGTATTACGCCAAGTCTATCCTCCTATATTCTTTTCCTTTGGCAAAAGGAACTTTATTCAAAGTATTTCAAACCTCAACAAAAGTGAAACAGAAGGAAGAAATATTTGAATTGAGAAAGTTTCAAATATATGACCAATTTAAACTTTAAAGTGATCAAATTCGAAACAAATTGTATTTGAAAACATGTTCTAGCATTTTAGATCAAAACAATGACTCAAAGGAGATTACTGATGAGGACTCTTGTTAATTGGCTGATCCCCATAAATGATGCACTAGGCAAAACTTTGGGATGAGAACAATGTTGATCGATTGATTGAGCCAAAAGATCAATTGCATTAAGCAAAACTTTGATTCCAAGTCCTGATAGAATTGGTTTTATTTTAATAATGTCCCAAATAAGATATCATAAAGGTAAAAGGGCTAATGGTCTAAAGGTATTGAGGTGACACTTTAATCATGTGATTATGAGTTTAAGTTTTTAGGTTGGATTTGTGAACAAATATATATATTCGTGACAGGTGTGTGCAAATTATTGTGTTTTTAGAAAAAAAAACAAAGATGTCTTTTATAATAACTTACTTGAGAAAAAAAACTTCATTATCCACCTACTCCAGTGTAAAGCTATTGCCTCGCCTCAACTCAGGAAAAGAGTCTTTCCAAAACATATGTCCCCATTCTTGCTTTCTATCTTTCTAATGTCGTGTTCCGCTACGAAGAATTGACGAAATTTAAATCTTGCGATTGTTTGATGCAATCCTCATCCTACAACTAGTCATCATCCTCCGATTTGGTTGCTTTTTCTACCTTTTATGGCCCAGATACTAACACATTTGCAGAAGTCAGAGCTCCCCTTTTTGGTCTGATGTTTTGTTACATATTAGGCTACTCCAAAGGAGTAGTGGAGAGTGAAAAAAAAAGATTGATAGCATCCGTGGAGGTGCACTCGAGCCCTGATACATTTTCGGTGCCATGGAGCTAGACCAGTGAGCTATTAAACTTTCTTCAAAGGATTGTTCCAGTAAGAGTGAATCGTCTAAGATGAGCTAGAAAGACAACACACAAGTGAAAATCTGTCTTGTTCTCTTTCCTATCATCTTCATCACACAAAATAAAAGCTTCCAAATGTTAATAATTCAGTCAAAAGCTAAGACTTAAAAAAAAAGTTAATTTATTTTTAAGTTGATTTATCAAGCATATGTGACGTGAAAAATGATGAATAGACGTAACTAAATAGATCTAATTTTTTTTTTTAACACAGTGAGCATGACACGTATAAAATTAGAAGGGAGAAATATCACTACTAACTAAATATCGTATTATAGGTAAAGTTTGTCGAAATAAAATAGAGGGACCAAATATGTAAAATCGCCTATCCAAGATCAAGGTTTTCATTTCCCTCCTTATCCCTCATCACAAAAGCAACTCAATGCCACCAACAAAAATATCCCCCAACAGTCAACAAATTCACGGAACAATCACCCTCTACAATCTTCACAATCACCACCTACAAACATTTTACTCAATCTCATTCCCAAAATCCTAAAACCCTAACCCTAATTTTCAACACCACAATTTAAAATGGACGTCGCTTATCTACAACAAACCAAATGTATATTCGATTTCAATCAAACTCACCGTTCATCTAACCTTCGCCATGTTACCCTTCTTTCTACGGTTCCAATATCAAATTCGAGAAATTATAATGCTCGTAGTTCGTTCCAGTTGCGGAATCGAAACATTTGTTTAGCTTCGAGTTCCGAAACACTTGTTGCTAGTAAGAAAGATAAGGAGTTTGATAAGGAAAAACAAGAAGAAGAGGATTTGAAATCATGGATGCATAATAATGGTTTGCCGCCGTGTAAAGTTGTGTTGAAAGAACGGCAAGCGTATGATTCTCGACATCCGTCTATTCATTATGTTGCTGCTAGTGAGGATTTACAGGTTGATGTACTGGATTGTTTTGGTTTCTTTTGATGGTTGAAGGGCGGTTTATTTGATGATGATACGGTTTGTTGAATTGTGTAGGCAGGTGAGATTGTATTTTCAGTTCCGAATTCGTTGGTTGTGACACTTGAGAGAGTGTTGGGGAACGAGACTATTGGTAAGACGTGTGTATGTTATGGCATTGTTAATTGATCTACTCTATTTAGTAAATTAGGCAAGTATAACTTAGATGCCTCAATTTAGTAAAGGATGATTTAGATGCCTCATTTGTTTGATTTAGATTGCTCATTAGAATTGGTTATACTCCGTCTTATTATTGCATTTTGGTAATGTAGATAATTAATTTTGAGTGGTTGGATTGAGGAAAACTGATTATGATTATCTGCTTACTTGAGGGTAAAATAATTAGCTTTGTAGTCAGTTTCAGAATTGCTTGTTCAAACTGGTTATCAGATAGCATATCAAAACACTATGTTGCATTGTGATTTGTTACAGTTGTGATTCTTATTAGGTCAAAATCATAAGCAGTTTAATAACCACTTCCAAACACCCCCTAATTTTGGTTTTCTAGTAACAGAGTACATAGCATTTCATCTACTACTACCTTCAATTGTAGCATAAACAGAAAATAGAAAAAAGTAGATCCCATCAAAGAAACAAAAATGATTGCTGAGATGCTAGTTTAGATGCATAGAATCCTTAAGCAACTTGGTGTCAAAGTCCATGAATATATGATGGCTACCACTTGTTCTATTCTTTGCGACTAACATCGTTCTGTTCTATAGATGGTCATTCTGACTATGACTTTCTTCCTGATCTTTATTGCAGCGGAACTGCTAACTACGAATAAGTTATCAGAGTTAGCTTGCCTTGCATTATATCTAATGTATGAGAAAAAACAAGGAAAAGAGAGTTTCTGGTATCCGTATATAAAAGAGCTTGATCGTCAGCGTGGTAGGGGTCAGCTATCTGTTGAATCCCCACTCTTGTGGTCTGAATCTGAACTGAATTATCTGACAGGCAGTCCTGTTAAGGTAATTGTTCTTATTATAAATTTAATTTAAAGGGTTTATAAGCAAACACGCATGCATCGCAAGAAACCTTTTACACAAGGCGATAAAAGGGTTATGACTTCAACTAGTTGAATATACATCACTATGCTGTATCAGGCTGAAGTTCTTGAAAGAGCAGATGGCATCAGAAAAGAGTATAACGAGCTTGACACCGTGTGGTTTATGGCTGGATCCCTATTTCAGGTGTTTTCTCCTTGTTTATTTTGATGATTTCTGTTTGTATTTGATTGGAGCAATCTGCCTTACAAATTAGCATGGAATGGTTTTGGTACTTTGGGTTTGCTTTTGGTTCTTTAGTTCTTAATTCCTTATATGGCTGATTACTGTAGTTTGCTTTTCGTTTCTTTATTGAGCAGCAATACCCATTTGATATCCCTACAGAGGCCTTTTCATTTGAGATATTCAAACAAGCTTTTGTTGCAGTCCAATCATGTGTTGTGCATTTGCAGGTTTGTCCTTTCATCTAATAACACTTGGTTGTCCTTTTATTTTCGTGAGGTATATACATTTTAAAATCTATATTTCTCTAGTATAGAAGAATAATGGTCATTATTTTTGTTGCCATTACATGTAACTTTGTATAACCATGTAATGGTCGTAAAATGGTAGCTTCATAAGGCCGTGTTGAAGTTTCCTTATTGAGATAAACTACTTGCTTAGGACAAGAACAATATTGAATATCTAGCTCAATCTAGAATTTGAATGTTTGTAACTGTATTATTTAACATAAAGGAAGTAAATGCAATGATGTCAAAGTTTCTGTCTACCATCCTTTTTATCCACTTACACTTCTCTTTCAATGTGCAATGCTTGCTTTAAAAATTCAGAATGTCAGTTTGGCACGAAGGTTTGCATTGGTTCCTCTTGGACCTCCTCTCTTGGCCTATAGGAGCAACTGCAAAGCAATGTTAACAGCTGTAGATGGAGCTGTCCAGTTGGTTGTTGATCGCCCATACATAGCTGGACAATCTATTGTAGTATGGTATGTTATCTTCTTCCTTATAGACTATAACGCAAAATGTAACTTCAGACGCTACTGCATTATTGTATCTGCAGTCATCACTGTTAATTTGTTATAAACATTACTGTTATATTAGTAAATCAGCCCGTTAATCAGTTGAAGTATCACTTCCTCCTTTCTTTTGTGTCTACATGTAGATATATTAACAAGGTCTCAAATTCACCTTTTGATTTACACTTTTCATTCTTGGACTTTTCATACTGTCTGAAGTGGAGTGTATGCCATTGGGAGGGAGGTGTTCATTAGGGTACCAGTCTTCTCTCTAATTTCAAAGATCATATGCTATAAAAACATCAAAGATGGGCCTTTGCATTTATGTAGTGAAATTGTAGAAGTTATTGTACACTAGCTTTGCATATCATACTCAGTGGGTACTATATGAAGGACATTCAAGTTACTTGTAATGTAATTAAAACAGTGTTGAATATCTATATTCTGTACTGGGCTGTTTTTAAAGGGCTGACATGTAATGTCAAGGCACAGTGTTGATATTCATCATACAAATGTTCTGTAGGTGTGGGCCACAACCTAACTCGAAACTGCTAATTAATTATGGTTTTGTCGATGAAGATAACTCTTATGACCGCTTGGTGGTTGAGGTGAAATTTGATTATTTGTACTTTTCATATCTTCATTAAAAACTATAACTGTATGCTTAACTTTTATCTCACTTCTCTTGCTTCCAGGCAGCATTGAATACAGAGGATCCTCAGTATCAAGACAAGAGATTAGTTGCTCAGCGACATGGAAAGTTGACCATACAAACCTTCCAGGCATAAGTTATTCTTAGTTACACTTTGTAATTAGTTATGTTATGGATGGGTGTTCGATATTGACTACATTTTATCTTGCTCTAGGTTAAAGTGGGGAAGGAACGAGAAAGCGTTGTAGATATGATTCCATATATGAGGTTAGGTTATGTTTCAGATCCTTTAGAGATGGACTCCGTTATAACTTCTCAGGGTCCAGGATGTCCGGTAAGTCCATCTGGTAGAAATATGTTAACTATCAGATTAAAAGGTCAGCATCTTTATTATCTTTTTATGATGTTATAGGTAAGCCCTTGTATGGAACATGCAGTTTTGGACCAACTAGCTACTTATTTCAGAGAAAGACTAGCAGATTATCCAACTACTCTAAGTGAAGATGAAGCCTTGGTAATTATTTGTTTCTTTCACGTTTAGATTTTCATACCTAGGGGTTTAAAATGGACGGGTTGGGTAATGGGTCAAAATGTGTGTGGGTCAAAGTAGGAAGTCTTGTGCTAATTAAAATGGCTCAGATCTGGTCAGCCCAACCTACAAAATTTTTATTCTTTCTTTTAATTTCATAAATAGTGGGAGTCCTAATAAGATGGTTTAGGAGGTGTTATCTATTTGAATACATTTTGGACAACTTTCGACCCATTTCAGCAGTTACCCTTATGGTTAGATACTTAGATCTTTTATCTGTATCTGTGCCATGATTGACATAAAGTCGACGCATTTGTATATAGATGGGCGCAAATTGCCAACTTTAATCCTACCTTACCTTTGGATCCTAGCATTAACCAATTTGCTTTTGGGCATTTCAGTTGGCTGAATGTGATATTGATCCTAAGAAACGAGTTGCCACAAAGCTCATCAGTTGTGAGAAGAAAATACTAAGCAAATGCTTGGAGGCAACTATTGATCTGATAAACCAATTACCAGATCTCTCTTCATCTCCATGCCCGGCTCCTTATGCTCCTCTACTAAGATGAAATGGATGCAGGATGTTGGATTCTACACGATCTTCATATATTTTCGGAACCTTGTGGCTTTGGATGATCCCTGCAGCACTACTTGCCCTCGGTCAGTTAAGTTGTTTGTATGCTCTTGGATTGGGTGATCTCTTTTTTCCATTTCCATTGGTTACACCTAATCTTCAGATTAGCATGGAAAAACTTAAATTTCCTGGGCATCCTGTTGTCAAATGCCACTTGCTGCTGCCGAGTGCGAGATATTGCTATTTGATTTGTTGTATAAACGAGAACTTGACTCTTGTACAGTTTTTGGACCAAAAATGCTGATAAAAATTGAATCTAATTGTTCATTTTTGATTGCATTGTTTAAAGCAAGCTAGGAACTATATACCAAACTTGTCTACTATCAAAATACAAAGAGACTTCTTTTCTTGATTGAAACTTTTCTAAAAGTAAAAAGCACAAGTGAAACAACAAAAGTGAATATATCTGAATATTATTAAGTCATACACACCAAAAAGCCAAAAAATATGTAAACTAGAATTTGCTACACATTCAATCAACATAGCAATGAACTTACGTGCGGATAGTTTTCTTTTTATAAAATGATTAATGATTCACTAACAGTTTATAAGTAATCTCGAGAGGATCTTGACCATATGGACAAGTCCTACAACATTACTCATAGAGACTCGCATCATGCAACCTTTGAGATGGGATCGCAATGAGTGGTTTGCTTTTCTTTAGCGTAATGCCAAATCTTTCAGAAAGGTCATCTTGTTCACCTTGGGGCAGACTCCAGTCAAAAGAGTGCAAGAGTGAAGCCAAGATAAACATTTGCATTTTCTCGGCCAATGAAATACCTGGACACATTCTTCTCCCTGATCCAAATGGGATGAACTTCATATTGTTTCCATTATAATCACATTTCTCTGTACCTTTGTAACTGAAGAACCTCTCGGGATTGAAATCCAACGGATTTTCCCAGTACTGAGGATCCCTATGGATGGACCAAACATTCAGAAAGAGGTTAGTACCTTTTGGGATGGTGTATCCACCTACCATGCAATCTTGACTTGGAACCCGCGGCATTAGGAGAGGGCCTACAGGATGTAACCGTATGGTTTCCTTAACAGTTGCTTCTAGGTATTGTAATTTCACGAGATGATGTTCTTCAACAATATTGTTCACTCCTACAATATCTTCCAATTCTTCTTGAATCCTTTTCATAACCTTACGATCTTTGATAATCTCCGCCATTGCCCATTCTATGAGCGTTGTAGTTGTTTCTGTTCCTCCAACCATAGCATCCTGATATAACAAAGTTTAACTATTTTAATGGTCGAAGTTTGAAATCTAAATGTACATTATAAAAAGACTAAACTCAAAATCTAAAGATGTGGCGTCTTCTGAATTGTCATTTTGTATCGTATTCTGTATATTTATATGATATGCAGACTGTATAATTGTATGACTCGATCTTTGTTATAGAATTAAAATTAATGAAGCTTATTAACTACCATGAGAAGCGCCTTTATTTGGGTGATGTTTAGTGATGTTGCATCATTTTTGTCCTCAACCTCCAATAAGACCTGTAAGAAATCTTTCCTTCTTGCATCCCCAAATCCACCCTCTAACACTTTTGAGTTAGATTTGACTCTATCTTCAATTATTTTAGCAAAAATGCGATCCAACCTTATAGTTAGCTTCTTCATGCCCCGCTCGACACCTTGTAGATCAAACCAACCAAGAATAGGGAAGAAATCAGAAAAATTCGGTTGTCCGAGATACTCAATTATCTTCGAAACCACCATCTGCAACTCAGTTTCAAGATTGCTATCTTCTACCCCTTCAGCCCATGAGTTACCCCAAACCATTCTTTTTATGACGTTCGCCTCTGTCAAGAAAGAAATATCGCTAATGTTGACTGCTGTACCAGTTTTACTAAAAACATCCTTGACAGTTTTTCGAACTTCATCCTTTCGGAAAGAAGCACAAGTTTCAAGATTCTTGTTGCTTAAAACCTCCTGAACAAATATCTTACGAAGCTTACGCCAGTTTGAATTGTTCTGGCCAAATGTTATATCTTGACCTCCGTAACTAAATACAGAGCCAGCAATTGTTACGTTACGGTTAGCAAAGACATCATCTTGATTACGTACAACCTCTTTTACTAATTCTGGGGTGTTTATCACAACTTGAAGTTTATTTCCGATATAAAATTTGAATATAGGGCCGTAAGTGTGAGCCATGTTGGTGAACTGTTTGTGCAAGTCGGGACTAAGAAATGGGAGATACCCAACAATTGGCAAGGAACGTGGACCTGGTGGCAGTGGCGGTGAGGTGCTCATCGACAATCTCAACCTGTACCATAGAATAGCAGATATGATCACTACAGAAATGGTGACAAGCAGTATGGCCGGAGTAAAATCGTATTTGATGTTAGTCATCACTTCCCACCACCATAATCCATGACGGCTTTGTTGTTCCATTTTGGATAACCGAAAATTTGAGTACAATGATACAAGTCTGAATGTTACTCCTTTTCACCAACCTAAAACTCTCTTCAATTATTGGGTTAAGTATGTTAATATATACTGAGATATGGATGAATTCCTTGCATCTACTTATAATCGTCTCTAATATATGTACTTGATATTAATAAAAGCATAGATTAATTTACTGTATTTAACCGGGTATGATAGGTAATTTTAAAATTCCAGACGCTTTTTTCATCTGACGACAATTTTTAGGTGACACTTTTTCAGACGATATTTTATGTGTTGACGTTGATATCGATACAACATATAATCTTAATATAATTATTTATTATTATAATTATAAAGATTAAAAGTAAATAGAGACGATATTTTGTATAGGTCACCCGATACATTATGTGTGTTTTTGAAAGTTAATTTCGTTCAATAGAGACGATTAAAGGGGAATACATATATAAAGATTTGTTCATAATTTGATACATTTCGAGAGAATAAATTCTTTTAATCGTTCATATATTATATTATTTATTATCATAATTATAAAGATTCATCCATTCATTTTATCTGTATTCACTGACAAGAGATCCCATACATAAAAATTATTTATTACTATAATTATTATAATTACAACTAGAAGAGTAATAGATAGAGGCACAATATGATGTATAGATTTACTTGTTAGGGGCCAACTTTTTCGATATTTTTCAATTAGAAGTGTAGCACGGGCTTCACTTTCAGTAATTGATATACTAAACCCAATAGAACAATCTTTTAATCTGCTTATACCTCCACATGGAAATTTTTAACTTCTGACATTTGTAACTAAATGAGTCCATGGGAATTAATGAGTTTGAAACTCAAATTTTAAGCTCATTTGTAACAAGAGTCAACATCAACTATGCTAAGCTCAATTTTAAAGAATTGTTAAAGTTAGTAAATGAGCCTGCTAGGAATTTAATCGTTCCTTTTATTCGACTCATGTCCCTAATCATATCAGGAATTTGTAACTAACCATGCAGATTTTCAAGTTCCTAGATTAACCTCCAAGGTTTTCAATCATGTTATTAAACCTGATGAGGCACCCATTTCTGCATCTATGCAGCACTAGATGGATCATACTTATGGTGCTATTTCCCAGAGTGAAGACAATAATTCTGGTAATGGTGGAGTTTCTGGTGACACAGATTCAACTCCTAGTGGCGGATGTAGTGCACAAAGAGTTTGTGAGCAAAGACTCAACTTCTGTCTCTACAAACTCACAAGCTCAAACCACAAATTCAAGTAAATCTGTTGGTCCACCTTCTAATAAGGACACAAGCATGGATTCTAACTTAGAGGACATGAGTAAGGGTGACCCAACCTACTTTATCCAATCCTCATCCACAGAAAAAACAACAATATCAAACCCCAAATAAATGAAGTACAAATGGAATCATCCTCCATGGAACAAGATGTCCATGAGACACCTTTTAGTGATGTAGATCATTCTATCTCTTCTGTGCTAGAGAGTGATGTGCAAATGACTACCCACATAACCCAACCTCAACCTAGTGTAGCTAACTTGGATCACCATGCTACTGCTACTGCACAGACACATGCAGAAAGCATAGAAGATGATGATCTAATCCTTGGCTTAATTACCCCGATCATAGCTCCACTACCGGTGACTATACCAATTTATACCTCAAGCTCAAGCTTGACACAGTACTCCATCTACTTTCTTACACTCTACTGCACAGGTTGTCAATGGCCTAACCATCTCTTCTTCCTCCTCATTTCTCCACCCTCCATCTTTCACCTTTTCTTACATAATCAATTTATATACTTGTTTAATCTCATATAACCATTTATAAAATATTCTAGAATTGTATTTATATCAATAATGTAAATTATTCAACTTAGCTATTATATCAAAGTAGACACTAAATTATATATATATTTTTTGTAATCACTTAAACATAATTGTGTGATATGTATTAATTAGCCCTTAGGATATATACGTACCATGATCAAATATATATGTAGGTTATGATAATATGTATACATTTGATGATTGTTCTACATATTTAAATATTTAAATCATTAAGACATTAACCCATTCTAAATAAAACTATAAAAGTGTTATTTTTCTAATTCGAAATGTTTAAATCGACAAGTTCTTTTATGACCATATAAATAAGTATTTATTTTATATCTGGAGGACACATATAAAGTCAACTATAGTGAATTTGTATGGTGTTGCAATTGAAATTATTGAGATGTTATCATAAATATGTGCAAAAAGTAAATATATTCAGTTTAGAATAACAAGTATATAGAATATAAAAAATATATTTGAATTTTTTTTTCCACTACGTTATATGTTTTATTAGGATGTTTATTATATAACTTTTTGTCCAATATCAATATTGAAATAATTTAAATTCACCGTTGTATATTAATACAATGAGTTATTTACACGTTGACATTAACTGACAACTATTCATGTTTATCACTTTGTGAAAATTAAAGTCAAACCATTTCACAAATTAAAGTCAAACCATTGTTTTTCTATTCTACTATTATTATTTTCAGGAAACTTTTAGTTTATGATCCAATTCGTAATGGGTAAAGAGAATACGATCAAAGATATATTATATGATGATTATGTTCATGACAAACTTTTCTATTTTTTTTTAATTTTTTTTTGACATAACTGTTTTATCTATGAATTACATAAAAATAATTAACTTTTTAATACAACGATGGATCACACGGGTAATGATTAATTATGTATTACGAATCAATTCATTATGAAATAATGATCAATATTCATTCTCGACCAATGTATACGTTCAATTTTATCTTTATGTAGTAAACAATTACAATTATTTACTAATATTGATCGATTGACTAAGCACTCGTCGAAGCTTATTATATCTAGCCTTAATACGTGATCAATGTAATCTTTTATATTTATCTACTTAAAAAATTATTTTCATTCATCTTTTTGATTCGATACTAGCAGTTTCTTACAAGCCTTAATACTTGCTTACCCGACACTTTAAAATTATATCTTCTATTGCAGCCGTTTGTTATTGGATTCCTAAATCATATTCTCTTTGTTTCAAAATTTAATGTTCCCTTACTATTTTAGTTTGTCCTCAAAGAAATAAAATCTCCTTATGTCAACTCAAATTATCCTCATTAATTATTTTCTAACATTCATTTTAGAAAAATATGTTGAAAAAGTCCCCAACTTATATGGGTGACAATAACATATATATACCAAACATCATAAATGAAATGAAGTTAAAACAAAAATGAATGACTTTAATAAATGGTTTTAAGAACTGGATTATTTGAAGATTGTTAAAAAGTAAAGAATAGAGAACAAATAAAATTGTTTTATTTCATTCAAAATTTTAGTTTCATTTGTATTTTTTAAAATAAAATATCTCACAAACGATATTGTAAGAAATTATAAAATTTACATATTAGCAATCAACTTATTTTTCTTTTCGATTATAAATCCCACAACCTATACTTTCGATATTTTTTTCATTGTTTTGTCGGGTCTTAAAAAATGCATTGCATATAATTACATGTGATTTTGTGTATGATTACATGTAATTTATGATAAAAATTTAAAATTGATACGTAATTATATATTATATATTAATATAATATGTTAATTATCTTATGATTACAATCTAATATATATTTAAATTAATAATTATAAATAAAATCTGAAAAATTACATTTATTTTCACTCTTAATTATGATTGATTAATGAATTTGATTTTAAATATGACACTTTAGATTTAGACTAAAAGAATTCTTATACTATCAACGTAATTCAAATAGACTTACAAACACAATCTATCATCTACGTATAATATATCAGAAAAATAGAAAAGGTATTTGCAATATAATTAGACCCAGCTATATTGCCAAAGTCAACCTAAAAGAAACCCATAACTCAATACAAGGGAAGACAACTAATTATTATTATTATAAATTCTATCTATAAATATTTACAAAATTAATTATTGAATTACCTAATCCTAGACTTAAATTAGATGCCAATTACTGACAAGAAACATTTACGATACACGCACAATAAAATAAAATTCATCAAAATACATCAAAAATATATCAAATATAAAAATATAACTTTCAAATAATAAAATTGTAAAAACTACCCTCCCCACAAAATACGTAAATATATACACGTAATACACAAATTCGTATTGCGTGCGCCTATTTCTGTGACCTATCCAACAGATAGGGTGCTTCTGTCATGTGATGTTGTAAGTTATCCGTTGGGTAGGCATACCCTATCCGGCAGACAGCGGGCAATGGGTCGAATTTCTCCTTTTAAACCTAAATATTTCTCACTAAACCCTCACCAAATCAATACATTTAGTTTTTTCTCAACTTTGTCTCTCTACTTGTGGCGATTTCATCTCGGTTATTCCACAATTTCTTGTTAGTTTCATCTTCAAATCCATGGTATGATTATGTAACTCACTACCCTTTTAACTTTCCACATCATTTAGAGTTTTTTCATAATGCTTTGTGGGCTAGTTAGGGTTTTACATGAGTAGTACCATTAATCATTAGGGTTTTGTTCTCTTATGATTGTTATGTTTAATTCATGCTTAATTTTCGATTTTCATGGTTGAGTTTGTGGTAATTGGGGGGTTTTAACCTAATTTTGATCTCATGATGATTGTTTAGGATAATATGTGATAAAATTAGCATTTTTATTGGAATACTCATGATTACCAGTTGTCGTGTTCTTCGAATTGGTTAGGGAGTTAAACCGCGAAATGTGTGTGAATTGGTCACGATAAATGTTCACAATGTTGTGTTTGCTAGTAGATACTTGCTCAATTCCTAATTTATGTGCACTGTGGAGCATATTCTGGGTGTTAAAATGAGCTTAGTATTAATACTTTTGAGTTTAGTGTTGATAAATGTTAGCTTTCTTTTTACTGCTCATATATATATATATATATATATATATCTTTTTTTTTTCTTTTTTGTGTGGAGAATAGCGCTAAGAGGAGATGATGGGCTCTCTTTTCTCCCAATTTTCGTATTGATTACTCGTGATATGATGAGACTCCCTATTCGTTTGGAGCAGGATCAACATCACATCCTTCCTCTTCTCAACATCCATACTCACATGTCGGTGGCTCTCCCGATTTAGGCCCATATGTTCCCCCTAACGACCAATAAATTTAATAGTTAATTGTAATTGGTTAACTTGTTAGGTTTATACTATAAATAACTTTTGTATGAATTTATTAATTGATTGTAATTGGTTAATTGATTATGACTTAACTTGTTAATTGCTTAACTTGAACAGAAGGCACCTACCGGCGGATAGGGTACAAAAGCAAGATTTTCTGGAACATGCAACTCGAAATCCGCAATTTTGTGACTTACGTGTTCTTGTAGATAATTATTTGGATAAAATACCTTATCTTAAAAATCCAGTTTGGATAAGATTTTTTGGATTTTTAAATATTTTCTTGATATTTTCGAGTAGAATATCTTCTTAAACCATTCCATTTCATAAGTATTTTTCACCAAAAAACCTTAATTCTCCGAATCATACCAACCTTATCGAAATTCATATCTATTTTATTGTAATCGGGATTTTGTTGAAGACCTTCAAGGTTCAAAAGTTGTAAGCTTTTGTTGTAATATTTATTTTGATCTTTTAAGCAAAAAATGACTCAAATAAATGATAAGTTTAAGGTTTATGTTTGTTCTGGAGGTCATTCTGAATCTATTAACGACGTGCCAATATATATGTCAATAGATTGCACAAGATTTATTTTAAAACCTCCCGCAGCACTAGAAAAGCCAATTTCATACAAAACTTTGTTAAATACAACTTTAAGAAAATCAGGATTAGCATTTGATAGTGATATTCATATGAAATATAGGGTGGATCAGTTTATCATAGATATAATTGATGACGTTGATGATCTTAAGAAACTTTTGACTCATGCGATTAATAATGCTCCCATAAAATTGTTGATAGTCTAAGAAATGTTACGGGTATGAGTAGCAATCAACTTAGTGGTAGTGGTAGTTTTCAACATCACTTTGAAGAACTATAAACCCATGAGTATAACTAATCACCTCAAAATCAACAATACCAAATGAATCCTCAATATCAAATTTCATTTCCTTATCCACCACCATATTATTTATCATATCCAGAGTATCATTACCATGTCGCTCAACAGAACCCACATGAAAACAACCAAAACAAACATTTTAGGGTAGAAGAAGTAACCGAGGAAGTTGCTTGCAACTTATCATTTCCTCAGGCCACCCCGGATCATCATGATTATTCGACTTGTCATGCGGAGGATCCAAATGTTGAACATTATGGGGAAGAAAGTGTCAATCCACAAAAGACATTTGACAATCCGTTTGAAAATTATATTGTTTCTAACGACGAGCATGAGGCAAATAAGGAGGATGATGAAACTGACAACCCATTACCGCAACCAAAAAAGCGAGATGATAAATTCTGGAATATGCCGCCAATTTTGTCAAAAAATGAACACGATAGTATAAAATGACTGGTTACCATGTATGAACCCTCTTATCGGGTAAAACTTGGACAAGTTTTGGAAAGTAAAAAGGACTTGAAGCTTCAGTTGGAAACCAACTATCTCGAAGAGAGTTTTATAACTAGGTTAAAGCATTCAGACAAGATTTGTATGTTGTAAAATGTGCCATGTCTAATTGTGATTTGAAATTATGTGCACGCAAAATCCTGCATAGATTTCGGGTTTTCTTGAAACACCTGTAGAAAATATGGGTTTTGACAATGGGGTTGATACTGATGAGGATGGAATACTTTCTAAATTTTTAGTAGTTTGCTAGAGAATAGCTCGTTCTTGTTCAAAAATATTTTGTTGAGTGGTTATTTGTTTTTCCAAATTAAAGATTTTATTTTCCAAAATTAAGTTTTGAATATAAATCTTTGTAGTAACCACTTGTTCCAAAATATTGTTTTGTTTAGAAATTGGTTTCAAGTAGCTTGGAAAATAGTCCTTGAAAAGTGGTACTTTCCGTGATCCATAGCTCTTACATTTTCTGATAATCAAATGAAATTGAGCTTTATCTTCTCTTGCTTTATTAAACCTCTTAATTTCTTCCTCTTCATTTGTTATTTTTTGAAAATTCATTTTTACAGTACTTCCCATGTAATTCTAATCATACAAGGAGGGTACTTTAGAACAAGCTTTCTTAAAATAATAGGGTTATCAAAATCTATCCCTTCCCTTGGATTATAAAAATTTGATATCTTTAAATTTATTTAAGAAAATTGTCTATTCAGTATGACTATGTTGTAACAATATATCTTTAATTCCTTTTATCTTTTGAACGAGTCTTTATTCTCTTCTTTTGCCTAAGTATGCAGTCGAGAGGTAAGCTTTCCAACGTGTTCGGATTCATCAAGTTTAGATGCTAACTGAAAGTATTCTTTGTGAAAAGATTTCTTTTGAATTTCAAGTTTCTCATACATACATTTGTAATCGTTCTTGTGTGTTTGTAAAATATCTTTTTCTCGATTCACAGTTTTTAATACTTCAAGATTAACTTTCAGTTCCCTTTTCAGGTGATTAACCTTTTCTTTTTCTGAGTTTAATTGGTGTTGACACTCAGTTAGAACTTTAGAATGTACCTTAGATTGTGCCTCAATTTGAGTTTCAAGAAGCTTGACTTGATCCAAAGCATTGGACTTTTCAGCTGACAACTTAACTAGTTGAGCATGTTCTTCCCTATATTTCTCTTCCCAATTTCCATAACCACTTTCTTGGCTTTATTTTTCCGTGCAATGAGCATCTCTTTCTCATAATACTCAGATGTTTTTAGAATATTTGTTGTTGAACGCTTTATCTTTTGCAAAGATGAAGATCTTAATTTAGAATACTTCTTGTCCAATTGTTGAGATTTTGTAATATGTTCACACTCTTTCACTATTGCCCTGTAATCTTCATCGGATTCGCCCTCAATTCCGTCTCTCGACATCATAAAACGTGTTGCTTGAATGGATCTTTAAAGATTCAAGATTTGACGTTTTAAAGAATCCTTTCTTTTAAGGAAAACGTTAACCAAAAATTTTAAATTTGTCCGAATGAATCTTCCCTCTAAAATTTGTTGAAAACTTTCTCGAGTAAAATGAAAATTTTCTCAAACCAAAATTATCCAATAGTATGTTTAAATTCAAATTTTGGTAATCGATAAATTTTCACTCCAAAAATTATTCAATGTCCAAATGAGATTTTTTTTTTTTTAATAAATCTAGCAAAAATTTTCTAATGACTCTCTTGCTAGAAGTGTCGCCTATTGTTTCAGAAACGTCACTAAGAACTTTCGCCCGAATAAAAAATGTCGCCTAAGATTAGAAGTGTCGCCTGGAATAGTGTCGCCTGGAATAGTGTCGCCTTGTAACAGAAAGTCTCACTTCAAGTGTCGCTTGAAGAACAACAGTGTCGCCCCAAACGCTGAAAACTCAGAAACTAAAAATTCTAAAGTGTTTGATCACTTATCCGTCAAATTTGTGATTTGAACATTCATAGAACATAAAATTTGTCTAATAAAGTCCAATTCAACCTTTAAATCGTGCAAACAAGCAGAATCAGAATTCTAATCTAATAACTTCAAATACCCATTTTCTTGCATTTCTTTAATTCGTTGCATTCAGGACTGTAATGGATCAAATTGAGATTCAATTCTTGTTCCTTGATCAATACACTTCAATTTTATCGGATCACTTTCACAAAAACAAAGTCAAATCTATGAATTTGATCTTGAAATCACAAACAGTTGACCAGTTGACTTTTTGGATGAACATAATTGACGAACTTTCTGTGATTTTGTTTCGTTTATCTTCAAATCTTCAACCTCTCTAGCTCTGATACCAATTGTAAATGAAATATTCAAGCAATTCGTACTATGAATGTATGATAATTGAGAGAGTTTGCTTAGAATAATTTTTCTATTAAGTGTTATTATGATTTTACAATCCAAGTCCTTAGATAAGTAACCCTAGCTATCCCTATTTATAGTATGAGAGCTAGTTAGATGATTAAGTACACTAGCAAGGTTTACAATCTATATTTTAATTTCAAACAATGTCATGCTACAAGGATGAGATATGCTTAAATGACATCAAACAATACCGAGTCTATTAACGTGGTAAGCAAGCATGCACGAAATCTCACTATCATAATGCTCTTGGAGTTTTTCGAGCTTATGTGAAACAGTAATACTTCAAGCATCGTGCCACTAGAATAGAACTTACAATATCTCTCACACCGTATGCGGACCATAAGATTGGAAAAAGAGTGAACAAATTGTTACGCTAGCAAGTAAATCCAGTCACAAACAAGAGTTTTGAGGTGCGGGATGGCAACAAGGAAAAAAGAAGAAAAAAATGTAGTCGGTATAACAAATACGAATACACTCGAACCACCTGCGTGGCCATTGAGGATAGAACAAACGAGTATAGCAGATCAAGATCCCAATCCACCTCAATAAAATCAAAAGTTAACGTCGAATCAGAGGCGTCTCAATCAACCCAAGGTTTTCCAAATTTACATTTGAGTCACCTTTGAATGTATTATAATGAAAACATTTATATATTGTATTGAAAATACTTAAGTTAATGAAGGACAAAATGACATAAAAGAAGCACCTTATCTGCCGGATAAGGTATTCCTATCCCCCAGATATATTACGGATACTAAGCACACGGAATTATGTGCACCTATTTGTGTATTGTGTGGGAAGAATTTTTTCTTTGCAATTTCATTTTTTGAAGGGTATATTTCTATATTTAATATTTTTTTAGTGTAGTTTATTTTCCTGCAGTAAACTAAGCTAATCTAGTGAAAATCTTTCTTTCCAAAACATTGAAATGAGACATTGAGGCTTCATGAGTCAAAAGTGTGTGCGTCCACGTCACCCAATTTCCATTTTTTTCCCGCCCATATTTGAAGCGACGCATACACTACGTATATACAATCACCGATGACAATTTTTATTGTTTTTAATTAATATTCAAACTCAATACATTGTGACTCACAAATAGTGTTCAAAATATTTTCTTATATAAAATAGAAAGGTATCTTACATAAGCATTTAAATATTTGTTTAATCTCATATAACCATTTATAAAATATTCTAGAATTGTATTTATATTAATAATATAAATTATTCAACTTAGCTATTATATCTAAGGAGATGCTAAAATTATAAATTTTTTTTTATAATATATTAAATATAATTGTGTGATATGTATCAATTAGCCCTTAGGATATATACGTACCATGATCAAATATATACGTAATTTATGATAATATGTAAAAAGTTGATTACTATTCTACATGTTTGAATATTTGAATCATTAAGATATTAACCACTTCAAAATAAAATTGCAAAAATGTTATTTTTCTAATTCAAAATGTTTACACTGACGAGTTCTTCATTGTTACGTTCTGTACTAAACTTTAACTTTTTCTTATTGTATGGGTCTAACTTTAAAAATTTATATTGTATGAGGTAAACTTTCTTGTATATAATATTTCCTTTTTTAGCCATTTCAAAAAGGAAAGTTTCTTTTTTTCTCAAGGCCAAAAAAGGCAAGTTAACATACAATAGATAGGTTTTGAAAGTTTATCTCATACAATAGAAGTTTTTAAAGTTAGACCCATACAATAAAAAAAAATTAAAGTTGAGTGCATTACGAAACAATTATCCTCAATTTTTTATACGAATGCTTACGTCTCTTGTGACCCGATTAACAAGTATTTATTTTGTTTTTTAGGACATGTATAAAGTCAATTCTGCCGAATTAGTATGTGTTGCAATTGTAATTATTGAAACGTTATCATAAATATTTGCAAAAAGTAAATATATTAAGTTTAGAAAAACTAGTATATAGAACAAAAAGACATTTTTGCACTTTTTTGTTGTTTCACTATGTCATAAGTTTTATTTAAATTTTGCTTTATATAACATTTTTGATCGAATATCGATATTAAAATAACTTAAATTATTGTTGTATATGAATACATTAGTTTTTTTAAGTCTTGATATTTAATTATTTGTAAAAAGATAATAATTTTAAAACCAGCCGAGAAACTGAGTAAAAAGAATTTGTTATTTCAACATTAATAAACGGCTATTAATGTTTATGACTTTGAGAAAATCGAAGTCGAAGCCAAGCCTTCTCTTTCTATTCTACTATTATAATATTATGAAAATTTTATGATTTATTTTCCTCTTACATAATATGTATTTTATTAGGTAAGATTAGATATTGTTTTGTATGTTTCATATGTTAAGAAAGTTAGAATTACTCTTCTTCTTGATTTGGGGATTTACATGACATACACAATTTATTATCGATACCAATTTAATCTTTTAAATTTTACGATCCAATTCGTGCTCGGTAAAGAGCATAGGATTGAAGATATTATTATAGGATGTTTATGTTCATGAAAAACTTTTCGACTTTTTCTTTTGTGACGTCACTTTTTTTTATCTTTGGATTATGTATAAATAATTAACTTTTTAAAACAAGGGTGCATCGAACGTGTAATGATCTATTACATACTAAGAATCGATTCATTATGACATAACGATCGATATTAATCTCGATCAATGTATACGTTCAATTTTATCGTTATGTAGTAAACAACTACAATTATATATTATATTGATTGATTGACTAAGTATTCGTCCAAGTGTATTATATCAAGCCTTAATACGCTTAAACTTTTTTTAAAATTGTGTGCAAAATGAAAGTAAATATTTAATTTGGAATGGAAGGGGTAATAAAAAATATAATCTAATCAGTAAGTTAGGGACATAATATTAAATTGGGTTGCTGAATAATATGAAACTCTTGAGCGACTTTATTTTAAAGCAAGCTTTCAAGTTAGTTGGTCGAATATGAAATAAAAACTCCCAATGTCAACTCCAAACATAATCTAATGAATAAGTTACGAGGCATAATATTAAATTGGGTTGATGAATAATATGAAACTCTTGAGCGAATAGTCTTTTTAAAGCATGCTTTCAAGTTAGTTTGTCAAAAACAAAATAAAAACTTCTAATGTCAACCCAAATATTTTATACCCTCATTAATTATTTTTTAGCATTTTTTATAGCAAAAGATATTGAAAAAGTCACCGACCTATATGGGTCACACTAACATTTATACCATATATCGTAAACGAAATGAGGTTAAAATAAAAGGGAAATTGAAAAAACACCTTAAAAAAAAGTTTTAATAACTTTGCCATTAAATTTTGTTTTTTTTTTATCACGTTTTGTCCTGCTTGGGCTCTAGACGAGGGTCACAAGGTTGTCTGGTATTGCGTCTGATCATATGGTCGAGTAGGCGGGTCAAAGGAGTCATTGCGACTAGAAGCTTGCGTCTTGTGTCTGGGATCGTGTGTCTTGCGTTTGGGACCTTTCTTTTTGCGTCTGGGTTATAGTTTTGACTATATATTTGACAAGTTTTTGATACCGTGGTATGAGAACTTTTCAAACTTGATGTATATAATGTGACCCTCATACAAGATTATTATCATTTTATGTCACAAATTTAGTCAAAAACACTATTTTTTTTGTTGCCTGAAAAAAAAAACATTTTGTGACATTTCTCAGATTTTCTAAAAAATATTATGGATTTTCATTATCAGTAAAGTAGATCATCGAGTGACTGGGTCCACCAATATTACTTGTTGTTATATATTTTGAGTTATTCTTATTTTGATTATGTCATTTATTTTTAGTTGATCGATACTGAACACATTAAATAAGTTACAAATAACAATATTAAATTGGATTGCTGAATAATATGAAACTCTTAGAGCGAATATTTCTTAAAGCACGCTTTAAAGTTAGTTGGTTGAAAATGATATAAAAACTCCTAGTGTCAACTCAAAACATAATCTAATGAATAAGTTACAAGGCATACCATTAAATTGGGTTCATAAATAATATGAAACTCTTGAGCGAATATTTTTTAAAGCAAACTTTCAAGTTAGTTTGTCGAAAATGAAATAAAAACTAGTAATGTCAACTCAAATGTTTTATACCCACATTAATTATTTTCTAGCACTTTTATAGCAAAAGATATTGAAAAGTCACCGACTTATATGGGTGACAATAACAGATATACCAAACATCGTAATTGAAATGAAATTAAAACAAAAGAGAAATTAGAAAAAATACTCTTAAAAGAACAGTTTAAAAAAACTTTGCCCCTCAATAATTTTTTTAATTATATTTTGTCCCACCTAAGTGTAAGACGTGGGTCGTAAGGTTGCCTGATCTTACCTCTGATCATATGGCCGAGTATGCAGGTCACAAGGGTCCTTACAACTAGGAGTTTGCGTCTTGCGTCTTGCATCTGGGAGCTTGCGTAAAACTTTGCCCCTCAAGAATTTTTTTTATTATATTTTGTCCCACCTAGGTGTAAGACGTGGGTCGTAAGGTCGCATGATCTTACCTCTGATCATATGGCCGAGTATGCGGGTCACAAGGGTCCTTATGACTGGGAGTTTGTCTTGCATCTAGGACCTTGCGTCTTGCATCTGAGACCTTGCGTTCTAGGTCTGGTTACAATTTTAACTAAAAATGTGATAAGTTTTTGATACCGTGGTGTGGGAAATTTTCAAACTTAATGTATATAATGTGACCCTTATACAAGATTATTATCAATTTATGTCCCAAATTTACTCAAAAACACTATCATTTTTTATTGCTTGAAAATAAAAATAAAAAACATTTTGTGACATTTCTTGGGTTTTCTCGAAAACTCTAACCATTTTCATTATCGGTAAACTTGACCACCGGGTAACTGGGTCGACCAATATGACTTGTTATGTATTTTGAGTTGTACTTATTTTTGATTATGTCACTTATTTTTGGTTGACTAATATTGAACACATTATATAAATTACATCAATTAAGTGCATCAATTACATTACTTTTAAAAATACATGACATTAATTGAAAACACATTCTAATTTCAAGGGAAACTTAAATTAGCCGTTGACTGAGATGCTCTAGTCTTTACCTTTGATTATTATCTTGATGTGGATCTTGATTGGCTCAGCTCGTCTACTCTATCAAAAAGAGACCTACGACCATATCTACTAGTACCGACTTCCTTGCAACAACTACATTGTTGTTTTGATTTTCGTTTCCCTTTCTCCTCTCCTTGCGAAGGAATACGAGCACAACCAGCTGGGCGACCAGATTGCCTCTTCACAGCACAGTCTTCAGATCACCTGGATCTACCCATATTGTAGGATGACCCATTGGGTAAATAGCCTCTGCACAGGTAGCTCGATACGTCTCTTACGTGAAATACCTCACTGCATCGCAGCTAACTTTGACCTTATTAAAGTGACGTGCCATTGTGATAACGTGTCCACACAGTAAACTGGACAACTGCCATTGCATACAATTTCATGTACTTGTTTCCAAATTGTTTGTCTCATATTTTGCTCCATCTAACACCTCCACAAATCAAATTTGTGGATGGATTCCCATTCCATCTTATGGATTTTCTGTTCCTTTTCCCGATCTTGAGCTCAACATATGGTGTGACAATCTTTGTAGTCCTTCTCATGTATGATAATGTTTGTGGTACCACTATTGTACCGAAACTTGAAAATACTCTAATAACATTGTGACAAAGGAGCCTTCTTACATGTTTGGTTAACGCGTTAATAGACTCCGTGGTATTAGATGTCATTTAAGCATATCGTGTACTTGTAGCATGATACCTTGACCATCTTTCTTTCCCAACCTCTCTAAAAACCCTAGCCGAGGCTGGTAAATGTGTAGAAGTGACATCGAAATGGTGATTAAAATCCAACTCACGGTACAACTTACACATTTTCCAATTATGCCATTCAAAGTACTTGTCTTTGGAAGATTTGTGTCTCAAATTCATCAACAAATGACGAAAGAGTAGGGCATGAAATGCCTCATAAAAGACATCTAAAATAGCGGCTACAATTGAAGGGGCCCTATTGGAAACGGTAGTCAGGTTCTCAATCCCACCATCAGATTCAAGGGCATCACGTAAGTTTGCCGAAAACCACGTCCATGATAAGGCGTCTCCCTTGCCTTGATTCCATAGGCCAATGGCAAGATGCTATTCTTACCATCCATTGCTACAACAACTAAGTTAGTCCCCAAGTAACCACCTTTCAAATATGAGTCATCTATGATAATTAATGGGCGTGTATGGTTAACAAATGTGCATATCTACAAAGATAGTAAATGTTAAAATATCAATTATGAAAAGTTATACGTATTTTAAAACAAATTATAGTTACTTACAGCTGCACCAACATACATGTAACACATTACAAATCTATCTTTCTAATTCGTAGTAACATTTGTTTTGCTCCCTTCATTTTTCAGCTTTAGGTTGTGTAGGTAAAGGGGAAGCACCTAAAATGATTCTTTGACACTACCCCTTAATAACTCTATAGCATAATACTTTGCCCTCGAAGCACCTGATTTTAAAACGAGCAGACATATGAAGTTCGATTTCTTTGCCTCTATATATACATTCTTCCAAAGTCATCAACTCCTTCAAGATATGGTCAAACACTTTCATGCTTGTTATTATCAAAATTTGAGTAAGAGAACATGTGTAGACGTCAAACTTCCTAACTTGGAAGTTTTAACTATCTTTGATACGTGTTGCACTTATCTTCCAGCTTCAATTAGGCAAAAAACAATATGCTTTGTACCTTACTTGTCCGACTTCTTTGGCTTAATCTGAAAACCTTCTTCAACACACTTGGTATGCAAATCTATAAGCAACTCCTCTTTAGTTTCAAATGTTTGTCCAACTTGAACCCGATAAAGGGAGGCATATTTTCTTCTCTATCTTTTTCACACTAACAATGGAGGCATATTCCAGAATATATCTTTTTTGGCTTCTTTTATCGGTATTGGTTTGTCATATGTCTCTCTAGGATTTGGATCCTACTCCTCTTCATCATTATCATCCTCAACAACGTCATTAACAAATGGTGTTCAACATTCTTAACCGGATTGACATTTTCTTCATCAAAATGATCATAATCACGAGGATGATCATCAAGAACTTTTAGATGATATTGGGAATTATAGTGATCATGGTAAACATCCTCATGATATTGGAAATAGTTATGATCTTCTTGGGGTAGTTTAATTACCTTAAATTGTGTGTCTTGGTTGGTTTGTTTTAGATATGTGTTATTTGTTGGTAATTGTAAAGCAACATGATAATGATATTGTGAAAATGTTTAAACATATGGTGGTTGTGGTTGAAAAGGAAATGAAAATTGTGGAAATGTTTGATATTGAGAATACATTGGGTACTATTGATTTTTAGGTGGTTGGTTATACTCATGCGTTTGTAGTTGTTGAAAATGTTGTTGAAAACCACTAGTGCTAGTGTTAGGGTGATTGCTACCCATAGCCGAAACATTTCTGGGATGGTTGTAATTGTGGGTGTGGTGATGGTTGTGGATTGTGCAATCTGCTCACTAATGATAATACCACTAGATCGTCTTCCTTTTGGGACCTTCTAGTTAGTAAGAAGGTATCATTAGCAGATTCATCATCGTCATTTTGCAATATATAATCATCGTCTTCATTCAACTTATGTTTGCCTTTGTCCATAGCAAAACAAGACCCGGAGTGAGATCCAAGTATTATTCGATCGAGATTCATCCAACGGTGGAATATCATCTTCATCATCACTTTCATCATCACTCTCGGTCTATTCACATGCAAACCCCAATAACATCCTCGAATTTTGATCTTCTAGCTTCAACAAATAGCAATACCTAGGCTTTGAACTAATCGCGTTCAAGTTGTTTCTCCAATCGTAGAGTAAAACAATCAAAATTAATTATCCCCATCTAGTAAGAACTTAAATGTAAAATAAAATAAAAGATAACAAACAAACATGAAATTATTCATATCAAAAATCACATTCTTTTTGTGAGAGTCACTGTTACAAAGATCATATTAGCAATGATGTAGACTGTACACAGTAGGAATTATTGTATTCCTTGATTATTATTTATGTAACTAATAGTCCAAGACAATTATCGGTATTGTTGTCCACATAAGCACTCAACATTCAGAATTTTCAAGTGCGGTTTTAATTATTATTCACGGTTACCGCTGTAGCTTCCCCTTTCAAGATACGCTCATAACTTCCATGTAATGGGTGTAATTATTTTATTTCATCTTTAAAGTCAAATCATTTATAAATGTTCAAGTACTTTTGTACAAGATTAATTATTAAATTTGACTTGGGTTAGAGCCAAACAATCTAAAATTGAACCATTGGTGACAGGTCTGTACTTTCGTACATCAAAGCGACGTAGTTTGACTAGAGACCTTGAAAACCATATTCTTGTTTCTTGGTCTAGTTTGCTCTATGTTAAGATATACTGAATGAAACTAGGTTAACATGTTTTTGGATGTAGCAGAAGAAACACTCAGTATATTTCCCAGATGAGGTCTTTATGGTACCCAATAACATGTAGAATGATAGAATCTATCACATAAGAATTAAGACTTAACGTCATACATCCAAAGAGAGTTTTCACAAGACAATTCCCTTACTTGAGTTTATGTTTGTGCACTTAAAAACCTTATTGTTGGATACCTATCGGTACATCATATGATGAAGCTATTAGACACGTTTAGATTATGGTACATTCCACTGTGTAATACCTACCTCTTAAAGCCATACTTAATAAAGTTCTAGGCATGGGTAATGTTTTCGTCATGTCTTCGTGTCATTACAATGACACTCAAAAATTTTATAGTTTTTCAAACTTACTAAGAATACAAAAAAATAAAGATAGATAAAAGTTCTTAAGGGAGATACGTTACTCATGAATTGTCATTCCAACGATTTGGACTAACAACTCAAAACGTGATTTATCAAAAAGCTTAGCATAATGGTCAGCTAGATTATCATCTGAGAAATTTATCATCCCAGATTTGATTATGTCTCCCCCTCAGTCGCTACATCTTCTACTGAACTTGTAGCCTCTGAAGATCTTGCCTCTCCCTAATCATGTGCCTCGAGCAATCGCTATCAACATACCACCAGTAAATAGTTTGTCTGATCAACTCCTGCACACAAAGATAAAAACCATTAATTATTAAGGGGGACCCAAGCCACCACGGACTTTGGTCGGCCATTCTCATCATCAAATGTAAATTCCTTCTGATATCCATCTCGCCTTTCAGGTGACTTGGATACTTTGGAAATTTCAAGTGTTGGTGAATGGGGAGTAAAACCACTAAGCCTTCCATCCGGAGACTTTTGGAAAAGTCTCTAATTGAGTGGCCTTTGGTTGGAAGTATATCTAACCCTACATTTATATTTATAATTCGAATTTTGAGAATTCTTATTACTAGTACTTATGTTAGAAAAACTTTTGTTGGGGGTTTAAACACGTTGTGGAGTATTCGACCGAATTGATTTTCCATTTGAGCTTCCTGATTCGGGAGAAGTGCTCCTTGGACTATCATTTGTCGAAACTCTTGATTTCTTACTTGGACACACACTTGCTACATGTCCCTTTAGATGGCACGCGAAACACAAAAGTTTCTCCCAGGCTTTCTTATGAGCCTTGAGATTCGTTTGGTGTTCCATTTTGTGTGGACTTGACTCTTCTTTGATACCTGACTCAGCTTTCTCTGAATTGGTCTCGTCCTGAACTTGCCTCTTTTCTGCATCACTTGAGGCTATGAACGCCTGAGGTTCTTCAGCACGTGTACTCCAATCATATGAACCGTCATGTGCACTATTCCCTGAGTATTGATCTCTCGGATGCGTCCCTTGATATGAGTAGCTCTGTCTTCCCTGGTTTGAAGTTTGTTCTTTTCTCTGTCTCTGACATTCCCTGGCGAAGTGCCCGAAACCATCACAGTTATAGCACTTAAACCGTTGTCTTGTCAAATCCAACCTTTTCTCTGACAAACTTCCTACCCGTTCGATTTATGAACCTCTGCACCCTCTTTGTAAGCATGGCCAATTGCAATTGCAAGTCCATCTCTTCTAGATCATCAGAGTCAATTTGGTCATAATCCTCATTGATCATGGCAGGATCTGTGACCTTTCCCTGTATGAAGTTCTCATGAGATGCCACAAACGATCAAGCATTGCCATCTGACCTTCTGCGAACTTCATGCTCATAGACATCGATTTGAACCCATTAAGAATCCCAGATTGTGAGTTCTTATCCCTGCCTGAATCACCGGATGATGCAACATAACAAACCTTGCCTTCAGTATCTATGAACGCATTGTTTGTCTCGGACTTTCCAGTGAAAAATGTTGTGACTCTATTACTTGTAGATGCACTAGAATCAGACTTCTTGCCATGATAGACACTCGGATCTGAACTTGATCAGATCCAGTCTCTTTCTTCTGCATGTTTAAGTCGTAGACCCGCAACTTTTCTACAACTTCATCAAGGGTTAACGTTTGATAATCTTTGCTTTCTTTGATCATCAAAGTATATATATCCCATTTTGGTGATAATGCCTCTAGAAGCTTGTTGTTTCTCACTGTGTCAGTAAATGACAGTCCATTGTTGTCCATCTCAGTCATTAGAGGATAATATCGAGTGATAATATCTTCCAATGACTCGCCCATCATGTGCTTAAAAACATAGAATTGTTCTGTAAGCAAGTAAGCCTTACTATTTTTTATCTGTGCATCACCATCAAATCTCTTCTCCAAAGCTAACCAAAGCTCTCTAGAAGTGTTGTATCTTTTGACGGTATGCTTAATTTCGTGAGGAAGACACATAGTAATAGCAAATAACGCTTTGTTCTCTACTTCGTACATTCTTTTATCCGCCTCCTTCATCGTTGAGTACAAATAAAATTTGAGTTTCCCCTCGAATCCATAAGTTGGAGCATCATATCCATCACTTATGCAGATCCACATTTTGATGTCAATAAATTTTACAGATGATTCAAATCTATCTTTTCACCCGAAGTAATCTTCAGCCTTTAGAAGCTTTAGTGGTGAAGTAGTTTTTACCAACTTCATGATCTATCTCAATTAGCTTGTTCAAATTTGACATCGTAATTAGAGAGTACACGAACTTGAGGTATGTTCGTATAAGAAAGTCAACTAAAGTCAAGTTCATTAAAATTTTCCCTGCAAAATTCTCAAAAGTCAAACTTGACAAGTTCGTACGAACTTAGGTTAGTTCGAACACAAAGGAAGTTCAAAGAGGTCAAACGAACTTGGTCAAATGAACTTGACTGCCAAAATTGACTATTCGAACTTAGACTAAGTTTGAAGGCTTCAAGTTCCTACGAACTTAGCTGTAAGTTCGAATGATATTCCAGGTAAGTTCATACGAAGCTTTCTAAGTTCGTACGACAAGCTATTGAAAAACTCAAATATGAAAATTTCAAATCTGGGTTTCTTTCAGCCTACTTTTTCGAATCCCCTTTGCAATGAGTGATATTAAACACCTTTTGGAAGCTAAAAACAACAATTCTAACGTCCAAATCCTTTGTAATCACTTGTTTTCTTAACGTTTCTTTACCCCGAACCAAAAGGAACGAATTCGAAGGCTCTGATACCAATTATAAGTCCCTAGTGAAAGAATCCACGAAGTAAACAAGTTTATTAGAGTGCGAAATCCTCTAATAAACTATACGTTAACTAAACGAGTATTACAAATACGTTTATAACACAAAATACGCTTTATTGAATATAATTTCGTATTACATTCAACTAAGACAATTTTACACAAAAGTATACGAACTTGCTTCCTGGAAACACAGTTCTTAAAGCATACAAATGATAAATTCGGACTCGGTATTTATAAGCACTAAGTTTATACGAACTTAGCAGCTCTAAGTTCGTACGAACCTACAAGTCCGTACGAACCTACATAAATACACAAACAAAACTAAGTTAATAATTACAATGATTAACTACAAAGACTAATTACAAACTAGACATTGTTGTCACACAAGATGTACCAACACTCTCTGATCTTGATTTTCTTAGCTTTTCTGACTGGATCATCAACAACAACGATTAGACTAGTTATCTTTCTTTTTCTTTTAAAAATATAAGAAATCTTGACCTGGTCTTCATCATCACTGCAGAAATCCAATAGTGGCCTGACATCAATTGTTTCTAAGTTCTAATATTAAATGAGATGCTTTATCAACAATCAAAGAGCTTACTGTGGGGTTTTTGATAAAATCATGAACACGAAAAATTGAGTTTTGCAATGGAAGCTATAAGTTAATAAAAACCATTTTGGTAGAATTTTATAAAACCCTTTACATGGATCTAAATACATGTAGTAGAAAGAAAGAATAAACAACCATAGGGTGTTTATGAGATACCCTTTGATGCCATTGATCCCACTAGGAATTGGAGAGTTGTAGAAGATGGCTAGACTCAAAGTGTAATCCTCCACAAGTATCCACCAACAAGTATGAGACCTCAAGTTTGTTATAACTCTCTTGTTTGACTTCTTAAGCCTTTGAATAACAAGACTCAAGTTGGTTTAAAAGGAGAAGTAAGTGTAAAATGTATCTTCTGTGTATCATTTAGTTTCTCTCATGCTTATATGTCTTCCAAGCCCTTACCTTGATCTATATCTAGTCTAATAAACAAACAACAAACAAAGGAGCACCATGATTGCCCCATGTGGGTAGCCCACGACCAAGAGAAGAGGGAGAGGTAAGGTGGATTGTCTTTCACAGTAGACCATTTCATAAGTTGTGTACAAGTTTAATAACTAAATTTCATTAGATCTAAAACTTTTAGATGACTTATATATCATACAATATGACATGTTTTATGATACTTATGATGGAAATGAAAATTGTTTTCCTAGAACGATTTTTTCGTATTTATACAAGAGTTGAAAATATTAATCTCATTAATATCCAATTAAGGTCTACTTGCTAAAGGTATGATCTTATAGGTTCATATGTAAATTGGTAATGTCATTATAAGATGATCCTTGTGCATATTGAACCAACACTTAGTCATTTCCACATCTTCTTCTTGATGGTTGGTGGGACAATGGTCGCAAAGGTGATGTTTATATTTGTTATAGCTTTGGGTGATGGTTGTGGTGTAGACTGGGCAGGCTAATCGTTCCAATGTGCCAGGGATTGAACAGGTTGTTGATCGTCTCTGATGCTCATAGATTCTTGATCATCATAGAACAAAGACGTGTACAACAATTTTAATGGAGTGTGTTCCTCAACATCGAGAGGATTACTCTCGATTGTATTTATTGGGCTATGAGAGCCTTCAACAAACTGCTTAGATGATTGAGCGGCTAAAGATTTTAGAGCAGAGGTTTCAGAGTCACCAACGCCATTTAGCATAGCCAAATTAGCAGCAGAGATCGATAGGTCCATTGGTATGACCCCCTCATCATCACTAGCCCGTGTTTTAGCTGAGGGATCAACGGGGATAGAAGGTGAGGCTTGTATTTCAAAGTTTGAATGTTCCAGAACATTGGCAGCCTTTGTAGTGATAGATTTTGTGACGAGTGGATGGCAATGAGTATTCACCCAGGGTCATTGTCTTTTTTTAGCTTTCTATAGTGGTAATAGAGTGCCCTTTGGTAAGATGTTAGTCTCAGGGTGACTCTCAGATTGAGTGTGTGATGCACTCTCAACTTTAATGGCAGTGCTTTGAGGCACTCCGGTTGTTTGTAGGTTTCCCCTTTTTTTTGTGAGACCAATGAAGTGGATGATGTTGTTGGGTATGCAGAGCTTCCCTCAACATCTGAATGTATAGACCCCTATTTAGCCTTGGCATCCTAGAAGTTGGAAGCTTAGGGTTAGCAATTTGGATTTGTAATTTGAAGTTTACATTTTTTTAGAAGTATTTGATAAAGTAGTTGCAATTCAGCTCAAAAATATAAATTGACATAAAAAGGAAAAACCCATTAAACCTAAAATCTTTAATGACATTTAATATGAAGTACCTATGTAACTTTATTTTCTTTAAGCTCTACATTTTTTTTAAAAGTAAGTGGAAATATCTTATTTTTCAAGAGCATGTTTTTCATTTCAATAATTACCTGTATTTTTTTTTATCAAACAATATTTTTAGTTTAAATTTATATAAAAGATAAGGTTTTTAGAAGTAAGGGGAAATATCTCATTTTTCATGACATTTAAATATCTATTAATATGTTACATCAATTACATCAGTTACAAAAAATCTATATATATATGGGGTTAAATATTTGTACTTTAAAAATTAGTTATGATACGTTAACTTTTATAATTAATTGTATTGATTTAAAGTATTTAAAGATGCATTAAAAGTATTTAAAAGGTTAAAATAGTTATTGGTATTCTTCCGTTTTTTAAAATTTAAAACTTGTGGTCCAAATTTTTTTATAAAGTACATAGATAAAAAAAAAAAAAATATAAAGTATATAAATAAAAATAAAAAATATGTGCCATCCTCATGCTGAATTAAATATGCGCTACTTGGTTCTATAATTAATAATTATGATTAAATAGGTCCATGTAATCATTGATCTCAGTTGATTGACGTGGTTCGAAACTATGTGGAAAGAGTGAAAAAGAACGTCCAAATTAAAAATTAATCATGCATCTCCATTAATGAAACACATCCTGAATCAATTGGGCTAGCTCAGTTGGTCACCAAGGTTATTTTTGGGGAGGTTATTTCCTCATGCAAGAGGTCTCAAGTTCGAGTCTCTCCATGGGGTTTTTCTTATTGGTGGGAATTTGGGTTCTTCTCTATAGATGTGTCGATTCAAGGCTGCCAGAGACTACCTTTTAAGTAAGTATTGTGGAATCGAATCACTAACTATATCGTGTACTAATTCGCCGTAAAAAAAAAAAAAAAAACAGATCCCGAATACTTCCAAATTTGTATTAAAACGGTCGAATATGTGCAAGTGGGGCAACGTCACGATACTTTCAAATTTGTCAGCGTCAAGATAGGGAAGTGTGCTGAATTCTCGAAGAAAGTCTCATTCAAAATGCATGATTAAATTGTTGTTTGATGTGAAAAAAGAGATTAATTAAATTGTTCGACCAACATGGTCAAAATTAGCTTTTTGTAGTGAAACAACGACTTACTAACAAACTATACATCTAATATGATACTAGAATGATACAAACAAATGAGAGTATTCTTTGATTGATTGCCGTCCCCTTATCCAAGTACAATAGAGACCACAATATATAGAACTAATACAATGATAACAATAAGTACAATCCTATGGATAGCCACATTTATTTTCATTCATAACACTCTTCGTTGGCTATCTATCACATAAAAGAATATACATGTGTGATTAAAACCTTATTAGGAAAAATCTAAATGGACAAAAACCTATTGAAGAAAAGAGTATATAATTTTTTTAACACGCTTGGAGATGGCACCTCATTAAAAAACTGTCCAAGAAAACTCTATGAAACACAACCATAATTGTACAACGCGTTTTTTCCCCCTAAGATCACATCACTTAATCTGTACGAGTTAGTCTGCTCGAATAGCATGAACTAGTTTCCTTTAATAATGAAATAGAAAGTATCTTAATAAACAACTCCTTAGCGTGCTTCTTGAACAAATATATAGTCACTCTTCCACAAATCATCACTTGTGTATTTGAATTTAATCAACCATTCTGTATTTTCAAAAGATACTAAACATGCTCTAAATGTGTTAGTGCAATGCAAACTTAAACATTATAACCTTGAAGGTTTCAAAACATCCATGTTAGCCAATTCCAATGAAGTCTCGTTAGACTTGAGACAAATGATACTCAGGAAATACATTATAATCAAAATAGTACTCAAACAGAGTAATTATAAACAAATAGTTTTCTTTGTCATCTTTCAAAGGTCGAAAAAGGTCTTTGTCAACAACAATATCTTACAACCATTATAGTGCTCAAGGAATGTATTAACCATAAAACTGTATTTATTACTCTTTCTATATGGGCTTCATGGTGCATAATAATCATCAAAAGATTTTAATTTCAATTTCGACCTTTTAAGATTTTCCATCTCAATTTTCTTCAAGAATACAATTGCCTCATGATGTAAATTAAAAGCACCAACTTAATATAGAGCGCCTACAACATATGCAGATACAGATCTCTATATAAATACATATGCGCAAACCAAAATCACTTTATAGCCTTTTTGCAAATATTCATCAAGGAAATTATATCATACATGGCAAAATAGTTTTACCCTTATACGTACGCTCAACTTTCTAATATGTTTTAGCATTTAAAGCAATGATACATGCTCGAGCAATTTCTATACTTTAAAGGATACTAACTATAAAATCACAAGACATATGCTTATGGCATTTTATATACTTAAAGGAATCTCAATTTCAAAACGAGCTCATATTATTCATTAGATGCAAAACGAGTATATCGTATTACCAGATATACACATATGTACCCACCACGAGAGAATTATTACTCACAATCTCTTCTCAATATTTGTGAAGTTCATCATGCCTCCACTTAGGCATCATAATTCATGATGTATGTTTTCTCAATTTAGTTTCACACAAATACTGATTGATATCAAATAGGTTTGCACCTTCACATGTATGAAAGGTTCTGTGACATCTCTTGCATCTTTTTATATTGGCTAATCAATTATATCAATTCAACTCTAGCAAGTATGGCTTCAAGGTCATCACCGTCATTTATGATATGTAGCACTATCATATACAAAAGTACTATCGACATCGATTTAACTTTTATTCGATTTAATAATTATGTAGACATGAGATAGAGAATTAAAATCTGTTTATTACTTGGGTATTCGAGATTCCAGGTAAACTATTATGTATAATGTCCCTTTACGACATTTTTCAGGGTCATTGTTATCTTGATTTGATCATCTTAATTTCTTGTTGCTTTTACTTTCGAGGATTTTTCATTAGAAGCGATTATTTTTGCCAGACTTCTAGTATGCCATACATTCTTTACAATTCATAGTTGTCTTTCTAATACATGAATGTTAATAGGAGCATTAGCCATCTATTATAAGTGACATTGTCACTTTATCTTGTTTGTTAAATATGTTTGGCAAGTTCATATTTTTTATTGTGAGGGTCTATATTGTAATAATCAATACATTCACTTGTAGCTGTTTATCCTCCCCTCAACACATATTCTCAGTTTTCATTGAGGTCCCATCAATATGTGTTCAATCAAAGCAAATGTCACACGACAAAAGCTAAGAACGGGTAAATTGCATAAAGATGCCCAAATATATAATTTATTAAAAGTATTTCCAAACTATACTTTACCCATCAAGATATAATTATATTCCTTATAATTTACAACTCTTTTCTTATCTACCAGTAACCATCACAAAATGTTAGAAACAGTGCCCCAAATGTGTCATAATATAATGTTTAATTGAGTACGTTAATTTTCAACAGTTCCAACTTAAATTCTCATAATGAGATTTAAAACTATTTCTCGCTAGTTTATTGGTCCTATCTATTTTTTATTAACCCAAATAGTTAAAACAGGCAAACAAATATATTTTAATATCTAGGCACTTAGAATTCCATTTGCCATAGTAAATGAACCAAATATCATCTCTTTATAAAAGCTAGATTCATCAATAGTTAATCGATGTACGTTTGCTTCCTATCATTCCATTAGGGTGATAATATATGTTACAAATATTCGTCACAACATTTTGTAAGGACGTCAAATTTCAATTAGGAAAATAATTTGACAATGAAATCAAACAGTACTTCAAGACCCCACTGCTAATCAAAATTTTCACGAATTGTTAAAAACGGCCAACAATTATTATAATTTTTCAAAGAAGCCTTATTTATTTATTATGATTACCTTTTGTAAAAGAAACATAAAATCTTAAGTTTAATAAGTTATGAAGGATTAATCAGCCACTAAATAAGGCCAAATCGTATTTTATCTCCAAATACATACAAGCACTCAAAATGAAATCAGAAATATATGCAATTACGTTGCATTCTTTAGGGTAAGGAGAAGCAAATAATATTCAGGATCCATGCAATCCTAATCCTGATACTTATTTACACTAAACGTAAGATATGGAAGTTTCAAAACAAATTAGCATGGGTCTGAAACCCGGGTCGAACCGGTCGGACCGCGACCCCAAGACTAGACTGGGCCAAGATTAGCCGTATTAACCCTTGATTTAATCAAACCTTCCGGTTTTCTGGTTGAACCAGTTTGACCCGGTCAACCGAACCTGGCCGATCGGGTTTTTCTTATTTTTTTTTTTTAATTCTGAAAATATTAAGGACCAAAAGTGAACATTTTCAATAACGAGGAACCAGATTTGAACTTTTGGGCTTGAGGTCGACCTGGCCGGTTGAACCGAATAGACCCGGCCGAATCAGAACCGGGGAGCTCATCGGGTCAACCTTTAATACTCGTAAGGGTGATATGCATAGTGGTAATACAAAAGAAACTCAAGGACTTAATTCTAACAAATACTCTGTATACAATCAATCAATTAAGATTTAAGATATGCGTACCTCTTTAATTCAAATGTTGAGTTGAAAATGTATATTTGAATGAAAAGTGAATTAATTTGCTCCCTCCTTTTCATCCATCCACATTCCATGCAATTCTATCTACTCTTCTAGAGCCGAACCATGATGAGTATAAACGAAAATGTTTCATGAATTAATTAAAATGCTTATGATAGCTTCATGCTGATAACATGTTGTGAAACAACGACCCATTAACAAATGATACGTCTAATATGATACAAGAATGTTATAGACAAATGAGAGTATTCTTTGATTGATCGTCATTCCCTTATTCAAGTACAATAGAGCCAACAATATATAGAGGTAATACAATGATAACAATATATACAACCCTACTAATGTCGATAGATGAAGAGGTGGAAGTTTTAGGATATGAATAGCCGCATTTATTTTAATTCAACCTTTTGGTTTTTTCTGCAGTATATAGATGTTGATAGTAGAAGTACTAAATGAAAATGATAAGTTTAGTAGCAGATCTAGAAGTGTGTTTTTATTGGTTATTTATGTTTTAAAAAAGGTTATAAACTCTTTAGTTTGGACAGAAAAGTTATTATTTTTTCAAGAGATGTATAATTTATGAAAAGGTTTTTCCATTTAAACTCAAATCTGCTACCAATGAATGAATGAGTACTGATGACTTGGGTTATTTAGATCTAATAAACCTTTCCGATTCTTTTTAAAAGAATCCAAATACATCTTCAAGTTCCAATAATAAGGGGAGGGATTTTAGTGAAAGTGATGGCAGTGGCAGTGGTCATGTTTCTGTAGAAGTTTCGCCCGAATCTTCTAAAGTACGTATGTGATACCACAACACTTGTTGATGATACTGATACCCCTAAGGGCATTTTTAATAAAAAGAATTCTGATAATGATAACATTAGTGGTGATATTACAGAACAACGGAATCTAGGTGAAACAAGTGGCTTAGAAGGTCTGTCAGACCTAAAGTGTTCCCTCATAAGTTAAAAGAGTATGAGATCAATAGTAAAGTAAGATATCCTTCAAGTAATGTTGTGAATTATTCCAAAATGTGTTGTCCTTATATGTGTTTTTAACTAATTTCGATAAATATGTTTAACCCAAAGCTCTTTTAGGCATCTAAAGATAGACAAAGATTATTTGAATACACTATTTTGTGAAAGAATGGGAGAATTATTCTACCCTTTGAATCATGCAAATCAAAGGAACAAATTAATTGAGTCTAGTTTTTATTATTATATGTAACAATTGAGTCTAGTTTTTATTATTATATACAAGAGGAAAGTTCATTAAAGTATGAAATTTTTTGAAAGTATGAAAATACAAATTTCAACCGTTGATCTTGATCAAAATAACAAAACCTCTACTTTTTTAAAAACTAAATATCTCAAAAACCATTAGTCAAAAAAGTATAAAAATTGCACCATAAAAATCAGCATTTTCTCCTCTTCGATTTAAGATCCCACAAGGTATACTTTCAACGAATTTTTTTTTTTTTCATTTTTTGGTGGGTTTTGAAAATTTGTAACACATGTGTTATAAACAAATAATACATGTGTTACGGGCGACTAACACATGTGTTAGCATCGACTAACGATTGTAACACATGTGATAGTCGTTGATAACACATGTGATAACAGCGGGTAACACTTTTGTTAATCCATCATAACACATGTGTTAACCCACAAAAAATGAATAGAAAAAAAAAAATCTTCGAAAGTATGCCTTGTGGGATCTTAAATCGAAGAGGAGAAAACGCTGATTTTTATGGTGCAATTTTTATAATTTTTTGACTAACGGTTTTTGAGATATTTAATTTAAAAAAAAAAAGTGGGAGAAAGTGAGTTTTTGCCACGTGGCGCATTCCTATCGGTGCTTTCATACTTTCAAAAAAACTCATACTTTAATGATCTCACCTCTATGTAACAAATACATTAAACAAAGGGCTAGGGGTATTTATGTAAAATAAGAATCGAGAGTTAAACCCTCACAAACTCGTTTATCAAGTCTTGTGCAAATTTCTAGGGTTTCAAAGTTCACCAACTTCAAACAAATAAATGGAGAGTGCATTTGCAAGCGCTTCTGCAATCTGCGATCAACGTAAAAAAATTGAAGAATACATACACATTCTTTCAACCTTAATTGCATCAAACGAAGTCGTCCAAGCTAAAAAATTCATTGACCACAGTTAGGGTTTACCTTGCAGCATCAAAAAATTTCACATCTATAATTCATCAAAGAGAGGTGAGTTCATATATGTAAGTTTATGTAGATGCTCTATAGAGATTAAGTATATTGGCTCTTAGAAGTAATTATTGAAGTTAGTTTTTGTATGTATAACTATCAGATTAAAGCTTCCTCGGTTTTGTAAGTTATAGTTGTAAGTAAGTTGAGTTATTAGGAGAACTATGAATCAGTAAATGGGAAAGTCTTTTTTAATTTGACTCACCTTTATGAATTCCTTAACAACTCATGTAATCATAGTCAGGGCCCCGGTCCTGATATTTCGGGTGCTCCGGGCGAGATGGTCGAAAATATGCCCCCTTTCAAAAATTTTAAATAACACGACACAATTTTTTTAGGGTTTGGAACCTAGTCTAGCTAGGCAGCTCACACAACGCCGATTTTATTAAAAAAACATAAAAGGTACAAATTTACAATTTGATGAAATAAACATTGAACTAAAATTACAACATACGAATCACCTAAAATGATGTCTACGTGCATTTTTTGATGCAAAATCATCAATTATTTTGTCATAATCTACACTAGATAAAAACCTACTTTCAATACTTAAAATTGCTAAACCGTTTAAGCGATCTTGACTAATTGTACTTCGTAAATAAGACTTCAATGGCTTCAATTTTGAAAAACTCCGTTCTGCAGATGCTACTGTGACTGGTACGGTTAGCAAAATCTTGTATGCAAGTAAACCGTTTGGAAACATATCCATCTTCTTTGCAAATTCCATGATTTTAATAGATGTCCACGGTCTTTTTCCCTCATATGCTACACTCGGCAACATGCCTTGTAAAATTTGTAACTCCACAAACAAGTCATTTCCATCAATATCATAATCTTCATCATGTGGCAAAGCTAATTCAAGATTCAAGCAACTTTTTTTCAAGAGGTCATCATCTAATTCATTTAACTTTGATGCATCAAACATGAAACCAAAAATAGATTCAAAATGTTTCATTTGTTCAAACCTAGTACTTAGTTGTGAAAGAGCTATATCAACTAAAATAAGAAGGTAATCAGTTCTAAAATTATCCTTAGCAGATTGTTGTTCTCTTTCGGTATTCGGAATCTCATCAAATTGTTTTTTTGTACAATAGGCACGTTTAACAGGATATTCAGGTTCAATATCAATGGCTTATGCTATTTCTTTAGCTTCAATAATAGCTCTATCAATTCCAGTTTCCCTATACTTACCAAAAAATTCAACCAGTCCATCTAAATTTTTAATCGCAACATCAAGAAGCAAGTCTTTCGATTGTAAATTTTTACTAACAAAATTAATTTTAGATAATATATCATACTAAATAACCAAACGTAGAATAAATTCAAAACTTGAAAATTTACCATTTATCAATGATTCGGCCTCTCTACTTACTTTTCCATCTTCACTTACTTTAGCTAGTTGTATTAAAGCTTTTTTATTTGGGGAAGTTGAGTTTTTATAGCTTTAACACTTTCTACATGACTTTCCTACCTAGTAGCACACAATGATTTCAAAGTCAAATCATCAATATAATCAAGTAATACACTCCAACGTTTTGTAGAATTAGAAAATACACTATATATTGATTGACATGTTCCGAAAAAAGTTTTTGCTTTATAACAAGAATTTGCCATATCACATAATACTAAATTTAGGCAATGACAACCACATGGCATATAAAAAGCTCTAGGATTAATATCAAGTAATCTTTTTTGTACACCTTGATGCTTTCCCTTCATATTAGATCCGTTATCGTACCCTTGTCCTCTTACATATTTAATATTTAAATCAAGAGATTTTAGAACTTCTTGTAGCACATTGAAAAGACCTAAACCTGATGTATCTTCTACGACTAAAAACTCTAAAAAAAACTCTTCTACTTTTATAGGTACACTAGACATATCAACACATCTTATAATTGAAGTCATTTGTTCTTGGTGACTGACATCAGGGGTGCAATCAAGAATTACAGAAAAGTATTTTGCCTCTTTAATTTTTTTAATTATTTCTTTTTTAACTTCAGATGCTAACATTTCAATCAATTCATTTTGAATTTTATGACTAAGATAATGATAATGAATTTCTTTATTTTCAATTCTACGAAAATGTTGTTTCATTACAGAATCAAACTCAGCAATCATTTCTATAAATCCTAAAAAGTTTCCATTAGAGTTTTCATTAAGCTTTTCATTTGTACCACGAAACGACAAGTTATATTTAGCTAGACATTTAACTAAAGAAATTATTCTAAGTAAAACTTCTTTCCAATGTTCAGTATCTTTCTTAATAAGTTCTTGTAACTCTTTATCAATTGTTTGATTCATACTTAACCTTAAACGCAACTCAGACCAAGTTCTTAAATTAATCATATGTTCGGAACTATTTTCATGTTTCTTTAAAGTCTCACTAAGATGTTTCCAATCATTTATTCCTTCATTTCCTAATTGACTTCTAGATATGGCAGTTTTAAATAACTTACAACAAAAACAAAATACTTTATTGACCTCTTTTGAGTAAGCCAACCATTTTCTATCAATAGTATCACCATTTCGTAGCGTACGTATATAATAGGAGCAAGAGAAGTGTCTACCTAATTTATCTATTGGATAACTTAAATTAGTTTCTCTAACCGGCCATTTACTTACAAGTAAAGCTTTCATGTTTAAATTTAAACCATCCTAGAATCATATATTGATATTATATATATAAACTTAAGTCTTACACTCTTACTCTGTTACACACTTAAGTCTTGCACACATTTGCTTTTTTTGACTTTACTTACACACATTGACAGTTTGAGTGTTTGACACATATCCATCACAATAGTACAATACCACACACACGACACACATATCTATCATATGGATATATTATATTAAAATTTTAACACTATACTTACACACACAATGACACAATCAAGTTATCAACTATACTTCCATTCTTCATATACCACAAGATAGTTGATAGTTCACCTTGAATGATTGATCAAGATTCAAGAAGATTAGAAGAAGAAAAAGAGGATTGATATTTTTGATAGAATGATGATGTAAGTATGGAACTAGGAACCGATTGATGATTTATAGATGAAAGGAAGATTCAATTGAATAAGAAGATTGTGATTTGTGAGTTAACGTTTACTTTTACGTTGGAAACCGGCAAAAGTGGGTGACGGATTAGTTTCCCTATTTTTTTATTTTTTTTTGTTCCCCTTCGTTTACTTTTACGTTGTGAAGGTCAGATATTTTATGACATATCATGGCTTAGGGTTTTTTGGGCTAAAAATATGGATTTAAATGAGCGTACCCTAACTAAAAGTGGACTTAAAACGTGATGCCCCTTGGATTTTGAGGCCCTGTGCCGTCGCCCACCAGGCCTGGTACCAGGGCAACCCTGATCATAGTCAGTGTTGGAATTTTTTTTCCAGTTAAGTTCAAAAGCTAGTTAGCCATTTTCTTGAGTAATTTATTATTTATAGCGTGGTAGTTTTACACATATGTTAGGGTCTAAGTAATTTTGTTGGATGACAATGATCATGAGGTTGTTTTACATTATTATTATAATAACACATATGTTTATTGGTCCCAAAGGTTAACAACAGATGTTGTTGAAAGGGGGAGGTGAATACAATTCTTTTGTAAGTTTAAACAAAGTAGTGAAATTTAGATTAAGTAATAATAAGAACATATGGTAGTTTTTCAATTAATTCTTTTATTTAGATAAATTAAAGAATTACAAGTTAGATGCGGAATGTCTAACTCAATTGAATAAAGATTACTAACATTATTGTCAGCTGAGAACAAACTCAAAGATGGTTACAAGTAATGCTAGTTCTGCTAACACACAGACTTCATAATCAGAGTATGATATTTATAGTTGAGCTTGTGTAATACTTGTAACTTGATCAGCCAATAAACATCTTCCAAATGTCTTCATCTTCATTGGTTGACTTTAGACATGCTTGTTTGTGTGTTCTGATGAACACTGCACGACCAGGTCTGCAGTCTATCAGAAGGTACACTACACAGTTTGTCTTGTAGGCTGACCATGATAAGGAAACATTTTGTGCATAAGCAACCAAAATGGGCAGGTATGTACATTGTGTACAACCTCTGAAGATGCCATTTGATTATACACATATGTCCCTAAGTGTTGAATACATGTTTACTTGAATCTGTAACAAGTAAATCATTCTTCAATCTCTATGCTGGGTAAACTGATCATCAGTCTCTATGATGGGTCTTTAGACTTTTTAATCATAACTCAATCTTCATATTCAAAGAGAGTCTTCAGAACTTGATTGATTAATGTTCAATGATGTGTGATTTGCAAATATTTAACCTTCTCTGTGCTAGCTATACTTCATCAGATTTCCCAAAGCTGGGTGAACTGTCAGTTTTTGTCTGCTGGGTGAACTAAGAATGGCAAATCCTTTGCAATCAGCATACAGATGACTTAGCTCGAATTTGAACAATCCCTTTGCTGGATGGACAATACCATATACATGATGTTAGCTAAGGGTTGTTTTCATTATAAAATGATCATGAAAAGGATCATGACTTAACAATGTTGTTATACGATAACATATGTGTTATACGATTACACATGTGTTATAAGATAACACAAACAAATGTGTTATACGTTAACACTTGTGTTATGTTAACACATATCGTATATGTTAACACAAGTGTTATATGATAACAACACATGCGTTATATGTTAACAACACAAGTGTTATCCCCACAACACATATGTTAAGAAACCATGCACTAAAAGCACAACACAACACATGTTTTATATGATAATACATGTGTTATCGTTTTCAAAACCCACCAAAAAATGAAGAAACAAAAAGTTTGTTGAAAGTATATTACGTGAGATGTCTAATCGAAGAGAAAAAATCGTTGATTTTTATGGTGTAATTTTTATTATTTTTTGATTAGCTGTTTTTGAGATATTTAATTTTAAAGAACGTAAAAATCACCTAATATTTTTTTTGAAACTGGTTTAAATTCTTTGTAGGATACGTTAATTAAATATTAAGTTTGAATTTCTTTGATTCGTAATTTAATTTACAATCGATTAATTAATAGGATTGTTACATTTCAAATATTTACTTCTACTTTTTTAATAACTAAATATCTTACAAACTGTATGTCTATAAATTATAATTTACACTATTCGAATCAATGTATTTTTGTCTTTAATTAGAGACCTCACATGGTATAATTTTGACGAACTTATTGTTCCCAATTTTTAATAGGTGTTTTAAAATTTGTAATGTTAAAATCACATGTGCGATTTAACATTGATTAAAAATAAAATTTTAGATTAGTATAACAAACTATAATCACATGTAAATAATCGGATTACCAATTATTTGTTCAAAAATTACATTGAAATAATTTTATATGACAAATTAAAGATGTAATCGAAGTGATTACAATTGCATTCACATATAATTAAATATAAAGTAGTAATCATGTGTGATTAACAGTACTTGTACATATAAAATAAATATCAAGTTGAATCGCATATCAATTATCATCTACTGGTAATTAGTTATTACATATAAAATTTATAATCAATTTAATCACATGTGATTAAATATCAAATTCATTAATCACATGTGATTAAATATCAAATTCATTAATCATATGTGATTATGGGTAAAAATAAATATAATCCTCCGGATCTTATTTATAACTAGTAGTATACCCGCGCGTTGCGGCGAATAATTATAAATAAGAATTATTTGTAGTATGCAATGGTGATCATCGTAAATCAAGAATAATATTACTTTAATTTTATGTGAATTAGGAAGCTTTACACGTTGTATATGTTAGGATAAAATGAAATCAAAAATCACATACAATATACTTTGTATATCATACAAAACTTTTTGATACAGCACATTTGAGTTATAAACTTCGGGCTACTTAAACATTTTGAAAGGCTCTACAAACTCCTTTGTAATATAGTTTGATATCCCTCTAAAAAATGCCACGTAAAGTTGTCAATGCTACAATACTGATTCTAGAAGATATACACTAATGTTTAGAATCGTCTTATGATATAAAAAAAATTGAAACCTTTAAAATGTGCAAAATAGGGGCAAACTTAAAATTGATGGCTTTAGAGGCTAATGTGACATCGAAAGCCATTTTTTCAAAACATTCATTTCGTTCCGACCTATTTGTCCATATTTGACACGTTCCGTAACCCTTAACGGCTCAAAAGTTATGTTATGTGTTTTAATTAGTTTTATGGTTTAAAGATGATAGTATTAATTAATGAAAATTAATATGTGTATGGATATGTTAATAATTTCTTTTGATTTTTAAAAAAAGTCTTAGTAACTTTCAAGGCAAAATATTATATTACTTTCTATATTAAATGTTAGTACAAAATCAAGCAAATGTACGATGAATGTTGAGAGAGAATTTGGTGGAATGATTTTTCTATTAAGCACACAAATGATTTACAAGGTTAAGTGTTACAAATGACAAAGGTTAACCACCTATTTATACTAATCTCATACAACTCACACATAATACAAATAATACACATGCAAATCCTATTTATATTCCTAACAATCTCCCCCTAGGATTTAGCATCTTGTATTTTGAACACGTTTTCCTTATCAAGCAGACTCTTTTTGTCTTCGTAGTTTAGCTCTTTGATATATCCTTTAATTCTCTTTGATTCTTCTACTTTAAACTCTTGAATTTTCTTTTCTTTAACTCTTTGAGCTTTCTTTGCTTGAGATCTTAATATATCTTCTCTGAATTCTTTGGTATTGAGATCTAGAACTTTCTTTTGAGTTCTAGAATTCTCTTTCCTTTGATCCTTCTTTGATTTTGATCTTCTTTAAGCTTCCTTTGCTTGTTTCCTTTGATGTATGAAAGATATATGATTTGATCTTTTGAAACTTTGATCTTTCGTTAATTCTTTCGAAGCTTCTCTTCTCTTGCTCGCTCTCAATTGACTATTGATCTTCTGGAGCTTTTACTTTCTAAATTGAACCATTTTCGAATCCTATGTTGCTCCCTCTCAAATCAATAATCTTTTCCCAAATTTGTAGAAAGATGATATTAGTTCTTCATTGAAGCTTTATCTTCCATTAAACATATTATCTTCAAAATACAAACTCTAATGCAAACTCTTTCCTTTACTATCTTCAAACACTAATTCTTTTCTCCCCCTTCATGATGATTATGATACATCGTGAGCATCATGAATATGGTGTAGCACAAGGTGTTTGAAGAATAGTAGACTACATCAAATCATTAGAGCGTCGAACTTCCAATAACATTCCTTTGAATGTTGTATCTTCAATAAGCATCATATGTTACAAAACTGATAGTTGCTGAAGATAGTATCAAATCAATTATCTCAAGATAATGATGCGGAAAATGATAGTAAACTTCAAGTAAAACATCAATTTCGTAACCATTGGGTAAGACAAATTATTTTACTTGAATAAATCAAGAAAAAGCTGTTTGTATTTTCAGAAAACAAATTTCTGAAAACACTATAACTCCTGGATCACATAGATTACCAGTTAACACACCAATTGAAACATAAAATGAATCAATTTAAGTGACCTACTTTCAATGTTGGCGTTGATGTTAGCATTGGTAGGATTTCCATTCAATCATTGTGGAATACCATTTTAGGTATCACTATGAATGTTCCGGCAATATCACATAGATATGCATAATGTCACTTAGACATGGTGTGTTAAAATACACTTTGTGTCCTAAAAATATTTTTATATCTTTTGGCTCTAGACTTGATTTGTGCATTAATTGAAGTCAGGGACTGGAGTAAACTGTCCTCTTGTTTCAATATTAACAATCTCCAACCGAGATGTCAATAGATTATGTGCTAAATCTCCGTGAGAAATTGAAACAAGGACTTTTTAAGAAGTACTTGAGTGGCTAGGAAGGTAATGTGCATTGCATCACTGGGTCCATGATGTCTTCTTCAATACTAGAAATCAACGAATGAAATCCGATAGTAGATGTAGCAACCCGGCGATTTCTTGTTTAGTGAGGGTTTTCTTTTTCTTTTAACCCTTTCACACACTCCTCACTCAACCTCTCACATTTTTCAACTCCTCCCTCTTTTGCATTTGGCATTATTGAATGTATGTTGATCTGCACTTTAATCTCCACCAACCCTCTCACTTAGACCTAATATACCCTTGCATCCTAAATTATGGAAGGTGGCTCATGTGGTAGATCCATCCGGCTCTGGTGGATCGTAGGAGATATTTGAAATCTAAAACACTTAGTGCAGATTGCAGCATTTGCCAACAATTGATCATGTATGGATCATTGTATTACAATGTTATGGTATGTGAACTTCGTCGATTTGATTTTTTAAGACAATTTCCTCAAGGTGAGAAACACTGAAAAATGTTGAAAATCTTCCAAAGTGTTTGATAAAGTCAAGTAGTTTTAACACTTGGAAGTTTTGATTTTGTAAGAGCTCCCCCTCAAATATAACATACATTTCTCAAAAGAAAGTATAACGGGAGCTCGATCTCAAGCTTTGAGCTCTTTCAATTATAACGGGTTGAACTGAAATGTTCAGAAACCATTTTCATTTGAAGAACGAGTTATGAACCGATTTGTTCATAAGTCAAATCACTTTAAAAACGAGTTATGAACTGAGTTGTTCATAAGTCACTTTTTTTGAAATTTAGACAACAACTTTTGGAACCCATTTAAGCATAGTACCAATAGGTTTTGAAAACTTAGAAAACCATTTATAAGTTGTGTCTATTTGGTTTAAAGACGTTGAATTCCATTTGGAATTGAAACTCAATGTTTCACTTCGAAATAAGTTTCGTGGAATCAACGGTGAGTGAAATCTTTTGGGAATAGGGTTTACAAAATCATTCTTTCTTTGCACCGGATAAGAAACATTTTGTGGTGCAAGAGCAAGCATCTTCGATCTTGAGTAGTTGAATAACTTTGGTTGGGAAGATTCTTCAGAAAATCTTTGTTTCGGTTTCCAAATTTTGGTTTTCTTTGGAAATTGGGAAACCAATTTACATGAAGTGTTGAAAGCATAAGAATCTAAATGATGAAAATTCGTTTGAGTAAATGTTCCAGGTGAATGTGATTTCTTAGAATAACCCTTATTCTTTTGCAAAGAATAATTGGTAAACTGAGAAATCCTTTTTGAAATTGGTTTGGAAGATTTATCCGTATAAGTCTTCTCTGGAACATTGACTTGTGGTTTCAAAATGTTTTTGACATTTGAGGCTTTCTTTTTGTCAAACTCTTTTCTTAAGTTCCTCTCAAATTCAAGTTCATGGTTAGATTTTGATAATGATGCTGAACTAGATGAAGAGGAATTACTTTTAATGTGTTCAATAGTTTGCGAAAGAGTTGTTCGTTCTTGATCAAAAGTTAGTTGTGGAGTGGTTATTTGTTTTTCAAGATCAAAAATTTTATTTTCCAAAATTAAATTTGGAATATAAAGTGTTGTTTTAAGCACTTGTTCCATAACCTCATCTTGATCAATAACAGGTGTGTTGAACAACTTGGAAAATAATCCTCGGAAAATGGTATTTTCCTTGTGCCATAACTTTCATTTAATTTCTCATAATTAAATGAAAATTGTGCATTTTCAGTTTTTGCTTTATTGAAATTCTCAATAACTTCTTCTTCATTAATTATTTTTACAAAGAACATTTTTTAAATACTTCCCATGTCACCGTAGTTATACAAGGTAGGTACTTTAGAAATAGCTTTTTGTAAATAGCATGGATTTTCAAGCCCAATCCTTCTCTTGGATTATAGAATTTGATATCCTTAGGTTTATTGAGAAAAATGGTTTGATTTGTTTGACCACGTTTAAACAATTTATCTTGAAGTTCTTTGATCTTGCTTTCTAATCTCAATTTTCAGCAATTGCATGATCATACCTTTGTTTAACACGATTTTCAACGTCTTTTGATGCTTTATATTGTGATGAACATTCAAGAATTTCCTTTATTAAGGACTTATTTTCTTTTTCAAGTTTCTCGTTAGTAATTATATATTCATCCCTGTGAAACTTAAAAACATCCCTTTCCCGAGTCACCTTTTTTAATATATCAAGATTTTAGCAAGCTCCTTTTTCAGGTTATCAACCTTTTCAATTTCTGAGTTTAATTTGTTTTGACACTCAGTTAGACTTTTAGAGTGTACCTCAGAGTATGTTTCCATTTGAGTTTCAAGAAGCTTGACTTGATGCACAGCAGTTGACCTTTCAGCTGACAGCTTGACTACTTGAGCATGTTCTTCCCAATAATTCACTTCCCAATCCTGATTCACACTTTCTAACTTTTCACTTCCCAATCCTGATTTAAATCTCTCATTTTCAGCCTGAAGTGTTTCAATTTGCTCTTGAAGATTCTTAACTTCAGCTGACTTCTCAGTACTCCATTTTTCACCCATTTTTACGTTTAGGTAATGTCCTTGAAGTTCATTTTCCAACAGCTTAATAAACTCTATTAAATCGAATTGTGTCATACAATGTGGCTCTGGGTGTTCACGATAAATGTCGTGGTATCTCTCCCTAGCTTTAGCAATATATAAAAACATCATAATATTGCTTAAATGGATCTTTTAAAGATTAAAGATTTTGAAGTGTTTAAAGAATCCTTTTCTTTAAGAAAATGTTGATCGAAAATTTCAAATTTTATTCGAACCGAACTTTCCCTCCAAAATTTGTCGAAAAATTTCTCGAGTAAAATGAAAATTTTCTTAAATCAAACGTATACAATGGTAAGCTTAAATCCAAATTTTGGTAATCGAAAAATTTCAAATTTTTTTTTTTTTTTTTTTAGTATGCGAACTTAAGAATAAAGTCGCACAATAAAGTCTCACACTAAAGTCGTACAAATAAAGTCGCAGAAGCAAGTTCGCAGAAATAAAGTCTCAGAAGCTGATATGCGACCTTCCTCATAAGTTCGCACAAATAAAGTCACAGAACCTGATAAAGTCGCAGAAATAAAGTCGCAGAAGGTACTGTAACAGCTTCTTCCTGATCCACGAACAGCTAAGAACAAAATCTGGAAATCTGATCAAACTTTGGAATTAGCTTCTGAATCTGAGTTCTGTATGTTCCTTAACACTAATGAAACATTTTGATCGGTCGAATTTATCAAATTCGAGCTTGAACACTTCAAATCACCAAATAACCGCCATTTTTAACTTTGAATCAAATTTGAGAAATTGTGTGATTTAACCGTGAATTCTTGTTCCTCTTTGTTGTATATCACTATTAGAAGCTTCGTTGATGCTTTGCTTGATCAGAAACACACAATTTTGGCGAATTTGATCAAAAATCCGAATGTTCTTCTTCAAATACCCATTTTGCGATTTTCTTCAAATTGATGAATTATGGATTGAATCTTATGAAATTGATGCTTGATTCTTGTTCCTTGATCAATAATCTTCAACTCTAACGGATTACTTTCACCAAAACACAATCAAATCTTCGAATTTGATATTTAAAGTCTCGAATTTGACTTTTTGTTGACTTTTTCTTTGATGATTTCTTGATGATAATCTTCAAATCTTTAATCCTCTAGCTCTGATACCAATTGTTAGTCCAAAATCAAGCAAATATATGATGAATGTTGAGAGAGAATTTGGTGGAATGATTTTTCTATTAAGCACACAAATGATTTACAAGGTTAAGTGTTACAAATGACAAAGGTTAATAACACCTATTTATACTAATCTCATACAACTCACACATAATACAAATAATACACATCCAAATCCTATTTATGTTCCTAACATTAAAAAAACACTCAGATGCTTAATATATTAGTATAGATAGAAGAATACATGCGTAATGAAGCAAAAAAATTATATTAGTTTCATATTAATTCGATATGTAGTATTAAATTTTCTGAAATATTTTAAAAATAAAAAATTACGTTACAATACACGAAGAATATTGTTTTGTAAGTGGAAAAATAAAAAAAATTTCAAAAAAAGAAAAGATGTAACAAATAACAAAAAGTTTAATATATCATAATATGTCATTTCAAACTCGATGGTCGGGTTGGGGGTGCTGGGTTTCGAGTTCTTAATGGAGAGGTTGTGAGTTGTGGAGTCGTTTGTTGAGTCTAGAGGTTTAAGTTTCACTAATTGTTTATTTTTAGTTAGTTTTTTTTTTTTTTTTTTTTTTTTTTTGATATTAAACATTATTTATATTAAATGGTAATTTTAAAAAACATCTCAAAAGCATCATATAATATAATAGTCTATAATAAATAAAGAGAAGTTTAAGTTAAAATTAAATGTCATTAATTAATTAGTTTAAGGTTTAATAATGTTTGTTTTAATGAGAATTTAATATTAGTAGTTAAGAGTATGTTAATTAAATTTCATAAATTAATTAGTTTATGGTTTAATAATTTTTGTATTAATGAGAATTTAATAATTAATAATTAGGGACATGTTAGTTATTTTTATGAATTTTTAAAAAAACTCTAAGTAATTGTAAGGGCAAAATAGTAAAATCTATCTTAAAAAAAAATATTGAAATGTATTGTACATTAATATAGGTTAGTAATTTAAATATATAATAATCAATTACGAATTAACAAATAATATTAATATTTAAGTTGACATTTAGAGTTTTTCTTTCATTTTTGACCAATAGCTTGCTTTAAAAAGTATTCGCTCCAAAGTTTCATGTTATTCACCAAACCAATTTAATATGGGTTTGTTTAATTTTTGAGAAAGTGAAAAACATGAATAGCTGTTAATTAATGTTGAAATAACGAGTTTTTTTAATCGGCTTAGGACGAGTTTTAAAATTATTATCTTTTTAGATGTATAAACTAATTAAATGTAATGTTAAGATGTAAAAAACTCAATTTATTAATATACGACGATAGAATTTAAGTTATTTGAATATTGATATCGGATGGAAAGTTATTGTTAAGTCATGATTACTCCTATGATGATTTCATGATGACAATAACTATATGAAAATATAAGTGTGGTGGGATTGCTTTTTAAAGAAATGAAATTCGTTTGAATAAGCCAAGTCTTCTGTATGCTGGCTGCAAAGGAGTTACTGTTCATCAGTTCAGCCAACAGACAGAACTGCTAGTTCACCCAGCAGAGAGAACTAATAGTTCACTCAGCAGACAGAAATCTTGTGAAGAGCAACCAGCTCTGAACTATTCAAGGTCTTATATCACATACAAGTTTAAGTATCTTTCAGTTAAGCTGTGAAGACTTTCTGTGTTAGTCAAGCTCAAGTTTGAACATTGGAACGAGGACCCAGCATAGAGTTCATTGTTCCAGTTCACCCAGCACAGAAACTGAAGAACATTTGAGTTATTACAAACTCAAGTGAACATGCTTTTAACATTTGGGAATGTATGTGTATAACAAAATGGCATCTTCAGAGGTTGTACTCAATGTACATACCTGCTCATCTTGGCTGTTTATGCACATTATTTTTCCTTATCATGGTCAGCCTACAAGACAAGATATGCAGTGTACTTTCTGACAGACTGCCAGACCTGGTCGTGCAGAGTTTATCATAACACACAAGCAAGCATGTCTGAAGTCAACCAATGAAGATGAAGACATCTGGAAGACATTCATTGGCTGAGCAAGTTTCAAGCATCACACAAGCTCGACTATAAATATCAGACTTGGGTTACAAAGCCCAAGTGTGTGTGCGTGATAATTAGTGAAAATTCTTAGTGAATCAAATATAGTTCATTGAGCATTTGTGTTAGCAGAATTGTATTACTTGTAATCAGCTTTGAGTCTGTTCTCAGCTGATCTTAGTGATAGGATTATGTGTTCAATTAAGTTAGAGATTCCGCATCTAACTTGTAATTCTTTGATTTATCAAAATAAAAGAATTATTTGAAAAACCTCTATATGTTCTTATTATACAACTAAGATAAATTCACAATTCCAACTTAGAAAACGAAAAAGTTGTATTCACCCCCCCCCCCTCTACAACACTGTTGTTAACCTTTGGGACCAACAACTGGTATCAGAGCGGTTAAGATTGTTCTAATCTTAGATCTGTTGAAATGGCCACCTACAGCTCAAACTTTGCCTATCTGGAAAATGGTTCTGCATCTAGACCCCCTAAGTTTGATGCAAAGGAATTCCAGACATGGAAATCAAGAATGATGCTACATTTTGAATCAATTGATCCATTAATGCCAAGCATCGTTCTAGAAGGACCATTTGTTCCAACTACCACCATTGAAGTTCCTGCTTCTGGAACTACTCCTGCAATATCTAGGGAGGTAGTTAAAGCAACTAATCAATGGTCTGATGAAGACAAAAGAAGAACTGGCCTAGATGCTAAAGCAAGAACTCAAATAGCCATCTCTCTTCCTAATTCTGTGTACAACTCAGTATGCAGGCTCTCTTCTGCCCAGAAAATGTGGGATGCTTTGGATATAGCATATGAAGGAAAGGAAGAAGTCAAGCAGAACAACATTATTGCATTAAAAAGGCAATATGAATTGTTCTTCTGTCATAAAGGAGAATCTCTGGTTGATATGTACACCAGATTTACTGCTTTGCTAAATGATCTAGCAGCCATGGAAGTTCACATTAATGTCTTTGAAGTCATCAACAAGTTTGTTGACTCTTTACCACCTTCTTGGGAATCTGTAGCTACATCACTTAAAGTCACCTATAGTCTTAAAAACTTTGATCTGGCTTCACTCTATGGTGCTCTCATGAATCATGAGAAAACTAAGGCTTTACATGACAAGAATATTAAAGAAAACTGGAAGTATCCTGAGCATTCTAGTGCTGCCCTTGTTGCTGCTGAACCAAAAAGAAAGAGTTCAAAAGCTATGGTTGTTTACAAACCAAAAGCCAACAAAGAAGAAGCAGAAGTCAGTTCAGATGAACAAAGTGAAGATGAAGATTACTCAGATGACAGCTGTGATGAAGATGATGTAGAAAGCTTTGCAAATGGAATGGCTATGCTGGCTTAAAAGTTCAGGAAATTCAATAGAAGAAAAGGCAAATTTGGTTTCAGATTCAGTAAGAAAGCTAGCCCGGGGAACTCTGGCAAGACTAGAATGTTTGCCAAAGCTGAGTGTTACAATTGTTGAAAAATTGGACACTTTGCAGCTGATTGTGAGTTCAAGAAACCATTCACTCAAGCTAACACCTACTCAAAGGCAGCTAAGTACAAAGCTAAATACAAAGCTAAATACAAGGCAATGAAAGCTGAAATGAAAGCTGATTCCAAAGGAAAGAAGAAACCTGAAGTCAAGAGTTTGATTGCTGAGTCCCATGATTGGGATGATTACAGCTCATCATCATCATCCTCATCATCCTCATCAAGTGAGAGTGATGATGACTGTACCAAAGGAAGCAAACATGGAAAGTGTTTGATGGCCAAAGATGATTCTGTAGAGGACAAGAAGGATATCACATTTCTGGATGACATGAGAGAAGCTGATGTAAAGATGCAATCAGAAGAATGGAAAGCCTCCATGCTGTATAAGGTAGAAAACTTCATATCTTATACTGATGATGAAAAAGCAGAAATGTTTGACTATCTTAGAATTGATCTTAATATGGCATGCAAAAGGGAAGATGAGTTCAAAGTAACTATTGAGAACTTAAAATCTCAGTTAACTGTTTTAGAACTTGAAAACAAGTGTCTTAAAAATGATAAACTTGAACTTGAATCTAAAGTTTATGCTTCCCAAGTATATTTGCAAGAGTCAGCAGACACCAAAAATCAATTAATTAATCTCAAAAAGGTTGTTGAATCTTGGTGTCATTCTGCTCAAAGAACAGCCAAGTGTGTTCAAGAGCAAGTGCCACATCAAGTAAAAGCTATTTTAAATGGAGATTTTGAGTCTGCTGCTGCCATAGCTGAGGTAACTATGATGGATCCAATACTTGAACCAGCAGAGATTTTACCAGAAACCTTGGCCAAAGTTGTTGCTGGTAAAAAGATTCTAAGAAACAAATTTGTAAAACCTGCTGCTAAAGCTGAATCCATGGTTAAGATCATAGAAGAAACTAAAGCTGAAGGATCAAGTAATTCAACAAATGAATTCACTAATTCCTCAGCATCTGCCTGTGTGACCACTAACCCTCTCTATGAAAATGCTGGAAGAACATCTTCCAATACTTTCAAAGCTGACAATGCTATAAGTTTAAAAGCTGACAGCATTGTAAAACCCAACACTAGGTTAACACCAGTCACCGAAAGTCAAATTATCAATACTGGTAAAGCTAAGAGAAACAAGACTGTGACCCAAAGAAAGAAAGTGGAACTAAATGAAACAAATATTTCTAAGGGTCATCCAGCAAATGGCAAGGGCAAACAATTCAGAGCTGGCTTAACTGAAACTCAAGTTTTGGCTAGTAAGCTTGACCAGCTCACAACTCAGGTTCAACAACTGTTTGCTATTAGCAACCAGCAGTTAAATCAGAGTAATACCCAGCAGTCAAGAGTTATTCCATCTATATCTAAAAGGCAGAATAATAGGAAATGTTACAACTGTGGTGAGAGATCACACATGTCTCACCAATGTAAGACATATTACTGTATGATTCCCAGAACATTGTTAAGTCAATTAACAGCACAATCAACACAGAACATCTCTAGTGAAGCAAATGTTAAGATTAACAAAAGAAACATTAGGAGGGCATCAAATCTTGATATCAGTCCTCCTGAACCCATCCCTGGATGGGTTCCCAAAATGAATTAATCTTTTGTGTTTGTGCAGGGCATTCAAAACAAACAAATCTGGTACTTGGATAGTGGATGTTCAAGGCATATGACTGGATGTAAGTCCCTGCTGGACTATAAGGAGAAAGATGGTCCAGCTGTTACTTTTGGAGATAATTCAAAGGGTTATACTAGAGGTTCTGGTACTCTGATTAATGGGAATGTAACCTTCAAGAATGTTGCTTATGTGGTTGGATTAAAGCATAATCTGATCGTATAAGTCAACTTACCAGCAGAAGGAAAGTAGTTCAATTCAGAAAAAAATTTGGAACTATATTTGATCTAATGGGTAAACCACTGCTGACTGCAAAGAGACATGAAGGCATGTATCAGATTGATATGAATACTGTTGTTACCACCAGTGACACATGTTTCTACTCTAAGTCAGCAGACAACCTTAAATGGTTATGGCACAAGAGGCTCTCACACCTCAATTTTAAAGACATCCATAAGCTAGCCAGCAGAGGACTAGTGTCAGGATTACCCAGCATGACATATGTCAAGGATAGACTATGTCCAGGTTGTGAAAAGGGCAAGCAACATAGAGCTTCATTTAAGTCAAAGCAAATCTCATCCATTATGCAACCACTTCATATGCTTCACATGGATCTATTTGGTCCTGTAAGCACTTCAAGTATGGGTGGAAAGAAGTATACTCTAGTTATAGTTAATGAGTACTCAAGGTATACATGGGTATTCTTTCTAAGGCAGAAGGGTGAAGCAGCAGAAGAAATCATCAACTTTGTTAAGAAGATGGAGCTTCTAAATGGACAACAAGTGAAGCAGATCAGAAGTGATCATGGTACAGAATTTAGAAACCATGTGTTGGAATCTTTCTGTGCTGACAAAGGAATTTCACAAAACTTTTCTACTGTGAGAACACCACAACAAAATGGTGTTGCAAAAAGAAGAAACAGAACACTTATTGAAGCTGCAAGATCAATGATTGCTGAATCAGGATTAAAAAGTCACTTTTGGGCTGAAGCTGTAAACACTGCATGTTTCACTCAAAACAGGTCACAGATTGTAAAAAGGCATCAGAAGACAGCTTATGAAGTGTTGAAAGGAAGGAAACCCAATATCAGCTTTTTCCATGTTTTTGGAAGTCCATATTTCATTCTTAACATAAGAGATCAACTTGGAAAGTTTGATGCAAAAGCTAATGATGGTATATTTCCTTGGTTATTCCACTCTGTCAAAAGCATACAGAGTATTCAACAAGAAAAGAGGATGCATGGAAGAATCTATTCATGTCACATTTGATGAGAATACATTATCTGCATCATCTCTTCCCTCAGATAATGAGGATTCACCACTGGATTTTGAAGAATTACCAAACTCTGCTCCCACTTCAGAAACTCCAGATGATGATCAAACTGATCAGCATATGGAATCCCCTAAATCCAGTGAAGATAGGTCAATTACATCTCCCAGTACTCCAATACTGGAAGTTGTACTCAACATTGAACCTATAAACAACTCAATTGAAGAATCAGAAGATGACACTTCAAACTGTGATACAGCTAGTGAAGGCAGCTTAGAGAATATAGAAGATGTGTTGATGCAAAATCAACCAGCACAGGCTACTGCAATCAGCAATGCTGATTCCACTAGTCATCATGAGGTTAGTAGAGTATCTGAACCACCTGTATATGCTAAGAAATGGACAAAAGCACATCCCATTGAGCATGTTATTGGTGATCCAAGTGCTGGTGTTAGGACAAGAAGACAAGCTACAAGCAACTTTTGTATGCATGTGAATTTTGTGTCAGAGATTGAACCTACAAAGATTGATGAAGCACTTACTGAACCAAGCTGGGTAGGAGCTATGCAAGATGAGCTCTCTCAGTTTGAAAGAAATAAAGTGTGGACATTGGTTCCAGTACCTCATAACAAAACAATTATAGGTACAAGATGGGTATTCAGGAACAAGATGGATGAACATGGGGTTGTAATCAGAAACAAAGCAAGACTAGTTGCTCAAGGTTTCAGACAAGAGGAAGGACTAGATTATGGTGAAACATTTTCCCCTGTAGCAAGATTGGAAGCTATCAGGATATTCTTGGCATTTGCTGCTTACAGGAACTTTAAAGTATTTCAGATGGATGTGAAGTCTGCATTCCTAAATGGAAAGTTGCAAGAAGAAGTATATGTCAAACAACCTCCAGGTTTTGAGTGCAGTAAATTTCCTAATCATGTCTACAAGTTAGACAAAGCTCCATATGGTCTAAAGCAGGCACCTAGAGCTTGGTATGAAACACTTCACAATTTTCTAACTGAATGTAAATTTAAAGTTGGGAAGATTGATACCACTCTATTTATAAAAGAGATAGATGGTGATATCATCCTTATACAAATTTATGTGGATGATATTATTTTTGGGTCAACAAATGAAAAACATTGTCAAGATTTTTCTAAACTTATGTCTGATAAGTATGATATGAGTTTAATGGGAGAATTAACATTCTTTCTTGGTTTACAAATTAAAAAACTTGATGATGGCATTTTTATATGTCAAGGCAAATATATAAATGATTTATTAAAGAAATTTGCCTTTGCTGATTGTAAAGTCATTGGAACTCCTATGCAACCTTCTATCAAAATTGATGCTGCCTCAAATGGTAAATCAATTGATGTCACATTATATAGAGGTATGATTGGTTCCTTATTGTACTTAACAGCCAGCAGACCAGATATCATGTTTGCTACATGTCTGTGTGCAAGATATCAAGCATGTCCAAAAGAGTCTCACTTACTTGCTGTCAAACGAATTTTTAGGTACCTCAAAGGTACTCCAAACCTTGGTCTTTGGTATCCCAAAGACTGTGGTTTTGATCTAATTGGTTATTCAGATGCAGACTTTGCAGGGTGTAAGATTGACAGGAAAAGCACTACTGGTGGTTGCCAACTACTGGGTAGTAAATTGGTGAGCTGGACATCCAAGAAGCAAAATTCTGTTTCAACATCAACTGCAGAAGCAGAGTATGTCTCTGCTAGCAGTTGCTGTGCTCAAATTTTGTGGATGCAGAATCAGCTCAAAGATTATGGAATGCATTTCACTAAGACACCTATTTATTGTGATAATACAAGTGCCATTGCCATCACCAATAACCCTGTCATGCATTCAAGGACCAAGCACATTGATATCAGGTATATTTCATAAGAGATCATGTTATGAAAGAGGATGTAGAGTTACATTTTGTCTCTACTGATTAACAGTTGGCAGATATGTTTACCAAGCCCTTAGATGAAAAACGTTTTAACTATCTCATCTCTGAGCTGGGTATGCTTGAACTATAAAGAATGCATTGTCTGAGCTGGTTGCACTATCTATGCCCAACCAGCATAGAACAACATTAGTGATCAACCAGCACAAACAACTCTTCAACAATTGAATCAAGCAGATCAACTGACAAATCATTATTGATTTAATTTCCTTTTCTAATTACTCTTTTATGAAATAAATTGAGGATAATGTTTTCTTAAAATGTGTAATCACATTAATTTGATGTGATTTAAGATAATGTTTTAGAAAACACATTTTCTTAATCTTGGTCGTTTGAAAATAACGACCAAAGCACTCCTACCGCCTTCTGAACACTGTAGCACTGTAGCATCATATCTCTGAAAAGTTTCTGACATTTCAGAAACATGTCACTTTCAAAGAGATTATGTCTTTCTCTTTCCTACTATAAATAGTTGTCACCCCGTAAGCGTTTATGTTACCGTTTCCATTTCCATTTTTAACCAAGAACATAAACACTAATTCTGTTCATCTTCCTTACTCTATTCTAACCTAAAATCAATTTCACACAAAATCAACCATGTCATTTGCATTTGAACTAAAGGAAAAGATGAAACAAGCACCAAATTCACCAGATGCTGATGAAATCACTCTCAACAACAATAACTCTGCCACAAGTCTTGCAATTCCAAAGAATTACAGAAATGCAGGTTATCGAAACATGGTTGTCTATTTCAAAAACTCCCCAATTTCTTATGCTTTAACAACTGTTCCTTGTCAAACCTTTCCTCAAACACTCATTGAATTTTGGTATACGTGTGTTGTTACCAAATCACATCTAGGTTCTACTTATATCTCTGCCACTGTGGGAAATGGCATACCCATAGTGATTTCAACATAACACATTCGTAGATACCTTAAATTTCCAGATGAACCATTTGTTGATTCTCCATCACCAACAGACTGTAGACATGAAGTATTAAGCTTCATTAGATACCCTGATAACTTTAATAATAGTCATAAACGTGTTAAGATGAATGGATTTTGGAGTTATTTCTTTGGGGTTCTCATTTGGTGCATGAGTCACAAATTTGGTAGCAAAGATCAATGTAACAACTTTGAGTTACAATTAGGACATGCTATCATTTTTGGGAGAAATATTGATTTTGCTGCTCTCATCTATACTGAGTTGAGAGAAAAGATTGAAAAGAAGAAAAAGGAAAAGAATGTTCCATTTCCTAGATTTCTGAGTTTGATAATTGAAGGCATACTTGGTGAAAAATATAAGGACTTAGAAGATTTAGATGTTGGTGATGTTTTTATGGGTGACAAGATGTTCCATAAAGTGATTGAGAAACCTCATCAAGGTCGTTCTCCTTCTATGCTGGCTGCTATTCCTCCAGAAGTCATTCTGGATGCTGATCCTGATGTTGCAGCCACTGATACTCAACCTCCTGATTCATCAAGTTCAGATGATGATGATGATGATGACGATCAGCCAACAGCAGCAAAGACATCAAGCCAACCAGCACAGCAAACAGTCTCCAAACCTATACTGAAGACTAAGTCTACCAAGACCTCAGGTATGGATACTAAATCATCTTCTTCCTCCCAAATTTCAAAAAGGGATGCCAAGAAGTCAAGTAAACCCACTTCTTCTAACCCAGCATCCACCACCAAGTTTTCAAAATCACAATCTTCAACCACTCCTGAGCAGGCTTCACAGCCAGCACAAGATGATCAATCCCAAACTCAACTTATTGAGAAGCGCACAAAAGTGAAAGCTGACACTCAGCCACTTAAGGCATATGCAAAAAAGGCAATGTCAAAAGCGCCCAACGCTGGATTAGCTTCTAGTCGTGTGAAGCCAACCCCAGTTCTTGATCAACCCTTAGCCAGCTCAGATGTATCTTCTCGAAAAGATACATTGTTGAAAAGAGATAAGACGTTATCTGGATCAACCTAGCGAAAGGAGAAGTCCATTGAAAGCAAGAGGGACATCTCACCTCATACTGAGTCAGTCAGTCAACCCACAGAGCCTGAACATTTGTCAACATCCCAAAATGTTGACATCTTACAAAGGGAAACCACATCTACCAATATCAGCTCTCAGAAGTTAGATATTGAGAACCCAGCCTAGGTTCGAACTGGTCTCACACATACTACCACTCAGTCAATACCTCTTACACAATCTGAGTCTGCACATGCTGTCAATGAGTCAGCAGATACATAGCTGCACTCACAGGCATCAACTTCTGTTCCCAATGATGATGAAGTCAAAACACAGGCTTCATCTGAGGAACTACAACTTTCACCTTCCATGCCCATTATCTCATTCATTCATCCAGCTGCAGCCAAGATTCTCAAGCAGACCTTATACTCATTCTCTGCTAATCATGTTGATGTTCCACCTGATGATGAAGATGTCCAAAATCTACAACCTGAGGATGAAGAAGATGAAGAAATGTTGGATACTTCTCATGTTGATTCACCAATTCACATTGATATTCCAGATTCACCTCCTCCTGATCAACCAGTAGACACCAGGGACTCTTCTCATCATCAATTCACTGCTGATACACCTTCTATTGATGACATTGTTAAGCATGTCATGGCAGCCTTGATTCCTGTTCTAGAATCTAAGTTCAATGGTATAGGTACACTTATGACCAATGTTGATAAGATGGTTACTGAATATACCTCTGCCCTTCAGGAATTTGTCTCCAGATTCACTCAGCTTATCCGTGCTGATGAAGCAGCTCACTCTGACTTCCCAACTGCTTTAGAGGAGCTCAGACAAGATTCATTCTCTGCTGCAAATCAATTGCAGTTACTTGAATTCCTCAAAAGACTTCATAAAGAAATGGATGAACTCAAGCAAAAGTCCAAAGAACTTGACCAAACCATGCTTATTCATCAAGATCATGAGGATTTGTTGCATCAGTTGAAGACTCTTAAGAAGGAAAATGCTGCATTAAAGAAGGAAAATGCAAATCTCAAAGCTCATTCCATTCAACCTGAAGAAAAGTCAAGGATTTTCTCTGAACTTCAGCAACTTCATAAGGCTCAAGCCTCAAATGTTGCTGCCTTTGAAAAGTTTACTACATCCCTGGCTGTTCAGAACTTCATTAAAGCAGCCAACTTTCAAAACATAGAGAGCAAGCTCACTCAGATTCTGTCTCATTATCCAACTCCTTTGTAGACTCAACCTCCTGCACCTACTGCTGCTACCCCTACCCCTGTTGCTGATGACAAAAAGGGGGAGAACAAGGATAAAGCTCAAGCTGAGGGGAGCAAGAAAAGAAGCAAAAGTCTGATCTGAACAGATCAGAGACAATTGAGTCTATAATACAGAGGAAGAGAGAGATATGAAGCCAAAAAGAGAAAGAGAGATCAAGCTTTTGAACAGAAGCTTGAAGAATAAAAAAGAAGAAGGTATGAAAAGAGAAGTGAGAAGATTAAGAAGATGGAAGCTGGTGGCAGTTCAAGTGTTAAAACCAGCTCATCCTCATCTGAGGGGGAGCAAAAACAAGATAAGCCAGCACCTGTTCCAACAAAGCAAAGATCAAAGAGAGTTAAAATCATCCCAAAAAGAAATATCAAGAAGTCAAAGTATGTTGTTGACTCTGAGGATGATGAGTATGTCATTGGCAGTGGTGCTGCCAGAAAATTGAGAAGTGATGATGAAGAAGATGAGGTGTTTGAAGTTGAAAAGTCTGCAACAACCTCTGAGCCAGCTCCAGAAGAAGAGCCAGCTCATGATACTACACCAACAGTCAATGTACCTGGGACTTCAAGTTCAAGAAGTGCCCAGATGCCTTCTAGTCAGCAAACAGGAGAACCAACGACTGATCCATTAAAAAATCCTGAAAAACAACCTGCCGAAGAAGAAGAAACTTCAAAGAAAAAGAAATCCAAGTCAATAGGTCTTTATTATCCATAAGATATGTCTGATGAAGACAATTTGTTCAGAGAAGCATTACAGCTGGGTATTACTGTTGAAGAGCTTAAGACTGCAAATCAACTCAAGCTTGATGCCTACATTCAGTTTGTCAGAAGTAGCATCATCCCAGAGGACCAGGAAGATTCCATAACTGCTTGGAAGCTTAATATGTCTTTGGAAGACTATAGTTATGTTGCTGGTATTGAGAGAAAGAAGACAAAGGAAGAAATGTTGCTTGAAGAAGCCAAAAGCTTTGGATTTGAATCTATTGAAGCTTATCTTAGTGATCGTGATTTTCAGAAGGATAAGGAAAGAACACTAAAAAGAAATGAAACTGCTGCAAAAAGGTTAGCCAAATCAGAAAATGTTCAAGCTCTGAAGGATGAACCAGCTGTCAGGATCATTTCCAAAATTGTTCCAGCTCAGAAATCACAAGCATTAGCTTTTGAAATGGTAAAGCTAACTGCAGAAGCAAAGAAGACAGAAGAAAGGAGGAAAGGAGTTGAAACTGAAGGTGTTCATGAACCTCAACCAAGATCAACAAATATTGTTGATAGCTTTTATCTTCCCAGAGAATTGGAGAGATATAAAAACTGTGCCAAGAGAAGAAAGCATTCTGCAAAGATTGTGAAAATCAAAAGATGCACTGATGAAGTGATTAACATCACTAGATCATATGATACAGTGGAGAATGTTAGACTACTCAATCTGTACAACTTTGGATTCTCTGAGTGGTTGGAGATTCAAGAATATTATCAGTCTAGAAGTGGAGTTACTAGAGATGCAGTTATGAAAAGACTGCAAGAATTGTTCAATAAAGCATCCAGATTGGAGGGCACACCTAGAAGAGATGTATACAAGCCTATTGCTAAACCAAAGCAGAAGAAGGCTAGAGTCATTGAACAAAGCTCTACCCAATCAGACCTAAGTCAGTTCAAGAAAAGGGTCAACATTGATCAAATTATGGGTGTAACTGCTGCTCCTGTTCCTAATGTTGGATTTCCTCCCCTGCCATATTCAATTCCAAGAAATACTGATCCACCAATTGGAGTCCAAGGATATCATGGGTTTCATACTAATTACCCTGAGCATGATATCTATTTCCTAGATGGAAATATTTCGAGGTTTCAGAGAACTTCAGAATTAAGTTTGGTCAGCATTCAGCATTTAATCAACCTCAGATCTATGGCACTACTGGCTACTGGAGCTGGTATGTATTCGAAAGAAATTGTCAAGGAAATGATAAGAAGAGGACTGGATCCTGATGGTCCAGGAATGCTAAGTGTTGTGAAAGAAGAAGAGGAAGAGTTCTGAAGGCAATGTGTTTGTCTAGATAGGTTGTTTGTAATTCACTCTATCAAACTTCTGTCATTTAATCAGTCTTGTAATTTCATTTTTCAAGATATATGATTATAAGATCTGATACCGTTACTTAAAAGATGTGATAAAATTCTCCTTAAAAAGATCCCATGGACAAGGGACATGTAGCTATTCAGTTCTCAGTAACATGCAATATTGAATTCTCATAAGTCTTTTGTATGCTGGTACATGGTAAGGTTTTGTCATCATCAAATAAGGGGAGATTGTTAAGTCATGATTACTCCTATGATGATTTCATGATGATAATAACTCTATGAAAATATAAGTGTGGTGGGATTGCTTTTTAAAGAAATGAAATTCGTTTGAATAAGCCAAGTCTTCTGTATGCTGGCTGCAAAGGAGTTACTGTTCCTCAGTTCACCCAGCAGACAGAACTGCTAGTTCACCCAGCAGACAGAACTAATAGTTCACTCAGCAGACAGAAATCTTGTGAAGAGCAACCAGCTCTGAACTATTCAAGGTCTTATATCACATACAAGTTTAAGTATCTTTTAGTTAAGCTGTGAAGACTTTCTATGTTAGTCAAGATCAAGTTTGAACATTAGAACGAAGACCCAGCATAGAGTTCATTGTTCCAATTCACCCAGCACAGAAACTGAAGAACATTTGAGTTATTACAAACTCAAGTGAACATGCTTTTAACATTTTCGGAATGTATGTGTATAACAAAATGGCATCTTCAGAGGTTGTACTCAATGTACATACCTGCTCATCTTGGCTGTTTATGCACATTATGTTTCCTTATCATGGTCAACCTACAAGACAAGATATGCAATGTACTTTCTGACAGACTGCCAGACCTGGTCGTGCAGAGTTTATCATAACACACAAGCAAGCATGTCTGAAGTCAACCAATGAAGATGAAGACATTTGGAAGACATTCATTGGCTGATCAAGTTTCAAGCATCACACAAGCTCGACTATAAATATCAGACTTGGGTTACAAAGCCCAAGTGTGTGTGCGTGATAATTAGTGAAAATTCTTAGTGAATCAAATATAGTTCATTGAGCATTTGTGTTAGCAGAATTGTATTACTTGTAATCAGCTTTGAGTCTGTTCTCTGGATGATCTTAGTGATAGGATTCTGTGTTCAATTAAGTTAGAGATTCCGTATCTAACTTGTAATTCTTTGATTTATCAAAATAAAAGAATTATTTGAAAAACCTCTATATGCTCTTATTATACAACTAAGATAAATTCACAATTCCAACTTAGAAAACGAAAAAGTTGTATTCACCCCCCCCCCCTCTACAACACTGTTGTTAACCTTTGAGACCAACAGTTATATAACGCAAAATTCTAATAGAACATATAACATAGTAGAATGAAAAATAATTTCAAAAATGTTTTTTATGTTCTATATAATTGTTATTCTAAACTAAATGTATTTACTTTTTGCACCTATTTATGATAACGTATCAATACTTACATTTGTGAACTATACTAATTCCTCATAGTGACTTTATACATGTCCTCCAAATAGAAAATAAATACTTGTTAGTACGGTGATAAGAGACGAAATCATTCCAATAAAATTTAAAAGAATTTGTTGGTGTAAGCATTTCGAATTAGAGAAATAACATTCTTAAAAATTTATGTAGAATGGGTTAATATCTTAGTGATTCAAATATTCAAATATGTAAAAGAATCATCAACTTTATACATATTAGCATAACTTACATATATATTTGGTCATGGTACGTATATATTCTAAGGAGTAATTAATACATATCACATAATTTATCTTTTTGTTATTATAAAAAATACATATCTATAATTTTGGCATTTGATATGATAGATAAGTTGAATAATTTACAATATAAATGGTTATATGAGATGAAACAAACATATAAATGATTATGTGAGATGTATTTCTATTTTATATTGGAAAATATTTTGATCACTATTTGTAAGTTTGCTGTAGTGTATCGGTGATTGCATATGTTAGAAATAGAAATAACTGACGCCTTTGTTGAATCATGTCATTTTGATGGCTACAAAACATATGTATATGGTGTATGCATCGGTTAAAAAAAGGGCGGGAAAAGGGATGAAAATTGGGTGACGTGGTGGCACAGATAGAATACGTAATCAGAATTAGTTGTCTTCCCTTGTATTGAGCTATGGGTTTCTTTTAGGTTGACTTTGGATATACTTCGTTGAATTGAACCATACAGTTTATACCATGCGTAGAAGCAAAGGCCCATCAATTGAACAAAATATTTAGCCCATGTCCGTGAGTACGACTAGTCTAATATTTCAGCCCCGCCCCAGTCAATAGATATTCTAATTATATATACCACAGTACGCAACACAAATAAATATAATAGAATCAATGATTAAAAAATGGGTCCCACGTGTCAAAAGAATATATCAACATAAAACAATAGATAAGTAATGTCCAAACCCCATCAGATGATAAATACAGAAGAATGACAACCGTTGTTGGTGTATATATACGGTCACAAATAAATGTCCATGTAAAACCATTCTTGACATCAAGTTGATGAACACGCCAATGTCAAGATACGCTAAAATGAACATAGTCCAAATGGTGGACGGTTTAACAACGGAACTAACGTCTCATCACAGTCAACACTAATCTGCTAACTACCAACGTTAGCAACAATGCGAGCCTTGTACCGACTAAGGGATTCATCTGCAAATTTTTTTTGCTTAAATAACCACATGGAACGAACAAAGTTCGCGTCGGGTGGTCGAGGCACAAGAATCTAAGTTTGAATTTTAATCGCTTTATATTCCTTAAGCATAACATTTTGCAATTCAGGTCACTAAAACTAACATTGTAATTTATAGGAATAGAAGTATGTTGGACAAGTAAATTGAAATGCAAGGTGGGTTTATTAGGCCTCTGCCAACGGGAGCTTCTTGCTCATGTCCTACTTCCGTTTTCACCCGTCCTTGGTTAGCATCAACCCTTCTTAAAGGCGTCCTCCATTGTTTCCATTTTCACGAAGATGGCCAAAGACGAAGAAGCCGTGGGCCCACTTGCAAGAAAACAAAAAAAAATCAATTTTTTTTTTTGTTTTATATGTGTAGTAAAATGTATTATTGGTAAATGGTGGGATCCAGTCTTTCTAAAGAAGCTTCTTCCATTGGTAGCGTTCAGTCTTTCTTCGGTCTTTCGAAAGAAGTATTGACGTGGCGTTAATGTTGCATGGAAAAAACTTGGAAAAAGTTTGGAAAAAGCCTCTTCCACTGGGAGTGGTCTTAGTTTCGAGATCGGAGCGTGTGACAATGGGGGTGAATCCTAGTAGGATTGGGTTTGGACGTAGTGGGTTTACGAGATATGGTGGAGGTTGATGATGGTGGTGTAGGTCGAGTGTTAGTAGCCGAAGGATCCTATTGAGTGTGTGCATATTGGGCCGATTGGGCCTGATTATTGTAGTTAAGACATACTTTAGGCTGCATTGGTAGGCCGATGGAAGGGGGAGTATGGATTTGTGGAGTGGATTGGAGAAGGAAGTGAGGTAGTATTGTTTTGAGAGTCCGTGTGGTGGTTTGTGACTCAACAAGATTGCGAGCAATTAGGTTGGGTTTAGTGTCAAGGAACTCATAAGATGGGGCTTCATGAGGTATAATAGAACCATAAGGAAAAATGGTTTCGTCAAAGGTGATATTGTGATTTATGAATATTTTATCGATAGCAAGATCTAAACACCGATATCCCTGATGATCAGAAGGATATCCGAGAAAGACAGAAGGTGTAGAGCATCGAGCTAGTTTTTGAGTTGATTTTCAATATTAAGAACGCAAAGGCAACCAAAAACGCGTATCAACTAGTAATCGTGTGTAGTTTTCTAGAGGTGGGAGTGTGGTGTGTCATTTTTTATTGTGGTTGATGGAAGTAAGATAAGCAAATAAGTGGCCATATAAAGCACCTCAACCTAAAATTGATGGGGAAGATGAGCTTAAGATAGAAGCGTGCGGATTAAGTTATTAATAACACGAATCATGCGTTACTATTTGCCATATTGTTGGGATGTGTGAGGGCATGAGAAACGCATATGGATTCCATGTTGATCATGTTAGATATAAAATAGGATTTGTATTTGTATAAATAAGGAGTCTGCGACAATTGTAATGCGACAATTAATGATTGTCGCAGTAAGATATAATGCGGCAATCAGGACTGTCGCAATAACAAATATTGTCGAAGTGTGATGTAGGTGTTTAGTATAAATAGGGAGCTAAACCATCATTTGTAAGGGACTTAACCTTGTAAAATCGTTTGTGCTTAATAGAAAAATCATTCTACCAAATTCTCTCAAAATCATCATCATAATATTGCTTGAATAAAGTTAACACGCCTTATTTCAAAGAGTTGGATGAAACGTCTTAGGGTTGGAGGAAACGCCTTAAGGTTTCATGAAACGCAATATGGTTTGATGAAACGCCATATTTCGTAGGCTTGGATGAAGCGTCTTATGGTTAGATGAAACGTCATAATTCGTCGGGTAGGATGAAACTTCTCAAGGTTGGATGAAACGCCTTATGGTTTGATAAAACGCCATATTTCGTAGATTTGGATGAAACGTGTTAGGGTTGGATGAAACATCTTAGTGTTGGATGAAACGTCTTTGGGTTTGATGAAATGCAAAATTCCGTAGGGTTGGATGAAACGCCTTAGGATTTCACGCAACGCCTTATGGTTAGATGAAACGTCATATTTCGTAGGATTGGATGAAACTTCTCAAGGTTGGATGAAACACCTTAAAGTTTCACGGAACGCCTTATGGTTTGATGAAATGCCATATTTCGTAGGGTTGGATGAAACGTCTTAGGGTTGGATGAAACGTCTTAGGTGTGTTTAACTATATTGCTAATACTTTTTTTATTTTTTTTTTATCTATTATATGTAGATGAGAGATTACGTTTGTAAGTCTTTTCGAATTATGTTGATAGTATACAAATTCTTTTAGTTGAAAGGGTCCTATCTAAAATCGGTGCTACCAAGAAGTATCAGTTGAAAAGGTTGCAGGCTACAATTGTTAAACATGGAACTCGTATATTAAATTTAGAGTATGCACTCCCTCTCTCTCGCTATTATTACCACAAGCAATTCCATCTCATATAGTTATAAGATATTTGTGAATGTTTGCATAACTATTCCAGGCACTATAGTTATATTATACAAATGTTGTCGCCAAAAGTCCACAAAATGAAGTTAAAAATTGTCTCAAAAGAATTTTAGAGACGAACTGTTGTCTCTAAAGTATTTTCGCAAAAAAAAATAAAAAAACTATCCAAAAGTGAATTTTACCCGGTCATACTACAAAGATGAACATATGTCGTCTCTAAAAAGTAACTATTTTTCACTAAAGGGTGCACTATATAAACGTTGCACACGGCCTCCCTCTCCATTTTACAAATCTTCACACCTCCTTCCTGAACTTTGTGCGATTCCGGCTCACAAACCTCTACTCCACCACCGCAACTCCCTTCTGGCTCAAACCCACCACCACTAGTCCACCACCAACCACCTTTGGCCAAAATGACCTCCGCCCGCACCCCTGCTGCACCACCAGTCGTCACCACCTCCTACCGTACCACCACTCTTCACCACCTCCTTTCATTATAGGTTCGTCCTTCTTCTTTTCTTAAATTGTATTGTTTAATTGTTAATTTTTAGTGAATAATTTATAAATTTATTAGTTATTTTTTTTAGTGATTAGTTGTTAATTGCTAGTTAAAGTTTGTATATTAGTTAAATTTGTTAATTTTAGTGACTTTTTATTTATTTTTAATTTTAGTGATGAATTGTTAATTTTTGTAATTAATTTTTAATTGTTAGTTATAGTTTGTAATTAAAAAAAGTTTGTTAATTTTTGTGACATGTTAGTTATTAATTGATAATTATAAATATGAATGTACAATTGTTAGTTGTGACTTGTTAGTTGGTTTGATAATTGTATGTATGCTTATGAAATTTAGTTAGGATTGCTAAAGTTTGTATATTGTTAGTTAGATTCTTTAGTGATTAATTTTGGGAATTTCATGTTCTATACCGTAGGTCCGAAATTAATCAACCCTATAGGAAGCCCGCCTGAAATTAGTTTATTAAAAATTAATTTCGGAAAGTCCCCTTTTTAGGACTGCCTTTTCAGTGTTTTGTCTCATTTCGGATATGGATGCGTTTAATTTATTTGGTATTTGAGAATAATTTGGTAAACATTTTCCCTCTACTCCTGCAAATATGCGTTTCATACACATATTTTGGGAGTTTAGGGGAAATGCTGTCACATTTTTCTCAAATAGCAAATCAGTTAAATGCATTCATATATGAGACAAAATGTTCAAAGCGTGGGTTAATATTGCTATCCATAGTTAGCCACCCTTATACAAATTGTAATTCCCAGTTTACAAACTTAAGAAATATGATACAAACTTTTACTATAATTATAATTAAAGAGTTGGACTAAGCTTAGAAATCATTTTTCTGATGACTTTGAAAATGTTCTTAACACATTTATCGAGAGGTGTAAGAATCACTTGGGTTCAGACGGTCAATGTCGTTATCCATGTCAACATTGAAATAAACTTATATGTGGTGATCTTAAAACTATTCATTGCATATACAACTTTGGGGGTTTAGCTCCTTTTATAATATTCGGAGGTATCACGGTGAACCAGTAGTTCCGGTCGGTTTCCTCGACGATGTCCGTCAGGAGAATATTGACAATGAACACAACCCGAATAGTAATGAGCCGGTGGAAGTTCCGAGTGAACCGAATAACATTAATGCACTTCTTCCGATTGAGTTCGACACTAGCGATCAAAAGACTTATAGACCGGTTGGACCTAACATGTCCTAACTCTCTAATTTAGTCGGGACCTTGGGGGAACAGTCCCGAAGTGTTATTCGTCATGGGACACGGTTTTGGAGGCTAATAAATCTGCTATTTGGCCGGAGATTGAGGTTGAGCTTTTTTAATGTATTATTGTAAATTTGTAAGTATTCTAACTATTTTAAATTAAAATGCAGACGTACTTTGACATGTGTCTTCATTGGAGAGGGGAGTTTTCAGATATGATTCGACTATGGGATAACAAGAACATTAGTGAGCAATACAGATATTGCAAGTACAAATTTAAAGTGAAGTGGTTCTTGGAGCTGGAAAGGGGGGGGGGGTATGAGCCTCCCCAAGAAATACTTCGATTTCTACCGCCTAACATGGAGATAGACGAATGGGCCAAGCACATAAAGCTCTATACCTCTGAGCCCTACTTAAAACGGTCCACAGTGAACAAGTCCAACCGGAGCAAGAAAAAGTATCTGAGTGAAAGTCCCTGATACCAGTTATGAGTTAAGTGGAATCGAGTTCAATACTATAGCTTGAATTGTAGAGGGGGGTGATACAATTTAACTCATTAATTAAAGTATTTTAAAATTCTTAACAGTTATTAATCATTTCAAACCACATGTTCAATAAAGAGAGTAATAAATTGCAAAGTACAAAAGCTGGTAAACAAATAGTTGAACACAAGTTAACTTGAGTAATGAATTTATTGATAATAAATTACTTCAACATATCGAATTGCGAGAGAATTAAAGCCTATGCTAAAACTAATTCAATATGATAACAAGGTAAAGAATTACTCGCTGTGAGAATAAATATTCTATTACTCACTTACTCAATTCATAGTTAGACAATCTTTATCACCAATTGAAATCAAATGATAGCTACAAATCAGTAAACAACTTAGTAGAATATGTCACTCTATTTATAGAAAGATATTTCCCGTAAATATCTCCTACTATCTAGGATATAGAATGACATGTGTCGATGTGAGGTTGGCTTTCCACTAACAAACAAATGGTTAGTGGGAATTTTCTGTGGTCCCACAAGATCATACATTCTTCGTGTGTTCTATTTTAACCAAGCACAATGAAGCATGATTGTCATACTCTTCATTGCTAAGGACTCCTTGAGTTTGAATAGTAGACCAGGGACTTCACATGCACAACGACTTGAACATGACTGTCTAGTAACTACGTTATTTCTGAAATCGTTGGAGGATTAAGAAGCTTGCTCACTCACCGTGAGCTAACATGCTCTTGTAGAGTGACTTGTCTTGATTTCTTCTAGTGATCTCCTTTTATTCAATCAAAACAATTATTCTGATTGTGATTGCATTATTGCATAGTCACATATAATACCAGTGAGTTGATAAACTACTAGTAGTGACTATTTGCTTAGCAGTGACCTCTATCATTGGAAGTGGATTGCATCTTGATCAATCTTCAGTATTCAATGCATATAGCGATCGAAACACTTAGCAATAGATTCATCAAGCAAAAGCGAATCCACCGAGTGTAGTCCTCGGTGACTTAGTAGTGACTCAGTTGAGTAGCGACCAGTGAGATAATATATCCTTGGCGTTTTGACTTCATCATTCTATGAAGAACTCCAGAGAATTGACTCATCACAGATCAGTGACCCAACACGGAGTGCTCATGGAACCGCATCCTATGCTGCTCGACGACATAAAGAAGTAAGTTGTTTGATCCCTTTTTGTTGTTAAACATATATAATCAGTGTCGTGATTAATTTTCTTGATTGTTATTATATATTAATGTTTTTGTGTTTACAGCGGGTTTCCATCACCGGTCAATATCCAAATATCATTGATGACTTTGCCAAAATGCATAAGGATCACCAGATTAAACATGGTTTAATGATGCTGCCAAAAAACAATATGTAAGAAATGTGTCACTACTAATATAAATTGTGTAGGTTCGTTAAAGTGCATGTGTCACTACTAATAATTCTTATTTTGTTATTTTTAGGAGTCATTGTTGATTGAGAGAACCATACAAGCAGAAAGTTCAAATCCTGTAAGCGAGGAGGATATAATGGAGGTGCAGTTGGGATCCTTGCGCGGACATAATCGTGGACGGGGTAGAAAGATGCTTAGTGGGGCGTCAAGTTCAAATACAAGTGAAAGTCTTGGGTCAAAAGCACTGAGGTTGTATACCCAACAAGAATTCCAAGAATATTTAGCGACTTAACTATCTGGAAAGAATACCCGCATCGAGTCCTGATTGAAGTCTAAAAATGACTTTTTGGCTTCTATACATGCCGCCTTAAGCCAATATATCATATCGGTTCCACAACCTCCACCCTTTGATCCCATTGAGTTACCGGACCCGTTTGAAGAAGAAGAAGAAGACGAGGAGGATGATGAGTAAGTTGTTTTGAACATTTTTTATCGTTTTAAATATTTGGGTTTTGAACATTTGTATTAGGCTGTTGAACATTTTTGTTTGGGTTTTAAGCATTTGATGGAATTGTATGTTTGTTGGAACAATCTATACATTTGAAGTGTGGAAATTTGTTATATATTGTATTTAAAACAGGTTGAAAGCTTCTACGATGAAACACAGGTTCAAATGGGAATAACACGAAAAGAGCAAGATGCCGTCAAAATTGCAGGGGTCTTTAGCGACGAACACGTTGTCTCGGTTGACTTTTGGCGAAGAATTTTGACCAAAACTTGCAGAACCTTTTAGCGACAGAATGTTGTCTAAGTAGACATTTAGCGACGACCATTGACCAAAACATGAAGACACTTTAGTGACGAACTATTCACATTCTTTTATTTTTTTAATAAATGAAAGACTTTTAGCTACGACAACGAGTCGTTTCTAAATTACTTTATTTTAGATTTATTTTCTGGTCAAATATATTTTTCGGGTCAACCGATTGTCGTCGCTAATGTTGTCTGTATAGATATTCTGAGATGACATTTTAGCCTTTAGAGACGACATTTTTGTCGTCTCTAATCATCGTATTTCTAGTAGTGATGCTTACGTTGGCACAAATAAAAACACTTATGAATTCGATTGAGGGTTGCTTTAACGTGAGGGTTGCTTTTCTTATTAAATACTTTTGCAGGAATTTGGTTGAGCAACTGATGAACATGGATGTGTTGGAGCATACAGGTTAACATTTGGGGAACATGGAATACTCTTGAAGAATGTACATAAGGATATGAGAAATTAAACTCCTTTTAGAATGCATTGTGTGTGATTTTTATATGTTTTAGTCATTATTAAAATTTGAAAGTAAATATATTTAACCAAATCGTTACACTCTTCGTCTTATAATAAGTGTCAATAATCTGTACATACATTATGTAAGAAAAAAATAACAGTCTTACTTTTACTTTTTGCACATTCTCTAATGAATAAGTTTTGTGAAAAAAACACATTATGGGTAAATTGGTGAAGTTAGCATATTGCTTTTGAAAATAGACACTTTTTTAAGATAAATTAAAACGAAAATGTGAACATTTGTGTTAAGACAGAGGAAGTATCATATTGGGACTTTTGGTGAGGGAATATCCGGTCACTAGATACTGTTTGACTCTGTTTCTAAAAACTCTTGAACAACCTATTCTGACTTAGTGTTCAGTCAGTAGTATTTTCGACTTTTTCTGACTGAGCCATATGTAAAAGAACACCTTTAGTGATGGCTTTGTTAGTGACTATTTTATTTTCAGTGGGAGAAGATTTTAGCAGCTTTACTTGCTGAATTTAACCTTTTATGACTCTTCTATTCAGTCAGGAAATGGCTTTATCTTGTAGTGTCTGTGTATTGAAAACCAAGGAATCTGTGAATTTGTGCTGAAAAATAGCTCGAAAGTAACAAGAAAACTATTGGGAAAAATGTGAAACTGGACAAACTCTGGAAAATCTAAAGTGACTTTTAGCGACGAAGGCTGGAGGCTTACAGGGGTTTTCGGGACGAAGAACGTGAAGTGTGAAAAGAGTGTGTTTTGTGTTCTTGTGTTGTTGTAATGTAATTAGTGTTATGATATTGTTGGTAATGTTAACTGATTTTTCGAGAAGTAATTGAGTATAGAAAAAGTAAAGTAAAATAATAAGATTATTAAATGATTTAACGAGAGTATTTTGGTCATTTCGATGAAGTTAGGGATAAACTTAAGCTAAAAAAAGGGCGTTGTAATAAAATACAATTAAAGATTCACAGTGAAAAAGGACAAAACCTCGAACCGGCGAATAAACTAAAATTTATCCAAGATTATAATTGATGTTGTCGACGTGATGAATAAACTACAATAAATTCGACGCTATAAGTACAACGTTAATAATCCATTACAACTCCCACTTGTAGATTATAAATAAACTACTAAGCTTCTCTACATTTCAACTAATAGTTCCTCCTTTCGGAATCTCATATCTACCTGTTCCTAAACACAAGTAGTCATCCTATTCATCCTCACCACAGAATCAAAAGGTGAAATTTAATATCCTATTTAATTTATTACATTTATATCTTTTGATCTTGTTATTTTTTTCTTATTTTGATATGACATATGACTAGACATATATGGCGTGGTGATTACTAGTGCAGTATAATTTATCACTATTGCTATAGTTGTATTACCACCCTAAAGACAAAAAATTAACAAATCAAACGGTCGAATGTCCATCCGTCGTTGAAAATATGTGTTAAAATTTAATTAAGTACTCATTTGAGTTTCTTCTAATTGTCTGATTCAAGAAGAAGTGGCCGCTAATGAGAATATTCAATTGTTGGTTGTGGCAACATGCAGAAAGACGAAGAAAAAGAACGTTGTGAAGGATGATTGGAGAAATTAAATAAAAATCATTTGTTTAGTGCATGTTTTTTTTCCCCTGTAAATACACAAGTAGTCATCCTATTCTAATCTGAGTGGCATAATATCTCGTATGACAACAACACCGATTTTAGATCTTCATTGAAGAAGTAGACATATTATTTAAAAATGCTTTTTGAAATTACGGTTTCAAACAACATGTGATTTTGTTTTTTTTTTTGTCAAAACCTTTTTTTTTAGATTTTGCATATAATTTCTACAAAATGTAATCTCAATACTTTATAAACAAAATATTTGAAGAATTAAAAGAAAGTTTTCAGAAAAAGATTTCATGAGTGTCGTTCCTTACTTTTCTAACTCAACTTTCAATTAATTATTCTATTTTCAATTTTTACCCACTTTATTATTTTTTTTATTCTAATATACTATCTCATGGCCTTTCATATATAACATAAACTAGCATCAAATCCATCATACAATAGCGATAAAGATTTTGCATGTTGATGTTAAAAGACAAATTTTAAATTATTCGTTTTCGTATATTTGGTTTTTGTTGGAGATTTAATTCAGTTAGCATATATAAATGTTTAATGGTACTTGAATGCAACAATCATTGATAATTCTTTAATGAAAGTGATTTTTCTTATAATAGTTTAAATTATTGTAATTGTAAATTCAAAAATGTGATATAAAAGAAGATATTTAAAGGCGAGATATGGTAACTTTCAGTTCTCCCTATTTAAAGATAAAGGAAGAGAGTTAGAAACCACTTATAAGGGTTGGATGCTCCTCCTGCTCGGGCAGGACTCTCAGACGGCTATGATCAGACAATAGAGTATGTAAGATATAGCTCGTGCCTCTTAGGCTTAACAAGATGGGGTTCGGATGAAAACGTATCTCGGATTAGTCTATTTTATTTTGAATAGTCCTGGTAGTTGACTACAGGATCGGATCCTCTGTCTTTGCCTGAAACTTTCACTGTCTGTCAAAGGAATAGCTGAATACTACATTGATTAGCCGGATCTAACTCTTTTGAGAAATGCCCAGAGGCGTCTGTCTACTAGTTCAGTTGAGAACAAGGTGTCGAACTAGACTGATAACTGATCGTCTATCGAAACGCCTCTTTAAAGGCAGGATGCCGAGAATCGTGTCTCTATATACGAAGAGTAGGCATGCGTGGGACTTTAGGACAAGACTCTGTAAGACCTTTGTTTAATATGCCTTTTGTTTACGACGAATAGGATTAGGTTCCTTTCAGATTTGACATAAGAGGGTGATTCGTCAAATTGGAATCGGTTCTAACATTACAGCCTAAGCTTACTTCTCTTGGCTCATGGCGGGGTTGTCTAGTCCAAAAGCTAACCAGTTTACTTACTATTATATAATAAGCCTTAGCCTTCGGCCCATGAAATAAAGATGGCCCGGACCTAAGATTCAGATGGGCTAGATGCTTGGATATTCTTTTCTTTCTTCTAGTAGGGTGGTATGGTAATCCATTTCTCATTTCTTACTTACCGGGCTAGGATATAATCTAAGGTAAGGTTGCTTTCTATGTAGGTAGGAGAGCCTAATCTCTGTACTAGCTCTATCTATCAGGGAAGAAGGGAGGCGATTTCAAAACGAAGCATTAACTAAAGGATGCGCTTGCCCATGGCCTCATCTTCCCATTTTTGAGTCTTTAGCCACTGAGAAGAATACTTTTGTAGCTTAAAAACTTAGGACACCACTTTTTCTAAAGTCGGGTGCAAGTCTTGCTAAGTCAACTCTCAACTCATGATTTATTAAGCTTTCTTCTTAAGAAATTAGCAAGAAGTAGGATAGGAGGAGCATTAGTAGCGAATCCCTGAGATTGGAATTCAATCTCGATAAAGGTATGAAACTTGAATTAAAATTGAATAGATCCGTAAAGCAGAATAATGATTTTCATCTGAACTAGCCATTCCCTTTTCAGTAGTTGAAATACTTTCATCTATCTAAATGCTTTCCGTAACTCCTTTGATCGAATGTAGAGTAGCTCGTGGATGAACAAATTCGAGAATCAATAAAAAAGGTTCCGTTAACCAACTAATACCGTAGTAGAAGATTCGGCTAGTGATCCACCTCTCTATTTCCCGATAGAAAGAGTTATTCTATGAAAAAAAAACATTTTTTTCTTCTTCACATACTTCACATATACTAGCTAAAACTATAGCCAACAGGGTGGAAGCTATGTCTTTACAGTAACTCTCATCTAATAGCGTAGGCCGTCCTCCTCTATGTGTCTACAACTTAGGATTATGTTGGAGCCGTGCTTGCACAGTATAATGATGATAAGAAGAAGAGAGCTTTGGACTAATTTAATTTAGCTAAGTTGTTCAATGATAATAATGCATAAAAGAAATTCACAGCTATGGAGAAAACATGTGCAGCAGTCATAGCAGCGCTTTCAGGTTAAGTTATGGAAAGTTTTTTTTCGGGGAAGCCGACCAAGCAAGCAAATTTGTTCTACGGTCGGGTATTGTGCCTATTGGATTAGCTGCTAGTGGGAATCTATTCTGTATTATAGCTTTCTCTTCCTTTCAGTCCCTCGTCCATGAATATGGTATCCTATGTATAGAACTATAAAGAAATGTCTGTAAGGTCTTTGGTCACTCCTTGGCAGCCTGTCCTAAGTCTAAGAAGCAGGTGACCCCTAATCCACCTGAGGGTGGTAGCAAGGCTACCTTTGAGGGAGATTGGATTAAGGTACAGAAAGAAGAAGGGGAAGGGGAAAGATGTTCTAGATAACAGAGTTGTCGATCTGCCTGTCTAACTCGGGGTGAAGGCCCTTCTAACTCGGAAGTAGGGTCATAGTATACGGATACCCCTGTGATATACAGGGATCTTTCTCTTGTTACAGGGGAACATTCTGAGGGGAAACCCGCTTTGACCTTTTCTACTCCCACTGGGATTTCGTTAGGGGAGTCCGAACCCCTCACTCTTTCTCCGGACCATAAGCCCTTGGGTGGTTGGTAAGGTTGTCGACTCTGAACAAATGATTTTATGTGAAGAAGAGGTGGTCACTATTATAAAGAATCAGATGTAACAAAGATCTCGTTATAGTTAGGAAATAAAGTGCCATCCGAGAGTCTTCTTCGTCTTTTGCGGGAACTCTTTTCTCTAAAGGTAGTGAAGTGAGCCGAGGAGAGGCCGGATGGAATTAAGCTCGACCCGCGGGAGAGGAAGCATGACCAATCCGATCTTGTTTCAGAAGTTGGTTGAGAGAAGTTGGTAGAGAGTAGAGAATAGAATAGGCTGTGATGTCGGGAGAGATATTTTTTTCTCTTGAGAGATCCTTTGAATACGACCAGTGGGATAGAAGCCCACAGAGGGGTAGGCTAAGCCGGAAATAGATGTGATTAGATTAGCACGAGGAAGGGAAGAATCTTGGTCGCGGGATAACAGTTTTTTAATCAGTCTCATTTGGCGTTCAATAAGTAGAAGATCAAGGCAGCTTCTGCTTTCAGGTCAGCTCTTTGGCTCCTTGCTAGAAAGAGTGAAGTGACATTATCTGATAATGTTAACTACCTTACCTTAATTTTTAATTAACACCATTTCAATGTGCAATTTCCTCATATGACATAGATTATTTTTTAGATTTTAAATTAAGTATTATCCATAGTTAATATATAAACCATATTGATATTTTATATATAGAAATTATTAAAGTTAAGATTCAATATGTCTAAATATAACTTATGTAATTTCTACTTAATATTAATTATATAATACTCATAAGACTCAACATCGTATCATGAATCCTTAACTCTAAACGAGTAAACTATCGTTATTGAGTCACTATTATAGATAATTCGTGAACAACAAACATAATATACGACGATCTTTGAGTTACAGTTTTTAATAAAACATTGTATACCGCTGCATATCGCGAATTTTCCGCAAGTTTAGGGTGCCACTTGAGTGTTATTTTATGTTATTTATCATATGAAAACTTTGTAACTATTTGTTTTTATTATTTCATTACAGATTATGTATATTAGTTGTTCATATAATGTAAATCTTCCTGTTTATTTTTAGTTCAATCACCCTTGTAAAACACATATGTATAATCTAGTTTTGTATATAATATATTTGTGTTTTCAAAGCATGTTCCAAGTACTAGTTCTTAAGTGATGAAAAGTACAACTAATAGTGTTTAATTATGCTCGTTCATGTCACTTTTTATTCTTTTGCCAGTTAGGCTCTCACAGTTCTAACTCATCTCAAGTAAATTGGAAGAACAAAAAATCAAGGAACCAAAACAGTCACTCAACGAAACAACAATGATTATCTCAATCTCATCCGTTATGGATGTCACTTTGCCACAGAAAGCACATCGCTCGTTAGTTGTTGGTCATCACACCAAACAATACACTCCATCAGCACTTAGCACATGTAAGTAACGCAAACTTTAATTGTACAATGTTTTTTTTCCAACGAGTTTTAAAATATACATACGATAATAAGTTAATAGAAATAGGAAAGGCCGTCGAGACTGAGCTGAGGATAGCCGTAAGTGTTTATTAATGATTGGTTGCCAAATACATTATAATAAAAATTTTGATATTTGCCAAATACATTATGAAAACTTTCAATGTATGTAATGATATTATTAAAATTTTGTTGGTCCTGAGAAAGCATTTTGCCATACTAAATAAACTTCCATCTAGTACATGTGTTAACGTTATCGTTTCTTATATGTATTTATTATCTTTTTTCTATTTGTAAAACTCAATAGATATGACTGCATACATGTTGGGAAGATCCAATGGACTTAAGGATAAACAATAAAATAGTACCTTGAATACGATAAACTACAGAAGAAAAAGAGTTTGAAATGGGTGAGTTATGGTTTTAAATGTTCAAGGATAAAATTTTTGAAGAAAATTCGCATAATAGTCAGTAATGAGGTTTATGAATTATTAGCAACGATTTTATGTTTTTGAAATGATTACTTAACTTAAGGATTAAAACAGTGTGTTTTGAAAAGGGTAAAATAGTCATTTACAAATATTTAACAGCTTCAATATTAAGTCTAACGCCGGAGGGATGAAACTGGAAAAAAAAAAAAAACGTAATAACCATATTTACGGGTGGTGTAGTTAACTTTTGGAACGAGTGAAAAATTGAAAAGTTGAAAAACAAAAAGGACTAATGGGTTAACATAAACTGATTAAGGGTATGATAGTCATTAATGCGTTAATATATAATATAATTGTTAATGATTTTAAAATTTAAAATACAGTTAAATTGGAGATATATGAAATTCTCGCGATATCTACCTTTTTTTTTTTAGAAAAACAAAATACTTAACACAACCTAACCACCACATACTAATTATATACATGAGCGCACAATATGACTCAATTAAGATCTGAACCCATAACCTTGGTTGATGCGTCCCAGCCCGTCCCCTTAACTGGTTCGCTCATTCTGTTTCCCATTATCTATTGATTGGAAATTTTGTTTGTTTACTAATCTATTTAGATTTAATATCTTTCGGGTCACTGTTCAGGACGTAATATGTATTTTTATTTTTATTTTTAGCAGCTTCTTCGTGGGGACAGTTAAATCCTGTTGTTCTGGTATGATTGGCGACTACTATACATTCATTAGCCTGTCTCTGTTGATTGATAACATGCAAATAGTATGTCAACGTGCTTAACATTGTCTATATGTTGGATGCAGACCGTTGAGATGACCAAAGAACGGATTCGAAAACTATTCAACACTGTCGAACTTTCTGTTTCTTCATATGACACAGCATGGGTAGCCATGGTTCCTTCTCCACACTGTCCTAAATCCCCTTGTTTCCCTGACTGCCTCAACTGGTTGATGGATAACCAGCTTAATGATGGTTCATGGGGTCTTGTACATAACAATGCACCAGTACTTAAGGATACTCTGTCATCAACGTTAGCATGTATCGTTGCTTTAAAACGATGGAATGTGGGAGAACACCAAATTAACAAGGGTATATATGTCTGTTAATGTTTTCTAGATGACATAACAGTTGGGACTCATTTGCACTAAACGATGCTAAACTGTATATACGTACTTTTGTATCTAACAGGTCTACGTTATATTGAGTCAAATATTGCTTCTGCTACTGTAAAAGATCAACCATCTCCGTTTGGTTTTGAAATCATATTTCCTCATATGCTTGAGTATGCCAAAAACTTGAAAATAAATATCCCATTAAAAGAATTTGAATTGAGTTCAATGCTATATGACAGTGAACTGGAGATAAGAAGGTATGACTCTTATTTATTAGAACTATATTGATTGAGGAGTCTGTAAACAATATAATTAACAATTCTAAGGTGTTACTAAAAAATTACCTGTTTATGTGTTATCATCACTTAGATGTGATTCAATAGAGAGACATGCGTACTTGGCTTATGTTTCAGAAGGACTTGGGAGTTTCTATGACTGGAACATGGTTATGAAATATCAGATGAAGAATGGTTCGGTTTTCAACTCACCCTCAGCAACAGCAGCTGCTCTTATTCATCATCAGCATGATGCAGGTTGTCTTGATTATCTAACTTCTGTCTTGGATAAGTTTGGAAATAAAGGTACTTAAGTTAGCATATCACATTCATTCATGTTCGTATCCATTTTCTAATATTTTGCTAACAAGCTTTATGGTGAATATCAGTCCCAACAGTTTACCCTCTTGACTTATATACACTACTTTCAATGGTTGACACACTTAAAAGATTGGGAATAGCGCGACATTTCAGGGTGGAAATCCAAAATGTTTTAGACAAAACACACAGGTAGTTAGTTAACCTATGATCTGCTTGAACCAAGTCAAAAATCCATACAAGAACTACATGAGACGTGCTCTCAACTTTCAATGAATGTAAATGTTATATTAGGCAAATATTAGATGTTGGATGCAGGGGGATGAGCAATTACTCATGGATGTTGTTACTTGCAGTCTAGCCTTTCGGTTATTAAGGACTCATGGTTATCAAGTCACCTCAGGTATATTTCTTAACTAAACCTTACATTCCCTTTAAATATATACTTAATCAGTTTCAATCTCATCACTTGCCTTATCTCGTAGATCCACTGGTTAAACTTACCAAAGAAGGGACTTACAACATGAACTCATGTGAAGAGCCTTTCAAGGACATACATGCAGCTCTTGAAGTTTATCGAGCATCTAATATTATATATCAAGATGAATCAGGTTTTGGAGAGCTAAACTTGAGCTCTGCTGATTTCCTCAGGCAGAAAATGTTGTCTTCTTCAGACAGACTTTCTCAATTTATTCAAAAAGAGGTGTTCTAACATTTTTTCTTTAACTTAATTATTAATGAGTATTTGTTTTTCATGTCAGATATAATCAATAGATTTGAATTGGTTATTCAATTAGGTCGACATCGCTCTTAAGTTCCCTGTGAATGCCGATTTAGAACGTATGTCTTCAAGGAGGAACATAAAGAATTACATTATTGATGATACAAGAATTTTGAAAACTAGTTATCAGTGAGTTTTTTATTAGAATGATATCTAGAGTTTATATTTCAGTAGTTCGTAGATGTTGAGTATCTTGGTCTAACTAATGTAGGTCATTAAACATAAGCAATGAGCATTACCTACGGCTAGCGGTGGAAGATTTTAATGCATGTCAATCTATTTATCGAAAAGAACTGGAAAGTATTAACAGGTTTGTATCTGAAGCTCCTCTGTTTTTCTTTTTCTTTTTAATAATTATTCAGGAAAGAAAACTATTTGTGTATGTGTTAACAGGTGGGTAGTAGACTGTAGACTCGACCAGCTCAAGTTTGCTAGGCAGAGGGAAGCCTACTGTTACTTCACCGCGGCATCAACTATGTCCTCTCCTGAACTATCGTATGCACGTTTAACATGGGCCAAATGCAGCATCATTTGTACGGTGTTTGACGACTTCTACGATACAAAAAGGTCTATGGTTGAATGGACAAACCTGATTAATTGTATTGAAAAGTATATCATCATAAACCTTTTCAGATAATCTTGATCCATATATAAACTTATAATAACTGGTAACGCGAATATGAAGTTTTCATCAGTGTTGGTATTATACTCTGCAGATGGGATGTAGATGTTGCCACTGATTGCTATTCAGAGACAGTTGCCATTATATTTACATCCCTTAAGGATTTAGTCGGTTGGATCGGAGACAAAGCCTTTAAATGGCAAGAACGAGACGTGACAAGTCATGTTATTGAAATTGTAAGATATAAAATTCTTCCACGTGATTAATTGTTTTAGTTAATTGTTTACTTTTTTAAGTGATTATATGAAGTTTTTGAAAACTCATTATAAAGTAATCAGAATCTAATAGAATCTTAGTTGATGTTCTCTGTGTGTGCGAGACACAAAGTCTTATAGTTATCTGTTCTAACAGTGGTTGGAGCTGGCAAATGGTATGTTGAGGGAAGCTACATGGACGAGAGATGCTTGTGTTCCAACAATGAATGATTATATGGAAGCTGCTTATCCATCGATCGGATTGGGCGTAACTGTACTCCCTGCTCTTTACTTTGTGGGACCAAAATTGTCGGAGGAGATTATTCGGAGCTCTGAATACCACAATCTATTTAGGCTAATGAGCACGCATGCTCGTCTTCGTAATGATATCCAAGGCTTCAAGGTATTTTCAGTTGCTGACACTATAAAGATGTAAAAAATCTACTATTAATGGTTGTGTTAATGCAGAGAGAATCTAAGGAAGGCAAATTGAATGCTGTGACATTGCACGAAAAGTATGGAAAGTGTGGGATTGAAGAAGCAGAGGTTATAGAGGATATTATGATCATGATTAACTATCAGGAGAGAAAGCTCATGAAATTGGTTATGGAAGAAAAGGGAAGCATTGTTCCAAGAGCTTGCAAAGATATATTTTGGACGACGTCCAACATATTGAACCTTTTTTATGCAACGTACGATGGGTTCAGTGGAAATGGCATCCTTGATATTGTAAAGGAAGTCATTTATGAACCTGTGTCCCACAGGTTGATTGATTGATATCATCTCAAGTTAGTTTTCAACATGGTATGTTAGGTTTGACGTTGTTGTGAGAGGGAGAAAGAAGAGTGCATCGTATCCTCTAGTTTGAGCTCTTCTTTTTTATTTAATTTCCCCCGTCCCTCACAAAAACTTTAACATGAACTATCATGTTAAAAGCAAACATGAGACGGTCATAATATCATGTTGATACTTATAGTGCAACCAAAGAAGATTTGCAGTGATGTGTTAAAAATTATGCTTTATATGTACGAAGTTCAGGAATATTGCAAGTGATATTAATTAAGGATTGGTATATTTATCTTATTGACTTATTTCAAAAACACAAGACAATTATATATAGGAAAACTGAAACCCTAATATAAAAGTGGGTCGAGTCCTCTCTAAACATGATGGGTTAAAATATCTATTGAAACTGAAACCCTAATCAGTTTGAGCGGGAGGTCTTCAAACACTCAAATTTGGTCGGAACTCGATGAACAAGGATAAAAGAAGCCATTTCGTGAAGATGTTTCATGATGTTTGCATACCGATAACGAGAAAAGTAATGAGGACGCGAACCTGTCTCGTGGCCACTTTGTCACGAAGGAAATGATTGTCTATCTCAATGTGTTTCTTGTGCCAATGTTGCAAGGGATTAGATAAAGTTGTCACATTATTTTGTCACATTATTTTAAAGTTGTTGTAGAAAGCATAGCATTAAGTTCTCGAAGAAGATTGTGAATCCAGACACTCTAAAGAACAACATTAGTGCCTCCACAGTACTCAGCTTCGGCACTGGAACGATAAAATAGTGTGTTGTCATTTTTGAGGACCAAGACAGTAGGTTTTCACCAAGTACACACAATAGCTTAAGGTCGACTTGCAAGTAGTAGGACACCCAACCAATGAGCATTAGAGTAAGCCGTGATTTGGCTAGTGCGTGACATGTACAATTGCGGACCATGATCATTCATTCCACGAACATAGCGAAAAACACGCTTTAAAGTGGTAAAGTAGGCTTCATGTGGATAGTTCATAATAATACAGTTGTTGAACTGCATAAGTCAAGTGTGGCTCATGAAAGTAAGGTACTCTAAAGCCCCTAATATAGTATAATACATAGTTGGATCAAGAAAGAGTAAGTAGTGAACCCTTGCAAATTAACCCACAACTGAATATAAATAAAGATGAGCCACATCTACTATGTTGAAAACCAACACGAGTGACATAGCAAGAGTGGCATACCACGAGTGGCATAACATACAAAACACTAAAACCAAGCACCATTGGTTTGTTTTGCACCATATAAGGATTTCTTTAGAAGAAAATGATCATTAGGGTGCTCAGAATTTGAAAAGACCAGTGTATGAGTTGGAGTCGGTGTTAATAGTGGTGTAGGTAGAGGTGGAATTTAAGAATTAGTTTGAATTTGAGTTGGTTGTTGTTAGAATTGATTAGGTCTCTTGAGAAGGCGTTGACTGATAAGAAGAGGATTTTTGCAAGAGTCATGGAACTTGAAGGAAAGGACTTGTCGAAGGTGACACGATGAGAAATGATGATTTTATTGGTCTTTAGATCAATACATCGATAACCATGATGGTCAGCACGGGTACCCGAAAAAGATAGATCATGTGGTGTGAGGAGCTACTTTATGTGGATGGAAATCATAAGGATAACAAAGACATCTAAATGTGCAACTATGAGAGTAAGAAGTTGGTTTACTAAAAACATTAGTTGTATGGCATGGTATTGGTGATAGAGATGGATGGAATGAGTTTAAGTAGGGTACTAGCCGTAACAATTGCTTCAACTCAATAGCCTTGTGGAAGATGAGCTTGAAACATAAGTGAATGCCCATAACATTATTAATGGAAAATATCATGTGTTCAGATTTATTAGAGGTATGGGGGCATGAGATGCGCAATTGAACGCAATGTTTGTAAACATATCACATTTATTGTTGTTTTCAAATTTCTCACCGCATTATAACGATTTTATTTCATGAGTGGGTATTGACAATTGCACAAAAATGAGAGAATTGATACTGAGCATCAGACTTTATATACATAATCGATAAACCTAGAGAAAAAGGGAGAAGTGACCTAGAAAAAGAACATAGTATTTCAAAAGGAAATGTCCAAACATCATAATGATTAATGTCAAAGGGAGATGTGACTATCATCGTAGACAATGGATAGGCGGTCGACTTACTTACCTAACCAGCTAGACCAAGTCTTTGGTGTCAAGAGGAATGACTATTAGAAATTGACACAAATGCGGAAGTTGCAACATGTAGGGATATAAATCACCATGACAGATAGTTTGACGGTTATGACAGAAGTTATCAATGGTCAAACATATGGAACATTCATTATCAATGGTAAATTTGCAATCCGAAATAAGGCTATGATTATATTGGGAGTAATGAGTAGACTATTAAGATGTAGAGGACAATAGGGATTAAAAAGTTCTGTTAAACCATACGAGTAGCAGATATGTAAGATCTATTACCTACAATTACTAAATAGATATTTCTATTAAGAAAAGAAGATTGAATTGATTGATATTTGTAGGTTCCCCTGGTGTTGGATCCACGAGGTAATAAGTATAATTGAGTGCGAAATTCTCAATTAAACACAACGATAATAAACAAGTAAAAACGAATATGTAAAGATCACTTTATTGAACGTAAACTTTGATTACATTCAACCTAAGATATAAACTCTCTCTTTTAACTTTTTGCGAACTTGCACTAAGCTCTGAGACTGAGTTTACAAACTGAATAATCGATTTTTTTTTCAACCTACGGATATATGTATATATATACTACTCAAGTTCGTATGGATTGGGCCCTACGAACTTGGGTCACTTTGAAGCCCATATGAAGTCCTTCAAAGTTCGTACCTACATGTAAGTTCGTACGAAGTTACTTACACTCATATAAAACAAAAGTTAACGATTACAATGATTAAAAAATTGACCAATTACAAACTAGATGTTGTTATCACACATGATTTACTAACAATATTTTAAAAAGAGATAAGAAGTAATCTTGGTATGGATATGTACCATTGACGGTCTTGATTCTTGAGTAGCCATGATAATATAATTTATTTATTTATCATTAATGTTATTATTATTTTATTTTTTTCTGCTTGAGATGGGTCAACAATTGTTGTCTAGACGCCTAGATGCCGAAAGGCTTATCAGAAGCATCAATATTTATATTTTAAGTATTCAAATCACAGACCAACCGGATAGACTTTTTTCTTTCGTCGACAACCACTATTTTATTAGGGATAATGATACGTAAATGTATTAAGTTTTATAGTCTTTGTTGTTGTATGGGTAAAGGGGATATACCCCGGCAAATTTATATATCAAAATAAAGTATTACATGTATAAGGACGTAGCATGCCACATAATACTTAATCTAACTCTAAAAATGATAGAAAGAATACATATACACAACATGCCATATATATGACAACCACTATAACAACCAATACCACTAGACCAAAACTAATGATGAATGAAACTTCAAACGATGATCTATTGTAACTAAATGGTAATATGCGATGTAATTGCCCTCTGAGGTACTTCAGAAGCTTCCACTTCTCCATCATACGAGAGGCACGATCGTCAACTTATACCGAAATGAGAAAAGCCGAAGTCTAACAACATCAAGAATGGCCTCGACAACTTGATTAATCGATCTCCTCCTTTTCTTGAAATGCTGATGATTACGTTCTTGCCAAGCATAATAAGCCATTGCTCTAAGAATAAGTTTAAACACCACACTAGGCACCATCTTCCTTGAAGCAATTAGCTTCAACCAGATAACCATGTCCTCCATGCAATTAGAAACAAGAGGACAATCGGAGAATTACTTCACCTTCAACCAACCCTGCGAAGAAAAACAACACTCAAAGAATAAGTAAGGAAGAGGTTGGGTGCCACATAAGGGATACCGAAGCATTTTAAGTCAGTAAATGAATTGTGATGTGTAAATATCTAGTTATAAAAATAGTAAAACAATATCAAAGCAACTATTACACAACTAGACAACTATACCTAATCAGATAGTAGTATAGCAGTGATAAGTCTACTGGGTAATCTCTCACAGGAAAATTTATATGTATGTTGAAGTTTATTTGTTTAATATATAGCTAAGTTATCAAGAAGATGCCTCTTAACGACAGACAGTCAAAAGGTATTTATTAATTAAATAAGTAGTAAATTGATAATTCAGTCAAATGGTAGAAACAAGTTCATTTAGACTTTTTACCCTCTAAAGTTGGACAATAGATAGATAAATGTTTAAAGTATGAGAATTAATAATCTAAATTACTTGTTTTCACAATGTAAGTGTTTAATTAAGTTATAAAGTACAAGTGTCCTTGACAAAGTATAAATCTCAATTATGATTAATCGATCCTACAAACATGATGATCTAGGCCGTGATCAGGACGTGACCCTTAGTCACATGCCATGGTCAGACCGTAACCGGGGTCACTAGGCCGTGACCGGTCATTTGGCAGGTTACATTTTGTTGTAGTCGAGGTCACTTGCCAGTGAACTGTTCACTAGCCAACGACGTATGGTTGGTTACTACCGAATGAGCTACATAGTGACTGAGAAATATGGTCCATATCGAATATTTGGCTAGTGAGATCTGGCTAAGCTTGATAGTGACCGAGATTGCTTCCTTTGGTCCAGCTACGTTGGCCGGTTATGGCTTAATCGTCTTGTCCGTGGTCCGGTTAGCATAGGTCGACTAGGGATTTTTATTTTTCCGCGTAACTTTTTTGTTTGTTTGACGTGATTCTTGAAACATCACGACCATAACTATTTGGAATTGAGTTGAATTATCCTGCTTATTGATATTCTTTTGAATCAACAATGGTTAGAAGAATCGTTCTTTGGTATTCGTGAGAATCAATAGGTTCGATTGTGTTATCTCGTTTTTTAGTCTACGTCACCTTTACCATTTGTTTTCCCACAACTGCTCGGAAACGTACGAAAAATATTGCAGCAAACTTCGACGGAACACATCTCACAATCCAAACACCCAATTGAAAAACGTATGCTCAGATTGTAGACCCCATCTTATGAACCCAAAGTTCAAATTTCACAATGATCCGACGGTTAACGAATGCACAATGTTTTATATGGTATTGGCTTCCTCCCGATTATATGAATCTACTCCACGAACGTCAATCGGATACCATTTATTACGATCGAATACCAAAAAAAAAACACACAACCATAAAAGCCAATAAATAAACACACGAAACTCAAAAACAAAAGCACACACAATCCAAATAGTTTTGCGTGGAAAATCTCTTAAAGGGAGAGTAAAAACCACGAGACCATGGACTCACTTAACTGTAATCTAAACGATATTACAAGAATGGACGCATCTCTAGACACCCCCTTGAATACCATTACATATATTTTTCATTGGTAGATTACAATAACGGAGCAGCTCTCGATGTTACTAAATCACAAAGGCTAACAACACGGGATAAAGGGAGAGTCGCACACGCTCTCCGTGTTTCTCAACCTCTTCACCAAACCCTAACGAGAGGCTGTTGATACATATTTATGTGCCAATCAGCGTGTAGAAATCTTAGCTTGAACGAACAAAATTTTTTGTATGTTTAGCGACACTTATAGTGTGACACTTGCTAAATACGACACTTCCATAGTGTCACTACATAGTGTCGCATGTTGCTGAACATTCACCTATATATAGAGGTAATTAGTGTCAATTTTTGTAACTTTGATAAACAGATTTTTCAATTTTCACAGTTGAGTTGAGTTAGAGAGAGTTTGAGAGTGAGCTTATTGTGTTGTTCTGCAATCATTTTATTAATCATCAATAGAAAATAGAAAATTTAATTAGAATCGCATTCATCAAACAATATAATTCGGATTCCGCACGATTAGATTGTTCGATTCGAGTCTATATCCGTACAGGAACTTCAGAGGCAAGCCAACCATGATCATCAACTTGTTCGATCATAATAAGTGGTATCAGATTGATTTCCGAATTTCACAAATTTAGGTGAATAAATCATACCCCCAACACTTAAACATACTAGAATGATATAGGTTACGTATATTAGTGTAAGAATCATTTTATCTATGTATTGAAATTAATTATATAACAAGACAAGATACGAAAGGAACGTAGTAGAACGCAACTGTGGTGACATATTACTAGAAAACATATAACTTTTGATACTTAATTGAAAGTTAGTGACGAAAAAAATTGTGCTCACTTAGTTGAAAGTTAGTGACCAAAAAATTGTCACAAAGCTGTATGATGGGTTAGACTCAAACCGTTTATTATTAATCGTTTGGTGGAAAGTTCTCCATAGTGGTAGTACGTAGTCATACCATATCTGATGAAGACGTTGTGCTGAAGCTAGATGGCTGAGTTGGGGAGGTGTCAGCCAGGTCTGAGGTAGATGGCTGGAGATGAGGACTCAATTATCCCTGACTCAGTTTATAATTAAAATTATTCTTATTTTTTGATGGATCGAAAAACAAGTAAAATTAAGGGTTTAATTGTTTCATTATGTGTTTATTTTTATAATTTACTAATGTATGTAGAATTAAGTTCAAACGAGAATAAGATTTTTTGTGAGAATGAAGGAATCAATCTCAACCATCCATTTTATAAGATAATAATATCCCCAACATTTTTTAAAATTGAATATCTCACAAATGGCTAGTCAAAAAAATATAAAAATTGTACCATAAAACTCAACATTTTTTTCTTTTCGATTAGACATCTCACAAGGTATACTTTCGACGAATTTTTTTTTTTCATTTTCTGGTGGGTTTTGAAAACTGGTAAGATATGTGTTAGCTGCTGGTAACACATATGTTAATTTCCATAACACATGTGTTAGTTGATGGTAACACATGTGTTAGTCGCAAGTAATATATGTGTTACCAACAACTAGGTAACACATGTGTTAGTCGCTAGTAACACATGTGTTAATCGTCGTAACACATGTGTTAGCTGTTGGTAACACATGTGTTATTTGCTGGTAACACATGTGTTACCAACAACTAACATATGTGTTACACGTTTTCAACCCCACAAGATGAAAATTTCATCGAAAGTATATAATGAGGAATGTCTAATCATAGAGAAAAGAACGCTGATTTTTATAGTGCAATTTTTATAATTTTTTGATTAGCCGTTTGTGAGATATTTAACTTTGGGGAAAATTGGGTTTTGCCAAATGGATGGCTATGATTCATTAATTCATTCTCATTAAAATTTTCATTCTTATTTGAACTCAACCCATTGTATGTAACCATCTTTTAAAAGTGTTGTTGTATGTATTGAACTTTACAATTTTGTATATTGTATGTAATGGGTGACCTGAAAAGCAAGTATCCGACTTTTTCCTTCTGAAAAAAAGTCTATCATAGGTATCGAAACCAGTGTTTTACGGTCATTCAGTCACCCGTTTCATACAATATGCGAAATTGTAAAGTTCGATATATACAATAACAAGTTTTAAAGGTAATTATATACAATAGTAAAAAACATAAAAATAGATACATAACGAAACAATAACCCTAAAATTAAAATAGAAAGATTATCAACATATTACATTGGTGGTAAGAAAATTTATTTTATAAACAATATTATAAGAAATACATAATTATTTATTAAATGTGATGTGGGATTGTTTTGGGTTTTCCCCTAATTTGTTGATCATCCATGGCACCCTCTCTTTTGTCAAGTGTGAATTGCTATATAATACCATGTTCTTTCTGCTTTACTTGTTGTCTTCTCGTGCTTTCAAAATAATCAAATCCAGTCGATATTATGGACCTAAAGATCCTATTTTCTCTCCTAGTTTTCTTTGTTGCCTTTTTCTACCTGTTCACAAAGTTTAGAATTAATTCCGATGAGAACCTTCCTCCACAACCATGGAAGCTCCCTCTAGTTGGGCACTTGCATCATCTATCCGGAGCACTCCCACACCGAGCTCTTGGAAACTTAGCCGAAAAACTAGGACCAATCATCCGTCTACAGCTTGGTGAAATCCCCCTCATCGTAATCTCCTCTCCTGTTTTGGCCAAAGACGTCTTGAAAACCCATGATCTCTCTTTCGCAAACCGACCCAAAATTCTCAGTGCAGAAATTGTAGGGTATAACTATAAAGATATCGTCTTCGCACCTTATGGTGATTACTGGAGACAAATGCGTAAAATATGCATTTTGGAGCTTCTAAGTGCCAAAAAAGTTAAATCTTTTCAATCTATTCGTGAAGAAGAGTCTTGGAAGCTAATTGAATCCGTGATCAAAGGGATGCAAGGATCAAACACTATCAATCTTACAAAAATGATTTTTACAATGATGAATGTGATCGCGGTTAAGGGTGCAGTTGGAAGTAAATTCAAAGATCAGGCAAACCTTCTTGCACTGCTTAATGAGCTTGTATCTGTATCCAGTGGTTTTGATGTGTCTGATTTGTTTCCTTCTGTTAGAGTATTGCATCTAATTATGGGGTCTAGGAATAAGTTGACCAAGATACAGAGAAAAATAGATAAAATCTTTGAGGACATTATCTCTGACCATGAAGACTGCCGTGCATGTGGAACGAGCGATCACAATGAAGACCTTCTTGATGTTTTATTGAGGCTTAAAGCTGATGGTGGACTTCAATTTCCGTTAACTTCTGACAACATTAAAGCGGTCCTTTTGGTTCGTATTTTGCTTTTAGCAACTTTAGATACATTATGAAATTGACAGATGGGCGTGGTTAGTATTTTATACAGGGGTTGGCAATTTTTGTTGCCACTTGAAACCGACCCAAAAATAAATGGGTTAAGGTGAAATTTTCAACCCATTAACACACTTAGTTTATTAGATCGAGTTTGACCCGAAACTAACCCACCAACTTGACATCTACCCACCAATACGACCTGATTTGGCACCGCTCAAAAGACACTTTTTTCTCCCTCGTAAATGGCAACTCATTTATTATTGTTCCTTTTTTAATTCTACTAAAATATTATTACTATAATTAACAATAAATCATACAAATAAATAACATTAATGTAAAATCATCTTACTGTTGCTGTCATTTACCTCTATCTCTCACATCATAGATCTTATCTCAATTTTAGTTCCAATAGCATCTTTAATTTATGGCCTTAAAAATCGTATGAAACAGGACATGTTTGTAGGGGGCACAGATACTACTGCGGTGACAATTGAATGGGCAATGATTGGACTAATGAAAAATCCAAAAGTAATGAAGCAAGCACAAGCAGAACTGAGGCAAGTACTTAAGGGAAAGAGCAAGATTTACGAGACAAATATTCAAGAACTAGAATACCTCAAATTAGTGATCAAAGAAACTTTAAGATTGCACCCTCCTCTTCCATTTTTAGTCCCTAGAGAGTCTAGAGAAAAGCGTGAGATTGGTGGATACCATATCCCCACCAATACAAAAGTTATTATCAATGCCTGGAAAATAGGACGTGATCCAAATTACTGGGTTGATCCTGAAAGTTTCATGCCAGAAAGATTTAAAGAGAGTTCAGTTAACATGATGGGAACAGATTTTGAATTTCTACCATTCGGGGCAGGAAGACGAATGTGTCCAGGAATGATGATGGGGTTGGCCAGCGTTGAGCTTACTCTTGCCAGACTACTCTACCATTTCAACTGGAAACTCCCAAATGGAATAACACCCGAAAATTTTGATATGAGGGAGACGTTTGGAGCCACTCTTATTCGAAAAGAAAACTTGCATTTAATACCAAGTGCTTACAACACAAGCTAATGACCCACACTTATATGTACGAGTACATTTGATATCAAAATCTTTTTATTCCTTTTTGTGTTTTACTTTTGGCGATGACAACAATAAAGGTAATGAGTGCATGTGTATTTAGATTTGGTATCAAAATCATATGATTATTCAGTGTTAGTTTCTCAAGTGTAACAATAAACCTAAGCATATTTAATATATGGGTTGTCTACAAACACAATGAAATGATGTCTAAGTACACGTTGCTTAGGTGTCAAACTTCTTAAGTGGGAAAATTTCTCGTCAGAGAGGTTCCTAACTAGTTAGGAAAAAATGATTCGGTTTTCGTGTTACATAAAGATTGAAAAAGAACAAGTTGAAAATACTATGAGAAAAATGGAACATAAAAAGTATGTTGTATAAAAAGGGATGAAACATAAAGCTCATTGTGAATTCAACCCTTTTAGTGTATCATGTTTACGACGAATCCTTTTACATATTGCAAAATTAACCAACCTTTGACAGTCTATGTATATCTGAGTCATGGTATAAATAGAGAACAAAACCATACACCATGTTGTTTAAGTTACCATGTTCATCCATCGCCCATGTCCATTTGTTAGGAACTAAGACCCTAAACAAAACTCGTATAATCACAAATATACCCACAAAGAATAAACGGATCAAACAAAGCAATTAAACTAACAATCAAGATAACGAGAATTAGACGAATACAAGGAATTTATATCCGATCTACTGGATTGGTTAAATCAATGGTCAAACTAAAGAAAAATCTTAATAAATTAGATGGTGTTAGGGTTACAAATACATAGGGTATATTTAAATAGGAAAGACAAACTTGTGGAACAAGAAAAAAAAAGTTTGTGGCTACTCCTAGATTGCTTCTGGATACACAAATCAAGTCTCAATTTACTCAAACCTTATCTTGATTCAGACCAGAAAATCCAATTCATTTTTCTGCCAAAAAAATCTACATTCCCAACAATCTCTCACTTGAAGATTAATCAACCCATAACTAGAAAATAGGGGAGTTTAAACTATCCGAACCCAAATTTTGATATCTGAATATCCGAAACATCCAATCCGAATTTTTAGATATCCAAAATTCGGGTATCCGAACTTTCGGGTTTGAGTATTGGGTAGCAACTTTTAAAATTTCAAGTACTTTGGATATAGAGTATCCGAAAAAATCTTAACTTTTAATTTTTAGACTATGATTCACTTCACTCAGTTAGTCACAACCTAGTGGCCATTTTTGGAGTTGATTTAACCGAAGACCCGTAAGCTCTCGTGTCACCAAGATGGCAAACCAAATCCGTCAAAACCGAGAATACACTTGTATCTACAAAGCTCTTATCCAACGCCAAACTTCCAATAACTTCGAATCTTCCCAAACTCCACTAGTTTTGGGTTTCTCAACAATCTCAAAAAGCTTAAGTTCGCTACTACTTCCAACACCTACACTTCCGCCTAACCATTCGCGTCGTAATTTAGACCAACAAATCCAATTCGTTTTTCTGCCCAATTAATCTTCATTCCTCACAGGATTGATGACTTAGAAAGAATACATTATGAGTATCGTATGTTTGATGAAAATGACTAATTTCATGTGAGTTAGAAAAAAACCATGGACCGAAATTAAAAAAATAATAATTCTTAATATTACTTCCTCTCTGTCAAAATAGGTGTCCACTTGACATATGACACACAATCGTAGGTAAAGTACAAAGGTTTCACCTTTTAATAGTCAAATGTTTGTTTTACCTTTTAGCTTTAGGGATAGACATTTGTAAAAGAGTTTAAGTAAGGGTAGAAATGTAAACTTGATTATTAATTTTTAAAACTAGACATTTTTAGGATGAATAAAAAAAAAATATGAACATTTATTTTGAGACGGAGAAAATAGTAAACTACATTAAATTTTGAGGCATTTCATTCTAAAATGATAACATTATTCAATTTTTTAGAGTATTTCAGGATTATATTGTGTAATTATTATTATAGAAGAGACCATATGCTAAATATATATATGGTATTTATAGGGATTATAAGATTCTCATCTGATGTCACCATCTAAATCTTACAAAGACAAAAATAATCGGAAGCATCATCTCAATCTTCACAACTTTACAATGGTCATCTCCGCTATATATAGCAAATCCAGTATCTCATGAGATTTTGGTAACATTTATATATTTACTATTTACTACTATCTATAATGGTGTATATATTTTGTCTTAACCTTTTATTAAGGTCCATAAAATTTAATTTTTGCCTTTATCGTCATCTCATACTACGATTCGAAAATGAACATTTTATAAATAACCATAATAATCGATGTAGCACCAGTGCAATGTGAAAGAATCAAAAAACAATGGAGATCATGCTATGTTGCTGTCATTTCTTGTTTCAACTTTAAATAGATTAGTATGGATCGGAGAGCATCAGAAAACATGTCTCTCTGAATCTCATGTTTCATGTATAATATAGATCATATATTTTTTATTATTATTAAATACAATTCTAAAGTTTTTATTTAACAAAATGACTTTTTTAATCATGTCTTTAATTTTCAAAATTACAAGAATATATACACAAATGATCCTTATGGCTTGCATTAAATTTCGTTGGAAATTCTTTACCATTTTTAATTGCAAACATCATCTTAATTTTTTAGGGTATGTTTGGTGAAGTAGCTGTAGGCTGTAGATTGTAGCTGTAGCTATAGGCTGTAGCTTTATTTGTATAGAATTGTTTGGAAAATTAGTTGTAGCTATAGTTTTAAAGTGTAAAATGACATAAAAGGACATCAATATAATAATAAATGATAAACATAGTTAAAAGTAAATGTAATAAATAATATTTATTACATAAATAAAATACTTAATTCATTGGATAATATAAGTTATTTTTTCATGTAAAAATAAAACTAAAATATATCAAAAGGAAAATGGAAACATAATATGCTCGTTATTGTCGGCGTGCATTCCATATTAACGTAGCAATATCATTATGGAGCTGTCTCATCTCAGTAGATGTTCCTTCTGGCAAATTTTCGTTGTTTATTTGAGATACATGAACATCACAAAGTTCATCGCGTGGTATATAATTTGGATGTTGCTCATACACGGTAAACATCATATCTTCTAAGCTATTACGAATGTAGTTGTGCAAAGCAAATGTAGCAATAATAATATCAATTTGTGTATGTACACTAAATTGGGGCATTTTGTCGAGGATTTTCCACCGCTTCTTTAAAATTCCAAATGACCTCTCAATACAACTACGTAGAGATGAATGAGAACGATTGAATGCTTCTTACATGTTATTTGGCGGCTCATTTTGAAATTGAGATTTAAGATATCTTGTCTTGGAATATGGAACAAGATATCCTTTCCTATCGGGATATCCTTTATCAACCAAATAATATCTTCCTAGTAAAATGGTTAATAGATAATAATTAGATTATAATTTATATACGTAACCTGAAAATAACATAAAATATATGGATGCCTTCAGGTGGTAGTGGGAAGTTCATTGATGGCGTGTTGATTGCATGAAGAAAAAAACGTGTGTCGTGTGTCGATCCCTCCCAGCCAACCGATATAAATGTAGAACACATATTGAAATCGCAAGTTGCCATTACATTAAAAGTAAGTATTCCTTTTCTATCGATATAACGCAATTGTTGAGTCTCCGGGATGCATGCCTTTATGTGCGTACCATCAATGCATCCAATGCAATCCTATAATTCAAGTTAAAAAATGTAAATGATAAATGCTATGTAAGGCATTTTTCTTATCGACTTTCTTGTTTTTCTGTCCATAATAATCCTATAAGAAGTCAATACAGTAAAAGCATAATGTGGCCAACTCTCTCTCTCTCTCTTTTCTCCTTTATGTTACCTGGGGCCATCTATCAACATAATGTGAGAAACAAATACAACAAATCTACTAATTTAACAAAGTGAAATTGAAACATTCATAAGTATAGCTGTCAACAAAACACAATGACAGTTTAGCCCTTGGTTCATCAGTTTGTTGATAATATAGATAGCAAGAGAATGACTAGAATGAACAGGTAAGGATCTATTTAGATGGAAACCAAATTGCATATCATAGTATTAGTACCTTAGTCCATACACAGTAGACATTTGAATAACAGTGATATATCTTGCTTCTAGCTTTACAAAGTCTGCCCAAAGTGACTTCCTACTTCTAAAAATCAAGGAACTTTTAAATCCATACCACCTATAAACCCCTTTTACCAACAAAAAAACTGAACTACATAAGAAAATCCCTACCAAAAGACTTACATCAAAAATCAATTTCTAGCACACATAAAGGGTTTTCATAACAGAAGGAACAACATTTGTGTTTTAAGTTGTGACAACCCTCGAAAACCGGTATACTTCCGTACACAATTAACATGCATTTTTACGCTAATTCCCTCGTAATTATAATCGATTCGATTTAAAATGAGATAAGTCTAGCACACGCCCACGTTGCACATTTTGGTGTACTTTACTTTAATGCGTGACGCATTACATTTACGTAATTATTTAGAATTGCACGATTTAAATCGGATGACTTCCGACAACTGCGAATGTTGGTGATAACTTTCACAATTAACTTAAATCTATTGATACTTAAATAGTAGTTATGATACTATATTATTGTGCTAGATTAAAAGCTATAACATTTTCGGATAATCGAACAAACACATACACAATTTAAATTGAGCACAACGGTTTCTACAAATAAGCAATTATTTAAACGAATTAAAAATTGTGACATACGAATATTATCGAAACAACTTACAATTAAATTGTTCACTTAGAATTACTTAAACCTTACTTAATTTCCCTAATTATCTAAATTACACCTAGTTAATCACTAATTAATCGTAAGTACCTAAATATCTATCCATTTGATCTCCTAGACAAGAAAATGAAAAAGTCAAGGAGGCCATCAACCCTCCTTGACCTCCCTGCCGTTTTTCTCCTCTACACACCACCCCTTGATTTCTTTTGCTTACATCTACACTCTAACAAGACTTCTCTTTCCATTTTTAAATGTTAAAAACCATGCTAAAAATCTGCCCATGTGACCAATTGAATTATTTAAGAGTTGAGGCAAGGAGCAAGTGAGAACACACAACACATTTCCACTTATTTAAATTTTGCAGCTCACTCCCTTCTCTCCCTCTCTTCCAACGTTTTATCATCATCATCATCTTCATTTCATCAACTCCTTCAAGAACTCCATTGATATCCACCATGAATCACCGTTGTTACACACTAAATTTCACCACCATTTAAGCTCATAACCACCATTGGATTTTCTGGAAATTCTCATCATCTTGAGACTTGAAACATTAAAAGGAAAAACTAGCAAAAATCTGAGTTTATATAAAAGGATTTCGGGTTGAAGATTCAAGTTCTTTTCTTCTTATTAATTTCATCCTCAAAGCTTTGTAAGGAACTCTCTTTAACCTCATTTTCCTTCCATTTAAAATGCTTGCAATGCTAGGAATATACTCCATGTTAGAATTGATAAAATGCATGCTAGAATGATTAAGAACGAAACAAGTGTTAGAATGAATACCTAGATATATGATCTTGATGATATACATATTATGATGTGTTTAAAGGTGTTAAAATGCAATCGTAGCTAGAAATGGTGAAAGAATCATCAAACGATCAAAAACGGGTTTATAAACGGGAAGCTAAACGAGCCTTTAAAAACGAGTAGCAAAACTCTCGACCTACCTCATTTGACTAATAACATGCTTTAACTTAACAAAATGCAACAAGAATCGGTTTAAAACGTCAAAAACGAGCCCAAAACACAATTTTTGAAAAACTGGAAATCTGGCCGAAAATGGCCTTACCCGGACGGGTGAGGGTCCACCCGGACGCGTGAAGTCAGTTTTTGACTTTACCCGGACGGGTGAGACCTTACCCGGATGGGTGAATTAACTGAGCTGAACTTCTGTCGACAATCACCCGGATGCGTGAAGTTTACCCGTCCGGATTAAGGTTTACCCGGACGGGTAACCTTTGTTTCAGATTTTAAAAGAAAAAAGTCTTTTGGAGGGAAAAATTCTCGATTACCAAAATTTGAATTTAAGATTTCCATTGAGAAATTTTAGTTTGAGAAAAACTTCGTTTTACTTAGGATAATTTCGTGGAAATTTTGAAGGGAAAACCGGTAACGAAAACGATTCGAATTGTTTAAAAAGAACGTGTGAAAGCAATAAAAGTTATAATTTCATTTTTGAAAAGCTTTAGAAAAATGAAATAACCAAGCTTTCAAGGAACATACACGTATACATACAAAACTATCACCAACGGGTCGTACGCTTTTTGAAAATGAACATAGATACGCGGGTAGCTATCTACATAGACAAAAATAGATGCGCGGGTAGCCATCTACCATAATGAACCTAGATATGCGATTAGCTATCTATTTATACAAACGAACTCATGCGTATAGGACGCTAGGAGAATTTTGGGCAAACTTATTTAATTAAACGCTAGCACTCGGACCGCTCACCAGGTGAGTTCACAGCCCCTATTTTACTGCTTTTTACTGCTTTCTAAATTTGGGGTGAAAAAAATATGTACTGTTTACATACAAAATGTTTTCATGCGATGATTGAAAACCTGACAACGAATCCTTGTGCGAACCTACGTTAAACTAGTTGTAGTGCATAGAAGTCCTCATGACTACAAACTCTAACCATTAGCTAGATGACGCTAGCTACCAAATATGCGAATAGTACTATTGGGATGACATCCCTCCCACTTTTTTTAGTCATACTAACTGCTGACTATAAGTCGAGACGAGGAGCGTATATTGTAATGGTCCCAGGCAAAAACATTAAAAGTCGTGGTTTGGTTATAGGCCCAGGTGTCGTCACTTTAACTCGTAAGGTCTTAAACCTTCGGGGGATCACCGTCAGCTATTTACTATTTTAAACTGTATATCATCGTACTCTTGGCCATGATTTGGCACGATATGAATTGCGAAACAATTACTAAACGATTGGTTTAAATGATCGAGTCTTAAACCTGTGGATTTCACTCAACAATTTTGTTGACCTTTTAACTATGTTTTTCAGGGAATTAGCAGTGAAGTAAGAATTGCATGCATATTGGGACCCGCGCCTACCTTATCATTTAGGTTGCCATTTTTGGAAAACTCACGTGATTTCATTTGTATTACTATAAACTGTTTTAGTTATATTTGTGAAATCTCCAAACGATTGTATTTTGATAACTCTACTACTTTAGCGACTTGAACAGTCGCTACGTTTTGTAACAAACAATTATTGGCATTCTAATACAATGTTCCGTTGATAATCATATGCTCTTGATTAGTTAGATAACTAATCGCGCTCACGCCCCGTTCTTCCGCACTTAACCCTGATTAGGGTTTGGCGGGATGTGACATAAGTAGACGCTCGACTTTGCTCATCTAATTGCTACAACAGCCTTACTGATAGAGATGGCTACGTACCCTGACTTCAAAAGTTAATGTCAAAATAGATATATTCAAAACTAAATCAATATATTCAGCATATGGCATGTTACAACAGCCTTATATCATTTAGATCATTCTCCGTATACCAGCAAAATATGGCATGTTACAACTAACACAACCTTTACCAAATTGAATCCAACATAAATAGTCAGATAAAATTAACAACCAATTGTGCATAAAATATAAAAAATATTAAAAAGAAAAAAGAAATAATTAAAAGAAATCTAATTTGATAACCTGGAGCTCTGCAATATAATGGAATAGATTTCTAATATGGATATGAATATTATATTTTCAACTTTCCATGAATATGGTCTTGCACCAGTTGACTACAATTTTTAAAGAAATGTAATATATTCAATAGATCCACAAACATATGTGGAGGTTCATTCAATTTATGTTATTCTAACCACCACTTAGATCATAGGGAATTCATTAAGAGCTCTTATATGCATTAAAAAGTCAACTGACTATTCCCAGTTTCAACTTCATTGAAGTCTAACGTCAATTCAATATACTAACAAGCACCTCTTTTTTGTAAAATAAGTAGTAAAACTAAACCCAAATAAATTTATTCATGAGTTTTGAGTTCAAACAAGAGTAGAGAATTATAATTACTATGAATATTATTATACCCTTTATATTGAAATTTGATTGTTTCATAAAAAATCTGGTTCAGGCATATCATCAAACACCACATATACACTCCCTTAATCACAAAATTTTCACTAAAAACTCTCAACTCTATCTCATTCCTATAAACTGTGATCAACCTACTAGCATTGATTTTTTTCAAACCTATCCAAATAACACTATATTTTTCATATATTACTGATTATAAATAATACCATGTAATATATCTAAACACAAATTAAACAATGAGGATTTATTCATATTATAATATAATCAGGAAACATTATATAAAATACACACTAAAAACTTCCAATGAAACAGAAAAGTTGAAGAGGTTGTGATGCTATTGAGACACATATAGTTCAATTGATCAAAAAATTAGAAAAAATTATAGAGAAATACACTTACAGTAGGTGATTGTGGCTGCCAAAGGGAGGAATTGTGATGCGATTGAGAACTTTGTGACTGTGATTAGGGTACGCTTCTGTTACAAACGTTTCCTTAAAAGAGAGGGGTGAGGGGTATTTGTGTAATTATTTTCTTAAAAGCTCCTGTAATTTCTGGAACGCTTGTGATACCAACGTTACGAATTTGGGGCTTTTAGTTATTTCTAAAGTTGCAACAACTATCTACCAAACAAAGCTTTTATTATATTTGGAGCTTTTATTTTTAAAATTAAAAGCTAAAGCTCCTAAAAGCTCCGAAAAGCTCCTCACCAAACATAGCCTTAGGGTATGTTTGGTGAAATAGCTGTAGGTTGTAGGCTGTAGCTGTAGGTTGTAACTGTAGGCTGTAGCTATAGTTTTAGGTTTGGAGCTTTTCGCGAAAAGCTACTTCTAGTAGTTTTGAGAATTTGAGCTTTTCATTGGATTCTAAAGCTAAAGCTTGTACATGACAAACAAGAATTTTATTTTCATAGGAGCTTTTCTTTCAAAAACTAAAAGCTAAAGTTCTGAAGAGCTCCTAAAAGCTTCATACCAAGTAGGCCCTTAGTTTCTTTCCATTAACCACCAAAATTAAAAGTATATGTATCACATAACACCACTACAACAACAGTGAGTTAAAATTTTTTATTTTAACAAGTTTATCGAATAAATTGATGTTCAGTCAAAATTTCTTCTATTTCTTTCTGGAGATGTGATTCTCTTTCTCCGTATCATAACTCCTAACCTTACCTCAAAAGACATCAGGCCCAACATACGCTCACCGCCATCACCATCGCCTCTGTTTAATGTACACATACCAATCTTCACCATTTTGCCTACAAAACCCATCAAAATCCAATAAAATTATATTAGACATATATGAAATTAGTAGCCGATTTCGCCATTGGAATTTTGAAATTTTTATATGTTTCTAACTTTATCATTATGTGCTGCTGAAACTATCATAACCAACTGTCTAGTTAACAAAAGTTATTACTGTAATCATGATAAGTATATAATAATATAATATGATTGTTCGTCATCGTACATCTTGACATAGATATATTGTAACCAACTTACTCTATATATTTATATATATTTATAGTTTGGATCAGACAAGAACAGTTTTAAAATAAGTGCACACATAAACAAATTTGAATCCTTAAATATGTTAATCTATAGCTAGAAGAATTTAATTAATTTTCAATTATATAAATAGGTAAAAGGGTAGGATTGGAATTAAAAAATTAAATAGAAAGCCGGGCCACATCTTATGAATCTGAAAATGTGTCCACTAATGACTAACTATTTCTTATAGAAAGGGAAAAATCAAAATTTATATAATAGTTGACAATTTCAATACATCCATCTTGTGAGCAACATAAGCTAGGTAGAGTCTGATAATTTCTATTATGGTTACCGGAGCAAAGGTCTCATTATAATTTATCCCTTCTTCTTGTGTGTATCCATTTAGTTCTAATTATGGATTTACCCTTTAGAGAAGGAAGTAATGTCCGGACTTTATTCCATTCAAATTCTGTCAACTCTTCTTGCATTACATCTTCCCAATCATCATCTTTTGAGGTTTCATCAACTTTCTTTTGTTTAATGAGTGATAGAAAATTGGTGTAGAAACAATAGTTAGTAGTTGATTGATTTGAGATTTGAGTTCTAGCCTGTATACTAGCTTTATAATCTCCAACAACTTGTTTAAGAGGATGATCCTTGTGTTTTTTGACACCTTTTGATGACTCTTGAGAAGTATGTGAGTCTTCATCATAGGATATATTAGAAGTATCAAAATTTGCTTCATCTTCAAGTGCATGCCTCTCTGGGTCTGTAAAATAATTATCACCAGACTGAACATGTGAATACGTGTTGAAGAATTATCCATGTGAGTTTGCGCTTGAAACTTGAGGTGTGGGAGAAAGATCTTCAGATGTTGTTAGTGATATTTTTGTAGATTCATCTTCACTGTCAAAGTTAACTTTGATAAATTTCAACTTTTGAAGTCCCAGACTAAGACCCCAAAACAGGTAGTTCTTCAAGTAAATCAATGTCAAACTGAGATGTCTGAACATTATTTACAGACAATCATCAAATTTAACATTTATGGTTTCTTCTATCTTTCTTCTTCTATTGTTGAATACTTTGAAGGCCTTGGACACATATGAAAAACCAAGAAATATCCCTTCATTAGACTTAGGCTCCATCTTGGCTAGTCGATCTCTTTAGTTGAGAATGTAACATTTACTCTGGAAAACATGGAAATAGTGGACAACTGAAACCTTGTTGTGATACATATCATATGAAGTCTTTCTTTGTGAATTCATCAACTCTCATAAGGGTATAAATCTTTCTCCCCCTGGGACTCGCCTTTTTAACGTTAACTTGAATAGGTTAATCAATTCAGCTTGAGTTACTATATCTATCGATACTTGTACTTGTTTGAGTTGTAATCTTTGAAGCTTGGCTCTTCCCCTCAACATCAACTACCGAAGACATTAACTTAGCCTTATACTGCCCGATGAAAAAATCTTCAACTAACTTGAACATAACAATTTAACCTCATCACTTAGATCACATAAAGATTGAACATATCAGTTACAAACTTCATCATTGTCTTCATAAATGTCGATTAGGCTTAAGCTAACCTTTGGGTCTGAGTTTTTAGGGTTGACCTCTTCTTAATCTGTGTTTGTGTTAGTCTGAGTCTTAGCTCTTGTCGCAGTCTAAATCTATGTTTTGGTCTCGGTCTAAGTTTGCGTGGGACAGACTAAGAAGAAAACTTTGCAGCAATTTCAAAATTATATTTCTCCTTGATAACACATCCGATCAAGCTCAAATATGGAAAGAAAGTAGGTCTATGCATCTTGAAACATGTATCCAAAAATCAAGATGATCCAACGGTTAATGAACATACAACATCAATATTACAACAGCTGCGCACAAAAACTATAAACGTTTTGCAACCAACATCCAAATTTAATATCTCCGTGTAGAAACAACCGATCACGAAAATTTTTTTTCAAAAAATATAGATATGTATTTCTTCAAATATATATCAATAAATCATGAAAATCTAATGGTTAACAACGACACGGTGATTTTTTTACTGCAGCTGTACAGAAAAACCCCAAGGTTTCTACAACAAATTAAAAAAATTAATATCTCTCCATAAAAAGCTCATATCAAAATTTCCTTGAGTCAAAGTGTTCATCTATGTGTTAGGAACCTACAGTTCAAATTTCATGACAATCCGACTTCTAACAAATGAGATCTGATTATGTTTTCACCGCTACACAAAATATGACGAATAGAAAAATGGGTTTTCTTCGAGCTTCTTTAGTTTCTTCGATACGGCTTCTTTTGCAAGGAATGAAAATTAAAAATCTTGAATAGATTCGACATGGTATGATACCAATTGTAGGACCCGGTTATCATCCAAACAAAAGAATAAAACAATGTAGTTGTAATCATCAAGAACACTGATGTGTGACGGAACGGTCAGTTTTATCACGGCGTGTCGTCGTCGGTTGAGGTAGCCGAACGGTGAACGAACAGTGTGCGATTAGTGGGTGTTTTATATTTGTAATGCGGGGTATCATAAATTTCTTAGTAAGTACTAGGTGATGTGTAAATATCTGGTTATTAAAAATAGTAAAACAATATCAACGCAACTATTACACAACTAGGCAAGTATACCTAATCAAATATTACTATAGCAGTGATAAGTCTACCGAGTAGTCTCTCACAGGAACAATTTATATGTACTCTGAGAATTATTTGTCTAATCTATAATTTAAAATGGGAAGTTGCCTCTTAATGACAGGCAGTCAAAATGTGATATTAACTAAGAAAGCAATAAAATGATATTCCAACCAAGTGGTAAAAGCATGTTCATCTAGATTTTTTTCCCTAGAGTTGGGCAATAAATTGATAAGTATCAGAGTTAATGATCTAAATTACTTGTTCTCACAATGCAATCTTTTAATTAAAACCATAAAGTGCAATTGTCCTTGACAAATTAATAATTCCAATTATGATCAATCAACTCTACTCATATGATGATTCAATTTCATAATCCTAGTTTCCTAGAGATTACTACAATCACACAAGATGTCTCTTAGTATGGTTCACCCATATTCTAATTCAATTAACCATTTCAATTCTCTTATTGTTTCCAATTAAAAGTAAATGTAATACGAAATCTAAGACTTCTCACTCATTAGCACAATGATTACACTAACTGAAAAATTAATTAAATCAAATACAAATCGTTCTTCAATCAAACATCATATCATACGCAAAATAAAATCTAAATATAATAAGTCCTACATCTAGGGTTATTAGCCTAGATGAACACTAAGGAATTAGCCTATTGTTATGGGTTCAATCAAACAAATAGTCATAATCCAAGAATAATTCATAATTCGGTTACAAAAAGTGAATTAAACATAAGTAAATGAAGATTCGAATAAAGATACAAACCCCTAACTTCTATGATGATTGGAATGGTGATGAATCACTTAGGGTGTCCCTAAAAAATCTCCAAAGCAGCCTCCAATCGTCCACAATTAGTTGGTATTCAGAAGATAAAAGATAATTAGGGTTGAAGTGATAATTAAGGCCAAAAACTTGTAACCGACATAAGTACCCGACGGGTAATAGGAGTACCCGGCGGGTAGAAATGGATCCCACCCGGTTGGGTGTCTTTTTCCCGGCTAAGCCTTCAAAATGGTAGTACCCGGCGGGTAGAAGGCTTACCCGGTGGGTAAAATTCATTTTCAGCCTTAACATCCTGTTTGAAAGTTGTAGCCGTTTAAGTTCCAAGAATTTGAGCTTTTGAATTACCTCAATCGGAGTTCGTATGAGGGAGTTATGGCCAAAGCGGTGAAGCCTCGCAAAAGCTACAAAACATTCATTTCTTCATCTCTTCTCGATTATTAACCCAAAACAAAGCTAGACTAATTAAGTATGGAAAGTTCATAAATTGACTAAAATAATATACATTTGGACCGATATCGCTGCTATAAATATGTGTAAATTATGCGATATCACTAGTGTTTAATAAGTGGTGAGTATAACTTAGGTGTCGTTCTTAATGCTCCAACATGCATAGGATCTTAGGGGCATAAGTTATCCTTAGGGGTTTTGGTTTTCAAGTTTTCTAACCTAATTAAACAAAATAATAAAATAAAAGGAGGGAGTTGCTCAATTACTATAGACATTGTGGTGTCCACTATGATATCGGTTGGCGTTGGTTTTAGGTAGTTATGATGTTATGCCTTTTGTAGTGGTAGATCCCTATTTCTGAATGAGTCATTTCCACGAACCTGCAGCTTATCTGACACGAAGTTGTCCATAATAAGATAAGGGCATGTCCCTTGGGTAGTGGATACGGAATGTTATTTAGCACCGAAAATTCTCTCAAATGCAATAACTAAATTAACCTAGCAGTCATTCTTGAATCCTATTCCTCATTCTTAGTCATCAGAGACGTCTGTATTGATGACATGAATCGTTGAATGAACGATAACATGAATGGGTGTTAACCCACCGGAACAGGTTGGGATGACTTTGTCTAACGGCCAGTTGAGTTGTCATCATTCATACATAGAAATTGCTACTACTATTCTACTACATTACTATGAACATTCAACAATCAAATAATATTCGAAGACCCAATTAAGCATTTAATCGAGTAGTGTGATAGAGTGATATTGACTAAAATCCTAAGCAACAATAAGACAAGAACATGCAGTAGGTATTTGAGGGCAACATCTAGTTTTACGAGTCAAGTAAATGAATTAACTAGGTTGTGGATATTCCGAAATTCTCAAAAAAATATCTACTATACAAAACCAAATCTAACATATCTCTTTTCCCATGCTCCGTATCTCCCACTGACATACTTCAATCAGGAGAACAATAGCCATGTTGAGTTTAATGATTCTTCTAACATAGAATAATTAAGTAGCCTACACCTATGAATTAGCTACATTCATTTAGAGGCAAAGGTTTTAACCATAACATGAGTTGGACAGGTAAACATCTGAGATTCGGTTTATATATTCGTATATTAACTAATTATTGTGTGGACAGAGTAACAGTATAATTGGTTACATAACTACGCCAACATAAACGTCTATCATAGCTGACACTTTACGTTACTTAGCCTAACATGGTAATTCTAGCATGCATTTCTAAATAATAAGTAAAACAAAACATATTAAATTTAAATGTGGAGATAGAATAATTAAAACCTGGTACATGCGTAGTAACGTTCTGAATCGTAGTGTCCCGAGCAACTCCTTACAAATTACAAGCCTTTATTACCCTCCTAATTAATTATTAATCTTAGTGATTAATTAATTAATTCGAAATAGAGAGACTAGTGAGAGAAAGTGGAAGTAAATTGAAGAAAATGAAGAAAAAATGGTGTGATGGTTGTTGAAGGAATCTGATATATATAGAGGTGCATGTGACCCGGATTTTTGACCAATGAACCGGATTTGACCACCCCAAATACGGCCCGTATCGCACCAACCGGATCAAGAAGTGATTTTTACGCGTATACGGGTGGATTCAACCGTATACGGCTCACTTAGGTAGTATAGGGCTCACAGTGGATTGTGTACGGTTCATGTGAGCCATATACGGCTCAACCTGGGCCATATATGATTGATCTAGACCGTATGCGCGGCGTCGTAAGCTTGTGTGCGGGATCGTAATTCGTTCGTCGCTTGTTTCGCTCTAACTTCTTTGTTTCTCATCCATTTTTAGCGATTCTTGAACTCACGCGATCGTAATCTCATGATCTTTAATTTGATGTTGATGAATGATAATTTCTATAAAATTATCAAATCGATGATTAGAACGTGAGCAAACCACCTTGTGTTAACTTTGTTCTAATTTGTTTTTTGCTCGATTTTGGTGAATTTGCAGCATCATCTTCGTAATTATCTAATTAGCACAATAAAGCAAATAAATGTAATATTTGGATTAAAATATTAATTATCTAATTAGTATGGATAAAAAAACGTGCGTAAAAACGTGACTTTTTACGCGTTATCAAACATGAAGAAGCTATTTTTACAAGTATGTGTATATAATCGTTATTTGACATATGATACCAAAAGTAGGGAAACAATCTCAAGTTCAGAGATCGTGATTTTACAAGAAGTAAAGACATTTAATATCTCATGTAAACTCTTAATCTATAGAGTCTTAGTGATATGTACAATTAGGAAACACATTAGTATTAGGAAACTAAATCTCATAATATTTAATATTATATTAAATATCTTTAGTTAATCCTTTAATTTCAATTTTATTTTTTATCTTATTAAATTTATAATGTGAGAAAATTTTTACAACTTAATTTTCCCAACAAAATTAGATGTTCTAAGTCTTTCCGACTTTATCATTTGGTGTTGCAAAAACGTTCATCATTGGTGATCTCAACATGGAGATGTTGTAACCAACCGACTATATAATACGACAATATTCCGATAAGGTGTAATGATTCTCCAACGCATTCATTACAAAACAAACTAGAAAAGAAAACTTTGGCTACATTAAAAGATGAATAAAGAAATAAAAATATAGTTTGGCTTAACTATATAACAAAAATAAACTTAGATGTCGGCTTTCAATATTTTGTCAAACGACTTTGGTATCTACTCGCTAGTCGATAAAGCATCTTTTTGTGTAGTTTGAGGATTGAAATAGGAATATTCTAATATAAAGATTAATTAAAAAAGTATATATTTGGTCTAGGATCAATATTAACTTATTATATAACAGGTCTAATAATTTAATAGTGTATGATTACACAAATTAAACTTCGTGAATGAAAAAAAAATCAGTATATATACATGTGTCACTACTAACCACGGTTAAAAACGCAAATGGGCCACCGTACACGATGAAACAGTTGTTGGGTGGGCCCTTAGAATTTTGACATGTTGTATGTGATTGTAAAATCATATCATATCATATCTTTAATAATAAGAAGTTACTATTAATTACTATTATACACGAGGAAACTGGATCTATCGCATAGTGGATAGCTAATAGCAAATATATGAGTATCGTCTTCACAGGAAACGGAGTTATTAAAGATTTTAAATAATAATTTATCTAAAAAAAGGGTTTTAAATTGATTTTGATTTAAAATAATAATAACAAGACATATAAATAAAACAACAACTAGCTAAGCCGGATGAAAATTGGATTAAAGATGCATTCACTCAGATTCATTATCCCTAGTTTATGAATTTCTTTGATGTAAACACAATTATAATTATTGCAAAATAATAGTTAAGCTATAACCTCTCTCAAGTATTATGGACTATTGATTATTTAATTCCAATTAATCTTCTATTAACCTTGATCTCCTAAGCAATTTACTAAATAAATACTAGTGATGCTGATTTAATCTAAAGTCTTACGCTCGTAAAACTAAACTTATACCGGTGTCCCGCATATAATATAACCACACAACTATCAAGTTCAATTAATTAATTCATAAACCAATTAATCATTCTATCATTTTTCTTTATCATTCAACGTCTCTAACAATCAAGAACAAGTTACTAACAATTATGAAGCGTCGTTAGTGCGTAAAATAACTCACAAATAAGAATCAAATAAACAAACTCAATTGATCACAGATCAATGATTAAACATAATACAAAGTGATAAAAATAATTAAATCCTAATGATAAAAGCACTCTACGACTAATATTCACATCATCTAAGAGAATACAAAAGAAATTAGGGCATGATGCTGGTAAAAAATCTCAAACAATCAAACAATGGAAAACAAGTCATAGTTCTATCGAAATATAAATCGAACCTTAGTGTTTAATGTTTGGTGATGCATAGATCTTCAATCCTTATGTTAGAATGGTTGAAAAGTGAAGAACTATGGCCTGGAATCTCTCCAAAATCTCCCACAACCGAACCAAATAAAAGCTAACCCTAAAAAGTACATTGAACTCGTATTTATATGGTATTAAGTCAGGGGTGAAATTGCACGGAAACATTAAATAACAACATGTTGGGACATGTTATTGTGACAACAGATCTAGCTTGTAATAGGACTAGTGTATTTATTGTCAAATTTGTATAATTGGTTTAGACTTGTAAATATATGATATTAACTTGTTATTATTATTTGTTAAATGTTATTAGAGAAGTATTGAATTCAAGTGAAAGTCAAAGGTGCAAAATGAGAAGTCAACTCGAAGGTTTGACCTGCGAGTTGAGATCTCACCTCGCAGATGATCTGGATTCGCAGCCTTGCTTTGCGAATTGAGATCTGGACTCGCAGCAATCTGGGCTCGCAGCCATCTGGACTCACAGGCCTATGGGCTGCGAGTTGAGTCAACTCGCAAAGCCCATGGTCTGCGAGTTGAACCAGATATATATATATTTAAATGCTGCTCATTTATTGGTACCCGTGCCATTATTACACACAGCAAATATTATAATATTCTCCTCGTATTTCGTGCTGATATAAAAGCTATTATTAAATAGGCTCGGTTTTGATTGTTTAACAATAGTTAATATCAAAACGAAGCTTGTTAATTGACAGATTAGTTATATAAGCCTAAAACCTTAAGTATTGAGGGATTCCGCACCTTAATACCTAAAAGATAATCCGTTATCGTTAACCAAGATCTAGCGACCTTACACAACACAATATTTTTTGCTCCATTACATATTACTATTTTTTGTTATGTTGTAGCTCTTTGAGTTCCAAGAATTTGGACATTTGAATCACCCCAATTGGAGTTCTTTGAGTTCCAAGAATTTTGTTTCCTCATCATATTAACATCTTTTCCATCCAACTCTTATATCCTTTCTAACAATTATAAACACATTTAAAGCGTATTAAGTACCAAATGTTCTAAAATATGTATAAACTGAGCAATTATCAGTGTGTCTTTATGACTTTATCATTAGGTGTCGCAAACAAATTTAAGTGGTAATACCGATTTGTGTCTGTCTACTCAACAAAGTTTACTACGGTCATCATGTGATATTTCATTATTAGGCATCTCGGTATGGAAATATTGAAACGAACTGACTATGTAACACTTTAAAGAAGAAACTGTAATTGAAGTAGAACATTCCTTTGCAACGATTCAACAAATGTCGAATCCTCATTCTTATTGGAGATTTATGTGCATGCTTTTTGCTTGTACTGCAAGATAGAATATCTTGATTGTACTTCTTGTACTTGATTTTTGTCGTGAAATAGATGCGTTCGAGTAATCCGTTAGCATGGTTAGTGTGAGCACCATGATCCTAAAGCGGCCATATTTGATGGTATTAACAACATGTACAATGTTATCGATGCCTTAAGGATAATGAGGAACACTCAAAATCGTAGGTTTATCATCTGGATCGAATCTACAGAAAAAGTGTATGATCTTCATTAAACGGCATGTGCATAAAACAAGTTTCCACCCCTAGTCTTCATTCTTTGTCATCAACTTCATATTCGACTTACTTAATGTTGTATTTTATGTAAGAAACTCAGTAAAAGACCATCAGTGGTGATGCTACTTTGACTAGAAAGAAAACATAAAGGCAATCTCTAAGCTGGGTAAATATCCAACTAGTTTTACTTAGACTTGGAGTCGTTTAGTCTTAGCTTAGCTAACCTATGTCGTGAGTTCTGTATACTATCTTCCTACATTCAAAGTTGGGAAAGCATAGGCATTTTAATGACTATTATCAAAGCTTTTTCAACATTAAATGACAAACAATAAAAGGAATTATGTATTAACCTAAGGGTTTTATAGAATTCGTTCAACTATGTACAACATGTCGTGACAACTTGAATAGATACATAAGTCTCACATGTCAAAAATATTAGTTAGGTTTTATTTCATTAGCATTCACATGCATAACTAAAATTTTTTATTTAAAGAGGTAATAGTGTAGTCTACAAGTTTCTTGTACCCTTATTATGATTTTTTTAATATAACTATTATTTTCACACCTAATTTGTGTATAAGTTAGTCATATTTTTATGTATATATGTCATTACTTATTGTTGGAACAATTAAATATATTTTATAACGCTTTTTATTATGAAATCTCTCATAAACTTTTGAATTATTATTAATGTACGATGACACATGTTTTATACTCCCTCCGTCCCATAATAAGAGTCCACTATCAATTTGCACACAGTTTAAGAAATTGCTTTGTATGGTAGTCAAGATGACCTTTGTGCCCTTACTCTTTGCACAGACTCACATGTATCAGTTTTGAAAAATGATAAAATGGTAAAGTTAATTTACTTTTGAAATTGGACATTTATTTTGGGATAGACTAAAAAGGAAAGGTGGACTCTTATTATGGGACGGAGGGAGTAATGTTTTTGATTGGAAAATGATCCCATGAATCTCCAACAGGCAGAAGATGGATTAGTGATTTGGAAGATTAATGGTTTTAAAGTTTATAATAATTAGTTAGGCTTTAATAAGGAGCACTATAAATAGAGACTTCGTTTTTTAGTTGTATATACATTCATTCATCATAAATTCATAAATCTCACATATCAAACTATTAGTTAGTTTTTATTTCATTAGCATTCACAAGCATTGTGGAGATAATAAGGAGCACTAAAATAGATGATTTAAATAGGTAATAGTACGGTTTACAAGTTTCTTGTACTCTTATTATGATTCTTTGAATAAAATTAATGTTTGCACAACTAATTTGTGTATGAGTTAGTTATAATTTTTTGTATAGATGTAATTACATATGTTTGGTGTTGGAGATATGTCCATTGCGACAACATAAATATTGCATACTTCCGATTGGGTCGCATACAAAGTCCAAACGATAGATCCAAGACACAAAAGAGCTAGTTTGTTAAACATAGTATGGGTTAACTTGAAACAAGAAATTAAGAGAGGGTTTATTTTAGTCATGTTTGATTAGTGAAAGAAGTGGCTTGTAACTAGCCAAACTTGAGAGTGTCTTTAGTGTAACATTTGCATGTAAAAGAGAGAATCTCATTATTACTTGCAATATGGGAACTCTACATAGAAGACATGTAAAGGCTTTCATTAGTTAGATGACACAAGACTTTAAAAACACTCATCCCCCTCCCTCCTCACTTATACCCACAAAATTTTGCACAAACTAGTGTGTGTTGTCACACCACACTAAAACGGAAACACGAGATGTAATAGCACATTGGTTTCATAACATAAGGTACAAAAAATTCACCATTTTCACAACAAGCTACTACTAGAGTTTACATAGTATTTACATACGTTTATAGCACAAATACATAATTACACAATGCGAAATACATTGATGTGTAAATATCTAGTTATAAAAATAGTAAAACAATATCAAAGCAACTATTACACACTAGGCAAGTATACCTAATTAGATAGTAGTATAGCAGTGATAAGTCTACCGAGTAGTTTCTCATAGGAACAGTTTATATGTATTCTGAGCGTTATTTGTCTAATCTATAATTAATTAAAGCTAAATTAATAGGGAGATGCCTCTTAACGACAGTCAGTCAAAAGGTATGTATTAACTAATAAGCAGTAAATGATAAATCAACTAAGTGGTAGAAGCATGTTCATCTAGACTTTATTACCCCTGGAGTTCGACAATAGATTGACAAGTATATTTAACGTATGAGAATTAATAATCTGAATTACTTGTTTTCACATTGCAATCGCTTAATTAAGTCAATAAGTGCAAGTGTCCTTGACAAATTATAAGTCCCAATTATGATCAATCAATCTTACTAACATGATGATCTAATCTCATAATCCTAGTGTCCTAGAGATTACTAAAGTTACACAAGATGTCTCTTAGTATAATTCACCCAAATTATAATTCAATTAACCTAATCCAATTCTCTTACTGTTTCCAAGCAAAACTAAATGCAACATGGAATCTAAGAGTTCTCACTCGTCAGCACAATTATCACATCAATTAAATAAGTTTAATAAACTAAATACAAACTTTTCTACAAGTAAACATCATATCATACGCATACTAAAAATCTAAATATCATAAGTCCAACATCTAGGGTTATTAGTCTAGATGAACATAAAGGAATTAGCGCATTGTCATGGGTTTAATCAAACAAATAATCATAATCAAAGTATAATCCATAATCCGTTACAAATATGAATTAAACATAAATAAATGAAGATTCAAATGAAGAAATACAAACCCTAACTTCTATGATGATTAAAAGGATGATGAATCACTTAGGGTGTCCCCAAAAGCTCTCCAAGGTAGCCTCCAATAAGCTACAATTAATTGATGATCAAAAGTTAATGATACTTAGGTTTTAATTAAGAATGAAACCAAGAAAACCTGTAACCGCCATAAGTACCCGGCAGGTAACAGGAGTACCCGGTTGGGTGTCTTGTTCTCGGTTCAATCTTCAAACTGGGATGAGTAGCCGACGGGTATCATCACTTCCCGGCGGGTATAAATCCAATACTAGTTTCTATCATAAAAGTTCCCGGTTGAGGCATGATGAAGTCGTCCGGGTAGCAAGTACCCGGAATGTAATATGCTTACCGGACTGGTAATAGCTGATTTCTGCTATTTTTCTGCTCTTTTCTTCATTTTCGTTCGACATCTTTAACCTAAAAGTAAATCTAAGTTAACTAAGTACCGAAAGTTCATAAATTGACTAGAATACTATAAAATTTCCACCGATATCGCTGCTATAAATATGTATAATTTATGTGATATCAAAATCCCCCACACTTGACTTTGCTTGTCCTCAAGCAAACTATTATTTACCAATTAAGAACCAATCCTCTTGCAATTAATAACATAAATGGTTTCAAGAATTAAGTACTAACAATAATCACCAAAGTAATTATCTTAGCATGTAATATATATATATATATATATGAAACCTAAGATGATTGCACACGTTACTATAAGGTTGCAAAAAGATTCAAATCTCTACCAAGCGAAGCATCAAAGGAGTTAGAAGGACATGTTAGGTTCATGATTTAATAAGTTAGATAATATGTAAACTTGGTAACTAGATAAATTAAGTATCATGTTACAATGCTCTTTTAAAATTGTGACATCAAGTTAAAATTAAGGAATTTTTAGGATTAATCTACTATAAGTTTTTAACTAATTAAGTTTTTCTTCTTTCTTTTTAGCATTATTAAACCCGTGACTTTCTATGAGATCCATGTAGCATACGTTAGACCAGCTTGTCTAGACCAGAAAAAGGTTGTAGAAAGCTAGATGATGAACATCCTAAAGGTTTAATAGTCTGAACCTCAAACGCCACATATATGGTTTAACATTTTCGTTTAACTTAACTGTAATCGATGACTTTATATGGAACCCATGTAACGAACTTTCAACTCAACCAATCCCAGACTGGAAAACGACCTTAGATGGTTAAATGTCTAACATCCCTAGGAGTCTACTTATCCGAGTTCTAAAGACCATATATATGATCACAATTAACCAATCTTTAACAATATAAGTACCATATGTTTAATTTCTTTCTTTTCTATTCTTTTCTCTTAATTTAGCATCAAGTATAATTTCAAAATGCTAAAGATCCTTCCAATTAAACTTAATGTGACAATGCTCCAGAACTTAAGCTTATTGACACTAAGCAACAATCAACACAATGCTCCAGAAAGATTTACGTTGCCACGTAAACAGTTATTTATACGCAAAAGAAGTTCATTTAAGAACGAGGCTCATTTAAGAGTGAGGCTCAGTCCAGAGCGAAAGTTGTAAGGCTTGAGTCCACAACCAAACCTACTGGCAGATCCAACGCCCCAAAGTCAATAACCTATCGTGAACATATTGAATTGGTGATATGTACTCACATGCGCGTGTGAGTGGGGAGGAACCGCCCCCCAAATAGTACTATCCATAATGACCATTGGCTCATACAAGAGTTAATGGGTTGTGTAAAAGAAAACCGGGGACTTAGATACGATAGATAAAACAAGCATATAACATGAGCGTATAAATAGTAAGCATTCATGATATATATTTGCAATAAGAGCCACATTCTTTTCACCCCAAAACATTAAATAACACATTAAACAGAGGGGCTGTGAATACTCACGATTGAGTGTGAGCGTTCGTGATTAGATGTATTCCGCGTGCTTACAGTTATGACTCCTATCCAAGTCCTACGAACATGAAGGTTCTAGTTTGGCTCTCGTCTAATTTAGTTTGTTAGAATTGTTTAACTAGCTAATTAAATTATAAAGTGTCATTTCGAGCCGATTTTTCCTTAGAATTTTGTTAACAATTATAATCGGTTTACAAACAAAATAATGGAACACATGAATACCAAACCCAAAAATTACCAAATTTTGTATACATAGCACAATATTGTTTGTAGCTTAATTTTGTAAAAATTTGGGAATTTTTAGATATATAGTTTATTTATTATTAATTTATGTCTAATATATGATGGAATTTCATTTCAGATTATATAACAACTGATTTTGAAAAATTACGAAATTATGCCACATCACTTTCTATCAAAAACTAGACTTATGTAAAAATTTCAAGTCTTTTGGAGCTACGAAACTCTGTTTTCAAATATATCAAGATTTATAACGTATAATTTAAAATAAATACGAAAAAGCACCCAAATAATTTAATTTTTGGTGTGGGGTGTTATTTCCTATTGAAAATAACACAGAAAAGTTGCAAGAATTTTTGGCTTGAAAAACTAATTTTTACGATTTATTTCCTTGTTTTAGTGCTAGTTTTGTATTTTCTTTAAGAGAATACATATAAGTTCCAAAATTTCCAAAATTATTTCCCATAGTACTTTATACCATAAAGAAGTTGTGAAAAATCGTATTCTTATTTTCTTAAAATGTTTTTATCTGATTTTATGATTTTTGTAACATGATCAACACACAAATAGCCATGTTTCACAAGAATTTCCATGTTGTGTGTTTAAGCATTTTCAAAGTATACAAGCAAAACTTTTCAAGACATAATATTTTTACTCTACTGAGGTAAACATGTTATTTTGGAATTTTTATGATGCATATGAACACATAAACATGCATCTCAAGCTTAATAGTTTCCGAAAAGTTTCTGCTGATGCACCACTTTTGTGTGACATGTTTGGAGGTCAAATACTCAATATTTTTGAGTGAGACCAATTGTGTTTGAAAGATAACACCTAAATCTAAATTCTAGAAGAAATATAATAATTTTTGGACAAGTATTCATTCAATTATGCCCAGTTAAAGTCGGACTCTAAAATTTTTGACAGATTTAATGTTTGAGTGTAAGTTAAGTTTTTGAGTCATAGACTACCACTTTAACTCCTAAACCCCAATCATTGATTTGGGCCTTGATTAACTTACTTTTAACAATAATATCCTTTAATCCACAACAAAAAAGTTATGAAAAAGACAATTTTGCAGAGACTTCCACATCAATCATTGATTTGGGCCTTGATTAACTTACTTTTAACAGACTACCACTTGGGTTTGAAATCTGCAATGCACCATCACTTTTCTAGAGATTAACATACTTTTAACAATAATATCTTTTTGTCCACATCAAAAAGTTATGAAAAAGACGATTTTGCAAGATTATGAACAAGTATTGCATCTTTTGAACTCCAATTTGATTTGTTAATGGATCATCCTTTATTTTAAACACATGGAGATGTGGAAAGAATGATCTAAAAACATCAAGCACATTTTAAAGGATTTCTAACCATAATGGCCATAGAATCTATAATTTTGAATGAAAAACATGGATTTAAAGACTAAAAATGTAAGAAATAAGGTTAGAGATGTTGTATTATACCTTTGTGTTCTTGAAACAGGTCAAGAACAACTTACGAATTCAGGAAATTAAGTGGTTGTAGTATGATTTCTTGAGAGAGTTTGAGAGAAAATGTGTGTCTGTTTTCTTGAGAGAGAAAGAGTGAAGGGTGTAATGAGTGTGAATGAAGTGTATGAGTGAATAAGTAAGAAAATGTAGAGATTTGTATGAAGAGGAGGGGGAGGTGGTCGTTGGGCCAGTTTTTTAAAGTAATAGGGTGGTTTAATTTTTTATTTTTTTTTGTTAAGTATAAAGCTTTATTGTTGTATTAAAAATATATAAGTTTTATATAATTTAAGACTTTAAATTGTGATGTTTTAAAATGTTCTTAATTTCTAAAATACTTCAAATTGTATTTGGATTGTTTATAATGGATGTTCAAGTATCAATTTTTCGAATTCGAGTTTCGTTTACGTAGTTACGGGATTTTAATTAATCCCGATTTAGCGATAAGATATTTTTTAGATAAGTCCAGAGACTTGGTTCTTTTGTTTTTCTTGACACTTTATACCCTAATTAAATAATTCTCACATGTACCTAGGTTTCGCTAAGCAATTTTCTAAAGTGTTTCGGCAGTTTCGGTACACCTAAGGAGTCTTAACCTAGAATTATCGATAGAATTTTGAGAAAGCTGTAAACGTAATGAGATTCTACAAAAGTGCAACAATGACCTGAGATTCTTGATGGTTGTCACATGTGTACTTGGTGTTTTTGGTTAAAGGAAAAGGTGTTCTTGAGGTCTACTTGCATCAAGACTTGGAGCTTTGTGTGCGCACACTTTAGAGGGATTCTCCTTTGGATCCTCATGGGCCGGATTTTTTACCATTGACCCGTATTTGACCACTTGAAAATTGACCCGTACTACGCGAACTGGATCAAGATGCTTGATTTACTTGGATAAGGTTCAGGTTGAGCCGTATACGGGTGGCTTGGCTCGTATGTGTGGGGTCGTGAGCTCGTGTGTGGGATCGTAATTCTTCGTTGCTTGCTTTCGCTCTAGGAACTTCGTTATTCGTTCGATTTCGTTGATTCTTTTTGCGTTGTCTTCGTGATCTCCTGGTTAACACAATAAAAAAATAAATTCAAAGAACGTGACTTTTACACGTTATCAATTATCCCACACTTAGACATTTGCTTGATTTTTATAGGAAAAATTCAAAGAATCAAGAAATCTATTTTGGTTAGTAGGAATAAGTAAGGTGCTCGTCCTATAATTGGAAAATGAATCTGTTAAGTGCTTTTGATGACTAGGTGATCTCACATGGTATTCACTTAGTGTATTGGGTTATCTATCTTTTCTAAGCAAGCGAAATCACTTAAGAGACTGGTCATGTAGTATTTATTGTCATAGGCTTGATCGAGAATCAAATCTACACCATTTAGATAAGGACGGTGATAAGTATCCCACGACATTCAAGAAAGGGTCTTGTGGTGATCCATGAAAACTTTATTTAGAGGATAAGATGACTCCGCTAATTGCTATTATGGTTCTTTTTGGTTGAAACATGGGAATAAAGGTTATCCCCGACCACATTTTTATCTTCTGTTCACGGTGGTGTACTAGGATTTAGAGTCCCATCGCTTTTAGGCCAAATCTTCTCGGCTCCATATGTTTTATATTTTCGAGTTTTTTGATTCTGTTTTCACGAATAGCTGGAGGTCGTAGAATTTCATGATATTTTTCTAAGAAACTTGATATTTTTTAATGTTTAGAAGGAATACTTTAGTTCCTTCTCTTCTTCTAACCTATTGGGTTATTATATAAGTTGTATATGAGAAGAAAGTTGGTGGTTGTGCATACCTAAGTGTGAAAGATGGTAATAGATGTTCTTCACTTCTTGGAATTTAAAAAATATTACTACTAAGATACTACTAGCACGGGTTCCCTCCAGAGAAGCGCTCTGTTAAAGTCGAGAGCTCGACTTTCTCACTTCCTTTGATCAGGTAAATGGAAGTGTCTCCCTGGGGAGAGTGGTGATGTTGTTGTGAGCGCTAAGTTGCGGAAATGTGTGGCATAATTTCATACGAACTTACATCAATACAAATAAAAGCTAAGTTAATAAATACAATTATTAACTACAAAACTAATTACAAAACTAACTATTACAAAATAGAAGCTGTTGTCAAAACCTACGAACCTAGGAAGTTCGTACGGACTTAGTAAGTTCGTACGAACCTAGAAGCAGCTAAGTTACGAACTTAGCTGATTATAAATACAAACTTAGAATATTTCATTTGCAACACTTTTCAACTGATATACTCGAATATACTCTGATAGGTTCGAAACATACGAACTTATATTGATAAAACCTTAAAACACTTGTGTTTATTGTCATTTTGTGTAATAAAGGATTCCGCACTATAATACACGTTATAATCTCGTTTGGATCCGTTCAAAAGGGACTTACAATTGGTATCAGAGCTTTGCAAGTCATTTGTTGGGTTCGGGATTAGAAAACGCAAAGAAAACAAGTGTGAAAGTTGTTTTGGAAGATAAAAGTTGTACTTTTAGCTTCCTTATGTGTTAGTGATTCATATTGTACAAGTCTTGTTCGAATTTGTCGGTTGAAATTTCCTAGATCTGAGTTTTTGTTCAAATCTAAGTTTCAACAGCAAGTTCGTACGAACCAGAAAGGTACGTACGAACATACCAGATTTAGCGTGCGAACGTAGACAGCTGTAAGTTCGTACGAACCTACAACTTCGAACCTAGTAAGTTCGAACGTTTGAATTTGTAGGTTCGTTTGACCAGAAGTTTGACTATTCGAACTTAGTAAGTTCGTATGAACCTAGGAAGTTTGACTTTTGAAACTTGACTTTTTATTGACTCTTTGGGTTTGACTTCTGTTGACTTTTTGAAAAATGTCTAACTTGAGTAAAATGATAGAAATGGATCATGAGGTGGGTAAATCCGCCTCACCACCGAAACTTCTCAAAGGAGAAGATTATTTCTGGTGGAAGGATCGATTTGAGTCATTCGCTAAATACAATGATGTAAGAATGTGGATTTGCATCAAAGATGGATATGAAGCACCAACTTATGAGTTTGAGGGAAAATAGAGAGTTGTGCAATACTCGTCTTTGAAGAAGGAAGAACGTAAAATGTATGAAGCAGAGAACAAAGCGTTGTCTGCTCTCACAATGTGTTTGCCTCCGGAGATCAAACACACGTTTAAGAAATTCGACCTCTCTAGAGAGCTTGGTTAGATTTGGAGAAGAGGTTTGAAGGAAATGAACAAATAAAGGAAGGCCGAGCAGACTTGCTTACAAAACAGTTCTATGTTTTTAAGCACTTGAAAAATGAATCATTAGAGGATATTATCACCCGATATTATCACCTGATGACTGAGATGAAAAGTATTGGCCTAAAATTTAATGACACCATGAAGAACAATAAACTTCTCGAGGCATTACCTTCGAAGTGGGATATCTATACTTTGATGGTTAAGGAGAGTAATGATTACAAGACTATCACACTTGATGAAGTTAACGGGAAATTGCGTGTTTATGACCTGAACATGCAAAGGAAGGAGACCGAATCCGATCAGGTTCAGGATCCTAGCGTTTACCATGGTAAACGGTCTGATTCCATTGGATCAACGAAACTGGTGTTACAGCAGTCTACACTAGGGATGCAGAGACAGACTCGGCTGTCAGAAATTCTGGCAGCAATGTCTGTTATGTAGCATCATCAGAGGATTCATACAAGGATAGGAAACCACAATCTGGGAAAATTAGTGGATTCAAGTCAATGTCAATGAGAATTAAATCGGCCGAAGATGAAGTTGCCCTACTTGCATCTTTCGTTGCCTCACATGAAACTTTATTAAAGGAAAGGTCACTGATCCAAGCATGATAAATGAGGATTATGACCAATTAGATCCTGAAGACTTGGAAGAAGTGGATCTTCAATGACAAATGGCCATGATAGCCAGAAGAGCTCAAAGGTTCATGAACAGAATAGAAAGAAAGTTCATTGGTGGTAAGGTTGGCTTTGATAAATCAAAGGTAAAGTGTTATAATTGTGATGGTTTCGGACACTTTGCCAAGAAATGCCAAAAACCTAAACGGCAACAGTCTTCAAGTCAAAATGGACAAAGGTACTCAAATACAACTCAGGGAATTTTACAACTTCTAGAGCTTTAGGGGTTCAGGCACAGGATGGTTCTTATGACTGGAGTGCTAAAACTCAGGAACCTCAAGCGTTCATGGCATCTATTGAAGAACTAAAAGGGGATGTTAGGAATGAATCAGATTTGGGGGATAGCTCAGAGAAAGAAATGGAGATTGAAGTACCTGCTGTAGAGACTAAGGTGGTCCAGCTGAAGTCAACAGAAAACATGAACTCACAAGACTTCATAGCCTACATGGCCAACTTAGATGCTAATAAACAAAAGGTATTTCTTAATCTGGACTTAGTAGTTAAGGCATGCATTTTATGTACTAACTTTCAGGTACACGCTGAGGAATCAATCGAGTCATCTAACTTGTTAACGGCTCAGTTAAATTCCTTAAAAGAAGAAAATGTTGTTTTAAAACTAAGAAACTCAGAGCTAAGAAATAAGGTTAAATCTGACGAACAAGACTTAAAAGTTTTAACAGAAAAGGTAAATGAGCAGAGTCAAATAATTGACTTGGCTCATGAACATGTCTTTGATTTAACCAAACAGACTTCCGAGAAGGAAAAAGAGCTAGCTGATGCTAAGGTCAGGATTGCTGATTTAAACAGAAAATTAGAATTAAGAAAATTCTCAATCGAAACCTTAGATAATATGCTAAGCATACAAAAACAGCTAGAAGATCATCGGGGAATGGGTTATACTGAAAGCCCTCCTCCCTTTAATCATAATTATACTTTTATAAATGATGATCCTGAGCCGTCAACTGTTAATGATTATGTCGATTAATTAGCCGTCCCTGGGTTTATACAGTTTGTCAGACTAGAGAGAGCTGAGACCAATGATGAGATAGAATCACAAATTCCCGAAACTTCCAAGACATCTTCGTCTATCCTAAAAAAGAAAATAACTTTTGTAAAAGAAAGTGTAATGGAAGTTAAATCTGGTAATGAGGAGTCAATTGAAACTATTAAACCTGTTTTACCTAACTCTAAAAATGTAAATGATAATCTTAAGAGGGATAAGGGTAAACAAGTAGAAAAGGTCTCCTCTCAACCTTTACTTGTGTCGGACAATCCAACAGATCACAAGGCTCCTAAAAAGACCTCGGTGAGATGTTCATGCTTCGTGTGTCACCAAAAGGGACACATGGCAAGTATATGTCTAACCAAAGGGAAAGGAGGAAAATCAACTCAGGTGAATAAAGACCAATCACCTGTTAAAACTAGCTCGTCTCAAGACAAGAAAATTCTGATGCCTGTCAATCCGAGACTTTTACAAAAGTCTCTGGATAGAAAGCCTAGTGGTAGTTCCCCCCATGCTCAAACGAATGCGATTCCCAAAGCATCTAGCTCTACTGATAAGAGTAATGGATACTTGAAGGAGTTTACATTCGTCGATGAGAATGGCTGACCCAAGAACATCGTGGCTTGGGTCCCTCTTGACGACTAATTGTTTTCAATTAGTGTGCAGGAGTTAACCAGTCGTGCTACAAACTAGTGGTATGTAGATAACGGTTGCTCGAGACACATGACGGGGGAAAAGCAACTTCTTGTGGATTTCATACACAAGAAAGGAGGCTATGTAAACTTCGTCGGATCGAAAGGTTGCCAATTCACAGGATTAGGCAATGTAACGAATGGGAAGATAACGCTAGAGCAAGTCAACTATGTTGAGGAGCTAAAGCACAATCTTATGAGTGTATCTCAGATTTGTGACAAAGGACATCCTGTCCATTTCACATATAGAGAGGCACTTATCTTAAAACCGGGAATTGTTATTCCAGAGGAGTGGATAGTAATGAGGGCACCAAGGAAGAGTGACACTTATGTAATGGACATGAGTGTTGTAGAATCATCTTCGGAGCCTACATGCCTATTATCCAAAGCCTCTGAAACAGAATCTTTATTGTGGCATAGGAAGATGTGGTATCTAAACTTTCAAAAGATGAACTTTATAGTCAGAAATGGGCTAGTGCAAGGTGTACCATTACAAAGATTTGGGTTAGAGGACATATGTGTGCCATGTCTGAAAGGAAAACAGCACAAGAATCATCACAAGTCCAAATCTCAAAACTCAATTGCTGCAACCTTTGAACTCCTTCACATGGATTTGTTCGGTCCTGTGAATGCAAGGAGTATAGGTGGTAAACATTACTGTCTAGTGGTTACTGATGACTACTCGCGATTTTCTTGGGTTTTCTTCGTGAACTCAAAGGATGAGATAGCTCAAATGCTGATGACATTATTTACTCAAGTAGAACAACAATACGGTCGAGGAGTCAAGAAGATTCGAAGTAACAATGGTTTAGAGCTCAAGAACTCGGTAATGAACATCTTTTGCTTAAGTAAAGGAATTCAACACCAGTTCAGTGCACCTTGTGAACCACAACCGAATGGAGATTGTCTACAACATTCAAGTCACATCTTACTCTCCAGCAGTACATACGAGACCAGATTGGTTATTTGACTATGATTTTGTTTTCAAGAATTTTAATATTCCAACTCTAAGTGATCTTGACACTTTAGGATTAGAACATGTGATACTGGATGATGGTGAAGATCATGGCTTCCCACCAAGATCCAGTATTCCATGTTCAGAAGAATCCACAAAAGAAGGAAAAGAAATTGTTGGAGAACAGATTGTAGATGATGATCCAAGTTCAAATGAACTACCACACTCTTCAGATGTCACTGATTCTCAGCAGGAAACTGTTGATGAAGATGTATGAGCTGAGGGGGAGATTGGATCAAATCTCGAATCTGATATTCCTGTTGATACTACGATCTCGACACGTGTGAACAAATATCATCCAATCGATAACATCATTGGTGATCCTAGTTCAAGTGTAAAGACACGTAGAGGAATATCAGAAAATACCAGTCTTTATGTATCAATCCAAGACACTAGAATAATACATAAATGTCGGTATAGCTGTTTTATCTTAGTAAAGCCGAAAAACGTTCAGATGGCTCTTAAGGAGAACTCCTGGGTAGAAGCTATGCAAGAAGAACTTGCACAATTCGAGAAGCTCAAAGTTTGGGAGCTAGTCGATTTACCCTAGGGAGAGTTTGCTATAGGCACCAGATGGGTGTTTAAGTGCAAACGGGATGATAGAGGAATAGTAACAAGGAACAAAGCGAGGCTAGTGGTTCAAGGATTTAATCAACATGAAGGGATAGACTACACTGAGGTGTTCGCACCGGTAGCAAGGTTAGAAGCAATTAGATTGTTTCTGGCATTTGCTGCACACAAAAAGATCAAAGTCTATCAGCTCGATGTAAAGAGTGCCTTCCTGTATGGGAAAGTTCAAGAACTCGTGTTCGTACAACAAGCCCCTGGGTTCAGTGATCCAGAACATCCAGACATAGTATATAAATTGGATAAGGCTCTTTATGGACTGCATCAAGCACCTAGAGCTTGGTATGAGACGTTATCTACCTATCTCTTGGAAAATGGGTTCAAGAGAGGCTAGATATATAACACCCTATTCATTAAGTGGAAGAAAGATGATTTCTTACTTGTGCAAGTCTACGTTGATGACATCATTTTTGGGTCATCTGACGAGGACATGTGCCGAGATTTCGAGAAGGTAATGAATTGACAGTTTGAGATGAGTGCTATGGGGGAACTAAATTTCTTCTTAGGATTACAAGTTGATCAAAAGAAGGAAGGATTCTTTATCCATCATTCGAAATATGTGCATGAGATGCTTGCACGTTTCAACATGGAAGATAGTTCGTCATTTAGTACTCCCATTCCTCAAAACCATCATCTTGGACCAGACACCGAAAGTACTAAAGATGTGGACCCGACTCAATATCGGGCTATTATTGGTTCTCTCATGTATCTTACTGCTTCTAGGCCCGACATAATGTTTGCAGTTTGCTATGTGCTCGATTTCAATCAAACCCTAAGGAGTCCCACCCGAAGGCTGCGAAGAGAATCTTGCGTTATCTAAAGGGAAAACCGAAGTTAGGACTTTGGAATCCCTCCGGAGGCAATTTTGACTTCATGGCCTACACTGACTCGGGCTACGGAGGATGTAATTTAAATAGGAAATCAACCACTGGTGGTTGTCAATTATTAGGTGGTCGCAGTGTCTCTTGGCAGTGCAAGAAACAGACCTCGGTCGCCATCTCAACCTGTGAGGCTGAGTATGTGGCAGCAGGTAGTTATTGTTCACAAGTCTTGTGGATACAAATACACCTAATATGATCGATAATCAATCCACCATGTCCATAACTAATAATCTGGTTAAGCACAATGAAACATATTGACATTAGACATCATTTTATTCGGGATTGTGCTGAAAAACAATTGATTAAATTAGTTAAGGTTCCCACTAATGACAATCTAGCCGACCTTTATACTAAGGCTTTTGATAGGTCTCGGTTTGAGCTTTTAATCCAATTAATTGGGATGAGTAATCCTGAGTAAATTTCTCCACAAAGAACTTAGTATATTAGTAGTTTATTTCTACTTCTTATTTTTATTTTATTTTCTTTTATCTTTGCAAAGAATAGCAAAAAGTGAGGGTCACTGTACTAATTGCAAAGAAATGATGAAAACATTACCCATGCCTAGAACATTTTATATGTGTGGCTTTTAGATGCAGAACATACACAATAAATGTACCTAAAATGCAAAGTATTTAATAGCTTCATTTCATGATGTATTGGTAGGCATTAGACATAATGGTTCTCAAGTACTTAATCTATCTTAAATAATACGATTTTTCTGTGAAATCTCTATTTTGATGTACGACTTAAGTCTTAGTTCTTAGGAAATAGATCGTACCTGAATGCTTGCTATTGGATATAAAATAAAATTAAATCATCCGGGGGGTTCACTGTCTGTTTCTTCTACTACATCTTGAAACATGTTGATCTAGATTCAGTCACTGTATCCTAAAACTGGAACAAACTTGACCGCGAAACAAGAATACCGTTTTCAAGATCTCTAGTCAAACTATGTCGCTCTGTTGTACGAAAGTACAGACTTGTCACCTCTGGTTTGATTTTAGATTTGTTTGTTTCTAACCCTAGTCTTATCTTATGGCTGAAACATGTACATATGTACATTACTGATAAAACAAAATGACTTGACTTTAAAGATGACCTAAAAATGAAAAATATCTGATACATGATATTCTTGACTTTCTAGATTTTAAGGGTATATCAAATGTAAGATACATAGGAAATCGTGAACAGTAATCAAATATGTACTTGAAAATTCTGCATGTCAAATGCTTAAGAGGATCACAATACCGATAATCTTCATGATCTATAATTTACAACAATAATAACAAAGGAATAAATTAAAATTCCTAACTGTGTATTGTTCTCATCATGGCTAATTTGATCTTTGTATTAGTGACGCTCTCAAAAATATTGTACATTCAAAAATATGAACAATTTCATATTCGCATTTTAAATTTTAAGTTATTTCATTTTAAGAAATCAATGTTCTTCGTTTACGAGAAATACTTACATTTAGTTAATTTAATTGCTCAAACCTTGCCCCATTAATAGTCTAAGTGTTTAGGTAATCGCAAATGTTTTTAATTTGAAAATTTTAAAGTTTAAAGCTAAGTAATTGATGTAGACTGAAATTGAGATAACACAAATTGGACATGTTGATTCAAATGAATACCAGGAACAATTCTTCCAATATTCGTTGATTCAAAAGGAATACCGAAAATTAGGGCAAATTCAACTCAAATTTGAGAGAAAATTGAAATTTCATAAAAATCAAAAGTAGTTGCCCAACCATGTTCTCCAAACCCTAAACAAGAACCAGCAATTCGAATGGGCCAAAACAGATAAACGGGCCAGAATCTAGCCCAAAACCAAAGTCCACCAAAATAGGAAAAAAACATAAAAATGTCCATAACTCATAAAAGACAGCGAATTTGGGCCCGAAAGTTGGGCTAACCGCCTGCGGCATTAATCACGACGTTGGGCTCAGCCCAAGCTTCGATTCGCCTGGTCATGGGCCTCAAACGGACACTCCTAGCCCAAGTTACGGTCTTTTTCGTGAGCCCCCTTTTGATACGCGATCCTGGGCCTCAAGAAACAGAAGGGCCCGATCCTCCACACTTGGGCCCGCATCAGTAATTCTAAGTTCGTATGAACTTAAAATGTAAGTTCGAAGTCTAAGTTCGCGAACTTAGAGTTGGGGTATAAAAGGGTCAACATCGGTCAAACCCCTCACATTTCCAAAACCCTTCGAACATACCCAAACGTACGAACTTAGCTAGGCATTCGAACTTCCTTCGAACCTACATGCTATTACATCATTTTTGAATTCAAACTCACAATCTGATCCGTGTTTAAAATTTCTAAACCGTTAAACATCATCAATAACTTTGTACGAACCTATGTAAGTAGTTATTTCGATGTTTCATCCATCCAATCTTACACATTCGGATTTAAGTTGGGTTTTATGAAAAATAAACTTAAAATCAAAATTATGATAATATAAATGGTTAAATCTTAGATTTATTTGTTGATTAAGCTTTAACCATACCTTTAGCGCACCTATTGCAACTAGTTGATCATGTTTTAATTGCAAAAAATTTCAAAATTAAAAAGCTGTTCATCCGTTAGAACTTACATGTTTGTACGAACCTAGCCAAATGTAAGTTCGTACGAACCTACATAGGGTAGTAAGTTCGTACGAACCTACTTTGGTTCGAACTTTGACATTTTCTTAAAAATAAAATAAAATGAAATGACATCATTAATGACTTATGGCTTGTTTTAATCGTAGATTCTTCGTTGCAGGACTCTAAATTAATTATGTTCTATATCTAACATTATCATTATCTTTTGTTGGTTTGTTTTGTGTTTTTGTGTGCAGAAATGGCTGATCAACGTGCATTCTTCAATAAGCACATTCTGGCGATCACTTTTGATCTCAATGATCCAGCCACAGCACCTTTTCGAGGCATGTTGGAGTTTATCATGCACTTGAGGGTTCACTTTGCCCTTATACACTCACCGACCTTGAGGTTTGAGTTCCTCCGCCAATTTTGGGAAACGCCCGTTCATGACTGTGAGCCTCAGCCACCGGTGATTAGGGCCACCGTGAATGGAATTAGTATAGAGTTTACGACAACATTTTTGAGACTGGCTCTGCAGTTGGGTAATGAGGTTGAGGAGAATGGACCTACTTCTTTTCCTCTAGAGATGCGTGTTGGCGCGTTCCAGTGCATGGGTTATGTTGGGGATGTTACCCACACCCAATACACCAAGAGTTTGGTGTACGGCCGGTGGCGCTACTTGATGCATATATTGTTGGTATCTTTTGGGCCAAAGAAAGCAGGGTTCGATACCAGAAACCACAAGATGCAGTCAGGGATGATTTCACTTATATACAACAAACCCAACTGTATCTCTCAGTTTTTCTTCGATGAGATGGTTCAGCAAATCAAGGGGAGTGTGAAAGATAGATTTATTCTATACTCGCGCTTCATTATGATGATCCTTAACGCGCTAATTCCTAACCTCCCAGCGGTTGATTTGGTTGTACATTTGATGTCGGTTGATAAGAAGATCTTTTGCCACTGCCTATGTCACAACAGCCGTCGAGCTGTTGCTGATCAGCCTCAGACTGCTAGTTTATCTGATCCGGAAAAGTTTGAATATCTTCAGGGACGGATCACAAACTTAACAAATATAGTTACGTCTCTGACTCATCTTGTTGATAGTCACGAACGCCGTATTCAGATCTTGGTTGATTTAAATGACAAATTGATCGAGCGTAACGATAAAACGGAAGAGAAAGTACGGCTGAACGAGATCACTCTCTATCGCCTGAAGCGCCAGACAGCTAGGGGGAGTAAGATGACAGGGTGCAGGGAAGGTGAGTTGAGATTCAAAACTGATAATGACAAAGATGATGATCCGAGTACACCCAAAGAAGGTGAGCTGCCTGGCTCTTCATCTAGAGAGCAAGGTGCAGCACAGACTCAGGGGGAGTCTAGTCAAGGAATAGGTGGGAGTGGAACAGAGAAGTCTCCAGTGAATGTGACTGAGACTGAAACTATTGAGGCATTTCTTGGTTTGGATGACCCGGATATTGATTGGTCAGAGTTAGAGGAAGGGGAGATTTTCAGTAAGGAGGTTGCAGATTGGAAATATGACGAAGAGGTCATTCCTGATGCTGATGCTGATGTTGATGAATTCGTTGTTGATATGCAACTGGTTACTGAAGTGTTTATTGAAGATGAAGCTGGTGCTGAGAAAGTGATTAACTTAGAGGAGGAATTAGCTCCTGAAGTTGAATCAGATTCGGAAGAGATTAAGCCAACTCGTGAAGAGTTAAAGAGGCTGTGGTTCAAGAAAATTGAGAAGGAACCAGAAATCATATATAAGAGTGATATCAGGGTCAGAAGATCGGGCGAGCTGAATAAAGGCATCATCAGTTGGTTTTATGACAGTGAGCTTAATTAAGAGATTTGATGGGATTCAGTATCTCAGGAACAAACTGAAGGTCTTTAGCACGTTGCCGAAGATAGAATTGAAGGAACTAGCCTGGCTGGTGAATATTGGAAATGATCCTTACGCTCGGACTTTAGAGAGGATCGTTAAGCGTGAAGGAAGAACGAATCAGTTCGTTGATCTGAAACCAAGGGAAGGCAGAAGAGTACCTGATCTAACCAAGATTGACCCAATTTCTAACAAGCCGTGGATGAAGATGGTCTATAGGCCGATCAAGTGCTTGAAGAGGGTTCCTTTGAAGAAAATGCCACAGAACATTCTTGTTAATCTCAAGTGGTGGTACGTTGACAGTAAAACAGCTGAAGCAGTGATGGAAGATGCTGATGAAAAGGAGTTGCTGAGAGTGTACGACAGTTTACATCTGGTAAACTTGTCAAAGGATGATCTGATGAAGCGTCATGCAAATAAGATCTTGTATAGAGACAGTTGGAGGCATGAAGGCCGAAGATATCATAAGGTTGTAAAGGTTTGTGTAGAAAAGAGCTTATGGGCTGAGAGTCGACAGAGTTGATCGATTATCGAGTTCGACTGAAGCTAGAAGACTGAAGACAAATAGAGCTATTGTCAAGGGGGAGTCTGTTGGCACTTGGGTTGTGACAACAACTTCTATTTTGTAATAGTTAGTTTTGTAATTAGTTTTTAGTTAATAATTGTATTTATTAACTTAGCTTTTATTTGTATTGATGTAAGTTCGTACGAACCGAGGAAGTTCGTACGGACTTAGTAAGTTCGTACGAACCTAGAAGCATCAAGTTCGTACGAACTTAGTTGATTATAAATACAAACTTATAATATTTCATTTGCAACACTTTTCAACTGATATATTCGAATATACTCTGATAGGTTCGAATACATACGAACTTATATTGATAAAAGCTTAAAACACTTATGTTTATTGTCGTTTTGTTTATTAAAGGATTCCGCACTATAATAAACGTTATAATCTCGTTTGGATCCGTTCAAAAGGGACTTACACGACTCTTCTGAGGCGGCAACTTCATTGCGTGCTAGCAGTTCCACAAAATCTTGATTTGATGTTGCTTTCTAACGTCTAGTGGGCTTTAAATACAAGATCTTAGATTCTCCTCAACGTGTTGCGGATACGTTTAACAAGGAAGAAAAACTTCATTCCACTACGAAGGGAATGAAGTTTCTTACCTTTCCAAATGTTGGAGCAACGCCGAAATATAAAGAGGGTATCAACAACATGAAAGCATATATTCGAGTTGAATATCACGAATTCATGACATACCCCCGCCGCAACAACTACAACGACGAAAACAATGACCAATTAGTTTTATTGTTTATAGTATATTTTATCATAATTCTTAATTTTTTGTAATCTGTTTTTGGTACTATAATCTTTTTATTATTATTGTTAATAAAGCACTTTTAAATTTAAATGTATTTGGTGTTTTTTTCTAAAAGAGTAAAAATAGGCCTAAGTTATCGTGACACATTATCGTAGCTGACGTGTTGTGTCGTGATTGCAAATGGTATTATAACGGCATAACCATATTTGTGTCATTGTTATATGTGCATAGTTATAGCACAAACCTTGAAGTGTCACTAACTCCTTTTGTGGCGCATAAGATTCGCCCAGTGAAGTTATCATATAGTGACACATAAATTTCTATCATTAAAAACGGTTATAACTATGAAAATGTCAGGGCTTGAACCTTGAACCTGTGATCTTATGCTTTATGTGGCAAATATCCCCATTCATCACCAACTGAGTTACGCGTCATAAGCAGCATAACAATTAACTTGCATGAAAATTTTATATTTTTATTGATCGATTCATTAAAACTATTGTGAATAATCCAAATCAAAGTACGGAATTAAAACATGAAATTTTAAGGTTATCGGGGGAGGGTCATAACCATCTGGAACACGCCCTGCAATATTACAGATAGAGGCTCACATCGTGCAACCTTTGAGATGGAATAGCAATGAGAGGTTTCTTTTTCTTTAGCGTAAAGACAAATGTTTCCGACAGGTCATGTTCTTCACCTTTGGGCAGAGTCCAGTCAAAAGAGTGCAAGAGCGAAGCCAAGATAAACATTTGCATCTTGTCAGCTAATGGAATACCTGGACACACTCTTCTCCCTGATCCAAATGGGATGAATTTCATATTGTTTCCATTATAATCAAATTTGTTTGTTCCCTCATAAGTCAAGAACCTCTCAGGATTGAAATTCAAAGGGTTTTCCCAGTACAGGGGATCCTGATGGATTGACCAAACATTCAGAAAAACGGTAGTACCCTTTGGGATGGTGTATCCACCTACCGTGCAATCTTGGCTTGGCACACGCGGGATTGAGATAGGGCCTAAAGGGTGCAAGCGGAATGTTTCCTTAACCGTTGCATCTAAGTATTGTAATTTCACAAGATGAGATTCTTCAACAATATTGTTCACTCCTACAATATCTGCCAATTCATCTTGAATACTTTTCATAACATTATGATTTTTAATAATCTCTGCCATGGCCCATTCTATGAGTGTTGTGGTTGTTCCTGTTCCTGCAATCATAACATCCTGATACATCAAAGTTTAACAATCTTAATTGTCAATTGTCCCATCTAATTAACGTACATTATATTTAGGTTGAAGTCAAAAAAAGGTTGTGGTATTCAATTACAGGTTAATTTGTATAGTATAATATACATATATTTATATTTATTTAAATGATATGACGGATGCCTGTGTGATGAACTAAAACCCACAAGATATGAAGGATGTATAACTATTTGACTTGATCTTTAATTTAGAATATTGAAGCTTATTAGTTACCAGGAGAAGTGATTTTATTTGGGTGATGCTAAGTGATGTTGCATCATTTTTGTCCTTGAGCTCCAATAAGATTTGCAAGAAATCTTTCTTTCTTGCATCCCTGAGACCGTCCTTTAACATTTCGGAGTTAGATACGACTCGATCTTCAATTATATTTTCGAAAACACGATCCAATATTTTAAGTTGTTTCTTCATGTTCCGCTCAACACCTTGTAGATCAAACCAAGAAAGAATAGGGAAGATATCAGACAAATTATGCTGTCCGAGAATTTTAACGATATCTTCAGCTACCGTCTGCAACTCCCATCCAAGATGGCTATCTTTTGCTCCTTCATGTGATGAGTTTTCCCAAACCATCCTTTTTATGACGTTCGTCGAGGTCGAGAAAGAAATCTTGCTAATGTTGACTTCTGTGCCAATTTTACTAAAAACATTCTTGATGGTTTTTCTGAGTTCATCATATCTATAAGATTCAGAAGCTTCAACACTCTTGTTGCTTAGAACCTCCTGGACAAATATCTTACGAAGCTTACGCCAGTTTGAGTCGTTCTTTGAAAATGCTATATCCTGGTCTCCATAAGTTATTATTGAAGAAGCGATTGTTGAGCCGCGGTTAGCGAAGATCTCGTCTTGATCACGGACAACCTCCTTTACTAATTCCGGGGTGCTTATCACGACTTGAAGTTTGTTTCCTATATAGAACTTGAAGATTGGGCCGTAAGTGTGGGCCATGTTGGTGAACTGTTTGTGCAAGTCAGGCTTAAGAAATGGAAGGTACCCAACAATTGGTAACGAACGGGGACCTGGTGGTAGTGGCGGTGAGGTGCTCATCGAGTATCTCAACTTGTCCCATAACATAGCCAACAACACTACGGAAATGGTGACAAGTATTACCACCGGAGTAACCTCGTCTTTGATGTTGCTCATCACTTCCCACTTCCAAAATCCATAACTGGTTAGTTGTTCCATTTTGGCTAATAGATATTGTGTATAATAATTAATACAAGTCAGGGGCCGGCAACATGTATTATCTGTTCAAGATTACCTATCATGCTGTTCAAGATTGGTGCTTGATTACGTTGACAATGTATTATTTATTATTTTAGTGAATGGCCACCCAAATGGATTTTGACCCGACCCGAAGGATGTACATATTGTACGGGAAATTAAAAGATATGAGTGTGGTTGTTTCAGGTTGAGTCGTTAATTAGGCTACCGTAAAAAATAAGATTTTAATTTTGTAAGGCTCAATTATGAGTTGAGTTTCCATATACGATCCGTTTACCGCTCAATTTGGTTTGCCATAAATTTTTCAATTAATAGTGTGCTGCTAAGTAAACTCTTAAGATGATCACTTTGCATTGCAATAAATTTGTCAATTAATTCGGTGAATACCAACTAATAAATACCAGATTAATAATTAAGTATAGTGAAAACAAACACAAGCATGCAACACAAAAAGTGAAACAACAAATTTAAATACACCAACAATTATCACAACGAGAGAAACCGGGTGCACCCAACCTGGTTTCTAACATCCTTCAAACTGAAAACGTGACTGACAAACCCGGCTTTAAACACTAGAGGTAAAAGTGAAACAACAAATTTAAATACATTGAATATTATTCCTCAAGTCCACACACAATAGCTTACAAGACAAGAAGTTGTAAAATAGAAATTGGTACACATTTAATCAACATAGCAATGGATGGTTCATTTCTTTTCTTATGAGATTCACGAACGCGATTCTGAACAATCCAAATAGAATTACAGAAATTTAAGCACAAAGCTTCTAAGTTATCTTGAGACGATCTTAGACATCTGGAGAAGTCCCACACGGTTAAACATAGAGGCTCACATCGCGCAACCTTTGAGATGGTATAGCAATGAGTGGTTTTCTTTTCTTTATTGTAATGCCAAATTTGTCTGAAAGGTCATGTTCTTCACCTTCGGGCAAACTCCAGTCAAAAGAGTGCAAGAGCGAAGCCAAAATAAACATTTGCATTTTCTCTGCCAATGGAATACCTACACACACTCTTCTCCCAGATCCAAATGGGATATACTTCATAGTGTTCCCATTAAAATCACAATTGTTTGTCTCTTTGTAATTCAAGAACCTCTCGGGATTGAATTCCAATGGGTTATTCCAGTACTGGGGATCCCGATGGATGGACCAAACATTCAGAAAGACATTAGAACCCTTTGGGATACTGTATCCACCTAGTTTACAATCTTGGCTTGGCACCCGTGATATTATGCTTACAGGGTGTAATCGGAGTGTTTCTTTAATCGTTGCATCTAGGTATTGTAATCTTACAAGGTGAGATTCTTCAACAATGTTATCTACTCCTACTATTTCTGCCAATTCTTCTTGAATCTTTTTCATTACATGTTGATTTTTGATAATCTCTGCCATTGCCCATTGTATCATAGTTGTGGTTGTTTCTGTTGCTCCAATCATAATGTCCTGATACAAGAAAGTTTAACCACCTTGTAAGTTAATTAGACTCACCGTCATTTTTTCGTATATTTATGAAGAATGTAAAAAAAATTGGAAGCTGGGATTATTATCTGACTTTTGAATTCATCTTTAATTAAGAGTAGAGCTCACCGTAAGAAGTGTCTTTATTTGTGTAATGTTAACCGATGTTGCATCATTTTTATCCTTGAGCTCCAATAATATTTGTAAGAAATCTTTCTTTCTTGCATTCACAACTCCATCCCATGACATATTGGAGTTAGATTTGACTCGATCGTCAATCATGCTTGTGAAAATATGATCTAATTTTTTAAGTTGCGTCTTCATGCTCCGCTCGACACCTTGTAGATCAAACCATGCAAGACTAGGGAAGAAATCAGACATATTCGGCTGTCCTAGAATCTCAAAGATCTTTGAAGCTACCATCTGCAACTCGCCTCCAAGATGGCTATCTTCTGCCCCTTCATTTGATGTGTTTTCGCAAACCATTTTCTTTACAACGTTTGCCTCTGTGAAGAAAGAAATATCGCTAATGTTGACTTTTGTACCAATTTTACTAAAAACATCTTTGATGGTTTTTCTAACTTCATCATTTCGGAAAGAACCACAAGCTTCAAGATTCTTGTTGCTTAGAACTTCTTGGACAAATATCTTACGAAGCTTACGCCAGTTTGAGTTGTTCTTGGAAAATCCTATACCTTGGCCTCCATAAGTTAATACTGAAAAGGCGACGGTTAGGCCACGGTTGGCAAAGATTTCATCTTGGTCACGGACGACCTCTTTTACTAATTCTGGAGTACTTATCACAATTTGAAGTTTATTTCCAATATAAAACTTGAAGATTGGTCCGTAAGTGTGAGCCATGTTGGTGAACTGTTTGTGCAAGTCAGGCTGAAGAAATGGAAGGTACCCAACAATTGGTAACGAACGGGGACCTGGTGGTAGTGGCGGTGAGGTGCGCGAAAGTGTAAACTTGTACCATAAAATAGCTAATATGATCACTATTGAAAAGTTGACAAGTAGTATTGCCGGAGTAATCTCGTTGTCAGTCATCACTTCGCGCCACCATAATCCATGGCTGTTTAGTCGTTCCATATTGGCAACTAGAAAATATGAGGACAATAATACTAGTCAATGGATGGTTGTGTTTATAGCCCGTGTAACATGTCACTTATGCAAAAATTAGAGTTGCCTTAGTGGTTGAACCCATATTTGTTATTATAACAACCACTTATACAGTGTGACGTCGAATTATTAGCAATTCAAATGGATTTTGACCCGACCCGAAGTGGAAGTTCTAGGATAGAAGTGATTGTCACTCTGTATTTGGCATAGTGAAGTTTGTTGTGTTTTTGCTTTCCTTAGCTTTTTTATTTTGTGCCATTAACACAACCATCTTAAATTTTGATTCTTAACTCTTAGACTAGTTGCGAGCATAGACTACGGTGTTCCCTATTTCAATGATGCAACATGATTTTTTATTAACGATAATTTTAGATGTTGTTTGGCATTGGGTTTCCAGAATGTGATTTTGAAAAAGCATATCCCAACTTGTTTTCTCAAAACTATATTTTCTCTCAACTAAAACGCTGATAATTATTTTTTTACTTAACACTTTTTTCTAATTGTTTACATTTTGCAAACACAATAATCCAATAATCTATTCAAAACTCAATTCAAAACTCAATTCCAAACGCTTCCTAAAAATAGATGCACGATGCGCCGGCTCTAAGCCGGAACATGTGAATTGACCATTTAGAGCTATGATTTGAATTGTAAGATATTACAATATATAACTCCTTATTAATCATTTATTATTTTTTCCTTAAAACCTAAAAAAAATATGAAAACCCTCATTATGCTTTTAAGATAAAGTCAACTTTGAAAATTTTTATATATTTATACTATAATATAAAGAATTTAGGTTTTTTATTTATATAGAAGTTTTTATCACAATGTAAAATGATTCTCATACTTAACTTTAATTTAGCTTTTATTAACTATCAAGTGTTACTCTTCTTCATTTTTACACCAATATGTTTTCAAGCCGTAATTGTCAAAGACGAAAATCCAGACTATTACTAATCTACCACTATAATTAATTAATTTGGTAAAAAAAGAAATAATATATCAAATCGTTAATTTACCACTAATAATGAATTGTACTCCGTTACATAGTGCGGGACTTAAGCTATTATTGATTATTAATATTAAAAAAAAAAAAACCTTAAATTGGTAGGTGGCCGATTGATGCTATTTTACTCTTGTTTAATTTCATTGAAAGCTGTATAACGCATGCCCTTGCTTACTGGTATAGTTAACTAAAAAGACATCTATCAGACTATGCTTATTATACATATATAAATATTTTATATGGAAACGATTCTCTTCTTGCCGGCATGTAACGGCGAGATTAAACGGAGTCATTCTATTCCATCTATACCATATTAGCAATCATTTACAGGCTTATTCCCTAAAATTAAAAATCAAAAATCGAAATCTACTAATATACTTTTCCATTGACTCAATGAATATGAAACAATAAACATATCAATCAATTACTCTAAGTTACAATCAATATTTTAAAAACATTAACCAACATACACTTAAAAAAACACCAATGTAAATTTATATCCAAAAAAAAAAATTTAATTGCAAAAAACTACCTTTCACACTAAAAAATTTCAAAATGCGAGTTGCATGGCCGGCTTTGCGGGTTGCATGTCCGGGATTTGGCCTAGACGCACACCCCTTGTTGGCGTCGTGGCCGGGAAACCACTTCATGGTTGGGGTTGTGGTCGCTCAACCCGCAAAGTTTTGGGTTATTAATTACTTGTTGCTTGCATGTTCCGGTTGATAATTTTTCGGATAAAATGCGTTATTTCAAAATGACAGTTTGAATAACATTTTATTAGATTTTCTGAACCTTTTCGAATAGTGGTATTTCTTTAAAACCATTCATTTCATAAGGTTTTTTTTTTTTAAATCTCAATTTCTATAAATACCTGATTTACTGAAATTCATATTTATTTTGTTGTAATCGGGATTTTGCTAAAGATCTTTAATGTACGAAATTCTAAAATTTTGCAATAATATTTATTTTGATCTTTTAAGCAAAATGTTTCAAGTAAATGATAAGTTTAAGGTTAATGTTTGTTCTTGAGGTTATTTTGAATCTATTAATAGCATGCCAATTTATATGCCAATAGATTGCACAAGAGTTATTTTAAAACTTTCAGAAGCACCAGAAAAGTCAATTTCATACAAAGCTTTGTTAAAAGCAATTTTAAGAAACTCTGGATTAGCACTTGATAGTGATATTCGCTTGAAATATAAGGTGGATCAGTTTGTCATAGATATAACTGATGACGTTGATGATCTTGAGGAATGTTTGATTCATGCAATTAATAATGCTCCCATCGGAATATACATTGTTGATATTGTAAGAAATATTTTAGGTATCGGTAGCAATCAACCTAGTAGTAGTGGTAGTGGTAGTGGTGGTTTTCAACAACAATTTCAACAACTCCAAACCCATGAATACAACCAACCACCTCAATATCAATAATACCAAATGAATCCTCAATATCAAATTTCGTTTCCTTATCGACAACACCATATTATCCATCATATCCATAGTATCATAACCGTGCCGCTCAACAATAACCACATCAAAACAACCAAAAGACACAATTTAGGGTAGAAGAAGTAACCGAGGATGTTGCTTGCGACTTATCATTTCCAGAAGTCACCCCCAATGATCATGATTATTCGACTTATCATGCGGAATACAATGTCAATCCACAAAAGACATTTGACCATCAGTTTGAAAATTATATTGTTTCTAATGATAAGGAGGAGATAGATGAGGACGAGGATGAGAGTGACGACCCACTACCAGTACTAGAAAAGCAAGGAAATAAATTTTTGAATATGCCACCACTATTAATAGAAAATGATCAAGACAGTATAAAACGACTAGTTACCATGTATGAACTCTCTTACAGGGTAAAACATGGACAAGTTTTTGAAAGTAAAAAGGACTTGAAATTTCGGTTGGAAACCAGGTCTCTCGAAGAGGGTTTTGCGACTAGGTTAAAGCATTCAGACAAGGTTCAGTATGTTGTAAAATGTATGTTGGCTAATTGGCACAAAGTGCACGCAAAATCCAGCACACCAAGAACTTCCAAGTTAGGAAGTTTATTGATGTCCACACATGTTCTCGTTCTCAGCTCTAAACAAATAACAGTCATGCAAACAAGAGACTGCTTGGTCAAATATTAAAAGAGTTGATGACTAAGGAATGACTGTATACAGAAGCAATGACATCCAACTTGACATGACTGCGCATTTCGGAATCAGCCTTACATACAATTAAGCTTTGAGGGAAAAGCGTTATGCTATAGAGTTGTTGAGAGGTACTCCCCAAGAATCATTTCAACTGCATTCCCTTATTTTCACAACTTGAAGCTGACGAACTCTAGGAGCATTACAATTGTGCTCACAAATGAGGAAGATACATTTGTAAATGAGGAAGATAAATTTGTAAAGTGTTACATGTCAATTGGTGCAGCGGTCTATTATTTAATTCCATGTTCACACATATACATATTCTACTACAACTGATATATTTATAAATTTATTGTGCTTGCAGATATGTAGCTTTGTTAACCCTACGCACCTAGTGATCATCATAGATGGAACACATTTGAAGGGGGTTTACTTATGCACTAACTTAATTGTCATAGCTTTTCATGAAAACGACGGTATTTTGCCACTAGCCTACGAAGTTGGGGCAGGAGAGATAGCCAGTCATTGGACATGATTCTTATGAAACTTGTGTGACGCCATTAAATCAAATGGGGGGATTGAGAACTGATATTGCTTAATTTATATATACTTTTGTAGTGAAAATAACATTCCTAATTATATATCATATAAGTTCATTTCATGAACTTTCGATACTTATTTAGTTTGAAATTGATTTTAGGTGTTATTGTTGAAGAAATAGAAAAGCTAGCCAAAAGATGAGCATTTATCCGGCTAGTAGTTAGTCTACCCGACGGTACCCGTGGATAGCATCTACCCGGCTAGTAGTAAGTTGTCACACCTCGCAAAAGCGGAAACACGAGATGTAACAGTACAATGATTTCATAATCGAAAGATACAAAAGTTCACCGTTCAACGGTCTAAATCTAAAGCATTACATCAGTCTTATACGTTTACAGTGCAAAAGTACTAAAGTAAACATGCGATTACATCCAAAAGAAACATAATCTGTAACGCTACAACATCATAAATTACAAGATAGGTTTAGCTTCAATTGCCAAATCATGGCTAACTCCTGAAAAACATGTAAAAATAACGGTTAACTATGAAGCATAGTTGGTGAGTACACAGGTTTTGTGTTATGAAAGAACTTTTCAAGAGCTCTCGAAATTTAGTTTAGAAAGATTCTCGTTGCTACGTGATTAGTTCAAAAGTAGTTCGTTTAAAAACGGGGCTATTCAAAAGCGATATTAATAAGAGAGTTGGATTCATTTAAGAATGAAGCTCATTTAAGAGTGATTCCCATAGGAGTTCAATAACGGTTCAAAGTCACGTTTCGTTGGTAAGCATCACGCTCATGTTTTCAAAGAGTGTTCAGGTCACGTTTATAAAACTCACGTTCTAACGTTATAAAGCTCATGTTGTCATGTTTATAGTTTCAATAATTTATCATGTCAATGTTTATATTTACGATGAGTTATCATGCTTGAGTCCACAACTAACCCTCGACCAATTTCAACGCCCCAAAGAGATGCCCTATCGTCGGCATTTAGGATGGTGGGATGCACTCACGTGGCCGCGTGAGTGTGGAGGTGGCCTGCTTCCAAATAGTACTATCCATGTGCATCATTTGGCTCATATAGAGTTAATGGTCGTGTAGATACAAACCGGGGACTTTAGATACGATAGATAAAACAAGCATATAATCATGTTCGTATAAACTGTAAACATTTCAAGACAACATTTGAAATCAAGTAGACATGCTTTTCACCCCAAAACATTTAAGTAAAGCATTTAAAAAGAGGGGTTGTGAATACTCACAATTGAGAGTGAGTGTACGGATGGATGTAATGCGTGTGCCGATCGGTTGACTCTTATCCAAGTCCTATTAACACAAGGTTTCTAATTAGATTCTCGTCTAATACGGTTTGTTAGGATTTCTTAGCTAGCTAATTAAATTACAAAGTGCCGTTAGTTTGAATTTCCATTCGTGTTTCATTATCGGTTAATGTTCGCGTTTGTGAACAAAATAATGGGAATATAAGAATACAACTTCTAAAAATTACCAAACTTGGTATACAGCATATAATATAGTTCACAAAATTTCTGTGAAAATTTGGGGATTTTTAGACTTATAGATTATTTATAATCATTTTATGTCTAAAAAGTGAAGTAAATTTGGGCAAAATAGAAAATATTCATGAAAAATTCTGGAATTTTTACCAAGTCAGTTTCTTCCCATTATTAGGCTTGTGTAAAATTTTTAAATCATTTTGAGCAGTGGAACATTATTTCCCAACATTTTACGATTTAACGAAGCGTAAAATAAAAGACGTATCAAAACACCTCCAAGATGTGTGAAATTTGGAGTGTAGTGTCACTTTCGGAGGAAAATAACACAGGAAATTTCCCATAATTATTTGGGACTTAAAACTATTTGTGATGAATAAATCACAATTTATAGCCTTTGTTTGCATTATTTTAGGAAAAATACTTATGTTTTCCCAAAAATTCCAATTTTTTTTTTCAAGACTCTTCTCATGTATAAGTTACTGAGAAAATTAATGCCCATATTTTAGCACGATTTATCTAGCATTTTTGGATGTTTGTAACATTACAAACACAAGCATTCACAATTTCAAAGCTAAATCAAAGTATTGTGTTCATGCATTTTCTAACAATATGAGATCACCAAGATAAAATACCATCTTTTTATCCTACTGATAGACATGTATTAAGCGTCTAAAAACAATTTTTTTAGATTTATTGAATACTATAGATCCCATGAACATGCATCACAACATGATGCTCACAGAAAGTTTCCTGTTTCCGCACCTGATTTGTGTGACACATTTGGAGGGTGAATACTCAATGGATTTGGGTGAGACCAGTAGGGTTTGAAAGCTAATACATTGAACTAAATTCCAGAAGAAAAATCAATATTTTTTGACCATTATTCACTGAGTTATGGTCGATCAAAGTGGGGTTATAAACTGGACAGATTGCATGCATGACAAAAGTTAACCTTTTAGAGTGTTCAGACTACCAGATAATTTATAGACCTCATCTAATGATTTATTCCTTGAGTTTTATGCATAAACATGTATTTTTACATAAAATTAAACATAATATTCCATGGATCATGATCTAGCTACGAAAATTGGTGCATGCAAGCCCCAAAATTGGGTTTTCGGTTCTTCAAGAAGAACACAACTTGCAACCAAGCTTTTGATCATCCCAATCCATGAAATCTTTGTTCTAACACACATCATGGCTAATACAGCCATGATGTGTTACAAATGATTTCCAACTATTTAAACCATTTAAATTAACAAGAACATGTAGTTTGATCATTTTAACCAACAAAAAGACGATTTTCAGTTTGATTTCGGTTTGATCATGGGTTGCCCTTTTATTTTAACACATAAACATGTGTAAGGGACAACCTAAAAACATCAAACTATGTATGTGGATTATAGCCATGATAGAGGCATAAAATCCAAGTATTACATGAATATAAAGTAAAGAAATACAAGAAATGGAAGCTAGAGTTGTTGGTTATAACTTAGAAGTTTTGTTTTGATGTAAGAACACATCTAATGTGATGATCTTAAATTGAAAAATGACTAGACTTTAATGAGTCTTTTGGGAGTTTAGTGTGTGTTTTTTAGAGAGAAAAGAGAGAAATGAGTGAAAGAAAGAGTGTGGAAATGGTTGTAAAGATACTTGCATGTAAACTAAACAAGTGAGTGGAGGATTTGAGTGGTCAAGAGAGGGGGGGGATATTTTATTTATTTATTTGTTTTGTTAAATGTTGTGTAAATAAAAGCTTAAATGTTATATAATTAAATTTGTGCAAGTTTATGTATTATGTAAAGTTTAATTGTGATGTTTTAATGGTTAAAGTTTGAGTTATAAAACTTTATTTCCTAAGTTTATAATTTTCATCAAAATGTATTTGATTCATTTACGATTGACATTCGTGAGTTAATTACTAGATTTCTGGTCGCGTTTACCGAGTTACGAAATTTCCGATTAAATTCGGATTTTTGTGATACGATAAATACTCTGTGATGACGTATGACATTAAATTTCATTTATTTTCTTTGGCACTTTGTAACCTAATTTAATGTTCCTCATAGTCTTATAATCCGCTAAGCAATTCTCGAAGACGTTACGCGATTTCGGTAACTTAAGATTTCAGTACTTAATGAGTCGTAACCTAGACTTTTCACTAGGATTTTAAGAGTGATGTAAACGTAATTAGAGATACTAGGAATTTAAGTGCGTTATTGACCTGAGGTTTCTGACGGTTGTCACATTAGTCAACCTGACGAGTACTATTGGAAACATACTACCCGCCGGGTAAATCATTGTACCCCGCGGGTACTTCACCAGATGCGGCTAGAAAGTGTTTCTTCAATAAAACACAAGTTTTTAACCTAAAACGGAAATGCTTTTATCTCAGGCGATTTTAGGTGATCCTAGGCAACTTTTGTAGAGATCCTTAGCCATCGATCATCATCTTAATCATTATGGAAGTGAAGATCGATTATCAAAGTCAATAACAATCTATTATTCGGTTAATTCTCGTTTTTAATCAAACATGAATTCTTCTACGATTATTGTTCTTTATATGTTTGAGTCCAAACACATAGGTTAAGTTTTTATGTTCATTTAGGCTAAGAACTCTAGATGTTGGACATGCTTTATTGATTGATTATATTTCATGTGTCGATTTGATGTTTATTCAACGAATGATTTGTATTTCAATTTAGTTAATTCATTCAATTGATGTTGTCTTTGTTCCAATGAGTGAAAACTCTTGTATTTAATGTCTCGTTTACATTAATTGATTAAATTAATTTTTTTCTTTTGATTGGAGACTATAAAACAATTCAATTGAATTAAGTTAATTGTCATATAGGTGGATCATATTAAGATAAATCTTGAATGATTTTTGATTTTTATGAAAGTAAGATGACACAAGTAAATCATCAAATTAATTAAATCATGTAGTTATAATTGACAGGTCTAAGGTGTCAGGGAAACTTGCATTTTGTAATCTTAATGAGGTGAATACATTGTGAAAACAAGTAGTCCAACTAATAATTCTTGTACGTTAGTTATCAATCCAGTTGTTAATAAAAAAACGTACAATACTAGGGGTTAAAGGTCTAAATGAACATGTTTCTCTATTATGAGGTTAAACTATTTTTTAATTTCTTTAGTTTACGTTATTCGTTAAATCCCAATCATTCGACTGTCTGTTGTTAAAAAACACAAAACTCCCAATATTTACTTGTTATTTATTCAGTTAACTAGTAACTATATAAACAATCAAATTATATTTTCTATTCCTGCGATACGATAACCCAGAATCTTATCATAAGTGTCACAACCGTCAAAATCTCAAGTAATCATCACACTTATTCTAGAATTACAGTTGTGACTACAACTTTCTTTAAGTTCAAGTAGTTAATCTAAGTTGCGACTCCTTAAGTGTACCGAAACTATTGTAATGTCTTAGTAATTGCTTAGCAAATTCTAGGTTCATAAGGATTGTAGATCCCTAGACGATCTTTTAATCAAATCGTTCAATAACCCCACGTGCGGAATTCATAGGATAGTAATAATCACAAATATAAATATTAAAACAATGTAAAACAAATCAAGATTCACTTTATATGTTCTTTAACAATTTCTCTGATCAGATACAGCAGCAAAAAATGTAGAGAATTAATATGTGAAAAGTCTCACAAAAAGTCTCACCCTAATTACACAGTGATTAGGGTATTTATACTAATCTGGCCGACTTATGCGACATAAGCACTATTGTCGCACCCCCAAGACGCGTGGCAGCGGAAGGTATGGGGTGTCATGGGGGCGGCGACCAAATCAAATATCACAACACAAGAGTTACAACAAACGACCTCTATATGAGACGTTTTCAAAAATCATTACATTACAAACTTAAAAGTGTTTACATAAAAGCTAGGAATTCGCATCCGATTCGTAGAATCACATAACTATTATTACAAAATATAGTAAATGCGATCTAATTCCTTGGTCGTTTCAAAATATGCGACTCGAGCTATTGCTTCCAAAGCATCCTACTGCGGCTGGTCACCTGAGAATACATACTAAAAGAGTCAACATAAAGTTGGTGAGCTCATAGGTTTGAAAACAATTGATATTATATTATATGGAACGTGTGGAACACAAGATTTCCTGTTTGTATCATCCAACAATGATAGTAATGTATTACAAAAATGTAAAAGAGGTGTATATTGTTGCCATGAGCCCATAGTTCGAGCTTAACTGAGGTGTCGGGTCACAATCAAGTGCCACGATCGTGGTGCCTCCCAGCGAGTGCCTAATCCAACACTCGTAAGAACAAATGATAATGCGTCAATCCCAAATAGTACTATTCATTAACATTCACGCTATAACTATACTAACAAACTATGTGTGGGGGACTTTCAGGATTAGTTAAATAACTCATGCAACCAATATATCGTGTTTTGTACTTGCGTTCACATAAAATAGCAGTTGTTAAAAGCAGTTGTATGTATTCTGACCCCTGAGTGGAAATAGTAGAAAAAGGGGCTATGAAACTCACCTGAGATTAGCCTGTTACTTAGCAAATAACAAGTAGCAAGCAATTCGTGTTCCCAATAGAAATCTTCTAACGCCTTAGACGTATAAGATTGTGTAAGTAGATGTCTCAAAAGACCATCTATAGTGATTGTATAAGTGGAGGGTTAATGTCCACTTATAAGTTAGTAGTTCACTTAACTAGTATGTCCGTTCTTGTTTACTTATCGAAAACGTGTACGACCCGTTGGTGAAAGTTTGTGAAAACATAATGTTGCTTAGTGTGGGAAGTGGGTGAAGCCCACGAATGACGGGGGTCCGGGGGCAGCGCCCCTGGTGGCGGGGTCCAAGGGGTGGCAACCCCTGGTGGGGTCCAAGGGGCAAGGCCCCTGTTTTGATTTTTGGTCATCAGCGACACAAGGCTTGTGTCGCTAATGTGGTGTTGGCGACACAATTTTATTGTCGCAGAGGTGACAGTTCAAATGTTATAGCGACACAAGGGTTGTGTCGCAAAATGTGACGGTTCAATGCTATAGCGACACAAGGGTTGTGTCGCAAATGTGACGGTTCAATGCTATAGCGACACAAGGGTTGTGTCGCAAAATGTGACGGTTCAATGCTATAGCGACACAAGGGTTGTGTCGCAAAATGTGACGGTTCAATGCTATAGCGACACAAGGCTAGTGTCGCTAATGACTACTGGGCTTCTGCGACACAGGGTCAGAAACATATCAGTTTTGTAGATTTTGTTTCGTAATCTAAATGTTCGAGAAAAAATCCAAGAAAAATATATGTTGTTTCTTATTATGTTAGGTACTTAAAATAATTTTTATAGAATTTTTAAACGAGTTTAAGTATTTATAAAAATTATGGATTCTCACAAGGGTCAAAAAGTAGCCAATCAGGAGACATGCAAGGTGATTGAGTTTCTGGGCAGAATGCGTGCGTTTTTGGACAAGGTCATCTAAATGACTATTTTTCTCAACGAAATTTATGAACTTTTAGCGGTGGTTTCAAGTCTTTTAGAGATGTAAATCTCGAGTTATGACTAAAACAATGAGAGACAAATTTCTGCCTTTTTACCCAGCCCGCCTACATGTTTTTGTAAAAATTATTTCAGGTATCAAACGAGCTCCAAAAATTATGAGACCAGTGGAAAATGAAAGATAACTTCTTAAAATTAATTTTAGCCTTTTGAATCGTTGATTTTGGTCAAGTTTTGAGGTAGATATCACCTCCCAAAGTTGGACAAATTTTCTGGCCGGATTGCATGCAAAGTTCTTGCATGTTTAAAGTTATGAAAAACGATTTTTATGTATTCTTTTGGACATATATTAGTTAAGTGAGCACTTTAACATGTTTATAGGTGAATTACAAGTATTATAAAAGAGTTATATGTTCTTACAAGATTGAAAACGGATTGAAATGGAGAGGAAGGTGAGGAAAGAGCTTGATTTCTTGACTTTTCTTTGAAATTATGGTGGCGGCTTGTGGTGGTGGAGTGGTGGTTGGTGGTGGTGATGAGGTGGTTGATGGTGGTGGAAAGATGGCAGATTTTAGAGAGAGAGAGAGAGAGAGTTGAGAGTGTAGAGAGAAGGAGGAGAGAATTGGTGTGGGTTGTGTGTGTGAAATGAGGTGTAGGGGAGGTGTTTTGTGGGGTGGGCTTGGGCTTATTTGGGGTGGGCTTCTTGGATCAGCCCAAGCCGAATTGGGCCTGGCCCAAAAGTGTTTTCGGGCTCGTGACTCGTTTTCTAAACTTCGTGTTTCGTTCCCTGTTCGTTTAAACGTTAATTTGCGGTTTAAAAAGTTGATAATTTACGTCGAGCTTTTGTATATACTTTTAAATTTGTGAATAATATTCGGGATAAGTAAGTATTCTTAAATTATTAAATTGAGTTACAAAAGTATATTTCTGGTGTCAATCGGGTGTCGGGCTCGGTTTGTGCGTTTTTGTCGCGTTTGATACGTTTTAAACAAAACGTCAAAGTTTTTCGTGTATTAGTATTTGAAATAATAATATAAGGTATATAACCACCATTTTAACTATAAATATGATTACGTTATCTATGGGAAGTTTTCACCAACGTCGTATAAATAGTCGGACCACGTCCGGTTGTTTCGCGTAATTACGAAAAATTACGAAGGTGTAATTCAAACAATTACGTAAGTGTACATACACATATATACAAATAGTTGCAAATAATCACAAGTACTTAGCCTAATACAGAACTAAATACACGAAATTTGAGTTCTAGTTTAAGGTAATCATTACCCTAAAGGGTCGGGTGTCACAACTATGTCGCTAGAATCACTAATGCGACATAATACTATGTCGCTATAACCACTAATGCGACACAAGACTTGTGTCGCATAACACAGAAAATGTAATTCTAACTAACTCAATTACATTAACAAAACACAATACAGACTTGACCAACTGACAGACACTCTAAGATGCATCAACAAGGATTATTCAACTAAGTTATAAAGTGCCTAGAAAAACAAAAGAATTGAGTCTCTTGACTTATCTCAAAATCCTATCATACCGTGAAATCGGAATTAAATTAAAGTTCAGTAAATACGTAAACGAAACTCGAATCCAACAAACTAATACTTGAACGCCCATTATACACAATCTAAATACAACTCGAGCTACTTTAGAAATTAAAAACTTCAATTTACACAACTCAATTATTAAGCACCAAACATCACCATTTAAGTCTTACAATAATACAAGACTTATACATTTTTATAAAAACAATTGAATGCAACAATTAAACACATTATTTAACAAATATAAAAATCTGCCCATGCACTACCACCCCACTTCAACATACAAAAGTATCTACTTTTCTTTCTTATACACTTCAACACTTCATTCCTTTCACACTCTTTCTTTCTCTCTCAACAAAACACACACAAACTCCCTCAACCCGCTCAAGAAATCAGCCCCTCCTCATCATCTTTTTCAGAATTTTTAAGTGTTCTTGAGCTATTGCAAGAACATCTAGGTATGAAACAACAATCTCTAACCTTATTCTTTCATTTTTAGCTTAAAATTTTATGTTTTCTTTTTCAAAATGTGGATTCTATGCCCATTATGGTTAGATATCCTTTAAAATGTGCTTGATGTTTGTAGATCATTCTTTTCACATCTCTATGTTTTTAAAAGAAAGGATGACCCATGATCGAACCAAATCATGCAAAAATGCAAAACAAGTTCATAATCTTGCAAAAATCGTCTTTTTGTTAACTTTGATGTGGATAAAAGGAAATTATTGTTTGAAATATGTTACTCTCTGGAAACATTATGGTACATGCATGTAATCAAGACTCAAATCAATTATTTGAGTCTAGGAGTCAAAGTTGTAGTCTATGACTCAAGAACTTGACTTACACTTTACATTGCAATCTGCCAGATTTCTTAACAGGCCATAACTAAATAAATACTTTTTCAAAATACTAATTTTTCTTCTGGAATTTAGCTTAAGGTGTTACCTTTCATACCAAAGCGGTTTCATTCAACAATATGGAGTATTCAACCTCCAAACATGTCACGCAAAACTGGTGCGCCAGCAACAACTTTTCAGTCACCTTAGTTTTGTAAGGCATGATCAAGGGTTCAAATGTACTATAAAAATTACTAAAAAAATATTTTTAGACACCTGACATGTTGATCTCAGTAGGTTAAAAATATGATGTCTTGAAAGATTGACTAAATGTGTGTTGTCAATATTACAAAATTAAAAAAATGGGCCAAAAACATGTTAAAAATATGGAAATGATTTTTCTCAACTTCCTTATGGTATAAAGTACTGTGGGAATTAAATTTGGAATTTTTGGAACCTATATGTATTTTTCTTAAGAAAATACAGAACTAGCACTAAAACAGAGAATTGAAACCATGAAAATTAGATATTCAAGCTAACAACTCCTGGAAATTTTTCTGTGATCTTTTCAACATAAAATAACACTCCACACGAAAAATCACATTATTTGGGTATAATTTGGTATTTATTCTAATTTGTGTGTTATTAATCATGAAATATTTGAAAATGGAATTTCGTGGCTCTAAAAGACTTAATGATAAAAATTCCATAATTTTTCATGATCACTTACTATTTTATTTGAATTTCCATCATATTTTGGACTTAAATTGAAAATAAATAAAATACAATTCTAAAAATTCTCAAACTTTTACCGAAAGTTTATATCCAATATTAGGCAATGAAAATAAAGTTTGGTAATTTTTGGAACTAATCTTCATGTGTTTACTCAAATATGTTCCAAAATCATACTATTTTATGGCACTTTATAATTTAATTAGTTGGTTAAGTATTACTAAATCATATAAATTAGATGAAAATCTTATTAGAACCTTCGTGTTCGTAGGACGCGGATAGGAGTCGTACTTGTCTAACACGCGTAAAACTTCCCAACTCAACGCTCGAACTTTATTATGAGTTTTCTTAGCCGCTACTTTTACTTGTTTTGAAATGTTTTGGGTGAGAATACATGCTCTTGATTTGGACAAAGTACCGTAAAATTCTGTTATGTATTTCATGAGTAACATACTATTCCATTAAAGCCCCTATCCTGAGCCATTAGTTATGGACTTAGACGTGAATACTATGAATAGATCTATTGGGTTGACACCCCCACCCGGGTTAGAAGCCCTTACTTGACTCGTACATCAAATGGGTGGATTATTATTTGATCCACAGTACTTTGGAATAGAGCACTGCCATGGGGCAACAACTATTTGTTAACATTTCGGTATTCAGGAGCTCAGGTCAATAGTAAAACTTATATACATTTTATGATATTGTAGATGTGCAATTATCACTTAAATCTTGTGGTCCACTAAACTGTTTAAGATTGATAAACCTGTGAACTAACAAATTTTAGTTTGACTCGTTTTAGCTTGTTATTCTTAAGTCCTTAAGTTGCTTTAGTAGGGGATTGCTTTTGGGTACGTACTTATTGAGTATCAAGGGTGTCATCATTATCTCAAAGTTTTCTTGCATACCATTACTACTATGAACGTGTACTTGAATCATTGATGTTATGTATCGATATTCTTGGATAAAACTTGTTTTGGTTGTAATTGAAATGTTTTTGACTCAATGTAATTCGTAATGGTATTTTTCAAATGACTCGTTTAGAGGTTGTTCAATGTAGTCGGTGACAACGATCCGTGAAAATTGCACCCCGGGATAACCGCCTTGGCGAGGTGTGACAATAAGCCATATTACTACTCGATTAGGTAAACTTGCCTAGTTGTGGAATAATCCATCTTTAATATTTTTCTATTTATTTTTATAACTCGATATTTACACATCAAGTTTTAGCGCCGATGTAGGGACATTGTGTTATTTTGAGATTGATTTGAGTTTCTGGTTGATTGATCCTTTCATTAGAGTTTATCCTTTGAAAGTTATATTGTTTTAACTTTTATGTTTTATTCTCTTATTTTATATTATTGTGTCGGTGCTTTTTATTCAGTTTATCGATTGTGTTTTTACAGTTTTTACAGGTTACAGGTAATGCATGACCCGTTCTAAATCACCACTCTTTGAAGCGTTTGCTGATCCAGAAAGAGAGGTTAGAAGGCTATTGAGGAGAAAAGCTACACCACCTAATTTCTCGTTGTCACTTACAATCGAACAAGCATAAGACATTAACATTTCTAGAACACTGATTATCGAGGCAATGGCAGGTCATGATAACCAAACATGGAGACCAGGATGAAGGCCACCAAAACTAGTCAAGGCTCGCCTATTACTTAGCCAAATATCGTAGAAAAATTTGAAATAAAGGGGCAGTTTCTACATATGATTAACAATCAATGCCAATTCAGTGGAACCTCCAAGGAGGATGTGAATGAACATCTGAAACATTCTTGGGGATGTGTATTCTTTTCAATTTGAAAGTTGTGGAGGATGAAGTAATTTATCTAAGAGTGTTTCCTTGGACTATGAAGAGTGAGCCCAAAGATTGGTCGGGGTCCTTACCCAAAGGAGAAATCACCACCTGGACTGTTATGGTGGATAAGTTTCTTCAAAAATTCTTCCCGGTTTCTAAATTTGCAAGACTTGGAGGGGATATCACCCAGCTTGAGCAGAACCTACTGAGACATTGTTTGAGGCTTGGAACAGGTTCGGGAAGATTCTCCATTCATGCCCCCAACACGGTTTGAACACCTTTCATGAGGTTGAAATATTCTACAAAGGGGCAAATGTAGCATATAGGTTCCCCTTGAACGGATCCAACGAGGTAACAATGTTTGTTAGAGTGCGGAATACTCTAAGAAATGACACGAGTGTTTCAAACACGTTTATCTCACTAATAATCCCTTACTTCGTACGTATTCGAAGTAGGATGATATATTCAAACTTAGTTAGCTGAACTCGGTTCGTAGGAAAACTTAGAAATGATATTTTCGAACTTATTATTTATAGGCAGCTAGGTTCCTACGAACTTAGCAGCTTCTAAGTTCGTACGAACTTACCTTCAAGTTCGTACCAAACATAAGTTCGTACGAACCTGCATAAATACATAATCAAATAATAATCATTTAAGTAATTAACAAATAACATTCAGCAAAATATTCATTTATTAATAACAAAGACTGATTACAAACTAATCTATTACACAATAGAAGCTGTTGTCACAACATGTAATAACAGACTCCCCTTGGTAATAGCTCTATTAGTCTTCAGTCTTTTCTTCGTCTTCAAAGCATCTTCTTACTAACTCTGATTACTTCCAACCCATATTCCTTTCTCGACACACACTTTGACAACTTTCTGATATCTTCGGCCCTCGTGTCTCCAATTATCTCTGTAGAGAATCTTCTTGACATGCAGCTTCATCAGATTATCTTTCTGACAAATTTACCAAGTGTAAACTGTCGTACACTCTCAGAATCACATTTCCGTCATTATCCTCCATCACTACCTCTGCAGTTTCACTATCCACATACCACCATTTTAGGTTTGCCAGAACGTCCTGTGGCATTTTCTTTAATGGAACCCTCTTCAAGCACTTGGCCGGTTTATAAACCATCTTCATCCACGGCTTGTTTGTAATGGGATCAATCCTGGTCAAATCAGGAACTCTTCTACCTGCCCTTGGTTTCAAATCAACGAATTTATTCAATCTTCCTTCACGCCTAACAATTCTCTCTAAGGTCCAAGTGTAAGGATCATTTCTAGGATTTACCAAGTCTATCCAGGCTAGCTCCTTAAATTCAATCTTTGGCAACGAGCTAAACACCTTTAGTTTGTTCCTCAGATACTGAATCCCATCATATCTTTTAATTATGAATAGTTTGAGTTCACTGTCATAGAACCAACTTATGATGCCTTTACTCAGTTCGCCCGATCCTTTGACCCTGATATCTCCCCTGTACTTAATCTCTAGTTCCTTTTCAGCCTTCTTAAACCATAATATTTTCAAATCGGCTCTGGATGGTTCTTTGTCAGCATTTGATTCATCGTCAAGGACTTCATCATTCTCAGATTCTAGATCCTTGCGATCTATCACCTTCTCACCAGTTTCATTCTCAATTATTACTTCAGTGACAGGTTGCTTCGTCACGACGTGTTCATCAACATCTGCGTCTGTGTCTTGAACAATTTCCTCGTCTGACTTCCAATCTGCAACACTTGTACAGAGGATCTCTCCTTCTTCAAGTTCTGACCCATCGCTATCAAATTTTTCTAATCCAAGCAATGCTTCGATAGTGTCAGACTCATTTAGATTAATAGGAGTTTGAGCAATCCACTTCCTCCTTCTTTCTGACTTGACTCCCCCTAAGCCTGTGGCACTAGCCTTCCTGTTGAAGAGCTAGGCAGCTCACCTTCTTTTGATGCATTGGGTTCATCGTCATGGTCATCATCCCTTTTTCGCCTCAATTCACCTTCTTTACAGCTCGTCCTCTCCCTCTGAGCTACCTTGCGCTTCAACCGAAAGAGAAGAATCATATTCTCACTTAAGATCTCTTCCAGTTTATCATTTCTCTTCTCGAGTTTTCGATTTAAATCTGTTAAATTATTAACTCGGATTTCTTGAATAGCAATAACGGCAGTCAGGTCGGCAACCATATCGACCAAGCTCGTGATCCGGCCCTCAAGATAGGTAAATTTATCTTGATCAGATAGACGAGCAGCCCGGTTGGGGATAGACGGTGTCGATTGAGGGGGAGGAGGAGTGGTAACTGACAGAGGTGGGGTAGTTGTAGTGGTAGGAGGTTCCGAAATAAGGATTGCTGGAGTTGTTGTTTGTGTAGTGATCGGTGGTTGGATGGTAGGAGGTTGAACGGTTGGTGGAGTAGGAGTTATAGTTTAAGGAGGAGCACCACCCTCGCGAATAACAACTCCGGTGGAGCGCTGGCGTTTGAGCCTTCAGCTCAAACTGTTCAGTCTCGGAGTCAACGTCATCATCTCCCCCTGGAACATAGTCCGTATCTTCCTCCTCTTTAACCTTCCTTTTTCCTTTATCTTTTTCTGAGGCCGCCCCGGGTTTAAGTAGTATAGCCCGAGAACCCTGAAACCCTATCGTGGGACGGTCCTCATCATCATTAGCATCATCATCATCATCATTGGAATCAGTCTCAGTTTCCTCAGAATCTGAAGCCTTGCTTTTAGCCTCATCCGCAGGCGGAGACCCTGCATCACCCGTAGATCTATCTCCCTTAAGACCTCACCGAAATCTGGTCGTGATCCGGTGGCCGCAGCACTTGAGCTGGCTCCACCCTGTAGTACATATCGCACCACAGATTCAGTAATATCAGCAATAACGCGCTCGCCCTCAGCGGGGTGCTCTATGTGGTGCAAGATTTCCTCAACAACCTCGTGTTGAGCTTCAGCCGCCACTTCCGGTGACGCTGGAATATCAGCTTGAGCCTGAGGGGGTGACTCAACAACGTTTTCTTCGACCCCTCTTCAGCTTGCGGTATGTCCCACCACCCGTCATTAGGTGGGGCTTGATAATGGGCATCAACAATCGCCCCAAACAAAGGAACGGCCTGAGGCCTGTATGCAACAGCACGACGACTGCTGTGACTAAGACAATGTCCGAAAATCTTCTTGTCAACAGATACCAGATGGACAACTAGGTCCCCAGCTGGGAGATTAGGTATCAACCCATTTAGAATCATCATCACAAAGCGTGGGTATAGGATAAATCGATCCTTGACGCTCCCCATAATCTGCTGCACCATCTCGTCAAAGAAGAATTGAAAGAAGAAGTATGGCTTTTTATATACCAATGAAACCATGCCAGATTGCATCTTGTGGTTCACGGTGTCAAAACCTGCCTTTTTAGGTCCGAAGGAGACCAGTAGAATATGCATCAGGTATCTCCACTGACCGTAGAGTAAACTCTTAGTGTACTGGGTGTGAGTCACCTACGTAACCCATTCTCTGGAAAGCCATAGCACGGAACTCTAGTGGGAAAGAGGTCGGGCCATTTTCTTGTTCCTCGGTTCCCAGATGCAACGCAATCCGTAGATATGCTGCGGTGAATTCGATATTCCTTCCATTGACAGTTGCACGGATGACTGGAGGGTTAGGGCGACAGTCATGGTCGGCAGTTGCCCAGAATTTACTTAGGAACTCAAACTTCAAAGTAGGTGAGTGAGTCAGGGCATAAAATACGTGTGAGCGCATCAGGAAGTCCAGCATGCCGCGAAAAGGCACAGTATTTTGATCAGCCAGATCGAAAGAGATTGCGAGATTGTGCTTGTTGTAGAACGGACGTTGATAAGCCATATCTGCACACAAGACAAAAACAAACCAAAACTAAATGACAATAATGTTAGTTATAATCAATAATAAATTTAGAATCCTGCAATATAAATTATAATACATTATGTTAAGAAAAATGATAATTGTTTTTCAAACCTAAGTAGGTTCGTACGAACTTGTAAGTTCATGCGAACTTACCTCCCTGTATAGGTTCGTACGAACTTACTATTTGACTAAGTCAAACTTAAGTTCGTACGAACTTACACTTGGCTAGGTTCGTACGAACTTACACGTTAGTACGAACCTGTAAGTTCGAACGATGAACACTTTATCAACTTTTCAAAATTTTTGCATCTAAAACACGATCAGGTACTTGAAATGGATACACATAGGTGTGTTTGGTGTTTTTCAACAAGTTCCAATCAATTTTAACAAAAAACACACGTCTAATTTTCAAGTTCAAGTTGTTTTTAACAAAAACCCACTTTAATTTTAAGTTTAAGATGTTTTAACGGTTCAATTGCTGGAATGTTTACTTACTTAGGTTCGTGGGAGTGTGGAGATGATTTGTATCGGTTTAAAATGGTCTAACACGGATTAGATTTCAAGTTTAAGTTTGTAAATGATGGTTTCAGTAAGTTCGAATGACCCAGTAAGTTCGTACGAATGTGAAGTTCGAAGGTTTGAAAAGTGAGAGGTTTGACTTGGTCAGACCCTTATGAACTATCAAGCCTAAGTTCGTACGAACTTAGACATTCGAACATCTAAGTTCGTATGAACTTAGACACACTTAGCCAAAAATTTAAAATTTTCAAACTTAAAAACATTTTGCATAAACCAATATACTTAGACATTTAATAGAGCAGGGTTTGAGCGACGAATCGAACTAAATATACGTATTTCCCTTAAGCGAAGAAATTTTATTTATTTAAAAAAACATTAAGATAACAATAAAAACCAAAATAGAATAAAATAACTTAGAATCTTAAAATGCGAATATGAAATTTTTCCATATCGTGAAATGTACAATCCTTTTGAGAGTGTCACTGATACAAAGATCGAATTAGCCATGATGAGCACAATACACAGTTAGGAATTTTAATTTACTCCTTTGTTATTATTGATGTAATTTATAGAACACTACGATTATCGGTATTATTGTCCACTTAAACATTTGACATGCAAAATTATCAAGTACATATTTGATTATTGTTCACGATTTGCTATGTATCTTACATTTGATATACCCTTAGAATCTAGAAAGTCCAGAACATCATGTATCAGATATTTTTCATATTTTTATGTCATCTTTAAAGTCAAGTCATTTTGTATTATAAGCAATGCACATAGGTACATGTTTTAGCTCATAAGACAAGACTAGGGTTAGAAGCAAACAAATCTAAAATCAAACAGAGCGACATAGTTTGACTAGAGACCTTGAAAAAGGTATTCTTGTTTCGCGGTCAAGTTTGTTCCAGTTTTAGGATACACTGACTGAGTGTAGGTCAGCATGTTTCAGGATGTAGCAGAAGAACCAGTCAGTGAACCCCCCAGATGAATTATTTTTATTATTTATCCGATAGCAAGCATTCATGTACAATCTATTTCCTAATAATTAAGACTTAAGTCGTACATCAACATAAGGATTTCACAGAAAAATCGTATTATTTAGTATAGATTAAGCACTTGAAAACCGTTATGTCTAACGCCCCCAATACATCGTATAGAGAAGCTATCAAATACTTTGCATTTTAGGTACTTTTACTGTGTATGTTCTACATCCAAAAGCCACACATTTAAAATGTTCTAGGCATGGGTAATGATTTCATCATTTCTTTGCAATAGTACAGTGACCCTCAATCTTTCTTATTTTTGCACAGATATAAATAAAAGAAATATAAGTTAAAAGTAGAAATTAACTACAACTAGACAAAGTTCTTGTAGGAAATAACTTACTCAGGATTACTCATCCCATTTAGTTGGATTAAAAGCTCAAACCGAGACCTATCAAAAGCCTTGGTATAAAGGTCGGCTAGATTATCATCAGTGGGTACCTTAACTAATCTAATCATATGTTTTTCAGCACAGTCACGAACAAAGTGATATCTAATATCAATATGTTTCGTCTTACTATGCTTAACTGGATTATTAGTGATAGACATGGTCGATTGATTATCAATCATAATAGGGGTATTTGAGAAATTTAAACCATAATCGCGCAGTTGTTGTTGTATCCACAGAACTTGTGAACAACAACTACCGGCTGCCACATACTCAGCCTCACAGGTTGAGATGGCGACCGAGGTCTGTTTCTTACACTGCCATGAGACAATGCGACCACCTAATAATTGACAACCACCCGTGGTTGATTTCATGTTCAAGTTACATCCTCCATAATCCAAGTCGGTATAGGCTACAAAGTCAAAATTGCCTCCAGAGGGATACCAAAGACCTAACTTCGGTTTGCCTTTCAGATAACGCAATATCCTCTTTGCTGCCTTCATGTGTGACTCTTTAGGATTTGATTGAAATCGAGCACACAAGCAGACTGCAAACATTATGTCAGGTCTTGAAGCAGTTAAATACATGAGAGCCCCGATAATGGCCCGATATTGAGTCGGATCCACATCTTCAGTACTCTCAATATCTAGTCCAAGATTATGATTCTGTTGAATCGGAGTGCCATAAGACGAACTATCTTTCATGTTGAAATGAGTGAGCATTTCATGCACATATTTCGTTTGATGAATAAAGAATCCGTCCTTCTTTTGATCAACTTGTAATCCTAAGAAGAAGTTTAACTCTCCCATGGCACTCATCTCAAACCTTCGCTTTATTACTTGTTCAAAGTCTCTGCACATGTTCTCGTCAGATGATCCAAAGATTATGTCATCAATGTACACATGTACAAGTAGGAAATCATCTTTTTTCCACATGATGAATAACGTACTATCTATTTGACCTCTCTTGAACCCATTTTCCAAAAGATAGGTAGATAGTGTCTCATACCAAGCTCTGGGTGCTTGATGTAGTCCATACAGAGCTTTATCCAATTTATAGACTCTGTCTTGATAATCTGGATAATCTGGATAATCTGGATCACTGAACCCCGGAGCTTGTTGGACAAAAACCAGTTCCTGAACTGTACCATATAGAAAGGCACTATTTACATCGAGTTGATAGACTTTAATTCTTTTATGTGTAGCATATGCCAGAAACAATCGAATTGTTTCTAACCTTGCTACTGGTGCGAACACCTCAGTATAATGTATCCCTTCCTGTTGATTAAATCCTTGAACAACTAGCCTTGCTTTGTTCCGTGTTACTATCCCTCTATCATCTCGTTTGCACTTAAACACCCATCTGGTGCCTATTGCAAATTCTCCTTTTGGTAGATCGACTAGCTCCTAAACTTTGAGCTTCTCGAATTGTGCAAGGTCCTCTTGCATTGCGTATACCCAGGAGTTCTCTTTAAGAGCCATTTGGATATTTTTCGGCTCCAATTGAGAAATAAAACAGTTGTACAAGAATTTATGCATTATCCCAGTATCTTGGATCGACACATAGAGGCTTGTGCTGTCAGATATTTCTCTACGAGTTTTCACTCTTGACCTTGGATCACCAATTATGTTATCAATTGGATGATACTTGTTCACACGAGTCGAAATTATAGTATCAACCGGTAGGTCAGATTCTAGATTTGAATCAGCCAGCATTGTCGTTGCTGCTTCAATTAGAGTTCTATTCTTTCTTTCAGCGACTCCATTTTGTTGTGGCTCATAGGGTGCACTAAACTGATGTTGAATTCCTTTGCTTAGGCAAAAGACGTTCATCACTGAGTTTTTGAACTCTAATTTTCTTAACTCCTCGACCATATTGATGTTCAATCTGGGTAAGCAATGTCATTAGCAATTCAGTTGTCTCATCCTTTGTTCCCAAAAAGAATACACATGAGAATTGCTAGTAGTCATCAGTAACAACTAAGCAGTAATGTTCACCACCTATACTCCTTGCATTCAGAGGACCGAACAAATCCATGTGAAGTAGGTCAAATGTTGAAGCAATGGAATTTTGAGGTTTGGACTTATGAGGTTTCTTGTGTTGTTTTCCTTTCAGACAAGGCAAACACTTGTCCTCTAATCCAAATCTCAGCAATGATACACCTTGCAGTAGTCCATTTTTGACTATAAAATTCATCTTTCTGAAGTGCAAGTGGTCCATTTTCCTATGCCACAATTGTGAATCAGGTTCAGAGGCTTTGGATATTAGACATGTCGACTCCTGAGAAGATTCAGTAACACTTTTGTTCATCACATAAGTGTCATTCTTCCTAGGTGCCCTCATGACTATCCACTCCTCTTGTATGACAAAACCTGGTTTTAGAATTAATGTCTCTCTATCTGTGAAAAGAACGGGATGTCCTTTATCACAGATCTGAGATACACTCATGAGATTATGCTTTAGCTCCTCAACATAGTTGACTTGCTCCAGCATTATTTTCCCATTCGTGACATTACCTAATCCCGTGATTTGTCCACCTTTTGCTCCTGCAAAATTAACATATCCTCCTTTCTTGTGCACGAAATCCACAAGATTTTGCCTTTCCCCCGTCATGTGCCTTGAGCAACCGCTATCAACATACCACCAGTTAATAGCTCTTCTGGTTAACTCCTGCACAAAAATTGAAAACAGTTAGTCATTAAGGGGGACTCAAGCCACTACGGTCTTGGGTCGGCCATTCTCAACGAATGTAAACTCCTTCAAGTATCCATCTTTCTTGTCGAGAGACGTGGATGCTTTAGAAGCCACATTCATTGAAGAATGGGAGGAACTACCACTAGGCTCTCTTTCCGGAGACTTTTGAAAGAGTCTCGGATTTACTGGCCTTGGGTTTGAGGTTGATCTAACCCTAGTTGGATAGTTATAATTCGAATTATTATAATTCCTATTATTACTATTCGGGTTAGTAAATCGATCATTGGGAGTTTGAAATCTCGGTGGAGTCTTTGACTTGGATGACTGTCCATGAGAGCTTCCTGTAGCAGGACTAGTGCTCCTAGTACCTTCATTGGTCGTGAACTTCACAGATTTTTGTGGAGGTTGTGTTCTCTGAGAACTTGAAGTTCTCTTAAATCCCAACCCATTCCTCCCAGAAATGCCTGCAGTTTTATTTTCACTTATTTTAACTTCTTTAGTGAAACTGCTGGCAAATCTCTGATTTACATTAGTCGTCTCAGAGTTTGGAATTTTCTTTTTCGGAGACGAAACAGATTTCATAGGTGATTGGTCTTTCTTCACCTGTGACTTTCCAGTTTTGCCTTTTGTTGGACAAATACTTGCAACGTGTCCCTTTTGGTGGCACACAAAGCAAGAACGTTTCACAAAGGCCTTTTTCAAAGCCTTTTGATCCGTTTGGTTGTCCAAGTTAGGCAAACTTGGAGAGGAGACAGTTTTAGTTGGTTTACCCTTATCGATTTTAGTATTTACATTTTCATTTTCAGATTGGAGTGAAATAAGTTTAGTAGTTTTATTTAAGGTCTCCTTGACACTTTCTTTTTCCATCACACCCTCTTTTACAAAATTTATTTTTATTTCAGAAATGGGTGTCTTGGAAGTTTTAGTTGATGTTGATTCAGGTTCAGTTACTATCTCAGCTTTCGCAGGTCTAACAAATTGCATTAGCCCTGGAACTACTTAATGATTGACAGAATCATCTAAGGTAGACATCTCAGTATTATCAGAAATAAAAGTATAATTGTGATTAAAGGGGGGTGGGCTTTCAGTGTAACCCATTCCCCTGTGGTCACCGGGTTGTTTCTGAACACTAAGCATGTTATCTAAGGTTTCGATAGAAAATTTTCTTAATTCTAACTTTCTATTAAGGTCTGCCATCCTAACCTTAGCATCAGCCAACTCCTTTTCTTTATCTACAGATAGTTTGGTTAATTCTAAGATATGTTTCTGAGCTAAGTCATTTATTATACTTTGCTCATTTACCCTATCTTTTAAAAATTTCATATCTGCTTTCTCAGATTTTCAAGACAGTGTTCTCTTCTTTTAGAGAATTGAGCTGAGATGTTATCATATCAGATGATTCTACCAACTTCTCAGCTTGTTCCTGAAAGTAAGTACAAAGAACACATGCTTTGACAACCAAATCTAGATTGAGTAGTACCTTTTGCTTTTCAGCATCCAGATTTGCCATGTACGCAATGAAGTCCTGTGAGCTCATGTCTTCAGTTGACTTCAATTGCTTGATCCTTGTTTCATTAGCTAGCACCTCAATCTCCATTTCAGTCGCAGTGTCCTTTTCTGAATCAGATCCAGCATTGCTTTCCTCCTTTTCGACATCAATGGAGGCCATGAATGCTTGCGGTTATTCTGACTTAGAACTCCAATCATACGCTCCTTCTTGTGACTGTACCACCAGAACTTTTGAAGTCTAACTTAGAACTCCAATCATACGCTCCTTCTTGTGGTTATCAGAGGAGCCTTGAATGAAATATCTCTGTCCGTTATGACTCGGAGTTTGTTCCCTCTTAGGTCTTTGACATTCCCTAGCAAAATGCCCAAAACCATCACAGTTATAGCATTTAACTTTGGACTTATCAAAACCTAGTTTGCTGCTCACAAACTTTCTCCCAGTCTGGTTCATGAATCGTTGAGCCCTTCTTGCAATCATTGGCCATTTGCCATTGCAAGTCGATTTCTTCTAAGTCATCTTGGTCCAATTGATCATAATCTTCATTTATTAATTCAGGATCCGTAATCTTTCCCTTGATGAAGTTTTCACGTGAGGCTATGAAAGAGGCAAGTAGGGTAACATCCTCTTCGGCGGACTTGATGCTCATGGGCATTGACTTGAGACCATTTGATGTCCCAGTTTTTGGTTTCCTGTCAATTCCTGAGTCTTCAGATGAGGCAATGTAACAAACATTGATACCAGAATTTCTGATAGCTGAGTCTGTCTCAGCCTCGCCAGTATAGAAAGCCTCAACACCATTACTCGTCGATGCAACAGAATCAGACCGTTTACCGTGGTAAACGCTGGGATCCTGAACCTGATCGGATCATGTCTCTTTCCTCTGCATGTTTAAGTCATAAACACGCAATTTACCTATCACTTCATCAAGCGTGAGAGTCTTATAATTGCTACTCTCCTTTATCATCAAAGTGTAAATATCCCACTTTGACGGCAATGCCTCAAGAAGTTTATTATTTTTAACTATATCCGTATAGCTAAGCCCAACGCTTTCCATCTCTATCATCAAATGATAGTATCGAGTGATAATATCCTCTAATGACTCAGATTTCATATGCTTAAAAACATAAAATTGTTTAGTAAGCAAATCAATTCGACCCTCCTTGATTTGTTCATTTCCCTCAAATCTCTTCTCCAAAGCTAACCAAAGCTCTCTAGAGAGGTCGTATTTTTTGAATGTGTGCTTGATCTTCTGAGGAAGACACATAGTGAGAGCAGATAACGCTTTATTTTTTGCCTCATACATTTTTCTCTCTTCCTCCTTCAAGGACGAATAAGAAACAACTATTGGTTTTCCTTCGAATAAGTAAATGGGAGCTTCATATCCGTCTTTGATGCAGATCCACATCCTAACATCATTATACTTGGCAAAGGATTCAAACCGATCCTTCCACCAAAAATAGTCTTCTCCCTTTAGGAGTTTCGGAGGTGAAGCCGACTTCCCAACCTCGTGATCCATTTCCATCATCTTGTTGAGATTCGACATCTTTATGTAAAGTCAATAAAATCAAACAAGACAGGTTCGTACGAACTTAGATTCCCTAAGTTCGAATGGTCAAACAAATTCAAACGAACTAAACTGACAAGAAATTCAAAATGTTCGAACTTACAAGTTCGAAGACTAGGTTTGTACGAACTTACCACGAACTTACAGTTGTAAGTTCGTAGGATATTTCAAGTAAGTTCGTACGATGCTTTCGTACAAGTTCGAATAAAAAGAAAAATCCGTACAAGTTCGAACGATGGCTATTGAACAAACTCATAATCTCACATCTGTGATTTTGAGTTACTTTCAACCGACCAAATTTGAACCACACCGTACAAAGTGATTATAAACAAGTTTGGAAGCATAAAACAACACTTTCAACGGTCCAAACTCTCGTAACCACTCGATTTCTTTACCCCGAACCTAAACTAACAAGTTATACGCTCTGATACCAATTATAGGTTCCCCTTGAACGGATCCAACGGGGTAACAACGTTTGTTAGAGTGCGGAAAACTCTAAGAAACGATACAAGTGTTTAAAACACGTGTATCTCACTAATAATCCCTTACTTCGTACCTATTCGAACTAGGATGATATATTCGAACTTAGTTAGCTGAACTCAGTTCGTAGGAAAGCTTAGAAATGATATTTTCGAACTTTGTATTTATAGGCAGCTAGGTTCGTACGAACTTAGCAGCTTCTAAGTTCGTACAAACTTACCTGCAAGTTCGTACCAGACATAAGTTCGTATGAACCTGCATAAATACATAATCAAATAATAATCATTTAAGTAATTAACGAATAACATTCAACAAAATATTCATTTATTAATAACAAAGACTAATTACAAATTAATCTATTACACAATAGAAGTTGTTGTCACAACATGTACCAGCATAGCAACCATGAAGGACATTGATACATCAGTAGGGGGATTAATTATGAAGATGACAGCTACTAAAGCTCATACTATCATTGCTAACTTAGCCGCCCACACTTATGAGTGGCACCATGAAAAGGAAAGATCTAAATCATCTCAAGTTGCAAGTGTTGAATCAAATGACGCCATCGTTGCTTTAACGGCTTAGATGGGGACGTTCGGGAGACAAATTGAGAATAAGACCAAGGATATACGTGTTATTAAAGTAGGTTGTGAAACTTGTGGTGGCATCCACTTAACTAAGGATTGTGATATGGACCAACCTATAGAGTAGTTGGATAATGTTTCTTTCATGAATTAGAGGTCGAATAAATTCTAAGCAGCAAGGAAAATATTCAACATGAACTTAAATTCTTCCTACAACTAGTCTCGGATATTACAACCAGCAACCTCAACAACCATATAAGGAGAAGAAGACGAGTATGGAAGATCTTGTGAATAAATTTGTAACTGCTCAAAGCCAAACGAATGATATAACTGCACAATCATTCAGAAATCAGCAAGCTTCCATTCAGAATTTAGAGCAACAGGTGAGCAACATCTTACAGATGTTAGCTAAGAGGCAACCGGGAGCTTTACCGAGTGATACGAAGATCAACCCTCTGAACGAGCACGCCAAGGCGATCACTACAAGGAGTGGAAAGGTGGTCAAATCACCTATTATGCCTAACATTTCATATGGTTCTATTCCTTTTTCACAGGTAGATGCTCGTTCAAATGAGAAGAAGAAGGAGCGAGATATGTGGTTAACGATGACTAAGAGAAAACTAAAAGCCCACAAAGTATAGTGTTAGTCAAACTAATTGTGAAGCCATACTAACCATCTATTCCATACCCTAACCAGCTAAAGAAGGAAAAGCTTGTGGCTAGGGGTGTTCAGTATTCGGTTTGAAATCGTTTAATCCGAACACCGAACCAAATAAAAACTGATAAAAAATCAAACCGAATTTAAAAAATGCTTTTCGGATCAATGAAAACCGAAACCGAATTCTGAATTCGGTTTTCGGTTCAGTTTTCGATTTTGAAATTTTTAAATTCGGTTTAACTGAAAACCGAATTCAAATACTATAAATATATCTTGATCATGTGTATGTCAAAAGACAATTATTTTGGTTTGTTAGCACTTTAAATTCCACTTATTAATGCTTAAATGTATTTACTTTGAATGATGTAATATTACATATTGTGAGCTTTGTTTGCTCATGGTTATTTTGGTTAAATTATGATATTTTATGGTTTTTCGGTTTTAACCGAAACTGAACCCAATTTGAATTCGGTGTTCGGTTCGGTTTTCGGTTTTGCTCCCAAAAATTTCAAAACCGAATAAACCGAACCGATTAAACCCAGAAAACCGAAAATCGAACCGATGAACACCCCTACTTGCGGCCTAAAAGTTCAAATTCTTGGACATATTTAAACAAATAAATGCCAATCCTACTTTTGTTGATGTGATTACAGGCATGCCCAAGTATGCAAAGTTTCTCAAGGACTTCACCAACAGACGAAAGATAAAGGAGCTCTCTGTAGTAACCATGAATGCTACATGCTCGGAAGTGATGTTGAACAAGCTACTCGAAAAGCTCTCAAATCCAGGAAGTTTTACTATTCCATATTTTCTTGGTAGTCTTAGATCCATACATGTGTTGGTTGATCTAAGTGCTAGTATTAACTTAATGCCTTATTCGTTATATGTTAAACTAGACCTAGAGGAACTAAAACCAACATCAATGAGTATACAACTAGCGGATAGGTCAATTAAATACCCTAGGGGTATTATTGAGAAGATGCTAGTTAAAGTTGGTACTTTGGTTTTTCCAACTGATATTGTGATTTTGGATATGGAGAAGGACAACCAAATTCATCTGATCTTAAGTAGAACTTTCTTGAATACGGATAGAGCTATGATAGACATGTTTAATAGAAAACTAACCTTGAGCATTGAAGATGAGGGCATTTATTTCTCTTTTGACCGCTCCATGCAATATTCCAATTATGCGGGTGATACTTGTTATTATATAAAACTGTAGACACACATTTGGACTTATTGTAGCAATTTCCAAAATTACAGGGTACATGTATTTGCCCACTTGGGGAAAAGGATGAGGATAAATTGGAAAATGATATGGGGGAGTTAGCTGCTCTCATGGCTAACTGATATGAACCCACATCTGAAGAGTTTGAAGAGTTGAAGAAAGAACATCAATATCGCTACAAGTTTCAGTTGAGGAACCACCAGCTTTGGAGCTAAAGACACTTCTAAACCACTTGGAATATGCTTACCTACAAGGAGAATCTTAATTGTCAGTTATCATCTCCTCTTCTCTCACTGTAAGTCACATATCTCAACTGTTTTCGTGCTAAAAGGCTATAAGCTGGCTATAACATGGAAAATTAACAACATCAAGGGTATAAGTCCTTCATATTGCACTCACAAAATTTTAATGGAAAATAATTTTATATTGGGGGTGCAAGGACAAAGGAGATTAAACTCTAACATGAAAAATGTTATAAAGAAAGAGGTAATCAAATTGCTTGATGCGGGTTTGGTTTAATCTATTTTCGATAGTCCTTGGGTGAGCCCGGTTCAAGTAGTAACCAAAGGGGGGTATCACCTTTATAACAAATTAACATAACGAACTCATTCCCATAAGGACCGTAAAGGGTTGATGGGTGTATATTGACTATAGGAAGTTGAATGATACCACTAGGAAGGACCACTTTCCCTTTTCTTTCATTGACCAAGAATCTGGCTATCCTAGCCAATAGGGTTGCTTCAATTGCAGTCGGCATTTCAACAGTCTTTCCTAACACATATCATTCGCTATATGGTCGTCATTTATTGATGAACTTGAAAAGTCGATCAGGTAGGATGAAGTTCTATGAATGGCATTACTGGAAGATATGCAAGGTATTCAGGGGTTCAGATTTCGATCACCATTTGGGTGTGATTTCATGGAACTTACAAACCTTTTCTAATACTCTTAATGATGTTAGGAGAAAAAGATAGTCAAGATTTCATTCTAGAAGGACAAGATATGCTTACATGGGTTCATTAACACGCTAAGGAAGCTTGCACGAAAGCTCCCTATCACAATGTTCTTGGAGTTTTTTTTAGCTTCGGTGCAACAGTATTATTTCAAACATTGTGCCAGTAGAGTGGGACTTACAATATCTCTCGCAACGTATGTCGACCAAAAGATCAGGAAAAGAGTAAACAAATTGTAGCGCTAGTAGGTAAATCCAGTCACAAACAGGATGTTTGAGGTGTTTGATGGAGACAAGGATGAGTTGGTCAACTTTGACACATGAACATGCAGTTGCAGACAATGACAGTTGTCTGGTTTACCTTGTGGACACGCTATTTCATGGCAGAGATGACATAAACTACTAAGAGTTATTTCAGGGCAGAGACGTATCGTGCGGCCTACGCATACGCCACACTCCCGATGGGTCATTCTTCAAAATGGATCGTACCAGGTCATCTGCAGACTGTGTTGTCGTGGGTCCTTGTGAAGAGGCAAGTTGGTCGTCCACTTAGCCATGCTCGTATTCCTTCCAAAGTAGAGGAGAAACAAAAAAGACAAGGACAAATGTAGTGGGTGTAAGGAATACATACACAGTCGAACAACTAGCATGACTAGAGAGGATGGAACGGACGAGTACAGCCAATCAAGATCCACCTCAACATCAAAATCGAAATCTAAATCAATAACTTACAAACCCGTAGACATCAATAAACTAAAATATTCGTATGTCTAACATCATCTTTGAATATCATTTGCAGAAAACCTCCAGAAAATCAAAGGTGAACGTCGAATCAAAAGGGTTTCAATCGACTCAAAACTTTCCACGTTTGCATTTGATTCAGCATTAAATGTATTATAAAGAAAACACTTATGTTCTCCAATACTTAACAATGTTCCTTACTTTTATTAATTGTATTTTTGAGTTTTCAGCCAACAAAAAATGAGAGTGTTTTTGGGAGAACTTGTGAAATAAGTTTATGATCATCTTATCTTATGATCATATTATTTATAGGAATACAAAAAATCCTAAATATCACGACCACGAAAACGATCAAGCCACAACTCGGACACTATGGATTGCACTTGGAAGGTAGTTTTTTGCAATTTGAAAAAAAAAATTTGGTATAAATTTAAGTTGGTGTTTTTTTAGGTTATTTTTGTGAATTTCTCAATATTTTATCATATCTACATGCTTCCTTATTTTATATCACATAATTGATCTGAAGATTAAATCATTCAATTATTCATAAAAGTATACTTTACAATAATTTTTTAAGATAGAATAAAGATCTCTAGTTACACAATTAAAATTTTACGACGTTCAAAAAATTCGTAATAAAGTTCAAAAATATTAATTGAAAATGAATCGTCTACGGTATTGTTGGTGCATGTTTTGTGACAACAGCTTCTAGTTTATAATAGTTAGGTTTAGAAGTCATTTTGTTAATCATTGTAATCATTAACTTTAGTTTTGCATGTGTATTTTGTAGGTTTGCGTACGAACTTCTAAGTATACTCGTTTGTTATCGTTTATGTTTATGTGAGGATTCCGCACTCGTATAAACGTGTTTACCCCGTAGATCGGAGCCCTAAGGGGACTTACAAGTGGTATAAGAGCCTTCGAATTCGTTTGTGTTGGTTCGGGGTAAAGAAACCTTAAAGAAACGAGAGATTATCGATTTTGGGGTTAGAAACTTAGTTTTTGACATCCAGAGGTGTTATAGATCACTTTATACGGAGTGGATTCGAATTTGCAGGTTGAAACGAACCCAGATCTGAAAATTTCAGATCTGAGTTTTTCAACAGCAGATCGTACGAACCTAGAAAGGTACGTACAAACTTACCCAGAATAACCATACGAACTTACAGTTGTAAGTTCGTACGAACCTACCCTTCGAACTTAGTTTTTGTTCGAACTTATAAGTTCGAAAAAAAATCCTAACTTCGTACGAACTTAACCTTCATAAGTTCGAAAAAAACAAAAAAAGCTGATGTTAGTGAACTTGACGTTTTAGCGGGAAATTTCCGGAAAATTTTCTTTCACCAAAATTTGAATTTAGGCTTACCATTGTTTAACTTTGGTTTGAGAAAATTTAAATTTTACTCGGAAAATTTTCGAGAAATTTTGGAGGGAAATTTATGTTTTGAGTGAACTTAGACGTTAGTTGACTTTTTACTACAAACTTACCTCATATCCGTATACACTCTTTCAAGATGTCAAATGTGAACAAGCTGATAGAAATCGATCATGAAGTAGGTAAAGCTACTTCACCACCAAAGATTTTAGCTGAAGATTACTTCGGGTGGAGAGAAAGATTTGAATCATTTGCAAACTTCAATGACATCAACATGTGGATCTGTATCACTGAAGGGTATGATACACCTTCTTATGAATTCGAAGGGAAGCGTAGGCTTTATTCGTATGAAAGGATGAAGGAGACAGACAAAAGGATGTATGAAGCAGAGAACAAGGCGTTGTCTACTATCATCAAGTGTCTTCTTGATGAAATTAAACATACCTTCACACGTTGCCACTTTTCTAGAGAGCTCTGGGTAGCATTGGAGAAAAGATTTGATGGTTGTAAACAGATCAAAGAGAGTAGAGCTGACTCATATCAAGGGACGTCTACTAGTGATCAATACTCAGGGAATAGTACACATTCCAGAGCCCTGGTTACTAAAACACATGACGGTTCATATGATTGGAGTGCACATGTTGAAGAGCCTCAGGAATTCGTGACCACAATTGATGAGGTTGATCAAAAGGATGCTATTGAGAAGAAAACTGAGAGAGAGCTACCTGCTTCAGAGACCAGGGTTATAAGGGTGGAGTCAACTGACACTATGAGTACAAAGGACTTCATTGCATATATGGCCAACATGGATGCTGAGAAGCATAAGGTTATTCTAAACTTAGACTCTGTAGTTAATGCTTGTGTTTTATGTACTAACTTTGCAGAGTAGGCTGAGAATTTGATTGAATCATCTAATATGATGACGGCTCAGCTAAATACTTTAAAAGAAGAAAACACAATTTTAAAACTTACAAACTTTGAGTTAGTTAATATAGCTAAATCTGATAAAGAGGATTTAAAAGTTTTAAAAGACAAAGTGAACGAGCATAATCAAATAATTGACTTAGCTCGTGAGCATGCTTTAGATTTAACTAAACAGTCTTCAAATAAGGAAAAAGATCTTATTAGAAAACTAGAACTAAGAAGATTTTCAATTGAAACTTTAGATAATCTACTAAGTGTTCAGAAACAGCCCAGTGATTACATGGGAATGGGTTACACTGAAACCCCTCCTCCATTTAATCATAATTATAATTCTACATCTGATGAAACTGAGCTGTCAACTGTTAATGACTCTTTCAATCAATCAGCAGTCTCTGGGTTAATACAATTTGTTAAGTCAGAGAAAGTTGAGTCAAGTACCAAAGATGAGTCAACTTCTAAAATAGAGTCAGTAAAAACTGAGACTACACGACTAGCAGTCTCTGAGATGGTAGACTTCACCAAGTCGACCAAGTCAGAGAGAGCTGTGTCAGCGACCAATGAGGAGTCAAAAATTAAAATTGACTTTGTTAGACCTAAAATAGAAGATTTTAAGGATAAAAATGAAAAGGGTAAACAAACTTAATTGGAACACCAAGCGATTCTCCAGGCTCAAAAGAAAGCCTGGGAGAAGTGTTCGTGCTTCATGTACCATCAAAAGGGACATGTAGCAAGTGTGTGTCCATATAAGAAATCAAGAGTTTTGAAAAACGATAGTCCAAGGAGCAGTTCTCCTGAAACAGGAAGCTCAAGTAGAGAATCATTTCGGTCGAAACCTTCAAAAAGTTTTAACAACCCCAACAAAATTTTTTCTATCCAGAGTAGTAGTAACTATAAGTCTAGGGTTGGATATTCTTCAAACCAAAGGCCAGTCAATCAAAGACTTTTCCAAATGTCTCCGGATAGAAGGGCTAGTGGTAGTTCCTCCCATTCCCCAACAAGTGAGAATTCTAGAGTATCCAAGTCACCTGAAAGACGAGACGGATATCTGAAGGAATTTACATTTGTTGATGACAATGGTCGATCTAAGTCCGGGGTGGCTTGGGTCCCCCTTTGTAACTAATGATTTTTATCTAATGTGCAGGAACACAAACTTCATAGGCTACAATTTCAACAGAAGACTTAGCGATGGAGGGGGAGATAAGATCAAATCTGGGTTGATGATCTAGCTGAGTTTTATGGTAAGGCTTTTGATCAATCAAGTTTTGAGTTGTTAGTCCACATCGCTGGTATGAAAAATCATGAGTGACATATCTTCCTTAAGAACTTTTATCCATCTTTATTTCTTAGGATTTTTAGTTAGTTTGGAAAAACTATAAAAAAATATGAGTGTCACTATAATCACGCGAAGAAATGACGAAAACATTACCTATGCCTACAACATTATTATATGTGTGGCTTTTAGATGTAGTACATACACAGTAAAAAGTACTTTAGATATAAACGTAACTAATAGCTTCACCATATGATGTATCGGTAGGCATACGACATAACGGTTTTCAAGTTCCTAATCAATATTAAGTAATACGATTATTCTGTGCAATCTCTATTTTGATGTATGACTTTAAGTCTTAATTCTTAGGAGATAGATTGTACCTGAATATATGTTATTGGATAAATATAAAACAATTCATCTGGGGGGTTCACTGACTGTTTCTTTTGTAAAATCTTGAAACATGCTGACCTAGACTCAGTCAGTGTATCCTAAAAATAGAGCAAACTTGACCGCGAAACAAGAATACCGTTTTCAAGGTCTCTAGTCAAACTATGTCGCTTTGTTGTACGAAAGTACAGACCTGTCACCTCTGGTTTGATTTTAGATTTGTTAGGCTCTAACCCTAGTCTAGTCTCTTCACATGTACAAAAGTACATTGCTCTTAATATAAAGGACTTGACTTTAGAAATGAAATTTAATTAAAAAATATCCGATACATGGAATTCTGGACTTTCTTGATTCTAAGGGTATATCAAATGTGAGATACATAGTTAATCGTGAACAATAACTAAACTTGTACTTGAAAATTCTGACTGTTGACTGCTTAAGTGGACAACAATACCGATAATCTTCGTGAACTATAAATTACATACATAATAACCAAGGAATACAATAATTCCTACTGTGTACAGTCTACATCATGGCTAATATGATATTCGTAAAAGTGACTCTCACAAAAAGAATGTACTTTTTAATATGAATAATTTCATATTTGTTTGTTTATTTTTAGTTATTTTTCAATTTTTAATTTGTACAAATTTAAGTTCTTACTAGATGGGGAGATAATTACTTTTGATTGTTTATCTATACGATTGGACAAACAACTCGAATGCGATTTATTCAAAGCCTAGATATGACCAAGCATTGAAGCTAGAAGATCTAAATTCGAGGAGGATATTGGGGGTTTGCGCGTAAACAGATCGAGAGTGATGATGAAAGTGATGATGAAGATGAAATTCCACAGTTGGATAGATCTAATCATACTTTGATCTTAGTTAGGGTCTCGTTTTACTACGGATAAAGGCAAAATATAAGTTAAATGAAGACGATGATTATGAATTGCAAGATGATGATGCTGATCGTGGTAATGATACTAACTAGACAGTTCAGCAAGAAGACGGTCTAGTGGGGTTATCATTAGTGAGCTGACTGCCTAATCCACAATCATCACCACACCCACCATTACAACAACAATTCCAACCGCACCTATTACATCTATTTCACCACAGCGAGACAAATCCCTTGTTGAAGAGCACGGCAGCTCAGGGGGAGAAGCCTGTTAGGGGGTGAAGACTGGTTGTAAAGAGGATGTGTTGTGACAAACGATGATCCTAGTTGTGACAACCGTCAAAAATCTCAGGTCATTAACGCACTTAAATTCCTAGTCTATCTAATTTCGTTTACAGCACTCTTAAATCCTAGTGAAAAGTCTAGGTTACGACTTCTTAAGTACCGAAACCGTAAGTTACCAAAATCGCGTAACATTTTAGGAGATTGCTTAGCGGACTTTAAGACGGTGAACCACATTAAATTACGTTACAAAGTGCCAAAGAAAACAAGTGAAATTAAATTTCATAAGTCATCACGAAATATTTATCGTATCGCAAAAACCGGAATTTAATCTGAAGTTCCGTAACACGGTTAACGCAACCGGAAACCGCACGATTAACCCGCGAATTCCAACCGTAAACACATCAAATATATTATGATGAATATTAAAAACTTATGAAATAAAGTTTTGCAACTCAAACTTTAACTCTCACAACATCACAATTAAAGCTCACAATGTACACAAACTTGTACAAACTTAATTATATAACTTGTAGGCTTTTATCTACACTTTATTTCTAAACATGTAAAAAAAAAAATAAAGAAAATACACCCCACCCACCAAAAATCTGCAGCCCCACTCTCTTGACCACCTTTTAATCCACCACTTAGCTCATTTGATTCCATGCAAAGACTTCTACACTTACACACACTTCCCTTCCATCATTTCCTCTCTTTTCTCTCAAGAAAAACACACACTAAACTCCCAAAACACACACTAAACTCCAGAAAATCTCAGCCCACTTTCATCTCTAAATCACCATTTCAAAAGTGTTCTTGCACTAATACAAGATCTTTAAGGTATAACCACTCATCCTAGCTTCCATTTTCCTACTTTTATTATGTTTATTTCATGGATGTCATGCCTTTTTCATGGCTTAAATCCTCATGCAAGGTTTGATGGTTTGTAGGTTACACCTTATACATATTCATGTGTAAAATAAGGGTAACCTATGATCAAACCAAAAATCAAACCGAAAAAGTCAACTTTTTGATGTTATAGAGTTTATTTACATGTTCTTGCTAGAATAAATGGTTAAAATGTTAAAATATGTTTATGTTTCTGTAAAACACATGTTCATGCATAAAAGACAAGACTTCAATCTTTGGATGAGGTCTAAAAATCGTTTGGTAGTGAAATCACACCAAAAAAAGATCACTTTGTCATGCATGCAATCTGTCCAGATTTTGACCCTACTTGAAACGACCATAACTCAGTGAATAATGCTCCAAAAATCTTGATTTTTCTTCTAGAATTTAGCTTAATGTCTTACCTTTAAAACCCCACTGGTCTCACTCAAATCCATTGAGTTTACGACCTCCAAATGTTTCACACAAAACTGATGCGCAAACAGCTACCTTTCTGTGAGCAATCTTGTTGTGATACATGTTCATGGGGGTTAAAGTGTTCAATAAATTCAAACAAAATTGTTTCTATAATCCTAAATAGTGTATCTCAGTAGAATAAAAAGATAGTAATTTATCTTGTTGATCTCATATTTTTAGAAAATGCATGAACATCATGCATTGTTGTAATCTTGTAAATTATAAATACTTGTGTTGTGATGATTCAAAAATACATAAGTGCTAGATAAAACGTCTTAAAATTTTGGGGATTATTTTTCTCAGTATCTAGATCATGAAAAGAGTCTTGAAAATAAAAATGGGAATTTTTGGAAAAACATAAGTATTTTTCCTAAATCAATGCAAATAAAGCCTACAAAAGGTGATATAATCATGAAAAATACTTTTGGACACAAAATAATTATGAGAAAATTTTTGTGTCATTTTCCTCAGAAAATGACACTATCCTCAAAATTTCACACTCTTTGGGTGTGTTTTGATATGTTTTCCGAATAACGTCTCGTTAAAACGCATAATGTTAGGAACCAAAGTTCCAATGCTCAAAACGGCTTGAAAATTTTACACCAACCTAAAAATTGGTAGAATCTGATCTGGTAAAAATTCCAGAATTTTTCGTGGATAATTACTATTTTTCCTATATTTATCCCACTTTTTAGACATAAAATGATTATAAATAATCCATTAGTCTAAAAATCCTCAAATTTTTACAGAAAATTTGTGAACTATATTTCATATTTCATACCAAGTTTGGTAATTTTTAGATATTTTATACATATATTTCCATTATTTTGTTCACAACTCGAACAATTACCGACAACGTAAATTAAATGGAAATTCGAACTTTAGCGGCACTTTGTAATTTAATTAGATAGCTAAGCAATCCTAACAAACCATATTAGTCGAGAAACTAATTAGAAACCTTGTGTTCTTAGGAATTGGATAGGAGTCAAACCCGGTCGACACGCGCATTACATCCATCCGTACGCTCACGCTCAATTGTGAGTTTACACAGCCCCTCTTTTTAACGTTTTACTTAAATGTTTTGGGGTGAAAAGCATGCTATATGATTTAATTACTATATTTGGATTAAAAATATTATTCTTATGTTATACTTGATTTACGAATGCTTTGCTTATACTATGCTCGTTTTACAAATGATATCCTTGATTTACAAATGCTATGCTATGGTATATGCTATGCTTACTTTCGAATACTTGACATGGTTAAAATGTCGTATTGATTACGAATAACTTCTTTAATGTTTGAAGTTTATACGAACATGATTATATGCTTGTTTTTCTATCGTATCTAAAGTCCCCGGTATATCTACACGACCATTAACTCTATATGAGCCAAATGATGCATATGAATAGTACTATTTGGGAGCGAGACCACCTCCCAACTCACGCGGCCACGTGAGTGCATCCCATCATCCTAAATGCCAACGATAGGGCATCTCTCTTTTGGGGCAAAGGTTTATCGGTTGTAGGTTTGGTTGTGGACTCAAGCATAATAAAATCATTGTGACTATAGACAATATAGCGTGATAGCATAGAAATTCATAAGCGACTATAAACGTATGACGTTTCGACTTTTGAAACGATATCTCTTTAAAACTATAAACTTTACGACCCGAGCTTTACAATGACTTTGTCATTTGAAATGATATCTCTTTTAAACTATAAACTTTACGACCCGAGCTTGGCAATGACTTTGGCATCTGAAACGACATTTCTTTGAAACTGTAAACCTTACGACCCGAACTTTATAAAGACGTTGTCATTTGAAATAATACTTCTTTAAAACCATAAATTTAAAACTTGAGTTTTACACTATAAATCATTGTGGTTGTGGACAATGATAGACGTGGTTTCATAATAACGTTTCGCATTCTTATGAACTTCGACATAATAAACCGTTGAGATTATAAACATTTTGATATTGATTTGATGATCCATTGACTTTATAAACGTAACCTGAATCTATTAAATGCTACAATATGAGTTTTATAAACATAACTTGAACTTATTAAACACTATATCTTGAGTTTTATAAAAGTGAACTGAATATTTCTTTGAAAATATGAGCGTGGCGTTATGGACGAATTACGACTTTTAATTGAGTTCCAAAGGGAATCACTCCTAAATGAATCTCGTACTTAAATAAACCTCTTTTGCAAACAAAACATTGATTCACAAATGAATCTAACTATCAAATGGGTATCACTCTTAAATGAGCCTTGTTTTAATGAATTACTTTTATAATTATCCGCGCAATAGCGCTTGACCATCCTAAAAATTGATCTTATGAAATTATCGGATGATTTTCGTCATTGTATGAGCCTCGGTACTAAACAGATAACTTTTGTGAACTAATCACGTAGTAACGTAGAACTTCTAAACTAAACTTTGTAAACTCTTGAAAAGGGTCTTTCCTTAAGCAAAACCTGTGTACTCACCAACTATGTTTCATAGTTGACCTGTTTATTTTTACATGCTTTTCAGGAAATAGTCACAACTTGTCTATTGAAGCTAAACCTGTTATATGAGCTATGCTGCTATAGCGTTACGGAATTTTGTCTCTTTTGGATGTAATCGCATGTTTAGATTATTTACTTTTGTGCTGTAAACGCTTGTAAGACCTTATGTAATGTATTAATTGTAGACCGTTGAACGGTGATCTTTTGTAATTTTCGATTGTGAAATCATTGTACTGTTACATCTCGTGTTTCCGCTTTAGCGGGGTGTGACACTAGTGACCAAACAATGTGAGCTGTCTAACTCTTCAACCGGAAGACTTGGTACGCTTGAACAGGGTAAGGGGGAGTCTAGTTTATCTAACAGAGAGAGATACCATTGAACTGACAAGTTTAATAGTGAAAATCAAGTTAGAGAATACCTACAGAAGTCTAGTTCAGAAAATGAAGAAATGTCTGAAGGTGAATTGTAGTGATAGACCGAGAGGAGTTAAGATCTGAAAAAGATTGAAATTCCAAAAGGTGACTCGGAAGCTACAAGAGTTGTTGAGGGTGTATGACATGATTCGATTGAAGATGTTAGAAGCTAGAGATAGTTAAAGACATGAAGATTGAAGATGTCAGAGGGTGGTGAAGACTTTGTGGAAAAGGTGTTCTATACACGAAGACAACTCGAGTGACAACATCTCCGGTGAAACCAGAGCTATTGTCAAGGGGAAGTCTGTTGGTGCATCGAAACTAAGCTATTGTCAAGGGAGATTCTGTTGGTGCATGTTTTGTGACAACAGCATCTAGTTTGTAATAGTTAGGTTTAGAAGTCATTTTGTTAATCATTATAATCTTTAACTTTAGTTTTACATGTGTATTTTGTAGGTTCGTACGAACTTCTAAGTTCGTACGAACTTAAAGTAGGTACGAACTTAGTAAGTTCGTATGAACTTAGAAGTACGCACGAACTTAGAAGTACGTACGAACTTAGTAAGTTCGTACGAACTTAGAAGCAGCTAAGTTCGTACGAACTTAGAAGCAGCTAAGTTCGTACGAACTTAGAAGCAGCTAAGTTCGTACGAACTTGGCTGCCTATATATACACAGTCCGAAAATCAGTTTTCAGGGGTTGAGAAACTGAGTTTTTGAGTGTAGGTTCGTATACTCTTTGTATGTTCGAATGTAACCTTGTTTAAGTTCGAATAAAAGTGATATTTACATTTGTATACTCATTTGTTATCGTTTATGTTTATGTGAGGATTCCGCACTCGTATAAACGTGTTTACCCCGTAGATCCGAGCCCTAAGGGGACTTACAAGTATGACATCACTAATGTTTACCACCGATGTCGAAATTTGTAAAACTGACAACCAACATTAACAAATATTATTGTCACTTGTATGCATATTATCGCCGAATATTATTGTCGACTAACGTTGTTTTATTCTCAGTAATTATCGCTACAAAGTGAGGGAATTTAATTAATTATGATGGTCAGCCGGAAGTTGCAGGTTTCCCACGAGGGGTATGTTCATGTGACAACCCTAAAAATATGGTTAATTCCATACAACATTATTGCGTGCATTTAGGCTAATTCCCTACTTAATTAAAGTGAATTCGTTTTCATTAAATAAAGTCTAGCACAAATCCCGTGTTTGCATATGAAATGCACTATATTTTAATGTAAGATGCATTGGTGATTATTTGAAGAATTATACGAATAGTCGGTAGAGACCGACTTTAACGAACGTTGTTGATCAATTTTTAAAAATAACGTAAATCTATTCAGTTATAAATAGTAGTTATTATTATTATGATAATTATGCTAATGAAAAAGCATAACAACATTTGAACCTCAATAAATGTTCATATGAACCAAAAGTCGTGCAACGACAAATTAAGGTATGAAATTAATCGAACAAGGTATCGATAAATGCGTGAATATTATTATAATCAATTAATAGAAATTAATTACTATTATTATGCTAGGTTATGGCATAACATTTCGAATAATCGAATCAACGAATATACAAATTTAATTAACGCAAAAACGTAGAGATTTCGCGAATAACAATAAACGAATTGTCGGAAACATGCGTATAATACCGAAACGACTTATAATTATTTAAGTCACTAAGAACCACCCTTGATTACCCCTAATAAACCCTAATGCGTTTAGGGCGCTAAGAGGCTTAATCGGGCTCATTTACTTAAATTCAATTTGCTAGCACGCTCGGACTCAGGTGAGTTCACAGCCCCTATTTTACTGTTTTTTATTGTTTTCTAAATTTGGGGTGAAAAACATATGTATCGTTTACATACAAACTGCTTTCATGCGATGATTGAAAACTTGACAACGAATCCTTGTGCGAACCTATGTTAAACTAGTTGTAGTGCATAGAAGTCCTCATAACTACAAACTGTAACCATTAGCTAGATGACGATAGCCACCGAATATGCGAATAGTACTATTGGGATGACATCCCTCCCACTTTTGTTAGTCATGCTAACTGCCGACTATAAGTCGAGACGAGGAGCGTATATTTTAATGGTCCCAGGCAAAAACAATAAAAGTCGTGGTTTGGTTATAGGCCTAGGTGTCGTCACTTTAACTCGAATGGTTTAGCTAACCTTCGGGGGATCACAGTCAGTGTTTATTGTTTCAAACTTGAGAAAAATCGTACAACAGGCCTTCGAGCCGCTATTTGATCAACTGATGATTTATGAAATGATTTATTTAATGATGGTTTATGATAGAGTCATTAAACATGTGAATTCACTCGACATTATGTTGACGTTTTAAATATGTTTTCAGGGAATTAGCTATGCCGTAAGATCACATGCGTATTGGGACCGTACCTGCCACGATGATTAGGATCCCATATTTTGAACAAATGGGATTTAATTATAATACTAACTTAATATAGTTTTATTTAAGAAATCCCGGAACTTATCTATTGTTAAAACAATGTATTTGATAACATTGCTATTTGACGACTTGATGAGCCGTAACGTTTGTAAAACTATTATTGGCATCTTAATATTATAGATGTTTTGCGATAATCATACGCTCTCGATGTATTGTTGATTGATCGAGTCACGCCCCGAGCTTCCGCCATGATTATTATTCTCTTAATTTTGGGGGTGTGACAGTTCACAACAAACAACTGTTGTTTGAATATATTGTATGTACCCAACTATTGTTCGAAGTCTATTGTATGCACCGCTGATAGTGTTACCCCATGTGTATGCTTACGTGGCATGAAACCGGTGACATGAATTTGCTAACCGGTACCTCACATCAAATGCACCTTTTCTCGGGTTGGGTACACACAATAGAGCAAATCTTAGTAGGGTACAAACAATAGATTTCGCGCTATAGTTGCTACATTCTCCTACATTAAGCCCTTATTGTTATTATTATTATTATTATTATTACTATTATTATTATTGTTATAATAATAATTATTATTATTATAAATCTAAATGGGTAAACATATGATGTTTTCACTATTCACATTACCCGGCAAAGACAAGTCTTCGACTCATATCTAATCGGTCCAACCTTAGTATCCCGTGAGCGTTTTTTACCTTTTCCATGGCCATCTTCAAGATGCTTATCCTTAGATGTTCAAACTTAAGGTCTCTTATGTGGACATCAAGATGCCTTAAAACCTCATCAAACTAGACTTTCAAAGGAATAAAAATCAATGTGTTTAGAAGAAGTCATTCAAAAAGATAAACCTCAGGTTTATCTTCTTATATTAGGGGATCTCATATATTATAGAGTTTACTTGTGAATGAATGGACTTGCATAGAATTGTTAAGCATCGAGTTTTGAAAAGATACAAGTCTATGTTCTTTACTCTAATAATCGAAATTGGCCCAACCTCTAAACTGTGAGTAAAGCTTAAACTCTAAACTTTGTTATAAATAATGTGTTCTATATGTTGTGTATTTAACTAATTACAACGTTATTTCAAAACACGAGGTACTATGATTTTTATACATTGGATAAACTTATAACATATTAAGAGTATAGATAGATAGATAAGTGATATATGAAATTCCCCCTAAGAAGATACTTAAAAATTCACAACCAAATGGTCGGCTTCCTGTAAAACAATCATATTTGTATCTCTCGTTAACATTTAACAATCAAATACAATCTTTATGATAATTTTATACTTAAGTAATATTATAATTCAATAAATAAGTCTTAACATGTACCTTACAAGTCCGACAATCTCAATAATTATTTAGTATATTTTATATATTATACATGACTCATAACTCAGAAATCGATCAAACCTTGACTACAGTGTTTAAATGGGTCAGTATTGATGAATGAAGAAAATCAATAAATAAGTTAAAGGTGGACTATTATTTTAATCCTTAAAGGTATGTTCGTAGAAACCAGCTGGTTTGTAGAGCAGAAAGCTTATAGTTCAAACTTACATAGTTGTAGTGTTATTTCTTTGGCATGAAAACCAAATCAAAGTCCATAGTAGTCTAGATCACTTTGCCAACTTTCTCCTCAAACGTGTATCGTGAAGAAAGAAAATATGGGCGAGCGATGTGCGAATACATACAAACTACTCAGCTCGATATATCTATCTATATATGTATATATGTAACTTACTTGATATTTTAACAAGGGTGTTCCTTTAGGGAAAGGGTTAATTGTTTCGTTATGTATCTAACTTAACTATTTTTACCACTGTATACAACCACCTTTAAAACTTACTATTGTATATATCGAACTTTACTATTTCGTATATTGTATGTAATGGGTGACCGGATGACTGGAAACCACCGGTTTCGATACATAAGATAGACACTTTTACAAAGTTCCATACATACAATAGACATTTTCTCCGGAAGAAAAAACCGAGTACTTGCTCATCTGGTCACCCGTTAAATACAATATACGAAATTGTAAAGTTCCATACATACAATAGTACTATTAGAAAGTGGTTACATACAACAATAAAAAATGTAAAATTCGATACATAACGAAACACTTAACCTTTAGGGAAAATTGATTTTTCTTTATACCCCAATCAACACGCTATGATGAGCGGGGTTTAATTATTATCGGTCTATGTTTCATGTATCATCTTTAGTCTTTTAACTACTATCCAACGGTGACATGGTGTTTTAAAGCTTACTTGATAGGATACAAAATCCAATATTAATTTATTAAAAGTTTGTTGGAAGTTATTTCCTAATAAAACATTAGATGATAGTAGATCGTAAAAGTAAAAAGTAGGGCATTTAATCATATATGACCCTAAGAGTAATACTGGTGCTTTAATGTCTTTATCCATTTTAATAATAGTGTTGGATATTCGTCTTCCTATATGGGGTTCTAAGTGTTGGTGGTATTCTTTAGGGAAACAATATGATCTACTTATGCATACTCCGGCACGATTATCTATGTACGAAGCAAAATATTAAGCCCTATAGTTTTTATAAGTAATTACTATAGGTACATAATACTAAAATGACTCGTCATTGGTATCAGAACCACACAAAGTTTTCTCAAGTGAGACATGGAAAGGATTATAAATGTGCAGAGAATTATAGCGATGTCGATTAACTTTATATATAACGAACTTATATTTTTTGAATATAATAGATTAATAAATGATACTATTAACTCTGGTATAGAAACGAAAGGTTAAATTTCTGTTGAAGACTTTTCTTATGATAGACTTGAATGGACAAGCTCAGACAACATAGTAAATGATTTTGATTGGGAATATAATTCTTATTAATGGACAAACCAAGTTTTAGTCTCTTAAAAGAAAGTGATAATTTATTAAAAATAGACAAAGATTTAATAGAGATAAAAAGCTATTATTTATAATGGAGAAAAAATAATAGTTAAATTAGATAAATTAACTTAAAATAGTTAATCAAACAAAAGAAAAGAACAAAAATACTAAACAAATAAATAAATATATTACTTAATAATTAACTTCAACTATTACTTAATATGAAAATACCTAAAGGATATAAGGAAAAATAGATATGTCTTCTGACTCAAAAATAGACTGCTACCTTCGGAAGTAAATAACTTAATAACTCAAATAGGAGATATGAATATTGACGATAAAATAGTAAACTTAAAACCTGAGATTAAACAAGAAAATTGGAATACTAACGTAAATGTTACACCAAGTAGTAGCAAACAAATTCCCATAATGAATGAATTTAGTAGGTTTAGTAAAGGCTATGCAGTAGTTCAATCAACGATAAGGAAAAAGGAAAATTATGTTCCATATGAACTCATGAAAAATAAGCCAATTAAGCCTTTTGGAATATACTTGGATCTAGACTGTATTAGTAATACAGAGGAAGCAATAGATAAATGGTAGACGGCTTTTAGAATATCATTCTCGGTAACTAAAATGGATATAGACTCTATTAAAGGAGTTTTAGAAAGAACTTTAATAAATAGTGCTTTAAGATTTTGGCAGAACATGCCCATGGATATATAAAAAAAACTATTTTTAAAACATATAATACCATAGAGAATATCATCACTAGAGTTGTAGAAGTATTTAGACTAGAGTTTTGCGGAGAAGGGAATATTCTAAAAGATCCCTCTACTATTAAAAAAATATTATATTGCCTTTTTGAGGTTACAATTATGTGATATTTGTGAAATAGATAAATATATTTGTATTTTTCAAGATTATTACTATCATTTATATAATCAAGTAAATGATACAGATAGTTACTTGCATCTATTTTTTACTAAAATACCTTACCCATGGGGACAAAAATTGATAGTTACATATAACACAGGAATGACCCTGATACTTTTGGAAAAGAATAATATTTGTAAGAGATAAATTACATGAATTGTGTGTTAACGCAATATTAGCCAAAACCACTAGAGAATTAAAGAAAATAATATCTTTATGTTGTGATAATAATAAGATGCGTATAATGATAGGATCTGATAGTTCATACTATTATGGAAAGATAAAAAGGAAATACAAAAAGATAAGTCAATATAAAAAGAGATACTTTAGAAAGAGAAAAAATAGATATTATAAGAAAAGAAAGGCTTTATTCAAACTTATAAACCAACTTACAAAAGGACACAAAAACCTAAAAATGGCCAATGTTATTTTTGCAAAGAAATAGGTCATTATGTTAATAAATGCCCAAAAAAGTTTGATAAAAATATTAAGATATTTGAAATAGATGAAGATATTGAAATAATGATTGATGAAGGAGACTTCATCCAAATACATGACTTTCAAAACGTATATTCTGACGAAAGCATATTTATATTAACAGACACAGAATATACATCATTTGAAGATGAGTAACTTAGAAATAGTGTCAACAAGTTCTTCTATATAGATAGTTCAATAATAGATGATCAAAATGAAAAAAAAATGGGGAATATAAATTAGAAATTTTAATAGACAAGAAAAAGTTAAAACACATACAACATGGACACTTTTCTTTAACTAATTATTCCAGATTTAAAATAAACACTTTACAAAAATTAGGAATAAGATTTGGAAATCATCATATATTTTATGGATTAAATATCCAAGAAAGAGCATTAGATATAAATATAACTTCTAACAAAGTCATGATGCCTTTGTTATGCAGAAAAGATATACCATGTTAAACATATTCAAGCAATCTTATGATGATAGTTGAGAGAGAATATGGTGGAATGATTTTTCTATTAAGCACCAAATGATTTTTCAAAGTTAAGTCTCTTACAAATGAGAGTTTAGTTCCCTATTTATACTAATCACCTCTAGCTCACGTTAGTAATTATATATTCATCCCTGTGAAACTTAAAAACATCCATTTCCCGACTCACAGTTTTTCAGGTTATCAACCTTTTCGATTTCTGAGTTTGATTTGTTTTGACACTCAGTTAGACTTTTAGAGTGTACCTCAGATTGTGTCTCAATTTGAGTTTCAAGAAGCTTGACTTGATGCAAAGCATTTGACTTTTCAGCTCACAGCTTAATGACTTGAGCATGTTCTTCCCTATATTTCACTTCCCAATCTTCCATGACAGCTTTCTCAGCTTCCTTTTTCAATGCACCGAGCATCTTTTTCTCATAATACTCTGACGTTCTTTGAGCACTTGTATTGTTTTCTTCATCGTGTTCATTCTCAATTCCATCTCTCGTCATCATAAAAATTCGTTGCTTGAATGGATCTTTTAAAGATTAAAGATTTTGAAGTTTTTAAAAAAATCCTTTTCTTTAAAGTTCAAATTTTATCCGTAAGAATTTTCCCTCGAAAATTTGTCGAATTTTGCTCGAGTAAAATAGAAATTTTCTCCAATCAAAAATTACTTAATGGTAAGCTTAAATCCAAATTTCGGTAATCGAAAAATTTTCCCTCCAAAAGACTTGCCCTTTATGCGATAGTTAAAAATTGTCGCACTTTCCCTTTATGCGATAGTTAAAAATTGTCGCAACAAAGTGTCGCAAAAACACTACATGCGACAATTCAAGAATTGTCGCAAAAATTGAATTTTAAACTTTATGTGACAGTTATCAACTGTCGCAGAGAATTGTCCCAGAAAGGAAGTTGTCACACTGTGACGTCGCAGAGTCGTCTGTCTCGACAACTTTTCTTCATATTCTTCGAACAGTGATGAACACAAATCCAGATTCTGATCAAATGATGAAATTGATGACTGAACTTAATTCCTATTCGATCCTAAGCTCTTATGAAACAAATTGATCGGTTGAATTTGATTTAATCGAACTCAAATTCTTCAAATCACAAAATAACCGCCATTTTTAAGTTTGAATCAAACTTGAGAATTTGAATGAATTGACCGTGAATTCTTGATTCTATCTGTTGTATATCACTTGATGAAGCTTCGTTGAACCTTTTTGATCAAAAACAAATGATTTCACATAATTTGATCTATGAACCGAAAGTTTGACTTAGATTACCCATTTTGATGATTTCTTCAAATTTGATCGATTCTAAACTGTAATTTATAAAATTGATGCTTGATTCTTGTTCCTTGATCAATAAGCTTCGATTCTATCGGATTACTTTCACCAAAACATAATCAAATCTATCAAATTAATCTTGAAATCACGAATTTGACTTTTCTGTTGACTTTTTCTTTATGAATTCTTGATTAAAATCTTCAAATCTTCAATCGCACAAGCTCTGATACCAATTGTTAAACATATTCAAGCAATCTTATGATGATAATTGAGAGAGAATATGGTGGAATGATTTTTCTATTAAGCACCAAATGATTTTTCAAAGTTAAGTCTCTTAAAGTCTCTTACAAATGAGAGTTTAGTTCCCTATTTATACTAATCACCTCTATCTCACTTAACAATAATTGTTCCTGCGACAGGTATTGCGACAGTCCTGATTGTCGCATTATATGTTACTGCGACAATCATTAATTGTCGCATGATAATTGTCGCAGACTCCTATTTATACAAATGCAAATCCTATTTTATATCTGACATACAAGACAAGTTACAAAAAATAAATGCTGACATTAGATATACTTTACGATGTATACAAATAGGAGCTATAAAAATAATAATAAAATCAACCTTTAAAGAAGGAATACATACTCCCATGGAATTGGCTATAAGGCATGTTTGGCATGGAGTTTTTTGGAGCTTTAGCTTTTTAGTTTTTGAACGAAAAGCTCCTATGAAAATAAAAGTCTTGTTTGTCATGTACAAGTTGTAGCTTTAGAATCCAACGAAAAGCTCAAATTCTTCGCGAAAAGCTCCAAACCTAAAGTTACAGCTACAACCTACAGCTAGAGCTACAAACTAAAAATACTTCACCAAACATACCCATAATGCATAATAGAATGCAAAATAAAGAAGAAGCATGTATAGGAATTCTTAGGGGAAATTTGCAATATGATAAATTAAATGGTAAATGCAACAGATACGTAACGTACTTTCACTCATTGTTCTATGTATGCAAGCTACCCTTTTTAATGTCTAAGTATGCAACAAACCGGAAGAAACCGTATCGATATCTATGCAAAGTTGATTTTTACCGGATAAGTTTTGAAAATGCTGACTAGGATGCCACGTATGATGCCACATGGAATTTTTTGACCACGTCGTCTGCCACGTCTGTTGCATACATAGAACAAATTATGGGAATACGTTGTATTTCGCGAATAATGTGTAGAAGTTCAATATCACCTCAAAATCACATATCCAATCATGTTTCCACATAATGTATTGAGATTATATACATTTTAACATCATGTAGCCGTAAAAATTTTGTTGACGCTCAAATTTTTGTAATTATTTAGTCACTTATTGTTGGAATCAAACTATCCGGCGGGATTATGCGGAGAAATAAAAGACGGGGGAGGGGATTGCGTTTGAGAAAGATGATATGGATATTTTGATATATTATATTTTAATTAATTCAATAATTGAATAAATACGTAGAAAAAAAAGTTATTAATCATTTCTTTATTTTATCTATTTCAACAAAAATATCATGTTTTTTTTTCATTTGTAAAAATAGTTAAATAAAAAAGGGTAGGTTGCATACATGAAACAAATTTTTGTAGTACGTTGCTGATCCGGATAGTTTATTCAATTAATATTAACCACGTCACATTTAAAAAAAAAAAACAAAAATGCTTACGAAATCAAGTTTACGGGGACAACCGGTAACTTGTTACCGTATTGCGTATCTAGCCAAGGTTTCTTCTTGTTTGTTGCATACTTAAGACAATAAAAAGATTAGTTTTCATACATAGAACAATGAGTGACAGTACGTTGCGTATCTGTTGTATTTACCCTAAATTAAAATCTAATATTTAGCCAAGGATTTCTTATCATATAAAAAATAAAGATTTTGATAAAACCCTAAGCCTATTACAAGATTTTAAAAAGGAATCATTTCTTTAAAAAAGATAATAAACTTTATTTTATAACATATGCTAGTTCTTATGCTATATCAAATACACATTATTCTTATTGTTTTAGTATAAAAAATACCATAGATTTTCCTAACTTACTTATTGAGGTATGCCAAGTACAAATACCGACATTACCAAAGATAGAAGAAATAGAATCATGACCCTTAAATCTAGACTTACAAGATAAACCATTAATTGGCCAAATGATACCTAGATTATATTTTTCAAACACAGGTATTTTTAACCACTCTTTAAAAAGATTAACTAGCTAATAGATTTGAATCAATGATAAAAGTTAAAGAAGATAATTTGAGGAATTATCAAGTCCAATGAGAATATTATTATGGGATCAAAGTCTCATCTATAAACATTCTTATAGATACAGGAGCAAATGCAAATTATATAAGTCACAAGTTATGCTCACATCTAAAAAAATTTAGATTAGATGAGCCCCATCAATATACTAATTTTATCGGAGAATTACACGAAATAAATGAAGCAATAGAAACAATATTAAAATTCGGACATGAATTAACTCCTATAAGATTATTAATAGAAATTGAAGGTGAAAACGATACATTAGATATTATGTTAGGATTAACTCTCCTAGAAAATTTTAAACCCTATCATATAACATCTTATGGATTAAAAATAACCTTCAATGGTATGATATACTGTTAAACATATTCAAGCAATCTTATGATGATTTGTATGATAGTTAAGAGAGTTTCCTTTAAATGTGTTTTTCTATTAAGTGTAATTATGAATAATGAACTTGGAAACTTACAAATGCTTAGGCTTAACTACCTATTTATACTCTAAATGCTAATCATGTGATAAAAGCACTAAACAAGGTTTACAATCTATATTTAACATATACATACCAAAATGATGAGGTACTTATGTGCCTATAGGAATTACTTATAAAAACTAGAGGGCTGAATATTTTGCTGCATACAAAGATACTAGTGTCGGAGCATGCATATCTTCAAATTGTTTCCCTAAAGAATACCACCAACAGTTAGATACTTATATAGGAAGAGAGATATCCAACACAATATTATTAAAATGGATAAAGGCATTAGAGCACCAGTATACTCTTAAGAATCTACCCAAACTACAACTACCAAAAGAAGATGATAATTTAATTCTTGAAATCGATGCTTATGAAAACCATTGGAGTGGAGTCCTTAAAAGGATTGATTATTGTCCTGACCAAATTAAGATAGGAGAGAGTATATGAAGATATTGCTTTGGAACCTTTACAGACACCCAAACTCGATACCATATTAATGAAAAAGAATTATTAGCTGTTGTAAAAAGTTGCCTAAAATTCTATTACTTTTTATTACTAAGAAATTCTTTATTAAGAACCGATAATACGCAAGTAAAAGCTTTTATTAGAAACAATTTCCATCTAAACATGAGTTTAAAAGATTAACCAGATGGCAGACTCTTTTATCTGAATATAATTTTGATATTGAAATTATTAAATCTAACAAAAATGTTTTAGCATATTTTTTAACCGGAGATGGTAAAGATATCCCAGGAGATTAACAGATTACTTCTTCTGATACACAACAACCGATAGAAACAATCAACGACATTGTTTCCGATATTATTGATATTGTCGAACTCCCAGGAAAGTTAAAGATATGCTTATAACAAGTTGCATGTTAATAAGGACTAGAGTAGGAAAATATAAAAACAGATAGTGGTATAATAAAAGCTTTGATAAAAGAAGAAATAAAAAAAATGGATATTAGTTCTTCTTCAAGAATAGATATCTTTTCTTCTTCGTAAGAAGAAACAATGATAGATCAACTCCTAGATAAAGAGAATTCTAAAAAAGCTGTTGAACCTTTTTCTTTCATACCACATTCCGAAACGACAATGTTTAAAGACAAAAATTGATTATCGAAAAAACCTATGCTAATAAATTTTATTGAAGGATAAAGTTTTATGATGAAAGAATTATATAATCTTTGTTAAACCGATTCTAGATATATAGATTTTTCTGGAGTTTACCCAGACTAACTATCTACAAGGTTCATCGCCTCAAGAGATCATGTATCGGTATGATTTTGGATCCATAAATTCGATATATCTTAGTTCTCCAAATTTTCCAAAAATTTCCCAACTCCCATATAGGAGAATGATTTAAAGATTGATTTTAAAAAATCCAACTATCACACCTAAAGACACTTTAGTTTTGAAATTCCTCTCAGCAAGACCAGATTTTCATGAAGAACGAACATATCCTACTTACCATTTTATAGAATTGGGAAAATCTTAATGTTTTACTATTTCTTTCCCGACAAATAAAAAAGAATTTCAAAGATATTGTCAAAGTGACATTCATTTTAGAAGAGCCATTGGCATCACAACAGCTCTCCAAGGAATGGAGGCAAGTTTTAAAAGAGCATTCCGCACTTACAGCGGAAAGAAAAGTTTTTCTTCAATAATGAAATCTCCTGCAAAAATCACATTTACTGCAGCTTCAAATTTTATGAAAGGTAAAACAAATTTGATGAATAAATGGAAATTAAGATATGGCCCGAGGGCCTAGGCAAGAATTTGTCAATTCAAACAACATGAAAGGGGAACATGTCCATCATGCTCTCCACAAAAAGAAAAATAAGAAGATACAGGTGTCCTAATAAAAGGGATGACACGTGATTTGTTCAAACAGATTTTAAGTGTACTTAAAAGATAAGTTTAATACTAAAGACAAGAATGGATGTCTCCTCAGGTGAAGCCCATATGCCATGCAAACTTGAAGTCAACACTTGCATGGGAGAGGTCCAATAAGAAAAAAGAGAGGCTCGTGGAAGCAAAGCCAGGGAGGAGAATGTTTTGAAACTTGTAATGTAAAATATTAAATATTTGTTTTAGATGAAGGATATAAATAAGTGAGTTGTCCGTAAAAAGGGGGATCATCGATCCTTATGCTTTCTTTTTCATGCACTTGATAAATAAAAGTCATGCATCAATAAAACCTTCACCCTTCCATATAATTTCCAAAAGCATTTATCCTAGTTAATTTTATTTCTTCCTTGCACAAATAAAATTTCCAACTATATCCATATTAGTCGTCGGTACGCCTAGAAAACGAAACTAAACTGTATTAAGTGTAAGTGTTATTAAAGGAGCTACAGTATTAAGTGTAAGTGTTATTAAAGGAGCTACAGGGAAGTTACCTATTATTCTAATAGGTTGGGGTTGGGATGTTAAAAGGCTCGTAGTAGAACCCAACTACACTTCTAGTAAAGAACAAAAAAAAAAAAAGACTGGTATGGAAGCATGTTGAACTATTTATTTATGTAATCTTGAAATAATTTTAACTTATATGATTGTTCATGGTAATTACAAGGAATATTTTAAATCAAAAATTTTAGTCTTTATAAATTAACTCAACGTTTAGATGCCCTCATGTAGTCATGTTTATAATTTTCATTTTCTTTACTAGTGTCCTAGATTTCATATTAATTACTTAGATAATCGATTTAGTTGTTTTGAACCGACAAAATATATTAGACACACCTATATTTGGTGCGTAATATAATATATATATATATATGACAATCAAAAGGATTTTTAAACTTAAAATGCAGATACTTCAATCATGTGGTCATTGTAATATTTTAGAGCCAATCTGCTGATACCGACTGCAAGATAGTGTCATTTGTTGTATAAACGATACGGTTTAGTCTTGTACAGCCACCTTGCCAACGTTCAGTGGTGGTTTTTGTACCAAAAATGGTGACAAACTTGAACCTACTTGTCCATTTCCTATTGAATTGTTATACGCAGGTGAGAAACCATATTTATGCACATGCTATGCCTAATGCATCCAACTGTCACAATTGGAACACTTTTTCTCTTGATCCAACACAACAGAATGAAAAATAAAATGAGAGGGAAAAAATCAGAATTGGAGAGTTGATAAGAATATTTTTACAAGCTCAATTTGGTCCGCCATAAGTCCGCTACAACTTTCTTTGGTTGTGGATTATCTGGTCCCTTGTCTCGCTGCCCAGATGTGATATACAACCATCCATTCCAGTATGCTGCTTGTGTAGTTTTCACACGGTAAGGAAGCTTTCCTATTACGTGCCATTTCTGTATGCATTTATATCTTATTGAGACAATTATCTTATGTTTTCTTTAGAATAAAATAAAATACGAGTTAATAACTATACCTTTGAGTCGAGATCAAATTGGAACAACTCTCCAATCAAAATCATTCGTTTTGTCACGGGATTTTTCTCTGTTGTGCCACCAGCAATCACAATGGAATTGTTAAGAATTACCCATGAAGCTTCTATATGTGAATCAGGTTTTGGCATTGGAGGCAATGTATGCCACTTCATCTTATCATCCAGCATGTAAACATCCCCATAAATTACCTGACGATTAGAAAAACACTTCAGTTTGTGCTCAGTTGCTATATAAAATCATGCCTAAAAATTTTTCAACTCTATGAAGGTCGGTTACACTAATTTGAACTTCAAACATCACGAGTTCTTTAAAGTTTATAATTTGAGAAATACTAGGGTTCAAATGAAAAGGCTAAATATCGTGAGAAGTGAGGACATGAAAATGACTTTAAAAACACTTTTTAAATATTCAAAACACGTTATTTTTCAAATATTTCTTCGGAGCTCCTTATTCAAATATCATTAACAAGCTATTTTGAAATAAATAAAAATTTGACTTTTTTTACAAATTATTTTTCATTAAAATGAAAATCATCACATTTTAAAACTTGATAATCACGTGAATCATATGTGATTATCAAGTCCTACTTTGTGATTATCACGAACACATGATAATCACAATATATTAGTGAATAATCATATGTGATTATCATGCTATATTTCGGATTATCTTGGATATCACAACAATAAAATCTGTAAAAAAAATTCGAAAAAGTGAACTTTTTTGTTTATATTTCAACCATGGCTTCCTATAGTTATTTTAATAAGAATAATCAAAAAGTTCCGAAGAAAACTGTGTTTTGGATACTTAAAATTTATTTTTGAAGTCATTCTCACGATATTAAGCATTCTCATTTAAACCCTCCCCTACTATAATTAGAATGAAATGCCCATCTTAACCCTGCAGCAAATTAGTATTAATTATGATCAAGCAAAATAATGGGTTTGACCATCAAATGTCAAAATGCATTTCTTTTGAAATGGCATGTCTGAATAAACTAGCTTCTTCATCATTCAAGATTATCAAAGGAGGACTATACACAAACCTACCTCGTGTCTGCGCGAACACTTGAAGATAGGGGACCCTGGTTTGGGCATAAAGTCACCCTCTTGACCACCAATAACATAGAGCCGATCACCAACGGCAACACAAGCTCTGTCAATAGTCAACACACAACATCAACTGGTTTATACACCCCATATAGTTTCAATTTTACTTCCCTATATGCAACTGACATATGTGAACTTATGGTTTAACCATAGACGTTGCAAATTGGATGCTTCAACTCCTTAAGTGGAGTTGCTTTCCCCAAAAATAATACAACAAAAAAAAAACAAGAGGTGGGAGGGTCAGGCGGGTTGCTTAATTGGTCAAAACAGGTTGACTCAGACTGAATGTGCTTAAGTATTACACATAATTAATTAATATTTTAAATGTAATCAAGAAACCTATACTGTTTACTAATAACCTAATCTTTCATATAAATGAATTAAGAGGTTTTACACATTTTACAGAATTTTGGGTGACTATTGACCTGTTTGACCTCCTCAACCCATCCAAGCAGTTTACTCTTTAACCAATATTTCAAATTTGACCCAGTAGAGACAAATAAGAATCCAACGACCCATTTGCCTGTAAAGGGGTCAAAATTGTCACATCAAATTGAAGAAGGTTTACCTGTGTGGACCTCCACGAGGAATTGGCACTTCTTTTCTCCATGTTTTCTCTAACGCTTTGCCATTCTTCACAGCAATACTCCAATGATCATTACTGGGCGTATGACGGTTCTCCTTGCCACCCCCCATAACATGAAGTCTACCCCTCCAAATTTGAGTTGCCGGAGCATACCTAGAGATCAAAATTGTTCAATATTAATCAATTTGGTCAACTTTCGAGTCCATGCAAATGACATCAGAACGTATATAATAACAGTACTCAGGAAGCATGATATAATTAAGTATACCGAGGTTCTGGTAATGGAGGAAACGAGACCCAAATTCTTGTTCTAGTGTCGAGCACAAATGTTACTGCCACGGGAGGAGTTCGACACTGAGGACCATGTTGCCCAGAAACAACATATATGTATCTTCCATCCGTTGCCATTCCTAAATGAGAATTAGCCATTTGTTTTGGTGTAGAGAAGCTTTCTCCCCATTTCTTGCTTGTGAAATTGTAAACATCAACATGGGAGTGCACCTATAACAAATTTTAACAGTTATTAACGAAATACAAATATGGAGGTGTTTGAATGTGCGTGTTGAAGGTGATGATTGCAATTTGAATAGCCAAAACCAGATCTTTAGATAATAAGTTGATTGATGCTAGGGCTAGGCAGGTAACTTCACATTTACTCTCTAATCAGTTTCTCATGGCCGTAGCAAAATTTTTACTGGATTCTTCAACCTGATCACTTTGACCGAAACACTAGAAACTGATTATTGCGACTTTGTGTTAATCATACATCTAAAGAACCCCAAGTAGCAAATGACTTGATTGATATATCGAATTATTTAGAGACTTCAAAAGATTAGACAAAACAACATTAACAATCTAATTACTGCCAAACGGTTGAGGTTTTCTCTGTTCAAATTACCCCGGGAGGGCAAGTAGTCTTTTTCTGACTAAGATGTACACAGCCTAACTAGGGTATCTCCATGAACGTTTCATACCCTTTCCCTGGCCACCCCCAAGATGTTTACCAAATGAGGTTCAAACCTGAGACCTCTTGTGAGATGATAAGAACGCCTTACTACTAAGCCACCTTGGTGATGGTTTCTTATTGTCACGGGGAAATTTAAAACACATCTAATTACCCTGCCACTTAAGTTTATTACTGTTATTCTGATTTAGTTTCTTCAAAGTAGGGTTAAAATATAACATATTAATTAATTGGAAAAAACACATCAAATGACACATGTATTCTATATTTCTATTGTTGTTGTGGCACTGAAATTGCCAGCTATTATCACAGAGTGCTTTTGATTATCTTAGAACAATTCAGTCAAAATGAATTAGTTCCATAACCAAAAGTAGATAACAATGAACCAGATTAAATCATTATGATTTAACCAATGTAAATATGTAATTTACTTTCATTAAGTATGTTCAATTATCGTTAATGTAGCAATGAAACTGCATCTTTAATCACCAAGACAAAACCATTAGAAACTAAATCACAGTGACCATATTGACAAAATGAGCATAAAACACATTGATCACAATAGGGTTATTGCATAAAAAATTATGTAATTGAAGCAGTTCTCTATGAAGCAACTAATGACAAAGAAACATATGTGATTCAAGTAAGTTCTTACATAGTCAAGGGTTCTATATCCAGAGAACACATAAAAGAGTTCATTGATCTGTATCGAAGCACCATCAAGACGAGGCACAGGAGCTGGCGCCAATTCTTCCCAATCAAGTTCTGGCGCAGGTAAATCAGCAAAAGTTCCTGATAGTAACCTCTCAGGAATTTTATCCTTATTATTTTTAAAATCTGAAATCTAAAAAACATCGCTAACTAAGTCAAAATAATAACAATGATAAGTATAAGACAAAAAAAATCGTACTTTATTACACTGAGACCATGAGCGCCCATCTTGCTGCTAATAAAGTAACAACACAAACACATAAATGTTTATGCCAACTTAATATAATACAAAGTTTGACTTTATGGGTCAATTTCAATTCCTCTAAATGTCAAAATTTTACCTATGTAGGCAGTATCGAGGGAAAATCATAACTAATTTAAATTTCCAGCAAGTAGTTAAAATCAAACACAAGCATTCGGTGGTTCTTTTTGTAAAATAATCAACCAATTGCGAATTTGAATTTACCAGCATTGACCTAAGAAGTCATTATCAGTATATAAAATGAAAGGTCATAATCTAAAAGGAGGAAAACGTATACAGGAATCAAATGTTCAAATTAAAAGCATCAATAAGATGACTTTGAAAAGTGGGTAATTAATTAACCTTATCACTCTGGTTGAAAAAATTAGGTAGGGTTACAAGATCATTTTTTTCTCGGATAAAATTGTAATGAATTGACGTATAAACAGTGGAAGAAGAAGATGATGAAACCCATAGATAATTGAAGATCAAAGCACCACCAACAAGAAGAAGAGTAATGAACAATAACAAGATTGTTGATTTTGTGGAAATTTGTTTAGTGCTGTGATTTCTTGATGCCATTTTTGTTCTGGAAATATTCTTGGAAACCAGATAAAACCCATATTATATGTGCAAAAGCAAACATAACAAGGGTGGGATTGCGGTCGATTATTGTAGAATAGCGGCCGCCAATGGTTTCCGATTACCGGTGGAGACAAACCGTTTGATGTTTATTTTTACGACTCCTTTTAAAAAGGGAGAATATCATATCATGCATCTCAATTTAAACTTCAAAATTACACCTCTATATTATTCTCTCTCTCTCTCTCAAATCATATTTATAATCCATATCCATATTTCCTATTTTCCACGTTTTAAATTAATTATTTGTTATTTATTAAGTTATAAACCTGCGATAATACAAAACGAATTTAATTTTTATAAATGAATAAAATATTGTAATCGATTTGTAGCCGATCTTTTTATATAGTTATATACCATCGATAAGACGCGACTTTTATAAATGAATAATATATTGTGGCCATTTTTTTATAGTTTATAGATCCACAATAATACGGGACGAATTTAATTTTTATAAAGCAATAGGTTGAATTTTTTATATAGTTTATAGACTCACGATAACGCGAGACGAATTTATTTTTATTTGGTCAATTTTTATATGTAATTTATAGACCCGTTATAACGCGGGACGAATTCAATTTTAATAAAATGAGGTCGATTTTTTATATAATTTATAGACCCGCTATAACGTAGGATAGATTTAATTTTAATAACATGAATAAAATATTGTAGCCGATCTTTTATATAGTTTATCACTCTTTAATTTTTATAAATGAATAAAATATTTAGCTTATTTTTTAATTTAAATAAATACATCAAATATTTGAGGGGTTAACAGTATAATTATACGAAAGAAATTAAGATCGTTAGATCTTAAAGGGTGAAGAACAATGAAGGGCTCAGATTCTTTCGTCGTATCCTCTTTTAATTATATAATAAAGATAAAGATATTCAAAAATCAGTGGTAATAATTAAATAAATATTTATTTATTAGCTCTACTTTATATGTATATTATAAAAAATTAGATAAAAGTAAAAAATTATACAGATGTATATCATAAAAAGTTGAATAAAAAGTAAGAGTAAAACTTGTTATATTACACAAAAGTATAATGCAATGAATATGTTTTCTTATGTTGCCTGTGATAATAAATTTGAGACGAATGAAGCATATACTAACGAGCGGTTTGAGATGATATCATGATTTACTGATGTGGCCAAATATTATCGGGGAATAAAATCCTAATTGAGTTTTGATCGCAAAACATTAGACCACCTGCAGCCATGACACCCGTCGTGAGTGCCATGACGGATTGTCATCCATACCATAGTGGAGTTTTTACGATGGGTCACGACGGACAACATTGACTCACTATTTTCTTTATTCTTTACTTTTCTTAAAAACACAATTACTTTTAATTAAATATAAAACATTATAATTAATTTAAGAACTAATTATTAATTAATAAAAATAAAAAAGTTAAAATACTAAAAAAAGATACATTAATTAATAAAAATAAAAACGTTACAATACTAACAATAAAAACGTTACAATACTAACTAAAAGTCTACACACTTCAGAGTTGGTTGGAAACATCCAAATGCTCGGTGGGATCGATTCGTAGTTTGTCGTGCACCACTTTATCACGTTTTTCTTTTATTCTTGCACTACATGCCGCGACACTTTCCCTAAGCTGCCTCGGACCAAGTTAGCCGGATCGGCGAGAAACTATTCCTCAAGCGGACTTATTGCGAATCCGTTTTCTTCTTGAATCATGTTGTGCGATATCACACCAAGTGTGCAAGTTTCTCCGAATCGTATTCACGCTCATTACTCTCGCAGGAGACTTTTTATTCCCCACCTACTTTGAAACACACCGAAGGTCCACTCCACATCATTTTGTGCACTTTGTTAAGATTTTTTGAATTTTTTTTGTTTCCCATCAGTAGGACACGAATAGGCCTTAATGAGCGTAACCCAATCTGGATAAATACCATCGGCGAGATAATCCCTTTTCGTGTAATGATTCCCATTCACATCAAATGGTGCCGGTGGACCGGTGTCATTTTTTATCTCGCCGAACAACAGAGAATTGTTTAAAACATTAATGTCGTTGTTCGAACCAGCTGCACCAAAATATGCATGTCATATCCACATATCGTATGAAGCCACTGCTTCAAGCATAATTTTCAGGTGCTTGTGATCACCTCTTGTGTACTGCCCTTCCCATGCATTAGGACAGTTCTTCCATGGCCAGTGCATACAATCAATGTTGCCAACCATTCTAATGAAGCCATGTTTCTCTTCATGTGCTTTATATAGCCGAACAATATCACTAGCAGTCAGTATTGTTAAATACTCTTTCGAATACAGTTCAAATACACACTTACAAAAGTTCTTAAGACAATCTGCTGACGTCGTTTCAGCCATTTGTAAGTATTCATCGAACATATCTGGACACGTCCCATATGCTAACTGTCGTATGGCAGACGTGCACTTTTGTAACGGAATAAGTCCTAGCCGACAATGTGCATCTCGACATTATTTAAAATACAAAAAATGGTCGGGGATAGATTCAATAGACTAACTAATAGTATCATGAACTATTCGATAAACAACCCCCGACGCATCTAAAAACGTCTTTCAAACATGTTAAGCGGATACTTCAGATTATAAGAAAAGTAATCCTCCATCAAACGTTGCCCGACAGTTTTGCGATCCCTTAGTATATACATACGTGTTGTATGCGAACGAGAACTTTCGGCCCCGGTATGTTCTTTTTCTTCCTCGACACATGGTTGCAAAATTGCTTCAACTTCGTCGTCTTCCGAAGAATCATCAAAAATACGATTAAGAAGATTAATTACTTCCATTTTGATGCTACTATTTGTATGAGTGTATATGTATAAACTGTATAGATTTGATGTGAATTGTTGTTGCGTTAAAAATTATATAGTTGTTGTGTATTTATATTGGAGTAAATTAAAATGGATTTAAAAAATAAAATAATTTTTTATTTTTTTACCATTGGATTCAACAGTTTTATGTATATATAAATTTTTTATTTTTATATTTGTAGCCGTTGGATAATTTATTTTTTTTATAAAATATCAAATCAACGAAAAAACAATTAAATAATCGAATGGGGCTCGCTTTTTCCGTCCTAGGTTCATGGTTTGTGATGAGGACGACTTACCACAAAACCACTATGGTCGTGGTGGTCTGTGGTGGCACGACGAGCTCCCGAGCACGGAAGACTCTGAGCGTTCTTATGTCATACATTGTATTCTGTAATTTAAATAATTCAATTTGTTTGAGTAATATGGTTGTACTAGCTCTTCATTAACCAATAAGAGAGAAGCTTTCTGGCAAAACCATGCCTTCTTCATATGAAAATTTTATTCACATTCAAATTTCATATTTAGGCTCTTTCTTTTCCCTCTAACTTTTCCTTCTAATGGATTAAATTACCACATTAAAACATTTCATATTGATTATTCTAAATAAAATTGGCCAGAATATGCTCTCTACTTTCATCTTCTTCCTTGCGATCTGCTCGTAAATAAATCTATTTCTTCTTCTTTTGGATAGATCTATTTCTCCAGTAAGTTTTTAATTGTGTTACCTAATATTCGTTATAGAGATATGTTGTAGTTGTGACAACCCTCAAATTTCGGTAAATTCTGTACATTTTAATTACGGGCATTTAGGCTAATTCCCTATTAAATTAACTTGAATTCGTTTCTATCAAATAAAGTCTAGCAAAAATCCCACATTTGCATATGAGATGCACAATAATTTAATGCGAGATACATTGGTGATTTTTAAGAATTATACGAAACAATCGGTAGAGATCGAAATACCCGAACGTTGTGATCATTTGTCTAAAATAACGTAAATCTATTTAATAATAAATAGTAGTTATTATTATTATGATAATTATGCTAATTTAAAAGCATAGCGAATTTTAACAATCAATAAACGTTCTCGTGAACTAGAAAACGTGCAAAACTATGAAATTAATCGAACGGGGTATCGATGAGTAATTGAATATTGTTATAATGGATAGTAGTTAATCACTATTAGTAGGCTAGGATATTTCATAACATTTCAATTAATCGAATAAAAAAATATACGAATTCGATGAACGCGAAACCGTAGAGATTTCGCGAATAACAATAAACGAATCGTAGGAAACATACATAGGATATAGAAATGAATCATAATCATATAAAATCATTATGAACTACCCTAATCATCCTTAATCTACCCTAATCACCACTAATTAAACCTAATCACACAATTAACGCTTAACTAATCGAGATTAATGATTAACGACCTAAATATCTAGACTAAGTGTGTGATTAACCTCAAAAGGCCCCCCCCCCTTGTTTCCCTCTCCAAAAATCTGGCCAAAAAGGGGCCCTAGGGACCCCTTTTGCTCTCCTTGAATCATGCTACATGCCATACTCCCTCCTCTCCCATTTTCTTTTCATTTGCAACGCTTCAAGCCAAGAAATCACACACTCATTCTCTCCTTTTTCTACCCTTTTCACGAAATTAGCAGCAGCAGCCTTTCCAGCCACCATCTCAACCCCATAACACCACCATACAACCACCCTTCAACCACCCTTGCACAACCCTCCACCACCATGAACCACCATCACTAAACCCCTCTTTTTACACACTTTTAACCACTAAAAACGTGCACCCATCTTCTCTCATATCAATTCTAAGTAAAACCACTCAAAAACACAAGGACAAGAAGCTAGAAGCTCATCCACAACAAGCACAACCTCTAACTTACTCTTTTAGTGCATTGTAAGGAAGTTTCACCTTAAACTCTTTAGATTTCTTATACAAATGCTTATATGATAGTTAGAATATGTTTAGATGTTCACTCTTGCTAGATACAAACCTAAAAACACGTATTTGTATGATTTATAACAAAGTTATGATAAAAAGAACCAAGACAAACTCTAAAACAACCAAAGTAAAAACGGCATAAACTTTACTCGACTTGAGAGTTGCATAACTCAGTCGAATCTTAACCAAATCTAGTGTTTCTTGAGTCTAAAATAAATTTGAAAGAGTTATCTTTCAAACCCAACCGATTTTATAATTTTTAGACAAGTATTGGTACTTCAAAACGTATTTTTAAACCAAAGTTTACAAGCTGTTCTTAAAAGTCAGAAACTGACTCAACTTTAGAAAGTCATAACTTTCAATCCACGGATCTAAATGAAGTGATTCTTTTTCCTAAAAGTCACATATTGTGTTAGCTTTCAAAGTAGTATGATTACACTCTGTGAAAGTAAGTATAACTCCGTGTACAAACAGATCTTTGACCAACTATCCAGAAAGGGTACTGTTGGACCTTTGTGTAGTATTAAATAGGTTTGAACCCCTTGAACGTGACCAAAAATTATGAACCTTATATTTCTGGAAAGCTAAGATATAGGGGAACATGTGGTAAAAATTTCATAAACATCTAAGCTTATTTGACTAGTCAAAATTGTAGCCAAAGAAGGACTAAATTCTGGACAGAAACTGTGGAAAATGGACAAAATGAAAACTAAAATGGACCAAAAGGATAAAAATCATATATTATGGACTTTTACTATAAAAATCAGTAGATCCCATGTATTTAAGTATAAATTAAGTATTATAACAAGATCTAGGTTGATCAACCTTAAATCACCAAAGTTTTTGTGTCAAAAATGAGACAAATGGAACTATAAGGACTAAAATGCAAAATCTGTAAATTGGAGGACTAATGTATTAAAATAAGTAATTTGAAATGTAATATAGATAAATCCATAAATTAAAATTTTAAAACCAAGACTAAGATGTTAAATGTGGATTAAAACCGAAACCTTGAGTTAGAAACGCTAAAATATGAAATTTAGGGACTAAAGGCATAAAATCCCTAAGTTATGGGTTTAATTCATGAAACCAATAAAATAAAAGTTAATTAAGTATAATCCATTGCTTAAAGTATTAAAAACGAGACTTGTACGATTAAAAACCGATAAACCTAAAAGTTAGGTTAAAAATGGAGTTAAAACGACTTAGACGATATTATAACGACATTAATATATTTATATATATGTACATATATGAGTATATATATATATTGGTCAAGCATCACAACGATGGAAAATTATATATATATATATATATATGTGCCTATGGGTATGTATATATATATATATATATATAACGTCTAGGTTTTATAACGATATTGAAAATATATATATAGATATGTGAATATATATATATATATACAAGAAATCAACAACTCGCGTTAATTACATAATGCGTATACAAAGGTATTATGACGTTGACTTAAACGAATTTTAATGTTTTGGAAACTAATAAGGATCACAACGTGTCGGTTTCTTTTAAAATGAAGTTACATAATATTCAAGCCCGTCGATGGCACAACTAATCCTAGTTGAGTGAACAACTGGCATAGACTGACTATTGAGTCGTCTACATATATTAATTTGAACTTTTGCGTTTAGGGCGCTAAGATTCATTTGTGTTGTGGTTTGGTTATAGGCTTAGTTCAGCATATTAACTCGACGGTTTAGCTAACCTTCGGGGGATTTGTAGTCGGAGGTTTTTATTGTTTTAAATTGAGAATAATCGCACGATAGGCCGTTGATGCCATTTTTGATTTATTGATGAAATGATTACTAAATGATGGTTTGTGATTGAGTCATTAAACATGTGAATTCACTCAACGTTATGTTGACCTTTTATAAATATGTTTTTCAGGGGAATTAGCTATGCCGTAAGACACATGCATATTGGGACCGTACCTGCCACGATGAATTAGGATGCCATATTTTAAATTTGAACAATGGGATTAACTACATATTAATTGACTTGTAGTTTATTTATGAAATCCCAAAACTTGAAATTCGTTGGAAACAATGTATTTGTAACATTGTTATTTTGACGGCTTGATAAGCCGTAAAATTTGTAAAATAATTATTGGCATCCTAATAATATAGATGTTCTGCGATAATCATACGCTCGATGCAATGTTATTCGATCGCAGTCATACCCCAAAAGCTTCCGCATGATTAACTATAAATGTCAAATTTGGGGGTGTGACAATAGTTTTGGTCATCATCTCCACAGGTCATCTTTAGTCTATGCTACAAAAATTTCGGGTTCTATTTCTTCAACAACAGGTATAATTTACCAATAACCCGGTTATTTCCTACCTCATTTTTTCTTTTAGATAGTTGTCATTTTTTGTATGTGCAGGTGCCCTTCTCTGCTTTCCCAAACAATTATTTGATATTTGTTTAATAAATGTCACATATTTCCTCTCACTCATCACTATCCACTACAAATATCTTTGATTTATGATTTATCATTTTGTTAGTGCATAAATAGTTACACATTGTTAATGCACTCATTTGTTTTGATATGAGAAAATTGTTAACATATAATTATAATTAATTAAATCATCACAAGATGGTCTACTAGTTGGCGTCCTCATATCCTCACAAGAGGTCTCAGGTTCAAAGCTCACTAGCAGCACATCTTGGGGTAACCAGGGCAAGAGTTGGAAACGGTCACAGGATAACTCGGTTAGGCCGCATACGTCTAAGTAAAAATGTTCGCCCTCCCCGGGTAGCCTGGACGGGGAAAACCTTCTCCCTTTATCCGTATAATTATAATTAATTAAATTGATTATAAGTTCATAACTACGTTCTATATCATTTACAACAACAAGGAAAGTCCAAGTCAACCAAATTCAACAATAAATATTGTACAAGTTGAAGTGTTGAAAAATTAGCTGAAGATATGGACAAAAAAAAAACGCGAACGATCCACGATTGGAAAGTAGATCGAGCCTGCTTCTGCTGGAAGGATTTTTCCAAAGTCGACAATTCAATTGGTCAAGGGTCGAGTTAACTACGAGCATACGCACCTTGGACATTCAAGACACATCATAATTAAGGTATGTGATTGTGTTTAGATTGAACTTTTTGATCACATAAAAATTGACACATTTTTATGACCCAATTAATTAAGCACATCTTTTATAAACTTAATACACATTTTAAAAAACTTGAGGAAGCATAAAAGTGTTTTTATAAACCTTGTGGCCTAAACACAAAATGTATTGGATAAAGATAATGGTACCTTATTACCCAAAGTACATTGTACTTTGGTGTCTTACCAATGTGTTTAGCCCCCACCCTTTAAATTAATGATGTTTAAACTTTATGGAAGAGTTATGGTGCAGGTTTACAGAGTTTGACCTTAGAAAAATGTGCTTTTGATTGATTTAAAATGGATTCATTTTCAAAGAATTTTGAAAAGACAATGTGTAGTCGATCCGTGGTCTTGTCGCAAATCTCCTGTTTATTTTTGAAATTCACATTGTTTTTCTATTTAAGTAAGACTTAAACCAAACTTTTAAACTATCTTTTTACACATAAAAATAACACTTTTTAAATATCTTTCTAAGTGATTTTAAGCTCTCTAAACACTTCCACATTAGAAGAGAGAGATCAAAACAAGAGTTGATTAATGTAGTGAGGAATCGAGTTGTATTCATTTGTTGCCACTACATTGTGTTGTAATTTAGTGTAGGAGATCTTCAAGAGTGTGTGTGAGGAAGATCTCATATTGTTTCTCTTCAAATTGTTTGTGAAAGAAAGTTTAAGTGATTAGTATCTTCCATTTGTTAAGGGAAGACTCATTTTGTGAGTTGTTACTTATTGTATTCTTCCAAGATTGTGAAGAAGAAGAAGAAGAAGAAGAAGTGGTGTAGCCTTTTAGAGTGATAGAAGAAGAAGAAGAGTTTGAAGTAGTATTCTTCCAAAATGGTGTAGGAAGAATTTGTTTTGTGATTATCTTCCTAATTTTTAGAGGAAGAAGGTGTGATGATTAATTGTTTTCTACTTGTTAGGATAAGACATTGTTGTTAGCGACTTTCATATTGAAAGTGAAAACATCTTACAATTGGTGTTTAGGTTTCTTACTATAGAAGTAAAAGTTGAACCCTTCCTAATTGTGTTGGAAGTAAGAGAGTTAGTAGGTGATTTTCTTTGTGGTAAAGGAAGAGGAGTGTTTGTTTTTTATTGGAGGAGAAACAATACTTTGAACGGTTTTTCTATTCTACGTGTAAAAAGGTTATATTCTTAGTGAAAAATCTCAATCAAGTGATCGGGGAATAGATTAAGGCGGATTGTTAATATCCGACACCAACCACTATAAATCTTGGTGTCATCTAGATTTATATTCTTGTCTAGCATAAAGTTTTCAAACTAATTACTTGTTAACAAAAAGGGCTTTTTGAAAACTAATCTTTAACATTAAGAAGTTTTAAAAACCAAACTAGTTTTGAAATTAAACGAGTTTGGTTATTCAACCCTCTCACAAGCTTACAGTTTTTTTAACGATTTTGAAAGATTGTAGCAACCGAATTATAAGTGGTCAGTTTTCCATGACGAATGTAGTGTCTGATGATTGCACATGAACTGTTCGATTAAATGCCTTAAAGCTTTGGAGATTTCAGATTTTGTTGTAAGTTTAAATTTGTGTATGTAGTTTTGGGTTTGATTCAAAATTTTAAATTATTTATTTATTTTTAACGAGGTTAATTTAGTTATTTTAGATTTTTCTGTTCGGTTTTAATGTAGATATTTTTGTTTTTCAGTTACTAGATAACTACATATTTTCTTCAAACTGTTTGATGTAATACCTCTACACATACTTTCATTACGAATTAGATAATCTTCACATATACCATTCAAGTTTTCTATCACAGTAGCTCTACCTTCCATTTTTACTCTTCATCTACGTTCAAGTTTGGAATTTAAAAGGGTAAGAGGGTTTGGTTTATGACATGTTCTGTCACTGCTAGCACCTGGTACTCAGACAGAATTTATATTTATTGAATCCCTTTTGTCTCTTAAGCTTACATTATCATGTCATGGGTTTAATTTTTAGGTTCTTTTTAACATTTTCTTGCCATCTAAATTCATCTCTGCGTTACATATTATGTGGCAAGGTAACTTCATGCTAATCTAACCTTTCGGTAAACACGCAAGATGGGTCATACGGGTTGGGTAAACAGGCAAGATGGGTAACAACATCGAAAGTCAATATGGGTTGGTCAGAGCTGTCAACGATATTTTAAATTTTATATATAGTAAATGTATTAAATATGATTATAAGTTTATAACACAATGATATTAGAAATATTATCATGTTTTCTTTTAATTAAAATGATTCCCGACGTGAGCATATTTATACTTGTTGGACGACGTTTGACGTGTGTAACCCATTCGACCAATTTTACCTCTTACATTTAGCCAAAAACAATTTACCTCTTACATTTCACAACCCATTTTCATATAAATTGGTTGAATTTGCGAGCAGTAATTTATATATCCACATTTTATAGATGATATTTTGTTTCATATATGTTGGTGCTTCAGCTTACTTCAATATGGGTGATTATACACAAACAAAAATACAGTAATCCAATTTATAGAAAAAATGAAGTTGCTCTGATAATCTGTTATTTTCTCATTTGCAGATAGATAAACAGCAACAGGGAAAAAGAGTTACTTGCAGTTGCAGGAGAGGTATGAACCTGCTCATCACCACATAAAATATATTTATTGCAATTAAATATGAAATATAATGTTCGGTCTTCCAATATAGGCTAGCATGTGCACAAGAAGAGCTCCAGAAATGCTGAATCGGAAATTCCCAGGTTAGTTTGCAACTCTGCAATGCCTAGAGATGGCAGTTTCAACCCATGGACTTATGAATAGGTCAATTAAAGGTGTGGTCTATCTCAGATTGGTCAAACTACAGAATTTTGCTAAAAGGGAACATGTCAATCGGGTCAAATGTGTTTAAGCTGCTCGATATTTTAAATGCATGCAACCTTCATACTTGTTTTAGTCGAAGAGTTAGATTAGTGTAACAACATTTTCTTTTTGAAACCATAAACAATCCATTTTGATTTTTACCAAAGATTTTAGAACTACGACAAAAAAAATGTTTGGAGGATTAAATTTTGGTTTCATGATGATGAAGGTTGATGCTTGAATGATCATAATGATAGTCATAGTAATTATCATAACCCAGGTATCATACATGCCTCACTCTAACCAGTACATGCATGTCTTACTGTAAGTTCGATTTTGAAAGTTGATAAGAACATTTTACAAGCTTAATTTAGTCTGCCATAAGTTTGCTATTTATTGTGAATTATCTGGTCCGTTGTCTCGCTTCCTAGATGTGATATACAACCACCCATTCCACCACCTAACCCTAACCTTGATTCACCACCGGATCCATGCCTACACCTCCGAAACCAGTTCTGCAACTCCCACGAGACCACCATCACCATAAATTTCTGCAATCACCGCCACACAACCATACCTACGGGATATGCAACTCGAGCTATAAACACCACAACCATACTGTTACAATCCCACATCGGCCAAGTATGGGATTGGTTGGTGGCTTATAAGTCTAGGTGTCCCCTCCTCCTACAAGCTAGTTTTTGGGACTGACTTCTACACTTGGGTTTATGATTAGATATGAGCCTAGTATGGGATAGGTCCGATCACATACCTACTGATTTATCTTTAGTAAAGCCTCGAAGGATCATTTGCTTACCATGGCCCGGGGAAAACACATCAGCTGTTAGAGCTCTTTTTTTACCTCGAAAAAGGTAGTGGCATTGTGTAAATGGTATCACAATGTGGATAATTTTTGAATGCTCGGGTGCCCAAAAAAAGAGAGAATATGCATTCAGTTCTATTAGGAATTGTGGGGATTTATAGGAACTTTTTGGAAGCAGGATTACAGCCCCAATAAGTGAATTTCTTATTCAAGTTCTTCTTCACTATCATATTTATGTATCGCAATTACAACCCAATGGTTTCCGGAAACTTTTATGCTTTAATTTACTATGTAAGGCTTTAGAACAAAAACCAATTCTAGAACTATTATATCTCCGCAACCTAGGGATGGTAAACGTTTTGTGCCCACTAATCAACCAACCATTGTAAAGGGTATGAAAATGTCGGTGGGATAAAATTTTTCGGATTCGGCATACAAAAAAGACACACATCGTCCGAAATCCTATTAAAATTTATCTTGCCATCTTTTTACTGATCTTTTCATACCCTTTACAATAGTTAGTTGGTTGAAAAGTCCGGGTACAAAACATATACAACCCCTGGGTTGCAGAGATATAATAGAAGTATTGAAATAGCTTTAGAATCGGTTTTTGTTCTGAAGTCTTATATAGTAACAAAGCATAAAACTTTTCAAAAAACATTGGGGTGTAATTACGATATATTAATACGATAGTGAAGAAGAACTTGGATAAGATATTCACTTATTGTAAACTGTAATCCCGGTTTCACAGAGTTCCTATAAATCCCCCATTCCTGATGGAACTAGATGCATAGTCTCCCAATTTTTTTGGCACGCAGACATTCAAATCATCCACGGTGTATTATCATTTACACAATGCCACTACCTTCTTCGAGAGTATGAGGTCAAAAAAGAGTTATAACTCCTAAAATGTTTTGCATGTGTCAAAGTTTTGATCATGGTAACCAAATGATTCTTCGAGGATCATTTGGTTGTGGTGGATCAGTAGGTATGGTTTGGTGTTTACAGCTCGAGTTACACATCCGTACGTATGGTTGTATGGGCGGTGGTTGCAGAAATTAATGGTGGTGGTCCCGTGGGAGTTACAATGCACTCTTTTTTTAAAATAAATAGTAAAATTAGAGTTAATGACAACACCTTTAAGTCGAGATCGAATTGGAACAACTCTCCAACCAAAATCATTCGTTTTGTTGCGGGATTTTTTTCTGTTATGCCTCCAGGGATCACAATGGAATTGTCAAAATCACCCACGACTCATCTATATATAAATCGGGTTTTGGCATTAAAGGCAATGTATGCCACTTCATCTTATTATCCGGCATGTAAACGTCTCCCATAGACTACCTGATGTGATTCGAACAACACGTCAATTGTACTCTGTTGCTATATCAAATCATGCTGAACAACTTTTTCATCTCTTGAAGGTCAGATACACTACTTTGAACTTCAATAATCACCTTGGTTCTTTAAATTTTATAACTTGACATATAAATACTAAAATTAGAATGAAAAATGTTCAGTCAGAAGCAAATTAGTATTAATTTTGATCAAGCAAAATAATAAGCTTTGACCTCACCACCAATAACATAGACCGATCACCAACAGCAACACAAGCTCTATCAACAGTCAACACACAACACAAACAGGTTTGTACTCGGCAATTAATTTCCATTTACTTCCCTATACGCAACTGATTTCACATGTGCTTATGGTTTAATGGTACACGTGGCAAAATGAGAGCTTCAACTCCTTGAGTGGCATTGCTTTCCCAAAAAAGAAACAAAAAAGAAAGAGATGGGAGGGTCAGATAGGTTGCTTAATTGGTCAAAAGTCAAAACAGGTTGTTTGGACAGAGCTACAACACTTTTTGACTCTTTATGTTACTTAAGTTTTACACGTAAATAATGTTTTAAAATGTGATTAAGAAAACTATAATATTAGATTGAGGACCTAATCTTTAATATAAAACAATTTTGGAGGCTTTTTATGCTTCTTACAAAATTTTAGATGACTTTTGACCTGTTTGACCTCCTCAACCCATCCAAGCCTTTCCATTTTTAACCAACTTTTGTAGATTTTACCCATTTGATCCTGTAGAGGCATAAGCATAACCCAATGACCTGTTTACCCGTAGATGAGCCAAAATTGGCACACCTGATTAGTCAAGAAGGTATCCCTGTGTGGACCTCCACGAGGAATTGGTACTTCTTTCCTCCATGTTTTCTCTAACGCTTTGCCACTCTTCACAGGAATACAACAATGATCTTTACTGGGAGTAAGACAATTCTCCTTAACAGCAATACAACAATGATCTTTAGTATCGATTACTTGAGTTGCCTGAGCATACCTAGAGATCAAATTTGTTCAACATTAATCAATGTGGTCAACTTTCATATATAACTGTACTCGTGAAGCATGATACAATTAAGCATACCGAGGTTCTGGTAATGGAGAAAATGAGTGCCAAATTCTTGTTTGAGTGTCGAGCACGAATGTTTCTGCCACACGAGGAGTTCGACTCTAAGGAGCACATTGCCCTGAAACAACATATATATATATATATATCTTCCATCAGTTGCCATTCCTAAATGAAAATTAACCATTTGCTTTGGCGTAGCGAAGCTTTCTACCCATTTCCTGCTTTTGAATATGTAAACATCAACAAGTGAATGCACCTGCAACAATATTTAACAGTTTTTAACGGAATACAAATAAGGAGGTGTTTGAAATGTGCATATTGAAAGTGATGATTGCAATTTAAATAGCCAAAATCAGATCTTTAGATAATGAGTTGATTAGTGCAACTTTATGTAAATCCTACATCTAAAAAATACCCCCCAAGTAGCTAATGACTTGATTAAAATATCATATTCTATAGGCTACACAACGACAAGGCAAAACAATATTAACAATCTAATTACTGCGTTTAAGTTTATTATTGTTATTCTGATTTAGTTTCTTCAAAATTGGGTGAAAAATTTAACATAATTATGAATTGGAAACAACACATCACATTTCACATGTATTCTATATTTCTATTGTTGATGCGGCACTGGATTGCCAACTACGATCACAGAGTGCTTTTGTTTATATTAGAACACTTCAGTCAATGTAAATCAGTTCCATAAGTATGTATTCATTATACAACTAATTAAAACTATATCACAAAAGCAAATTTTATCACTATGATTTAACTAATGTGATTTACTTCCATTAAGTATCCTTATAGTTAATGTAGCACGGAAACTGCATCTGTAGTCCCCATGACTAAACCATTCGAAACTAAATCACAATGACCATATTGATAACATGAAGCAGAAAAAAAACACTTTGATCAGAAATAAATGTGATCCAAGTAAGACTAATGGTTCTTACATAGTTAAGGGTCCTATATCCAGACTATGTACTCATACTAATTCCAATATAACTAACCTAAAAATAATATAAACAAAATTATTTTGTCAAGACCAATATGGACAGTGGCCCACAATGCCCACCCTTTAATACTGCCTCTGAAAATATGGTCATGTATTAAGAAGAAAACCATGAATAATAGATGTTAAACCATGTTAAGGGGACTTATTTGTATTAGTTTAAGCACTTAAAGTAACCCAATACTATTGCCAAACTACAACAATAGTAACCAAGTTAGCAAAACAAAATATTATAAAAAAGTTTGTTGTTTGATGATGCACTTTGGCTTTTAGGTAAATCATTAATTGAGAAGAATGATGATTGAAGGTATGTTTTAAACGTGATATTACAACCTTAAAAAATATATTTAGATACACATACATTTTGAAAATCAGGACATATGTTTTTTCTAAAATATTAGTACACTTACGATCATATTTAGCATTATACAGGAACTGTGTGTCACATAGCTATAACTTACCCACAACCGAATCACGCAAAAACAATCCATATCATAATTTACCTACAATTAACCACATAGACTCAAAAAAAATATTATTTATTACCATTGTTTTAGATTCAAAGACAAAAAATGTTACACGCTCGTTATATAGACCACTTACCCGAACGCCACAAGCCTACCGCGAGGCAGTGCCACTCATGGTGCAAGGAAGAACGGGTGCACCACTTTCCTTATAAGGAGCTCTCATAACTCACTTTTTGTAGCAAATTTGATTGGACATTTGTTTGGTGTATATATTAACGGGAAAATGTGTTTAATTATCAAATAGTAAATATTTTGATGATTGATCAATATGAACCAAATCCATCAATTTAGTCATATTCTTACTGGTGAATTTAGAACTCATACGGCATACAAGATATGGCATAGCGATGATTTCAACTTTCAAAATTGAAAGTAAACAGTAAACACACTGTCTGTGTCGTACTATAAGCCCAGTAATCAGCCCATAGTATTGAAGCCCATAGTATGGAAGCCCAATACGTAATTGTGGACAGAATTGGGCCACACCAGCTCGTGGAAACGATAGAGAACGGTCATCTTCCGTGGTTGTGGCAAGCGAAAGTGAACGAAGATCTCATTTTTATTTCTATTTTGACGAATTATAAATAATATGAATATTATTATTATTAATAATATTAAATATTAATTACCAATAATCATTCATTCATCTTTTTCGTTATTCGATCTCTCTGCGGTCAATTAACGCCGCCGGCAACGATTACATCCTCCGATATATACATTCTGTAAGTATTATCCCTCTATCATGAACCCTAAAATTGATGCTACATCGAAATGTGTTGTTATCTGTTTTTGATTTTCTGTTGTATTGATTAATTTATTGATTAACATCGTTGTGATATCTTCCGTTTAATTTCTGAATTCAGATATTTAATTGTATTTATTTATTTTTTGTTCTCTTCAGCTCGGTTATAGTTATCTTTAGTAACAATTAGGGCAACGCTATATTTTGTAGTCGCAAAATTAGCTACCTTCTGATCATCAAAACTTATACTTCTTGAATGCAAATTTAGCATAAATATTAATACTTTTGGCCTTTATCATAGTGAAGAACTATATTCTAACAAAAGTTGTAGAATCACACATTCGTTTTCGTTTTCATTTTGAAGTTTAAAAGTAACATTTTGTGTCATGATTATATGTGTTATGACAGGAAATTGGCTTAAATGGCTGGTGGTAGGGGGATTTACCACTTGCTCAGGAGCAGACTTCACTCTCAAAACGCTGTAAGCATTTGCTTAATGATTTATTAGAAATCTCATTCTTTTTGCTTTTTTGTGCCTATATATGTTGGTCAATACATGTTTTGTAAGCTTTAAGAAAGTTGTTTTTAATTGTTTGTTAGATTTGTTAGAAATCTCATTGATGGTCGATATTGTAGAAAGATCATCACAGTTGACAGTATTTTGATATGAATAAGCAGTGATTATATGAGTTCACTTTTCAGCATTCACTCTTATCATATCAAAGTGAGGCAAATATTCCACCTGACGAGATGGGCTCAGTGATGAAAGTGAGATATTAAACTTCGCAGTAGAGCTGTACAGTTATTATAAGTTGTAAAACTAAGTTCAACCAATTTTAAATCAACACAGGGCAATATGCAAGCACATAGTTCCCAAAGCCTGGTACATACGACATGGCAATGTGAAAGTGAACTGCTTTATTTCTTTCAAAGTTTATTAGAAGACAACTTGGGCATTTATCATAAGGCAATTGCCGAAGTTAATGTTCCACTTGTCCCTTGATGACCATGGCCATTGGATCATCAAAATATATATAACTGTGTTGGAGACTCCAAAAATATGAAGACCTATGAAATTCTTTTGCATTTACACTTTGGTCACCATGCTACTGAAATAAAGTGTCACATAGAATAGTCTCTTTTGTCAGCTTTCATTAGAAAATTTTCTCTTTTATGTAATTTAGCTAAGGATGCTTATGCCATTTTTTGGTTATTTAATGACTATCTAGTTTTCATACATATCATATTGGTATGTTAATGACGATGACTGTCCCCGTTTTCTGTGCTATGATATGATTGAATGATGTTTTTAGAAAGTTGTAATTCAACCATCACATAAAAGGTTCTATATATTAGTTATTCATGTAGCTTCTTCTTTGAATCTGTTAGATGAAATGTGCACAATTGTTCTCCCTTGCATGGTAATGTTAATTCCATGGAAGATTGCATAACTTGAATCAACTGTTTAATCGCTACTTAAACAACAATCTTTATAGAGGTGCCCGATGGTGGCGAGGGAAATCATAGATGATTTAGGGCTACCACCATGGAATGTCTTATCTCAGCCGTATATTCCAGTCACTGATTGCTGCAATCATTTACAATTATAAAAATATCAGGCCCCTCAAGTTTTGTCATCTCTGATTTCAAAGAAGGATCAAGATACTTTTGGATCTGCCGGCATTAAGTCCCTGAGGGCACTTGCACTTCTTGGAGCAGGTGTTTCAGGGCTTTTGAGTTTTACAGCTATTGCATCTGCTGATGAAGCTGAACATGGATTGGAGTGTCCAAGCTATCCTTGGCCTCACCAAGGCATTCTCAGTTCATATGACCATGCTTCGTAAGTTTTTTGCTTGTAACTTTTTTTTTAATCTGTTTGTGATATCAGTGTTGTTAAACATTTTGGCTAAGCAGTATCATGGTGGCCCAACAACCTAGAGGATGTGGATTCAGCTCCCGATTAGAGCATCTCAAGTGGGAGCTTTTTTTAGAAAATATTTTTACTATTGCATATAATGCTTTTTAATAAGCTTTTTCACATTGGAATGGAAGACTTATTTAGAAATAGGTGGGGAAATTTTAAGTCATTGGTACAAATGAACACTCTTTCCTAATTTCATAGCTTCTTAATCGATTTGGGGTTTTGTTAACCTTTTTTGCATCGGAGCAAAAGCCTTTCTCAAAAAAGTCTTTTGCTTTACTATAGGGGATGCCTTTGCTCGTTAGGACTAAAGTGTATGATGGTTGTGTGAGTGTTCGGTATTTTAAAAAGAATATCTAGCCTAGACACGAAAAAAAAAACAAATGGTTCTTTCTTCTTAGATGCAGACTTTCTTTGTAAAGGTGTTATTGTGTCGAATGTAGGAGTACCTGTACCATTTTTATCATAAAACTTCCTTGCAGTTCAGCTTCTTATAACTTTTACATGATTTTAGAGCTTCAATGCTGAGAGCATGGAGCCCAACTGGATGTGTTAGAGGTCGCAAGATGGGTGGGTTGGGTACCTGGGTGACAGTTCAAAACAGATCATTCTATAGGAGCTGTTGGAACAGGCTGGGTTGGGTTGACCAACAAACACTTATTTTTCTTATGCAAATTTTCCTTATAAATATATAATGCGTAGTTAGAAAATATATATATATATATATATCATATCTACATTATCAATATAAAATTTTAGTTAAAACGATTTAGGAGGTAGTATGCATTAATTTAGACTATGGTTGACTTTGTTACTGTTTGTCCTGTTCAAGCCATTCGACTCATTTCCAATTTTTAGCTAAGTTTCTACTTCATAAAATACCCGTTTTAGATGCACCACGACCAAAATTGACCCATTAATAATTAAATGCGTTGAAATATCCATCTCTAGGATGTTTATGCTGTTGATTCCTTTCTCTGTAAAATGAACTTTTGCTATATGATCTTTGACTGAGCAGGATTCGACGTGGTCACCAAGTTTATACACAAGTATGTGCATCCTGCCATTCAATGGGTCTGATTTCATATCGTGACTTGGTGGGTGTCGCATATACAGAAGAGGAAACAAAAGCCATGGCTGCTGAAATCGAGGTGGTTGATGGTCCTAATGATGAGGGTGAGATGTTTACCCGCCCTGGCAAATTGAGTGACCGATTTCCTCAACCCTATGCCAACGAGCAAGCTGCTAGATTTGCTAATGGAGGAGCCTATCCTCCAGACTTGAGTCTTATTACCAAAGTAACTTTCGGTTCTTGCTTTAAGCATTTTAGGTAGCATTTGGTTTATTGGAATCAGAAATGAGATGGTTCATTTCATTGGAATGATAGACGTCGGTTGTTTTGTCTGGCTGAAAGGAATTAACCATTCTTGAAGGAAATCTGGTTCAATCCATGTCATTCCTTTGGCAGGGCCTACTTATTTTTTCATTCTGTCACGGAATGGAATAAAAGAGTACAAGGGAACTCTTAAGTGACCTTTAATAGCATAAATTTTTATAAAAACTTCAATTGTATAACTGAATTACCCTTACAATTTTAAAAAGAATTACTGGACAAAAAAAGCCGTATTTGTTTTATATTAAGTAAAGTTTTAATAATCTTTTGTTTATGTTTACATTAAAAGTTCAAAGCTTTTGATTACATCATAGTGGGAACATAAGCATACGTTGTATATCAAATTTTGCGGTTTCAGAATTATTTATATAACATTGATATTATATAAAAGTTCCTTTCTTTCATACACGACAACCAAACGCGTTAATTGGAATGATCCGTTTACGTTACCTTACTTTTTTCATTACCTATCCATTTTGTTCCTTCATCATTCAATTCCAGCCAACCAAACAGAAACTAGGGCTTTGTTATCTTGATAACAGATTTTTAAATTTTGTCTCTTCAGGCTCGTCACAATGGACAGAACTATGTATTTGCACTTCTGACTGGCTACCGTGATCCACCTGCTGGTGTTTCGGTGAGTACTGCATTTTATACCACATATTTTACTACATTCTTAAAATTTCCATGAAAAGCGTTGTACCAACATAGTGGTCATGATCTTTACATGTGAAACTCGTAACTGTTTTTATTCATTATCTTATTTACTTTACCAACTAGATTTTCTTCAATCCTGAGTAACTCTAGTCCTCATCTTTAACCAATGCATGGAATCATGGATTTTTTTCTCCGTCTACCTAACAGACAATATACCAACTTCTTGTAGATCAGAGAAGGTCTGCACTATAATCCTTACTTTCCTGGTGGGGCTATTGCAATGCCTAAAATGCTCAATGATGGTGCTGTTGAGTATGAAGATGGCACTCCTGCAACAGAGGCTCAGGTTAGTCGTTCCTCTTATATTGCCAATGCGTTCGTGGCCCATAGGTAGCTTGTATGTGATTAATCATTCTTTTTTCGGTATTCAGAAATTGAATCTTTTTTATGTAATATTTGCAGATGGGAAAAGACATTGTTTCATTTTTAAGTTGGGCTGCAGAACCAGAAATGGAAGAAAGGAAACTGGTAAACATCGCTTAACACTGGTTTTGATCTTTTTTCAGAAAAAATTTGCAAGGTGCATTCAACTTTGCCACTAGAAAATGCTGTTAGACTTTGTGATATAGAGTTTGAAATTGTTTAGATAAGAAAGTATTGGCCTGACCTCAAAACTTAGGAGATGTGAAGAATGAATGGAGTTATACTTCTAAAATAAGGAATACTGGAGGTGGCAAAATGAGCGGGGTGTTAAAGTCAGTATTTTTATACCGGTCAAAATGGGTGGGGTGGGGTGGGGCGGGCTGGGTCCTACCAACCTGCAAGCATTCTTGTCTTTTTCGTTTCTTGAATTTCGCTTAAATAACTTGCATGTTAAAAATGATAAACTATAATAATAATCCAATTTCTATAATATAACGCTTTATGAGGTTTTATGCATCTTCATTCAATGCTCTCTGTTTGATTTCCGAACCGTTTGATCCATTTCATTTTAGTTAATATTTTAAGTTTTTTACCATGCAACCTGTTAAAGGCAATGTATAACTCAAATCAACCTGAATATTCATAAATTGGTTGATAAGTTGATACCGCTACCTTTTTAAGAGATACTAGCCTTGTACCTGTGTGATGCAACAGCTTTAGCGGTGGGAGAGGTCAGAGGTGGTGTTGGTGGTTATGTAAGAGAGTTTGTGAGTGCTTTAAAAGTGGGTCTTTGGTTATAGGGGTGGAAATTAAAAAGTCATTGTGAATCTTTTTTGGAAGCCATGAGGTGTGTAAATCTTTAGGATCATATTAATTTTGATTCTGTGATGCAGATGGGATTTAAGTGGATATTTGTACTGTCACTCGCCCTGCTTCAAGCTGCATACTATAGGCGTTTGAGGTGGTCAGTTCTCAAGTCCCGTAAGCTTGTTCTTGATGTCGTGAACTAGATTTCCTTTCCGTCATAGTATTGTGAGAAGATGTTGATGAGAAATAATTATTTTCTGTAAAAGCATACCATGCATTTTTGGCCTGCTCTTGTATGAAAAAAGCTGTATTTTGATAATCTAATAGCACTGGTTCTTCATTTTGATACTTGGTAGCAAAGAATAAGGGAGTCACACTTCTTTTATGTGTTAAATCATCTGAACAGGTGAAATCTGTGCAGACTTTTGCTCTTAACTAATGGATTGTTACATCCCTATTGAGTTATACCTTTCGTTTCCGTATGTATTAAATATAGTAATATCGTATGGTGCTAATGATATACATGGAAGAATCGTGATCAAATAAGAAAGTAAACCGGAATTGTATGTCAAGGTCGTTTTGATGATGTTTAAAAATTGACTGTATATGATTCAAAAGAAGATGAAGTATATACCGGATTGAGCACAATTGTGGAATGGTTCATTGTTAGCATGTAGACAATGCTTTAAAATTGACGGAAACACTTTTGTTGATCTTTGGAACAACTTGACATGATCAAGGTACTAATATTGACCATAAGTTTAAGATTAATGTTAACGTTGATCAACTTGTGCCAATGAGATCATAATGAGACAGTTGAGAAGGGGAAGACGTGAATGGTTTGACGAAAAGCAACTAAATCGGCCATACCAGAGCAATTTGGTCTATTTGGCCCGTCTGAACATTAGCAGATCTTGCGGATAAAGGGGATATACCCATCAAATATACATTAGCAAATCTTCTATCATTAGATCACAATCAAATCTCATATCACGGGATTACAAGAAATTGTAAGTCTGTATTTTCAAGGGGACTCCTAGATGAAAATGTTAAACCTGTTGGAGTATGATCAGACAAATACATTTTAACAAAGTATTTGGACAACGAAAGATGTTTACCAAAACATTTAAATCATACTTCTCCAAAGATTACATGTACAAGAAACAAATAACAACAAAATAATATATAAACACAAAGATGAAGGAGTTGACAACCTCTCCAACCGAATGTGTTTGCAAGAGACTCCTTTCTTGATCACCTTTTACAAGCTCTTTTGAACAAACTAGTTATTAAGAACACTTGAAACTTTCTATGTGCTTTCTAGAGAGAAAGAGGGCAGATTTTGGGAGTTAGATTGAGGGAGGAAGTGTTGTTAGTTGATAGAGTGCGTAAGTGCATGTAAAGGACTGTATGGCCTAAGCTATACTTCACATCATACACTTACACTATCCCTTTACACCATACCCTTGACCATGCTTCCAAAACATGGTCCAAGTGTGTAAGGGAGGTCAGACCATTCTAGATTGTCAACCAACTAGATCATATCTAGTTGTAAGTATTAGTTGAAGTAACTACACACTTCCATCTAGTTAGGTTAGTCAACTAACTCATATTTAATGAATTATTAGTTAACAATTAAATAAATAATTAAGAAAATTCATAGCTCATTAGTTTAACTAAACTATTAACAAATGTTTAATAAACTAATCCCATTTTAGAAGGTTTCTCAGGCATTTATTGATTGGCTTTTGTGTGTGACCGAATAGGAAATGAACTTTATATTATTCACTGTTATGGACATATAATCCAACAAAACCAACTCAGATTTTCATTTTATATTTTAAGGGGATCCTTAATTAAAATGACATAGGTTTGGGTCAATTTTTCCAACGAAAGTCTATTAGCCTGGCTAGCAGTATAAATGTGACCCTTCAACCATTATGTTGTGAGGTCAAGTGTTAGGGTTGGGGCAAATGTTCCGATAAAATTCTATATATTCATGGTGATGTATTATGCATACTAATTATTATTATTATTCTAGAGTCCAAATACGGAGTATTTGTTTTTATGCTGATTATATGTCACACCCCCAAATTTAACATAAATACGAATTAGCATGCGGAAGCTTGTCGGGGCGTGACGAGTAATCGGATGTACAATCAGGAGCATGTGATTATCGCAGAACAATATATATTAAGATGCCATGAAAGTTTTACAAATTACTCGGCTTATCAGGCCGTTGAAGTACCGATGTTAGTCAAATACATCGTTGTAGTTTCCAAAAGATAAATTTCAAAGTTTCATAAACAATTACGATAAATTAAATCAACGAAATTTAATCTCATAGTTTTAGCAAAAGTGGCATCCTAATTCTTCGTGGTGAGTATGTGGTCCCATCATTCATGCAACTTATGGTTTAGTTAATTCCCTGAAAAACATATTATAAAGAAAAGTCAACATAAAGTTGGGTGAATTCACAGGTTTAGAGACTCGTTCATAAAACCATTATTTGGAAATCATTTCATCGGAAATTCAAAGGTTGGCATCAAAGGCCTAAGTACGATTATTATAAATGAAAACCACTGACTATAATCCCCCATCAGGTTTGCAAGTCCTATGAGTTGATATGCCGAAACTAAGCCTATAACCAAACCACAACAATGGATGAATCGTTTGCCTGGACCGGTTAAGTATACTTCGTCCCCAAAAACATGCGAACAAGGTCGCTAGTTAGCGCGACTAACTAAAACATACGTGGGATGGGCTTGTCAAACCCGATAGTACTATCTGTATACTCAGTGGTTAGCGTCATCTAACTAATTGTCATAGTATTGCATGCTAGGACTTCGGCACTACAACTTATCAACTTAGTCCTTCACAAGGATACAATGTCAGGTTTTAATAATCGCATACAATCAGTTATATGTTTTTCACCCCAGTTTGAAAGCATTAAAACAGTAAAAGTGGGGCTGTGAACTCACCTGGAGTCCAAGCGTGCTAGCAAAACAGTTTAATAATAATTCCCACGTAAGTCTCTTAACGTCCTAAACGTAAGAGCTTAAATCAATATCGGCAGACGACACAATGGTCAGTCTATGCTAGTTGTTCACTCAACAAGATTTGTAAAATTTGCCATCAACGGGCTTTCGAAAACATCCAACTTATATTTAAAAGAACGACACGTTGTGATCCCACTTTGTTTTCAAAATCATTAAATCGTAACTAAGTCCACATTAAAAATACCTTATTAAACGTATTATACTATTAATGTGTAACTTTCATTTATTCAATACATATACTTTCACATAGGTATATATATATTTATGTATCTCAATTACGTTTGATTTAGGGTTTCATGACATCTATTAACGCTGGTAGTCTTTCGTTATTATTATTATCATCACGTCATCTATTCCCATATACACATATAAATATATAAATATACTCATGTAGGCATCTATTTATATATATATATATATATTCATTTTCACTATAATTACCATATTTTAAACGTTAGCATATATATATGTATCCTCAAAATCATTTACACATTTTACTTGTCGTTATGATATATTGACCAACAATATGTGCATTTATTCATACATACATTCCTATACACATATTAATATAGTTATACGCCTTTATAATTTATTTTCATACTTTTACCTTACGATATTATTTAATCCCCTTTTAAATTCCATTTATAACCTAACTTTAGGTTTTAATAAATTAAATTCTCGTTCTAAACATTTCAAGGCATGACTAATATTTAAATAACCTTTTAATTCATTGATTTTCCAATTAAAGTCCAAATCTACCTATTTCTATACGTTTAACATTTAATTAAATGAATTCGCGTTTTTAACTCGCGGTTTCGTTTTAAAATCCTCGTTTAATGTCTAAGTCTCGTTTTTATTATTTAAATTTTATTAATTTATTTAAAATATCTTAAACTTACTGATTTTGCATAAAAGTCCCTATTTCCTATGTTTTTGCAATTTAGTCCCTAAAGTCTTATTTATTCTATTTTTAACACTTAACTTTTATAACTTAAAGTTTAATAACCTACATTTTGTCCTAAGTTATTCTAGTACTTATTTTACACCAAATTACATGAAATACACAAATCTTTACATTAAAAGTCCTTAATATATGGTTTTAATCATTTTTAACCTTTTCAATTTAGTTAACTCATTTTTAACAGATTCTGTCCCATTTTTAGGTCTAACTTTGCCTACGGTTTTGACTAGTCAAACATGTTCAGAAAATTATGAAAATTTTTATAAAAGTTCCTCTATGTCTTAGCTTTCCAGAAACATAAGATTTGTAATTTTTGGTTGAGTTTAAGGGGTCCAAATGTATTTTACATCACACAAAGGTCAAACAGTTCATTGTCAGGACAGTTAGTCATAGATCCGTATGTAGCTTGAGTTCTACTTAACTTCACAAAATGAGATCATACAACTTTCAAAGCTAACACAATTTGTGACCTTCAGCAAAAAGAATAAACTTGTTTAGTTCTACGGTTTTAAAGTTATGATATTTTAAAGTTGGGTTATTTTCTGTCCCAACAGTACAGCTCGTATACTTTAACTTAGAATTTCATTTTAAAATAGTAATACTCATCTAAAAATTATGAATCCAGAGGGGTTTGATAGCTAACTTCTTGAACTTAACTTTAGAACCAAGAAACACGTAATTTCATCAAGATTTGACCAAGTTATGAAGTTTCAAAGTTAGACAAATTTTATGACGTTTTTCAAAATGCATAATAGTGGACTGTTTTGGTATATTTTTGCATAAATCACTTATCAAACATGTAAAAACGATTTTTAAGGCTAGATCTTGTCAAGAGTGAACATCTAAACATAATAGAACCATAAAATAAGCAATTTATCATAAATATTACAAGATTATGGAAGAAATGGTCCTTATAATGCTCTAGGAAGCAAATGGAAGTGAAATGGAGGTGGATGAGGTTTTGCAAGAGCTCCTAGCTTCCAATCCTTGGTTTTATGATGTGATTAACTTGGAAATGGTATAAGGATGTGATTATGAACGTTTTTGATGGTTTAAAAGTGAAGAAATGATGATCTAAGTGTGGTGGCTTATGGTGGTGCAAGGGAGGTGCAATGGTGGTTCAAGGAGGAATGTGGTGGTTGTTTGAGAGCAAAAGAGAGAGGAGGGTGGGGCTGGCCTTGGGCCGTGAGTTTGGAAGGAGGGAGAGGGAGAGAGTGTTTGCAAGTGTGTGTGTGTTTTGGCTTGAAGAAATGAATCAAATGAAGGGAGTAAGGGGTAAGGGAGATGGGAGGTTGATTATGTGATTTCCTAAGTGCATGGATCAAGGAGGAGAGGCCAAAGGGGTCCCTAGGGCCCCTTGGTGGCCGGTTTTTGGAGAGGGGAAAGGGGGGGGCCCCTTTGAATGGCTAAACACAATTATCATCTAGATATTTCCGTCATTAGTCGTTAATCTCGGTTAATTATTCGCTAGTCGCATGATTAGGGTAGATTAGGGTTTCATTAGGTTTAATTAATGTTAATTAGGGTTGATTAATATTATTAAGTAGTCATTAGTTGTTTGGTTCATCATTCAATTTATTACCGATGTTTCGTTTGTCGTTAACCGAGATTTTCTAGGGTTTTCGTGCTAATCGATTCGGATTAATTGTTTGTTCATTTTCTCGACAATTTAAACACTTAATTAGCTTATAATTAATACTTTACATCATATTAGTTGATATAAATATAAATCTAAGGTCGGTTGGTAGTCTAACCGATTTAATTCACGTTTTATCACATTAATTGCACGTTTTCTAATTCGCGTGAATTTTTATTGGATTCAAATATGTTATGCATTTCAATTAGCATAAATATCAATATAATAATAACAACAACTATAATATCTTATAGACTTACGTTATTTTCACAAAAGGATCACAAACGTTCGTGTAATTCAATTTCTACCGATTACCTCGGTTATTTCTCAAAATTCAAGAATGCTTCTCGCATTAAAATAAATTGCATCTCAAATGCAATTATAGATTTTTGTGCTAGACTTGATTTAGTAAAACGAATTCACATAGTTTAAACGGGAATTAACCTAAATGCTCGTAATTAAAAAGTTTGAAAAATACCTAATTTTTCGGGTTGTCACATTATACTTTGTTCATTCTAGAATCTAAATTTCCTAGACTAATAATATGCTCTCTTACATTTCGTTTATAAATAAAATGATATCTTATGTATTTTCTTTAACTAGATCATTATTTTCCCAAAATCTTCACTAACAGTAGTTTTCTTAATAAGCTCTTATCATCATACTTATATGAGTTTTACCATTCATAAAGAAGTATTGAAGGTGACTTCAAATCTTATCATTAGTACACTACATATTACATATCTTTTATGTCGAATCAAATAAATGGATCAAACCGTAAAACCGGCTGAATCAAACCTATTTGATTGGTTTGGTTTGACACAACAATTTGGCATGTTTGATTTGAAAAAACATCATACCACTATTACACTTGGGTGGTTGACTTGGTCTTTCACTACAACACACTCGTACACTTGGGTGGTTGATGCTTTATGAGCTTGTACCACAAAATACTTGGGTTATATTATGACCTATCGAATAAACCACATGCACATTGTGCTTCATATGCATAAAACCTTCCAATCTCATTTATAATTCAAACAAGTCCCCATCACGGTGAGAACGTTTATGCTTCTCTAATCGGTAATGTAATGAATGTGTCATGAAGATTAAACCAAATATATTCAACGTACTCAAATTGAAGTAGATTCATTCGAATGATGTTCAAAAATTAAACCTTGAACCTTTAGAATTATGGATTCCAAATAATTAAATCAAAACCTTGTGACTTCGAGACACTTATATACACCCGCTATCGTAACTATCACATTCTCTCAGTGACCTCGAAAATAGCCTTGTACATAAAACTTGATTCATAACACTATTTCATAGAGTAATCACAACGCTCTATTCAAGGCAACACCACCTCAAGGCAATATAGACAAAGTTTCTGTAACTTTTTAGTAGATAAGATGCATTTAAAGTTTCATTAAAAGAATAATCTCGCCTTGTATTGTATTATTTGTACTACGCCCTTCTATCTATGCTATAAATGAGTCATTTTATTTGATAGCACCTTCTATCAATAGGTGATTTCGTTTTTGACCATTAAACTCGTGAAGTATTAGCACTATAACCGACTCAAGTTTCCATTGCTAACTAATTCAAGTACAACTTCTAAAACTATGTTATTTATAATAAAATATAATAATATAATGTATAATAATATAATAATTATATAATGTAATATAATCTACTAAAATAAAATATAATACTGTGTATTATACTATAGTATAATATATAATATAATATAACATAATGTAATAGAAAACAATATAACACAATATAAAATAAATGAATTCAATTAGTCGATAGAATGAAATTACATTTTATCTATCATTCTCGTTATGTGAGTATCATTTTTCATATTATTAACGACCAATATAGAATGAAATGAAATTCCAATTCTAATTCTCACGACTTCTATCAAAATCTGTGAAGTAAACACGTCCCCGCGGTCTAAATATTTGATGACAAGCACCCCTAAAATTACTAATTTTCAAATATTATGATGCAAAGGCTGCGAGTCATAGCATCATTACCGAGTCACGCTTCAGTCACGTGGATCTACATCCATAGATCTGAAACATCAACGACACCATCCATTCTAAAAACGGCGTAAATCAACAGTTCATATTATTTCTACACTCACTTCAAAAACCCAAAACAAAAAATAAAACAGACGGTCACTTGCCCCCTTCTTTCTATTCTTCTTTCTCTCTCTAAAAAGAGTCTCACTTCAACTTCGCTTTGCATTTATGCCGTACGATCATATTGCCGTAAAATAACCTAATCGCGACTCCGTCTTTCTTCCGTCGCTAATTATTCCTAGGGTTTCAACTTCGCAACAGTCAATTTCGGTTGCGATCTTTCGAATTTTTGCGGTAAGATCAGGTTTTTGCGTATTTCGATCATAATACATTTTTGATTTCAACTCGAGATGAATCAATTAACTAAATAAATCGTTAATTTAATTCAAATTAGCTGTAATTTTGTACGAAAGTTAACTGATTTCAGTTTTTTAAGTTTGTGCGAGACTTCAGTTTTCACTAATCGAACTATCTATAGTTGTTTATATATATATGCCCTATTTTAACAGGAAATGAGTATCTAAGTTGATACTGTGGTTTTTAGTCTAGTGATGATTTAGGTTAGGTTGTGATATATATGATTGTCTGGATAGATGATGGCAAAGAAGGATAGGTTTCCCGATGCTTATTCTAGTGGATTTCCTAATAATGGAGGGTTGGAAGGGTCTGGTTGTTCGGGACGTGATCATAACGAAATGTCTGGGTATGAGAACTCGAGTGGTGATAGAAAGAAATGGATTAAGTTGAGCTCTGGATTGCATGATGGTTTTGGTGTGCCTATAAGAAGTGTTCCACTATCAACACTGGGGTCTTCTGAGAAACAGAAGTGGTTACTTCGGTTGCGATCTGAACTTGATCAAGTTAGGACGTTTCAGAAGAGAGTTGATGTGGATAGGGCTAATGTTGCCATGTCATCCTCTACCAATATTATTAGTTCCAGCAATGTACAAGGAAACCAAGTGAATACAAGGAAATTAATTGATGCACCACAAGCTCAAAAGGCAAGTAGCTTGAATCGAGGTGTTGTGGGAAGGCTTCAATCTGTAAAGGAAGTGGTTGTTGTACCGGAGACTTTCAGTCTGATTTTGAGGAAACAGTGTGAGAACTTGTTAAAGAAGTTGATGACGCATCAGCATGGTTGGGTGTTTAATAAACCTGTTGATGTAGTTGCGCTCAAGATTCCAGATTACTTTAAAGTTATTACGAAACCCATGGATTTTGGGACAGTAAAAGAAAAACTTTGCTCTGGAAAATATGCAAGTCCGTTTCAGTTTCTTGCTGATGTCAGGCTCACCTTTTCCAATGCGATGACATATAATCCTCCAGGCAATGATGTGCATATCATGGCGGACGTACTCAGTAATTTTTTTGAGCCAAGATGGAAGCCTATTGAGAAGAAATTATCGGTAAATGTTCCTCAACAAAAGCTGGTTCATGAAGAGATTGATTTAGTTAAGCCAGCACCTCCGTCGAAAAAGAGAAAAGTTACCCCAATACAACCAAACCCATTGCCAGAGCCAGCTAAGGTGGTGATGATGACCAATGATGAAAAGCTTGACCTAAGTAAGGAGTTGGAAACTCATCTCACAGATCTACCGGATAAAATCGTTGACTTTTTGAGGAAACATGGTTCAAACAAAAACGAAGCTGGGGAGGATGAGATTGAGATTGATGTTGATGTTCTTAATGTTGAGACTCTGTTCGAATTACGTAAAATGTTGGATGATCATGTCCGAGAAAAACAAAATCATGCAAAAGCCGAACCTTGTGTTATCGAGGTAACTATATTTATAATCCTTCACTCTCGATTGAAGATTATAACCAGTCCAATGATATCCCAAAATGATGATATTTCCATTTTGAGTGCAGCTTCTAGATGAATCAGGGCTTAGTAACTCTACTATGCAATTGTATAAAGGTATACTAGCTCTTTTCTACTTCCTATTCATGTATACTTGATAACGCTAAGTTAAATAGGTTTTTATGCTTCTATTGCTATAAATGTTTTGACATATTACAGGGAATGATGTCGCGGACGAGGATGTAGATGTTCCTGGAAATGAGCCTCCTGTTTCAAGTTATCCTCCAGCTCAATTAAATAAAGAAACAGACAACAACAACAACAACAACAACAACAACAACAACAACAACAACAACAACAACAACAACAATGACAGCAAACAAGCTATTTCAGGCGCTTTAAGTGGTAAGTAGGTTATGCATTCCTATTTACTATGATTTATAATAATCTATCAGCTGATAAAATTTACTGATGTCTATGATAGATTGACAGTTTGTTAATCTACTAGTAGAGTTTTTATACGCGTACCATAAATGAGTAAAATACGATTTTAAATCCTGAAAATATCATCTACTTTAAGTTGAGCTTTTTGGTAAATAGGTAAGTACCAAAACTTAGGGTACTAAGATCAGGCCTCAACTTGATGAATGCTAGTGTTAGTCTTCATTGAACTCCCCATAACAACTGCAAGTCATAAGTAAAATACAGGCATAATATATAGGAAGTGTCCCTTTGCATTCTATGGGACTTGAGAAATTACTAGTTGGGAATCCTGGTGTCTTAGGACAATTTATTATTTAGTTTGTCAATTTAGTTCTTATAATGATCCCCCATGTCTATGTAATTTGTCTTATTTTGCACTCTTATACAACTTTCATGTTTGGCGGATGTCCTTTCTGGAAGCAGTCTCTCTACCATCAGGTAGAGGTACAACTGTCTACATCCTACCCCCCCCCCCCCCCCCCCCCCCCCCCCATGCCCCGCCAATGGCGGGATTGGGTATTGTTGTTGTATGTAATCTATTATCATGTTCAAAGGATAATCAGCAATTTGTGTCTGAAACATTAACTCTATAATAGTTTTGAAGTTTTGGTCAAATAGGAATACGCTCAATATAGTAACTACGTTCATACTCAAAACAACTGTGTATAATCATAGTAAACAAGTACAAATGGTATCTTTGCTAAAAAAATCATCAAGTGGAAGATGATTGGAAAGGATAAGAGCCGTGTAGGGTAGAAACAGTTATGAAATTTCTATTTAAGGTTTATATCAGTGGTGTTTAAGGCAGACCTAGTATTTTGTTTAAATGTTAGACAGTGAATGTTTCCTAATACAAAGAATACCATTTCTCTTGAAATTGGTTGAGGCCTAATAGTCTAGCTAATGAGTTAAGAAAAATGAGAACTTCAAATTACCCTCATGTATACATGTAGTAAGGTATAACCCGAGACTGAACATTACTCCTTTGTAATTTATCATAGTTAATCCTTTTCTAAACTCTATATTGTGCATAGCCATCGAAGAAAAGCATGGTGTACTCTATCTCACTTGCCAAGGAGATATGACAAATTATAAAATGCTACGTCACAGTAATTAGGATTACATTTATTATATTATTGGTGATGTCATTTAATACAACCTTTGCAAAGGAGTCATATACTTACAAAACTTCAATGCAACTGCACAGTTGAATTTAATCAGGGGTTAATAGTTAATACCATAAATGAAAAGTTGCTGCATAATCTTCTCCTGAGGGACTGAACCCATAATTTAATCAATTAGGGCATCAGCCACTTCTATGTTCAGCTGGGTGATATAGCAAGTATTTTCATTTCTCTTTCATTGATTGGGGACTTCTATTTTTTCATCAGTCCCTTGCTTCAGACTCTGCTGGAACTTGTACTTGTGAACTTAAGGTTGTCGGGTGGTTTTCTCTGCTTGGACCTCTGTCTATCCCGATAGATTAATGGGTATCAGTTCTGGTTGAAATGCTAGGTTGCGTGATTGCCAGAGTAGTTGGGTCAAAGATACTTTTCTATATTATTGAAGTTTGTCTTGTCTGATAGTTTGATATTTTCTTATGGTTTTTGCAGATTCTGATTCAAGCCGTGCATCCGAAAGTAAACTAAAAGATGTTAAAGCTTCTAGTTCTTTTACTAGAGCAAAGGTATATCTTGAGTTTTTAAGTTTGTCTGTTGTATATGATATTTAGTTTAAGACAGTAGGCAAACGGTATGTGGCTTTTTTGGATGCAATCTTACTGTAGTATATGTAATATATATTTTTATGCAGGAGATCGATGTTGCTGGAGCAGATTTTGGTCAGAAAATAGGCACAAACTGTGCAGTTGAAAACGGTGAGTGTTAACTACGGCCGAATAATACTGAAAAGAATATACCAAGACTCGGTTTTACTAGTTCTGATGATGGTTTTTTCTAACAAAATGAATTCTTATGGTCAGTTATTGCATCGGACCATGCTGAACAAATTTCACTGCAGAAGCCAACCTCTATGGAATCAGACAGCCAGAAGGATGATGGTAAGCATTGGAGGCACCAACCGTTGTTCCTTGTTTGTAGATCTTCTCTTACCTTCATTTGTTTTTAAAACGTAGGGGATAGTGCTCCAAGTGAGAGTCAGGTTTCACCTGATAAACTCTATAGAGCTGCCCTTTTGAAAATCCGATTTGCTGATACAATTTTGAAAGCTCGAGAAAAAACATTTAATCAGGTTGGTTGCAATATCAGTTGCTTTAAATCCTGCAATGTATCCACTAAAAGTTTTGCTGATGTGATTGTCTGGTATTTATGTTTTAGGATGAAAAAGCAGACCCTGAAAAACTTCGTCGGGAGAAAGAGCAACTTGAAAATCAAAAAAGGAAAGGTTAGACAGAAATTGATATTGTTGATATAACACAAGGTTTTGAGCTTGTGACAGTGAACTAAACACATTTGACTTTTATGCATTACTAGAAAAAGCTAGACTGCAAGCAGAAGCCAGGGCAGCAGAAGATGCACGAAGGCGGGCTGAAGCTGAAGCTGCTGCAGAAGCAAAACGGAAGAGAGACCTTGAGAGGGAAGCAGCACGTCAGGCATTGTTGAAGGTATTTCAAATGTTGTTCTTGCTATCATTCAAGTGTCATTATGAAAATGAATGATATCATAATTTTTGCTTATATTCAAATTGTATCATTTACACGAGTTCTTGTAGAGGTGGCCTTTTCAACCACTACTTAGTAATACATTGATATTGGTAATATCTTACCTCTTAACAGGTCAAATGAATAAACTTTAGAAACTTGTTTAGAAGGGGAACAAGACAAAGTGTCTTGAAGTGTATCTCAATGCTTACAAATTACATCCTCTTAAATTGCTTTATAAAAACGTAAGATATAGATAATGGTTTTAATAGTTCTATATTATAATCGTATTTAATACATTGATAATTTGAAAAAATTAAATAAAAAATATTTGCAGGTCAACTCGACCCAAACCTGGGTTGACATGTTATCCAACCTGTTTCTGTCCGTTACGCTCTGATCTGTTTAATCTATTACGATGTTGCATTTTATGCTGAGCTTTGTAGTAAGCTCCATGTACTCTCTGAGGAAATCAAAAGATATATTCTGAATCTTTTAATGGTTGGAAAAACATTTTCTATTCCTGTATGTGGATGTGGTGGGCATTTGAATGGTGGAAATGCTATTAACTTATTAAGAGTAGGAAGTGTAGAGTGAGATTTATCCGTTGTTTGTCTAAAAAGGTGCAAGATCATTTAAATGGGGCATTTGGCAAACCAAGTTACATGGAAAGATGTATGACAAAGTAGATAAGGTTGATCATGAAACATTATTGGCTTCTTTACTTGCATATCTTGGCAGAATAATTTACTAGTCTTATTTTATATTTCTAAGTCCATTAATGTTGTTTAGTTTGAAAATTCTGACAATAGTTTCAGGCAAATATGATGCACTTGGTATGCTTTTGAGATAATCTAGCTCTAATTATGAACGTTATTGTTTCTATGTGCAAGTGAATAAACTATAAAAAGTTAGGTGACTATTTTTCTCTTAAGCTACTGCATCTACTGATACGTGAATGCTTTCAACTTTGTGCTACCGTAGATGGAGAAAACTGTTGAGATCGACGAGACATCTCGGTTTCTTAAAGACTTGGCTATGCTAAGGGCTGCAGAACCTGAGCAGCTTCTGCCAAGTTGCTTAGATGAGGTAAGCCCAGAACACGAGTCACAAGATGGGTTAGGCAGTTTCAAGTTTGGGACCAGCAATGCATTAGAACAACTGGGGCTGTACATGAAGAGGGATGACCATGAAGAAGAAGAAGACACTGAGTTAGAGCCAGCTAGCAATTCATTGGAACAACTGGGGCTGTACATGAAGAGGGATGAGCAAGAAGAGGAGGAAGAGACCAAGTTAGAGCCAGCTAGTGCTGTCACAGATGGTCATTTGATAATAGATAATGATGTGGAGGAAGGTGAAATCAACTGAGAGAATGATACTCGTATGTTTGGGTCACTTCTGGTGTCTGTTAAGTTATGAAGGTTGAAAGAATTAATGATATTTGTTGTATACATGATCGTTGCCAGCAACGAGCTTCACAACAGTAAGGTATAGTAATTAAAGCAGTGGAGAAGGGGGAGGTGTTGAACATGATTTCATCAATCATATGCCTTTTGTTACCCTGGAAGAAGTGTAACCCTTTGTAAACATCAAATGTGTTCGTTTCAAGTTGAGTACCTTACTTCATGAATTTTACTAATATATTGATCTACAGGACCTATAAAAACCAATTATTGTGTATGGTATTTCGTTTCTAAACAACAGGCACTAGTGAAAATCTGGGAAAGAACATTTCAGTTCGCATAAGACTGTAGTTGCAAAACGGTAAGTGCATGTATTTTGGTCTTTGGGAGGTAATTTGTAAAACTTTTAGAAATATCTCACGTGTAGGCCGTAGGGATGGTAAGAAGCTGAAAATGGCGGAAAAACTTGAAAACTGAACTAATTGGGACGCGTTCAAACTTGGGTATTTGGGTATGGGACAAATGTGAAATACTTTTAGAAATACTTCTCACGTGTAGATGGTAAGAAGCTGAAAATGACGGCAAAAACTTAAACTGAACAAATCGGAACGTGTTCAAACTTCGGTATTCGGGTATTTTGGGTATTCGGGTTTGGACGGGATGAGATCAGTCGATATACAACCCATTTCCCAGCTGCCAACCTTGAAAACAAATTAACTTTATTTATTTAACCTTTTGAATAAAATGCAAAATAGGTTTTAGCTGAAAAAAATAGAAAGTCAATGTGGGAGTAATAAAAATTATCATACTCCTCTACCTTATCTTTCTTTCTCATTCACCTCCTCTCTTTCACCCAGCCATCCCTTCTACCCTCTCCACTTATTGGTTGACTACTAGCCACTGCCTCACTTGCGGACAATGAATTCCAGCTGCATTATTGCTGTCGGATTCTGGTGACCGGAAAATATATTATTATTATGTACCTGATGCACCTACTCTTAACAATGATGTACTTAACTTTTTAACTATGATGAGTTATAATTTATCCTATGATGCACTTCAATTATTACGATAATGTACCGTTACATTATAACTATAATGCACTAGATTTGTACCTACAATGCATTTTATTTTTAAATTTGACACAACGTATTTACTATTATGATGCGTTTGACTTATAACAATGATGCACCTGACTTACATCTATGATGCACTTGACTTTCATCTATGATGCATTTAACTTTTAACTATGATGTACTATGATCATTATTACTTTTAACTACGATGATTTGTACTTTTAAATATGATGCACCATATTTGTAATTATAATGCAATGAATTTAAGCTTTCAGGTTCAGAAAGAATTTTAAATTATAAAGGATAAAAAATAAACAAAGAAATTACAAATAATAACAATTTAAGTTGGTCGAGTTGACCGTTCGGGTTATCGGGTTGGCAGGTCAGAACTAGTTGATCCAAACCCGGCCTGATTTTATAACCGGGTTGAGTATTTCAATCAAACACAATACGTGCTAACCCAGACCCAACCAAGGTAACCTGTTTATCTAATCGTGACAATAGATTTTGGGTTAAATTCAACTAATACGTCAATTTCGGATCAAATTGGTCACATTGCTCAATCTCTAAGCTTATAATTCATACTAATAAACATAAAAGTGTTTATAAAATTCTAAAAATATCATATTACCTAGTTATTTCATCCAAATTTAATATTAAAACATCATTATAAACTTTGATGTATTAAATTAAAATAAAACGTTTAAATTTTTAACTAGATTTTAAATTTATTCGGGTTGTCGCGTCAACCCTAAAACTCATCGCATGACCTAGACCCGACTAAAAAATACGCAGGTTGGCAGGTTTTGGGTTCGCCGGTCAAAAATTCCAACCCAACCTACTTAAATTTGAGTTGGTTTCATGTCGGCTTTTGGGCCGTTTTGAAAATTGTCGACCTTGAATAAAGGTAAGAAGAAGATATAGAGAAAACCCAACACATGAAAGTTAAATAAAGGTTTAAAAAATATTAAATAAAATTAGATAAAATTAGAGTTAAGAAAGTTAAAATGAAGGTTGAAAAGCAAAAAGAAAAAAAATTAAAAATAAAATAATATAAATCGTTAAAATACAGTGGCAGCGATTAGAATCCTGTGGTGACAACCGGAATTTAATGGGAGGCGGCCGCCAGAATTTTATGAGTGGTGGAGGTGGGGAGGGTTAAAGGGAAGGAAGGAAGGGGATGAGTAGTTTACGTTATGTTGGCGGCTCATGAAGGAGTCAGAGTGCTGGAATTATGTGTCTAGTACAATGTTTATAACTATATTACTAATTATGTACAAACATTTGAAATCACACACAAAGAAATTGAGACACCAATTAACAATATTTATGTGATATATTGTTCAAGTAATTAAATAAATTAAATTGCTAAATTTTTATTTGAGCTAAGTGTGTTGAGATAGGTCTAATGTATTAAAAGAAGATTTATGAACTAATAATGTTAATTAATTTAATTATGAATTAACTATGATTAATGGATTAGTATTATTATTAAAATATGTGTATTTATTAATAGTATATCTTTTTGGTTTACGTAATGAACAAAAAAAGGTTTACTTTTAATATTTAAATATTGGTCTTGGTCATTGGACCAGCTAGACGAAAAACAACAATTAAAAGAAAACCAAATTACTCTTGCTTTGTTCATGTGCGACTACACTACGAATAAAAAGAAAAACCATAAACCTTTTTTCTCTCGTTTTTCAATCGAAGGTCTAAAATACAAAAGCTGTGCTTTCTGTTTCACTAAATAATCAAACTGATTATTTTATCATTACTTGTTTGATCGAAACTAGTATTTAGTTGGTGATCTTTGAGATGTTTGTGTTAGTCCTTTTTTGTTTAATTTAAAGATAAACAATTAGCAACTTATGTAAAGTAGACAATAAATTCAAGTTTTAAGCTTTTTTTTATTGATTCAAATAAAGAATACTTTACAAAGTTTACTTGGAAAATAGACAAGACAAACTAGTCTAAGTAAACTAATTTGTGACAAATTTTCTTCAACAGATCACCGGCGAGTGCTCGCTGCAAATGTTCAATGATCAACACTTAACAGATAAGTGAGGGCACAATGTTTCCACTGAAAAACAGGAATGCACTTAAATCACGATCGAAGTAAATGCAAATTTGGACAATGAATACGGTGGTTGTGAGATGTATTTATAGTCTCATAAATACATCCCAAACCCTACACGTGTCATCATCATATTCGCAGAGTACATAATGAAACTTCCAATGTAATGAAAGTGATATTACATCCTAAGAATAAAGTTTAGTGTTTATCTTATTCCTAGGTTACAATAAAGGTCATTTAATACTAATAAAGCACAATCTCTTTTTTTGTACATATCTTTACAAAAAGATACGTGCAGACTATTGTCCAATATAAGTTGACTTTTGTATTAGCACATTGGGTATTTGTCAAACCCACTGTACTTATCAGATGCAGGCTTGATCCGTTGGTTAATAGAGTAGTATTGTTTTCCACTTCAGCGTACCACTCTCTATATCTGTCTTCAGTCTTGGACTTCAACATATGCTTTAAGTTTTTGACAACGTCAGACCTTTGTAACTTCTTCAAATGCTAAGTATCTATCTGTGAGTGATAGATACTATGTTAAGGTCTAAGAGTCACTGCTAACAAATGCAGTGATTGAGTAAAAAATAGTAAATATTTTAAGTATTGAAAAGGTCTCTGTTCAGATTGACCAGTGAACATTTCTACTTAATATATTCTAGTGGCGCTACTAACAGATGCAACGACAAATAAAAACACTTAGTTTATTTTGTCATCTATAAATTACATAAGTGAGGTCTTTGACCCGACAATCTCCCCATATTTATTTATGAAAAGTTAACTCTTTGATACTAACTTAGTGTTTTATTTTTTGATTTTTGTTGACCCTGGTATTCTCTTTTTCTTCTTCTTTTTTTTTTTTTTTTTTTTTTTTCATTTTACTTTAGATGGAAAGCGGTAGATATCAATCGTCACATGAAGAACATTGATTTATATATTACAAGAATGATTACAAGCAGATACATTTTCATACAAACTCCTATTCTAGTAATTCATCCTTCACCTTGAAAAATTTCAACTTATCATCAATGATCAATCTTCCCTTCAGCTCATCATTTACCAGCTTCCAAAAACTCTAGATCACTATTGCATCATTCACCTATATATTTGATAGCTACCAGATGTTCATTTTTTGCTATTTTTATCTTAGCAGTTCTTTGAACGCACTGACGCTTCAGGTGATCCAAGAAGAACCTTCCAAACTCTGGTGCTCTGATGACTCTACCAGGGATGAACATGATGTTGGGAAGGAGAGAGATGTTAAGGTTCACAGGGTTAGGCAGATTACCCATTCTTTGCAGGTTCTTTATTATTGCCTCTTCATCAGCCGACGGGGAACCCGATCCCCACACCCGATTTGACCGGGCATCATTCACCTATATATATGTATATGTTAAAATTCTTGATTTTCAAAAATCCTAATATATTATCATATTGTACGCTTCATTATTTCACCTCAACGCTTCGTATTGTCAAAGTCGTTTTCCCAATTTTAATAACGTGTTACTCAAACTTGTTTCAATTAATCAATATACCTTAGACACCTTATGATATCTCTATGTAATAATAAGATGATGTCATATTTAGTCTTGCAACAAATCATAAGAACTTATGTTCGTTAATGTTGTCATTTCGGTAGTTTGTTTATAATTAAAGTTAAATTGAAAATGAGGAAAGAAATCCCCGAATACCCGATGGGGATCCCCGATCCCCATATGGAACGGGGATGGGGATAAAAAATCAATCCCCGACGGGGATGGGGACGGGGATGGGGATGAGGTGCGGAAAACGAGGATGGGGATGGGAAATGAGATCCCCGACAATCCCCGCCCCATTGCCATCCCTAGTTGAGAGCAGAGAGAGGTTGGTTCAGGCCTTGTTCTATTTCATTCAGATTTGTGACCAGGTCATCAATGATCTTTAATATTTTAGGCTTGACAGTGCTTGAACCATTTTGAACACATGTGTATACCTCCTCTAGCTCAGTGAACCTTATGCTCTTCAGCTCTGTCAACTAGATTGTTTCTAGCTTATCTGACCCTTCTCTATGCATCTCCAGAAAAGATTTTTCCTTTTTGAACACTCTGGGAGTAACTTTAATGATTTTGCTCTTGTTCTTTCAGTAGGACAGATAGAGCTTTAACCTCTTCAGCTCATGAGCTCTTTTTGCCTTCTATTTCTATGCCATCTTTAACAGTCTTTCATTGAGCTCTATGGTTGTGTCTCCCTTTTTACTTTCTATCTCTATCTCCTTGGTCGAAGGGGGGGGGGGAAGGGGTTGAATATAACCTTTTTAATTTGATCTTTAAGTGTTGAGTATATGTTTGTAAAGTAAATTAATGAACAAATAGTAATTTTCAATATAATTCTTTTCTTTGAATCAATGAAAGAATTAAAAGTTAGTTGCAGAATAACCAACTGTATTGAGTATAGATTGACACAACTTATCAGCTAAGAACAATTTAAAGATGGTTACAAAGTGATGTAAAATCTGCTAATACTATGCTCTATAATTCACTAAGTTTTCATACACATTACTCTAGGCAGGAGCTCTATGTTTATAGTTGAGCATGCATTGCCTTGTAACCACTTCATCCAATCAGAGTTGCCCATATGTCTTCATCTTCATTGGGGCAATTTGGAGATGTCAATTGTATGTTTTGACTTGTACTGCACGACCATCTTTGTTGTCTGCACAGATTTAAGAAGGTACACTGCATATCTTGTCTTATTGGCTAGTATTTATAAAGAGACATTATATGCACAAGTGGCCAAGCTTAGCAAGTGTGTACATTTTACACAATCTCTGAAAATGCCAATTGAGCCTGCATAGATGTCCAATAGTGTCGATGAATCACCTACTTGAATCTGCTACAAGTGTGATGATCTTCAATCTTCATATAAGCTCTATCTTGAATTGATTGAGTGTATTCAAACATGATCAGCACATGAATGCTCTATAAAGAATGAATTATGATTGATGTGCAAAGATCTTCTTTTCTGTGCTGGCTACACAAAGTTTTTATCTCTGTGTTGGGTGACTTGTACTAGAAATCCTTTGCAACTAGCTCATAGACACACATGTGAGAAAATTACATTAACAGTTAAGGTTCATATTCTGGCTAGATAGAAGGTAACTTTAACATTAGAAGCATGTTATTGTCATCATAAAATCATAGTAAAAGGATCATGCCTAAATGGATGGTTAGAGCAAAATAATAACATCTGAATTACAAGTGTAGACAAATGTTATTATCTTAACGATTTGAGCCAAGTAATGACATTTGAGATACAAGAATGTTCAAATGTGCATTAGCTTGATGAATAAATCCAAGTAATAACATTTGGAATACAAGTGTATTCAAATATCCATTTACTTGATGGTTACAGGTTGATTTTTATGAGTTGACATGTTAGAGGCTTAAGGATCCCTAATGTTGTGTAAGTTATGTTAAAGTCCATTACTTACTAAGTGTTTTGCTTACCGTTATGTTGTTAAATGTTGTAGGTGAAGCTAGCGAAACACGAGGCAATTAGGACAAGAAACCTACCGGAAACTAGTCGCGGACTTGTTGCTCCTTTGGTAACAAGTTAATCTCCTTTATCATGTTTTATACGTTGGAACACCCTTTTGCTTTGTGCAATTCATACATTGAATTTATGGTTGTTTCTAAACTTGGTTAAATTGTATTTCGGTGTCCTTAGGTTGAGATACCACATGTTAATATAAATGGGTCAAATAGTGTCGTATGGATGTATTTTGACTTAGGTGTATATGAAGTCATGGGTTGAACATGTTAACACTTTATATATGGTTAAAACTTTATTTTGGGCCTTTGGTGTAAAGTTGGTGAATGATGATGAATTGAGTCTAAAAGAGGGTTATATGTATTTTTGGTGCTTATGGTAGTAGCCTTTTGGTAAAATGGTCAAGAGTTAAATTGACCCATTTGGACACAAGTTATATGTATATGGTTATTGTTTGGTTGTATTAGCATATTGTTCATTTTGGTGATGTAGTACAGTCAAGTGATTTAAAGGTTGGAATGATCTATATGGATTTAGTTTGTGTGTAATTAATAATGGTTGTGGTACCTTAAAGTGTTGGGTTTTGATAAAGATTAGTCATAAATTTGTGGTTGCGTTAGTAAAATTGTTGTTTGGGAAAAAAACATGTTGTTTTAATTGTGTACATTAGATGTTGCAAAATATGTTGTCAAAACTGCTGCAAAAAGATCCTTTGCTGGTGTAAACTGAGTTCTCTATGCAATTTACAAGAATTGCGACACGATCATCACAAATCGTGACACAATCCTATGTCCAACTGAGAACTCAGTTTTGTTGGTCAACTTCAAGTCGGTCTGGTTTGGTATTGGTTACGGTCACAAATCTAACATCTATATGAGTTGAAATAATTATGATATACTAAGTTGTTTTAAAAAAAAAATCGGGTGTTACAAAACGACCCATGGAAGATTTTGAGGAAAAAAATGGAGGTTACCGCCCGATCCATCTTAAAGATGAAGACAATGACACCCCGAACCCGAATCCTAACCCAAACTAGAACCATTTATTCGCTAACGACCCGATCCGTCATCCACCCAGTCGGGCTCTAAGTTGCAAAACCCAAAAGTGTTCAGGTTTGTCGGATATTACTTCTTCACGTTGTTCAGTCGGCGAGTACGAGCCCAACCTCTTAAGACCACAGAAAGTCAATAAAAAACAATGTAAACATTAGTTAAGGCGTCTAGAAAGAAATTAATGTTCAAGGTGTTCAAGGTTCTTAACAACCCGATCAATCCAAACTTGTCACCCGACGAACAAACATTTATCTACAACATTCGTGAAGAAGTAAAACGCAATTCTCTTAGATTTGACAAAGACACGAATGATGACTAGAGTACGAGTTTAATTTTAGTTGTTTACTTGTCTTAAACTTTTGTAGGTTATTTGTATCGTTTATTTATTTTTATCTTTTAATTAATATAATGTACTTTTATTTTAGTTAATATAATATTTTCTATTTAACTAATAAATGTGTTTTAATTTAAATTGTATTTTAAAAATATAAATTTATGTATTTATGTTAATTAAAGGAAATGAAAAATTAAATTAATTAGTGGAACCCAGAGACGCTATTTTTTTGTCATCATATATGGTGTTCGGTCTTTATTTAATCTCTACAACAAATTTCCCATTACTAACGATTTTTCGTTCAAGTTTGGTGGAAGCGTAAAAAGAAAATTCAACAAGATTCACAATTATAAGTGTGTATATTTGTTTATATGTCTAATGTTGTGAAGAACACTATTATAAAAAAAATATCTACGGTTATGATTGTGAAAAAAGATGTTCACTTTTTATAGTGTTAACAAAAATTTATAATTTTTTTTCACGTTTTTGAGCGTTAAAAAATACATGTTTTGTCACGTATTTAAGTGTGAAGATCGATAGTGTTCAACTTTTCACCAAAAGGTGTTTTTCAGGCCTTCATCCGTGAAAAACTTTTGAATTTATCTAAAAGTGTAGAAACAATTAAAGTTCACATTTTCAACAACCCATTTTCAACGGCCGTGAAGTCGTGAACAAACGACCAAATAATAAATAAATCCTAAAGTATAAACGGGTCAACTCTTCCGGATCAAGTTACCGTAATACGACTAACACATTTCTCCATTTTAGTGAATGCAGTTGTGATTGAAGCCTTAAATTTTATTTATTTATCTGTTATAAAACGCAAGTTTATTTATTACTACTTATATGATTCATAGGACCATTTGCAGTTACAATGGATGCCGTGACTCGTCGTGGATGTTACACAGTGGCGAATCTAGGATTAAAATTAAGGGTGGTCCATTTTTTCTTTATGCGAAAAAATAACTAGATTATACGAGTTGTCGGGTCGGGTCTGGTCGGGTCATAGTCCGCTAAAACTGTTTTTAAGACTCTCTTGAACTTAAAAGGGGCATAGAAGCAAATAATGGGAACAAGTAACATAAACAAATAATATTGTCCTAACTAAATTAGATTCAAGGTAAAGTCAAAGATAAAATGTGCTTATTAAGTTCATTGCCTAGAACATAACAATAAGGATTAAGGCAAAACACGTACATATTTTGTACTATTTTAACAACCCATGTTTTGTGAAGTTCCATGTTTTAAAAACATCATAGGACCATTTGCAGTTACAATGGATGTCGTGACTCGTCGTGGATGTTACACAGTGGCGAATCTAGGATTGAAATTAAGGGTGGTCCATTTTTCTTTATGCGAAAAAATAACTAGATTATATGAGTTGTCGGGTCGGGTCCGGTCGGGTCATAGTCCGCTAAAACTGTTTTTAAGACTCTCTTGAACTTAAAAGGGGCATAGAAGCAAATAATGGGAACAAGTAACATAAACAAATAATATTGTCCTAATTAAATTAGATTCAAGGTAAAGTCAAAGATAAAATGTGCTTATTAAGTTCATTGCCTAGAACATAACAAAAAGGATTAAGGCAAAACACGTACATATTTTGTACTAGTTTAACAACCCATGTTTTGTGAAGTTCCATGTTTTAAAAATATCAATATTTTATGGAGAAAAAAAAAAAGAAATAGACTAAAATATAACAGTCAATATTTGTTTTATATTTATTTGCGAACCCAAACTCTTATAGTCTATCAAGATAAAATACAACTTCATCTTCCCTAATTTTATTAGGTTAAAATTATGCCATTAACAAAAAGAGAGCCTCCTATACTTGTGTTTCATTTTAAAAATTGATTACATCAGAACGGTCCAAACTGACAAGGAGGGTCCAAACTCATTTGCAAGGGGGGTGCAAACTCCTTATAATAAGATTTAATTAAAATTTTGTATGGGTTTAATAGTAATTTTTTTTTCTAAGGGTGGTCCATTAACCCCCTTTATATATATATATATATATATATAAACTCGCCACTAATGTTACATGAGCCACAATGGATTGTCATTCACCACCAATCACAGTGAGTTTTTTATGACAGTTCATGACGAATAATTGAATCTCACATTTTTTACAAGTAAACTATACCCGGTACTTTATTTGTTGTACAATTTTATTTAAAAGGAATATAAAAATAGTGGGCCCCATTGTTTTCTTGTTCAGCATCGAGGTTCACCACGTAACCACTCCGTTCGTGATGATCCGTCGTGATCCGTGGTATGGTTGAGGACGAAGCACTGCAAAGTGGTCTAAGTCGTCATGCGGTTCTCTTCCATCAAACCCTAATCCTTCGGTTATCATCGTTCTGTACGATCCGATTGCAAAATTACTGCGAAATTCTCATCTTCTCAAAGGTAAATCGATCAATTTGTTCGATTTTTGTTATAAATTTGGTTAATTTTAGGTCAATTAACTTATTTTTGTTCTATTTATGTCAAATTTAGACTTCCATTCGATGTGTTTGACATTAATGTGTTGATTTTTGTCTCATTAATCGTTTGATTTTGTGAGGTTTTCCAATCGATTTAAATTAGCGCGATATGGTAAATGGATCAATAATCGTTTGATCTTTGTTTGGTAATGTATTTTCTCGAGCACTTCTTCGTTAATCAATGGATTTGTATGTCTATGTATATGTATATATATAATAATGATTATGCTGTTAGTGATCAGTGTAATAGTTTAAGATGATAAGGCTTTTGTAGAGGGCTTAATGTGGATGATTGCGCACACAAATATAAACCCTCAGCTATAGCATCTCGGAACAAAAGAGGCTATCAACAACTCTCATATTTGTGTAGTTAGTTTTGCAGAAATTATCCGCTTTTAAAAATTAACTTTTGATAGAGAAAAAGAGGATATACAGTTTAAATGCATGATGATGATCAATGTAGGTTCCTATGTGTCCTTATTTTGTATCATTTCATGAATTCATATAGTCAAAAGTATGCATTGGCAACATCTATATGTTCTACAATTGCATCTTGAAACTCGTTAAGACACACACAAGTCAAGAGGGATCTTGAAATCAATATTGAAGAAGATGTGAAAGAAATACCGATTATTGCTTTCTTCATTCTAGCCCGAGAATGTAAGAACTCACAATCTCTCATCTTGGATTCATAGTTATGATAACCTTTGATTATTCTGAAAACTAGCATGTAAGTGAGTTATGGTTTAGTCTAAATAACTATTTAGGGTTAGACATGCCATTTCCCCATATTGCTTGTCCTAAAAGACCCTAACTTGCAATTCTTGTTATGCAGGTCAGTCGATCATACTATTTCTGTCTTATGAAAACTACGGCTAGTTAATAAGAGGCAGGGGTAGTAGTGGTTTGTAAATGCCAATGCTGAAGCCGTGTTGAATTCTTATAGAGTGATTTTTGAGGTTTGGTTCTTACACCTATAACTTATGAGTCGTTTATCTTCTTATAAAATCCCGAATTACCAATTCCAAGAACAGAACTAAGAATCTCATTGAGCAGACTTTAGCTAAATGTAAGTTTCTTACTTTTGTCACTTGGGTTTATTTATGCTATTCAGTAAACTCTGATGGAGTTGATTGGATTGGCCGGGTATTTACTTCAGCCTGTTCGATTTTTTAAATTCTTTTGGGAAATATTTAAAAGCTCATGTTTTGAAGACTTTAGAGACTAGGTTAAAAAAAACCATAATCAGTGGCATCAAGATGCTCTAGACACCTGAATCACATCAAGTTCATCTAATTTAAGAAACTTGGTTGGATCAGATTTGAAATAGGAATGCATAGGTCCCAGTTAAATACATTTCCATGTGCAACATTTTACCGTTGAATGAGACTGGAATCGCCGAATCGCCCCCAAGATTTTTGAGATCGAATAATCCCTATAATTGCTTAAGTAGAAAATAGATGTAATTAATATACTACATACGATGTTGTAGCAATGAATTATATGAATAATAGTTATATAGATACGAATTTTTGCTTAACGAGTGAATATTTGAATTTTGTTGATTAGATGGTTCATGAAATGTGTTGTCTAATTGCAGAACTAAACATGGACCGTTTCTACAACCAGTATTGAAGTGCGATTCTTTGAATTACCAAGCTTCATAAGGTACTGAGTTATATGCAATTCTTTGGGCATTGTCATTAGTACCTTTGGACCGGCTTTGTTTAGCTTCAAACATGAATTGTTCTTAAGATTGAGTTTTTACTTATATGGATGTGGATATAAATGTAATTTTTAGCTCTAAGTGTTATATTTTTCGTTTTGTATTTGCTGTATAGTTTAATCAAGTTGGTATATAATTGGATTAAATAATGAACGATATCTATATGCAATATATATATATAGGGGAAGGATCTATAGGGAAGCTTCAAATTTTGGAGAAGGAGGGAAGCAAATCTTAGCCCTTGATTTTTTCATAAAAAAACTTTTTTAACATTCATTTGTGACGAACGTTAAATTTTGATTAACATTCATCACAAATGAATGTTAACAATATTCATTTATGATGAAATCAAGGGTTGAGATTTGCTTCCCTCCTTCCTTAATTTTTATGCTTCCCTCTTGATCCCTCCCCTATATATATATATATATATAATTATAATGCGTGTAAGTTCAAGATACAAAAGTTGAAATGTGAATATTCTTTTGATAATAAGTCGGAAGCATGAAGAATTTTCATAAGTTCACACAAAAAGCGTGAAAAAACATGTGAATATCTTCACGATTAAACTGTGAACAATTGTGTCAATAATCTCACATTTAAAAGTGTGAAGAATCATGTAACTCTGTGACGTTTAAATGCATGATAATCAACTACAATTTTGTTACGTGCAATTTCCTCGCACTCAAGCCAAGCGTGAACTTCATAAGTCCACACACTTTTAAGTACGTACACATACCTTTAAAAGTGTGAGTACTTATCATTTTGTTACGGTAAGTCTTTATGAAGAAGTATTGACGTGATTTGAGCTGACAGTTGAGTTCTTTAATTTATGTTTGTGATCTTAAAAAGTAACCTTAATTTTTTGCCACTTTGAGCCTTTGAGTTGGTAACTATTTTACGAGAATTTTTTAACATATTTGCATATGCTTAAATTGGCGATATCATGTCTATAAACCCTACTTATAACCATTTTACCATCATAAGTGCTTTTAATAACCATCATTAGTTTCTATGTACATTGCTCACTTGGCTTGTATTAGGCTAAAGTATGTGTTTTGGGTTTAGTCTCCTTTTTTTTATGCTCCATTGTAATTCTATAACATTAGATTAAGTTATTGAACATTCAATCGATCTAACTCCATACATACATTAGAAGGAAAAATGAGACATGCGTTTCCTTAGAGCACAGGGAGTGGTGCTGAACGTGTGCGTTCCTCGGCTGGAACGTCGTTCCCCCACTCCTGGACAGCGTTCCCGACAGCATTCCTGGCAGCGTTCCCGGCTGCGTTCCGGGCACAGCATCCCCCCGGACGTTGTGTTCCGGATTTCAAACCTTTTTTTTTTTATAAAAAAAAAAATCAAGTTTAGGTTAAAAAAAAAAAAGAAAATTTAAAAAATAACGGATATATAAACGTTTTTTCAATTTTTTTTTTTTTAAACCCTGTTTTCTATCTATAAATACAACACTTTCAACACAATTTTAAACACATCAAAACATTCTTTCTTATCTACAATACACTCAAACACTCAAAAACTCTACCATTCTATATAGTTCATCACTTTCTCATCTACAACACCCTCAATTATTCAAAAACACACACAATTCTATATAATTCATCACCATGTCAAACAACCAAAACAACCAAACCAATCCATTCAACCTACAATCTCAATGGAACCCTTTTCAATATACAACACCAAACCCGCAATCCGACATACCCAATTTCGGCACTTCATGTACACCCACTTTTCCCACTCCGTTTTAATCATCATCCTCTCATACTACTCAATACTCATCCGAACAATTTCAAGCCTTTCTATTGTGGCAACAACAACAACACACCCTTCACCCAACAAGAACAACAATCGGTTAAAGAAGAGGTTCCGACGCCCACATCCCGTAGAAGTAGAAACAAAAAAGGAAAACAAGTGGCGGAGGAATCATCACAACCGAGGCCAAAAAAGGTTTACAACGTGTCCGGTTGGGAACCCGCGGATGAGCTTCGGTTGGCCCAAAGTTGGGTTGCCGTTTCCGAGGATTCAAACCGAGGAAACGCGCAAACGGGCGACTCTTTTTGGTATCTTGTTATCAACGAGTACCACGGCCGCAACCCTCCCTTTACCCGCACCAAAGACGCGTTAACATCAAAATGGAAGAAACTCAACGCGGATTGTCAAAGGTGGGAAGGCATATGGAACCGGCTCAGCTCGCAACGAAGAAGCGGCGAAGATGACGACGACTTTCGGATTCGGGTGGAGGCGTAATTTAAGAATGAAACGCTCAAAACTTTTAGAAATTTTCAAGCGTGGAACTTCTTAAAGGACTGCCAAAAGTGGTTAACTCCAGATCCCATTGTAGTCGGACGGTAAAACGTTTCAAAACGTCGTGAGAAGGTTCACCTAGACGACTTGGACTTGGACGAGGAACCGGAGGACAACCCGAACGCCACGCTATTCGGTAGTGATGCATTCCAACGTCCACGGGGAAAAACTAGGAAAGCAAAATCCCAAAAGACGACATCCGGTTCCAACTCTTCTACTTGCACTTCATTTGACGAGTCTCTCGCCGGCACCTTTGAAGGCATTCGTTCCGACAAACAAGCCTACTATCGGAATAAAGATTTGGAAACAAAACTTCGAATCTTGGCTATGTCGACGGACGGATTGTCGGGACGAGACAAACAAATAATAGAAAAACAAAAGGCGAAGATTCGGGCAAAGTTGGATTTCGAGGAACCGACGGACGAGGCGCCGGAGGACACGGACTCGGACTAGTTCTTTATTTTATTTCTAGTACTTGTTCTTTATTTTAATTTTTAGGAATTGTAATCTTTATTTAAAATTTTAGGAATTGTAATCGTTATTTAAATTTTTAGGATTTGTAATCGTAATTTAAATTTTTAGGACTTGTAATTTTATTTTTTAATGAAGTTATTTATTTTATTTAAATTAATTTGTTATTTATATGTATTTATTACATTATTTGAATTTTCTGACAAATAAAAAAATCAAAAAGAAATTCCTGAACACTGTTCCCACTCCCACCGTTTTCAGCAACAGTGTTCCCCGAGTATTCCCGAGGAACACTGTTGTTGAACACTGTGATACAAGGGTCACGACTCCTTGTGCTCTTAGAGCACTGAGAGTGGAGCATCGTCAACGTTGTCGAAAGGTCCTTCAAAGCACATTGACGACTTCTCTTGGGCGTTGAAAGATTTGACTCACTAATCCTGAACTCTTAAAGTCTTAATGCATACGATTATAAAACTTGACTTCTAAGTCTTTAAATTTGGAACTTGGCTTTCAATGTTCATTAAATGCTAGTACTTGTATTAGTTTATTTAATTTCTTTTATTATACATTACACATGCATAGTGGTTTGATATTTCTTAGAAGCATGACCAGACTATCCATTTTAAGTGTGCCAACTTATGCTTTGGAAGTCCTGAACCATTAATACCGTTAAATTTGGAGTGTACAACTCCTAATTAAAATCTCTCATATCTGTTTCACAGATGGTGTCAAAGGTATCAGAAGTAAGGGATACCTTTTTTTCTTCTTGAATAAGATCTATTACTTCATCATTGATCAAATCAACAAATTTGTATGTTAGAGCAAGAATGTAAAATTAGTTACCCATATATTTTAGAAAATCGGTAGGTGTTTTTAAAAAATTAGTTCACCATATATTTGACTGAATTAAGATCTGAATGTAAAAATTAACAACCATTGTTTGTATATTAAACATCAATCGAATAAGAAAAATTTAAAATCTTCCTTTTTTGAGTTTGTAGCAACCATGTAAATGGCATGATAATGAATTCATTTCCATAAAAATAAAATGTAAGAGTAGGTCACATTAGCATATATGATTTCATGATTAGTTGGAATTTGACTAAGTATAATAGTCCTTATTACGTAGAGAGTTAGGAGTTATTAATACTTCTTTAATTTTAAGACTACCTAAATAGTAAACCTTATTTAAATTCATTATATGTCTTGGCTATAAAGTCATAGTGATTATCTAAATTAGGTTAATTATTGAGTAACTAAATAAATTGGATTAAAGTCAATACATTGCCTAATATAGCTTACAAATTTGAATATAAAGTCAACATATTTAAGAGCAACCGAATGTTTTACGAAAGGTTTGAAAGACATTTATGATGACGGTAAACAGAGTTATAACTGCAATGATGTAAATTATACAATACCATTATAAGTCAAGCAATCATTCTATGTATACCGATCACACAAAAAAATATTAGATGTGTATTAGATCATTATGACAAATTATGTCAATTAAAAAAACAATAGTGATGCTTATATACATACAAATATCATTTTATATATAAAGAACAACTTAGTATTAATTTTTTTTTAGGAGGAACAAATTTATAATAACACCATCCTTTCTTATATTAATTTTATAAAACGTCTCTCATAAATGAACAAAGTCAATCAAATTGAATTCAGAACATATACATTAAATGAATCATATAACATAGCTGATTCATACTCTGATAAATAATTCATATTCAAACTTTTGAAAAATGTAAGTCGCATTTAGTAGTGATTAATTGTAATTGATTCCATGGAAGAATTCTTCTTCATACTCATATTCATCTTCATCTAGTAGACGGTAAACTTGAATTTTGGTAGTCTTCTTCTTTTGTTCATTTTCTTTTCTTAGTATTTCTTCAACTACCAACTTATCCTCAACATAAACCTATAAATGAATATGTACTTTTTAATAAGAAAACACAAAAAGCATAATCTCTATATATGTTCAACGTTGATACCTCATGATCCTCGTACATCTCATCTATGACGTTGAAATGATCGTCTCCTAGATAATAATCCTTCAATATTTTCTCCAATCAGACTCACCCTACATCAAAATAAGAAGACATAACATTTTGAACATAAACATGCATAAAGTTATAGAATATGTTATACCATCACATCATATGAATCATAAACCTCAATAACTTCATCACGATTCAATTGTTTAATGTTTTCTTCAATCTTTTATTTTTTGGTTTACAATGGACTCTGCACTTAGAGTTTTAAAATGTTAGTGAAAATCTTTATTTAAATAATAATAATAAAAAAGATGTTCATAAACACAATAAATTGTAGAATTAGTCATACAATTTCATCGTGTGAATCATAAACTTCAATTACATCTTTTCATGATTTTTCTCCATTATGTTGGTATCTGTTATTGTTTGCCTACTTGCAAACCATCATATTTCACACATATATTAGTCAAAAATGAATAAATTTTATTTGATTATAAGAAAAAGAAATGAACAAAGAGAAAGACACTATGAAACCTTCAAGTTGTTAGACATGCTGGTTAACCTCAAAATATTTAAATGAACAAATGAATATGGTGAGATAATGAATGTCTTCTACTTATAACATTAATGTAGTATTTGACACAAAGTTATTTATGACATAAATTCTTTAAAATTACAATTATTATTATTATTATTATTAATTTGCATTTAAATTGGTTGACTCTCTTTTTATTTAAATGAATTCGTCTTCTTCCAATTAATTTCCTTTTTTTATAAATATAATAAACATAAATAAATAAATATGATGTGAACAATGAATATATGATATTATTATTATTATTATTATTATTACTACGTATATTACGGTTTGTTCATTTATAAAAGAAGAGTTTACCTAATATATATTAAGACAAATTAGATTAAATTAGATTCTATGAACAATTAAGGAAAATTCTATGTTTGATATCATTTGTGAGTTAATTAAACTTACTATAAATAAGTACTACAAAATATTAAAGAGTAATATAGTTAACTCTATCATAAATTGTATTTAATTTAATTTCTATATATAAATTAGAATAATATTTTATGAAAACGAATTCATTTTCAAAAAAGTGTAAGAATTATTAGTTGACATTTTAAACCTAAATTATTACTAGATATACATAAAAAATAATTAATAATCAATTGACATCATATATAATAATTTGCTACATTCTACTTGTCATTCAATTAAAAATGACCCAAAAAAGCTTGCAATTAGTATTAAATAGAGAATCACATACATATATACATGTATATCTCAGAATCATTCAACAACTGTTTTCATCAAATCGACAAGATTCCCTTTAGTTGACCTTCAATTTCACAAATCAGGGTTTCAACTTTCAATCAACCGCATTATAATTGTTAAAATTAGTGTTTCAACTTTCAATAATAATGGAAATTGTAACCCTAGTTTCATCCGTACCAAATCTCCCGCTCTTTTTCTCGATGTTCTTCGTGATTTACTTAGCTGCTCACTTGATTGTGTTTCGTTATTGGAATTCAAAACTCCGGGCAGAAGCTGCGAGTTGTATGATCTCACTTGCACATGGCACACCGGCTGTTATTTTAGCTTGTAACGCTATACTTGATGACGTCACTCATGGATTTGCATCAACCAATACTTATTTTCAAAACACTGTGCTGGAATACAGCATTGCTTACTTTTTAATGGATCTATGTCATTATTTAGTTTTTAACCCTAGTGATGTGCTTTTTATTGGCCATCACTTAGCTACACTTTTTGTGTTTTTAACTTGTAGGTATTTAGTGGTTCATGGAGCTTATGGTATATTGATTTTGCTTATACTGGCTGAGGTTACTAGCCTCTTTCAAAACGTATGGACGCTTGCCAGGGCATTGAAATCGCAATCCAAAGTTGCAGCCCAGGTGTTTGATATAATGTCTCCTCCGTTTTATGCGTTTTATTCTGTTGTTAGAGGTTATTTGGGGCCTTTGTTTGTTTACAAAATGGTTGTGTTTTATATAAGTGGGGATGCTGATCATGTTATTCCTAGGTGGGTTTGGGTTTCGTGGATTATTGTTGTTGTTGGTGCGATTTCGGTTAGTATACTTTGGATTTGTAACAGGTGGATTCAATTGTATAGAGAAAGAATAGCTATATATGACAAGGATCAGAAAATTAGATAGGAAAAGTTGATGAATTACTTGAGAATTGAACTACATCCCTTGTATGAATCATCAGTTTATTTCCAAGAAAATATTATGTACCTTTGTTAGTTTTATGAAAAGTAGAATAACTATTTATTGCTGGTGCTTTGTTTCGTGCTTTTTTGAGTTAAACGTTTCATTGCATTAGTCTGCAGTTACAGAAATAATGCAGTGACAGGCAATTCTTTAGCTGCCAGCACTTGTACTTGTAAAGTGGTGTTGTGTTTTTTTTTATGCTATTGATGATTAATGCAGATATGATACAATCTAAACTAGCATTCTTATTGGTGTTCTAGTTGATTGTGTGATGTAATTGATTTCACAATATAAGAAACATCTTTCACCTGACAACTTAGGTGTCGTTTGTTTTTTTAATTTGCAGACCTTATTAGGTCTTATGTCCGCGGGCGGGGACACGTTTTCACTTCAGACAATTTGTTTTTCTGTTCTGAAGACATAAGACAAAATAAAATTGTCTGTGGGTGGTCAGACCTAGAATATTGTTTTTTTTTGTCTGCGAAAGAAACATTTGTATAATTAATTGTTCATTATATTTAATTATACTAATTTATTATTTAAAAACTTAATCAATAATTAAGTTACTCAATAACTATTAGTTTATAAACTTTTATTTTATTCTCTTTATTTGAACTTATTTAAGCCAAATAGAAAAGTAACTTTTTTTTTACTTGAATAATATATACTACATATATATTATTAATTGGTGTCTCAATATTCTTTGTATGTAACCTTATAGATTCATACATAATTAGTAGTATAGTTACAAACGTTGTACTATGCACATAATTCCAACATTGGTTACCTAACAAAATGTTACTATGACATGCTTTACGCTTCATAATTTTATAAGAAGAGAGGCTTTAAGGGATGAACTTTTTTGCCGACAAAAAATTTCAAAATTACATTAATTCATAATCAGATTGACTTTTGCAAAAAAAAAAAACAAACAGTGACTTCAGGACCACATCTTCTGCAGACATGACTACGGACATTAGACATATAACGTTTGAAAAAACAAACAGCAGCTTAATGTCTATTCAATACTACTTTTAGCACTCTGCTAAGCTTCTCTGTATTGACTGAATTTACTTGGGTATTTTAAAAGAATGCGGAGTACTAGAATTTGTAGATTTTTTTGTTGGAAACATGCCTACCATTTTCAGTGAGATAGGAGATACAATCATCAAACACATCAAGAGATGCATATATGTTGAATGGTTACTTTAAATTACTCCCATTCAATTAGAAACAAAATATTTAATGTAAAAGATATAGATCATTTGGGTTAGCTGGTTTGTTAACCACAACTTCTCTGGCTTCTATATGATAATACAAGTCAGAAAGCTCTCATGGTTGTGCAACTTCCAGAACTATCCATATAGATCTTTCTCTTTTTACAAGTTCATATTTGTATCCTTGTCTTTGCTAGAACGTTTGTGTTTGGGAACTATGTTTTGACTCCAGAATTAGTGGGAAAGCTTCATACATGGAAGTGAGGTTGTGGGAAGCAGTACATCCCCATTTTGCATTTTCTACAATTTGTGATTTCACATGTTTTTTCCAAAGAGCAGCAGCTTATGTTGTAGGGCCAACCTTACAAAAGTTAATGAAGACTAAATGGCAGGTATTATAGATGTACTTTCCCCTGTTTTACTCTGGGTATATGTAAATTCAATGCAGGTAATAACTTAATTATATTGCATTATTCAATTACTTATTGTACATGATTTGTTTATTATTTTTGTAATCGAAAATGTCTTCTATGTTCTCCCTTCATATATGAATGTCTATGAGGAGAGTGTTGTTTACTAACTAGGATTCAATGTAGGTTATAGGTAACTCAATCACAGGCTTCATGCATACGACTTTCCTATGATAATGTGTTTGTTTTCATTCACTTGGTGCAAGGGCATGAACTCAATTAGATGAGTGATTGGATTTAAGTGAGTTTACCATGTAAAGCTACTTGATAGATTTCGCTACATGCAGTCAAAGAATGGAAATATGGCCAAAGGTCTTATCTTTTTGAAGGTTAAGCTGGACAAGCTAGGTTCTATGCAGTATAGTTGTACTTATTGTGGTAGAAAGTGAAGTAAGGTTATTAATCAGGCTAGTCCTTCTTGGTTTGTCAAAAGAAACTTGTACATAACATCCTTTATTGGTATGAATCTAAAAGACACATGATGTAACCAAGTAACCAAAGGGTATTAGCGGTACGAGGGATGAGGGTAACCCATCAATGTTATGGGTTCGAGTCTCATTTGAGTCAAATTTTTATATAAAATATGTGGTTGTATATGGGGTTAGACTATTTATCGTTCTGAAAAATAAATAAAAATGACATGTGATTTACTTAGTGAACCTCTAAAAGGACTTTCTTTATGAGACTTTAACAAACAACTTACACATTTGATGATAGACAAATTGCAGTAAATTACAAGCTGAATTTCAGAGTAGAATTCACATAAATGCCTTTCATTGATTTTATAGTGGAAATAATATTACAGATATGCACAGATGACGGAAGTAAAATGAATTAAAGGAAGGTTGGAACTTTTGCAAGTAATTTTCCTGACTGATTCCATGGCCATTTCCCTTCTTAATAATCTTTCAACTCATGTATATATATACTCTTTAAGGTATCTTAAAGGGATCTTCCTATGCAAACTTATTGATAACACGTTCACGAGCTTCTTTAGCCCATTTACCTACTCAACCTGCTACATTTCTTTATTTGTTTAGGAGAAGAATTCGTAGTCCTTGGCTTCAACAATGATCTGCCTTAAACCACCTATAGGTGATACAATCATTAAAGCAACCCCAATTATGATACAAACCTGGAAATGTTGTGTGAATCAGTGTCAGCAGAAATGATCCAAAAATACGTAATAATGGTTGATAAATAAGGAAATGGCGTTTTGTCATTTACCCAATTGGCAATCCAAGATAAGCTCCACTTGTTTGGTTTGTATATTGTGAGCCACATGATGCAAGGCAACTAAACCATAAAGAATACAAGATAATAAATAGAAAGAGATAAATCGTATGACATCAAGATGCTCGTAAAAGGAATACGAACTAGGAAAGAGTTGAAGTTTCTTACAAAGTATGTTGTAGGTGCAAAGGCAAATCCACCAAAGAAACCAAGAAGTCCACCAAAGAAAGGGAAGCAAATGCCAACGAACATTGTTAATGCTGCAGCCAAAGGAAGGATCAACTAATCAACAAAACATTATCCCGATATTTGAGGTGGCAAAATGGCAGGTGTGAGTTAAACTCATAATTTTCAGGGCGTTTCATTAAGGGTTGGGTGGAGCTAGATTGGCCTGAATTTCTTTGTCAATATGATGATTTACGAGGTTCTACGGATTAAATTGCACTTTCAGACACTTCGAACCTGTTTGACCCCTTTCACTTGTTTGTATTTCAGCTAACCTTTTCATAATAACCGTTAGAGACTAAACACAATAGGGAATGACCCATTGTAAGTAAATGGGCCGAAATTGCCCTCTAGAGTAATTATTGCCAAAGTATTTCTCACTTACCGACATAGAGATTCCTTGTGATAAACCGGAGTGTAAAGGTTGGGGTGAAATTCATATTCTTGACAAGCACAGTTTCAATCATATCAAACACAGGCATTGCATAAATCTACATAAAACACATATGAAACTTTAGTTTAATTGAATTAAATTCAGCTTTCTTGGTAGAGAGAGATTTTAACCTGATAGCTTCCAATAACATGAATAACAACGAACAAATTAGCCATAGCTATGAGCCACACAGGCTTCTCTAAACTGATAAGAATATTATCCGAGACCTCATTTCCAAACATCCAGTAGCCTATAATGGCAACTGGAAAATAGCAAATTGCTACAACAATATAGGCAACAACCACCCCCTTCCACATTGGACCCTTTGAAGGCTTCTCAGGGGTTGACGGAATGGTGGCTTGAATTTCCAACACCACATTGTGGCCTGCGTATGCAAACGCAACATCACCCAATGCACTAAAGAAGTTGAATACTTTCCCAGCTGTTGTACTCGCCTTATATCCATATTGTACGTTTGGCTGCACTCCCTTTGCAACTGATGCTGACCATGCAATAATAGAGTAACTGCATCACATCAACTTCTATTAATTCTTGTTTCTATTTCGTAGAGGTGGTAAGATGAGTAGGATCTGGTCGAGTTGATCTGAAAACACTTGTGTTCAACTTTTTATCTTATATCAAATTTCTAATGAAACCAATATGGTTATGAAAGCGATATTAATACGATAACAATCTAAATACTTGAATAAAGTGATTTACAACGTTGGATACATAAAAACTACGCGACCCGTTTTTGACACTTTTCCTTCTTGATAGGCTTTAGTTTTTAATTTTATTTATTATTGGACTTGTTTAAGGTTATAAAACCCTAGTTGATCCATTAATAAGTAAATGAGTAGAAACTGCCACCTCTAATAATTCCCTTTTTTTTTTTTTTTTTTGCTTTATCTAGAATATTTTTTAGAGTACCTTAGAGACATGATTGCTGCAGCCAGTGATACTCCAGATATGGAATTAAAGTTGGGGAGATGGGAGAGAACAAAATGGACTGAAGCAAAGATCATGATGAAGAAAGTGAGTTTGATGTCTTTGCAGTTGTCGCTGCATACAAGATCATGAAATTTCTTTAAAGATTTTCCTCCAGTGACCATATACACAATGTTGACCCCGACTTCAACGATGAGCTGCTGTGGAACCACTATGTAAAGACCAAGCTTTTCGCCAAACGCATGCTGGCCTAGTTCGTGATATCTGTCGAATCGTTTCCCAGGTACCATCTCATGCATCTCAACCATTTGCCATAACGTGTATAGAGTTACAACCCATGATATTACCATTACTGATACACCAGGACCCCTGTAAATTCATACAAATTAATGGTATTGCACATTTGTACATATTATAAATGCAGCTAATATCCACAATACAACATGGTATAATAATATACAGAGTTCATGCCCGTCTTTCTTATCATGTACTACCATATTTTTTTAAATCATTTTTTCTGTTAGGACGTGGTACGCAGATAGAGCTTTGGGTAGAGGTGGTTGAATGGGCGAGGTTTGCAGTTTGAGAAATTAGGCATGACATGTTTGGATGACCTCTTAAATTTTTTTTGTTTTTTTCTTCCATAAACTTTATGTATTGAATATGGTTGTAAGAAACTATCTTTTGAAGTAATAATAATATGATTATTTTGAATAAAGCAATCTGGTAGGCAGTTAGTATTCAAACACCAAGTGTGACCTTTAACTCATTGGATTCGTTTCATTTTTGGCCTAGTTTCTATTGTTTACTCATTTGATCCATTTGGAGATCAAGCATAACCCAACCCAAATTGATCAAAGATTGGTTAATTGGGTTGAATAGACCAAGATCGGGTAAACGGATGAGGTTTCCCTTATTCAACTCAGGTGTATACGATCATTTCCCTGACCATCCCCAAAATGTTTATCTAGGGAGGTTGTAACATGAGATCTCTTGTGAGGACATCAAGGCGTCTTACCCTTTGTGATGGTTCAAATAGACCAAATCATTAGGACCAAAAACGGTAACCAGATTATAGTAGGTAGTACAACAACAAATATTTCTTCTAATTTTTTTTTAACCGCACAACCTACAAAATCTTTTTAGCTGACCACATAAAAATGATATTGAATAAGCGACTGACCAACCAAGTTCGGACAGAGCATAAGGAAGACTTAACACCCCAGCTCCAACCATAGCAGTAACGTTGTGGAAAGCCGAATACCACCATTTTGCGTTCCTTGATGACGTAACAGGAAGCCATTCGTCAATCGCCCTCTCTCTTTCCGTCCTGTTATCAACCTATATATAGTTTAAGTCATCATCATTTGCTAGACCATTGCTCTGATTAAGTAAAAATTTCAAAAGAAAAGCAAACAAAAAGTGTCCAAAATTAGAAAACACATACTACAAGAGGTGTTGTAAGCGTCATGTTGTTATTTACAAGATAAGAAATGTATGAATCTGAGTGTGTGTGAGAGTTTGGTTTTGCATAGAACGTAAATTCTAATTTCTACTTGCTTCCCATTTATTTGGAGTGGTTCAAATGTCTCAATCTGTTACGTGTTGTCTGGACAGAAAATAAAGCTAGAAATTTCAACTTTACGTGTCACCATCATATCATATGTTGTCACTGTTGCGCGCTTCGTAACATATTGTTACGTCGTCATCGTGGTTGTTTTGTTCTCTTCAAAACGAATATATATTTAAAGTTAGAAGCGTGCATCCATAGTTCTGCAGTAATTGTTATACAAAGAAGGGCCGAGAATTTCATATATATATCCAACTTATGCTGGATTACTGATTGATATATGCATATACAAGTGAAAAAACATGGATCTACTGTTAGGTGAAGATTCTAGTACGGAACTTGCAATAAAAAATATATAACTATTTTATTTTTTTATTTTTGAGGTATCCTGCAAATTGTAACCTTTGAATCAACAAATCTAGTTAGGCAAGATTCTTTTTTGGAACCAAGTATCCAACAAGTGTGCCAGGCTGGCTCTTACGTAGGATTTGGTGGTTGCTTCTTTGAGTTTTCTAACCTGTTTTTTTGTCATGCCACGTGTTCTTGCTTGTCAAAATTTAATTTTAGGGAAAGGAAGAAAAATCAAAGGTATCTTGCATAATACTTTGAAAAGATAGATCTCTACGTAGATTGTTTTCATTATTTCTAATGTTATTATCAATGTCAATATGATTATTATTATTATTATTATTATATTATTAGGGTTCCGCTATTTACCGACAATTTAAAGATTTGTCATCCAAATATTTATAGCATGCATATAATTTTTTTTATCTTAATCAATTCTCTCAGAGTCATCTAATTGCAAGTTTTTATACATGTATTACAACCTTAATAACAATGATTATGGTTGTAATTATCAGTTTTTTCTCCTTATTATTTATGTTAATATTAATTATTAGTGTTATGAATGATTTATCCTGCAACCTTTCTTTATTAATGGTATGATATTCTAAGTTCTAACACATGTTTTGATTTTATAGTTCATTATTAAAACCAGTTCTTAAATTTATACATAAACACATAAATTTAATATAACTTAGTTCTTATTTATTTTATTTAAGTAGAATTTCCAATAGAACAAACAAATTAGATTTGATTAACTAATATATTTTGGATGAAATGAAACCATATGACTGGTTAATTTGCTAGTTGAGCTCTTGCACAGGACTCAAGATATATAGGGGTCTATTTTTTCCTCTACTCACTACATATATATATCAGTAAATAGATGTTGTTCAATATTCGTGACAAAGGTTCAATGCTTGACATACAACTATTATAGTTATTAATTACCGGCCTTTAAAACAAACAATAAGCAGTGGTTATTACCTACTTTTGTTCTTTTTTTACTTTTCGTAATATATATAAAGGTTAATTCATCAAAAGTGCAACGTACTGACACTAAATGTTCCATGTATACAAATTACCATTTTTATTGTCTAAGTATGCAACAAACTGGACAATTATGTATCGATATATGTAACATGGTAACCGGTTACCGGGACAACATGTAAAAATGTATAAAAGCTACCCATTTTATTGTCTAGGTATGCAACAAACTGGAAGATTTTGTATCGACGTATGCAACATGGTATCCGGTTACCGGGACAAACGGAGTATGGAAACGGTTTTTTCCGGTTTGTTGCATACCCAGACAATAAAATGGGTAGCTTGTATATATAGAACATTTTGTGACAGTACATTGCACTTTTGATGAATTAACCCTATATATAAACAAATCATAAAACCTCATTTTTTAATTGGGTAACAACTCAATACCAACACAAGTTTACGAATCATGTTAGACAAGTAAACAAGTTATGTGGTATTTAATTATTAGATTTTTCTAATTCTTACTTTTCAATCCTAAACAGTGTAGTAGTGCACTTTATGTATTAAAATTATATATACAAAATTTTGATGATCTATATGTCAGATTTTTATAATTTTTAGGAATTTCAATTTGAGAATTTATCATGTAATTCAATTTGACATAATACTTGAGGATACATTATATAATGTTGTTATTATTTGGTAATTGATATAAAATTTGTTTTTGACATAATAATTATGAATAAGAATGTTAGTCCTTCATTGTAAATGCCTTTAATTTTTTAAGCATTGATTATATATTTGTCGCAATTGTTTGGATATTTCTAGAAACTATAGCTCCAAAATAAGAATGTAGATATCAAAAGGGTAAAAAGAAGCAAATTGATAAGCTTGTCGAGTCTTAAAGTTAGGTTTTAGATAAATTTATTGATTGTTTTTCTAATGGAATAATTGCATATAGAGTAATTAATGATCAACCAATAACAATGACATTTTCACAAAATTCTTTTTAAAAAAACTAAATGTTGAGACATGTTTTGTGACAACAGATCTAGCTTGAAATTAGTCTTTCTAGCTTGTAATAGGACTTGTATTAGTTGTAATCAAGTTTGTACATTGGTTTTGAATTGTAAATGAAATATCTTGGTCGGTAAACATTTTAGAGTGAAAAATCAAAAAGCTGAAAAAATGTTGACCATAGCTGACTGCGAACCGAGTCAGTTCACAGGTCAACTAGGGACTGCGAGCCGAGTCAGTTCGCTGGGCCAAGATGGGCTGCGAACCGAGTCAGTTCGCAAAAGCCCATGACCCGCGAACTGAGATGGTTATAAATACAAATTAGGGTTTAAACCTAAATAACTTTTGCCATTAATCTGATACGAACTACCTGAGTTTTCCAGAACTTTTATACATTCTAAAGGCTAGGTGTTGATCGTTTAACATTCGTTAATAATCAATACAAAGCAATTAGATACCCGATTCACTATAATTGTGAAACAAATTGTTATAGATCCGATAACTAAGTATTGAGGGATTCCGCACCTTAATACGTTAGATAACCTCGTTATCGATCCGAATACGTACAGACTTACAATTGGTATCAGAGCCTACGGCTAGATACGCGTAGGTTCGAGGTTATTTGGGGTATTAACGATTGTTTAGGGTGAATAACGATTGATTTAGGGTTGTTTGTACGTACAATTAGTGCGTATTTGTGACCAAAATCAGTCTCTGAAAGTTTTTGGGTTTGTTTACGTTCGAAATCTTAGGGTTTAGACGTTCAAGAACCTAAAATCTTCGGTTTTGGAGGTTACAGCCGTTTCTGCGAACTGAGATCCTGTTCTGCGAACTGAGTCTGCGAACTGAACTGGGATTCTGTTTAGCAAACTGAGTTTTGAACCTGCGATCTGAGTTGCCTGCGAACTGAAATTCTCTTCTGCGAACCGAGTTGCCTGCGATCTGAGTTTTGTCTGCGAACTGAGATTGTCTGCGAACTGAGTTTTTACCCTGCGAACTGAATTTCTGTTTTTGTGAGATTTTCAAATTTTGTGATTTGCAACGATGTCAGACCTAAGTAGAATGATTGAGATGGACCATGAGATCGAAAAATCGAATGTTCCACCTAAATTGCTCAGACTAGAAAATTACTATGGATGGAAAGATAGGTTTGAATCCTATTGTCGATTCCATGATTTGGTAATTTGGGAATGCATCAAGAATGGATACACTGCTCCTACCCAAGTCGTTGAGAATGTGACTGTGGCTATTCCTTATAGCCGGATGAACGATGAGCAAAAGAAGGAATATGAATCTGAGAACAAAGCTCATTCGTCGATCAAGATGAGTCTTCCGAGGGAGATTAATCATCAACTCAAATCTTTTCACACTGCTAGAGAGCTCTGGGTAGCTCTTGAGAAGAGATGCGAGGGTAGTCCACAGGTGAAAGAAGGTAAAAGGAGTCTGTTGAAGAAACAATTTACCGTCTTTAAAACCTTGAAAGGAGAAGACTTAGATGCTTATGTCACTAGGTATTACCATCTCCTTAGTGAATTGGATGACCATGAAATATTCTGTACTGATAGGGAGAAAACCGACAAGTTCCTTGAGGGTTTGCCTCCTAATTGGGAGATGTACGAAGTGATGATTAAGGACAATGAAGAGAGATACTCTAAGATGACCCTAGAGCAGGCTATCGACAAGCTCCAAGGGTATGATTTTACCAAGAAGACGAGGGACACGGATTCTGATCAGGTACAGGATCCTAGGCTATACCATGGAAAATCAAGTCTTTCAAATTCTTCGTCTGCATCAACTTCTGCGTTACTGGTTGGTGGAATTGATGACAAAGGTGAAATTCTAACTGAGGATCTGTGCTTCATTGCTTCGGATGGAAGTGAAAAACGAAGTAAGACTACTTCTGAGAAGTCACCTCAAGGGCAACATAAAATGCCGATGAGTGTGAAATCTGCAGAACAACAACTGTCTGTACTTGCTTCGTTCGTTGCTTCTTACGAAAACTATATCCAAGAGAAGATCAACGATCCCGCTCAATTTGATGAAGACTATGATCAAATTGATCCAGAGGACTTAGAGGAAATGGATCTCCAGTGGCAACTAGCCATGGTGTCAAGGAGAGTCAAAAACTTCCTAAAGAAAACTGGAAGGAGAGTCGTGGGTAATAGACCGGGCTTTGATAAGTCCAAAGTGAAGTGTCATAATTGTCAAAATTTTGGGCACTTCGCTAGGGAATGCCAAAGACCCAAGAATGAGCAGACTGAAAATCCTGTAAGACAAGGCACCTCTCTAGCATCAAAAGCCTTGGTGGTTCAACAACTTGATGTTTCATATGACTGGAGTGCTTTATCTGAAGAAGCACTCATGGCTGATATTGAAGATCAAGATAAAATGGTTGAATCCACGTCTTACATGCCAACTACTGAAGAGTATCAGGTGGAAACACAAGATACTAAGATGTTAACAGTTGTTGATGATGTACTGGACTTGGGATCTACTGAAGATCTATGTCCGGAAGATTTTGTGGCGCATATGGCTGATCTCCAAACCGATAAAAAACGGGTATGTCTTGATATTTTCACTCTTACTTATGTATGTCAACTTGTTGCTAGTTTACAGTCCCAAGTAAATGTTTATGCTGAATCACATAGGACTGTTACATCTGAATTAGAACAAGTAAAAAGTGATGTACGTAGGCTAAGTGAGGATAAATTAGCTCTAAAGGAAAAGATTAAGTCTAATATGGCAGATAAGACCGCTCTTAGAGATACTATTAATGAACAAGCTATTAAAATAGACGGTCTGTATCTAAACTTAAGAGACTTGAACAAAGATGTAGCTAATAAAGAGCTAGAGCTATCTGAGTCTAAAATGAAACTAGTTGAGTTGAATCATAAGATTGAAAGTTATAGGACATCTTCCTTGACTTTAGATCATATAATTAGTTCTTAACGGAGTGTAAATGATAGATCTGGACTAGGTTGCCATGATGTACCTCCTCCTTTTAATTCTAATTACACTAAGGCTCATGAAGACTTAGAAATGATGGATGTGCCTGTTAACTCTGAGAAAACTCCAATAAATAAGTCAGAGATATCTGAGTTAGAGAAACTTGTTATTAAAGACCTAACATCTAACGAGTGTAAAACTGAATTAGATGTTGAGGATATTAAAGGACAGGAAAGTAAAACTTCAGTCACTCAGAAAATTACTAACTTAGAAAAGGCAAAAGAAGTTAAGTCTAAGAAGATAATGTCGTGCTTCAAATGCCATGAACGAGGGCATGTGGCTTCTTGTTGTCCCAATAAGAAGTCAGAAGCAAAACGTAGACCAGTTGACAGTGACATGTCACCGGGTACTTCTAAGATGGATGTAGACAGGTCGAGTTCTAAACCTGGGTTGGACAGTCAATCCATATCTAAACCTGTGAACATTTTGAAAAGGTTAGGAACACACAGTGTTTCTCCACCTAAACCTAAACGGTTTTCTAATGATAATACTTTCAATCATTCTTGAGACCAAACACCGTCAAGGTTTAGGACACCTCATCGCAACCATAGTCATTTTGAAATTGGTTCTACTTCTCGGAACCATAGTCATTATGAGAGTGGTTTTACCTCACGTACACATGGGATTAACTATAATTATAACTATAATCGTAATCAAGGACAACAATCCCAAGGTAATGTGTCAGTGAGGCCTGTTTCTCATTCACCTCATAGGCCCAAGACCACCGTTCCTCAACAAACTCGAACTCCTTCGAAAGTAATTCAGGCCCCAGATGGGAAAAAGGGTTACTTTAAAGAAGTTAAGTTTGTTGATGATGAGGGACGATCCAAGTCTGTTATGGCTTGGGTCCCTCTTGACGACTAATTGTGTACAACTATCATGTGTAGGAACAAACTGTGAACGGAGATAGCTGGTGGTACGTAGACAGTGGATGTTCAAGACACTTGACAAGAGATAGAAGTCTACTGATGGACTTCAAAGGAGGACTGAAGCAGCGAGTTAATTTCGCTGGGGAGAAAGGTGGAATCATCACTGGGAAAGGAAAAGTTTCTAATGGAACTTTAACTCTTGAGAATGTGAACTATGTTGAACAACTGGTTCACAATCTAATGAGTGTTTCCCAAATCTGTGATAAAGGTCATCCGGTATTATTTAATGATACAGAGGCCTTAGTCCTGAAGCCAGGTCTGGTTATTCCAGAAAAATGGATTATAATGAGGGCTCCAAGGAAGAGGGATATCTATGCTATTAACATGGGTATTCCTGCATCTTCAATGGAGTCGACATGCCTATTATCCAAGGCTTCAGAAGCAGATTCTATACTTTGGCATCGGAAAATGGCACACCTGAATTTTCGAAAAATGAATTATATAACCAAGAATGGGTTAGTTATGGGTGTACTTCTACGCGTTTCGAGTTTGAAGACAAGTGTGTTTCTTGCTTAAAAGGAAAGCAACATAAGAAACCACACAGGTCTAAAACTAAAAACTCCATTTCCATGCCATTTAAATTGCTACATATGGATCTTTTTGGCCCAATAAGCAAAAGAAGCATATGTGGCAAGTGGTATTGCTTAGTTGTCACAGATGACTACTCTCGATTCTCGTGGGTATTCTTTTTGGGGTCTAAGGATGAAACTCCAGGAATTCTTATGGAGTTCTTAGTCATAATAGAGAATGTCTACAACACGAGAGTGAAGAGTATTCGTAGTGACAATGGGACTGAGTTCAAAAATTCTACGTTGAATGTATATTGCTCAAGCAAAGGCATACAACATCAATTCAGTGCACCATATGAACCTCAACAAAATGGTGTTGCTGAAAGGAAGAATAGAACTCTCATTGAAGCAGCAAGAACAATGCTTGCAGATTCAAGGCTTCTTGTCATTTTTTGGGCAGAAGCGGTGAATACTGCATGTCATGTTCTAAACCGGGTTCTTACGGTTAAAAAGCAGAACAAGACCTGTTATGAGCTTTTGAACAATAAGAAACCGAATTTGAAAGGGTTTGAACCCTTTGGTGTCTCATGTACTTTATTGAAAACTAGTTCTCAACCAAAATTTGGTGAGAAGGCTGACGAAGGATATTTCCTAGGTTATGTGCCTAACTCACCAAATAAACGAGTTTTTAATAAAGTTACGGGACGTGTGGAAATAGTTTATAACGTTGAAGTTACGAGCTACACACATGACTCACATAAGGGATTAGATTGGCAATTTGACTATTCTGATCTCTTTAAGTCATTTAATGTCCCATTGTGTGATTACACGGTTGATCTTGTACTTACTGAGCAGTTATTGTCGGATGATGGAGATATTGGCTCCATTCCAACATCGACTGCTTCTATGGATCCTAATCATGCAACATCATGTGCCACAGAACAACCTCCGGTGAACAACACTCAAGAGACTGACACGTCACCAGCAGTTACCGATACGATAACTTCTGATGAGATGTATAGTACTGATGAGGATATGCCACCATTGGAAGAAATTGGCACCAATCTTTATGATAATATGGTGATTGAGCCGATAATGACCACAAGAATTCACAAAGATCACCCAACTAAAAATATTATTGGTAATCCAAATGCATCGGTTCAAACCAGGGCTAGTACTTCTGAGTACTCGAGCCTATATGTTGAAATTATGGAGACTGGGATTATCAATCAATGTTCCTACTCGTGCTTTATCTCACAAATTGAGCCTAAGAATGTTCAAATGGCATTAAAGGACAATTCGTGGGTCGAGGCAATGCAGGAAGAGTTGTCTCAGTTCTCCAAACTGCAAGTTTGGGAGTTGGTTGACCTTCCCGTTGGAGAATATCCAATTGGAACTAGATGGGTCTTTAAGTGCAAGAAAGATGATCGGGGAATCGTAACTCGCAATAAAGCTCGCCTAGTTGTTCAAGGGTTTAATCAACAAGAAGGGATTGACTACAATGAGGTGTTTGCACCAGTGGCTAGGCTAGAAGCAATAAGGTTATTCTTAGCATTTGCAGCTTCCAAGAAAATGAAAGTTTTCCAGCTGGATGTTAAGAGTGCCTTCTTGTATGGCAAAGTCAAGGAAACGGTGTATGTTTCTCAACCACCGGGCTTTACTGATCCAAAGTATCCAGATAGAGTATATCGTCTTGATAAGGCTCTATATGGATTGCATCAAGCTCCGAGAGCGTGGTATGAAACACTGTCTAATTATCTTTTTGAGAATGGTTTTACAAGAGGAAGAATAGACAGTACACTCTTTGTCAAATGGAAAAAGAGAGACTTTCTACTTGTTCAAGTTTATGTTGATGACATCATCTTTGGGTCATCTGACGAAAAGATGTGTAACGAATTTGAACAAGTTATGAAACACAAGTTTGAGATGTCTGCTATGGGAGAACTGACATTTTTCTTAGGATTGCAAGTCGATCAAAAGAAAGATGGGTATTTCATTCATCAAAATAAATATCCCAATGAGCTGTTAGAAAGATTCAAGATGGATGAAGCTCGAACTTATCACACTCCTATACCAGAAGCTCACGGACTTGGTCCTGATACATCGAGTGATAGAGACGTGGATCCTACTCTCTATAGGGCCATGATTGGATCACTAATGTATCTTACTGCATCGAGGCCGGATATAATGTTTGCAGTATGTGTCTGCGCACGATATCAAGCCAATCCTAAGGAGTCTCATATGCAAGCCGTTAAGCGAATTCTTCGTTACCTCAAAGGGAAGCTGAAGCTGGGACTTTGGTATCCGACTGATGGAGACTTAGACTTTGTGGCTTACACTGATTCTGATTTTGGAGGATGCAATCAGAACAGAAAGTCTACAACTGGTGGATGTCAATTCCTAGGGGGTAGACTGGTCTCTTGGCAGTGCAAGAAGCAAACCTCAGTCGCCATTTCTACATGTGAAGCTGAGTATGTTGCTGCTGGCAGCTGTTGTTCCCAGGTTCTGTGGATACAACAGCAACTGCGGGACTATGGGTTAAATCTAACCAATACTCCAATGATGATTGACAACGAATCCACCATGTCAATTACCAATAATCCTGTAAAGCACAGCAAGACAAAACACATTGACATACGTCACCATTTTATCAGAGACTGTGCAGAGAAAAAGCTTATACAGTTAGTCAAAGTTCCCTCAACTGATAACTTGGCAGACTTGTATACCAAAGCTTTTGACAGGGCACGTTTTGAGACATTGATTCAACTAAACGGAATGAGGAATCCAGAATAATTTGTCTTCCAAAGGAGTATGTCATACTTAGTAGTTTCTTTTATTTTTCTGCATTATTTTCTTTTAGAAAACGTTATGGAATTATCTGCTGGGAAATGATAGTACATTAGAAGAATACGCTTAATAACAATAAGTAAAAGTCTTAGGTTAGATGTGTTAGTAGATTGCAGTTAGTTACATTAAATTTACGTCTTTACAACCAGGCATTTACTTATGTTTATTTTAGTATACACCTATCTCCACATGTTATCATTTGCTTAAGAAAAATTGAATCTAGATAGCTTCATTATCTGATGTACTGACAGGCAAATTCTGCTATGATTTCTGAGCATATAATAAGTAATAATTTTCTGTGTGTTATTTGGTGTGATCTGCTGTATGATGTATGACATAAGTCTTAATTGTTGAATGATAGTCTAACCATACACTGTTATCAAGGATCTTTGAATATATGTCAAGACAAATAGTAAGAATTATGGCTATTAGCAAAACTACTGGTGACTTTGTTGTACTTAGTACAGACCTGACTCCTTTAGTTTTGCCAATGGTTTCAAACTTATTTTGTTCATACTAAGGGATCTTATGTTGTACTACGTACAGATCTAGAACCACTAGTATCTTCAAAATAGCTTTGATGTTTGTCAAATATTAAAATAACTCAAGGGTATGTTATATGCTTCGAACAGAACATCATTTAGTAACCTCTACCTTGAATCTGAAAGATACAGTGTTATTTGTTTTACTTGATTTCTCAGTATGTCATATTTTGGATCACATTAGGTAATATACATACCAACAATGAAAGTTTGCTATGAAATCATTCTAGACTTTGTTTATGTGAATCATAATATTAGTAATCGTCTTGAACTGTCTATGATATTTGAACATTTCATGATTGATGAATTATTTCTTCTCAATTCCTGAAATTGTGTGATTAATGAACGTGATATATGTTGTGGAGCTAGGTAACCAAGTTATGCTTTCATAAATATAAGTTGATAAATGGTTAAGTTGTACTTATGTGTAACTTCTTGTGAATTTCATGTGGTGTGTATACTAACAATCTTCTAAGACTTATTAAATTTTTAAGTACTGCGTATTCTTTCTAATATGATCCCTGAGCAGATTCAATTATTAATGTCAAGCATATGTAATAGTCTATATTTGTTATTTCATTAATAAAATGGTACTTGATACCTATGTTTATGTTTGAATAATCCTTTGGAATTCAATTTATTTATGCTTTAGTATTCCGTGTTGTTTCAATGTGACAAAACTGCAACTGGTAATAAGTTATATATACTTTAATTTGAGACTTTATGTAACAAGTTAAAGAACACAGTTATAATTATTAACTGTTTCTATATTTTTCGTGATTATAATTGATAATTAAGTTCGTACACTTAATCGTTCAATTACGATTTGTGGATTATATATGACGATTGTGACTTAAAGGCAATGGAAAGTCTACATTTTTTTTTAAAAATAAAATAAAAAATGTTTATTTATTTCTGTTTAAAACTCAATTGGCAATTGACCAGTCAACCCTGCGATTTGAGTTTAAGAATATTAAAGAAAAAGTCAATTAGTCAAATTTGCGACTGACTTTCCCTTGCGAACCCAAAGTCTGCGATCCCAATCCCTGCGAACCCATCTCATGCAAACCCAAATCCTGCGAACCCACTTTTTGCGAAGTGAGTTATTGTATAAAAGGGTCAAGTCAACAAGTCCAAATCTCACATTTCAGAATTCACCTGCGAACCCACTCCCTGCGATTCGAAGTCTTGCGAAGCGAAACAAAAGTTCTCTTTGATTTTCGAAATTTACAACACAGGGATCCGTTTTTCACTCCGAAGATCATTTCCATCTTCTAATTGCGCATCTTTTCAGGTATGTTTCCCTTGATTTCATCCAGTATTTAGTGATTAACCGCTCGATTTTTTTTTGGATTTTGTATGTTTCAGTTTTATTTTCACGAATTAATTTCAAAATTGTGATAAATAAAGCATAAAACTACTTAATCTTGTTAAATCGATCTGTTTTGAATATGTTGATATCATTTAATTGCAAATTCTTGGATTTAATTGTTGATTTTGAATTTGTTGGGATCGCACACGCTCCTGCGAACTGAGATCCAATCTCAGTTCGCCATTCCTGATTGCGAAGTGAATATTTGACTTCGTTGACCCCTGCGTTGCGAACTGACTTGCGAAGCGAATTCTGGTTGGCTTCTGCGAAGCGAACCCAAGTCCTTGACTTGGTTTGACTTGCTGCGAACCGAACCCAACTTTTGACTTCGCTAGGCTGCGAAGCGAACCGAATGGTTGACTTCGTTGACCTACGAAGCGAACCCAAATTTGTTGACTTTAGTTGACTGCAATACGAACTGATCATTATTTAGGTTGACTTCCAAAGCGAACTGAACTGTTGACTTTGCTTGTTTGACTTATTTGTCTCGTTTAAATATTAACATGTTTAGACTTATTCTCGATTTGCGACATTTATGTTTACAAATGATGTATAAGTCTGGCATTGTTACTTATTTATAATACGTTTCGACTTAAGAGTTTTTACTTATAAGTAAAATGCGTATTATTTATATTATATATATTCTGTTCTTTTATATCGAAAGACTTCCGACTCTTATGTAGTCGTGCGGCGTGTTCCGATAATCGATCGGCGGTTTGACTTTTCAGAATATGTGCTATGACTTGCGAACTATATATATAATTTAGAGAATATAATTGAAAATTTAAGTCTTGTACACTTAATTGTTCAATTAAGTTCAGTAAATTAAGTTATTAATTAATAGTAAACATGGATGTTCGGTGATCATTTTTGTTCACAATACATAAATGTTTAGAATTAATTAATGTTCGCTAAGTTTTATTATTCATTGAGCTAATTACCATGTGCGTAACTCTTATGATTACAGATATGGCTGCTCGATCTTTTGCTGCTGCTCATAACATCTTGGTGAACTTAGACGTCAATGAGCGCGGTGCTGAGCGCGGTGCTGAGCGCATTACTGAGATCCTTACGTATCTGGCACGATCGAGGATTCGATATGCTGTTACGGAATCACCACCATTGTCCCGATCCATCCTGGATTAGTTTTGGGACAATATTGAGTATGATGCTGCTGCCAACCCTCCTGTCATTCGTACTAGGGTTAATCAACACCCTGTTGTCTTCTCTGCTGACGATCTGAGACAGATTTTACATCTGGGTACAGTCGAGCAGGAAGTGGGACCTTCTGTGTACTCCTCGGATTTCATTGAGGGTGCACTTGGTCGCATGGGTTATTCTGGCCCCAAGCGAGGTCGTCAGTTTATTAAGGCCTTCGTTATTGGCCAATGGCGGTTCTTGTTCCATATCATTGTTACTATCTTTGGTAACAAAAAGGGCGGTTATGACGAGTCGAACCCTGAGCTTCTTTCTGGATTACTGTCACTGGTTTATAACAAACCATACAGTCTCTCCTCATATATTTTTGGCTCCTTTCTTGGTCAGATTAGTGGAGCTGTTCGATCCAAGTTTATACTATATCCGCGCTTCTGCATGCTTATCATTCGTCACTGCATCCCTGGCTTACAGAATATTCAGCCAGATATCCATGTTGATCGATTTGGACTGCGAGGATACAACGCTTGTTTTCTTCATTCCTCTCGTCGTCCTGCTCAAGTCAAGCCGGAAGCTTGTGATCTTTTTGGGCATCTTCTTGATGAAAACTATGCTGCTCCACCAAATAATGGTTGGTTGGATGCCGATGCTCAACAACAAGCTCCACCTCAACCTCCAGCACAAGTTCCAGCTCCGCCAATGGTTGCTGCTCCACAACCTGGGCCGCACGAGCTTATTGAAGATGTGTTGAATCAGACATCTCAACCTGATATTGCTGCTCAGGTTTTACATGATGTCTTGGTGCAAAATGACGAGGCCACTGATCCACTCTTAACTGAGGTGGAAAATTTTCAGGCTACTGAAATCGTTGATCTCGAGGTAGTTCGACCTGAAGGTGAACGAGATCAGGATGATCGAGATGCTGGGCCTTCTGGTGCATTTAGCAAGGATGGTGCCACTGCATCCGATTCTGAGGAGACGGACGATGATGCTCCTCACCCTTATTCTTCGGATATTCCGGAAGGAATGATTCGACAGGGTTCCAAGTTAATCATGGATCCTGCATTGAAAGGAAAGCGTAAAGTTGTTGATCCTGATCCTGATTACTTGATTGATTCGGATTCTGAGGATGAAGATGTTCAACCACTTCAGACTCAACGACGCAAAAGAATCCGTTCTTCTATAGCTCAACTGACTATTGGCGATCTGCCTAGTCCAGTTGTTCGACCCTCACCTCCACCGACGGCGAAGCCTACTCTGCAACCTTCACTTATTTCAGAGCTTGCTGCTAATGTTCCTGTTACTCTTCCGACTACTAAAGCTAGTCGCATTGCAGCTAGCTTACTTTTGGCAGATGTAGCTGCTCAGATTGAACAGAATACTCCTCGAACTGACCGTGCCCCTACTCCACCGCCTACTGTTCATGTAAGAGCTTCTGAGAGGATTTCTAATCTGGAGCTTCGGGTTCAGACCTTAGAACATCAAAACAGTATGCTTGCTTCACAGGTAGCCACTCGTACGGCCGCCAACACTCATCTGTTGCGTTCTCACGTACTTCTGCTCAACGAGTCTTCTGATCAGCAACGTCAGATTGACCGGTTAGAACGTCTTGTTGCCAGTATGTTGACGGGCCTGCCGTCTCAAGGGGAGATTATGGCATATCAATTGGCTCGCCAAGAAGATGAAGAGTTAAAGAAGAGGCGACATGAGCAATGCAAGGATAATGAGGTATTAAAGAAGAGGCATGATGATGCAGATAAAGATCCCGATGCACAGAAAGATAGAGAGCCGACTGGTCCGTCAACGACTGGTGAGCTTCCTATAATTCAGGGGGAGTCTACTAAGGCGAGTGAAAGTGGTGCTGGTACAAGTCAAAAAGATGGTAGTGCAACTGAAGGTGAAGTTTATATTAACTTAGACTGAGTTGTAATTTATTTAAAACTTTGTACCTCATAACTTAAGAATATTTTGTAATATATTAGACTTGCGATTTATGTTTACAAGTTAAATATGTTTTAAGTAATATTCAATACTCAAGATTATGAAAAGTTTTGATCGAAAGTCTACCGACTTACAATAGTCGTGTGGCGTGTCCCGAATTGATTTCGGCGGTCAAACTTTTACTATAATCTTTGCATTTTAGACTTGAGAATCGTCAGATTGACAAGTTAATTATGCAAAAGAATTAATTAATGGTAAGCTTGAATGTCTGGTGATCGTTATTGTTCACAATCCATTAATGTTTAAATTTAATTAATATTCTGATATTATAAGACTTTTGGAATCTTAGATTGATTATAATTTAATATTTAGATCAATAAAAGATTTATAAGTTCATATAATGTATTCGAAATACACAAAGAAATTAATAAGAAAATTCTTAGATTGATTCAGGGAAATCAATAAAAGAATTTATGATATTAATTGCTATTGATTAATATGCAAATCCTTAGATTGATTCAGGGAAATCGATGAAAGGATTTAGGATATTAATGATTATTTGTGTATGACCAAATATAGGTTTGGAAGTGCTCGATCTATCCGATTCTGAAAATGATATACTTGATGAGATAGACGAAGTCATTGATTATGATCTAGAGGAGGGAGAGTTTGTACCTCCTGAAGATTGGTCTTCTGTCTTGGAGTCTGGGCTAGACGAGGGTGTAGATCTTGATGCTGATATCGATGAACACATAGTGAGCTCCTCAAAGACAAAAGTTATCTTTCAGGATGAGGATGGAGAAAGAGTTTTAGACTTAGATGAAAATCTAAGTGAATCAACTGATTCTGAATCCGATGATGATCTTCCTGAGAAATTGAAGAATAATCCGATGTTTAGACCTTTGAAAAGAAAAAGGGAAAAGACATGGATTAAATAAGTAGATATCACTGGAAAACGTATACCTAAAAGAGGTATAATAGGATGGTATTACGACGCTGACTTAAGGCTTTTTGCGATTAAAAGATTTGACGGAGTTCAATATTTTGAGAAAAAGCTAGCAGTCTTCAGTTCTTTGCCACGGTTTGAAATTAGAGACTTGGCTAGATTAGAATTGAATAACCCCAGTAATGATCCTTTTGGACGTTATGTAGAAAAGATTATCAAGACTGAGGGTCGTTCTATGAAATTTCAGAGAATAAAGCCAAGAGTTGGTAAAACTATTAAACTTAATGAAAGAAGCGATAGAACTGGAAGACGTCGTAGAATGAAAGTATATCCAGCTGTGAAATGCATACAACAGATACCACTAAAGCCTATGCCTCAAGATATCTTAGGTAAGCTGAAAAGATGGTCTGTTGATTCTGTGACTGGAGAGGCTCTCATGTTTGTACATGATGATGAAGTGGAATATGAAGAGAGCGAGATCTTAAAGATTTATGATCGACGACATCTGATGAACTTATCAAGGGCTGACCTATTAATGTTATACAAGAATAGGATCACTGCAATTGAAGGATGGGAGGATGTTGCTCGAGACTATCAATCAATGGTTAAAACATGCATCAAGCTGAAGATATATGTTGGAAGTAAAATTTACAAGTGATTACCAAAGACAAACTTGAAGACCAAGACACTAGGACAGCTAGAGCTATTGTCAAGGGGGAGTCTGTTGAGACATGTTTTGTGACAACATATCTAGCTTGAAATTAGTCTTTCTAGCTTGTAATAGGACTTGTATTAGTTGTAATCAAGTTTGTACATTGGTTTTGAATTGTAAATGAAATATCTTGGTCGGTAAACATTTTAGAGTGAAAAATCAAAAAGCTGAAAAAATGTTGACCAGAGTTGACTGCGAACCGAGTCAGTTCGCAGAAGCCCATGACCCGCGAACTGAGACGGTTATAAATACAAATTAGGGTTTAAACCAAAATAACTTTTGCCATTAATCTGATACGAACTACCTGAGTTTTCCAGAACTTTTATACATTCTAAAGGCTAGGTGTTAATCGTTTAACATTCGTTAATAATCAATACAAAGCAATTAGATACCCGATTCACTATAATTGTGAAACAAATTGTTATAGATCCGATAACTAAGTATTGAGGGATTCTGCACCTTAATACGTTAGATAACCTCGTTATCGATCCGAATACGTACGGACTTACACTAAAGTTATTGATGTCATACTTGCGATCCACAATGTCACAAGAGATACTTAATATACTAGCATTGATAGCTATTGAAAACGATGTACCCGAAAACGTTGATTTTAAAAAGTTGATCAATAATTTTGTTTCTAAGAATACTAAGAGAATAGCAGTATTCAAATAATAGATTATGATGCATATAATTATGTGAGACAAAAACACTTTCTAATCATATATTATGTTTTCTATTTTTAAAACAGTTTCGTAATATTATTGAATTGTTTTTGTTTATACATAACATTTTTGTGTTACTTATACTTGATATTTTTATGTTCGGAGGACCTACTTATATTTATCGAATGTGACATTCAAAATAAAATGAAATGGCCTATGGTTAATAGAAGAGGTTGATTGATATTTGAAAAAAAAAGTATTTGCGAATATAGAAGAGAAGATATCTATGACATTTTTGTAATAACTATAAATAACAAATCGCTTCAAGTATTGAATAGATCATGGATGTACTACGCACGTTGTTGGCATTGAATCAATCTCAAACAGTATTAAAGAATAGTTAAGTTGCAATTAAATAAAAGACGTCACTGTTTATCCGATTTTAAAAGAAATATTTGTAGAAATCACAAGATTTCCGTTTCGTCAAAGAAACTTAGTGGCTGCTAATTAACAGTTTGGAGTGTTCAAATTGACTTCAACCAATTGCTCTAAACTTTATTATAAAATATATATATATATATATATATAAATAAGGGATTAAACTTTATTATAAAATATATATATATATATATATAAATAAGGGATTAATTCATAGGGAAACTTCAAATTCTGAAAAAGGAGGGAAGCAAATTTCAATAATTGATTTCATCAATTATAACATTAATTCAAGATGAATCTTAACTTATATAGGGGAATGATCCATAGGGAAGTTTCAAAATTTAGGGAAGGAGGGAAACAGATCTTAGCTCTTGATTTTTTTATTAAAAAATGTTTTTAACATTTATTGGTGATGAATATTAAATTTTGAAATTTTTTATAATTTTTAAAATTCATTTATGATGAAATCAATAGTTGAGATTTGCTTCTCTCCTTCCCTTTTTTCTTTTGCTTCCCTATTGATCCCCACCCTATATATAATAAGTATAAGTAGAAATAATAAACAGAGAGACGTGTTAGAAACTTATTTAACGTGATTTCAAACATTCTAAACTTATAAAATATATTCTCGAATCATTTATCGAACTTATGATAGATACATTTATAGGCCAACATGTCCCGTCTTGGTTTTAGAATTGCATGACATAAGTTGAAGGTATTTGGATTTTGATTACATGCCACTTGATGGCTTATAGATGGCTGCCATATGATTATACATGGAAATTAAAAAATCATATTAGATGCGCATAACTTATTGTTGTCAACAACTTACTTGTCAAGCCCTATATATCATATATTATTATAGGACTTGATTCATATATAATAATTTTTATTATAAAATAAATAAAATAACATTTTAGTCAAATGATAAATTAGTGATTTTATTTGAATAATTATGATAATTTTAAAATTAAAATTTCTTTACTTTTTTAGCTAATCACCCCTCCCCTCCTTCTCCTCACCTCTCCCCCATCACCCTAATCTCCATAATCATGAACATAATCAGTAAACCAACATTCTGACATCGCACCACCGAAAAATTTAAAACTGTACACCACCTAAATTCTGATGTGCATCATGTATTGTTCTGTGCATCATCATATTTATATTCTTCGTGCATCAAATATGTGAAACTTGCAATTTTCAAATGGTATGTGAAATCTGTATCATCGAAAAATTCGGTGTGCATCACCGGAACATTTAATGTGCACCACCGAAATTTTAACTGTGCATTATTCGAACTTTAAAGTCTGAATGTACACCATCGAAAAATTCAATGTTTTTCTTATTCTACACGGAAAGGGTAAGTCGCTTTCTCACTCAGATATAAACAACCTATTCCAAAATAATTACCTAAGAAGTTGCGAACCCGAATTCACTTGTGAGGACTAATAACTGAACCACTTGATGATGGTCTTTTAAGAGTTATAAACATGATCTATATATCTCATATTAATGTATATAGTACAACACATTCATGCATATAATTTGATGTAAAAATCAAATATACACACAACTTAAATACATCGACATTCATATTTTCGGCCATCTCTTACGCCACAACCACCACCACCGTCATCTCCCACCGGCCACTACAGCTAAAATTGCATGCACGGGTAAAATGCTTTAATTTAACAAAGATAGTTTTTCTATATGCAAAGAAATCTAAATAAGAATACTTATTTGCAATACAGGCACAAGTTTTGTTTGTTAAGATGTCAGAACTCGGATATTTTCACAACTAATATCACATACCTAGATGAAGTAAAGATTCCAAAGACTGCAAACAATCATTTTAACCAACTCACCTATTAAATTTTATTAAGTTGTCGATAGAACGTAACGATCATAGATCTCATGCGGCTGTTGATCAGCACTTGAGTCTTGAAAAGGTAGCCCAGATGTACCAAAACAGAAGCACTGGTTCACAGATGACCTTCTGTTCACCACCCTTTTTTCTTCATCAACTCCATCATCAAACATCTGATGTGAGCTTACTGAGCCTACTGCGACATCTTTGTCATCCAAAGAATTCTGTGAAGATAATGATGATTTCGAATAGGAACCAGAATGAGATCTTTGGTTCAAACGTGGCATTGCCTGCATAACTCCATTAACCAAACCATATGCAGCTTTCTTTTTGACGGTTGGACTAGGAAGATTACTCCTTGCAGCAAGCGTTCTTTTATTGTTCGGAAGCGATGATGATTTTGAGTATTGTTGTCTTAATGGAACCGAGATTTCGTTTAAGTTTATAGTAAAAAACGAACCCTCATTTCCTCCATTCATCGTTCTGATCCAACAAAGAAATCGCTGTATTCCCTTCTGCTTATTCGTTTTGGGACCCTTTGATTTGACATTTAAGTTTTTGGAGTTTGAACTCAATTCGAGTTGACTCACCTCTGCAGAACGCAAGTTCAAGACGGGAGTACAATAACCAGTGGTGGAAGTACTACTATCAATTCCGGTGTGCAAGAACATTTCAGAATCAGAAAATTTGAAGGAAGTTCCAGGACTAACACCGGCACCGTTGCAATCCATTTTCACATGGGAAGCAATAATTTTTCTAGTGGTGTAGTCTTGGCTACCGAGAGTCGCTCCAGCTGAGATGAGTTGTCTAGCGAGTAGTTCAGAGGACGCTGACAGTGGCCGTTGCTCAAGAAGACCGAGTGGGGCCATACCATTGTTATCACGGATATTCACATTGAGTGAACCTACAATCATTAGTAGTTATACCATATCACTGTGTAAGTTTCCCTTAATGGCTAAATGAAGAGCGGTTCTTCCTTGATGATCGATAGCATTAATGGTTTCTTCAATTTTGAATGTTTTCGAGCAAACTAATTGTTTCATGAGAACAATCTGGTGGTCAAGCCTTCTAAATGTTGGAGTCTGAAAACCTGTAACAGCCTTGTGTAAAAACGTCTCTCCAGCATTGTTTCTTAAATGGATTGAAGATGGGCATGCTTGAATCAAAACTTCAACCACAGATAATTGGCCTCTGTAAGCAGCTGCATGCAAAGCCGTGTTACCTTTTGTGTCGGTGGAATTATTATTTCAAATGATGAAATGAGATCCTTGACCACCTGCATGAAGCAGGTTCTAGTCATTTAAACATACGATTTTAATTTTATGTACTTAAAGAATACAACCCATGATCCAATATAATGAATTCCACCATGGTTTTAAGTTGTTTTTAAAAAAATTGGGTTAGCATGATATTGTAGTCTTGGGACGTTACACTTTTATAGAATAAACACTAGACAGTACAAAATTACTGAAGTTTCATGGCATTATATGACAAAGGAACAAAGAATATACTGTTTAGAGATATTACAAATTTGCAGTAAACTAGTAAAGTACGGTACTTTACTGTCATTTTGCTTTAGTCGTCATACTTAAAAACTACAAACAAGAGACTATCCTTTCGTTTTTGTTTAGGTGATCATGTTATCCATTACCAGTAACATAGTCCCTCAAAAAGAAATAATATATGATATTGACCTCATATAATGAAGTGATATTTTTTATGGTTTTCTAATACAATTAAATATAGGAGGAAAAAAAAGTGCAGTACCCAGAAACTTATATATGTTATTACCGATATTATGGTCCCTTAAGCAAAAATGGAACTAAGTGTATCCCAATTATAATTCTGATTTCAAAGTATATGTAACCTATAACAAAAAAGAAAATGCGACACTTTTCACCATGACTAATACTTGATGAGCTAAGAAAAAGACAATGCTAATCATCAAACTGGAAAGACTCCACTGGTGGATTGGGTAAGATGTCAATTCTGATGGAGGTTGTAACTAACAGCACTCTTGTAAATTTCAAAAAGGTTATCATCGAATATCGTTAATAACGTTTAGACCAATTTAAGCTTTTCTTCCATTTAATTTACATTTTTATTAATTTTCCATGTTATAAAGTTAAAGGTAAACAAAAACGAAGCTCTTACCTCAACCTTTCCTCGTGCTGCTGCTGTGTGTAAAATCGTCGAGCATTGGATATCTCTATAACTTAAAACATCTTCATCGGAACAATCATCAACGTGAATATTGGAAAGGGTAATCCATAAATTAGGTCTACTGCATGATGAGTTTAACCGGATATATGACACAACAATTTCCAATTATATAATTAAAAGATTAATTAACATCATCCCTAATTACAACTATCTAAATCATGATAAACATACAAGAAACTACTCACAAAGCAAGGCAATAAACATTTCTAATATTAATAAATCACAAACATCAAACAAGAACATTATAACGAATTAATAATCGAAATGATAAATTACCCGTAATATTTGCGAGCAGAATAACAACTTGTATTTCTTCCTAATAATATCACAAGCATTACAATGCTAGCTCTTACTAATTACTATTTACATAACTAATCTCATACTTAACTCTCCCTAAATTAGTTAATTAAACTAATCTAGAGGGAGAAACAACTAACTAAGTGTGTGTTGGTAAAGGTGTATAAAGTATGTGAAGAATGAGGGATTAAGGTGTGATTTGAGGAGGTGGTGATATGGTGTATTTATAGGCCAAGTCACCTTCAAAATAACCCTTAATCTTCAATCCACCCGTATGGGGATGTGGTATAAAAATTAAATCTTTGCACTAAACCTTAACACCCCACATTGATACCCCTTGAACATTGAGTATATTCACAAGGCCAAACAAGGAGAAAAAATCACTCAAGAGAGGGTATACCCCCATCTGGGGAGGGCGTATACGCCCCTCATGGCCGTATACGGTCACCTAGTGTGGTAGTGTGCCTGTTTTGCACGATTCTTTCGCTCACGTTCTCGTAATTACCAGAGGAACTGATGTAACACCCAACAGTCGGTCTAATCCTGACGAGATGTCGTCAGTTTTGTATTGATGCAGGATAGTGACTGTAGGGAGCACAGTTAGTATGTGTTTTAAATTTATAAGAGTTGGGGCTTAAACTATATGTACTACCTACTATACTTGGTGAGTAAGCTGCAAGTATAACTTGAGATTGTTCGACGATCGTCACGAATTGAAATGAAGGTTATACCTAAGATAGGTTCTATATTAGGATTTGTTTGTGTAAGATAGGTAGATTTGGTTTGTTTTGATTTTAATTAAACTATCTGTGTAAAAATAAATTCTAAACTACGAATAGGTAAATCAGATAGATAGAGTGTGATTGCTGAAACTTTGACAATTAGGTTTTCTAGATGATATTCATTATAAAGATAATTAGGGACATTCCTAAATATATATCAGATAAACTTTTGGTGTAAACACTAGCACCCTACGAATCTAGTCTAGAACCTAAACCTTTATGTCATTGAGTACTAGGTTATCATGAGGCTGATCAGATCAAGTCGTTCGACCCCCAACACTGTCCGATGAAGACTAGTGACCCGTCTTGGATAAATATCCTGGGTGCATAAATAAGGTAACAGATTGTTTATGGTATCTGAATTTTCTTAACACCTAAGTCTAATTGATTTTATTAAGGTATGTGCTAATTGTTCACTATGTACGTTAAACTGTCAGCTATGTAGAGTTTAGCGGTTTAAGCATATGGGGCTACCGATGAATCCTGGCTTACATTTCTAGACTCCATGTAAAATGTTTAAAAGCTCAACTACTTCTGTCATGGGTTAGACCCTCCTTTACAATAAATTGTTCATCCCTAAACCTACTTATGATGAATCTAACGATTACTGGTATATCCATAGCTTTCATGTTCAGACCATGTCTAGGGTTAACTCCTAGGTATTTCACCAAATAAGATACCAATGGCTTCCCGGGCTTCCACAATTGTACTACACACGATGGTGGTTCCATTGCTATACTAGGTACTTGAGCGAATTACGGTAATTACATTGCTTTATAATAATACACGGATAACTACCTACTGTAACTAGGGTTGATCAATTCCTAATAACTAAGTAATAGCCACGTGAAGAACTGGAAAGGGTAATCCATAAATTAGGTCTAGTACATGATGAGTCTAACAAGATAGATAATAAAACAATTCCTAATTATAATAATTAAAAGATTAATTAAACATCATCCATACTTCTAATTATCTACATTTCAACAATCACAATACTAAACTACTCACTAATCATGGCAACAAATAAACTGCATACAAGATAATCATGCAAAATAAACATATTATAAGTATGAGAGAAATAGATGTCACCCGGAGATAAGCAGCGTAATATCGAGGACTTTGCACTCTTGAATTAATACTTCAATAATCCTTGATTACAATAGTAGCTCCTCTAATCTAGCTTAATTACCACTAATTAACTAACTAACTAACTAATATTTACAAACTAGTTTCTAGCGTAAGAAACTAGAGAGAGAAGTGTGTGTGTGTAATGAATTGCGTAGGTGAAGAAGTGTGTTGAAGAGGTTGATGGAGGGGGATATTTATAGGCTCAAGCACATTCAAAATACACCCAAATGATTCCATACCCGTATTGGGGTGTGGTATAAAAATCAAATCTTTAAGGTAAAATTTGACACCCACATTGACACCCTTTGGAGCTTGGGCGTATTCACAAGACCAAATTGTGAGTGAAAATCACCCAAAATGGGAATACACCCAATGCATGAGGGTGTAATATGCCCTTGGTGGTGGTATACGGCCTCTTTGGAGGGCGTATACGGGCATCATGGCCGTATACCACCTTCCTCTTGGTCGTATGGTGCTAGGTCGTGAATCTTGAGTGCGGGATTGTAACGGGGTTTCTTCGTTTTGCTCTAACTTCTTCGTTCTTGATTCGTTTTGAGCGATTCTCACATCCACGTTCTCGTAATCTCCTGAGGAATATTTTAAGATAGATTTCAGTTTCTAATTTGGATTTTATGATAAAATGAACGTGTTCTTGATTTATGCCTGTTTTAACGTGTTTTTCGTCCTTTTTTACTATCTTTTGAAATAATGGTTAAGTTTTGACCGAGCTAACAAAAATATGATTGATTATGACAATATTAGTGTGTTTTTGTTAATTCTAAGTCCGATATGGATTAAATAATGTACGTAAAAACATGACTTTACGTTACATCAGGAACATTATGAAGTTAATTAAAAATAATTTCCTATTTTGGAACCTACAGGGGATTAAAAGCTCGTGGGAATTGAATGGGTTCGTTTTATCTCTAGTTTACACGTTATTTGAGCCTTTTTTTGTTTGTTTTTTAAATAATGTCTAATTTTTAGCCCTATTGATAAATTATGGCCATAAAACCTTGAAATCGTGAATATATACCAAGATTAGGGTTAAAATAGGGTGAATAATGTGCGTAAAAACAACATGACTTTTTACGTCACATCAAGTATCCCACACTTAGACTTTTCCTTATCCTCAAGCAAATCTTTAAATATATCTTCATATGCTAAAATTTTCTTTAAGAAATCATTTTCGGGTGTCAAAAACTTTTACTTAGATAGACTAAGTGGGAATGATGGAAGGGATAGTAGGTAACTTTTGTGACATCTACCTCTTAGGAATATGGCTGAAATGGAATTTTGGGAATTTTCCAAAGAAGGCGGAAGCACTTAGCTCTATGACATCTTTCTTTTTTGTTGTTGTCTTTTCTTTCTTTTTGCTAAGGAATTTCTAAGGGATTTGAGAACATGAATGCGGTTTTTTTTATTTGAACCGCATTATTTATTCAGATCAAACTATTTCACTTTTGTGTTTAACAGTGCCAATTTATCGCACTTAAATGGATGAACACGAAATAGTATGATGTAATCCTCTTTCATTCATCATTTTTTTCCGCACCTTAGAAATCCTTCTTATTTGAGCATTATGATGTCAGCTAAAAGTGATCCTGCTTCTTTTGCATTTTGTAGTGAGTCTCAAGAAAAATTCTGTATTTTGACGAGTGCTAACTTTGTAAGTACATGATGACTTTTCTTGTTTTTATGATTTTTGATTAGTGGGAGCATACGAGATCTTTTTGTCGGGACAAAATACATAAGAAATGAGGTGAATACTCACACAATAAGGAAAGGATAACCATATAGCGATTTTTCATAACCTTAAAAACCCTAAGTCAAGGTATTGTGGGAGTTTGTTTTGGATGTGAAAGGGTTTAAATATGTGGTTTTGAAAAGAAGTGATTACGCTAAGGCTCAATAGGGTTCTCTAGGGGATCATCAACACTTAAAATGAGTATTGGTTAGGTTAGGCTTGAAAAGATATGATGAAATGAGTTTATTCCTAAAAAATGTCTAGGTCACTTAATTGCACCTATACGGCGTACGATACTCACTAATATGGTCTCAAAGTGCATACCAAGAGCAAGTTCTAATTTAGGATGCGTGCAACACACACAACAAATGAATAGAAAAGCATTTAAAATGAATGCTTTTTGATAGGCTTAAAATACCTCACAACAATAATTATGGGTTATATGTGCCTAGTCATGTGATGCGTCTCTTAGAAAATCATTTAAGTTTAAGGGATGTCCTACCTTATTTATCTTTATTTTACAATTAAGCATAGTGGAGTTTTCTTTGAGGAACATTTTCAGAGTTTACTTTTGAAATTTAAAAATCTATAAGTGGTATTCTATACCGCTATCCCACACTTTAAAGGAACATTGTCCCTAATGTTCTACTCAATGAGGGTTTTACTGAAGGTAAAATCCCACACTTAGAATTTGAAAAAGTCAAAAAACCTTTCTCTAGTGTTAGTTGGGCTGGAATCTCACTCTTAGTGATAAGCTTAGGATATGATATAGATTACCATTATTTCCTAACGCACAAAACAAAACAATTGATAATTTATAAAAGGGAGATAATGAAGAAGAAACTCCCTGGGTGCTAAGAGCTCAAAGGATGATTGGCAGCCAAAGAATGAAGGTGCCAAAAGCTTGATGCGCTGAAGGAGCATGTTGCCAACATCTTCATTTTGCATTAGCTCCCCGAAGATAGTTAAGCCTTAAGTGGTTGGATGATGGATATGGCTCGTCTCTCAACTTATCAACACTAATGTGAAAATATCCCGTAAGTGTAAACACGTTGGATATATCTTAAAATGTTATCTTGCAACTTTTGCCACTATCCCAGAATTTTGAAAAGATGTTTTGTATTACAAATCATGCATAAGACATGTGTTTTTAAACGAGTTTGAGCATCATGCATAAAAGTAGTATGCATGTACCTCAAACGCTCGAAACACGTGAATTAAAGTTTTCTTAACAATGATTCCGGTATTCTGGGACTAGTGATGTGGTAAATGATGTGTAAAATCTAGTTATAAATTTATAACAAATAAATACCGCAATTAGACTATTACATTACCAGACAGTGTACTATGTTGAGTAGTAATATAAGTACAGTAAGTCCGAGTCAAACCAAGAGGACCGTGCAATCAAGAATGTTTTGCGACTGAGTTATTGCGATGCAATTGTCACTAAATTAAAAGTAAAAACAAGCAGGCGGATTCTAAAGAATCATATTAAAACGACATTCACTTGAACTAGCTCACTAATGACTTCGGGGTGTTGTTAAAGCCAATTTATCTAGTATTGTTTATCAAACTAAATTAAGGATTGGATTAACATTCGCTCTTCCCAATAGAATTATTAGAATTAACCTTTCATGTTCACTACAAGTTGCTAATTAGTCTAGTCTCAATTCAATTTAGTAACTAATGATTTAATCTTGTAAATCTACGTTCGCAGGAATACCAAACTTAAGTTGAGTTCTCTACTTAAGTTCAATACAACCACCATTAAGTTGAATCAATCAATCTATTTAAATCTTGTGTTCACGTCAATTCAATAATCCTTCATAGACAAACGATTATAACAAATCAAAAACATGCAATAATGTTCACTAGAACATCCAATGATTCATTAATAGAATAAATAAATAAATAGATAAAACTCAATCACAATTGGTTCTTCAATCAAACATTAATTAAACAATTATAAACATCAACTGGTAACACCCCTAAATCCTTAGGTTATATCATCCAAGTGAATGTTAAAGAACTTAGCCCATAATCAAGCTAATAAGAACAATAAACATAAACGAATTAGAATTAAACATAGTTTAAAGGAAAAGATTGTTAAACCAAATTCGTGAATATTCGATGATGTTGAATCTTGGATCCTTGTGTAAAAATGGTGAAGGATTGATAAACTAACTCCCAAAATAACCCAATAATCACCCCTAGTCGCCCTAGGAACGGCTTAGTGAAAAGATAATGTAATTAGGGTTTAATTTGGGATTAAAAACTGAATTTTCATGTATCTGACAGTTACTCGATGGGTAGGTAAGTGTACCTGGCGGGTACATTAGTTTCCAACAAAATCCGAGGCAAATTACTCGTTTTAAACAATGTTACCTGGCTGGAAAATAGGGTACCCGGCGGGTAATTTTGATTTTCATCATTTGACATCTTCTTGAAAGTTGTAGCCTCTAAGTTCTGAGAATTTGGGCTTTTGAATCACCTCAATGGGAGTTCGTATGAGGGAGTTATGGCCAAAACCGTGGAACCTCACCGAATCAACAACAATTCATCTTTCTTGATCTTTTCCTCATCTTTTTCATTTGATTCTTCTCGCATCCACTCGTAACAACTATAAACACATGTAAATCACATTAAGTACCAAAAGTTCATTAAACTAATGATATAAACGGATAAAACGAGAGATATTGCGAGGGTAAAACATGTATAAATCAAATAATATCAGTAAAAAGCTATTAGTGCAAAAAAATTGTGGAAAATAGCTATATATCCAAGTGTGAAAGATAATCAAAGATTTTTCTTCACTTATTTAAACGTAAGTACTAAAGGATATCTTTTATTTCACGGGTTGCCTTCCGAGAAGCGCTGCTTTTAGAGTCGAGAGCTCGACTTTCCTTTGCTGAAGATCAGGTGGTGGATGAGCTCCAAGGGCGAGAGATGTTGTATGCCCTAGGTACCAGTGGGTAGAACTTCAGGAAGTGACGAACGTGATGTCATCAATAGCTTTAGCAATAGGTCCATTTATATCAATTCCATAAGCATCGATTCTTTCACGTTCTGGATGGTTCTCCCTAAGTGAGTCCATGAATCTGAGGAAGCGCAAATTTAGATCGTCATAATTCGCAAAGGTAGGGCTTCCTCTGAATTCGTTCATGAATTCCCAGATTCCGCGAATGATATGTCTTTCATGATCAGAGAAAGTGAGATTGGAGTTCTGAAAGATTGATATCATTTTATTGCAAACCTCACGAAGTCCAATATGATAGAGCAACTCATGCTGATCAGGGTGTGTTCCGTTAACGATTTCACGGAGCCGAGTGGTCACGAATGTAGCAACTTTGACCATTGCTGATTATAGAATGGTAGGAGGCAGAATGTGAGTTCTCTCGTCCCATGAAACGTATTCGAGCTCGAAACGTATTTTTCCAATATGAAACTCAATGGTGCAATTGATCTAGAATCGATGAGGCTCAATATCATTAATATGATCATCGTTGGCCATTGAGTCCATTAGAGCCTAGAGATCGTTCATCATCCTTATATCAACCTCAAAATTTGGATTTCTAGTGGCTTCTTCCATGTATGTTCTGAATGAGGTCAGAAGCTCTCTTTGTGCGGTCGAATAAGGGAACGCTGATCTAGCTAACCCTTCATATACTTTACGGTATATGACTTTCTGCTCTTGGTATAATTCCCTTTCTTCTACGGAAGGATTGGCAGGATCATGCGTTTCCTGACTAAGTTGAGCTTCAAGGGCATCGCTGAAAGCATGGATGCGGTTCCATAAAAAATGAGGATCTCGGGTGCAAGCCAGATATACTTCGTATTCGGCTTCAAGTTCTTCTATTAGACTCCATTGTTGTGGCGTGTATTTATTGGTGGAGTCTCTGATAGCAGCTAGTATGACTTGGAAGTCATCTTCGAGTTCTTCAAGTGCAACGATCATTTCTTCATGATTGAAAATAATCAGGACTTGGATGAATTTGGTAGAAGATGCTGGAGAATCTGGAATGTCTGGGGTGTAGGAAGGCGGATCGAACGGATATCTATGGGTATATTAGTGTAAATGGCGTTATCCTCGTCACTCTCTGTTGTTGAAGTATCTATATCCTGAGAATCGGGAAACTCTTCGGCAGTGCATGGTGGCTGAGACTCGTCAGTAATATAAGATATCGGTTGAGAGGATTCCATCTCAATTTTCCTTTCTTCTTTGGAATCGCGACTAATCCTGGATGTACCTCCTATCTTGAACTGGGTTCGAGGTTCAGATGAATCAAGGGTTTGAATCCCTTGAGGAGTTATGTGCGGTCTAGGGCCTTTAGCCTTGTTTATTTGTAATACGCATTTTTCCTAAGAAGTTTTTCTCATAGCTCTAGGTGTTGTTTGGATAAAGCGATAGTAATTTCAATATTCAGCAAAGCACAAAATCGAGGAAAAGTAAGTGGCTTAGTCGCCTCTATGACTGATGCGATAAGTCTCTCAATGGTGAAAGCGTACTCAGTATCATGGGAGTAGTCAGTCAGTGGGTCTTCGTCTGATTCATTGTCTGGCACGGGGATAAAATCTTCAGTATTCTCTATCTGCATGACTTCTGCTGTCGGAAAGCATGATTTAGGAAGGTGGTGATGAGGTGGCGTGGACTGGTTCTCTTTTCTTCCATTTCCTCTTCCTCCTCTTTTGGTTCTTCTTCTTCAGTATTGGAGATGAAAGTGGCGTGTTCATCGGGCATCTCTGTATTTGATGCTTCATAATCCGAAATGATTTTTCCATGTGAAATGGCATATATCCCCGCATGCTCATCAGTGGAATAAGCAACTATTTTGAAGGAAATTGTTTCTCTATGGGATCGAAGGCTGATAGTCTGCGAGTAAACATCGATAATAGCACGAGCAGTGTTCATAAATGGTCTACCTAAGATGATTGGAACGCTTATGTCTTCTTGGATATCGATCACTACAAAGTCAGTCGGGAACTAGAACTTGTCAACCTTGACCATTATGTTCTCAGCTATTCCTTTAGGATATCGGATTGACTAGTCAGCTAGCTATACGCTCATTTTGGTAGGTTTTAGGGTTCCTAGCTCAAGTCTAGTGTAAAGTGAGTATGGCATCAGGTTGATACTTGCTCCTAGGTTGGCTAGAGCTCGTAATTCGCTAGAGTGATAAATGGAACAAGGCAAGGTAAAACATTTAGTGTCTCCTAATTTTTCTGGTAGGGCGTTTTGAATAATGGCTGAACATTATGCACTTAGTGGGACATTGGATACTGCAGGTAGCTCATCCTTGGTGGTAAGTAATCGTTGGATATACTTAGTTCTGGAAGGGATTCTAGACACGGTGTCTAAGCGTCAAGGCTAAAGAATTTGAGTATGTTGTTATTCTGTAGGCGGCCAGGGCATAGAATATTTACTTCTCTTTGGAGTACGTATGGACTGTGTCTCAACTGTTGGTGAGACAAGAGATTGTTTCTTCATCGGAGAAGGAATATCATATCGCATCGGTGTCGTCTGTAAGTCCTTGGAATCCATTTGCTTAGCTTCCTCTACGTGTGGTTGTGAATGGTATTACTAGGAAGAGTACCCTGTGGTCTAGCATCAAGACGCTGATCTAATTGCCCAATCTTGGTCTCAAGACTTTTGAGCATGGCCATTTGGTTTCTTAAGAGTAGGTCAGTGTCGTTTTTCTTAGTCGTGACCTTTTGTTTGTGTAGGTGTTGGCCTTGGATGAGTTTGGTTAGGGTATCGTCTGGACTAGAGATGGGTATGATGGTCTTAGTGACTCACTGGGTTGGATGGTGTCGGGTGCGGTTAACGATAGAGTTTGGTTATAGGCAAGTTGGGGTTGTTGTGGGTAAGTCTGATATCTAGGTGGGTATCTGGGTTGAAAGGTTAGTTGGTTGTTTCGTGGAGGGTGTTGAGTTCCTCTATTCGTAGGTGGAGAAGTTTGAGCGAAACCGGGCGGATTTTGCAGACGAGATGGGAGTTGGGTGTAGTAGATCATACCATTAGCCGGATCCTTGTACTCAACTCGATATTTGTTCGTAGGTGGGTTGGTACAATTCTGGCAAGCTTGAGCTTGATGGACTTGCTACGGGGTTGGCTCTTTAGTTCTCCAAGTTGTTTCGCCAGAGTATCGATCTTCTCGGTTAGGGATTTGATTGCGTCAGTCAGGTTCGGGTTGTGGGCAGCTAGCAGTGCCAATGATGAATTGCATATGGAGTTAGAAATTCTATATGTGAGAAATGGGCAAAGCAATACGTAGGAACATATTTAAGTAAGCAGTTAATCCAGTTTGAAAATCTAAATATCATATTTACCCATCGAATATTCATAATACCATAAACGAGTTAGCAATTTTGTTGGCCAATTGATTATATGTTGTAATAGTAATCAATGAATTAGTTGGATTGTACAATGAGGTGGTCTGAAAAGTTAGTTGGTGAGAAAACACTTAGTTGGCCTTTTAATATAAATGGGGTATGGATGTCAAACCAAAAGACAAATGTACTCCAATTTCTTTCTCATTGTGTTGAATAACAAATCAAAACAACTTACTAGTTACTACATGATCCTATATATTAGTTTTTCTTGATATATTCGTTCAAAAAGAAAGAATACCATAATAAACTTGAAGACGAAAATGTGTTGTGAAAATATTTCTATTCATGTTTTAAAATTTCAAGGTTCGTACAAAACTACATTCTGTGTTTTGATATGCCCAAAATTTATTAGAATGCCTATTGTCATTAGTATCACCACACCAGAATTAGTGTTTTATCGATGTCATATGAATTATTATCACCAATTATTCATTACTCAAACAATAAAAAAAATATTAGTGTTAAGTCATGATTACTCCTATGATGATTTCATGATGACAATAACTATATAAGTATGGTGGGATTTCTTTTGAAAGAAATGAAATTCGCTTTGAATAAGCCAAGTCTTTTGTATGCTGGCTGCAAAGGAGTTACAGTTGTTTAGTTCACCCAGCAGACAGAACTGCCAGTTCACCCAGCAGACAAAACTGCTAGTTCACCCAGCAGACAGAAATCTTTGAAGAGTAATCAGCTCTGAAATATTCAAAGTCTTATATCACATACATGTTTAAGTATCCTTCAGTTAAGCTGTGGAAACTTTCTTTGTTTGTCAAGATCAAGTTTGAACATTGAAATGAAGACCCAGCATAGGGTTCATGTCACACCCCGCCTAGGCGGAAACGCGAGGCGTGACAGAGAAGATCGTCATAACACATTGATATAAATAATAGAGAGTTTACTAAATGAAAGAAAATCAATACAAAGTGTCATGACGACTCCCGACACAAGCGGCGACTTGTATCATGGTCAGTCAATACCACAATAAACATAGTCATAAAGTCACATAATCCCACAACCCGGGACAAGTTTCAAACAATAACCAAACTAAAGAAAACATCAAAATCCATAGAGATGTACTAATGTGATTTATTCGACAGAAAACAATACGCGAGTCTTAAGTCTCATTAAAGCTAGGTAAGGACTCTATCCACCTTAAGCATTCTTATTGTTATTACCTGAAAATGAATACTCGAAAACGTCAACATAATGTTGGTGAGCTCGTAGGTTTAAGAAATAATTGCATTTTGCTGTGCATAGAATATGAGTAGGACAATAGTGTAAAATAAAAACGTAGCAGCATATAGTGCATATGAATGTTCAACCCGAACATAATCAATATAGTCATCAACTTAGTCATCAACATAGTCATCAACAATCAACATAGTCATCAACACAATAGATTTCCAAACATGTCGCCTACCAGCTGGAGCTAAACAGTTGGCTTGATAGATATCATAGTTATGTACACCTCAACCACTAATGCTCGCATACGCAATTAAAAACACACAAATTATCCCAAGAAATAAAATGATTATCACAGCATAAGTATTTGAAATAGCCTTTGAGTATCATTTTCCCCCAAGTTATATAAAAAGAAAAAGGGGCCACGAAACTCACCTTATTTGTAGATGAAACAAAGTGCAAAATTATCCGAGCTAGTAATTCTATAAATAAAAAAAGTGTGTAAGTTACACATGGACAAGGCTTATAATCCTTCCCATTGTAACTCACAATTGATGGAATGTATATGATCAAACCTTGTATTCCTAATGAACTATCCCTCAAGAATGATACTTTGTATTTCCTTAAACCCTTGATGTAAGTAATTGGTGATTTTGCCCTTATTTTCATAGATTAAATTTTCTGACCAAAATTTTAAGGTTACATTATGTATTTTTAAAGTATCTTAAACGAGTGATTTAGGGTTCTAAATTTAAATGACAGAACCTAAAAGGTGTTAAGCTTTCCCAGAAATTTTCCCATAATTTTTATTAATTCTTTACTATTTTAATAAAATTCCATAATACTAACTAGTCAGGAAAGAATTCTGCTGGCGCAACAAAAAGTTTTATTTTTGTTAAAATACTTAAAAGTCTCAAAAAAATCTGAAATTTTTACAGTGATGAGTAGACACATAGAACCTATCCCAGAAAAAATATCATCATCTAATTCGAAAAATTGAGTGAGTTATGGTATCCCAAAGTCGACCCAAAATCTGATCAGCAAATACAGTTTCGACTAGTTGTGTTGTAATAACCTTTTGGATGACCTAAACTTATCGGTTCGTCATGAAACCACTTGGAATAGAAAGTAGACTCATAGAAATTAATTCTAGACTCAAAATTCGTATAAAAACTCCATGCTATGACCAAGATATGGCCTACCCAAGTAGGTACAAAATTCTGTCCAGATTCTGATTTAACCCAAACAACGTCTTTTAACCTAGAATATCATATCTACGATTATATATTTGATATAACTTCATCAAATTCGTTTTTAACATGTTAATTAGATGTATTTAATCATAATAATTTCCATCAATTCGAGTCACATTAAGAAACAAAAGAAAGATCAATTTAGAGAGGAAATAAGAATACTTACCGAAACTTCAAAAAGACGATCGATTGACCTTGTTCTTGAGATTTTGATGAAAAAAAAATATATGGAGGCTAGGGTTTGATAAAATTCGTCCAAGGGAAGAGGAGAGGGAATAAAAGAAGCTAGGGTTTTGAATTAATGAAAAGAAATAACTTAGTTAGCAAGAAATAGATGTTTAAATTAGGTAAAACATTTTTTTTTCATTTTTTTCTCCCTTGGCCGGATTTAAATAATATATAAAAAAAAAAAAAAATTTTTTTTTTTTTTTTATTTGTTTATGTATTAGTATTCATTATTATTTTTTTTAAAAGAAAACTATATTTAAGAGTGACATTTTCCTTATTGTTACATTTAACTATTCAATGTGTTGTATAAGTATTCATTTATTTATTTTTAATTTACTTCTAATCTTGCAGTATCATTATTTATTATTATTATAAAAGAATACTATTGACATAATTTATTTATTTATGGGCTAGTCACCAACACGTTGTCTTCTAAAGATATCTATAATGTCTAAGAATCAATTCAACGTTCTCGGGGAAACGTAAGTACTTAGAGATTTCGTTATGATCACAACAACTAGAGGGAATAGTACAGATAGAACACTTAACTCCTAGAATTTATCATGTCCTATGTTTCAGGAAATCACATAAGCACATAAGTTTAACTAAACAATGAGCATCAGTTTAATGGTCAAAGTTATCTAACTTGATTTGGTGACGGTTGTCACAGTTCATTATTCCAGTTCACCCAGCACTGAAACTGAAGAACACTTGAGTTATAACAGACTCAAGTGATCATGCTTTTAACTCTTAGGGAATGTTTGTGCATAACAAAATGGCATCTTCTGAGGTTGTACTCAATGTATATACCTGCTATTCTTGGCTCCTTATGCACAACATGTCTCCTTATCATGGTCAGCCTACAAGACAAGAATGCAGTGTACTTTCTGATAGACTGCCAGACCTGATCGTGCAGACTTCATCAGAACACACAAGCAAGCATGTCTGAAGTCAACCAATGAAGATGAAGACATTTGGAAAACATTCATTGGCTGATCAAGTTTCAAGCATCACACAAGCTCTACTATAAATATCAGACTTGGGTTACAAAGCCTAAGTGTGAGTGCGCGAGTAAATCAGCAAGAATTCTTAGTGAATCAATAATAGTTCATAGAGCATTTGTGTTAGCAGAATTGTATTGCTTGTAATCAGCTTTGAGTCTGTTCTCAGCTGATCTTAGTAATAGGATTCTGTATTCAATTAAGTTAGAGATTCCGCATCTAACTTGTAATTCTTTCATTTATCAAAATAAAAGAATTATTTGAAAAACCTCTATATGTTCCTATTATACAACTAAGTTTGATTCACAATTTCAATTAAGAAAACGAAAAAGTTGTATTCACCCCCCCCCCCCACAACATTGTTGTTAACCTTTGGGACCAACAACTGGTATCAGAGCAGTTAAGATTAATCTAATCTTAGATCTGTTGAAATGGCCACTTACAGCTCAAACTCTGCCTACCTTGAAAATGGTTCTGCATCTAGACCCCCTAAGTTTGATGCAAAGGAATTCCAGACATGGAAATCAAGAATGATGCTACATTTTGAATCAATTGATCCATTAATGCCAAGCATTGTTCTAGAAGGACCATTTGTTCCAACCACCACCATTGAAGTTCCTGCTTCTGGAACTACTCCTGCAACATCTAGGGAGATAGTTAAAACAACTACTCAATGGTCTGATGAAGACAAAAGAAGAACTGGCCTAGATGCTAAAGCAAGAACTCAAATAGCCATCTCTCTTCCTAATTCTGTGTACAACTCAGTATGCAGGCTCCCTTCTGCCCAGAAAATGTGGGATGCTTTGGACATAGCATATGAAGGAAAGGAAGAAGTCAAGCAGAACAACATCATTGCATTAAAAAGGCAATATGAACTGTTCTTCTGTCATAAAGGAGAATCTCTGGTTGATATGTACACCAGATTTACTTCTTTGCTAAATGATCTAGCAGCCATGGAAGTTCACATTAATGTCTTTGAAGTCACCAACAAGTTTGTTGACTCTTTACCACCCTCTTGGGAATCTGTTGCTACATCACTTAAAGTCACCCATAGTCTTAAAAACTTTGATCTGGCTTCACTCTGTGATGCTCTCATGAATCATAAGAAAACCAAGGCCTTACACGACAAGAATATTAAAGAGAACTGGAAGCACCCTGAGCATTCCAGTGCTGCCCTTGTTGCTGTTGAACCAAAAAGAAAGAGTTCAAAAGCCATGGTTGCTTACAAACCAAAAGTCAACAAAGAAGAAGCAGAAGTCAGTACAGATGAACAAAGTGAAGAAGAAGACTACTCAGATGACAGCTGTGATGAAGATGATGTAGAAAGCTTTGCAAATGGAATGGCTATGCTGGCTCAAAAGTTCAGAAAATTCAATAGGAGAAAAGGCAAATCTGGTTTCAGATTCAGTAAGAAAGCTAGCCAAGGGAACTCTGGCAAAACTAGAATGTTTGCTAAAGCTGAGTGTTTCAATTGTGGAAAGATTGGACACTTTGCAGCTGACTGTGAGTTCAAGAAACCATTCACTCAAGCTGACACCTACTCAAAGGCAGCAAAGTATAAAGCTAAATATAAGGCAATGAAGGCTGAAATGAAAGTTGATTCCAAAGGAAAGAAGAAACCTGAAGTCAAGAGTTTGATTGCTGAGTCCCATGACTGGGATGATTACAGCTCATCATCTTCATCCTCATCTAGTGAAAGTGATGATGACTGTATCAAAGGAGGTAGACATGGAAAGTGTTTGATGGCCAAAGATGATTCTGTAGAGGACAAAAAGGATAGCACATTTCTGGATGACATGAGAGAGGCTGATGTAAAGATGCAATCAGAAGAATGGAAAGCCTCTATGCTGTATAAGGTAGAAAACTTTAGATCTTAGAATTGATCTTAATATGGCATGCAAAAGGGAAGATGATTTTAAAGTAACCATTGAAAATTTAAAATCTCAGTTAACTGTTTTAGAACTTGAAAACAAGTGTCTTAAAAATGATAAACTTGAACTTGAATCTAAAATTTATGCTTCGCAAGTCTATTTGCAAGAGTCAGCAGACACTAAAAACCAATTAATAAATCTCAAAAAGGTTGTTGAATCTTGGTGTCACGCTGCTCAAAGAACAGCTAAGTGTGTTCAAGAGCAAGTGCCACACCAAGTAAAAGCTATTTTAAATGGAGATTTTGAGTCTGCTGCTGCCATAGCTGAAGTAACCATGATGGATCCAATACTTGAACCAGCAGAGATCTTACCAGAAACCTTTGCCAAAGTTGTTGCTGGGAAAAAGATTCTAACAAACAAATTTGTAAAACCTGCTGCTAAAGCTGAATCCATGGTTAAGATCATGGAAGAAACCAAAGTTGAAGGATCAAGTAATTCAACAAATGAATTCACTAATTCCTCAGCATCTGCCTGTGTAACAACTAACCCTCTTTATGAAAATACTAAAGGAACATCCTCTACTATTTTCAAAGCTGACAATGCTGCAAGCCTGAAAGCTGACAGCAATGTAAAACCCAATGCTGGGTTTAAATCAGTCATTGAAAGTCAAACTATCAATGCTGGTAAGGCTAAAAGAAACAAGACTGTTACCCAAAGAAAGAATGTTGAGCTAAATACTTCCAAGGGTCTGCCAGCAAATGGCAAGGGTAAACAAATGAGAGCTGGTTTAACTGAAACTCAAGTCTTGGCTAGTAAGCTTGACCAGCTCACAACTCAAGTTCAACAACTGTTTGCTATTAGCAATCAGCAGCTGAACCAGAGTAATACCCAGCAGTCAAGGGTTATACCTTCTACATCCAAAAGGCAGAATAACAGGAAATGTTACAACTGTGGTGAGAGATTACACATGTCTCATCAATGTAAGGCAGATTACTGTATGATTCCCAGAACTTTGTTAAGCCAATTTACAACACAATCATCACAGAACATCTCTAGTGAAGTAAATGCTAAGACTAAAAAAAGAAACACTAGGAGGACATCAAATCTTGATATCAGTCCTCCTGAACCCATCCCTGGATGGGTTCCCAAAATGAATTAATCTTTTGTGTGTGTGCAGGGCATTCAAAGCAAACAAATCTGGTACTTGGATAGTGGATGTTCAAGGCATATGACTGGATGTAAGTCCCTGCTGCTGGACTATAAGGAGAAAGATGGTCCAGCTGTTACTTTTGGAGATAATTCAAAGGGTTATACTAGAGGTTCTGGTACTCTGAGTAATGGGAATGTAACCTTCAAGAATGTTGCTTATGTAGTTCAATTCAGAAAGAATTTTGGAACTATATTTGATCTAATGGGTAAACCACTACTGACTACAAAGAGACATGAAGGAATGTATCAAATTGATATGAATACTGCTGTCACCACTAGTGACACATGTTTCTACTCCAAGTCAGCAGACAACCTTAAATGGTTATGGCACAAGAGGCTCTCACACCTTAATTTCAAAGATATCCATAAGCTAGCCAGCAGAGGATTAGTGTCAGGGTTACCCAGCATGACATATGTCAAGGACAGACTATGTCCAGGTTGTGAAAAAGGCAAGCAGCACAGAGCTTCATTTAAGTCAAAACAAGTTTCATCCATTATGCAACCACTTCACATGCTTCACATGGATCTGTTTGGTCCAGTAAGCACTTCAAGTTTGGGTGGAAAGAAGTATACTCTAGTTATAGTTGATGAGTATTCAAGATATACTTGGGTATTCTTTCTAAGGCAGAAGGGTGAAGCAGCAGAAGAAATCATCAACTTTGTTAAGAAGATGGAGCTTCTAAATGGGCAACAAGTGAAGCAGATCAGAAGTGATCATGGTACAGAATTCAGAAACCATGTGTTGGAATCTTTCTGTGCTGACAAAGGAATTTCACAAAACTTCTCTGCTGTGAGAACGCCACAACAAAATGGTGTTGCAGAAAGAAGAAATAGAACACTTATTGAAGCTGCAAGATCAACGATTGCTGAATCAGGACTAAAAAGTCATTTTTGGGCTGAAGCTGTAAACACTGCATGTTTCACTCAAAACAGGTCTCTGATTGTAAAAAGGCATCAAAAGACTGCCTATGAAGTGTTGAAAGGGAGAAAACCAAATATCAGCTTCTTTCATGTTTTTGGAAGTCCATGTTTCATTCTGAACATAAGAGATCAACTTGGAAAGTTTGATGCAAAAGCTGATGATGGTATATTCCTTGGTTATTCTACTCTGTCGAAAGCATACAGAGTTTTCAACAAGAAAAGAGGATGCATGGAAGAATCTATTCATGTCACATTTGATGAGAATATATTATCTGCATCACCTCTTTCCTCAGATAATGAGGATTCACCACTGGATTTTGAAGAATCAGCAAACTCAGAAACTCCAGATGATGATCAAACTGATCAGCATATGGAATCCCCTAAGTCCAGTGAAGATAGGTCAATTACATCTTCCAGTACTCCAACACTGAAAGTTGTACTAAAAATTGAACCTGTAAATAACTCACTTGAAGAATCAGAAGATGACACTTCAAACTGTGATACAGCTAGTGAAGGCAGCTTAGAGAATATAGAGGATGTGTTGATGCAAGATCAACCAGCACAGGCTGCTACAATCAGCAATGCTGATTCCACTAGTCATCATAAGGATAGTAGAGCATCTGAACCACCTGTATATGCTAAAAAATGGACAAAGGCACATCCCATTGAGCATGTTATTGGTGATCCAAGTGCTGGTGTTAGGACAAGAAGACAAGCTACAAGCAACTTTTGTATGCATGTGAATTTTGTGTCAGAGATTGAACCCACAAAGATTGATGAAGCACTTGTTGAACCAAGCTGGGTAGGAGCTATGCAAGATGAGCTCTCTCAGTTTGAAAGAAACAAAGTGTGGACATTGGTCCCTGTACCACATAACAAAACAGTTATTGGTACAAGATGGGTATTCAGGAATAAGATGGATGAACATGGGGTTGTAATCAGAAACAAAGCTAGACTGGTTGCTCAAGGATTCAGACAGGAGGAAGGATTGGATTATGGTGAAACATTTGCCCCTGTAGTAAGATTGGAAGCTATCAGGATATTCTTGGCATTTGCTGCTTACAAAAACTTTAAAGTATTTCAGATGGATGTGAAGTCTGCATTTCTAAATGGAAAGTTGCAAGAAGAAGTATACGTCAAACAACCTCTAGGTTTTGAATGCAGTAAATTTCCTAATCATGTCTACAAGTTAGACAAAGCTCTATATGGCCTAAAGCAGGCACCTAGAGCTTGGTATGAAACACTTCACAATTTTCTAACAGAATGCAAATTTAAAGTTGGGAAGATTGATACCACTCAATTTATAAAAGAGATAGATGGTGATATCATTCTTGTACAGATTTATGTGGATGATATTATTTTTGGGTCAACAAATGAAAAACATTGTCAAGATTTTTCTAAACTTATGTCTGATAAGTATGAAATGAGTTTAATGGGAGAATTAACATTCTTTCTTGGTTTGCAAATTAAACAACTTGATGATGGGATTTTCATCTGTCAAAGCAAATATATAAATGATTTATTAAAGAAATTTGCCTTTGCTGATTGTAAAGTCATTGGAACTCCTATGCAACCTTCTATCAAAATTGATGCTGACTCAAATGGTAAATCTGTTGATGTCACATTATATAGAGGTATGATTGGTTCCTTATTGTACTTAACAGCCAGCAGACCAGATATCATGTTTGCCACATGTCTGTGTGCAAGATATCAAGCCTGTCCAAAAGAGTCTCATTTACAATCTGTTAAACGAATTTTTAGGTACCTCAAAGGTACTCCAAACCTTGGTCTTTGGTATCCCAAATACTGTGGTTTTGATCTAATTGGTTATTCAGATGCAGACTTTGCAGGATGTAAGATTGACAGGAAAAGCACTACTGGTGGTTGTCAACTACTGGGTAGTAAATTGGTCAGCTAGACATCCGAGAAACAAAATTCAGTTTCAACATCAACTGCAGAAGCATAGTATGTCTCTGCTAGCAGCTGTTATGCTCAAATTTTGTGGATGCAGAATCAGCTCAAGGATTATGGAATGCATTTCACAAAGACACCCATCTATTGTGATAATACAAGTGTCATTGCCATCACCAATAATCTTGTCATGCATTCAAGGACTAAGCACATTGATATCAGGTATCATTTCATAAGAGATCATGTTATGAAAGAGGATGTAGAGTTACATTTTGTCTCTACTGATCAACAATTGGCAGATCTGTTTACCAAGCCCTTAGATGAAAAACGTTTTAACTACCTCATCTCTGAGCTGGGTATGCTTGAAATATAAAAGAATGTATTGTCTGAGCTGGTTGTACTATCTCTGCCCAACCAGCATAGAACCGCATTAGTAATCAACCAGCACAGACAACTCTTAAACAATTATGTCAAGCAGCTTATCTGATAAATCATTCTTGATTTAATTTTCTTTTCTAATTACTCTTTTATGAAATAAATTGAGGATAATGTTTTTTCTTAAAATGTGTAATCACATTAATTTGATGTGATTTAAGATAATGTTTTAGAATACACATTTTCTTAATCTTGGCCGTTTGAAAATAACGACCAAAGCCTCCTGCCGCCTTCTGAACACTGTAGCACTGTAGCACCATATCTCTGAAAAGTATCTGACATTTCAGAAACATGTCACCTTCAAAGAGATTATGTCTTTCTCTTTCCTACTATAAATAGCTGTCACCCCCCCCCCCCCCCCCCGTAAGCGTTTATGTTACCGTTTCCATTTCCATTTTTAACTAAGAATATAAACGCTAATTCTGTTCATCTTCCTTACTCTGTTCTAACCTAAAATCAATTTCACACAAAATCAATCATGTCGTTTGCATTTGAACTAAAGGAAAACATGAAACAAGCACCAAATTCTCCAGATGCTGAGGAAATCACTCTCAACAACAATAACTCTGCCACAAGTCTTGCAATTCCAAAGAATTACAAAAATGCAGGTTATCGAAACATGGTTGTTTATTTCAAAAACTCCCCAATTTCTTATGCTTTAACAACTGTTCCTTGTCAAACCTTTCCTCAAACACTCATTGAATTTTGGTATACGTGTGTTGTTACCAAATCACACCTAGGTTCTACTTATATCTCTGCTACTGTGGGAAATGGCATACCCATAGTGATTTCAACAGAACACATTCGTAGATACCTTAAATTTCCAGATGAACCATTTGTTGATCCTCCATCACCAACTGATTGTAGACATGAAGTATTAAGCTTCATTAGATACCCTGATAACTTCAATAATAGCCCTAAACGTGTTAAGATGAATGGTTTTTGGAGTTATTTTTCTTTGGTGTTCTAATTTGGTGTACGAGTCACAAATTTGTTAGCAAAGATCAATGTAACAACTTTGAGTTACAGTTAGGACATGCTCTCATTTTTGGGAGAAATATTGATTTTGCTGCTCTCATCTACACTGAGTTGAGAGAAAAGATTGAGAAGAAGAAAAAGGAAAAGAATGTTCCTTTTCCTAGATTTCTGAGTTTGATAATTGAAGGCATACTTGGTGAAAAATATAAGGACTTAGAAGATTTAGATGCTGGTGATGTTTTTATGGGCGACAAGATGCTCCATAAAGTGATTGAGAAACCTCATCAAGGTCTTTCTCCTTCTATGCTGGCTGCTATTCCTCCAGAAGTCATTCTGGATGCTGATCCTGATGTTGCAGCCACTGATGCTCAACCTCCTGATTCATCAAGTTCAAATGATGATGATGATGATGATGATCAGCCATCAGCAGCAAAGACATCAAGCCAACCAGCACAGCCAACAGTCTCCAAACCTGTACTGAAGACTAAGTCTACCAAGACCTCAGGTATGGATACTAAATCATCTTCTTTCTCCCCACTTTCAAAAAGGGATGCCAAGAAGTCAAGTAAACCCACTTCTTCTAACCCAGCATCCACCACCAAGTTTTCAAAATCACAATCTTCAACCACTCCTGAGCAGGCTTCACAGCCAGCACAGGATGATCAATCCCAAACTCAACTTGTTGAAAAGCGCACAAAAGTGAAAGCTGACACTCAGCCACTTAAGGCATATGCCAAAAAGGCAATGTCAAAAGCGCCCAAGGCTGGATTGACTTCTAGTCGTGTGAAGTCAGCTCCAGTTCTTGATCAACCCTTAACCAGCTCCGATGTATCTTCTCGAAAAGATACATTGTTGAAAAGAGATAAGCCATTATCTGGACCAACCTCTCGAAAGGTGAAGTCCATTGAAAGCAAGAGGGACATCTCCCCTCACACTGAGTCAGTGAGTCAACCCACTGAGCCTGATCATTTGTCAACATCCCAAAATGTTGACATCTTACAAAGGGAAACCACATCTACCAATATCAGCTCTCAGGAGTTAAATATTGAGAACCCAGCCCAGGTTCGAACTGGTCTCACACATACTACCACTCAGTCAATATCTCTTACACAATCTGAGTCTGCACATGCTGTCAATGAGTCAGCAGATACACAACTGAACTTACAGGCATCAACTTCTGTTTCCAATGATGATGAAGTCAAATCACAGACTTTATCTGAGGAACCCAAACTTTCACCTTCTATGCCCATTGTTTCATTCATTCATCCAGCTGCAGCCAAGATTCTCAAGCAGACATTACATTCATTCTCTGCTGATCATGTTGATGTTCCATCTGATGATGAAGATGTCCAAAATCTACAACCTGAGGATGAAGAAGATGAGGAAATGCTGAATACTTCTCATGGTGCTTCACCAATCCACATTGATATTCCAGATTCACCTCCTCCTGAACAACCAGTAGACACCAGGGATTCTTCTCATCATCAATTCACTGCTGATACACCTTCTATTGCTGACATTGTTAAACATGTCATGGCAGCCTTGATTCCTGTTCTGGAATCTAAGTTCAATGGTATAGGTACACTTATGACTCATGTTGATGAGATGGTTACTGAATATACCTCTGCTCTTCAGGAATTTGTCTCCAAATTCACTCAGCTTATTCGTGCTGATGAAGAAGCTCATTCTGATTTCACTACTGCTTTAGAAGAGCTCGGACAAGATTCATTCTCTGCTGCAAATCAATTGAAGTTAATTGAATTTCTCCAAAGACTTCATAAGGAAATGGATGAACTCAAGCAAAAGTCCAAAGAACTTGACCAAACCATGATCATTCATCAAGATCATGAGGACTTGTTGCATCAGCTGAAGACTCTTAAGAAGGAAAATGCTGCATTAAAGAAAGAAAATGCAGATCTCAAAGCTCATTCAATTCAACCTGAAGAAAAGTCAAGGATTTTCTCTGAACTTCAGCAACTTCATAAGGCTCAAGCCTCAAATGTTGCTGCCTTTCAAAAGTTTACTACATCACTGGCCGTTCAGGACTTCATTAAAGCAGCCAACTTTACAAATATAGAGCGCAAGCTATCTCAAATTCTGTCTCATTATCCTACTCCTTTGCAGACTCAATCTCCTGCACCTGCTGCTGCTACCTCCACCCCTGTTGCTGATGACAAAAAGGGGGAGAACAAGAATAAAGCTCAAGCTGAGGGGGAGCATGCAAAGAAGCAAGAATCTGATCAGAACAGATCAGAAACAATTGAATCTATTATACAGAGGAAGAGAGAAAGATATGAAGCCAAGAAAAGAAAGAGAGATCAAGCTTTTGAACAGAAGCTTGAAGAATCTAAAAGAAGAAGGTATGAAAAGAGAAGTGAAAAGATCAAAAAGATGGAAGCTGGTGGCAGTTCCAGTGTTAAATCCAGCTCATCCTCATCTGAGGGGGAGCAAAACCAACAAGTCAAGCCAGCAGCTGTTCCAACAAAGAAAAGGTCAAAGAGAGTTAAGATCATCCCAAAAAGAAACATCAAGAAGTCAAAGTATGTGGTTGACTCTGAGGATGATGAGTATGTCATTGGCAGTGGTGCTGCCAGAAAGTTGAGAAGTGATGAAGAAGAAGATGAGGTAATTGAAGTTGAAAAGTCTGCAACCACCTCTGAGCCAACTCCAGAAGAAGAGCCAGCTCATGATTCTACACCAACAGTCAATGTACCTGGGACTTCAAGTTCAACAAGTGCCCAGATGCCTTCTATTCAGCAAACAGGAGAACCAATGCTTGACCCATTCAAAAATCCTGAAAAACAACCTGCTGTAGAAGAAGAACCTTTAAAGAAGAAGAAGCCCAAGTCAACAGGTTTTGACTATCCAGAAGGCATGTCTAATGAAGACAAAGCTCTATTTAGAGAAGCATTACAACTGGGTATTACTATTGAAGAGCTTAAGGCTGAAAATCAACTCAAGCTGGATGCTTACATTCAGCTAGTCAGAAGTAGCATCATACCAGAAGACCAAGAAGATTCCATAGTTGCTTGGAAGCTCAATATGTCTTTGGAAGACTATAGGTCTGTTGCTGGTATTGAAAGAAAGAAGACAAAGGAAGAAATGCTGCTTTAGGAAGCCAAAAGCTTTGGGTTTGAATATGTTGAAGCTTACCTTAGTGATCGAGATCTTCAGAAGGATAAGGAAAGAACACTAAGAAGAGATGAAGCTGCTGCAAAAAGGTTAGCCAAATCAGAAAATGTTCAAGCTCTGAAGGATGAACCAGCTGTCAGGATCATTTCTAAAGTTGTTCCAGCTGAGAAATCACAAGCAATAGCTTTTGAAATGGTTAAGCTAACTGCAGAAGTAAAGAAGGCAGAAGAAAGAAGGAAAGGAGTTGAAACTGAAGGTGTTCATGAACCGCAATCAAAATCAACAAACATTGTTGATAGCTTTTATCTTCCCAGAGAATTAGAGAGATACAAAGACTGTGCCAAGAGAAGAAAACACTCTGCAAAGATTGTGAAAGTCAAAAGATGCACTGATGAAGTGATTAACATCACTAGATCTGATGACACAGTTGAGAATGTTAGATTGATCAATCTGTACAACTTTGGCTTCTCTGAATGGTTGGAGATTCAGGAATACTATCAGTCAAAAAGTGGAGTTACTAGAGATGCAGTTATGAAAAGACTGCAAGAACTGTTCAACAAAGCATCCAGATTGGAAGGCACACCTAGAAGGGATGTATACAAGCCTATTGCTAAACCCAAGCAGAAGAAGGCTAGAATCATTGAACAAAGCTCTACTATCTCTACTCAATCAGGCCCAAGTCAGTTCAAGAAAAGGGTCAACATTGATCAACTCATGGGTACAACTGCCTCATTTCAGAATGTTGGATTTCCTCCTCTGCCATACACTGTTCCAGGAAATACTGACCCACCAATTGGAGTTCAAGGATATCATGGATTTCATACTGAATATCCTGAGCATGGCATCTATTTCCTAGATGGAAATATTCTAAAGTTTCAGAGAACTTCATAATTGAGTTTGGTCAGCATCCAGCATTTAATCAACCTCAGATCTATGGCACTACTGGCTGCTGGAGCTGGTATGTATTCGAAAGAGATTGTCAAGGAGATGATCAGAAGAGGACTGGATCCTGATGGTCCAGGAATGTTAAGTGTTGTGAAGGAAGAAGAGGAAGAGTTCTGAAGACAATGTGTTTGTCTAGATAGGTCGTTTGTAATTCACTCTATCAAACTTCTGTCATTTAATCAGTCTTGTAATATATGATTATAAGTTCTGATACCTTTACTTAAAAGATGTGATATAATCTTCCCTGAAAAGATCCCATTAAAATGAACAACGGACATGTAGTTATTCAGTTCTGAGCAACATGCTATACTGAATTCTCATAAGTCTTTTATATGCTGGCACATGCTAAAGTTTTGTCATCATCAAATAGGGGGAGATTGTTAAGTCATGATTACTCCTATGATGATTTCATGATGACAATAACTATATAAGTATGGTGGGATTTCTTTTGAAAGAAATGAAATTCGCTTTGAATAAGCCAAGTCTTTTGTATGCTGGCTGCAAAGGAGTTACAGTTGTTTAGTTCACCCAGCAGACAGAACTGCTAGTTCACCCAGCAGACAGAAATCTTTGAAGAGTAATCAGCTCTGAAATATTCAAAGTCTTATATCACATACATGTTTAAGTATCCTTCAGTTAAGCTGTGGAAACTTTCTTTGTTTGTCAAGATCAAGTTTGAACATTGAAATGAAGACCCAGCATAGGGTTCATTATTCCAGTTCACCCAGCACTGAAACTGAAGAACACTTGAGTTATAACAGACTCAAGTGATCATGCTTTTAACTCTTAGGGAATGTTTGTGCATAACAAAATGGCATCTTCTGAGGTTGTACTCAATGTATATACCTGCTATTCTTGGCTCCTTATGCACAACATGTCTCCTTATCATGGTCAGCCTACAAGACAAGAATGCAGTGTACTTTCTGATAGACTGCCAGACCTGATCGTGCAGACTTCATCAGAACACACAAGCAAGCATGTCTGAAGTCAACCAATGAAGATGAAGACATTTGGAAAACATTCATTGGCTGATCAAGTTTCAAGCATCACACAAGCTCTACTATAAATATCAGACTTGGGTTACAAAGCCTAAGTGTGAGTGCGCGAGTAAATCAGCAAGAATTCTTAGTGAATCAATAATAGTTCATAGAGCATTTGTGTTAGCAGAATTGTATTGCTTGTAATCAGCTTTGAGTCTGTTCTCAGCTGATCTTAGTAATAGGATTCTGTATTCAATTAAGTTAGAGATTCCGCATCTAACTTGTAATTCTTTCATTTATCAAAATAAAAGAATTATTTGAAAAACCTCTATATGTTCCTATTATACAACTAAGTCTGATTCACAATTTCAATTAAGAAAACGAAAAAGTTGTATTCACCCCCCCTCTACAATATTGTTCTTAACCTTTGGGACCAACAATTAGCCTATGATAACTACGTACCTTTTATAATGGAGATTACCATTTTTCTTATTCACATCATTTAAGACAAAAAAAACCTATATAAAATTGCGAATAATCATGGTGGCTACCACGACCAACACCACCACCATTAGTATTTGTTTATGTTGCAACTGGTGATGGGCATGAGAATGAGGGAATGACACTTTTCATTGGAAGTACTCCTCTTAGACGGCTCCCTGTGATTCGTTTTTGGACCGTTCACCAAAGGAAAGACGGAGGAACACCATAGGAAGAGACGACGTCCTCCACTCTGTCGTAGCTTTATCTGGCGAGAAACCGAGAGGAACAAAGGGATAAGTGGATCAACTCACTTTTTTGTTTGTTTTTTTCATTTTTATATATATTTAAAATATTATTGGTAAATGTGAATTTTGTAAAAAAATTTACTTCTTGTTGATAAATTTTTTTTAGTTCTACTAACATTACGCTGACATGTTACCTCTTTAATTTTTCGAGTTGTAGTCTTACAATTTCATAGTCATTAGTTCATTACTATTCAGTTTTAATTTTTACAACCCACATCGCCCATACCCGGCCCAACTTATTCGGGCAGCAACCGGATTTTACCATTCTCTTGGACAACAAACCAAAAATCATCTTTATTTCTAAAACCCTCTTTCTTCCCCAATTTTCATTAATTAATCACCAATTACAAAAATGGGCAGCAATCAAGCAGCAGTTTCCTTCTTAACCAATATCGCACGCGCTGCCATAGGTCTCGGCGCGTCTGCCACTATCCTCAACTCCTCTCTCTACACCGTCGACGGCGGTCAACGCGCCGTATTATTTGACCGTTTCCGTGGTGTAATTGACGATACAATCGGTGAAGGTACTCATTTCTTAATCCCATGGCTTCAAAAACCCTTCATATTTGATATCCGTACACGGCCCCACACATTTAGCTCAATTTCCGGTACTAAAGATTTACAAATGGTTAACCTAACCCTACGTGTGTTATCCCGCCCTGAGGTCACCAAATTGCCCTCAATTTTTAAAACCCTAGGTCTTGAATACGACGATAAGGTCCTCCCGTCTATTGGAAACGAAGTATTGAAAGCTGTTGTTGCTCAATTTAACGCTGATCAGCTTTTAACTGAGCGTCCACATGTTTCGGCTTTGGTTCGCGATAGTTTGATTCGTAGGGCTAAGGATTTTAACATCGTGTTAGATGATGTTGCAATTACACATTTGTCGTATGGTGCTGAGTTTTCGAAGGCGGTTGAACAGAAGCAGGTGGCTCAGCAGGAGGCTGAGAGGTCTAAGTTTGTAGTTGCGAAAGCAGAGCAGGAACGTAGGGCAGCGATTATTAGGGCTGAAGGAGAGAGTGAGTCTGCTAAGTTGATATCTGATGCAACTTCAGCAGCTGGTAATGGATTGATTGAGCTTAGGAGGATTGAAGCTTCCAGGGAGATTTCATCGACTTTGGCTAGAAGTGGGAATGTTATGTATCTTCCGAACAGTGGTAGTCAGATGCTTCTAGGGATTAATCCGTCTCGCTAAATTGGTAATATTTACTTTTGCGCAAGTGTGTTGGGAATGTATTCATTTTAGATAAAATAATAATCTGTGCAAATAAATTCTTGCGTTTTTGGTACTGCATGTTTCTTACAACTGTGGTGGATCATATGCTTGGTGCAAATATAAGGCTTTTCTTGTGATGTATAAAGGTGCCCTTGGCATGTAGTTCATATTTAGACGAATACAAATGCAATACTTTGGTGGGACCCCACATTTGCATTTCTTGCTTATTAACCAGAATGAGTTGGTACTAGTTCTCCGTGTGGATGGCAGCTTGGAATTTTTTTGTATTTGTTGCATGCTTGACATCTTTGCTACAACATTAACATGTGATATCCTAACAAAGATGAAAATGCAATGAAATCCTACAGTTACAACATCGGTGCTTTAGTGAACACATGCGGATATATATTAACATATTACTTCAATAAATTAGTAAGTTGTGTGAACTTGCCTTGCTGACCCCTTAGGACACTCACGAGTAGTTTTGTCAACCACAAAGGCTTGGCACTGAAGAAATTATTGAGAAAATGGTACCATCAGGATAACCCGAACACGTTACTTTAGACTAGTTATATGCAAGATATACTACACTGTAATACTTGATCATCTCTCAGCAAGTCCAACGGACCCTTAATTAATAGTTTAATTACTTGCCCATCTAAGCAGCAAAGCAATATATGACACTCGGAAGACCCACTCCTTAGATTGTGCCTTGCCAGGCCTTCACCACCAACATTTTTTTCTTCTATTTACACTTTTCCATAATTTATTTGAAGGGTTAATGGTATGGATGGGCAACATACTCTCACTTTTGTCCCAAGGCGAATAATGATACGATTATGATATCAAAGTATGTAATGTAGTTGTAGAAAGTGTGTCGATGAAGGTAATATAATTGATAAGTACAGTACATACCTAAAAAATATGTTATGTACGTTGGTGATCGTAGCACTTTTTACTAGTACATTACATACCTTGATATCATAATCAGTTCGTTTACTTACCTTCGGACAAAAGTAAGAGTACGTTGCCGATCCATGCCATTAACCCTTATTTGAACATGTTCCAGTATCAATTTCTGAAAGACGAAAAGTTTTTTTTTTTTTTTTTGAAAACAAAGTTATATATAGCATTTATATGCTAATTTGCTGTTTAAGAAAAGATGAGAAGGTTAGAACATAAGAATGGTTGTTTTAATAATCAGAAATTGTATTAGCTCAGCTTTACTAGTATAAAGATGACGGTTGATATTTTAGGGAAAATCACGGCCTCACTTGGGTTTGTGGCTTATGTGTAATTTGTATCATCAGGTAAGAAGCTAGCTGCCCCAAGTGAAGGGCAAGACTCAAAAGTGTTGTAAGCCAGGACTAAGATAGAGAAGATACATAAGGTTTTGTTTATGATATCAATATCTTATGTACACATGAATATTATGTGACATACTGGTATAGTCTTCACGGTTTAGGCATCTAGAAATAAGTGTAGTTGTTTATCTTGTTAATTTGACGAGTTAACATCCTCAATGTCAGCCTGTTAGCCATTATTTGTGTTGTTTATGAAGCTTAAACACCCAATATCACTTGTAATGAGGTGGGCTTTGCAGATGCACCCACTATTATGTGGGAGATAACATTATTTTTCTTGCATATTAATTTATGTAAATTGGAAGTATATTTGAATTCTAAGTTTCTTTCTGTATTCATTTGACATTTACATCTGGCAATTAGAATTGTTTTGACCCTGGTAGTTAATGTAATTTAGTGCTTGAAACAAAACCTGTACTCAGTTATAATGGTGTAGAAAGCTACTTATCACCTGCTTCGTGTTCTATGTGAACAGGACTTGCTGGATCACAAGCCTGAGTGGATGAATGTCTAAAGCTGCGATTCCTACTTCATTTCGTCGTTGGCACATCTTATAGTTGTCTTTTATAATGGTTTAGAAGTTGGAACTATAAATATATCCTTTTTGTATGATTTTGAGAGAATACAGAAACAGTGGTGTTGCTGGTGATTGAAAATTCGTGATTCAATATGGCATTTAGTACGAAATTCACTCCGATTCTGTGCATTCCATGTTTACATCTGAAGATTTCGCTTTCGTATGGTTATTTGAGAATATGGAATCGGTGTTTGCTGGTGAATGACAATTGATAATTGAACATCACAAGTTAAATCGTGTGTTTCTTTGCATTTCAAGTTTTATCAGATGTAGGAAATTTTATCAAGACCATTGCAGTATTTGAGCAGATTGCAGAATAAGTCATTGTGTACCCAGCATAATTTCATTGCTTATGTGTCCATGTTTATGTGCTGTCCTTCCAGTTGTTGGTTACTGATTGACTGGGCTGCTGTCCACTTATCAACTAAGAACATACTCTAAGTTGATTATTAAGAAATGTTATTGTTGCTAATAGTATGTTCTCAACTTACAATAAGTTCACCCTATTTAGACCTATTACTTAAAATCAACATTACATATAAAATGTAATGATCTGATAGAATTTAACATATTATTTAATAGATTTTTATCATAAGCAATGACAATTGTTAAATACCTCTTTCACATAAACAATTGTTTCATCTTTGAAGGAAACTAAATGGAGCGTATTTTTATTGAGAAAATTATATATTTATGAAAACTTTAAAACACTTGATTTCAATGTTAAAGTCCAGTATTTATAGTTGAGCAGGTATCTTCCTTGTAACCACTTCAGCCAAGCAGAATTATCTAGATGTCTTCTTCTTCATTGGAGCATTTTAGACATGCTTGTTGTGTGTTTTGATATGTACTGCCAAACAATGTCTGTTGCTGCAGATGATGTCAATATGTACACTGCATATCCTTGTTTTATTTGTTGACTTTGATAAGAGAATACCATAGTTTCAAAGTGTTGGTGAATCATCAACTTGAATATGCAACAAGTACGATGATCTTCATTCTCTTTGCTAGCTTCAAATAGACTTCATTCCCACTGTTGGGTCTTCATTCTTCATCTTCATCTTTGTCTTTGACTCAGTTGAGTGTATTGAAGCATAGATAGCATAGAAAACAACTTTCAATATGATGGAACTTGAAAGCTGTCCAAAGTTAATTTCTCTGTACTGGTTGCACATGCATATAACTCATTTGGACCCAGCTCACAGAATACACTTGTGAGCTATCTTAACTATATGTTTAGATCTATGTGCTAGCTGTACATAGAATCACTTTAGTGTTAAATTCAAGTTGTCATCATAAAAACAATATAGAAGGGTCATGTCTCAACAACTTTCACAACCTGAAGCTGACAAACCCTAGAAGCAATACAAATGTGCGCACAGATGAAAAAGATATATTTGTAATGTTTTACATGTCAATTGGTGTAACGATAACTAACTATATTTTGTTTCCATGTTCACACATATACATATTCTACTACAATTGATATATTTTTAAAGTTATTGTCCTTGTTAGATACTTACATTTGTTAACCATACACGCCCAATGATTATCATAGATGAGGCAAATTTGGAGGGGGCTTACTTGGGGACTAACTTAATTGCCGCAACTATGGATAGCAACAATGACATCTTTCCACTAGCCTACGGAGTCGAGGCAGGAGAGATGGTCGATCATTGGACGTGGTTCTTGAGAAACTTGTGTTACGCCATTGAATTTGATGTTGGGATTGAGAATCTGACTATCGTATCCGATAAGGCTACTTCAATTGTGGCCGACATTTCAACGGTCTTTTCTGATGCATACCATGCACTATGTTGTCGTCATTTGTTGATGAACGTGAAAAGCCAATCTAGTAGGGTCAAGATGTCATGCTACAAGGACGAGATATGCTTATATGACATCAAATAGTGCCGAGTCCATTAACGCGCTAAGCAAGCATGCACGAAAACTCTCTATCATAATGTTCTTGGAGTTTTTTCGAGCTTCGGTGCAACAGTGATATTTCAAACATCGTCTCACTAGAGTAGGACTCTCTCACACGTATGCCGACCGAAAGATCTGGAAAAGAGTTAACAAATTATTACGTTGACAGTTAAATCCAATCACAAATTGGAGTTTGAGGTGCTAGATGGGAACAATGATGAGACAGTCAACCTTGACATATGAAGATGCAGTTGCGGACAATGGCAGTTTCCCAGTTTACCTTGCGGGCACATTATAGCAGTGCATGAAAGTACAACCAGGACGACGTAAGCTGCTATGCCGAGAGATATTTCACTAGAGAGACCTATGGAGTGGCCTACATAGAGGCCATACTCGCAGTGGGTCATCCTTCAGAATGGATCAATCCATGTGATCTGCAAACTGTGTAGCCGTCGTTCCTTGTGAAGAGGCAAGTTGGTCGCACACCTTGATGTGCTCGTATTCCTTCCAAAGTAGAACATAAACATGTAAACAAGAAACAATGTAGCATTGTAAGGAATACGGTCATAGTCGAACTGTTTGCATGGCTATCGAGGATAAAACGGACGAGCCGAGCCGATCAAATATCCAAATCAAGATTCATGTCAACATCAAAATCAATATCCAAATCAATAAGTTGTTAACATTTAGACATCTACAAACTAAAATATTAGTATGTCTAATATCATCTTTGAATGTCATTTGCAAACCTTCAGAAAATTAAAGGTGAAACTAAAATATGCAGCCACGAACCCGCATCTTTGAAGGCGCAACCGCAAACGGACACCCACAACCCACAAATTTACAAGTTGCAAGTGGTAGATATATTTTTTAAATACATTTTTCCTTTAGATAAAAATATATTTTTTTTAGTACTTTGTATTTAATTCTTAATTTTTTTATAATGAAAATAATACTTGGTATTATTTTAATATTCATTATGCATTAACTAAAGACGTTTAGTAAAAGATTTAAATAATTATGTATTGTAGTTAACGTTTTTCTACTACATTCTATATATAATTTAACACTTTTTAAGAAATACTTTTAAACTGTTTTACAAAAAAAGTGTTACAGTTCAATTCTGGGTTCAAGATCTTCAACCACCACCATCAATGTCTAACATCATTTACCACTACCACCACCTACCACCACACCAATACTACCGCTAAACTCCAACTTGAAGCTAAAACCCCTATTTTGTACTAAATAAACGCAAAAATATTCATATCCACACACATAAACACAAAAGCCTAAAGATTTGGTCAGATAATAATCTCATAAATCGTGTTCTTAGGAAAACCACAGACATCGAAAGTACAAACAAATACAAACAAATTATAATACATACACAGGGCCGCCCCTGGGCACTGGCGGCATGGGCGACGGCCCAGGGCATCACACGAGGAAGGGGCATCAAGTTTTTGATTCGTATATTATTTTTTTAGAATTTTGAACTGAACGATAGAGCTATAATGAATTTCATACGGTTGAATACAGTTAAATAATAGTTCCAGATGAAGAAACTATGATTTATAAAATTTTAATGGAAGAAAAAGCTTGATATGTATTTTAATGGAGTGAGTAAGGGTTTTTGTTCCGATGTTTTTTTTACTTTATAGTTGTCCTTTTATTTTAGCACCCTATTGATATCTAAATTCACAATTTAGTCTCTCATAGAAAAACCTAATCACAATTTAGTCCCTGTAGTTATATTTCATTAATTCAACTCAACTCTTACATATTAATGTAACTTCAGTGTTCATAAAAATTACTATGCTAGATATGCCAGATGTTAATGATTTTATTTGAAAGATTTAAAAATCCAATCATATGTATTTATTCATTATTATTATTTACTAAATACCTTATATTTTAATTTGGAGTTTACCTTCACAAGTTGGAATTTTTTATTTATTTATTTAAAGTCGATGGCGGAATGAGGTGTTTAACTTAACTTAGTTTAAAAATTTTTAAGTAATATTTTTTTTTTTAACAAATTAAGTAAGGGCACTTTTTCGTCGTCTCGCCCAAGGCATTAAAAAACTGAGGACCGGCCCTGTATATACACACACAAGCAAACCTTGAATAAGAGAGTTTCTTCATGTAAGGAAATCGCATACAAATCTAGATCCATAAGTGACATCTAAAACTCATATCTGTAACAAATCACATAGATGAAACTAAAGAGAAAGAAAGGATGGAGAAAATCGAAAAAGAAACAAGAAAAAAGAGTGGGCGGTTTGGAGGATGGTGGTTGTGGTGGAAACACCTAAGAAAAGTGAAGGTTGATGGGGAAGAAGATGCTATAAAATGGAATCCATAGGGTCTTGTTTTATGAGTATCTGTCATCAGCCACATATGTATTAGTTAATATGCCATCCGTTTTTTTACATGCTATGTTGCAGGCTCCCCCAAATGCCAACATTCAAATTTTATACTCTTTTCTACGAGCAATTAATTTTATACAAAAATTAAATTTTATGATAGTCTTTTGGCATTTTGTGTAACATCCTACAAATTTGATAAAATTTGAAAGTTTTAAGTAAAGGTCTATTATGAAAGAAGCACCAAAGTCTAGGGGCTTGTTTTGTAAATATGACTGATTTTAGATACGTGTTTAAATCCCCACTTACATACCTAATTACTTGTCCAAATTCGTTGATATGAACGAAGTAATTGTGAAATCGTTTACATATATTATTAGAGCATGCAAAAACGATCAAAACACACAAAGTAATTTTAGTTTAAATTGAGTTTTAGTGAGAGAAAATCGAACAAGAAAGTGACGGTTCGGAGTTGGCTTTTAGTAGTGATTAAGGTATAGATCCTTAACCATTCTTTGAATTAAATACATAGAAAACTTAGGTTTTAAGTCCTTAATATGTTGGTCCAATCAATTTCAGTCCGTTGCTATGCTTAATTGTCCAAAAGCTTAAGTTTTATATGTTTTAAAACCCAATTTCGAAATGAGCTATAAAAGCTTGAAATTAAAACCATGTATATGTTTTTATATGTTTAATTTCATACATAGATGTTAAATACATGCCTACATGTGATAATCAACTTTTAATTTCGAGAAAAACGATACATATATGATCAATTTCTAGTCTTTTTTATTTAGTTTTGTAAGTTATCAAAAATGTTACTGAAATAATTTAATTAACGAAATGTAGATCGTTCTAAGAGCTGATTTTTATGTTGAAGATTCGTTTTATATGTTAGAGTAAAACTTCACTTTTTATTTCGCGAATAACGATTCATAATCGAGCAAAATCATGCCTCAAATGGCTGTTTTTCGTTCCTGCGATCAGCAGGACAGCAACTGTTAACAGTTGTTGATCTGGGCTGGATTTTCGTATCCTGGGCTGCCTTCATGCATTTTTGGGCCAGCAATTTTAATCTGTTTTGGGCTTTTAAATGTATGTATGTATGTGAATTAGTGGGCTTTTAAATGTATGGATACTAGTGGACTTTTAAATGTATATATGTATGTAGAGGTGGGCAAAACCGGTTTTGGCCCAAACCGAAACCGGTTTTCAAACCGAACCGGTTTGGGTCAACTCCGGTCAAAACCGGTTTGACAAAAACCGGATCGGATTGAAACCGGTTTCAATCCTGAAAAACTCAAACTACCCAAACCGGTTTAGGAATCGGTTTCAAACCGGATCGAGATCGGTTTCCCAAAAACCGGTTTGGGAGAAACCGGATTTGGCCCAGATTGGCAGGCTATCCGCCGGATAGGTCAAGGCTATCCGCCGGATAGGCCTTTTCTGTTGAAAAAAAAAAAACCATCCATAGGGCTATCCGCCGGATAGGTAATTGTATCCGCCGGATAGCGGCACCCTGGGGCGTATTAACAGCCCAAAACCCTCATTTTCTTAAAAAAAAACACACACACACCACTCTTTCTCTCTCTAGTCGACTTCAATCATATTTGGGCGATTTTTCCCCCGATTCCATCCACATTTGCTTTGGTTTTTCATCTTCAAATCATAGGTATGATTACTACTACTCTCGTTTAATACATTTCTTGAATTTTAAACTTTTGTTGATGATGAATTGTGATGAATTAGGTTTTTAATCATTAGGTTTATGTTGTATTATGTTTGTAATAGTTAATTGATACTTGATTATCAAGTTTCACGGTTTAATTTGTTGTAATTAGGGTTTATAACACAATTGGGGGGTTTTGTTCAAAACTTGTTTGTGATGGTTAATTTGAGTTGTAGTTGTATATAATTGGTTGAATTGCTTGATTTTGAAGTTACACGGTTGAATTTGTTGTAATTACATTGTTTAATTATATATATAATGTTTAATTGGATTTGTAATTGTATAATTGGTTGAATTTGTTGTAATATGAGATTTTTTATATTAATATGTGGTTTATGGTAATTGGTAATTTGAATGTATAGATACGTGCTCGGTTTGTATTTTTGTTTTAATGAGTTTAGGTTTGATAAATGTTATATTTTTGCAGACATGGCGCCAAAAAAGTCACGAAAACGTGGGGAACTATCTACAAGCCACAATGAGGAGGCAACGGAAGTGTATGACCTTCCGGTGCCAGCAATAATAAGGAATCACCAATTTTTAAAGTTTAATAACCGGCATTATAGTTCAAGTGAAAAAAATGAATTTAAGTCAAGGTTGGAAATCAACATCAACAAAACAATTCAATGTGCTGATGTTGTCGATTGGGCTGTTCTTGATCAAATAAGTGCAAGACAGTCTAATACCACTGGTTCCGAAGAAATTAGAAACATCTTGCGGATGGAGTATAGGTTAGCTGATGGTAGGTTATGTTTCACCTCGAGAGCTTGGTCGAGGTTATTTAGTATTCGGGAGTATATCTATCGGGAGGCAACTCTCGAGTTTTTCAGCACTTACTTATTTGATGATGTCAATACGGATGTCGAGGCACGTACTATTCGGTTCCAATTGTGTGGGGTGCCTCGAGAGATGAGTGTGTCCGAATTTGGTTTGGCTTTAGGCTTGTATACTCCAGAGGAGGTACGTATGGATTATTATATAGATCACTTGTTTCATGGGATTCGGCAACCACAAGATGCCGATCTACCGGCTCTTTGGGGTCAGATTTCGTCGTATCCATGGACATCTAAGCCCAAGTCTTCTACACAGCTTTATGATCCAGTCATCCGAGTTATTCACCGGATGCTTTCTACATCTCTCACCTGTCGGAGAGAAAGCCCAGAGAAAGTCACCCAAACAGATTTGTATTATCTTAGGTGTATCGTGAATAGAGGGTTGGTGAATGTTCCGGGTTGTCTTGCCCGGTCGTTGTGGAATATGGCTCGCTGGTCACGCCGATCTAGTAGCATCACTGGCGGGCAGTATGTGACTCGTTTGGCCCGCTACTTTGGTAACCAAACCGGATTGGGAACCTGCATGATCGTGCAACCAGAAATGCGGTTATTGGGTGTGAATTGGTTTAGGCATTGTCGGTTGATAGATGGATCTGTAAACCTACAATGGGCTCCGTGGGTATATAATCATGATCAAGAGGAACAAGATGATGATGATGAGGAGGAGGAGGAGGCGCCTGCCGGCCCTGCCCAACATGCCGGCCCTACCCAACATGCCGGCGGCTCTGCACCACCTTTAACTATTGACCAACGCTTTGCTTATTTTGAGAATAAATTCGATAATTTTCAATCCAATGTTGAAACACAGTTTAATTGGCAACGGGACATGATGGAATCGCTTTTCGGGCATATGGGTATTGATTACTCGGCTACTAATGCTCGTTATGGATATGGACCAGGATCATCTTCTCAACATCCGGACGAACGGCAGTGATTAACCTTTTTTTACTATGGTTTGTTTTTGGTAGTTTGTTGACTTTCTTTGACTTTGTTGGTTTTATAATTGATTATGGTTGACATTAAGTAGTTGGTTGATTGTCTTTGACTTTGTTTGACTATTGTTTGTTTTTTTGTTAATGTTTGACTCTCATTGACTTTGTTTGACTATGGTTGACTCTCATTGACTTTGTTTGACTATGGTTGACTCTCATTGACTTTGTTTGACTATGGTTGACTCTCATTGACTTTGTTTGACTATGGTTGACAAATTACTAAGAATAATAAACACCCGACAATAAAGTGGTTGCTTCTTTAAAAACTACAAGCATATCGGTTAGAACTTGGATGGTATACCAACTTGATTCGGGAAAAGGTGTAACAAATATATTACGGTCCGCAAGCAAGTCATGGAACAACCTTAAGGTGTCCTTTTGTCTTAAGGCACTTTCAAACATGTTACAAGTCGAATTCCATCTAGTAGGTACGTCCCAATTGGGACCTAACCAAAGTGCATTCGAATCAACACAAAATTTCATGTATCTATGGTATCTAGCGTTTGAAGAACTAAAAATATCACGTAGCATTTGTTTAAAAGCTTCTTTTATTTGTGCAATAAAACTAAGTCCATCTTGCACAACCAAGTTAATGATATGTGCAACACATCGACTATGAAAAAATGCACCTTCGCAAGCCGGTTTGTATTTTAGTTTTAGTTGATTAACGGCGGCGGTGTTATTGGATGCATTATCAAAAGATATTGAAAATACCTTTCCTTCCAATTTAAAACTCTTTATCACATAATCTAAAATTTGATATAAATTTTCGCCGGTATGCGGATATCCAAATAATTCAAACGCAATCGTACGCTTCATCATTTGCCACGTTTTGGGATTAACCCAATGAGAGGTAACACAAAGGTACGAATCCGGTGAACCATGTGGAGCCGTCCAAACATCACAAGTTAAATTTACACCGGTTTCTAAAGATTGAAAACCTAAAATCATTTCATCTTTAGCCATTTTCCACATTTTAATTACATCTCGTCTAAGAGTCGAACGACTTACATGGTTATAACGAGGTTGGAGAGTTTCTTGGATGAGTCGAGTCAACCGAGGATTGTCGAAGTGGTCAAATGGCAAGCTTTCTTGAATCACGAACTTCGCCATTCTATCCCGCACCTTAGAGGCTTCGTATTGCCACATTGTACCATCATTCGACATTGTTGATTGATTATGCCCCGTTCCATATTTCACCGCTTTACAATACGTGTTTGCATGATTTTTCAAAGTAGTATTGCCGGTTTCTTTGAAAAATGCCCCACATTTCTTGCACCGAGCTTTTCTAATACCATTCGACATTTCACACAAGTCGTAATTGCACCAAACCGCCGGGTTTCTTTTCGTTTCTATTATAGAAACAACCGTAGCATTGCTAGATGATTCTCCAACACCGACGGAAGATTGTGATTGCCCACATGATGATGCCATTGTGATAATGAGTATAAATTTGAGAATTAAAACTGAAAGTGGAGTGTTGAGACTTGAGTTTGAGTGTATACAATTATAGATTACAATTTGAGAATTGAGAGTATATCCTTAGATTGAGAGGGTTGTAAGTTGTGAGTAAACCTCAAGATTACATTTACATATATAGTGGTTCTTCTGGAGGTTTGGCTCCATAAAGAGTCCAAAAAAACGGCCAAAAATGAGGATAGCCGTTTGAGAAAACGGCTAGTTTTCTGTGCAGAGATTTCTGCAGAAAGCAACTATTCGGCGGATAGGGTAAGGCTATCCGGCGGATAGCTTCAATTACAACGGCTACTTGGCAACATAAACAACCTATCCGCCGGATAGCCTTACCCTATCCGCCGGATAGGTCAATCCGGTTCGAACCCTGTTTCATCCGGTTTGAGACCGGTTTCAAACCAAACCGGTTTCAAACCGGTTTTTGAACCTAAAAACTCAAACCGGTCCAATCCTGTCGGACCGGATTCAAACCGATCCGGTTTGGTCAAAACCGGTTTTGACCAAACCGGTTTCCGGTTTGAAAACCGGTTTCGGATCAGGAACCGGTTTTTTTGCCCAGCCCTATATGTATGTGGACTAATGCTTTCATTTCTTTTTACTCAAGCCCAATAGTTAAATTAATTAAAGGTCTTTAAAATAATAAGTTTAGTTTTATAAATGTTTTAAGTATTATCTTTATAAATAATTAATTAGTAGTTATAAAGGTTATTTTAAATATAAGCATTGTTATATATATTAAATAAGATAATTGTTTATGATAATTGTGAAGTTTTGCTATATACAAGAAAACTCTTAATTTCCATATAAATTACGGAAGTACATAAATAATATTGTTTGACTTAATCTTAGTCTAAAAAGATTTACGAAGTCATATTATGGCCATTTTAAATCCAAAACGAAGTTTTGCATAAGGGTTTGGACAAACTTTGGAATGTATGACGAACTTTAAACACTTATAGTATGAACAGTTGGACTTAGTATTAAATTACCTAAAAGTTAAGTAATGGTGACCGATAGAAATGATATTGAAATTTAGGTAAATTCGTAAGATAGAAGAAGAGTAAATTAGCAGAGCAATCAGGTGAGTTCACGCTACTTATACACTAATGAGACACGGACACTAACTACTTGGTATGATATAAAGATCAGTAAAGTTCAATTCCACTCGATGTATTCACTACAGTGTGAGATTCCTTTTACAGTTACAGTTATAATTACATGAACCTTTATTAACGTGCAAGTTTAATTGTATGTTTGTTGGTCCCGGTTTGTCAAATAAAACGTTTAACTACTAACAACAAATGTAAATAGACAAACAAATTCAAGTTTAAAGTTTTCTTTTAATGATAAGAATCAAATGAATACTTTACAAAGATTACTTGCGGAAATAGACAAGACAGACAAGTCTAAGTAATCTAACTTGTGACAAATTTGGTCTCAATAGCTTATCAGCGAAAGGCTCGCTGATAAGGCTCAATGATCAACACTTAACAAATAAGTGAGGGCACTTGGTTCACTAGAGAGTAGGAACGTGCTTTATCACAGGTTGATCATGAATACAAAATTCTGGACATTTAATATGGTTGTTGAGCGTGATATTTATACTCCCACATAATGAGAGATAAACCACCACGTGTCAACACCATATTAGTTGGGACAATAAAGTAACTTCCAACATTTGGAAGTGACAGTACATCCTAGGAGTAAAGTTTATACATTACTTTAATCCTAGGTTACAGAAGAAGGTACAAGGAATTTAATGCAATTGTACAATAAGTGTTCGTACATATCTTTGAAAAGATATGCATGCTTTCTTGTATGTTGCATAAGTTGACCTTCTGTTGTACAATAGGTATTTGTCAGACCTATTGTACTTTCTGGATAAAGTCATGGACCGCTGTTTAATAGATTAGTGATGATTTCCGTATCATTGAACTGCTCCCTGTCTCTGTCTTCAGTCTTCGACTTCAGCAGATGAAATTTGTCCTTTTCAGCGACAGCCATAGTAACTCTGAAGGTAAAGTGTTCATTAGCGAATGAAGAAGCCTTTTAAGAATACTTCAAGTTACAGGGGAATCACTGCCAACATAAGCAGTGATTAGAGTATAATGAAATCTATTCTAAGTGGATTGTTTGCTGATCAGTTTGATCAGCGATAGATTCTACATTCTGCTCTATTAGTTCACTGCTAACAAATGCAGTGAACTTTTATGAATACTTAATTGAATTTGTCATTTATAAATTACATTTAGTGGGGTCTCTGACTCAACAATGTTATATTAATAAATTACTATGTTGGCATACGTTTTAATTGTATACTTGTTATTGAACAGTTGTATTGACTTATTAATTATATGCGTTGAAATGCCTGAACTCACTAAGCTTTTGCTGATTAGTATATATAAACATGTCTCTCAGGACCTTACGATAAGACACGTACAAACAAAGATAGGGAGAAGGTCTGAACTTAAGAAGATTGTGCATTTTGGTGGATATTTTTGTTATGCTATATAAATTATGTAATTGGTTGTTTAAATTTTAAGACTTCCGCTGATATGTAATGTAAGAAACTGTAGTTTCGTATGTAATTATGTATAACTTATAGTAGTAAGTCATGACCGGTAAAGGAGGACGTGACATTTTGCCGTACTTTTCTTGAGAGCAATTTTTCAATTTTTGTGACACTTGTCATTCTTGTCAATGTTTTTGGGTTGTTTAAAACGGTTTTGTTTCTTATGGTCAAGTTGTGTGCCTGTTCCATTGTTGCATCTCTGCTTGTTCGCGATATTATAAGTTGATTTTCATATGTTCAAAGACTGAACATGAAAGCCTTGTTGCATGATTTTATGTTGTAAATGATTCTCAAGAGCCCATTTGATCCATTTTCCATTAGGAATATTAAAGGAGACCCTAAGGGATATGCATTATTTGAAAATAAATAGAATCATGAAAACCAGAAGAATAAACGGGATAATCAAGCTGCAATAAATCCTAATACCGGTGCTTGACTTTATTGATGATAGACGAAGAAGACATAGCAACTGAATCATGAACAGTTGTATTTCTAGCAAGCCTAATCTCCCTGCAACCAGAGAAGATAAAACTACTCTAAAAATCCCATTTTAGATTTGATAAAACTGCCTTGCAACCAATACCAATACCACCTCTCATATTCACTAGTGATTTTCAAATTTCAGACAATAATTTTACAACATCATCTTATAACATCATTTTCTTAATAACTGAAATTATCTCCAAAAGAAAAAGAAAAAAAAAAAGAAAAAAAAAACCGATGACAATCCCGTTGTCGTACAACAAAAAAGAAAAGAGGTAACTGGAGTACCTTATTAACTGGTTTATAACAAAGACCATGATTGATAAATACTTTTTGCAAAGAGAAGGATATTTGATTCTTAAGCTACCGTTGATTGATTTTGCATGACACTTAATTGCACTAACAAATCGTTGATCATTTGACTAAAAGCATTTGAGCATGGATCTATGAAAAACTCAAAAAAGGTATATCAGATTTTGATTTTTCTGAAGTTTGTAAGGTTATTAATAGTTACTGGCATAAATGGGGGTAAATAGATATTAAAAACACAAGCAAGAAGAGATCATTCAAACATCACAAATGTAGAAAACGAAATAATTGGTTTACTCAATAAATTAGGCAAAAACAGTTTCTCTCATCAAACATCACATTATTCCCAATGAATCCCGGCCTATAGGAAGTAGGCGAAACTGTGCTCTGGACACTATGACCCGTGTGCAGTAACAGCTTAACACTTTGCCATATGACAAATCAAGTCAATCACACGGTTACTGCATTACCAACAAAAACCATAATGTCAAAACAAAACCAAGACCAATCAGTGAAATGGTGGTGAGACCATATACAGTAACAAAGCATACCTGTAACCCCATTCGTTGTCATACCATGAGACAACCTTCACGAAGTTGTTGTTCAATGCAATGCCAGCTTTAGCATCGAAAATGCTAGACCTGTTATAACCGAAAAGTTACCTAGTTGATTATCACACAAGTTTTTAAATTATCTACCAAAAGTACAGGTGGTAAAATAGATAGGTAGAGTAATGGGTCAAATTAGGTAAACTCTTGGCAAATGTCAAAACTCAAAACGGGTAAGTTCATGTTGAATTTTATCAACAAATATGCAATGAATATGATCAGACAAACTAAAATATCTAAATTTGTTTACATAAATTGGTTCAGGAGGTTCAAAACACATTTTGCCCCACTCGAAAAGTTTCAGTTTTAGCCAAGTTATTAATTACGCTTGTTCCATTTGACACGTTAGAGTCAAAACATAACCCAATCAACCAACTTTCATGTAAATGGGTCGAAAGTGCCACCTTTCATGTAAAAGGGTTAACCAAGCTTGTAGTGGCCTTACCTGCAGTCACCCACAAAGTCAGTGGATACAACATCATCATCGGTGAAACCAAGGATTCCCTTCATGCTTCCCTCAGACTCAGCCCTGAATAACACAATGTTAATTGGAATTATCAAATCTTTATCATTTGTTAACCACAAATTGCCTATGTGAATACCCAGATTCGTTTGATTCTATTTCAGTTGCAGTCAACACCTACAAACTCAAATGTTGATCATTTTTATAGTTAAGAGAAAAATTATTTCCGGCCCTTACTTGATAACAGCCTTGATCTCATCATATGAGGCAGGTTTCTCGAGCCTAGCAGTAAGATCAACAACTGATACATCAACAGTAGGTACACGGAAGGACATTCCTGTAAGTTTCCCATTAAGTGCAGGCAAAACTTTTCCAACAGCCTTCAGAGACACAAGAAATAGTCCCAAGAAAATTACTAAATTGATAAATAGTCCCAAGAATCTACAATCTTTACTTTAGAAAATTGATAAATTTCGATGAAATAGAAACAAGGCACTACCTTGGCAGCTCCGGTACTGCTGGGAATGATATTAAACGAAGCAGCTCTTCCACCTCTCCAGTCCTTCATTGATGGACCATCAACAGTCTTTTGTGTCGCTGAGTAATACAAAGACTAATTAATCAATGATCAAAGACACATTCAGTCCAAAAAAAAAGAAAAAATAAACATGCAGTAAAATCATATTATCAGAGCATATAAAACCTGTTATGGAGTGAACCGTAGTCATAAGTCCCTCAACAATACCAAATTTGTCATTAATAACCTGTATATATTCAAGAATCAATAAATTCAAGATCAAAACAAAAAATCTTAAAAGTTAGCATATGTCACGGATGGAAAAGGCGACCTTGGCCAGTGGAGCAAGACAGTTAGTGGTACAGCTAGCATTAGAAACAATGGTGATATCAGGTGTGTATTCCTTTTCATTGACACCCATCACAAACATGGGGGCATTTGCACTTGGAGCAGAGATAACAACCTTCTTTGCACCTCCCTATTTAATAAACAACCCAAAGAAACCGATGACATTTTACAAACGAATCCCTTAACGAAAATTAATGCAAGAAAATTAAACACTACAAAGTGATAGAAATTATATGTAGACCTTCAAGTGGGCAGCAGCTTTGTCCTTATCAGTAAAAACACCGGTCGATTCGACAACATATTCAGCTCCAGCCTCACCCCATGGGATTTCTTCTGGATTTCTATACGACGTACAGTTAAAAAAAGATTAACTGCATGCCTATGAAAAGTTTCACTTTTAATCATATTAGGTGAATTACAAGGTTAGAGAAGCATACTTCATGCCAAACACTGTAACCGGCTTATCGCCAAAAAGAAGAGTTTTATCATCCTTTACTTTGATGTCATGCTTTTTCCATTGGCCATGAACACTATCGTACTTAAACATGTAAGTCTGAACAAAGAAAAAGAAAATTAATGATGGCTCGGAGTTGCAAGGTTCAATTCTGTTTGTTTTCTGTTTATTATAATCACGTGTAAAAATTTATTACAATCAACTATATCAAAATGGTAATGAGAAGTTACCTCTTAAAAACAACCTTAAAGGTTGTTATCAAAAGTGTTTCATTCTTTTGTTAAGCAACCAATTGGTTCTGAGTTCAAGTCTTATTAGAGAAAGATAATGTGTGGAATTGGGGTGTGTGTTTGCCGTTCAAAAAATAATCAACTTTTTATTCATTTGACTTATTTATATGAATAATTGAGAGACATACCATGTACTCGGTAGTAATGAAAGGATCATTAACTGCAACCAGTTCAACATCATCGCTCAATAGAGCAACTCTTGCCACCAATCGTCCAATTCTCCCGAATCCTGCACAAAACAAAAGGAAAACACACGAGTAAAGGGCGGAAAACAAACATAATGCACAAAAATCAAACGAATTTGGCAATGTGTAATAAACTAACCATTGATTCCAATCTTCACCTTGGCCATGATCGCTCCACTGACAATTAGTGTAGATAATTAACAACGGATGTGTTATTGTTGTAATAATGTTGGAGTGAATAGAGTGAATATTATTAAGGTATATATATATATACATAATAATACATGTATACGTAGCATGAAAGTTTGATAGGAAGTGGTGGTGATGACAAGGTGGCGGATTTGTTGGTTTGAGTGTGGACCAACAACCATTTTCACTTGAACCCTCTAAGCTATGTTGAAGTTTACATAAAAAGCTTAACTATTCTTTAAAAACACAATTCCACCCTAAAACTCTTTTCTCTCGATAAACTTTAAAGTAATGATAAATATGCTTAACATAAACATAAACATATAACTTATTTATTCATTGTTTAGCATATTATATAAGAAATTTTTTCGTATTTGATATTTGCAATTGACTTTTTCATGTGTGTGCATCACATTGTTAAGTTGACTTTTAGGCTTACCAAATAGCCATATGAATCATTTTTCCACACTTTAAAGACTTTCAAGTTTACAAAGATACAACTTCAATCCTCTGTTTATTATTTTCTAATGTGATTTTATTTAGAATACAAGCTTTGTTTTAGAAAATCTAACAGTTATATCATGTATTCATCATTACATCTTGGATCTCACTAATAAATCATCCATCTTTTAAACAATTTTTTATTTTATTTTATACGTTGTAACTTATATTTTGGAAAAACAAGAACTTCTAAAAGCTCCCACTAAATTTCCATTTATAACTGGATCATTATCATAATACATATCATTGGACAACTATACTATATGACATATTAAATCTCTTTATATTTAAGAGGTCTAAAAACGAACACCTAAATGCACACTCAGTTGAGCAGTCGCCCCGTTTCCTAAAACCAGAAGTCAAATCACACCAATTGATTCTCTCAACAGAATAGAAACCCGGTCACTCGCCCCTATTTTCTCTTCTAGGTTACAAAACAACTCCAAATTCAACAAGTTCAAAATTGCACATAACGTATGCTAAAAGAGCCTCCTAACTTTGTACAGGACAACACAAACGTTCATAGAGATCTACGATAAAAATGGAACCCAATAAAATTACCTATTGCAAATACATATTAAGGACATGTTGAAGGAGATAAGAGACAAAACCATCTTTGGTCATCTTGGAGCTTCTGCCCACAATATTATCCTTTGATGCACAAACAAATTTTAGTCTCCCAAGAGTCTCACCCCTTGGTAAACTGCACCAAGCCGTAAATCATCCACGTTGTTAACACTTCTATACCCGTTTATTTCTCTTAATCCTGACAAGCCACGCTTAGTCAGAAACTCATGTAAATCTTCATCGCTATAGAAAGTTTTGTCTTCAGTACGAACAGCTATACGTTCTGATTCATCGTAATGGCAGATTTTTATAGATACTCCTGCATGAAGATATATCATGAGGGAAGGCCGCATTGACACATGATACTAGAGCTGGCAACATGGGTGGGCTGGGTCAAACGTTCGGGTTAGAACAGTTAACCTTTTTGTGTAGGTCATGCCGGGTTGGCTTTGAAATGAAACACTTCACTGTAATCAATTTATTTACTTCTTGAATTATTCTTATAAATAGCTACTTAGCTAGTGTAAAATACAGTTACAAAATTTATGTTTGTCTTGATAATGATATATAATGGTTTAAGAGCTTTGATTTGAGAGGTTTCTTCATTAATAATAGACTTTGGGAGACTCGATTTATTTCACCTATTCAATCGTTGGAGACATAACCCGCATTGATCCATTAATACTCAAGTGGGTCGAAATTGCATCTCTACATGATACAGTTAACTATGCTAAGATATCATTCACGTACCTTCATCTAAGTGGAGATTATAACCCCCACAAGGCATGTTTCTGTCTAGTGCCCGGATGATGCCATCCTCATCTTCCAACCAAAATGCACGTTTAGATCTTATGCCAAAAGCAGATTTTATTGCCTCTTTTATTGCTTTTGTGGATCCATCTACACCAATCCTTCTAGTGTATTCTCCCCACTTCACTGTTATAATCCTTCCATAAGAAGATTGACCTTCAGCAGCTGCAGTACCATAGGAAAAGATGCAAAAACGTAAACAAGCAAAACCATTTAGCCTTCCATGAAAACTCAAACCCTTGTATCCACAAAAAAGGTACATAGTATAGGTGGTGAAATGGGAAATTCCTTCATGCATGAGGTGAGGTCTCTGGTTCAAATCTACATTTGCTCATCGGATAGTAAGATACAATGTTCTCATAAGGAACAAGCGGGTTTGCCGGTTTGGTAATGGGTAGAAAAGTGTCTGGATAAAAACGGGTAACCTCAAGGATAGAAACAAGTTACGTTGACCAACCCACACTCTTTTGTCCTCACTTTTCAGAAAATTTATATATTTAATGTGATCACACAAACAATAATTATATAATGATCCATTTTTTGAATAAAGCAACTTAGGAGGTAGTAAACATATCCACTTGAATCCACTTTGGGAAATTTTCCATTGTGCAACCTTTTTGACCCATTTCCTTTTACCTATTATTTCTAACATTAATAACCCGAATTGACCCATTTTCACATATATAGGTCAGAGACACCCCCTATGGTGCATAGCATATAGCATATATTTATTTAATAACCTATATGCAAAATAAAGCCCCGTACCATTTCCAGGGGTTTCTCTCCAGTTCCATGGAGGGACTCCATTTGCAGCAACTACTTCAGCTGTAGTGATGACAAGAGGATCACCATCATCATCCAAAGGCCTTTCAAGATTCACTGTTGATCGGGCATTAGCTGAACACCAAATAGTACAATTTATAGAAACCAAATCATGAGGAATAAACACAACCAACATCAAATGTTATGACTTAAGAGAGTTTTCCTTTTGTTAAAGTTGTATATCGGCCAAAATGATAATAACAAAATTAAATGTGAAGTTATAAGGTTTTATGACCCTATGATAAGTGTTCATACCGTGCTTGCTTCTCATCACAGGAGATATGCAAATGATCAAAAAGCAGATGAAAACACTATACATACTAAGTCCACGAACCTATAGAGTATATGCTTGAACCCGTTACACATACACACATGTTCTTTTACTCTAGGAACAGCACTCATAGTGGGCACGAAGACTCATCATTATTCCGGAATAGCACTCCATAAATATAACTTGTCACATGATATAAGTCTGTGATCCAACAAGTCCAGTTGTTGCAAAAATTAAATGTCTACGCTGAATATAATTAAGACCTCTAGTGGCACAAAGACTCATCATTATAACATGAATGCCAACATTTGTTTTGTTATAAGTATACTATTATCTTAATCAGCACAACTATGCTTTGGGTTAACACTATAAAGGGTCCATAGCTGCAATTAATTATTGATGGTTTAACTCTAATGAATTACCCAATTACATTGCCTAACAGTTCCCATCTTTAAGTTTTCTTAAAAAACCTATTGGAATTCTACTTTTATGCACTTAAACTCAAGCCCCATATCACATATCCAGATAAACACACATTTGCCTAAAACTAATTTTCATCCCCTTTAAGATCCCAGTGTACACCAATGCCTCATTGGGCATTTTTAATAACCAATTACCCAAAGATAGACAGTAATTTAATCCAACAAACAAAAGGTTGTAAACCATAACTCCAATTCCAAAACCAAATCAAATGACATCAATGTACCTTCCATCGGTCCAAACGGGATACTAGCATCCTCTAGCCCTGCAAAACAATCAACAACCAACTAAAATTTCAGTCATTCACTCCAAACTAATAATATCCTAATATATGAAAAATTCACAATAATCGATTAACCTTTATCCGAAAACTGAATAAACGAATCCAGTTTAGAAGAAGTAGGAGATCCAACAGCAGCAGCAGGCTTATAACAAGTTCCATTCTTGCTTCTATCTCTAATCAAATCTTCTAAATCCTTATAATACAACATTTTTGTATTTCCACCTTTACCATTTTTATGTTTGACTTTTTTAAATTCCTTAAGCAAATTCCTCCATTTATCAGTACACATAGTCGGTGACCTATCAAAACCTTTATCTCTCATTTTCGACGAGATCTGTTCCCATAAATGCTTATTCGATTTCGATGTATTAAAAAACCGATCCACTTCACGTCGGAGCCCAATCAGGATCCGAGTTTCTTCCTGTACCCATGTTTCAGCCCGTTTTTTCGGTGCCCTAAGTTCATGATCATCACCGCTACTTGTGTTGTTGTTATTGTTATCCGTCATAATCATTAACTGCTGCTGTTGTTGTTGAAATTGGTGTTGGTGATTGTGTGGTGGTGGTTGTGGTTGTTGTTCTGGTTCAATTAGAATAGTACGATCAGTGACGGATGATTCTTTGTAGAAATCGATTGATGAATTGCGAGGTTTATCGGAAGAAAGATACATCATTGTGATGAAATTGAGAAACCCTAATTTTGTAAAATTTGGGTTGATGAGTTGGATAGGAGGAAGTGACGGTGGGGTTTGTGTTGTTGTTGATGATGCTGCCGCCGTTGAGTAGAATAGATTTTGACTCGTTTTAATTTTGTGATTTCGTTTTAATTTTGTGATTTGCGGGTAAATCAAAAATCAAAAATAATAAATGTAAATTAAAAAATGAAAACAATTTTGAAAACCTTGTAGTGTTTATATTATGGACTGAACTTTATTATGCAATAGATAATGATAATAATAAAAAAATGATAGAGTTACAAAAATCTTATAAAATTATATTTATATAGTGAGATGGATCAATATGATGAAGTAAGAGAAACATATAGAGAGAAAAATAATTTTAATATAATTGATCTACATTTAATTATCACATCGTTTTGTGTGTTTTATTTTATAGAATTTATGTGGATATATCATTACTTTAAGAGCATCAGTAATCATGGACTTAAAAGTAAGTCCATACCACTACCACATAATGTCATATTAGCTTTCTATAAACCTTCACTTTTTATAAACTTACTCTTCTACTTCTACAAAACTAAACAAGTCTATAAGATGTTCCTGCTTATTTTTTAAAATTAAAATAATGCTTTATTTTATACTATCCTCAACTATATATGTTTAAACATACATTCTATATAAAATATTAAATACCATAAATATATAAATTATAACATAGTCGATTATAAAAAAGACTTAAATATCACACTTTTTAATCTATATTACAAAACATAACTAATAACCAAATTCCATAATTTAACCATAATAAACTTGTAAATTCGAAAGAATAATATTTATTTTCGTTGTTGTTTGCTTATCCATGAATGCGTTCCCAAATATGCTCCACCAAATCAGCACGAAGTTTATGGTGTGTTATGCGGTCATGTACTTCTGCATACCTTTTGAGATATGTTTCAAACTCGTCAAGGGCTCCTCGTGAAACATATATTGGAGGATCTTTAGTCTCTTCTGACCAATTACTTATCGCATATCCTTCATCTTCTACAATCATATTATGCATTATGATACACGCATACATTATGTTGCTTATTTTTTTCATGCTCCAAGCTCTTGCAGGACCTCTTACAATTGCCCATCGGGATTGAAGGACACCGAAGGCTCGCTCGAGGTCCATTCTTGCAGACTCTTGCTTTTCTTTGAACTTCTTTACCTTGGGTTCTATTGGGTGGGTATAACACCCCAACATTATCTTAAGGTTAAATTTGTCATTTGACTCGGAAGTGATGGATAAAATAATATTATATATTATATTGCAAAATGACCATAAACTTTTCGCGAGTTTTACAACATTTAAATATTCCTAAAACAAAACATATATTGTTGTTCTTCGAAATCTACATACATGGTAACTAACAAAACATCTTTAAATATTTATCAGAGTTATGGCACGTGTCAAACATTCCTTCAAAAGCCCATCTTCCTGCCCAAACCCACAAACTTATACATAACCTACAGGAAGAGAAATGGTGGGATTAGCACGAAGCTAAGTGAATGAATGTACAACTAATAATTCAACTTAGCATAACAATATGTTTACATTAAGCACCGAAAACACATAAACTCAAGAGGATCGGTGGTTACTGAGGAAACCTACAGCCGCGGTGGCCCTCAAATAACGCGTATCACAATCTGTATTGCCCTATACAAGATTTACCGATAACTTGGCACTACAACACAGTTTCCAGCAACAACACATGTATTCGGAACCTGTGTTGAACACAATAGATCCCAAGTCCAATAACAATTGACCTCTGAACAACACAGATGCCTGAAGGCCACATAAGCATAACAAGCAGATACACAATCATAAATCAGACTAGACAGTCTATCAATATCTACGTTACTTGTTGTAATCACACCATTACAACTAAATCAAATCATGAGTTGCAGATCCACTCACATGTTGGTTAATTTTAATCCCGTGTTTGGCTTAATGTCTGGAACCTGAAAACCGTTTTGCGAAATAAGTTATTTTATTTTACCGTCAACTAATTTAATTTAAAACCATTAATATTTTACCTGACACAATTAACAATTCGACCTTAATCTAATTTTCCTATCTAATAAACACCATAATAAAATCATAATTAAGTATACAATTAAGAAATTACCATATTACCCCTAGGCTGTAAGAGTGGGTGTTACAGTGGGAATACTTTTAACCAATGGTGACCATTCAGGATATATACCATCAGCAAGATAATACCCTTTTGTATATGTTCGACCATTCACAATAAACTCACATACAGGAGAGGTCCCTTGTAATACGTAGTTGAACAATGTGGATTGATTGAGTACGTTGATATCATTGTTTGACCCTGCGTCGCCAAAGTATGCATACTAAATCCATAGGTCTTGTGATGCAACTGCTTCTAGCATTATTGTTGGATATCTATGATCTCATCGCGTATACCGACCCTTCCAAGCTACTGGAAAAATTTTCAAAGCCCAGTGCATACAATCAATACTTCCTAACAATCCTGGAAACCCATGTTTTACTGAATTTTTTTGTGTAAGATGTTCGATGTCATTCTTATTAGGCTTTCTCAAATACTCATTTGAAAAAACATCAATTAAACATTGGCAAAAGTTATGTAAACAATCAATTCCTGTTTTTTCACCAATCCGTATGTATTCATCGAATTGGTCGGCTGCCATACGTTAACTGCCGCATGGCAGCTGTGCATTTTTGTAAAGGGGAAATACCCTTTTTACCTAAACCGTCGTATCTTTGTATAAAGTACTCGGAATGGTTAGAGATACCTTCAAGAATGCAATTGAATAATTGCCACTCATGCGAAATCTTCGTCTGAAATAAGTAGCATCGAATACTGGAGTTGGAGCAAAGTAGTCTTGATAAAGAAGCACATGTCCTTCATCACGGCCTCTCTCAATATATTGTCGTTTTTGTTTTGTGCGACTTGAACTTGATCCTTCTTCTTGCTCTGCTTCTAGTCGTTTCATTTCTTGATAAATTCTTTTATCATTACTCGACATAAAATCATCTATCACAAATTTAGTTGCATCCCAAAATGCTTGATCTGATGACATTATTTTTTGTTATAGAACTTGAAAAAGTGTGAGACTTAAAAGAGGTGAATAGAATGATGAAAAACTTAAACAAAGATGATCAGATGCTTGGTACAAAAGTTAGTGAGAAATTTAAGTTGATATTATATTTTATTTGTGAGAAAGTAACATGCCAATTGTTACATATTAAATGCCCATCAAATTCTTTCCTTTTTAAATTTAAATTTTAAATTGAATAATGATACTACATACTACGTAAAGTTTGTCAACTTTTACGTAAATTGAATAATAGTTCATGAACTAAACCATAATAAAACCTTACATAAACTAAACCATGAACCCATTACATAAACTAAAACATAATTTCTTGCGGAGTACTAAACCTACAGATTATACTTCTTGATAATTTCTTGACAGCAGAACTCATGAACCCGCTTAATATATTCCGACATGTGACTCGTATCTTTATATAGACTGTTAATCTCCATCACTTTAATCTTTTCCCACTCCAATCTACGAGTTTCGTCATCCCCCTAACCTTTTCCAACATCGTTTCTTGCATGTTATTCAAATACTTCATTTTTTCATTGTTATAATCTTCATATATTTCACTAATCGAATGAATGGTTTCTTCAACGGACTTTCCTTTTCCTGCTCTTTTTGCCTTTGATCTCTTTATACCCATCGGACGAGGTATCTCGGAAATATAATCATCATTGTTGATGCTCATTTGCTCATTTTCATCAAAGATTATGAAAGCGCTTTTCCATTTGGGTTCATCTTTCACTAAATACCACACATGTTCATATTTGAAAGGCTTCTTATCATTTTTTTCCGCAAATACTTTGTGAGTGAAACCTCTAATTTGATCATCGAAATAGCCGCTACGCTTTTGGTTTTTCAGTTGAATGAATTGTTGGTTAAAATCATTCACAATGGGGGTTATGTGATGCCAATGGGACTTCATAGTATCTGAAGTTCGATTCACACCCGAAGTATCTTTGCTTGTAAAATACTCACCGACTCGTCTCCAAAAATCACCACTTTGTTGTGAGTTTCCTATGATGCTAGCTACCGAAGTAAACAGCCAAGCTTGCGCAACTAATATGTCATCATTCATCGTACATGGGTTTTTTTTTTTCTTTTCCGTCGGATCTTTAACCACACGACTTTTACCTTTACTTGCATGACCTTTTGATTTGCTTGCAGAAACTTGTATTGTAGGAACTTCAGGTATAGGAACTTGGGTTTCAAGAACTTGAGTGTCAAAAATTTTGAAGTCGAGAATTTGAGATTCACCAACATTACCGTTGATGGTAAACTACCCGATTGTGATTGAGAGTATTCGGGTTGTGCAAGCATTATATAATGAAGCATGTTAACATATCCTGGAACTTGTGAATGTGACTGAACATATGGATTCATTAAGTTGAAAGATGATTGTGAATTTGGTTGAGGTTGGAAATTTTGAAAAGATTGAGGTGAAATTTGAGATGGGTGGACAAATACATAACCAAAAGGATGTGGAGTTATAGAACTAAAATTAATTGAAGATTTTCTTGATTCCATGATGAAATGGCTAGATGAACTGTCGTGTGTGTTATTATCAACTTGGAAGATTTTTGTTTAAGAAATGAATAAAGTGTTAAGAATATATAAATGGTTAAGTTAAGTTGTTGAAAAATTTAATGCTAAGATGAATGTATTGTATAGTAGTGAGCTTCGATGTATAACATATATACTAAATGTAAAATATACCAATTTACATGTTCTGTCTTTTATTTTTCTATTGAAGATTAGTTTCTTTTTTATGAAAGGAATTAAATTGATTTGCAATGAATTAATGGTGTGACTTTAAAGAACAAGAATTATGATTTGCAGTGAATAAATTTGAAGTTGAGCAACAGAAATAGTGCAGTGAATGTATTGAATTTAATTGATTTGCAATGTCTTTTATTTGTCTTAAATGACTTCATATTCTCTATTTAGTTTCTCTTTCCTAAGTCCATAGCCATGAACATTGAAACATCTCTCCTCCATGGACTTTCTAAAATAATGCAAATGTCCATATTAGCAAGTCTATATCTGATTATGTGTGACAACCCTCAAAAACCGGTAAATTTGTACACCCTAAATCATGCATTCTTACGTTAATTCCCCCTTTAATGAAATCCAACTTGATTTAAACTGAGATAAGTCTAGCACACGCCCACGTTGCACATTTTGGTGCACACTACTTTAATACATGATACATTACGTTTACGTAATTATTGAGAATTTGCGCAATATAAATCGGATGACTTCCGATAAACACGAACGTTGGTGATAAACATTTCCTAAATAACGTAAAACTATTTAATAGTACTTATTTACATATACTAATATCATAGGGCTTAAGGCATAACCTTTCAGAAGGTTTAAATCAAGCATATATGATTTAAATTAAAACGATGAAAGATAACACATCATTCACTAAACTAAACATCGATAATTTACGAATAATTTGGAATTGACTAACAAGGTTCCAATCTCCTTTAATCTCCCTAATTAACTTTGATTAGCCAACCTACACCTAATTAAACACCTAGTTAAACTAAACACCTAACTTAAGCACCTAAGTAGCTCAAGACTTGGAAATTAATTCCAACCAAGCTAGCAAGCATGTCACCAAAAGTCAAAATGAAGATTTTATTTCCTTCCTTTCTCCTTCTTGTCTACGTATCCCCTTCCCCAAACTCACTCCCATCCACATGTTTTCTCCTACCAAGTTGCTTGATTGATTAGGCACCTCCCATCACCTTTTCTTGCAAGGAAATATCTTGGCCACTTGCTTCCATTTAAGGGATGTCTTAGTTGCAAGAAAACACACATACTTCACACTTCAAATCTGCACACTCTCTCAATTTCCCTCTCACTTTCCACCCCCATTTCATCATCCTCATCACCTTTATCACGTTCATCATTCTTCAAGAAACCACCACCATACAACCATGAACCACCACCTTCATACATCATTTTCCCCACATTTTAAGCTCTTCATCATCATTGGGTTCTTGTGATCTCATAATCTTGAAAATTACATCATCACTTGTGGAAGCTTTCAAGTTCTCTTCTTTTTCTTACTATTTCATCCAAGAGCATTGTAAGGGAACTCTTCCTTTTGATCTCGTCATTTCCTACATGTTGGAATCCTACATGCTAGATGTTCCCTTTTGTGTTAAAATCAACTAAATGTATGTTAAAACATTGATTTATAAGACTATACCTTCAAAACAAGTTGGAATGTGTTTAAAATGATCAAGAACAAGATTATGTTAAAAATGAGTACCAACATGTATGATTTGGTAATGTATATATATTATGAGATGTTTTAGATATCTTTACATGGAATGGTAGTAAAAATGGTGAAAAGTTTGGTTAAACACTTGATGTTAATGACATATGTAACATGGGATGATTTGAAAGTGTTAAAACAAGATTTAGTTCAAATGGTAAACAAGTTGATAAAAGAGCGGGAAACGGCTTTTAAAATGAGAAACGAAACGAGTGTTTTAAAATGAGAAGCGAAAACCTAAAATGTCACATTTTAAACTAGAAACATGTTACACCTTGTTAAAATGCTAAAAATTTGGTTTGGAATGTCAAAAATCGTGTTTGAAGTCATTTTGTGGAAAACATGGAAAATGCCGAATTTTGGCCTTACCAGGACGGGTGAGCTCTCACCCGAACGAGTGGAGCCAAAATTAAGCCTTACCTGGATGGGTGAATTAAAGTACCTTAAGTTCTGTTGGCTGATCACCCGGACGGGTGAGGCTTCACCCAGACGAGTAAGCCTTATTTCTGATAATAAAAAAAAAAGTCTTTTGGTGGGAAAATATATCGATCACCAAAATTTGAATTTAAGCTTACCATTGAGAAATTTTAGTTGGAGAAAAATTTCGTTTTACTCGAGCTATTTTCGGAACAAATTTGGACGGAAAAGCTATAACGAAAACGATCGAATAGTTTAAAAAGGTACATTTTGAGGGCGATAAAAATAATAAGTATAAATATAAATATAAATAGAAATCACTATGCTTTCGAGAAACACACACATATACATACAAAACTTTCACCAACGGGTCGTACATACGTTCTAATGGCAAGTAATGATCCTACTAGTTGTTCACTATCCTACTAGTTGAGTGAACAACTAGCATAGACAGGCCGATAGAGCCGTCTATTTATATAGTTGACCTCATGCGTATAGGGCGCTAGGAGGCTATTTCTATTTGGGAAAACGTTACTTTTAAAACGCTAGCAGACTTGCTCACCAGGTGAGTTCACAGCCCCATATTTTACTGCTTTTATTGTTCTATAAATTGGGGAGAAAAACATATAACCATAGCTAGATGATGCTAGCCACGTGGATATACGGATAAAACTATCGGGGTGACTGCCCACCATAATTGTTATCTGTTAGTCGCGCTAATTGTCGACGTTGTGTCGAAATAAGGATTGTATATCTAGTTATGTCGAGAGGTATATGCTCTCGATTTAATTGTCGAATCGATCCCCGTCATGCCCATGCTTCCGCATTGCTTAAACGTGACATGATTTTATTAGGGTCTGACATCATGTCACCATGGACCTAAATATAAACTTCCATTACTATGGTCTAATAATAATACCGCTATTGATAAAAGGTTTATTTGGTCAAGTAGTTGTAAGTTGTAGTTGTAGTTGTAGCTTTAAAATTATGAACTTTTTATGAAAAGTTATTTTCAACAGGTTTGAGATTTTAAACTTTTCAATGAATTCTAAAGCTACAGTTTGTAGATAATAAACAAGACTTTTATTTTCTAAGAAATTTTTTGTTCAAAAACTGAAAGCTAAAACTTTTAAAAGCTCTATACCAAACATGCTCAAAATATGTGTAAAATGTAAAAAGTAGAAAATTATATTTCTATCGAATTTACTGTGCAACAAACTAAAATTCTTTATTATATCTAAAAGTGGAGTTCATGATGTCTAATCATGCTTATGTGGTACCAATAAATTTTTGACAAATATACAAAATTCATATGTGTAATTTTCTTAAAATTTTTCACATATAATATGATGTCATTGAATCTTACGTGGAATAATTTAAAATTTTAAAATTACTATTATTGAAACATTGAATTGTATAAATCAATATGGATGTTATTTTTTGATAAATACTTAATAATATTACCATTTGAGGTGGCGCGTCACAAATCCAGCATAAGTACATGAGATAAATTTGTATATACGATTCCCTTCAAAAGCCTTGCTCGCAAAAGCTCTTTCCTCAATCTCATACACTCTCTCCCACTTTTGGCTAACTCACTCCCTGTCAACACACTTCCACCTCCATAACATCTAAGGATTTCAATTAAGTCATTAAGGCTTCTACTTTTCCCCAATTTATTTATCCTACAAAAGCAAAGAAAATAAAAATTAAAATCAATTTTTCTAGCGGTCAACTTGATCAAATATGAACATGATTTATGTCTAGAAAGGGAAACCCTGTATAACTGAACTCATGAGGCTAATGTTTGTTACAAAAATCAATTTAATCAATTACCGAAACCTAGCGGAAGTTAGGAATCAAATCGGTTACCGGATGTATAAATCTGGAGACGATGAAACAGATCGAGACTTGCAATGACATAATAACTCAAATTTGGAGACAATGGCAATCTAGCATTGTTCTAAACCATATTTCGTTGGAACAAAATTCCATGCTTTATAGTTTTGGGCCTTTAGCCCATTTGTATAGATTAGATTACAGATGGGCATCTTAGTTGCGTATGGCCCATTAGTAAAGGGGTGTTCTAAACCACCTTCAATTCCTGCTTGGTTGCTTCCATAGCTCTGCAAAAAAACATACCTGATTTTTTTCTTATGACTTTTACGTATATAGTTATTTAGTATCATCGTATTGTTTCCATGTTGATTGTTTGTAATTTTTAAATATCAAAATTAATAAATGAAATTACTTGATATTAAATTTTAAAAATTTTATTAATAATTTTGGAAAACACATATACATTTTAAATACATATCAATTTTTGCCATATTGATACCCTTACCTACTTTTTCGAATCTTTAGTATCTTTTACAAGTCAAAAACATGTAGCAAAACTCTAGGCGCCATTCAATTCAATATGGACTTCCCTAAACTCAAGAACGCATATTACAGCAAATTCAAGACCTAAATTGATATACTTTTCTTCACTTTCTATGAATAACCCATTGCTATCGGTTATATTTAATTCGGTTTTATGGACGTACTAGAATTTTGCAGTTTTTCATCCTAGGCGCATTTGAAGATCATTACATTGTAAGTTCATCGTATTATTTGTTGTGTTTTTGCATAGTTGGAAAAATACCCGTCATTCGATTTTAATTTTTAATTGCCGGATTGTAATGCTTTTTAACAATTCATTACAACAACCTCATTGCTATGTTTTGATGTTTACATAATAGATTGTACTTCACTTATATTAAAACTTTGCCTATTGTGGTATTTTTGTTCGACTATTTTGTTTACTTTCATACTCCAAATCTGTTAACTCTGTTAGGTCTTAATTGGATATAAATTATGTTTTGTCTCTTTTTAATGTAGTTGTCTCACTACAGCATGGACAAAACTTGCACCTACGTTAGAAACATCAACTCGAGGAAGCAGAATAGGAAACATGATTTTAATCTTAGAAACAAAAACTGAGACAGATATGGGAACTACACAAACACTAAGCATGTGAAGATAGATAAAAAATAAGAAGAAAGTTGTAACCTTTTAAGAAATAATAAGCCAACAATCATTTTTGTTATTTGCTTTGAAACCTCCGCAAGTGAAAGTAATTTATTGTCATAACTCATATCTGATTTGATCGGATCTGCCGCCTTAGCTACCACCGACAAAAAAACATAATTTCAAATAAATGATAGTCAATCGAAAAAGGCTTTTAAGAAAAATAAAATGAAAAGTGTAAAGGGGATTGAGATAAGCATACCAAATAACAATAAGGCTTTCGACTCATTTAACTCATCATTGTTTACTTTTCGGAGCTCAAAACACCAATAACCTTTTGTTGTGGTTAATGTAAATTAGCTACCACCGACAAAAAAACATAATTTCAAATAAATGATAGTCAATCGAAAAAGGCTTTTAAGAAAAATAAAATGAAAAGTGTAAAGGGGATTGAGATAAGCATACCATATAACAATAAGGCTTTCAACTCATTTAACTCATCATTGTTTACTTTTCGGAGCTCAAAACACCAATAACCTTTTGTTGTGGTTAATGTAAGTTAGCTACCACCGACAAAAAAACATAATTTCAAATAAATGATAGTCAATCGAAAAAGGCTTTTAAGAAAAATAAAATGAAAAGTGTAAAGGTGATTGAGATAAGCATACCAAATAACAATAAGGCTTTCGACTCATTTAACTCATTATTGTTTACTTTTCGGAGCTCAAAACACCAATAACCTTTTGTTGTGGTTAATGTAAATTAGCAATTTAAAAAGTTCTTTTTGAAAATTAGCATGAAAAACTAAAGTTGTGGCTTTATTTGACTTACATTCGTTATATTCTATCGGCACATAAAAATAAAATATAACTTAATTAACGCATAAAGTTTAATAACTGCATACATTTGACCCAATAAATAAACAATATCACACTGTCGTGCATCGCACGAGTTTTATTTCTATGAAATTTACCGTGCAAGAAACTAAAATAAAAATATAAACCACGTAATTGTGACTGAAAATAGATTGAATACATATTTTTTACTTATCTGCATTCTCGGTGCACAATATGGAGATTGTTGATTTGTGTGTATACAAAGATTTTTAATTTAGAGAAAAAGATGTTTTACCATGTGAAAAAGTCGGAGGAGGGAGGTTCATCGACCATAATTTAACCACCGATTTGGTTGCTTGGAAAAATAGCAAAATATATCTGGTGAGCCGTTCAAAGAGAGAGAGGTAACAACAACCCTGTTCTAGATGACAGAATAACCTACGAGATCAGGTAGTAAAATTACAAATAAGGATTTCAAAATAGCCGACTGAATAATCCATTTTAATTATTCATTCCGATTACGATTTCGATTCAATGGGTATGCCTAACTCTAGTGACAATAGTCAACATGTCACTGACACATTTACTAGCAAAATCAAAGAAGAAATAATCAACCTTGTATTATTCTATTTGTTTCATAATAAATGACAATCAATTTTCATAAAATGCAAGAAATAATATTACTTAATAGTAAAAATGACCGTTTAAATTTTACATTTACATAGATCGTCATGTATCAATTTTAAAAAAATGTATATTAAAAATAAAATGATAAAATTACTATATTATTTTTAAAAATAAATCACTTATTTTAAACGAAGAATATATAATTGGACAATTATTTTAAATACATCGGAATTATAACTCACACTACGTCTCAATATAGTGGTCTAGTTGGACCAATTACTAAAGAATATATAAAGGAGATATGACACCATTTTTATATGTATTTAAAACTTCTTATTTCACAAGAAAATTTAAATAATTCTTTTTTTCATTTATGCAATCTTAGTAAAACGTTCAAGAATATGTAATTATTGTTGTAAAATAAAGATTAAAAGAAAGAGAATGATATATTATTCATAGAATAACAATGCTTATATAGAAATTACAAAGGAGTATTCTCCAAGTATACTTAACCTAGTAGGACTATAATTACTAATAGATATGGACATCTACATTTATCTATAATACTCCTCCTTGGGTGTCCATTAATTAAAGCTTATGCCTCGTTAAAACCTTATTAGGTAAAACCCAATGGGACAAAATCCTAGTGAAGGAAAAAGAGTACATAATCTTTAATATACGCGTGGGGATGCTGCCTCATTAAAAACCTTGTTAGGAAAACCCAGTGGGATAAAACCATAACTAAGGGAAAAAGAGTGCAGCGCATATAATCTCCCCCTGATGAACACATCAGATGAGTTCATCTAGTCGACGTAATCTAATGTCACGAACAAGTTTCTGAAATGTAGAATTTGGAAGCGCCTTGGTAAATAAGTCTGCCAGATTCTCGCTTGAACGAACTTGTTGAACAATGATATCTCCATATTTTTGTAAGTCATGCGTGAAGAAGAATTTGGGCGCAATATGCTTGGTTCGATCACCTTTGATGTAGCCTTCTTTAAGTTGAGCAATGCATGCCGCATTATCTTCATATAGCACCGTAGGCTCTTATCCTGATGAAATACCACAAGAATCACGAATGTGATGTATTACATTTCGTAACCAAATGTACTCTCGACTTGCTTCATGAATTGCTAGAATCTTCGTATGGTTGGAAGAAGTCGTTGTGATCGTTTGTTTTACTGAACGCCAAGAAATCGTTGTACCACCGTGTGTGAAGACATAACCATTTTAGGATCGTCCAGTATGTGGATCTGACATATATCCTGCATCTGCATATCCAACTAAACTAGTTTTGCATTGGATAGTAAAATATAAACCCATATTTTTCGTACCTTGAAGATAGCGAAATATTTGCTTTATTCCACTCCAATGTCTCCTTGTAGGACACGAGCTATATCTCGCTAATAGATTTAAAGAAAACGATATATCAGGTCGTGTATGACTAGCGAGAAACATCAATGCCCCAATCGCACTCAAGTAAGGTATCTCCGGACCGAGAATTTCTTCACCATCCTTTGGAGGTCGGAAAGGATCTTTTTCAACATCAAGTGACCTTACTACCATTGGAGTGCTAAGTGGATGTGATTTATCCATATAAAATCTTTTCAAGATCTTTCCTATGTAAGCTTCTTGGTGCACAAGGATTCCACCTTTAAGATGTTCAATTTGTAACCCAAGACAAAACTTTGTCTTTCCAAGGTCTTTTATCTCGAATCCACTTTTTAAATATTCGATTGCTTTAGGAAGCTCTTTGGGGGTTCCTATGATATTTAAATCATCCACATATACGACAATTATCACATACTCGGATCCGGATCTTTTGGTAAAGATGCATGGGCATATGAAATCATTTTTATATCCTTCTTTCATTAGGTACTCACTTAGACGATTATACCACATACGTCCGGGTTGTTTTAGCCCATATAAAGATTTATTCAATTTGATTGAATAGTGTTCTCGAGAATCTCCTCTATATGACTCAGGCAGATTAATCCCTTTAGGAAGTTTCATGTAAATCTCAGTATCAAGTGAACCGTACAAATAAGCAGTCACTACAGCCATTAGAAGCAAATCAATTCCTTCTTGTACTACCAGACTTATAAGAGATCGAAAAGTCGTTGCATCCACCACTGGGGAATAAGTTTCCTCATAATCAATACCAGGTCTTTGCGAAAAACCTTGTGCAACCAATCGAGCTTTATATCTAACAATTTCATTTTTCTCGTTTTTCTTTCGCACAAAGACCCATCGATATCCCACAGGTTTTACATCATTAGGTATTTTAACTATCGGTCCACAAACTTCTCGTTTTGCGAGAGAATTAAGTTCTGCCTGAATTGCGTCTTTCCATTTTGGCCAATCATTTCTTTGTTTGCATTCTTTAACCGATCTTGGTTCTTGATCCTCATCATCTTCCATTACTTCTAGCGCTACATTATATGCAAATGTATCATCGACGTCGATTGCATTTCGGTTCCATAGTTTTCTAGACATGATATAATTTATTGAAATCTCTTCATTTTCAGGTACCTGAGGTTCTTCTGGAACCATCATGTCTAAAGCCTCATCAAGAGGACGTTCTGGCGTATCATTTTCCTCGGTTTGACCATCTTGATTATTTGCTCCCTTTTTCTTTCGAGGAACTTTATCTTTGGAACCAATCGGTCTACCACGTTTCATACGTGTATTAGACTCATTACCAATGTGATGTCCATCCTTGACATCAATTCTAATCGGAGCATACAGCTGGTATATGTGACTTAGTGACTTTACTTGGGTCAGTGAATGCGTCTGGTAACTGATTTGCTAATCTTTGCAAATGAATTATCTTTTGAACTTCTAAGTCACATTGCTTAGTTCGAGGATCAAGATGAGACAATGATAATTCATTCCAACGTATTTCATTTTCCAGCTGTTTTTCCTCTCCCCCTAATCTCGCGAATACTAACTCATCAAAATGACAATCAACAAATCTAGCTGTAAATAAGTCCCCGGTTGATGGTTCTAAGTACTTGATAATAGAGGTGGATTCATAACCATCATAGATTCCCAACCTTCTCTGAGGTCCCATCTTTGTGCGTTGTGGTGGAGCTATCGGAACATAGACCGCGCACCCAAATATTCGTATATGGGAAATATTGGGTTCCCGACCAAAAACCAATTGTATTGGGGAGGAAGTGTGATAACTTGTTGGCCTGATTCATATAAGTATTGTTGCATGTAAAATTGCATGGCCCCAAGCCAAAACTGGTAGGTTTGTTTTCATTATCATCGGCCTTGCAATCATTTGAAGTCTCTTGATAAAGGATTCAGCAAGCCCATTTTGTGTATGAACATGAGCAACCGGATGTTCAACACTTATCCCAATCGACATACAATAATCATTGAATGTTTGGGATGTAAACTCACCAGCATTATCTAGACAAATTGTCTTAATGGGAAAATCTGGAAAATGTGCTCTTAACCTTATTAATTGGGCAAGTAATCGCGCAAACGCCAGATTGCGACTTGATAATAAGCACACATGTGACCATCTAGTAGATGCATCAATTAAAATCATAAAATACCTAAATGGTCCACAAGGAGGATGTATAGGCCCACATATATCTCCTTGTATCCGTTCCAGAAAATTAAGGGACTCATTCCCTATCTTAGCCGGTGATGGGCGAGTAATAAACTTTCCTTTTGAGCAAGCAACACACGTCATATTTTTAGACTCAAGAACTCTACGGTTCGTCAAATTATGCCCACACGATTGTTCAATAATTCTCCGCATCATTGTTGAGCTGGGATGGCCTAACCGGTCATGCCATAACATAAAGTTATCTCGGTCCATAAATGTATGATTAAGCACTTGATTCAATTTCCTTAATAACGGTGTAATATAAATCGGAGGATAATGCGGGTAATTTCTCAAACACATGCTTTTTACCAGAAATAGTATTTGTAATTTGTAGATATTCGGCATGTCTTTCATTTGTGGTCTCAATGTGATATCCATTTTTACGAATGTCTTTAAAACTTAATAAATTTCGTTTAGACCTTGGGGAAAATAAAGCATTATCAATTTTAATTTGTGTTCCTCCCGGTAATATTACATTGGCGTTACCCGAGCCTTCTATGAAATTAGCACTACCACTTATAGTGCTAACATTTGCTTGATGCATAATGCATTTAGAAAAAAAAATTTCGTTTCTTGAGAATTGTATGTGTAGTAGCACTATCTACAAGACACATATCGTCATCCGCATTAGACAATGCAACATTATTACTCATATTGCTTCAAAATAAAATATATGACAATAAATTAAAACATATCATGTGAGTTCCAAGTACGTATACCTAATAATTCAATATATTAAACTCTACCAACTCACTACATTAGGCACGAGTTGACATTAGAGTTACACAAGTTATAATATATATAGATATGTATATATTTTATGCATATCAAAATAGAGACTATTCGGGGAAAAATTACATAAATAAGTGTTCACAAATTTTAGCACATTCGGGAAAAAAAAATTTATTTATTCAACCCCTTTCGGTAGCTCTATTCGAATACGACCAGGAAAGATGGTGAGGGTGGTAAGCGCGTAGCATTTTAAAAACCGACCTCATTAGGATATAAATAACCTCCTTTATCTTTTCTAGACATCGTAGTAAAATAGGTGAGCCTATTTGGAGAAGATTCATAAATTTTTTTTTCAACATAAATGTGAATATATCTATTTCACATATAACAATTTAATATACCAATAATCAAAGTGTAGCATAATGAATTGTAACAGAGAATCCTTAGCTTCAAAAGATTTGTCATAGTAAATTATATTCTAAAACATACAAGATCAACAAATGCATAGCTATCAAGTTCAATTACGAATCATCAATCTGGTAAGTATAATCACATAAGTATGAGAAATAATCATGTTTTAAGTAAATTTGGAGAATGAGACTTAAATTATAGAGATCGTCTCATGAGTATCTATTGAATAAATTAGATTGAAATTTAGATACTTAAACCATAATTTTGTAACTATTACCAAATAGACCAATTATCATGAAATAGTCAAATAGGTGCATGATTAATTGAACTAGAGACCGCTACATGTATAGGACTAGATAAACAATAGTATAAATATAACATACTTGGGTAAAAGCACATCAAATCCAAATTGAATTCAAATTAAGCTAGCTAGTGTGAAAACATACAATAGTATGATAGCTAGTAGCATGCATCAATGTACCAAGAAATTATAATTTCAACCTTAATTATGTTATATTACGTAAAGTATGGATTACATATGAAATATGATCCGAACTTGATATAAAGTTACGAGGTACTTTAAAATATGAAATCAACGATCCAAGTGAAATAGAGGAATCAAACAATGTAATAAGTTATGAGTTATAATATCCATCCTAAAGTCAAAAGTGTAACAATTAAGATCACTAGTAAAACTTAGAGAATACTAGAGATCTTGAAACTTTTTTTATTATTATTAATAGTTATAACAGATTATTTGAATTAAAAACAAGGTTCAAATCATAGGACTATGTGTATAACAATTGGATCTGAAATCATAGCCTAAGCACAAGTATCCTTAGATTGAATTATCATTCATAAATTCATAGCCCAAAAGTAATTCAAGTTACTCATGTGAACCGTTATAACTCGATCTATAAGCGGCGGTATAATATAAACATGACAAGCAAATTAATACATAGCATATTGAATTATATGCAACTTAAGTATATATAAAAATTATGTAGTGCATTAAAATTCAAACAAAATTCACGAACCAATCAATTATACGAATTAAGAAAAGAATTAGTATCTCAAATATAGGAAGTAGGTATATAATAATATAGATGAGGATATGTAAATTCACTAAATATGTATTAATTTGACGAGCATATATTATCTACTTATTTCAATTCTTGAGAACCCAAAGAACATAAAAATCATATTATTGAAAAATTACATCCTTTTAAAGTTTCTGATCATATTTTAGTGAATCAAATATTTTAATACAATAAAACATCAAATAACCATAAACAATTGATTGTATCATATATATAGTATATCTATTCACGTAAAATAAACATGCCTTATATCTACTTTTAATATTCATACTAATTGTAACGTATATAGATTAGATGGCTCATTGCAATTCAAGACACGTAGTTAACATGCAATTAATAATTAAATATAACAAAGAGTAACGAATGTTTTATGCTTACCTCAAGATTAATTGGAACACAGGTTACATGCAATTCTAATTTTTTGACAGTGTGTGGCCGACATGCAATTTATATAATAGAGAATAAATTTAGATGATACCTGAGATTGATTGCGGAGACCGAATGAGAAAAAAAATAATCCACCGAAAGCTATATCCTCAAATTCGATTCGGTGAACTCAAATTATAAGCTAGAAACTCACGCTCAAATTAATTGTCGGCCACTCTAATAGATTGCGAAGATCACCGAATCACTAATCTAAAATTCAAAGGAGAGTTACGTGCTGATAACGTGTTGTAAAAGGAAAGATTAAGAGAAATAGAATGATATATTATTCATAGAATAACAATGCTTATATAGAAATTACGAAGGAGTATTCTCCGAGTATACTTAACCTAGTAGGACTATAATTACTAATAGATATGGACATCCACATTTATCTATAACAATTATTCTGTTTTCTTACGGTTGTCTCCCTTCTTTCCAAAATCAAACTCATAAGGTGTATATAAATTGATAAAAAGATGTCACCTTAAGAAGAAAACATGTCACACCCTATGCTTTATAAAATGGCATAATATATGATTACCACTCCATATTAGTTTTACATTAGTAGCAATTAAACATCCAATTCCACTTTTCAAATATGATTAATTAACTTCATACAACTTTTAGTTTATAGCGAATGAATTCTAACCCATTGTACATTTGAATTTGAAACTAAAAAGCAAAGAAACTTATATAACATCTACGTCAATATACCAAGTAATGCATAATTTACGACTAACATGTTACCCGTGCAATGCGACGGTGATAACTAATTTATTTATTTTTATACGTACAACAACATGTTTTTTAAATATAATGTCATCTTTGAATAGTAATATAACATTTTCTATCATTATTTAATAGATAATGATTCAATTGGTTAAATAACTAGTCAGATGTTTTACAAATAAGTATATGTACTCACCGATTATAACTAAGTTGATAATCTACTTATTTCTTTTTATGCGGTATAGACTTTTATTGACAACTTTATACATATATAACATAAGTTAAAAAAGTAATGATATTAACCTTGTTCTAAAAAATATGCGAATAAGTAATTTTGGAATAAAAACTTTTCTATTTAAAGTTATTTCTATTTATGAATGTAAAAAGGTAAATGAGTAATTTCAATTCTAATTAAAGAATTAAGACTCAACATTAAACATGTTTTATATATAGTGTATATATATATATAGATATAGGGTTGGGATCAAGAGCGAAGCAAAAAAATTAGAGAAGGAGGGAAGCAAATCTGAACCCTTGATTTCATCATATATGAATTTAAAAAATTATAAATAATTTCAAAATTTAACATTCATCACCAATGAATGAAAAAAAAAATTTATAAAAAAATCAAGGGCTAAGATTTTCTTCCCTCCTTCCCCAAATTTTGGAGCTTCCCTATGGATCCTTCCCCTATAAATATATTGATTATTAGTGAGGTTGTAAGAACCAAAACAAGAAAGTAACGGGTTATATTTGCTACATTGTGGAAGTGTAAGGGCTCTAGTTGAAAAGTAAAATGAAAATCAAGATAAGGATTTAGAAGTCGTGAAAGTTTGAAAAACGTTTTTGTCGTATGATTTGCTTCTGAGATTTCATGCACGACTAATTCTCATATTATAGCCACATTTAATCATTCATAAATAACTTTTCAACTTTCAAGCACATAGGAACCCTAGCAGTTTGGAGAAAAATAGCGGCAGTAGCAAGAGAGAAACAAGTGATCATTCGTCCAATTTTAGTGACGATGCGGTTACGAGTTACAGTTAGATTCCGGTATGAACCTGGATATAATTCATTCCTAGTCTGGTAGTTGTTATAGATTACGTAAGAGAAGTAGAATGGTTGAGTTTCGAGTGTTTCTAATATGTTTTAACACCGTTACATGGCGTATCGATTTTCATAAAGAATGTAGATATCGTTTTAGTTGTTGTTGATCTGAAATAGTAGAGTGTGATAACCCTCGAAAACTGGTATATTTCCATACACAATTAACATGCATTCTTACGATAATTCCCTCTTAACTGAAATCAAACTTGATTAAACTAAGATAAGTCTAGTACACGCCCATGTCGCACATTTTGGTGCACATTACTTTAATGCATGATGCATTACATTGACGTAATTATTGAGAATTACGCAATTCAATCGGATGATTTTCGACAAATTACGAACGTTGGTGATAAAACTTTCATAAATAACGTAAAACTATTTGATAATTAAATAGTAGTTATTTTGTAACATCCTCCCAACGACCTAGTACATTTTGGTAAATTTAATACTTAATGTTACTTTATTTACTTGATTTATTTTACACGAAATGTTTAAATTGATTATTGTTAGGAATAATTAAATGAGAATTATGATATTTTTAGTTTTACATATGGATAAGTTTACGTATTAGAATTTATACCATCGTGTGCTAGATTAATGATAATAATACATCATAGTATATGTAAATAATCATATATAAATACCCAAATCTGGAAATCAGCCCATTATCATCTCATTTCTTCTTCTTCTTCATCTCACACTAAAACACACACTAAAACACCAAGAACACACACACTTTCAATTAAAGCCCAAATCAAGTCCAAATCACCTTCAAATTTAGTTGTTTAGCTTGGAATTCAGTAAATAACAAGTTTACAACTCGTTCCTGTGGATTTAATCGAGTTAAATGTAAGTTTTAATTCGTTTTTTTGGGTTTTTACTAAAAATAGAAAATTAGTTGATTATTAGTTGATTATGTGTTCATATGTTAAATTGAAGTGTTTCAGATGTTTGTTCATGTGTTTATGATGTGTTGAAGTGTTTGTTTGGTAAAAACAGCTTAGAATCGATTTTTGGTGAGTTTTTTTGGTGAAAACCGAACTGTTTCTGCCCAGTTCGCAGGATGAACTGGTTTAGCGATATTGCAATATCGCCCTCCAATATCGCTACCCAATATCGCGAGTAATATCGCTATGCAATGTCGCTAGTGGCGATATTGCAATGTCGCTAGGGTGCTGAAAATTAGATTTTGATGAAATTCGCATGGTCACTCGGAATCGATCAATTAATCAAGACTATGTACCATAGCCCTGTAAGTTTTTGGCCTTTCGGGGTCGTCTTGGGCTTCAAAATGGCATTTTTCAGTTTTTAAATGACGTTCCGGGATTTTCGAGTTTCGTTCCAGATTGAACTCTTATTTCCTTAGACTTCAGGGAATTACCGGCTTGTAAGAACGTGTTATTATGATGATTTAAACTTGATAAATGTTTATTATCTGGATAAAATACATTGAAATATGTATACGATTTCAAGGTGAGTTACTAACTCATTATCTGTTGTATTCTCAGATCAGACAAAGACTCAGTAATATTAGAATTCTGAGAGGCGGACAGTAGCAGAAAGGTGAGTGGATCTGCAACTCATAATTTGAGTTAGTTGTAATGGTGTGATTACAACAAGTAACGTAAACCTTGATTGACTATTTAGTCTGAGTTACGATTGAATATATCTGCTTGTTATGCATATGTGGCTTTCGGGCATCTGTGTTATTCAGAGGTCAATTGCGATTGGACTTGGTTACTACTGTGTTCAACACACGTTCCGGATACATGTGTTGTCGCTGGAAAGTGTGTTGTGGTGTTGTAGTGCCAAGTTATCGGCCTATTCTGTATGGGCCTTTACAGATTGTGGTAAGTGTTACTGTGGGCCACCGCGGCTGTAGGGTTCCTCAGTAACCGCCGATCCTCTTGAGTTTATGTGTTTATTGTGCTTAGTGTAAACAGATTATTAGGCTAAGTTGAATTGTTAGTTGTACATTCATTCACTTAGCTTTGTGCTAATTCCACCATTTCCCTTCCTGCAGGTTATGCATGTCTTTTGTGGGTTGGGCAGGAAGATGGTTTTGAAGAATGTTTGACGTGCCATCACTCTGATATGTTTATGAATGTTTTGTAAATTAAAGCTAATGTGGATTTTGTATAACAATTATATGTTTTGTTTCAGCAACATTTTAATATTGTAAACTCGCGAAAAATCTATGGTCATTTTGTAAGATAAGTTATAATATTATCATTTATCCATCGCTTCCGAGTCAAATTACTATTTTAACCCTGAGGTAATTTAAGGGGTGTTATAAGTTGGTATCAGAGCTAAGGTTTGGGTGAATTGAATATTGGTAAGTGTTCAATCCAAAATCTGTACGCATTGGTCAAACATTCCAGGATGTGGGATTTAGTAGTGTAAGTGAATTGGGTTGTACTTTAGGGTCTAACGATTAACGGGTTGTGAGCTGTGTTGTGTGACAGACATGACAGATAACGAGCAACCAACCATTACCCCCAATAACGCCTCCAGGACTGGTATTTCACAATCAGATCATCCAGACGACAGGCAAGGTCATAATGGTACATCCTTTTCAGCTCATGTGGATATCGACCGGGATGATTATATTCTGCAATTAGAGGATGAGTTACAAGAACTTCGGGATTACAGACAGAGGAATGAGACCCGGATTTCTCAACCACCTGTATCTTCAACTCAGATACCAGCATCTTTACCTTTTTATTCTCAGCCTCAACACTCGTTTGGTATGCCACATCAAATTTCAGTGCCATATATGAGTTCAGGACCAATTGATTACCGATTTCCACCAACACCTAAGGTGTGCTCTTTCAAGACTTTTATGGCATGCAAACCCTCAGAATATTATGGTAGTTCTAATCCTTCTGTGACTATGGACTGGTTGAGAGATGTTGAAAGAAAGTTTGAGGTTTGTCGTTGTGGAGAAGAGGTTAAAGTCCCTTATGCTGTTCAACTTTTGAAGGGTCAAGCTATGACATGGTGGGATTCGATAACAGCTACCTTGTCACCTCAGCAAAGAGAGTGCATTCGTTGGTCTGATTTTTACAATGAAGTGTGCAAGCAATTTTGTTCAGATTTTGAGATGGCTCGTATTAGAAGAGAATTTATGGAATTGCAGAAAACTGATAAGATGTCTATTGACGAGTTAATTACTCAATTTTCTGAGAAATTGAGATTTGTTCAGCAGTGGGTTCCTGATGATAGAACCAAAATAGAACATTTTGTGGGAACGTTACCTCCGGAGTACCGTACCACTGTGAGAATGGCGTCCTCTTTACCCCAAGCTTTTAATCTCGCTCGATCTGTGGATGGTGATTTAAGGGCTCGAGAGGCACTGAATAAGGATAAGTTTTCTCTGAGGCATTCTGGAAGTTTTTCGGGAAAGAGTAGGCAGAAGTGGCAGGGTGGCTCGCAGAACAGGAATTTGGGTAACAGAGGAAGTATGAACGACAGGTCTAATTGGTGTGGAAGGTGTAAGGCCAGACATAATGGACCGTGTTCGGCGCAAACTAATCGCTGTGTCAAATGTGGGGGATTTGGTCATGAACCGAAGGATTGTAGCTTTTCGAATTTTGTTTGTTGGAATTGCAAGAAAGAAGGGCATCGAGCTGGTCAATGTCCTGAGGCTGGAAGAGTTGGATTGGGTATGGTTGGGGGATCGTCATCTTCAGGCCAGAAAAGGAAGAATACGCCATCAGCATCAGGGCGGGCTTTCCAAATGACAGTCGATGAGGCTGTCAGAACTGAAGATGTGATTACTGGTACTTTTCTCATAAACTCTGTACCAGCCCGTGTTTTATTCGACTCTGGTGCAAATTGTTCTTTCATTTCTACATATTTCTGTGATAAATTGAATGTGACCCCTAATGTGATTGCAAAACCTGTTGAGGTGGAAATAGCTAGTGGTAGGTCGGTTCCTGTTACCTCTTCGGTAACTGGAGTTAGCATCTTGATTGAGGGTCACACTTTTCCAGTGTCGTTTCTGTTGATGCACATTTCTGGTTTTGATGTAGTTATTGGCATGGACTGGTTAAGTTTGAATAAAGCAAGTATAGAATGCCATAAGAAGTTAATTAAAATCCCTATTCCTGAAGGGTCATACGTAGTGGCTCGAGGAGATCGTGAGAAAGGGACGGTTCCCTTAATTTCTGTGATGAAAGCCAGGAAATCTATAGCTAAGGGTTGTGAGTCTTACTTAGCTTATGTTATTGATGCGAAGTTAGAAAAGAAACCTATGTCTGATGTCCGAGTGGTTTCTGATTTCCTTGATGTTTTCCCAGATGAATTGCCTGGTTTACCACCGATTAGAGATGTAGAATTTAGTATTGATCTTGTTCCTGGTTCGAATCCAATAGCTAAGTCTCCTTATAGATTAGCTCCTTCTGAAATCCGTGAGATGATGAATCAAATCCAGGAGCTGCTTGATAAAGGCTTCATTAGATCGAGTACTTCTCCTTGGGGTGCACCAGTTTTGTTTGTTAAAAAGAAGGATGGTACTATGCGCATGTGTATTGACTACAGAGAGTTGAATAAGAGAACGGTTAAGAATAAATATCCGTTGCCTAGAATTGATGATTTGTTTGATCAGTTACAGGGTTCGTCATACTTCTCCAAAATCGATTTGAGATCTGGATATCACCAGGTGCGTGTGCGCGAGGAAGATATTCCTAAGACTGCTTTTCGTACCAGGTATGGTCACTATGAGTTTCTGGTTATGCCGTTTGGTTTGACAAACGCTCCTGCAATTTTTATGGATTTGATGAACCGGGTATGTCGACCTTTTCTTGATAAATTCGTTATTGTGTTTATTGATGACATTTTGGTTTACTCGAGATCTGAGGCTGAACATGAAAAGCATTTGCGAATTGTGCTTGAAACCTTAAGAAAAGAACAGTTGTATGCTAAATTTTCAAAGTGTGAATTCTGGTTGCGAGAGGTACAGTTTTTGGGGCATGTAATCTGTAAATATGGGGTTAAAGTGGATCCATCCAAAGTTGAAGCTGTCATGAATTGGAGTGCACCTAAATCACCTTCGGAGATTAAGAGTTTTCTTGGGTTAGCGGGTTATTACAGAAAGTTTATAAAAGATTTTTCTAAGATTGTTGGCCCGTTGACTAAGTTGACCCGTAAAGATGTTAAATTTCAGTGGACTGATCATCAGGAAACAGCTTTTCAGAATTTAAAGCAATTGTTATGTCAGGCTCCAGTGTTAGCGTTACCTGATGGATTAAATGACTTTATTGTTTATTGTGATGCTTCTTTTGCGGGTTTGGGTTGCGTTCTTATGCAGCGAGATTGGGTGATTGCTTATGCTTCTCGTCAGCTTAAACCTCACGAAAAGAATTATCCTACTCATGATTTGGAACTTGCGTCAGTTGTGTTCGCTTTGAAATTATGGAGACATTATTTGTATGGGACTAAATGCGTAATTTGTACAGATCACAAGAGTCTTCAATATGTGTTTTCCCAGAAAGAGTTGAACATGTGTCAGAGACGATGGTTAGAATTAATTAAAGATTATGATTGTGAGATTCGTTATCATCCAGGGAAAGCTAATGTGGTAGCTGATGCGTTGAGTAGAAAGACATCCTCTGACAAGATTTATTTTATGCGTTTAGAAATTTCATGTGATTTATTGGATCAAATTAAAGCTGCTCAGTTGGAGGCCTTGATGGATACTAATCTTAAATCTGAGATCATGATTAAAAGAAAAGATTTATTGATTGAAGATTCTAGAGGATTAAAGACTTTCCAGTCTCGGGTGTGGATTCCTTTGATTGGTGGACTTCGGGATGTAATTTTAACAGAGGCTCATAAATCCAGATTATCGATTCATCCAGGGAGTACAAAAATGTATCGTGATTTGAAACCTCTGTATTGGTGGCCAACGATGAAGATTGATGTGGCACGGTTTGTTGGTTCTTGTCATATCTGTTCCCAGGTTAAAGCTGAGCATCAGAAACCGTACGGATCATTGAAACAGCTTGAGATTCCTGAATGGAAGTGGGAACACATAACTATGGATTTTGTGACTAAGCTGCCACGAACGCCCAGAGGTAATGATATGATTTGGGTTATTGTTGATAGATTGACCAAAAGTGCTCATTTCCTTGCTACCTGTGAGACTGCTTCACTAAGTAAATTGTCGCAGTTGTATATTAATGAGATTGTTTCGAGGCATGGAATTCCATTATCGATTGTTTCAGACAGAGACTCCAGATTTATTTCGCGATTTTGGCAGAGCTTGCAGCATGAGTTGGGTACCCGAGTTAATCTCAGTACAGCTTATCATCCTCAAACAGACGGTCAGTCAGAGAGAACTATTCAGACACTTGAGGATATGTTGCGTGCTTGTGTGATTGAGTATGGGGGTTCTTGGGATTCTCACCTACCGTTGATTGAGTTTGCTTACAACAAGTCTTATCATTCAAGTATTGGGATGCCTCCGTATGAGATGTTGTATGGGCGACGTTGTAGAACGCCCACTTGTTGGTTAGAGGCCGGTGAGAAACAGTTTTCGGGTCCTGATATTGTACAGATTACAACCGATAAAGTAGCTATTGCTCGTGAGAAATTAAAAGCAGCCCGAGATAGACAGAAACAGTATGCTGATCCACGTCGACGACCAGTTACTTTTGTAGAGGGAGAGTTGGTATATTTGAAAGTTTCTCCTTGGAAGGGTGTGATTAGATTTGGAAAACGTGGGAAACTAGCTCCTAGATATATCGGTCCTTTCAAAATTAGAAACGTGGTTAATGATCAGTCGGTTACACTTGATCTTCCTCCAGAAATTTCGGGAATTCATGATACTTTTAATGTATGCTATTTGAGGAAGTGCAATGTTGAAGACCAATCTCAAATTCTTCCTTTGGAGGACTTGCGCGTTGATTTAAATCAGAAGTTAGTAGAGGAGCCCATTGAAGTTCTAGATAGAAAGGTTACTAGATTAAGAAAGAAACAAATACCGATGGTGCTAGTTAAATGGAAGCATAGCTTAGGTTCGAATCTTACTTGGGAGACTGAGGAATTGATGCAATCTCGATACCCTAGATTATTTGTTAGAGATTAGATTTCGAGGACGAAATCTTTTTAAGGAGGGTAGATTTGTAACATCCTCCCAACGACCTAGTACATTTTGGTAAATTTAATACTTAATGTTACTTTATTTACTTGATTTATTTTACACGAAATGTTTAAATTGATTATTGTTAGGAATAATTAAATGAGAATTATGATATTTTTAGTTTTACATATGGATAAGTTTACGTATTAGAATTTATACCATCGTGTGCTAGATTAATGATAATAATACATCATAGTATATGTAAATAATCATATATAAATACCCAAATCTGGAAATCAGCCCATTATCATCTCATTTCTTCTTCTTCTTCATCTCACACTAAAACACACACTAAAACACCAAGAACACACACACTTTCAATTAAAGCCCAAATCAAGTCCAAATCACCTTCAAATTTAGTTGTTTAGCTTGGAATTCAGTAAATAACAAGTTTACAACTCGTTCCTGTGGATTTAATCGAGTTAAATGTAAGTTTTAATTCGTTTTTTTGGGTTTTTACTAAAAATAGAAAATTAGTTGATTATTAGTTGATTATGTGTTCATATGTTAAATTGAAGTGTTTCAGATGTTTGTTCATGTGTTTATGATGTGTTGAAGTGTTTGTTTGGTAAAAACAGCTTAGAATCGATTTTTGGTGAGTTTTTTTGGTGAAAACCGAACTGTTTCTGCCCAGTTCGCAGGATGAACTGGTTTAGCGATATTGCAATATCGCCCTCCAATATCGCTACCCAATATCGCGAGTAATATCGCTATGCAATGTCGCTAGTGGCGATATTGCAATGTCGCTAGGGTGCTGAAAATTAGATTTTGATGAAATTCGCATGGTCACTCGGAATCGATCAATTAATCAAGACTATGTACCATAGCCCTGTAAGTTTTTGGCCTTTCGGGGTCGTCTTGGGCTTCAAAATGGCATTTTTCAGTTTTTAAATGACGTTCCGGGATTTTCGAGTTTCGTTCCAGATTGAACTCTTATTTCCTTAGACTTCAGGGAATTACCGGCTTGTAAGAACGTGTTATTATGATGATTTAAACTTGATAAATGTTTATTATCTGGATAAAATACATTGAAATATGTATACGATTTCAAGGTGAGTTACTAACTCATTATCTGTTGTATTCTCAGATCAGACAAAGACTCAGTAATATTAGAATTCTGAGAGGCGGACAGTAGCAGAAAGGTGAGTGGATCTGCAACTCATAATTTGAGTTAGTTGTAATGGTGTGATTACAACAAGTAACGTAAACCTTGATTGACTATTTAGTCTGAGTTACGATTGAATATATCTGCTTGTTATGCATATGTGGCTTTCGGGCATCTGTGTTATTCAGAGGTCAATTGCGATTGGACTTGGTTACTACTGTGTTCAACACACGTTCCGGATACATGTGTTGTCGCTGGAAAGTGTGTTGTGGTGTTGTAGTGCCAAGTTATCGGCCTATTATGTATGGGCCTTTACAGATTGTGGTAAGTGTTACTGTGGGCCACCGCGGCTGTAGGGTTCCTCAGTAACCGCCGATCCTCTTGAGTTTATGTGTTTATTGTGCTTAGTGTAAACAGATTATTAGGCTAAGTTGAATTGTTAGTTGTACATTCATTCACTTAGCTTTGTGCTAATTCCACCATTTCCCTTCCTGCAGGTTATGCATGTCTTTTGTGGGTTGGGCAGGAAGATGGTTTTGAAGAATGTTTGACGTGCCATCACTCTGATATGTTTATGAATGTTTTGTAAATTAAAGCTAATGTGGATTTTGTATAACAATTATATGTTTTGTTTCAGCAACATTTTAATATTGTAAACTCGCGAAAAATCTATGGTCATTTTGTAAGATAAGTTATAATATTATCATTTATCCATCGCTTCCGAGTCAAATTACTATTTTAACCCTGAGGTAATTTAAGGGGTGTTATATATTTACTATAATATTATGCTAGGTTAAGAGCATAAAGTTTTCAAATGATTAAATAAACGTGTATACAATTTAATTGAGCACAACATTTACAAATACGTGATCTATTTAAACGAACTAACGATAACGTAAGAATATTAGGGAATCAACTAATATTATTGTAATCCTTTCTAGTTTCCTTAAATTTCCCTAAGTTACCCTAATTACCTAATTAACACCTAATTAAACACTAATTAACCTAAACTATCAAAAGATCTATCAAATTAAACCTAAATAACTAGTGGACCAAAAAGTCAAAGGTGACCATACACCCCTTGACCTTTTGGTCGACCCTCCTCCCTCACCCCCATACATCCCATATTTTCCTCCTCATTTCTACTTGGACATTCAAACACTCCTCCACTCTATTTTATATGATTAAAAACCATGCCTTTAAATCCTATGTATGAGCCCTTGAAGATCTTTAAGTGCACTACCTAGACAAACAAACACACACACTCCACTCTTCATCTAATAATCTGCCATTTCCCTCCCTCTATACTCCCTTCTATCGATTTTCATCTTCATCTTCATCATTTTCATTTTAAGAGGAAATCTCCAATAACAACCACATTAATCACTAATACTACACCATCTATACATCATATTCACACTCGTTTAAGCTCATAAACTCGTCATTTGGTTCCTTCAATTCTCATAATCTTGAGTCTTGTAGCATTAAAAGGAAAAGCTAGGAAAATTGAATTTTAAAAGGATTTCGGGTTGAAGATTCAAGCATTCAAGATTTCAAGTTTTCTTCTTATTCTTATATATTGTCATCCAAGAACTTTGTAAGGAAACACTCTCTTAATTTCTTCATTTCTTTTATTTTGAATACCTACATGCTAGATGTTCAATCTCGTGTTAAAATTGACTAAATATATGCTAGAAACCTTGGTTTGAAAGTTTAAATGGTTGAAAACGGATAAAACATGTTTAAAAAGATCAAAAACGAAATTAGCTTTAAAATGAATGGTTAAACATATGATTATGGTAAAATATATGCATGAGATATTTTTGGATGTATTCAAATGTGTTTGTAGTTAAACTAATGAAAAAATCATTAAACGAGTGAAAAATGGGTGTTGGGACATGTTATTGTGACAACAGATCTAGCTTGTAAAAGGACTAGTGTATTTATTGTCAAATTTGTATAATTGGTTTAGACTTGTAAATATATGATATTAATTTGTTATTATTATTTGTTAAATATAATTAGACAAGTAACGAATTCGAATTAAAGTCAAAATCGCGAAATGAGAAGTCAACTCGCAAGTCATAAGACTTGCGAGATGAGATCTCAATTCGCAACCAGATCTGGATTCGCAGGTCTTGGACTAGCGAGCTGAGATCTGGACTCGCAGCCAATCTGGGCTCGCAGAAATCTGGACTCGCAAGGCCCATGGGCTGCGAGTTGAGTCAACTCGCAGAGCCCATGGCCTGCGAGTTGAACAAGATATATATATATATATATTTTATTGCTGCTCATTTATGGGAATCCGTGCCATTATTACACACAGCAAATATTTAATTATTCTCCTCGTTTTTTGTGCAGATATAAAGGCTATTATTATATAGGCTCGGTTTTGAGTGTTTAACCTAGTTAATATCAAAACGAAGCTTGTTAATTAATAGCAAAGTTATATAAGCCTAAACCTAAAGTATTGAGGGATTCCGCACCTCAATACCTTAAAGATAATCCGTTATCGAACCAAGATCTAGCGACCTTACAACGGGTTTATAAACGGAAAGCTTTAAAAACGAGTAACGAAACTCTCGACTATCTCATTTGACTAAGAACATGTTTTAACCATGGTAAAATGCTAAAAGATTGGTTAAAACGTCAAAAAACGAGCCTTGAACACATTTTATGAAAAAATAGAAAACTGGCTGAAAATGGCCTTACCCAGACGGGTGAATTCCCGGCTGGGGTTCTGTTGGTCAGTCACCCGAATGGGTGACTAGTTATCCGGTCTGCTGCTTAGCCTTACTCGGACAGGTAACCTTTGTTCTAGTGTTTTTTTTTTTTTTTTTTTTTTTTTTTTTTTTTTTTTTTTTTTTTTTTTGAAAAAAAGAAGTACAAACATTACGATTTTTAGAAAGTTATAACGAAATCGATTGAATAGCTTAAAAGTAAGTTTTGAGAGAAATACATACAAGTAGACATCAAAACTATCACCAATGGGTCGTACACTTTTCGAAAACGAAATACTTTAATCAACCTACTAGTTGAGTGAACAACTAGCATAGATGTGCGTGTAGCCATCTACTTAAAGGAACATAGATATGCGGGTAGCCATCTATTTATACAAACCTAGCTGTGCCGGTAGCCACCTACTATTACGGACATAGATGTGCGGGTAGCCATCTACTTTTACAAACCTAGCTATGCGGTTATCTATCTACTTACACTAATGACCACATGTGTTTAGGGCGCTAGGAGGTTACTTTGGGCAAACACTCTTCGAAAACGCTAGCACTCACACAGCTCACCAGGTGAGTTCACAACCCCTATTTTACTGCTTTTTACTGCTTTCTAAATTTGGGGTGAAAAACATATGTATTGTTTACATACAAACTGTTTTAATGCGATGATCAAAAAACTGACAGCGAATCCTTGTGCGAACATACATTAAACTAGTTGTAGTGCATAGAAGTCCTCATGCTTACAAACTGTAACCATTAGCTAGATGATGCTAGCCACCGAATATACGGATAGTGCTATTGGGATGACGTCCCTCCCACTTTTATTTAGTCATGCTAACTACCGACAGGATGTCGAGGCGAGGAGCGTATATTTTAATTGTCCAAGGAAAAAGATTCACAAACAGTCGTGGTTTGGTTATAGGCCTAGGTGTCGACACTTTAACTCGTAAGGTCTAGCTAACATTCGGGGGATCACCGTCAGCTATTTATTGTTTTAAATTGAATATCATCGTACTATTGGCCATGGATGACACGATCTATTTTGCGAAACGTTTACTAAACTCTTGGTTTAATGATTGAGTCTTAAACCTGTGGCTTTCATTCAACAATTTTGTTGATCCTTTTAACTATGTTTTTCAGAGAGTTAGCAGCGACGTAAGATTTGCATGCATGTTGGGACCTGTGCCTACCACATTATTTAGGATGCCACTTTTGGAAAACACACGAGATTTCTTTCGTATTACTATAAACTGTTTTAGTTATATTTGCGAAATCTCCAAATGATTGTATTTCGATAATACTACTACTTTTGCGACTTGATAAGTCGCAACGTGTTGTAACAAACAATTTATGGCATTCTAATCTTATATTCCGTTGATAATCATATGCTATAGATTTAATTATTGATTGATCGCGTCACGCTCCGTTCTTCCGCACTTAACTCTGATTCGATTTTGACGGGGTATGACATAGAGATAATGAGATATTAATTGTAAGTGACATTTTAAATTAACGTAATGAAAGATTGGTTTTAAAGACTAAACACCATTCCAAATCTTGGATTTACATCTGATGGAGTTTGACAGTGTATGTCTACATAGGTGAATTAAGAAGCACATATAAATTCATAGAATGGTGTGACCTTTTAGTAAACTTAAAATTGTTTCAAGAAGAGTTTTGAGAATTAAACAAAGAAAAGTCGATATATATTTCTAAAGTTAATATGTTGACATGAAAGTAGAATATATGGGTTAATCATTGGGGATATCGATTTAATTAAAAAGTGTGTACGTGATATAAAGTTTAAAGATTGAAGATATACAATGTTTGAATTGGTGTAGAGGTAATTTAGGTATTTCAATATATTTTTTAAGCCAAAAATGGTAATGTATAATAAAGGAGTATAGATGAATGTCCACAAACGCGATTTAAGCTTGGTCAATTCTACAAGAACAATGTGTTAGAAAAAGTTTCTACTTATACTTTAAAAATAAAATCAAATATTTATTTGTTAAGTTACAACTCTTTTATAATCATCGGACTTTCAATGAAACTTATTTGACTCAGTGTTAATGTTCATTATAACTACCCATTCATAAGGTTGTCGGTTACATTTACTTTACAACAATTATTTTATTATGATCATGATATTTGAGTTATTTGATGGATGAAACCGACAAAGAATAATTGATCTCTCAAATATAAAAAGGCTGCTGGATTCTGCAATAAAATATAGAGAACAACAAACACTTACTCTAAACTTTTACACAAAAACACTTACTTTCATCAACCATTTTAAGTTTGAGCATTTTGGCATCTGTTGGTTCGGGGGTTTCTCTTGCTGGCACCAAAGAAACTCATCGGGGTCGTCGAATCTTGGAAGAGGGCCGCACTACTAATCTTACCGGTGCAGTGGGGGCGTTTCCTCTCTAAAAAGAGCGCTAAAGCGTGCTTCAACTCAGACTATTCTAAATTCAATACCTATTTATATTTCTGTATTGGTTTGTGCTATTGTGTGTCCAGATCCTAATTATTCAATGTAATATCTCCAACACAATGATATCATCACAAGTTTGTCTTTCTTCATCTTCGTCGATAATGCTTTTATTTCACAGAAATGATGATTAAAAAGCTAGCTGTTTCCTGATAAAAAAGTATGTGAGCCTAAATACTCTTATTCTTGACTTATTAGGCTATCGAAACATGAACTAACTGTGTTCGTGATGCATTTTCCCAGAAAACACCTTCACGTACGAAAGCTACATCCTATGACCTTTTTCGCAATACTAAACTAAAACAACCTTATTTCAAATGAATAACAGAAATTTATTACTTGTGTGTACTGATCATAGTGCAGATGATTAAACTAAACAACACTCAATGTTGTTGGGATCCATACATAGCCATGGGTTTGAACATATCCAACTTTTTCAGCCAATTGATCAGCTTCCTCCGGGCCTCTACATCCTGGCTTGTAAGGAAGTGATTCACTTTGTTTTGTCTATTTTGTGCAGTAATGGGGTGAATATCTCCCAAAGCAACCTGATCTCATCAAGGATTAAACTTCATTATTGGATTATGTTATAACAATGTGTTACGATAAAGTAGTTAGTGTATGCATATATACCTTGAGCTCATCTCTGTGAACAAAATGTTGTTGGTCACCAGATATGCATATTTGCTTGAATTGTTTCGTACGATTAAAGAAATATGCTTACTGTTAGCTTCATGTAAATGCCTTCTGAAGAATGACGAACTCATTCCTCCCTTTGCTCTTACCTGAGAATAAGAGTTAATGGTTAACTTGAGAGTTGATACTTTCTTCAACTATTAATTTTAAAATACGTTCAAGTAATAATTTCTACAATTTGTTTCAATAATAGTTTTGCACAAAATCTGCTTAAAGCTAATATGCTTTGATAATGCACACTTGAATATATCGCTGGGAACATCCTAAAATTGGATTCTGATTTCAGCCTTTTTTGAATTCATTGATTTCCCAGCCTTCAGTATAAAAGGAACACCTGCAACATGAATTACATGTTGTTACTTGTGAAACTTAATGATCGACTTCAAGCATAAACGGGAGTTTTAAGTACGTAATAACACCTTCCCATCTTTCATTGTGAATTCTGAGAACCATGGTTGCAAAGGTGGGCGTGTTTGAATCTTTAGGAACTGTGGGATCATCCCTATAGCCTTCATATTGTCCAATAACAACTTCTCCGTCTTTGATTGGGAGAATTGACTGGAGAAACTGAAACCAATATCATGTTAGTGTTATAAATCAACAAGGGTAGGTTTTCTGGAATCACGGATTGCTTCACGAATCATGTAAAGATCCCCGATGAAATTTGATGAAATTTGATGAAATTAGAATCCTGGGTTAAACGAAATCCAAATTACAGGGATAGTTCACGAAAAACAAACTTGATTTTAAGCAGAAAATTAAGTTCAAGGTTTTGATGATTGAGAGAATTCGTTTTCTGTTTAGTATATGTCAATCAATTGCCATTTTTCTCTTTTGAAACCAGAGAAACCGACTTGGTCAGCGCTGCCCCTTGGACCTGCAAGGGGGCACAGCCCCTTGACCCCCGCCATTTTAGTCGTACCGGGATTAACCTAGACTAAGTCAAGTATGCACTCCGCACTTCCTAAGTTGTATTAGAACTAAAGTGTGAACGCCTTCACATACGAATTATTTTCATTATACTAAAATGATACGGTGACACTAAAATCACCAACATATCACAACGGAATTTTATCTCAGTATGTAGATCTCGTTCACTCTATAATACCATGCAAGTCACTAAGCTAGCTCATAGTTGATTTTGTGATAGTGACATGCAAGGATCTTATTGCTTATAGATCACAGGTTGCAATCTCCGTCTTTGATTGGGAGAATTGACTGGAGAAACTGAAACCAATATCATGTTAGTGTTATAAATCAACAAGGGTAGGTTTTCTGGAATCACGGATTGCTTCACGAATCATGTAAAGATCCCCGATGAAATTTGATGAAATTTGATGAAATTAGAATCCTGGGTTAAACGAAATCCAAATTACAGGGATAGTTCACGAAAAACAAACTTGATTTTAAGCAGAAAATTAAGTTCAAGGTTTTGATGATTGAGAGAATTCGTTTTCTGTTTAGTATATGTCAATCAATTGCCATTTTTCTCTTTTGAAACCAGAGAAACCGACTTGGTCAGCGCTGCCCCTTGGACCTGCAAGGGGGCACAGCCCCTTGACCCCCGCCATTTTAGTCGTACCGGGATTAACCTAGACTAAGTCAAGTATGCACTCCGCACTTCCTAAGTTGTATTAGAACTAAAGTGTGAACGCCTTCACATACGAATTATTTTCATTATACTAAAATGATACGGTGACACTAAAATCACCAACATATCACAACGGAATTTTATCTCAGTATGTAGATCTCGTTCACTCTATAATACCATGCAAGTCACTAAGCTAGCTCATAGTTGATTTTGTGATAGTGACATGCAAGGATCTTATTGCTTATAGATCACAGGTTGCAATTTCCGTCCCATTTTATTATAGTTTGATTTCAGTCATGCTTTATCTGTAACAGATAAAATGAGTCATGCTACAGAATTTGACCAAAAAACCAACTAGTCAAACAGGTTGAACGTCATCGAAATAATTTTCAATTATATAAGTCCTCATGAACCACTTTATCAAATACACCCGTTAATTATATCTGCAACACATTTGACAAACTAAATTTATGTTGAAAAAACTAGACGTTTGAGGAACGCGTTTTTGGGTCAGTCCAACCTGCCCATTTGATCTTCACTTCAAAATTACATGTATTGACCCATTACCCAGCATGCCTGACCCACCCACTTTGACTCCTCTAACTGAAATGATGAGAAGATTTATTGAGAAAAGGAATTAATGGAGTGCTGAAAAGGAAAATTAAGTCATACACCTTCACTTTCTCATCTCGAATATGCTCTGACTTCAGAGAAACGGGCTTTTCCATTGCAAACAGGCAAAGCACCTGAATTCCTAATAAACTTCTAACCGTTAAGTCTTGAGATTAGTGAAAGACTCAGAGATTCACAACATAAAATACATTCAAGTGCCATATTTTATTATTGATTAAATGCAAATATGGGAATAAAGATTCATGTCCTAGTAATATTTAGGTTTGTTGTAGTAGGATCAGCTATTTTCTTCATACCTGTAGTAAATGATTCTGAAGGATGTCCCTGATTATTCTGCAAAACAAACCAAAAATATAAATAACTACAACAGTAATCATAATGAGCGAAAGGAAAAGTGTTTTTGAACAGATGGGGACAAATGATTGAACAAATTTTAGTATAAACATCTTGACAAGTAACAGAAATTAAAATACCCATATTGGTCAAAATAGCCACCGCCACCTTCAGTTCCAAAATCCTCTTTAAATACAATCTGAAAGAAAATAGTACAAGATAAGAGACATAAAGATAATGCAGATGTAAGAGACTTTAAAATAATGAAACAGAACACATAATGCACTTGGTACATTTAGGGGTTGAACATATAGCCACAGATTGAACTGTCATTCATAGTCAAATTTAATGTGTGTTAAATTAATACCTGTACATTTGAAATGTTGTCATGGTTCCAGAGAGGCAAGAATAAGCGATTTTCAAAACGAAGTACTAGCTGCATTTTCAAATCTAGAATTAGTTGAGAACCTTATAAAAAGCCAAATATTTAAATATTAGATAGTTTCATTAATTTCTTTCACCAAGTTTTGTACCAACTCCTTGCCCAAGTAATGATCGACACGGTAGATTTGTGATTCATCAAACAGTTTTCCTATGTGAGTACTGAGTTCTTCAGTTGATTTCAGGTCTCTACCAAAAGGCTTCTCAACGACAATTAGAGTCCAACCACCCTCAGCTGAAAAGAAGTGTTCTTAAGACATTGAACTTACCCTTACGATATTAACTACTAAATGAAACTGATAGTAGTATCGAAATTCGAGTAGGGTGCATACATTTGGTCATACAATAACTGTTAATCATTTTGCAGACATGTGGATATACATGCAGGAAGAGCAAAGTAGAATAGTCTTCTCGATGGTCCTCCTGTGCTGTCTTTTGACGTTTCGTATGCAGATATTTCCTAGTCCAACGACTGAAATCCCTCCTCGGAATCATAAGTCCCACTTACGTATTGGATCTACACAATCAAATTAACCAAATTTTAAGCAGTATGGCATCGGGTAATTTTTAAAGTAGGGTTATAGAACTTTACATGTTTTACTATTATGTGTATCCAACTGTGAAATTATATGTACTCAACTTTTAAAAAATAGTAAAACGTGTAAAGTTCCGTACACTTTAAAAGCATAAACCCTTGAAAGTGTTAGAAATGTTAACAAAATAAAATGAAAGCGGCTATCCAGTCCCATATGTTTACCAATGGTAAAAACTTTCATACATCTTCCTCATGTGTTTCTTCACATCCTTTGCATGGAGTCAGCTATCTGCAGCCCAGTGGCATAAAAAGTAAATAACTTGTTGCTTACAACAGGTAACTAATTAATTAATTAATAAAAATATTAAGAAAAAGTCCGAAGTAAAGACCATAAGTAGGTCAAAATTTTGTGCTGCATGACACAAAAAAGAACATGAAAAAGATATAGTATAAGTTATTTATGACATATCTAAAATAATAAACTAATAGTAATAGGTGGCATAATCTACACCAATAATAGCAATTATTTTCTTTTTGGGGTTCAGGTAGTTCAACTTATTTTAGAACCTCATGACAGTCTGCACAGAATTAAAAAAATAAAATAAAAAAGTCAACAAGCTCTCAGTTTGATCGACTACATTCACCAACCAGTACCCTGCATCAAAGCCTATATATATACTACACTTCCGTATTATAAGTAACTAAATCATCACAATTACTCAACAACAAGAGCTAATTAACACAAAGAAAACAAAACAAAGATGAAGATGATAAGGTCAATGAATGCAATGATGATGATCATAAGTTTGGCTATGGTCTTAATGGGAAACGCATACGCACAAGTAAACAGTGGTGTGGGGTCACAATGCATGAATCAGCTAATTCCTTGCCTCAATTACTTGAATAATCAGGAAAACAGACAAGATCCCCCTGATAGCTGTTGCGATCCTTTAAAATCCGTTATAAAGTCTAATCCAGAGTGTTTGTGTAGTATGATAAGCAATCAAGGTACTAGAACTGCCGAAAGAGCTGGTATTAATGTCACTAAAGCTCAAGAATTACCAGCTAGATGTGGTCAACGTGTTAATCCCATCTCGTGCCTTACCACCACATCTAAAAGTACTCCAGGTACAAGCGATTCACAAAACTTGAAAGTTTCCAAAATGTACTTGTTGTTTCCGCTTATGATAATTGCAGCTCTATTCGGTTGATCCCAAATGTATCAATATTAATATCTTCTTTACGTTTGAATTTTCATTTTCATTTTCTTTGTCTTTGTTTTTGTATCTTATTTATTGTTTATTCTTTACCAAAAAAAAACAGTTATGTACCTAAGTAACGTCTATAGATGAGGTTATCTAAAGTGTTGGGTTAATCGGGTTTCGTTCACGGATTACGGGTCGGTCAAGGAGTCTCGTAGCATGGTGGCCGATTAATGCTCCATATTGGTTTCAATGTCCATGCATATTTTTATTTAATGGCTTATTATTTTGTCAATGTTTTGGTTGACTAAGTCAAGGCCATATTGGCCGGTAGCTCCTGATCTTTTGCATCAGTTGAGGTAGTGGAAGATAGTTCCTAGTTTTATGTTTTCCTAGGTTAAATATACGTACTTGCATCTTTATTTATTGTAGCTTTTGTTTACTGAATAATAAAAGCTAGAAAATTGCCCCGTATCTTTGTTTCTCTCAAAACTCCATCTCGAACTCACAGGCATCACAAGTTGCAGAGTTTGATTCCAATCAACATAAAGTGTGCAACTTTGTCACGAATACATTACGGAGTTAGTGTCTTTAAATGTGTCTATCCCGATTTATTTTGGTCTATTATTTGTATTACATTTCAGTTATTACTATTTCTATATATATGACCTCTTGTTACTTGACCTACTAACGTTTTTGATGATGTAGTGACTTATACAATTGTCACCTCGTCGAAAATACCAGTTACTCGATGATTACATTATATGATACATACAATAGCAATTATTAAAAATTTCATACAATCAATAGATCAACAAGAAGTTGGATATATATAATAGACTTCGCGTCATAGTTTGACATACCTCAGACAATTATCGCTATATAAGAATTTATACATTAGATATTATGAAGAGAGTGGTATAACATTGCCGAAAAAACTAGCTTACCCAGGAAGGCGGTCTCTTAAATCGTCATCTGACATTTTGCCTCTAGCATAACTAAAAACATGGACATCATGTGATTTGATGAATCCTTGACGATGGAGATGAAAAAGTGCAGAATAGATCACCGGGAGCACCAAGTACAATTATCGATAGACAACCGTTTTCTGGTTGACAATCACCTGATGCAGCGGCCGGTTCAGTCATGGTTCATTAAAGCTTGTGAAATGATCAACTAGTCACAATTCATATATCACCTCACCCTTGATTATACCTAGCTTGTTCCTATAAACAAAAACAAACAATAAATACATAGAAATAAAAAATTATAAATTATAGATCATAACAATGCCTATATACCTTCTTACGCAATGTATTACAGGTATATATATTAAACTAAATCAAAGAGAAGAAAAAAACTGCAAACTCAACTGTATGGAATATAATTTTACCAATAGATCCAACCAAGGGAAAAAAAACATCTAATCTAATCTAATCTAATCCATATATATAATAATATAATAATAAAATAATTGGTTACTTTACCTAATCACAATATGATGTGAAATGAAGATCATGAGAATTGAAATGATATCTTCTCAGACTGATCGAACACCTACTATTCGGTGTTGCTTTAATATAGCACCCCATGCTCAACCAAAAACTAGAATATAACACTTTAAGCACAGTAGTTTGTATCATATTTATGTTTATCGCTGGACTATTATATTTCTTGTTTTGGAATGTAAACAGTCTTTATGAATGTCATTTTAATTTCTTTTTCTATTTTTCATCTTAAACAAATTATTTTCCAAATCTCTCTCTAATGATATCATTTGTTGAGAATGTGTGATAGATTCCGTACCCTAATTTGGTTTACTAAACTGTCAGTCCCTCATATTATATTTGTCTATTTTTAATCTGTTAAGAGACATCACATGCAGATCACATGAGGGTACTTTTGTCATTGATATTTCCTCTCACTTTTTCACTCTCTATTTATTATTTTATTTTTTTTAGACACATAAAAGAAATTATTCTCCCTTATCACCGCTAAACTCTAGTTTTTCCCTCAAACAACAATGGAGAATTGTAGACATTGTGGCTCATCTTCCATGATTAACACCTCTTGGATACAGTCTAATCCTGGGAGACGTTTATATTGCTGTTCAATAGTTGTAAGTTTTATATTTTGTATTTTCTTAAATTTTTTATACATTATTGTGATCTAAATCGAAGATGAACACGTTTAATGGGGATCGAGACGTTTATATTGCTTTTCATTCTCCACCTTGTGATCCGTGTTCATCTTCGATTTAGATCACAATAATGTATAAAAATTCAAGCGAATACAAAATATAAAACTTACAACTCTTGAGTAGCAATAGAAACGTCTCCCAAGATTAGACAATGTCCGAGAATCATTAATCGTGGAAGATGAGCCACAATGTCTACAATTCTCCATTGTTGTTTGAGAGATAAACTAGGGTTTAGGGGTGATGAGGGAGAAGAGTTTCTTTTATGTGTCAGGAAAAAATAGAATAATAAATAGAGAGTGAAAATGTGAGAGGGTATTTCAAAATGACAAAAGTACCCTTGTGTGATCTGCACGTGACGTCTCTTAACAAATTAAAAATAGACAAATATAGTATGAGGGACTGAAAGTGTAACCAAACATATCAACTAAGGATGGTTTATGCAAAAAACATGAAGCAGGGACGGTTTTTGAAAAATATAACATAACACGGGGACGGTTTTTGTAATTTACTCGTAAGAAAATGTTAGTTTTCAATAGAAATTTAGTTTTTGGATAAACAAAAATTAAAATGTGTACATTTATTTTGAGTCCGAGCCCATTTATCCAACTGTAAGGATCTAATACAAGCAAAATAAATAAAATACTATATACATGACGCGCTACAAAACCATGTGATTGATATAATACAAGGATGATCGAGAAGCTTGGGATCCATGGTTTTGAACAGATGTATATGACTTGCTTTCAGTTTTCTAGTGACATTGAGATAGGAACAATTACAGATGCAATTACGGTGCGGTACATTTAGGTTAAGAACGTGATAGAGTTTCTAGTGACATTTGGATAAAGGTCTAGTAACATTATTGATCATTTGTGCCCTCATTTCCCTAAATATAATCGATTAATCGATCTCCCTACCATGATTCAAGACGCTTAGACATACGTCTAAGCTCCACTTCTCAAATGTAACTAAGTGATCTGTCTACAAAGATAAAAGTAATTAGTCTAAGTAATTACTAACCGGCAATAAATAAATCATTAAAAACGTGATTTAGTAAATAATTAATAAGGGATTGGTTCATATAGAAAAGGGGTCTTTGTAGAGAACTGAGAGCCATGTCAACTGATTGAGCTTAAATGTGATTTCAATTCTAGAATTAGGTCCATGTGGACTTATTGAGCCCCATTTTAGTTCTAAACCTGTAAGTAGATGTTTCTTGTTGACTAATCCGTCGGGCATTGTTGATCGCAACTGATAAGAAAACAAATAAAACTCAGGAACAAATTAAACACATAACTATTGAGGATGAAGATGATTTGTATTAGAAATTGGAATGAACAGAAATATAATCAAAAGTCCAGGGATAATCTCTCTCTCACAACCAAAAGGTTGGAGCCTAAAACAACCATGAAAGAAAATGTCAGAATGAATGATTATGGGATCTTCCTTCCCCTTTATTCTACTCTCTCTCTCTTCTAACAACCCTCAGCCACATGCCTCATTCCTTTTGTTGTCATTTACCCTTTTTGCCCTTCTAGAATACACCTTTAATATCCTAGGTTGATTTGCATTGAGACTAATTAATTCCCCATCTGTATCATTACTCCCCCCTTCCAACAAAGTCTTGTCCTCAAGACTTGTATTTAAAAATTGACTTTGAATTGATACCACATCTTCTCATGTAGCTTCTTCCATAGGCTGTCCCGACCATTGAATCAAGCACTGCATGACATCTTCATTGTGAATTTTCATCGTGCGAATGGCTAAAAGAGCAACAGGAACAACCAAATCAGCAGTAGACACGTCCAATTCTGGTGGTAACGCAACATCAGTAGGGCCTTGAACGACCTTCTTTAACAAGGATACATGAAATACTAGATGTATTTTTGAAGTAGGAGGCATATCCAATTTATAAGTCACTAGTCCAATCTTATGTTTGATTTGAAATGGCCCAAAAAAATGTGCTGCCAACTTCTGGTGGATACGTGTAGCCACATATAATTAACGATAAGGCTTCAGTTCCACATACACCCATTCACCAACAACAAAATGTACTTCCCATCGCTTCTTATCAGCATTCCGTTTCATGATATCTTGAGCATGCAACAAATGAGCACGAAGTTGGCATAATGCTTCTTCCCTATCTTGCAAATCATTTAACACATGTTGAACTCGAACTTCACCCGATATGAATTGAGCTACAGAAAGAGGTTTCTCGCCATACACCACCTCAAAAGGCGATTTCCCAGATGATTCATGAAAGGTAGAGTTGTACCAAAATTCTGCCCAAGGGATCCATAATGACCAGGAATGAGGTTGATCTACTACAAAACATCGTAGATATGTTTCCAAACAACGATTAATGTCTTCTGTTTGACTATCAGATTCCGAGTGATAAGCTGAACTCATGTGCAGTTCCGTCCCCTGAGATCGAAAAATCTCTTGCCAAAATTGACTTAAGAATAATGGGTCACGATCACTGACTGTAGATTTGGGAATTCCATGATGACGAATCACCTCTTGTACGAAAATATCAGCAACAGACTTCGCCGTGTAGGGATGTTTAAGTATGATAAAATGGCTATATTTTGATAATCTGTCCACCACCACTAACAGAGCATCAAAACCTTTGGGCTTTTGGCAAACCTAAAATGAAATCCATTGATAAGTGTTCCCAAATAACATCAGGAATATCTAGGGGTTGTAACAACCCACCCGGAGCGGTCGAACTTGCTTTACACCGTTGACATGTATCACAAGCTCGAACGAACTGTTTAACTCTTTCAATCATTCCTGGCCAATATAAGTTCTAAGCTAAATGCCGGTATCTAGGATAATACCTGGAGTGGCCACCCGATGTTGACTTATGAAATTCTCTTAACAGAGAAGGACTGTACTTGGAAGTCTTTGGAATTACTAACCTGTCTTTGTAAAACAGTATCCCATTTCGAACCATGTAACAGGGATGAGCATCAGTTTTAGCTAGACAATCATGAATAAGGCGTTGAATTTCTACATCAACTTTGTGTTCCTCTATCAATTCAGCCCCCTCTAACCATAAAGGCTGAGAGTTGTTCATGAAAAACTCCCCAGTTTCAACTTTTCCAGATAAAGCATCCACTGCCCGGTTTTCACGACCTGGTTTGTAACGGATATCAAAATTATAACCCAATAACTTCGCCATCCAATTTTATTCAAGGCTTGATAGTCCACGCACATCCTCCAAGTTTGATCTTTCTTAAGAACCAGAATTACGGGGCTGGAAAAGGCACTTTTACTTGGCCTGATCATACCAAGAGAAAGTAACTCTTGTTTGTCGTTCTATCTCTGTTTTTTGAACATGAGGGTATCTATACGGACGAACACAAATCGGATCAGAAGGGTGATTAAGGGTAATAACATGGTCATGAACTTGCTACGGAGGTAAACCCGAAGGAGCTTTGAAAACAGCAGGAAAACGATCCAACAACAATTGCAATGTCTACCCTTGTTCAGTGGTTATCTTACCCAAACCCTTCTAAAGTAGAGGATATCAACGGAGCAATCGTCTCCATTCCTTCCGATGTACCCAACCACTGCTGCAAGGAATCAAGGATCCCTGGGATACTCTCATGCCTTGAAGGAAAACCGGAATGCCATGAAAATTGAATTTCATCCAAGACAATTCCCAATTATGGGTTACCTCTCCCAAGGATTGCAGCCATGCCATTCCCAAAACCAAATCTAATTCACCCGCATCAAATATTAAAACATCTACTACAAACTCATATTTTCCCCACCATTACTTTAAGGTTAAGACATTGTTGGTTTACTAACACTTTATGACCATCTCCAAGCTTAATGTTAATACCCGAGCAACTAGAGAATGGCAAAGCTAAGAAGGATACCAGATTGTGAGAAATAAAATTATGGGTCGCACCACTGTCCACAAGAATGACGACTGGAATATCTTGAATCACACCCTTGAGCTTCATCATTTTACCACCTGGTGTAACCCCTGTTGACACACCAAAAAATTCCAAAGCAGCACACATTCCAGTTGGCAATTGTTCGTCACCCGAATTAGGTTGATCATCGGAATTATCCAAGTAACACATATCGCCAGTACCGTCATCTTCTTCATCCTCCCCCAACAGTAACAACCTGAGTTTGCCCTCAGGACATTTGTGCGTCGGACCATATTGTTGCCCACAACGGAAGCATGATCCCTTTTTCCGACGCTCCTCCCATTCTGTACGAGTAAGAGACCAGAATCCTCTGTCACGTTGAATTCCTGATGGGTTTTCTGATGTTGGAGACGTGGTTTGACGGGGAGTGGTGTAGGATTTGAAAGTTTGAGAACTATCAATAGGTTTTGGGGATATTGGGCCTTTGCCACTATCTGATCGGCCCAAGGACAAAGAACGAGAGTCCAATGGACCCACTGGACTGTAGCCAGAACCAGCCTGATATCGGAATCGAATCTGCGACATGTTACATGAGGATGGCCGGATCATCTCTTCCGCATCTTTAGCCAAATACATGGCGTCAAGACGCGATTGGGGTAGATGCAGACGAACCCATCGTTTCACCTCATCACGTAATCCGGTGATGAAATACCCTAACGCCTGTGATTCGGGTAATTTGGAAACCAAGGAAAGAAGATACTCGAAATCATCGATGTAATCATAAATGGAAGAGGTTTGTTTGATAGTGGCGAGTTGTTCATAGGGATTTTGGATCTCTAAGCCACTAAATCTTCGAAGTAATTCAAGCTGAAATTGCTCCAAAGTGATAGACTCGTGGACTTGCTTAACAATCGTGAACCAATGCTGGGCAACTCCAGACATGCTCAACTGAGCCAGACGAAGACTGAGATGAGCTGGGGTACCATGAATTTCAAAATGCAGATTAGCTTTTTGGATCCATCCCTGAGGATCAAAACCATAAAATTCTTGTAACTTAATCTTCTTCACCGCCCAAGGTAACCCATCAGATTTCGGAGGAGGCGGAGTACCACCGCTGCCCGGAGACCCGAAGGAGTGGCCGGAAAACTGATCCTCCACGCCGGATACACCCCCAGAATCATGAAGCTGTTGTTTCCCTTGTTGTTTCATCCATCCCAACATCACCTTACAGAATTCAACCGATTCTGTTCGATCCACCTCCAATGCTTGTAACGCCAATTTGATTTCAGTCACATCTTATTGCAGTTGATTAATTACCTCTTCATGTTGCTCCAAAAGATTTTGTACCGATCGAGTTTCCATGGACAGAAAAAAAAAAACAATGACGGCAGGTCGGACCAATGATAAGAAAACAAATAAAACTCAGGAACAAATGAAACACAGAACTATTGAGGATGAAGATGATTTGTATTATAAATTGGAATGAACAGAAATATAATCAAAAGTCAAGGGATAATCCCTCTCTCACAACCAAAAGGTTGGAGCCTAAAACAACCATGAAAGAAAAATGTTAGAATGAATGATTATGGGATCTTCCTTCCCCTTTATTCTACTTTCTCTCTTCTAACAAACATCAGCCACGTGCCTCATTCCTTTTGTTGTCATTTACCCTTTTTGCCCTTCTAGAATACACCTTTTATATCCTAGGTTGATATGCATTGGGACTAATTAATTCCCCATCCGTATCTGTAACATCCTCTCCCGCAGTCTGGTAATTTCTATTATTGTAATTGATTATCTAATTGTTTTAGAAATTATTAAATATTATGTGTTTCATTGTGAAACGTAGATAAACAATCCTTTTGACTTATTGTGACTAGTGAAATATTAGTAGATTTAAAATTTGTAAGTTTTTGATTTTCTGCGACACAAGGGTTGTGTCGCAGGTTGTCTGTGCGACACAATGGTTGTGTCGCAGGACTGTGTCGCAAGACGGGCTGAACTGAAATTAAGTAAGGAGCTTAAGTGTAATTCGATGTTAAAAATATATACACACCGCCCAAATACTTCCAGATCATTTCCAAAACATTTCTAAACCTTTAAACTCGTTTAGAGAGAAAATTAGAGAGAAGAAAAGAAAAGTTGGGTTTTGAATCATATTTGAGCTAATTAGCTTTGAATCCGAGGTAAGGTTCCGATTATATTGTGTTATTGTTGTTTATAAGTGAATTACACGAATTGATATAGGTTAATTTGAGTATTACATGTTTGGATTCAAGAATTTCGAATCTGGGAACTGGTCTGTTCTTCATTGCGACACAAGGTTTGTGTCGCAGGTTGTGTCGCATGAATGTTCTGCGACACAGTTGTTATGTCGCTTAAGGCGACCATATTGTGTATTGCGACACAATGTTTGTGTCGCAGGATTCTGTTGTGCGACACAGTGATAGTGTCGCAAGGGTTTGTGGTGCGACACAATGGTTGTGTCGCTAAGTTTATAAAAGAGTTTTGTTTTGCAAATTTTGAAAATGCGTAATTGAGACGCGGTTTTGTGAAAATATCACTAACTTGGATTTAGTTGAAAATTGCATGGTCATTCGGAAACGACCTAGTAATCAAGGCTATATATTAATAGCCTAGGCAGTTTTTGGCCATCCGGGGTCATCTAGGACCCGAAAATGACATTTTTCAGTTTTAAACGTTATTGCAAGATTTTCTAAGTTCGTTTCTGATTGAACTTTTGTTTGCCTAGACTTCAGGGATTACCTGATTTGATAAATGGGCTATAATGATAATTATGGAACGAACTTCTGACTTGTATTTGATTTTCTGTTTCAGATCAACGTAAGACTCAGTGATATAAGACTCCTGAGTGTGGAGACGTCAGAGGTATCGGTGAGTGGATTCAGAACTCATCATTTGATTTAGTTGTAACTATTTGGTTACAACAAGTAAACGTAGATGTGTATTAGACTGTTTAGTCTTGATTATTGATTATTGATCTACGTGTTATGTGAACCAATGTGTACTATGTTATTGAGGTCAACGTGTAGTTGGACTTCTGGTTATTATGTGTTTTACACAGGTTTTGATTCATTTGTTGTGTTTGAGACCTGTGTATGTGTTTAATAACCAGTAGTTATCGACCTATTCTGTATTGGCCATACGGATTGACGGTAAGTGTTCTTGGGGGAATCCCCGGGTATTATGATATCCCCAGAGCCACCGATCCTCATCGAATTATGTGTGTTTACGTTTATTTGGTGTAAACTACTAGTTATGCTAAGTTGAATGTTGTGTGATGAATCTATTCACTTAGCTTTGTGCTAACCCCTCATTTTACTTCCTGCGGGATATGTTTTGTTTAATTGTGGGTGCAGGAGGTGAATGGTTGATCAGGGAATGTTTGACTGCGCTTTAGGCCTCTGATATGGTTTTGTAATAAACCTTGTTTTGTGAATTTTTATAATACCCCGCCTTTGGTAGTCTTAAACAGTTTGAATGTAATGTAAATATTGAAAAAATGTTAACTGTTTATGTATAATGTTTGATATATACTAAGGTAATGTATTTTAAATTCATGCTTCCGAGTTTGTCAATATTATATCCTTAAATAGAAAGAGGGGTGTTATAGTATCAGCAACATTTAGGGATTTTCATTAAGTAGTTGTTTCTTATTGACTAATCTATTAATTTGCGTTTTTATAGGAGAGCAGTTGAACTTTATTAAGAAGGTAGATGTTCACAACTAATTAAGATTGACGGGTAAAAAGAATCTAAGTAATTCAAGGACGAGAGTCCAAATGCTTGAGATAGATGAACATCCGAGCATTAATGTTTCGGCAATTCGTGGCTTCTTGTCACAGTTTTTTGGAAAAGTTCAGAGCCTTCTCAAGGTCGAATGATTCTTCTAAAGCCTAAAATGACTTGATTAAATTATCATGCTGGTGAAACTTTTATTTCATATGATTCAATCAAGGTTCAAGAGGCCAAACGGAAAAGAGGGAGCAAACAGGGAAATGTTCAAACTGAGGGATGCAAAACAAATATACTTTGGTTTTTGAAACAGACTGGTCCAACTAATGGACTAGTAACACTTCTGGTTCAATATCCGGTCCGGTATCAAAATAATGACTATGATAACGAGTTTTTTTGTAAAAATAGGGGTTTTTGAAAAAAGGTTGGTAAAAATAGGGGTGTTTTAAAACCCTTTGTAGAAATAGGGGTGTTTGGAGTGGACCCATTAAAATTTAAAAATCATATTTGAAAATTTACATTTTATCCCCCTTATATTTTACATATTTACCCTTTAACTTATATCTTATATATATTTTCCTTATAGATTTAACATCTTACAATTTTAACATATCACTTTTTATTTATAAATACTTATAAAATATATTAATATATTATAATGTTAGGAATTACAACACGAATTAAAACGGGTATTTAAAAATCAAATATATTACAATATTAGGAAATTACAATACAAATTAAAACGGTAAACTAGAATACGAATATATTACAATGTTATGAAATTACAAGATCAAGTACATATAATATTACAATAAAAATAACATAGTTTACATCTCATTGAATCTTGGTTGAGAATTTGGACAATTTCTCCTATTATGCCCAGGTTGGTGGCATAGTCCACATCTGCGAGGTTCGTCAGGATAACGAATGTCCATCTCGTTACAAAATCGGTTTGCACGCCTTCGACCTCGATGCACCAAAAGTTTCGAGTAATCAACTTCAATTTTCCAATCCGACTCCAACCAATAATCAACGTGAGAAAGTGGCATAAAATCATAACGATATTGTTCTCTATACGTCATAGTAGTGTACACATTACTCACAATAGACAGAGGGTCATCCCCTCTATGCCGACAAACCGCAAGAGCATGTGAACGTGGAAATCTTTCCATTTGCCACTTACCACATGTGCATGAATTTTGAAAATAATGGACAGTATGTGTATTTCCTCCAGTACCATTTACCTGTAACTTTGTGATGATTCTGTAGACACCTTCATTGTAGTCAAACTCGGTCAAATTGTGGCTTTGTGCATGAGTTTCTCGTTTAACAAATAGACGCCACATGCGTGATGGTAGAGGTGTATTGCAGTTCATTGCAATATCACTATGCTTTCTAAAGAGTTGCACAGTTCTATTGAATGTAAGGTCAATACACGCCCTAATCGGCAACTGTCTTGCTCCTCGCAACGCATTGTTCATACTTTCAGAGATATTTGTTGTTAAGAAACCCCATCGATGATTTTCATCATATAAAAGACACCACTGACTTTTATTAATTTGTTTTAAATACTGCCATGCTTCAAGATTGATTTTTTTTTTATTTCTCTAACACAATTAAAAAATTCCTTTTTTGTGTGGTGCTGCCCAAAACCCAACAAAATGTTTTAAGGCTCAAGTTTTTGTACCTTTTCATGAAATTACTTCTGATATGTCGCAGACAAAAACGATGGTATGCTAATGGCTCTTTCCATTCTTGAAGATTTGTCATTGCATGAATTATTCCTTGATGTCTGTCTGAAATAACACATAATTGTCTGTCTTGAGCAACAAAGTGTCTAAACTGATAAAAGAACCAACACCAACTGTGTGATGACTCTTCATCAACGATGGCATAAGCTACAGGAAATATATTATTGTTAGCGTCTTTAGTGACCGCAATAAGCATTTTCCCCCTGTATGAACCCTTCAAATGACAACCATCAACAGAAATAACAGAACGACATAGACGAAATGCATTAATAGCAGGCCCAAAAGCCCAAAAACCATACTTGAATGTCGCCACATCTGATGATCCGTTCGGATTATGAAACCATTTCACAACCGTATTAGGATTTGAAAATTGCAAAGCTGCAATGTACTTAGGCAACTCAACAAAGTTACTTTCCCAAGTTCCATAAATAGTGTCTATGGCTTTTCTCCTACCATGCCATGCCTTCCAGTAAGAAACATCTACATTCAGACTATTTTTAATATGTACTTGTATTTGTTTCACCGGATATTCAACATCTTTTTGAATTGAGTGGAGGATATAAGAGGCAATAGTTGCAGAATTCAAATTTCTGTTATTATTGCCAATGCAGGACCCGAAACAGTTGTGTGCATCCACCCAACGTGTAATCCTCCACATGTGATGATTTTTCTTCCTAATTGCACGAACATACCATGCACAACGTTGTGTATAGTGTACAGTACTAGAGCTTTCTCCACCATCTCCTAGAGTCTTACACTTGGCTAACCATGAGCTATTTTTACTTTCATGTACCTTGAATTCTCTATTTTGACTGTTCGACCAAAGTGTTACTGCCCTTTTTACATGTGCCTTACTTTCAAATTGCATTCCCAACCTTATTTTGTTTTCTGATTCACTCCAAACATCCATATGAATGTTGTTTTCCAAATCGGCTATGTCATCATTTCCCAGATCTCCAACATCATTCATAAAGTTAAATGCTGGATTCTCACTCACATCATCAGAATCATCTTCACATCACACAGTGATTCACTATCAGTATTTTCATCATATTGTGAGTTGGGTTCATCAAAGCCAAAGTCGTTATTTGCCTAAAATGTATTGTCATTTGGCAAATGAAAAGGTACATTTGAGGGGTTGGGAACAAAATTACTAAGAAGATCTACAAAACTAGTATTTGTAGGCTGACCACCCAAATTCATAATGATATGTATATTAGATGAAGGAAGGATGATGAATTAACCTGGTTGAAGAAATGAAGGATGTTATATATAATTTTATTTGGTTGAAGAAAGTGAATGGGAATGGAGTTTACTCAACCACATTTATAATAGAAAAAAGCAATCAATAACACATTTCATTTAATCACTTTTTTTGAATGGCAAGTGTAAGATGCATGCATGCTTTTGCAGAAAATTATTTTTGCAGACAATTGAATGCAAAGTAACAAAATTTATAATGACAAAAGCAATCGATTAGACAATTCATTTCATCACTTTTTTTGAATTTTCATGAATAGTGACAAGTGTTTTGTGTGGTGAAGACAATTGAATGCAAAGTGACAAGTGTTTTTTCTTTTGTAGGCAATTGAATGACAATTATTTTCATGTATCAAGTAAAATACTTTTGCTTTTGCAGACAATTGCTTTAATCATAATTTAACTTTGTTATTTTGAAATGACAATTCATTTAATAACTTGTTAAAAATGATATACAAATTTTAAGATATTAAATGTTTACAGGAGTTAAATATTGATATATAAGTTTCATATTATAAGAGCTGAATAAATATTAATTAATTTTTAATATACTTTATAAGTATTTAATAATAAAAAGTGATATGTTAAAATTGTAAGATGTTAAATCTATAAGGAAAATATAAGATATAAGTTAAAAGGTTAAACATGTAAAATATAAGGGGGATAAACTGTAAATTTTTAAATCTGATTTCTAAATTTTAATGGGTCCCATTCCAAACACCTCTATTTCTACAAAGGGTTTTAAAACACCCCTATTTTTACTAACCTTTTTTCAAAAACCCCTATTTTTACAAAAAACTCCTATAATAACTGACTTTCAATAGTTTATTATTTTTTGCTTAGTAAATAGTTTATTTCAGTATGTTACGTGATGTATCTCATTTCATTTCCTCATTCTCATATAAATGTAAAATGAGAGCCACATGTAATATCTAGTAACAAGATATAAATAGTTTAAAATAAATGTCAACATTTACATTATCATAAATCTCATTTTTTAAAAAATAAAAAGAATTAGAAATAGTCACAAGAAATATATGATCCTTTTAACATGTTGAGATGAAGAGTTGACATGTGTTATAGAGTTATTTGTATGTTTAATAAAGGGATAATTAATTCATAATGCGTTAAACTTTAACTTTTTTCTATTATACGGGGTAAACTTCTAAAACCTCTATTGTATGAGGTAAACCTTCTAAAATCTCTATTGTATGTTGTGTGTCACCCGAAATATAGGTAGTTAGTCAAATTTTTAACAGGTCATCTTTATGTAATACGTGGCATACCACCCGATTTTCACATACCATTTTGACCCATCTTTAACCCGTTTAACCTGACCCGTGTTCATCTATTCACATATAATAATAATATAATAATACTAATAATAATAATATAGAACAAAACTAATAAAGATGATGACGATCAAGGTATCAGATGAATTGGAGCTACGGCTACTACTCTTGCTCATCAAAATATACCATCTTCCAATTACAATTATTATCATCACCTTCATAATAAAAAGGAGAAAGATGAAGAATTGGAGATTTAGGTAATCTTGATTTTTGGACTAGTTGGTGAAAGATGAATTGAGTTACTGCTACTACTCTTGTTGTATGTATTTGCTTATTTTTATGGTTACCAGGTCATAGTCATGGAAAGGTGCGAGTGGTCAATCTTTTCGATCGAGTTTTCAAGAGGAGTCTTGGGAAAGATATAACTGTCGCAGCCACGTACATGTGCGACGGTGGTGGTGGTGGTGGTGGTGGTGTGGATAAACTCCGTCGGAGTCGCAACCACGTACATGTGAACTTCGTCGAAGGTGCAAGGACCTTCGCCGGAGGTGCAGGGAGTCTCACCGGAGGTCGAACGTCATCAATTTCGGAACATATGTGAGACCGGAATTTTTCAGAAAGAGAGAGAGTGTGTAGAGCGGCTAGAATAACAAGAAATGAAAGAAAACCCAAAAATTGGTATAATGGTGATGAATGATGGTGGCTGATGGTGATGAAGATGATAAAGTTTGGTGGTGATGAAGATGGGTCAACGAAAAAAAAAAGAAATGACTTGCAGATTTCTCTTGGAGTTTAGGGGAAAGAAAACAAGGTGTTGGTGGTGTACTATTTTTTAATTTATTAGTACAACTTTGGTTTTATTTTGTATTTAAAGGTAAAATAAATTAGTTTGTTAAAATTCTATGTACTTAAAAAACTCAGTGCCACACAAGCGTAATCGGTTACACGTCATTCAATTTTTGATTTCAGGGGACACACAACATACAATAGAGATTTTAGAAGGTTTACCTCATACAATAGATGTTTTAGAAGTTTACCCATACAATAGAAAAAAGTAAAAGTTTAGCGCATTACGAATCAATTATCCCTTTAATAAAACGGAGATATTGCATGTTTAATAAAAGGGATAATTGATTTGTAATGCGCTAAACTTTAACTTTTTTCTATTGTATGCGATAAACTTATAAAAACTCTATTGTATTATGTAAACTTGTTAAAATCTGTATTGTATGTTGTATGTCACTTGAAACCGGGATTTGGATGACGTGTAATCGGTTAAGCCTACTTTGTATCCAACTTAGGATCCACGTGTATGGCCACGTCAAAATTTTGACCCAACATAAAAGGCTCCATTTAATATACACAAGCCCATTTTGAAAACCCTAACGTTTACCCCCATATTAATGCTTTTAAAACCCTAAACTAAAAAACCCAGGTCACCTTTCAAAAGGTAGGTTAGGCCTACATGTACCAGATAATTAGCTTTTCTTACGAGGACTTATTTCCCTTGCAATGATCAGCTACACAGCGTGAAACCTTTCAAAAGGTTGGTTAGGCCCATATATATATGAGAACCACTTTCCTACAAGGACGTGTTTCCCTTGCGATGAGCAGTTGCACACCACAAAACCTTTCAAAAGGTTGGCATATGGTCCATGACCAGATAAGCCCAAGTACGCCGCTGCTTGCAACAATAAAGGAATGCATTCTAGCCTCTCGAAGGAAGAGTTCCTCCTCAAACAATTTAGGTTGCTAGGATGTGACTGGAATATATTGGTCGTGCTGAGCTACACCTCCGCCACACACCAACTCATAAAGTAGTCTAGAAATCTACAACTGTAATGACATAAAACAAAACAAAAACCAGTTCAAATCAAATAAAAGACATGATCCCATTGGCGGACTACATTACAAGTACGACCGTTGATCATTTTGCAGGCCTTTAAACAGATCTCCACGTCAAAGCTCTTGCCTTAGCTCGACTCATCAACTTGTCTTGGAGGGGCGCTCAAACTTTGCTCGTTTGGAGCCCAACTCGTTCTAGCAGCTCGTGTAGAACCCCAATTGTCTCGGTAACTCATGTTGGAGCCCTGCTTAGACTCTTGCTACTTGATTATTTTGCAAGATCACTACCGCTATGGGCAACATATATGTTGGGTCATTGGCAATGACATACTTATTAGTTCGGCACGACAATTATGAACTTGTCGTACCGACTAGGGGGACTTGATAGTGTACTATATACATTAGGCTCCCAACATTGTCAAGCCCATGGGCTTTGATGAGCTTGATGATGGGCATGCCCCTTTCCTCCTTATAAAAGGGGGGAAACCCTAGCTTATAGCAATAAGTCACGACACACAACAACACACATATTGGATAGAGCTTTCATGTTCTCCTCTCAAAAACCACATCTCTTCTTAGATAGGTGCTCTCGAACCTCATCTTCTTAGATGGGTGCTCTCGAACCTCATCTTCTTAGATGGGTGCTCTAATCATTCTTTAACATCCTCGATGAGTCTAATCTCGATACGGATTATAACATTTATGTAGAGTAAAGAAGTGGTTCCCCCCAAATTACACTCGAGCCGAAATATACTAGATCATGAATCTCTGTAAGATTTGTTATCAATTGCTTGATCATGAATCTCTATAAGATTTGTTGGCATTTTGCTAAGATTTTTTATTGTTATTTTGTTTTTTGTTATTTGACATATATTAATAATTGTAAATTGTATCCAGCATTACCTTCAAATCGTGGGGGCAAAAGGAGCTATGCGGGTCGAATAGGGCAACTAATCAAAACGGTTCGAGTTAGAATTATGGGTAATTTTTGAAATCGGGTCAATAAAGGTTTGGGTTGAAACCAGCTATTTCCTTTCAAAATTATAAAGCATAATATGCATTTTGAATTGTAGACACATTCCCTAATTTTGTATTATGCCCATACTGACCCGTTCTCAGACTGGATTGGTTTTGCTCGAGCCCATATCCACTTAAAACCGAGATGGTCAAACTCCTCAATAATATGACTAAATACCAAAAACTTGAAGATGTTGAGTCATAATCGCTACTTGGTTAGGGCAAGCATACAAGTATAATTTAGTTCCATTTCCCACACCGAACATTCTTTTGTGCCTTTCCCTTGGCTTGCTCATTTGAATCATCCATATCCATATCACTGTAGTTGCACAGGCTGCAAAAATTGTTGATTTTGGTGTCGTCAGTGCTATGAGGTTATCGTGGCGATATCCTTTCGGATGACTTTTCTAATCTTTTACAATGTATACCCTGATTGCGTGAGTTCTTCGCTACTGTTGAGTTAATTTATTCGTCTTGCAAAATTCTATGAATTTACCAATTAAATTGAAGGGATGTTTCATGAATGATTATTGTTTCATGAAATACACATAACATACATTTCAAGTATTTTCTAATTTTATTGATAGTTTGGGTTTAAATAGTTACAGTACGTAGTTCGATATGTCCATGAAAGTCCTCTATGAGAAATTGACATGTTTGGAGAATTAGTTTTTGTAAGGGATAGCCACATGTGTAGTAAATTTCGTGGACTACGTTGTTTTCTTAGAAACCTAAGTTTTGTACAGGACTAAAAAAATCCCTATAAGTTATGGTAAAAAAATAAATTACAGCTACTCTTTATAAATAATTAATTACGATTTCATAACATATATATATATATAGGGAAATGATCTATAGGGAAGCTTCAAATTTTAGGGAATGAGAAAAACAAATCCTAATCTTTGATTTTTTCATAAATAAATGTTTTTAACATTCATTTGTGATGAATGTTAAATTTTGAAATTATTTGTGATTTTTAAAATTCATTTATGATGAAATCAATAAGTGATTTGCTTCCCTCCTTCCCTAATTTTTTTGTTTCCCTCTTGATCCCCACCTTATATATCTATACTAATATATAATATATTTCAATATTTTTTTAAGATATATTTTACTATTTTGCTCATATAATTACAAAGAGTTCTTTTAAAAAATCATAGATATGATTAACATACCCCTAATAATTAATTTTTAAATTCTCATTAATGCAAACATTATTGAACTATAAACTAATTAATTTATGACATTTAATTAACATACCCCTAATTATTAATTACTAAGTTCTCATTAATACAAACATTATTAAACTATAAACTTGTTAATTTGTGACATTTAATTAACATACCTCTAATTATTAATTGTTAAGTTCTCATAAATACATACATTATTAAATCATAAACTAGTTAATATATGACATTCAATTTTAACTTAAACTTTTCTATATCTATGAGACTATTATCTATATCTAAACTATTATATATTGCATTTGGGATGTCTTTATTAAGAGAAATTATTAATTTACCCATACAATTACTAAGAGTTTTTTCAAAAATTCATAAAAATGACTAACATACCCCTAATTATTAAATTTTCATTAATACAAACATATTAAATGTTTTTTTTAGGATTCATATCTAATATAGATAATAACATCAAAATACAAAAAAAAAAACAAACCAAAATTAAAAAATCAGTGAAACTTAAACCTCTAGATTCAACAAACGATTCCACAACTCACAACATGTTCATTAAGAACTCGAAATACGGCACTAGCAACTCGCAACCTGACCATCAAGTTTGCAATGACATTTTATGATATACTTAACTTTGACTTATTTTGTTACAATTTTTTTTTTTTTTTTGAAAAATTGTTAAAAGTGATTTTTTCACTTGCAAAACAACATTCTTTGTGTATTGTCATATAGTTTTTGATTTTTTATAATACTTCAGAAAATATAATACTATATATCGAATTAATGTGAAACTAATAAACTTTTCCCACTACATTACGTAGATATTCTGCTAGTATATATATATATATTTGTTTTTGAAAAACAACAGCATCAAAATTACAACACCCGCACAATTTTATTTGAATTATCCCTATTATGTATTGACGAACCAAACTTTTGAGCTTCTAGAAGCACACTTAATTATCCCTATTCTTAGTCAGGAAAACCTTACTCAAGTTTTCACGTAATACCCACAAAGTTGTCATATAACACAATTCATGACGTGGATGCTATTTAATATGTATATATAGATAGGCACTAAACAACAGTTAAACTATATACCACTCTTTTATGATGCTATCTCCTTATGTATAAATTTAACGGCATGCTCGTACAGAGAGTAGAGGGTGATTATTGTGATTACTTTAACGGGTTCACAACCCTTAAAACTATGTGTAACTAAAGTGTAGGCCGGTTAAATTCCGTGGCTTTTTTCGTAAAATATATCAAAGTTAGTTCAAACAATTTTTTTACCCATGCAAGCCTCCGTGCTAATAGATTTAGCTGTACTAAGTCTATGTGACGATAAGTTTGATCTTCATGAAGCGAAAGACCAATATGAAAAAGAAAAGAAACTTATTTCCTAAAGATTCTCGTTTGGACGCTCCTGTCAAGCAGCGGACAATCATATGTGTTAAAACCCATGTATAAATGGCCTCACCTTTAGGGGATTTAGTATATCAATAAATGTGAAAATATACCAATTTTGAAAACGTGGGTATGTAAAATTGTAATTTTCATTTGATATTTCCGTGAATTTGAGAGAGTGAATTTCATGATCATTTTTATGAGTGCAAATTTTAAGATTACATAATCAAATTTTGCATTTTATCTTAAGATTCTTATCGGTTTTCCTTACTTCTTGTAAAAAATCAAAAATTGCACCTAAATATTGAAAGTGGTATTACTTAGTGATGATTTCAAGAAACGGTCAAATCAAAGTCCAAGTGAAATTATATACTATATATAATTACATACATTATATATAATCGTACAAACATCACAAATTGTTTCACTTAATAATTGCCAAAAGTAACATTTTCTTGTGCCTTTAGAATTTGTTCGATGAAGTAAATATAAACTGTAGTTGTAGGATTCTAAAACTCCTCAAATTTATGGAAACGTACTTTTAAAGAGTTTTGAGATTTTAAGTTTTTTATTGAATTCTAAAACTACAGTTTGTACATGTCAAACAAGACTTTTATTTTTTACAAAACTTTTGATTAAAATTAAAAGTATAAAGTTTCTAAAAGCTCCACGCCAAACAAAACTAGTTTCTTCTTTAGTTTCATTTTGTGCTCCAATTATAAAGAGGTCATACAGGCAAAAGAATTCATTCTTTTATGCCATCAAAAAATGTACATTTTATATTGATTTTAAGTATTTAACAAGTGTTCATAATTTTTGTTGTTACCATGATCTGATATGCGATAACGTGGTGTGTTGCTAAAATGAATTCTACAGATCAACAGTTGCAAGAAATTATCGACACTTTGTGTGGAAAACTTAGTTGCAAGGATATTCAACCGGGTGGATGGTACATTGATCCGAATACTTTGCTAAATCACGCGTCTTTTGCTATTGATCTTAACTTTAAAGATGTGTGCATGTGTGATCCTAGTTACGCTACTTTCATGATCACGAATCCTTGTAAGTTGCTTTCTTGTTTTCGTTTTATATTCACTCGTAAACTAGTTGTTTACCTCATAACTCAGTGCTGGTGGGCTCAATTGTGATTGAACATGTACGGGACGTGTGTGTATCCATAACTGATGAGATGGGTGGTTTGATGGGTAAAAAATGAAGAGTTGAAATGAAGAAATTGTCTATTTAATTTTTGATGGAGAAAAAATGTAATGAAATGTTTTGACCTATAAACTAGAATATTGTTTGGACGTCTAGTGGATGTTTGATTTGTTATATTGTGTACGAGCTAATAATTTCGTGTGATATTTGTTATAGTGTGTACGAGTCAATTATTTGATCATTGCAATTTACCGGTAACGAAATGTTGGCTACTTATATCTCTTGAAATATAAAGAGATATATAGCAAAAATAAAACAATTGGTGTATTTCCTAGGCAAATTAAAATACAACATATGGTAATATATGTAGATAAGAAAACCTAAATCGTTTCGAAATCAAGCATTGCAAAGGATTTATAGATGAATGAATTGGCCACAATTTACACTTACAATTTGTTTGAAACTTAACCAACAATGCATATTGGTACCAGAAGAACCTCTCTTCTAGTCTGCCACCTGAATTTTAACAGTGCTTTTGGAGACTATATCAATGTGAACATTAAAGGCTGAATTTATCTGTATCATCTTGTCAAATGTCACATTTTCAACCACTTGGGCTTGACCATCTTTTTGTCAGTAGCCGGCTTTCGAGCTGGAGGAGCAGCAGCCACAACAGGCTCAGGAGCAGGTTGATCGATAGGCTCAGGCTTCTGCACAGGTATGAGTTCTACACCCTTCAAAGACATTACTTCCTCTTTAAGAAATGGTACTTGTGCAACATCATCACCTGGAAACATAAATGCTCCATCAATTAAATTTTCATGTGGTTCATCAAATTTCTAACTCATAATGATCTTGTGAACCCAAAGTTCTTATTTCGTCTAAAACGAAAGAACTGGAATACAATAGATGATAACATATGGATCGCAAAAAGCAAGATTTCTATGGGTACAAGAGTGAACAGATACTAACCTTGTGGTAGGTCATATGAGAAATAGACAATCGCACCGGGAGCAAAACCAGCAGAATAGAAATCCTGAGACATGTCCTTTATTAGCTTCTTTGGAGGAACAGTATCTGAAATATTTTGGCAAGAATCCCCTTAGATATCTACAGAGGTGTTAATTTAAACCCATATACTTAAAAATGGATTTTTTTTTTTTACTTTTAACAGATAGAATGGATTAAATTTTGAAAAGTAGATACAAATGAAATGGCTCAAGTGGGTCAAGAAAAAAGAAAGTCGACCAAAGGGTATTCAAATGATTACAACCTCCTAAATTGCCTAATTAAAAACGGACATCACAATACTAATAGTATATAATTTCGTGATCGAATTTTATAGATTAGTTATTAATAGAAGTTGATGTGCCAACCCAACCCAACTCAAGCTGAAATGTTCTTGTAGTAAGATGTTAACCTTCTTGATCTGTTACCCAACCCGACCAACCAGCCCATTTTGCCACATCTAGGTTCCACCATTTCCAGATTCCACTCCACACTTTTTTTTAATAGATACAAACACAAAAGTGTTAATCTTATATTTGAGGAGTGTTCCTTTGTTTGTGCTAGATCTAGAACATTCTATAAAGTTGCTGTATCCTTACATATATAAAAAGGGATATCCGGCCGAGCCACAACTTTCACAAGAAGATCAAATAAGCTTTGCATCGTCTCTGATGGATGGAATGTCGCTTCCAGTGTGTGGTTATCAGGGAACCTTACACGAACCACAGCCTGTATAAAACATGGAATCATGACAACTACATGTTACAACATAAGACTAGTTAAACGGAGGAGGTTCAGGTTACCCAGGGAGGGCGAGTATTTTTACTCAGATGTATGCGGCCTAACCGGGGGTATCCCCGTGAGCGTTTCTGACCCTTTCCCTGGCCATCCGAAGATGTACAGCTAGTGAGGTTTGAACCTGAGACCTCTTGTGAGGATATCAGGACGCCAACCACTAGGCCATCTTGGTGATGGTTACATGTTACAACATACTATATTGATAATCTGAAGCCTATAAAGGTAATAAATACATAAGTAAAAAAGAAGTTGCTCATCAGATCAAGTAAACATGTACCTTGGACATTCTTGATCTACTAGCTGCTATCTCAGCGTCTCGAATTTTCTTCGTCTTCAAATATTTATCTGCTCATAGTGCACATAGTGATTATGTTTAGACTAGTTACCTCTCCAGAGAGATGCACAATAACATGTTTTGAATTTGTTATAGAATGCGACATGTAATTATGTTTAGACTTCTGATAATATAAAAACATGGTTTTTGCACTTGATTTATCATCTTTAACGATCATTTCATCATCCCTACAGAAATTTGGCCATGGTCAAGTGCCTTAAAACATATAATCATACAAACAAGAAAAATCCTTTTAGAAATTTAGAGATGTTTGCGAGTGGAGGGAAACAGAAAGTTCTATAGTCTATACCAATAAACAATGTCTTTTTCGTACATACTAAACCTTATTAAATCATAGAGACGCAGACAAACAACAATACAACATACTCCTTTAAATGACAAATATTGCCCTGAATTGTTGGCTACCGAAGTTATAACATTGTAAATCTATTCACAATCTTACATGTTTAACTCCATACAGCATTCAGATCATCTAATGTATTTCAGTGAGTTAATTGAACAAATATATACATATATCTTACCTTCTTTTTTTGTAGACAAGATGCGATAGTAATCTTCCGGAGAGAATTCCAACTCATCTTGTTCCTCTGTCCAGACAATAAAAATCACACATTCACATAACAAATTAACTTTACATAGAAAGCCATGGACATACTTATAGTTACATATGAAGCGAAGTTGTTACCACTGCCAGAGGCATCATTCAATGTTCGCGAGATTGTTGCTGTTGTCGTCTCAAATACTCGTATTTCTCGCCCATAATTTTGCTTTGCAGCAGCAAGTTTTTCCTGAATTAATTGCCAAAATAACCAGCAAATGGTCTCAATATCATCGGTGCAAAACATCAACCGATAACAGTATAAATAAAAACGGAGTATATCCACATTTCGACACTAAATACGAATTGCATAGATAATTAACTGCAAGTTAAAATTTGCAAGTAGAAATCCGATATAAGGTGCAAAGATAGTAACTAATATAGTAACTAATAATTCGAATATAACTCCAAAACCCTAATTAACTAATACAACAACACTTTCGATAGAAATATGTTCACGGAAACAATAAATTAACAATAACAAACGTTCTTTCGGATTCAATTGATAAAGAATCAAAAGTAGTTTGAAGTATATGATCTAAGTGAATAACACATCGGTTCAGGTATTTTAGGGCTTCAATAATACTACTCCGTAACATAATTCAGAGAAAAGGAATGAAAACGGATGAAAATCAATTGATGTCAAACATCAATCAGCCTAAAAGTAAAAAATAAAAAATAACCGTGGAAAATTGGGCGTCCATAGGATCAGCAATGGCGAATCTTCTTCGTTTAAGATCTTGAAAAGAATCGGCTAGCATCGGCAATCCGATCAAAACCCTGGCTGGCTGGCTCGCTATCGGAGTCTTTGTGGTTCTCTCTCTAGCGTCACGTCTATCCTTTCTAGATGAAATGGGTTTCTAGTTAATGCGTATTTGCTCACATCAATTCATGACTTACATATACCGAGACAAAATGCCATAGTGCTATTCTGTTATCATTTATTGTTATTCTATTAATTATTGATTAACTATATATCATATTATTTACTTAAATATTTTTTCAATAACCTTCGATGAGAAATTTTGAAAAAATATACGACGGAGGAATCTGAACCCTTTATTGTTTTTTACTATTTGTGATTCAACGATCTTAATTTAGATCAATCCAGTCAAGTCCTTGACTTCGGTCGTAGGTTGAAAGTAAAGAGGTAGCCGTTTCGTTCTCCTAGATGGGGGCAACTGGAGGAAGACAGCACGGGGCAAAGCAAAGGGCAGAGCTTCGAGTGACTTTTTTCTTTGCTCTTTTGTATAATTACACTTTTAGTCCCCTAAATATTTGATGTATTATTTAAATTAAAAAATAGACCAAATAATTTATTTATTTATAAAAATTAAAGAGTCTATAAACTATATAAAAAAATCGATTACGATATTTATTTTATTTTATTAAAATTAAATTCATCTCGCGTTATAGCGGATCTATACACTATATTAAAAATCGACCAAATAAAAATTAAAAAAAATTGGTCACGATATTTTATTTATTTATAAAAATTAAATTCGTCCGGCGTTATCGTAGCTCTATAGACTATATAAAAAAATCGACCAAATATTTTATTCATTTATAAAAGTTAAATTCGTTGTGCCTTATTGCGGGTCTATAAACTATATAAAAAAATGGGTCACAAATAGACTACAATATTTTATTCATTTATAAAAATTAAAAAAATTTTATAATAAATGTCTACAAACAAATTATACAAAGTTTAATGAATATTTAATTCAACAAAAATAAATTATGAAAAATTATTCGTACAATAACTTGAATCATTATAAAGATTGTCTAATTGTTACAATTAAACATATTGTGTAGACATTGTTTGTAGTTATCGGATCACTATACGAATTAGCTCATGCAGCTGCACAATCATACTTGAAATGAACCCACTGTGGGCTAATAGTTGGAAATGGATATCCTCCTGTCAACATGACTTTTATGTAATGGTTATTATTAACATACCTGATTGCAATAGCTTCATGTTGATACTACACAGGTGGAGTAAAGCGAAGTGGGAAGTATATTGTACTACCTGCCATGTCTATTACATGTTATATCACATTGTAATTTGAAGCAATGAGAATTCTCATTGCAAGCATAGTCATCCAATTCATAAATGGTGCCGCTTTATGAAGATCAAAGAAATTCAAGGTGTTGTAAATATGATCATAATGTTCACGGTCAAACATATAAACATATTCATTATCGTACATGCTTAACTCGTCCATTAAACTTCTTCGAACCATAGGCCAATTATTTTCATGAAGACCGCGGCAGAGAGCTATCAATTGAAATCCACAATTTCCATCCGACATGACATCCTGCATCTAGGTAATATACGGATGAAAAAAATATGGAATTTGATAAATGTATTGATGTGAAATATGATTTTGATAATCGAAAGCATTTTGGTCAAAAAATGGTGGTGCACTTGAACAACTATTTATGCAAGGTTGTTGAGTTTTAGGAGGTGGATCAACATGAGGTCTTCTGAACGAGGGACTATCACACATATTTTTCTTAGTGATAGGTTCACGAACAGAAGTTGCCCATAGCGTGAATATATCATTTAGCTTCTTTAAAACACTACGTTTACCAGCATTTAATTGTTTTTGGTAATGTGATATGAACATATCGACCTTGGCTACACAACCAAAATCTTCATCTATTAAAGATTTGCATGGTGATAAATCAAGCGTCCTCTAAAATTTATCAATCGATTCAAGTGGTATTGGTTCACCTGCATTAATATAAATTGCTTGTGCATGTGCACATGGTAAACCATGACTTGTCATCAGTTGACATCTATAGTTATCAAGATATAAACAACATCTTTAAACCGCTTAAATTCTTTTAACATTATTGTAAGTGCATGATGCATGTATGCGAAAATGACAATTATGCTCTTTTCAAGTAAGAATTGGAACTGTGGTATGTTGCATGTATGCAAAATGACAATTATGTTTTTTTCAATACTTGCTTTAATTAATGTATATTGTGACTCAATCACTTGATGAATATATGTCACTCTCATCCACAAATCTGCTTGTGATGACTCTAAATATTTTTTTAACTTGGTATGCTGACTCTCCACTCTATTGGTAGTGGTATTACCAAAGTTAAAAAATGTATCGATTCAAACAAATACAAACATTTCCTGATATGGTGTCAACCACACTTGATTTAAATATTTCATAACACCTTAAATATAATAAAATATGCGTTAGCCCCATAAAAAGTGACTAAAACCTATAATTATTTTGAAATATATGTTAAATTAATACCTGGATATTGGAGTACAAAGGTGTTTAATTGGTTCAACTCGTTCATGTAGGCTTCCATTATTTTAGATCTAACTAGAGCATGCCATGCTTTATTGAAAGAAAACCAATCTTGCTGCGGACGTATTTTTCTCCTGCACTTTCTGAAAATTGCTCTATTGATGTGTCATCTAGAAAGTAACCCCTTCGCATCTGGAAATTCATTGTTGCACTTGTTCATTGCTGCTAACTCTCGATCTGTAACTATCACGCGTGGGAACATGCATCCATCCAATGTTGATTTCAAACAATTCAATGCCCATATGTAATCACATTCCTTTTCCTTATTTAAAAACGTGAATGCTATGCAAAATGTGTTGTTAGTGGAAGTTACATCAACAATTTGAGTAATGGAAATGCATACATGTTAGTTTTATAGGTGGCGTCCATCAACAACACATTTGGAAATGCACGCCATATCTCAAGTGATATTGGATGAGAAAAAAATAAGCTCATTCGTTGAGCTATCAACAAGAATGTGATATATATAGTTGTTCTTCTCTAAAAAGGATAACACAACTTGCATTTAAGTTTTTCTATCTTTCTCCTCCATCCGAAATTGTTGTCGTTTATCATATATAGTTTTCAAAGTAGACACATTATCTGGATTTTTCTTCTTAAAAGTAGATAAAATATGTCGTGGTTTTACTCTCTGTTGGATCGAATTTAGTGATTTGGACGTGAATTGAGTGTAAACCGAATGTATGTATATGTGTATATGAACGAATGATAGTCAAATTCTTATATTGAATCATAACTGAATGAATACAAGCTCTCTATACTCTCTGTTAATCTCACATACAAATCGCTGAGGTTCTGGACGTTTTCAAACACTTACAAATGAGATAGAAATAGCGTATTTATAGTCACCTTAACAGCTTCTGCGACACTACCTGCGACACTACCTGCGACTTTATTATTAAAGTCTCAGATAAAGTCTCATGAACAGTACCTGCGACTTTATTATTAAAGTCTCATATAGTGTCTCAGCTAGTTCATGAGACTTTATTATTAAAGTCTCAGATAAAGTCTCATGAACAGTTCATGAGACTTTATTATTAAAGTCTCACTAATAGTGTCTCAGATGTACAAGTGCAAATCCTATTTTATATCTAACAATCTCCCCCTAAGATTTAGCATCTTGTATCTTTGAGTATGTTCTTTGATCTTGAATTCTTTTGCAGTCTTGAGAATCTTGTAATCTCTGCCTTTTTATTTGAGAAGTCTTTTGTCTTCTAACTCTTGTACTTGTATGTCTTTGACATGGAGAATTTAGAACTTTCTTTTGAGTTCTAGCTTTCTCTTTCCTCTTTAATCTTTTTTTCACATACGATTTGTTGACTTTGAACTTCTTCTCTTGTGTACTCTTTCCTTTTAAACTTCTTTGAGATAAATTGTCAGTAGTCTTCTCTCTATTTTGAACTTTCTTTTGACTTTATTTTTTTTTAGTCTTAACTCTAGTTCTAGCTCCCCCTTAAATGTATATCTGAACTTCTGAAGCTTTTGACCTTTATCTTTGACATAATTTCTAACTTTATTTCTTTTCTTTTTAGTGCACCTAAGCTTGTAACTTCAATCATTCTTTTCTCCCCCTTCATGATGATTATGATACATCGTGAACATCATGAATTCCGTTGAATGTTGTATCTTCAAATAAGCGTCACATGTTACAAAACTGATACCAACTGAAAATACTATCAAATCAATTATCTCGGGATAGTGATGCGGAAAATGATAGTAAACTTCAAATAAACATCAATTTCGTAACCATTTGGGTAAGACAACTAGTTTACTTGAATAAATCAAGAAAAAGTTGTTTGTATTTTCAGAAAACAAATTTCTAAAAACACTATAACTCCTGGATCACATAGATTACCAGTTAACACACCAATTGAAACATAAAATGAATCAATTTAAGTGACCTACTTTCAATGTTGGCTTTGATGTTAGCATTGGTAGGATTTTCATTCAATCATTGTGGAATACCATTTTAGGTATCACTATGAATGTTTCGGCAATATCACATAGATATGCATGATGTCACTTAGACATGAAGTGTAATAATACACATGTGTCCTAAAATTAAATTCTTTTCACGCTCTAGACTCGATTAGTGCATTAATTGAAGTCAGGGACTGGAACAAATTGTCCTCTTGTTTCAATATTAACAATCTCCAAACGAGATGTCAATAGATTATGCTAAATCTCCGTTATAAAGTGAAACAACGACTTTTTAAAAAGTACTTGAGTGGCTAGGAGGGAAATGTGCATTGCATCACTGGGTCCATGATGTCTTCTTCAATACCAAAAATCACGAATTAAATCCGATAGTAAATGTGGCAACCCGGCGATTTCTTGTTTAATGAGGGTTTTCTTTTTCTTTTAACCCTTTCACACACTCCTCACTTAACCTCTCACATTTTTCAATTCCTCCCTCATTTTCATTTGGCATTATTGAAAGTATAATGATTTGCACTTTAATCTCCACCACCCTCTCATTTAGAACTAAGATACCCTTGCATCTTAAATTATGGAAGGTGGCTCCTGTGGTAGATCCATCCGGCTCTGGTGGATCGTAGGAGATATTTGAAATCTATAACACTCAGTGCAGATTGCAACATTTGCTAACAATTGATCATGTATTGATCATTATATCACAAAGTTGTGATATGAGGTACTACTTCGTCGGTTTGATGTTTCAAGAAAATTTCCTCAAGGTGAGCAGCGAAAAAACTTTGAAAATCTTCCAAAGTGTTTGATAAAAAAAATAGTTTTAACACTTGAAAGTTTTGAGTTTGTACGAGCTCCCCCTCAAATATAACATATATTTCTCAAAAATAAAATATAACGGGAGCTCGATCTTTTTCAATTAAAACGGGTTTGAACTGAATTGTTCAGAAACCATTTTCATTTGAAAAACGAGTTATGATCCGATTTGTTCATAAGTCACCGATTGGAAATTTAGACAACAACTTTTGGAACCCATTTAAGCACAGTACCAATGGGTTTTGAGAATTTGGAAAACCATTTATAAGTTGTGTATATTTGGTTTAAAGACGTTGAATTCCATTTGGAATTGAAACTCGGTGTTTCACTTCGAACTAAGTTTTGTGGAATCAACGGTGAGTGAAATCTTTTGGGAATAGGGTTTACAAAATCATTTTTTCTTTGCACCGGATAAGAAACATTTTGTGGTGCAAGAGCAAGCATCTTCGATCTTGAGTAGTTGAATGACTTTGATTGGGAAGATTGTTCAGAAAAGCTTTGATTCGATTTCCAAACTTTTGGTTTTCTTTTGAAATTGAGAAACTGATGTACGTGAAGTGTTGAAAGCATAAGAATCTGAACGATGAAAATTCGTTTGAGTAAATGTTCCAGGTGAATGTGATTTCTTAGAATAACCCTTATTCTTTTGCAAAGAATAGTTGGTGAACTGAGAAATCCTTTTTGAAAGTGGTTTGGAAGGCTTATCCGTGTAAGTCTTCCCTAGAACATTCACTTGAGATTTCAAACTATTCTTGACATTGAAAGCTTTCTTTTGGTCAAATTCTTTTCCTAAGGTCTTCATAATTTCAAGTTCATGGGTAGATTTTGATAATGATGCTGAACTAGATGAAGAGGAAGTACTTTCGAGCTGTTCAATAGTTTGTAAGAGAGTTGTTCGTTCTTGATCAAAAGTTAGTTGTAGAGTGGTTATTTGTTTTTCAAGATTAAAAATTTTATTTTCCAAAATTAAATTTGGAATATAAAGTTTTGTTTTAACCACTTGTTCCATAACCTCATCTTGATCAATAACAGGTGTTGAACAACTTGGAAAATAATCCTCAGAAAGTGGTATTTTCCTTGTGCCATAACTTTCATTTAATTTCTCATAATTAAATGAAAATTGTGCATTCTCAGTTTTTGCTCTATTGAAATTCTCAATAAGTTCTTCTTCATTAGTTGTTTTTACAAAGAACATTTTTAAAATACTTCCCATGTCACCGTAGTTATACAAGGTAGTTACTTTAGAAATAGCTTTTTGTAAATAGCATGGATTTTCAAAACCCAATCCTTCTCTTGGATTATAGAATTTGATATCCTTAGGTTTATTGAGAAAAATGGTTTGATCTGTTTGACCACGTTTAAACAATTTATCTTGAAGTTCTTTGATCTTGCTTTCTAATTTCAATTTTTCAGCAATTGCATGATCATACCTTTGTTTAACACGATTTTCAACATCTTTTGATGCTTTACATTGTGATGAACATTCAAGAATTTCCTTTATTAAGGACTTATTTTCTTTTTCAAGTTTCTCGTTAGTAATTATATATTCATCCCTGTGAAACTTAAAAACATCCCTTTCCCGAGTCACCTTTTTTAATATATCAAGATTATTTGCAAGCTCCTTTTTCAGGTTATCAACCTTTTCAATTTCTGAGTTTAATTTGTTTTGACACTCAGTTAGACTTTTAGAGTGTACCTCAGAGTATGTTTCCATTTGAGTTTCAAGAAGCTTGACTTGATGCAAAGCATTTGACTTTTCAGCTAACAGCTTGACTACTTGATCATGTTCTTCCAAATACTTCACTTCCCAATTCTGATTCATACTTTCTAACCCTTTACTTCCCAATCCTGATTTAAGTCTCTTATTTTCAGCCTGAAGTATTTCAATTTGGTCTTGAAGCTTCTTAACTTCAGCTGACTTTTCAGTACTCAATTTTTGAACACTTGTTATGTTTGAATAACATCCTTGAAGTTCCTCTTCCAACATTTTAATAAACGCTATTAATTTGTATTCTGTCATTTTATCTGGTTGGGGATACTCATAAAAGATGTTGCAGTATTTATGCCTTGCATTATCAATCGACATCATAAAATTGTTGCTTGAATGGATCTTTTAAAGTCTCAGAGATAAAGTCTCAAATATAAAGTCTCAAGATAAAGTCTCAGAGATAAAGTCTCAGAAATAAAGTCTCAGCTAAAGTCTCAGGATAAAGTCTCAGGATAAAGTCGCAGGATAAAGTCTCATGAATAAAGTCGCAGATCATCTTCTTCACTGAGAACACCAAATCTGAGAATGATCAAATGATGAAATAAACTCCTAAACTTGATTTCTGATTGATCCATAGCACTAATACAACACTTTGATCGGTGGAATTTTCCTTAAACAAGCTTAATCAATACGAATCAAACTTAAACTGCCATTTTTAAGTTTGAATCAAACTTGAGAATTTGAATGAATTAACTGTGAATTCTTGTTCCTCTTTGTTGTAGATCACTATTAGAAGCTTCGTTGATGCTTTAATTGTACACAAACTCACAATTTTGATGACTTTGATCACAAAACCGAACTTTCTTCTTCAAATACCCATTTTGCAATTTTCTTCGAATTTCAGCTTAATTCTTGCAATTGAACCGTGTAATCACTTCCAAATCCTTCAACCAATGCTCTGATACCAATTGTTGGATCGAATTTAGTGATTTGGACGTGAATTGAGTGTAAACCGAATGTATGTATATGAACGAATAATAGTCAAATGCTTATATTGAATCATAACTGAATGAATACAAGCTCTCTATACTCTCTGTTAATCTCACATACAAATCGCTGAGGTTCTGGACGTTTTCAAGCACTTACAAATGAGATAGAAATAGCGTATTTATAGTCACCTTAACAGCTTCTGCGACACTACCTGCGACACTACCTGCGACTTTATTATTAAAGTCTCAGATAAAGTCTCATGAACAGTACCTGCGACTTTATTATTAAAGTCTCATATAGTGTCTCAGCTAGTTCATGAGACTTTATTATTAAAGTCTCACTAATAGTGTCTCAGATGTACAAGTGCAAATCCTATTTTATATCTAACACTCTCTTTCGGACAAATCTTTCATTAGTTGAGCTTCTATTTCAAATAATCGAGAAGCATATGCACGAGTGTCTAGAAATAATGTAGGTAGGTGATTATGTCTTTCTCAAATCACTCTTAACGTCCAACAATCATCTTCCAGAAAATATTTTTCTTCCAATTTAAATGGTCAATTAATTTTTTTGCTCCATGTGTTTCTTATGCTGGGTTTTTTACGTACGTAAATATCACCAAGATCACATTGGAAGTTGATAGCTGAATTATTTTTGATCATCTAATTACAATCACAACACCTTTTGAACGTCCCTTTGCTTGCACCCAATTTATTAGTTTTTCACGAGAACTAAACACCTACAAAATTTACATTTATAAGAAACTTTTAAAACCTATTAGAACCTTACTCTTAACGTAATTACATATCGGGAAAATTTCATATATATCCTTAAAAACTTTAACAATTACATATATATCAAACCAAACTTTGTAATATCATATATATCCTTTAAAACTATTTAAACTCTCATATATATCCATTTCACTAATATATTTATAAATATTAATATTTCCTTTGATATAAAATAGAATTCGAGTTCAAATATTTAGAAACATAAAAGATCACATATTGATTAAAGTGGACCTTATATCTACATATGAAATAAAGAACACGTTAGATATTAAGAACTTCATGGTCATAGACCTTATTGTACCCAAAGTACCATCAAAACATTCCACACAATTGTAATTTTATAGCTAAAAAACACAATTGTGATGAAAGAAGGGTAGAATGTCGATTGCTGCATGAACGAGTATTCAGTTGGGTAGTTTTTCAGGTTAATATGAGTATTAATTTATTTATTTAATTAGTAGAATGGATAGATACGAGAGTTTAAATAGTTTGAAAGGATATATACGATATTACAAAGTTTGGTTGGATATATATGTAATTGTTAAAGTTTTTAGGGATATATATGAAATTTTCCCTTACATAATTATACCCTGTTGGTTTCAAATTGCGGTGAGCCGTGAACGTTATGGTAAGATTCTCATTTTCACTTTCATCTCATTCACTTATTTTGTCGATATCAATATTGTAGTCCTGAATAAAATACAAAAAAAACATAGATGAAATAAAAATTAAATATCTCAAAAAACACTAAATAATAGTACCTCATCGTTTAAATCATCATCGGGGTGAATATATTATTCCCAATTCATTTTGAATTGTTTACACTTTGTTGAGGAGAATTCTAAAGACTTTTGAAAGAATGTTTAACGAATGAAGAATGCATCGGTCTGTTTGTATATATACGAAAATTTCCACCATCAGACTTATTGAATAGTATGGACAAATGCTTGTAGGGTCATGAAGGTATGTGCAAATACGCATTTCGATGGAGTAAGATTGTCCCGATTATCCCGATTCATGCATGAGAAATAAATGTATATTATATTCAAATAGTTCTATTAACATATTATTATGTTTTTTGCTAATAACTTTTATTATATATTTTTTTTATTAATTTAAATATACGACTATGATCAGTTTATTTTTATCTACTTTTCGATAAAAATCTTGATTTCGAGACTAAAAAATACATTCGTTAAATAAATATCATATGATGATAAAATTTATGTAAGAACGTTGATAATATTACACGTATCGTAAATATATATTCGGAATTATTTCAAGTACCGTATAAGAATATAATATAATAAGTTAAACTTACAACAAAATTATGTCATCACCTCTCTGAGAAGCTGTCAATTCTCCGTGTAAAATACACTTTTTGGAGTGTAAATAGATTTATCGCTCAACTTTTAGGACTGGCTCAAACGACGGTGAGTTAAACGTCCCAACATATGATATATGTATCAAACAATGTGTCAAATTTATTTAATATAAAGAGTTTTATATAAAAGATAATTTATTTTTCATATATGCATTGAATATCTATACCAAACATTTAATCATATTTACATACTGCTTTAAAACTATTTTTATATTATAATTTAGTATATATAATACAATAATTTATTTGTAAGTTTATATATTAAAATTAATTTAGTAATATTAAACGTAAATACATGATATCGTTATAAAACTAAAAATTATTAAAACCGACTATGTATATAAAAGTTTATTTTTTAGTCTAACAAATATCGTTACAACGATAACATTGTAGACGATGTGTATACGTATAATTGTATATAATAAGTGGAAGGTTTGGTATATTATAACATATAACGTATTCAAAATAATGATATGTCCGATATCGTCTGGGTTTCAAGTTTCATTGAAAATAAAGTATAACGTCTACAAACATAATTTTGTATACGAGTTTAAGACAAGTCTATTTGTAGATAACGTATAATGTATTCAAACAAATTATACAACTAATGAATTTTATTTGTGTAAGTGATAACGCGTAAAAAGTCACGTTTTTACCCACGTTATCTTACCTACATTGATTAAATAATTATCATTTTAACCCAAATATTACAATTATTTGCTTTATTGTGTTAATTAGGTGATTACAAAGACGGTTTTGCAAAACTCAACAAAAACGGGCGAAAAACGAAGAAAAGAGAACAAATTCAACACAAGACGTTTCGCTCGCGATCTAATCAATGATTTGATAATTTTATGGAAATTATCATCTATCAAGCTCAAACTAAAGATTAGAAGATTACGATCGCGTGGGTTCAAGAATCGCTAAAATCGGACGAGTAACGAAGAAGTTAGAGCGAAAACAAGCACGAACGAATTATTATCCTTTATCTAGATTAGGAATTAATTACTACTAGTTTAGTAATTAATTAGAGAGGGTACGTGAAGAAGAATTGTAATACGTTTGGAATACGCTTGGAGTCCAACTCTTGTAATTTCAAGCTTCTTACGAACTCGTTATAATCTACGGTTATTTCTATCCTTTATCTATCTTAATTACAATGTTTAATATTATTGTTATTTTGCTAGATCTAGGACTTGCCATGATTAGCGAGTAGTTACTTTGCGTGTTTGTTATGATGTATTTAGTTAATTAATTATGGGATAATGTTACGCTGTTTATTCGGAAACATAGTGTTTTAATTATGCTTTCTATTTGTGATTTTAAAACCTAAATACGAATATCGCCTTTCCACCAACGAACGTGATTACATCCTTCATATTAAGGCTTCGCGAACCTTAATACAAGGTAATTAATTATCTGTGTTTTGGTTTAATTACAACGCTATGTAATCATCGTAGAAGTACATCGTGGATTATTATGGAAACACTAAAAGTGTAGTACATCGTAATTACTATGGAAAATACTATGAAAGGCATCGTGAAGTACTTAAGCTGTAAAATAACTACGGTTTAGATTACGACACGATGTGTTCACCGGAATAGTACATCGTAAAGATTGCTATGGAACCGTCAATAGTACATAGTAACTATTATGGAAAATACTGTGAACCAACATCGTGAAGTACTCCAAGCAATTGAACAACTAATTAATAGTTGATTCACATTGTCAACAACCCTAGGGCGTTTTGTAAACATGGTCTGAACTTGAATCTACGGAAATACCGACAATATAGTACTTAGCCAAAAGTTTAGGGATTAATTGGTATATTTTGGAAAGATTGTTTTAAAACATTAATATAGCTGTTATATGTGCTAAAATACAAACTCGGTTTATAAATTTAAAACGAAAGATTAAAGAATCAACAAACATTCTACTTTTATTGTCTTTCACACTTAGATTTTACCAAGGCTAGGAAAGCAAATTAAAACACCAGATCCTAGGGCTATATTGATTATTATGCGGTGTAAGAACGATCGGATGATAAATATGGGTTCTTGCTACTTTATTCATTCACCCAGGAATGTTCATATTCCAAGAAGGGTCGTTGTTCCCGTAACTCGGCAATGTTGAGAGTCGAGCAATGCCTTTCCGATCAGAATCATTACGACCGAATTCCTGATGACATGCTAATCGATTAGTAGGGAATTTCGTGTCTACACCAGTAACACTCAATATAACCAAATAAATAGTATCTGATAAACGTTTCTATTAAACACAACTTTAAACGCCTTATCCCATAATATAACTAACGAAATCATAACAAACACCGCTCCTTTATTATCTGCATTTACATTTATTTTATTCGCTTTGCTTTAGTTTAATTAAAAACCAAAAATTTCCCCTATTTTGATAAACCTCTTACTAGTTAGAATACATTCGCCAGAAACATCTCAGTTTCAATTCAGTTAGTCTGTTAGAACGACACCTAGATCATACTCACCACTTACTAGCCCTAGTACGTAGTTAGTAGTTTAGGTTTCCCAGCACTATAAATATAAAACTTACACCCCACATCGGATAGTAATCCAACGATCGGTCAATCGTTTCGGCGACGGCGACAACGCCGCGACGACTGGATTCAAAACCGACCGTTTGTGCTGCTATCAGTAAGTTTTGAACTTATATAATAAGACTAATTTTATCAAAAGGATTAATTTGAGAATTAGAAAATTTGATAAAAAATTTGATATTGCATCAAATTTAATTCAAAACCTTACATTAAAATTTACATTAAATTTGATAGTTGAGCGTATATAGTGAAAAAAGCCATAACGACTCTTTATTTTAATAAAAAAAAGATTAATACTAAGTTAATAAGTTTGAAGCACATGCCATTGTGATATTTACAAATTTAGTTGCGAGTGTCTTGTCGCATCATTATCATTTCATTGCAACTTAGATATACAAAAATACTCCGTATAGATATATATATGCACTACTTATAACTTAACAATTAGGACACATAATTCTTATTTATTAAACTAATTTTAGATAATAAAAAAAAAACACAAGAGCAAACCGTTGTTTGCATGATGACTCGTATCACATTGTCGCTGCAACGTATTCGTACCTATAGTGACGTGCCATGTGAGCTAACAACAAGGCTACCATTTACTCCTTAGATACTCCTCTTAAAAACAAAAATATGAATATAATAGAAAATTTAGATATAAAATCAACCGTTAGAAAGACAATAGGACAAAAATACAATTTACTATTAGTAACTAACATTTATGAATATTAATTAGCCCGATAAAAAGACACTTAACATAATAACCTAACTTAAGAAAAAAGTTCACAAATTAAATTTTAAAACTACGATTTCAATTTTTTCCTTCACTAGATAGTAAGAGAAATCAAGAAAGAAATCTTATTCTAAGTAACAACGACACCAAACCAGAGAAAAACATAAAAAGTGGGTTTTTACATTGTTTGACTGACTACTGATGTTGTCGGTGGTGGTACCGGACGGTGACCGAAAAGTGCACAATCAATTATTGGGTGTTTTATATTTATAATGAGGGGTACCCTAAATTGTTTACTACGTACAAGCACTAACTAGGGCGACTGATTGATAAGTATGACTCATGTGTCGTTCTTCAAAACCGACTGAATTGAAATTGAAACGTTTCATACGTGAGGTTTCTAACTAGTGAGAGGTTTATAAAGAGAAAGGGTAATTTTGGGTATTTGTTTACACTACGAAAATAAAGCAAATAAAAAGTAATATATATTCAGATGATAGATAAAAGGGTGTTTGTTATGACTTTGTTAGCTATATTATGGGATGATGCGTGTTAGGTTTTATTTAAGAGAAACGTTACTCAAATTTCTTATATATTTAGTCATATTAAATGCTATTGGTGTAGACACTAAGTTCCCTACCAATCAATTAGCATGTCACTAGGAATTAGGTCATGGTGATTCTGAATGGAATGGTCTTGCTCAACTATAAACACTGCCCAGTTACAGGATCAGTGACCCTTTTAGGAATGTGAACATTCTTGGGTGTATGAATAGAGTAGCAGACCCATTGTGCGACTGATCGTTCTTTACACCGCATTTAACAATTATTATAACAATAAACATTTGGTATTTTAACAGGTGGTAGACAGAAATAGAATACTTACCGATTCTTGGTCTTTTGTTTTAGATTTATAAACTGAGTTTGTATTTTAGCACTTTAAAAACTGTTTTTATGTTTTAAACCAATCTTTCTCAAAATGTACCAAGGAATCCCTAGCTTTTGACTGTGTAATCTACTTTCGGTATTTTCATAGGTTCAAACTCAGACCATGTTTTAAAAACATTCTATGGTTGTCAATAATATATTTTAACTAATAATTAGTTGTTCCATTGCTTAAGTACTTCAGTATGTTATTCATAGTATTTCCATAGTAGTTACGATGTACTCATGGTATTTCCATTGTAATCTACGATGTACCTATTACGATGAGTACATAGTGTCGTAATTAATCCATAGTTGACTATTTCATTGCTTAAGTACTTCACGATGTTGTTCATAGTATTTTCCATAATAGTTACAATGTAATTCACTTATAGTGTTTCCATAGTAATTTATTATGTAATATTACGATGATTACATAGTGGTATAATTTAACCAAAACATAGATAATTAATTACTTCGTATTAAGGTTTGTGAAGTCTTAATATCAAAGTTGTAATCATGTTCATTGGTGGAAAGACGATACTTTATAATAGGGTTTAAAATCATAAATGGAAAGCGTAATTAAAACACTACGTTTCTAGCATAACATCATCCCACAATTAATTAGTTAACTACATCACAACAAACACGCAAGGTAACTAGCGTAATAACAAAAATAGCAATACACTTGAAATTACAATAATAGTAGACATATTAATTAAAACATATTAAGGAAAGAAATCACCATAGATTATAACGAGTCTGGAATAAACTTGAAATTACAAGAGTTGGAGTCTGATTGAACTCCAAGCGTATTACAATTTTTCATTTGTTACTCTCTAATTAATTACTAATTTAATAATAATTAACCATAATCTAGAGAGAGAAATCTAGACAGAGAAACTAATTAAATATTCAAGTGTTTTTGAGTGAATTAGGATGATTTGGTTGATGGAGGAGTTGGATATATATAAGGCGTGTCGTGGCCTGTATTTTTACTTTTTGACCAATATTTGACCTTCAAAAATCGCACTCGTATTGCACAAACCATCCCAAAAAAATCGCACTGTATTTTTACGAGTTGTATACGAGCCGTATACAACAGTTCGTTGAGTCGTGTCCGAGCGGGATCGTAACTTGTTTCTACATTTTTGCTCTAAAATCTTTGTTATTCGTCTATTTTTGCTTATTCTTTTTGCATCATTTTCGTAATTTCCTAATCAAAAAATTAAAACAAAGAAATGTAATATTTGAATTAAAATTTTAATTATTTTTGGGCAAAATATTATTCCTCTTGATTTAATGCACAAAAAGGTTGGTAATGGTCGTTTGACTTACTTTTGGGATGACATATGGTTGGGCGATCAAAGTTTGAAGTGTAGATTTCCTCTTTTGTATGGTTTAGAAATGCAGAAAACTTGTTCTTATAACACCCCTCTTTCAATTTAAGAATATTATATTAATAAACTCGGAAGCATGAATTTAAAATACATTACATTAAAATATATATCAAACATTGTACATAAACAGTTTACATCTTCAATATATACACCAAATTCAAACTGTTTAAAAACTACAAAAGGCGGGGTATTATAAAAATTCTCCAAACAAGGTTTATTACAAAAACCATATCAGAGTCCTAGAGCGCAGTCAAACATTCCTTGATCAACCAATCACCTCCTGCACCCACAATTAAACAAAACATATCCTGCAGGAAGTAAAATGAGGGGTTAGCACGAAGCTAAGTGAATAGATTCATCACACAACATTCAACTTAGCATAACTAGCAGTTTACACCAAATAATCGTAAACACGCATAATTCAATGAGGATCGGTGGCTCTGGGGATATTATAATACCCGGGGATTCCCCCAAGAACACTTACCGTCAATCCGTATGGCCAATACAAAATAGACCGATAACTACTGGTTATTAAACACATACACAGGTCTCAAACACAACAAATGAATCAAAACCTGTGTAAAACACATAATAACCAGAAGTCCAACTACACGTTGACCTCAATAACATAGTACACATTGGTTCACATATCACGTAGATCAATAATCGATAATCAAGACTAACAGTCTAATACACATCTACGTTTACTTGTTGTAACCAAATAGTTACAACTAAATCAAATGATGAGTTCCGAATCCACTCACCGATACCTCTGACGTCTCCACACTCAAGATTCTTATATCACTGAGTCTTACGCTGATCTGAAACAGAAAATCGTAAACAAGTCAGAAGTTCGTTCCATAAGTATCATTATAGTCCATTTATCAAATCAGGTAATCCCTGAAGTCTAGGCAAACAAAAGTTCAATCCGAAATGAACTTAGAAAAGTCCGCAATGACACTTAAAACTGAAAAATGTCATTTTCAGGTCCTAGATGACCCCGGATGGCCAAAAACTGCCTAGGCTATTAGAATATAGCCTTGATTACTAGGTCGTTTCCAAGTGACCATGCAAATTTCAACTAAATCCGAGTTAGTGAGATTTTAAGTCAACTCGCAGGTCAACTCGCAGGAATCTCGGTTCGCAGAAATTTGGGTTCGCAGGTCAACTCGGTTCGCAACTCGGCTCGCAACTCGGCTCGCAGGTCAACTCGGCTCGCAAGTCAACTCGCAAGTCAACTCGCACCGCAAGTCAACTCGCAAGTCAACTCGGCTCGCAGAGTCAACTCGCAGGACGAATTGAAAACTGCGAGTTGAGCCGCTGTTACCAGTTTTTCGAACCAAAACTCGCCAAAACTTCATAAAACTTAATTCTATGGTTTCTAACACTTCAAGTAACATCAAACATCACCTAATAACAACAAATCAAGCTTCAATTTGATTTACACACTCAAAATCAAACTTACTCTTCTTTTCTTTCTTTCTTTTTGAAAATAAAAGGATTGCTAATCTGATACAAGTAGGATATGGATGCTGATGATTATGATGCTATGAATTCGAATTTACAGAAGCACAATTATGAATCAAAGTTTGGCTAAGGTTTCTTGGATTTGCTAGTTGCCAAATGAAAACAAGAAGAAGACATGAAACATATAAGGAGGTTAACAAAGTCGGTTTAACAAAGTCGGCTTATGAATAAATGGTATAATTTTATACCCGTCCTAAATCTTTTGTCTGGAACCTGAAAACCGTTTGCGAGGAATATTATTTTATTTTACCGTCATCTATAATAATTTAAAACGATTAATATTTCACTAGTCACAATAAGTCAAAGGACTTATTTATCTACGTTTCACAATGAAACACATAATATTAAATAATTTCTAAAACATTTAGATAATCGATTAAAATAATAGAAATTACTAGACCGCGGGAGAGGATGTTACAGTTCTCTTGCTAACAGACATATAAATGGGGTGTGGAATTGGGCTTGGAGTAGACTGTTAAGAGATGAAGGTAGATCTAGTCAACAATTAATGATTTAATGGGCATGTTAGCAGATGTTCATCTATCAACACAAGATGACCAGTGGGAATTGAAGCTTAATCAGAATGGTATCTTCTCGGTGACTAGTACTCGAAAGAAAGTGGACAGTTTTTCTCTCCAAGAAGGCAACATGGATTCGAGGTGGTGTTCTGGAGTGCCTATAAAAGTTAATATTCTGTGGTGGAGGATGAGTATCAACAGATTGCCTACTAGAGTTAATCTTAATAAAAAAGACATTGATATCCCTTCGTTATTATGTCCTATGTGCATGGTAGATTCTGAAGACGTGAATCATTTGTTTTTTAAATGTGGCACGACGTCGCATATTTGGACGAAGGTGGCAAATTGGTTAGACATCCGGTTTCCTATGGTGAATGAACTCACGACGATCTTAGGCTGGATGGGCTCAAGTTCGTTAGCTGTTGCAAGTAAGAAGATTATCGAGAACAACCACTTGGATGATTTGGCGTCTTCGGAATAACATTATCTTCCGTCTCCGAGTTTGAAGAAAGGTCACATTTTTTATCTTATTGTTGTTCATTCCTTTAATTGGTTCTCATAGATGTGCTAAACGAAATACTTCATGGACATTGTGGATTCAAAACTCCATGTTGCATACGTATTTGTAATTTTGCTAGTTTCTCTCTAGCTTCTTTTTAATATATATTCATCTAGCTGTTCAAAAAAAAAAAATTATTTAATTAAAATGTGAATGATAGCGTGTGTAAAAATGTCACTTTTTACGCGTTATCAACTACATTGTCATCAACCGCGCTAAATAGATAGCGACGACGGAGTGGGGATCACCAACATGATATACATTTCAAGTTGAAAAACGTTGCCGCCCCTTTCACTCTAACAATCATACATGTAGAATGAAAACCCAAAAATATGTTCCACATAATATAATAACCTCGTGATATTTGTGTCTAATGAGACACGGACCCAAATGTACCCGTTTAAATGTGAAATTATTAAATTCAACATAGTTGATTTATGTTGCCCAATATTTTTCTCGTCAAAGAGTCTTTACTATACTCACATGAGAGTACTTTATCAACTAAGATATTAAGCATTGAAATGGCATTTATTTTGTGTGGTTATACAAAAAAGGTCAGATTAGTCGGGTGTTTTTCATTTTAAGAAAAAAACACGTTTATACTCATTTTCATTTTTGGTGTTCGGTGTTCCAACAGTAGTTAGACTTTACTTATGTCACCATATGTTTTAGTCAATGATGTACCGTCAAGTACACCCAATCATAAGAGTCTAGCTTAATCACTACTTGACAATGAGGTTAGTTTTGATAATCCCGTATATTACGTATTGATTACTTAGAATAACTTTGACTAATATTGGTTAGTCACAAATATACTTACTACAAGTAAATAAACAACTTGTACTTGTCAGTAATGTAATATCTTTATTGATTCAAACAAAGAATTACAAGGAGTGTTGCGGAATAAGTTTAAACACATACTAATCTAAACGGACTTATTGAATGATAAATTGGTTCTTTTCTAAACTCTCTTATATAAACACTTGTCTAAGACAAAGTCTTTAAGTATGAATATTGAATCATTAGAAAGTAGTAGCTGGTGTTCAGATGAGAGTACATCCATTATAACTAACTAATCGGGGTCCCGCGCAATGCGGCAGTTATGAAAAGAAAATATGATAATGGTCGATAATGATAGTCGTCTTAATGATAATGATTGTAAACTTTTGTTTCAATTTCATTTATAGTTTATGTTATCACAATTATTGTATTTTAATTATTATCTATTTTATATTTCAAATAAAGATAATTATGAGGTTTATAAACTAAAAGAAACAATTAAGTATAGATTAATTTGATTTTTAGTTTATATATATATATATATGTATTATTGAAAGAGGCATAAATTAATTTCCGATCTTTGAATTTTTAAACATTAAGCCTTATAGACTAAATGCTCTATAAGGGTTTAAGATAAGATATTATAATAAATACAAGTGAGAAAAGATACATCTACTTCAATCCAATGTTCTCTCTTATAGTCATGAAATGTTTGTAAAGTTGTCTTCATGCTTTTGACGTGTCGCATTCTAAGTGGGAAGTACAATGCTTCCTTAAATGCTATAACAATAATTTTACGTCAAAGGACAAAAGTATGACAGTAGAAGCAACTGTTCATACTTTTTGCAAGTCCTTTTGTACTTTGTTGCAAAAGGTGATTTGATGCACTTTTGCTATTAAGAAAATCCTATCTAAATTCAACTTATATCTAAGTGATGTTCAGAGGTATATGACGTGGACTTAGACAAGTGACACATTTGTCAGATGTCCCTAGTAGCTTGTTGTTATAGACTGGTGTTATATATTGATTGATGTTCCACCCAGTAAAGAGAAATGTATTTTTAAGTTTATCTTCGACTCTCTTGAATTGTCAATTACAAACTAAACCCAACGACAACAAGTCTAAGTCTCTAGTTAGATATTTCTTACAAACCAGAGACTTAACTTAGAGAAGATAAGGATCTCATTTTCTCTTACTCACTGGTAACAAATAAGTGAGTGTCGCACTTAGATAAATTACATGAAAATTACTCTAGTGATTATTGAGGCCAACAAGTCAAGGTATCATGCATGCGACGGGGTTTCCTTCCCTCTAAATGGTTTGCCCCATGCCAACATAGGCAAGCACAACCAAATCAAACGACATGGTACCCCTTATTATCAACTCTTTCATATTCGTATAGGTCAGATGCCACGTAGGCCATGATCAGTATGACAATTATTTATCCTTGGTGGCCCATGTAATATCCCAAGTAACCGCTTTTAATATATCATATAAAAAGCGTATCATCTAAATAAAAAAGGAGGCATTCAGTTACTTAAATACATTAAAACATTCCTAATACTATAACATCATCAATCTAGTGACTTTTACCACCCTTGGCTAAATCACAATTTAGTCTAAGGGTTATTCACGTCAATCAAAGTGTAACAAGTTCACCTTTTTTCACCCCCGCTGATGCGTAGCCCACAATCAGTTACGCCGAGCGTCGTCGGTGGGAACGTGAGACGGTGACTGGATGGCGCGATCGATGTTGTTTTATATTTATGATAGTTGGGGACCTAAGTATACTATTGGCTAAAGGGGAGTATTGCGATAAGAATGACCTAGGGTCGTTCTTAAAACCAACCGTATTGTGAAGTAGATAGGTCGGGGGCGATCGATTCAATTTAGCAAATGGGTGTTAAAATGAATTAGATTTGGTGTTGGGGTTTAATTAAACTAAAGTAAATGAGTAAAGTAAAATGCGTAATAATATGGGTAGATAATAGTCAGGATATTGGAAGGTGTTTGTTGTGATTTCATTAGCCTTGCGTTGGGATGATGTTTTAAGTATGAAAACGTCTGTTTAAATATTTGTATTTTATTTGCCTTAGATCTTTGTGGTTTAAGCACTAGCTCCCTACTGTTCGATTAGTCGAGTAACTAGGCTATCATGATTCTGATCGGTGGAGACTGTTCGACTCTCAACACTGTTCGGTTACGGATCAATGACCCTTTCTAGAATACTAAGATTCCTGGGTGCATGAATAGAGTAACAGACCCACTAACAGTTCGATCGTTCTTAACGCCACTTTAAGATCTAATTTAACAAAGCATTTAAGTATAAGACTTAGTTGGTGTTTGATTTCTTTTCATTAATGGTTTTGTAGAATCTAAAGGTGCTAGACTACTATTAATTCACAAGGTATTATACCAACGACTTATTCGTGGCTTCCACAATTGTACTATACTCGATGGTGTTTCCATTGCTATACCAAGGACTCAGCCGCTTTGATGATATTTCCATTGCTTCATAATGATTCCTTAAAGATTCATGAACTAAGTTTGTATTTAAGATCAATGGTTCTCCATTATGTCCTAACCAGCCCGTCACTTGAAACTAACCAATAAATAACTAGTTAATTCACGTTGTATTCTACAATCTTGAGATAGTATTTTCATAACTTTATTTTACAATGTATTCTACGATCTTCAGATAGTATTTTCATAGCTTTATTTCATGATGCATTCTACGATCTTAAGATAGTATTTTCAAAGCTTCAAAACTAGACCAATTTTAGAAAACGTATTAGGGTTATTAACAAAGAAAATCAACTATTGATTAGTTGTTTCATGGCTTAAGTACTTCTAAATGTATTTCATAGCATTTCCATAGTATTCCCAAAGTATTCCGCTTTATACTGTTTCCATAGTAGTCTACGATGTACTTTTACGATGATTACATGGCAGGGTAATCAAACCATAGTTTAACATAGATTATTATTTACCGTTCAATTAAGGTTCGCGACATCTTATCGAAAGGTTTTAATCATGTCGATTGGTGGAAAGGCGATAATATATTTAGGTTTAAAATCATAGATGAAAAGTTTAACTTAGAACACTGATTATAATAACATCATCCCAAAACATAATGGCTAACCACATCACAACAAACACGCAAAGTAACTACTTACTAATCATTGAAAGTCCTAAATCTAGCATAATCAAAATAGCATACATTTCAATTAAAATAGATAGAGAAAGATAAAACCGTGAATAACGTAGCTTGGAATAATCGTGAAAGATTACAAGGAAAGTTTCTACAATCTTTCAAAATATTACAATAATGCCCCTTTGATATTCTAGTTAACTACTAAAAAAAAATTAACTAGAAACTAACTACACTAACCTAGAATGAGAAAGTAGAGAGAGAGGTGTGTGGTGTGTTGGGTAGAGGTGCTGAGGCGTGTTGATTGGTGATGAGGTATGGGGGTGTTTATAAGCCAAAGACCTCCTAAAATTCCCTCAAACTTGCTCCCTCCCGTATGTGCATCCCTGATAAAAATAGGATTTTTAAGGAAAAAATCTATAGGGTACTTTGACACCTTATCAGCTTTGGGGGAGTGTACAAGGCAAAACAGGAGACCAAAATTGGGGGTATTTTTGCATACGGTCGTGCTTTCGTGTGTTGGATCGTAAGTCTTCGTGATCTTCATTTGGGTGTAACTTCTTTGTTTCTTATCCATCTTGCATGATTTTTGCTCTCACCATCTCGTAATTACCTAAGGAATAATATGAGACTAATTAATAATAATTTCTCATTTGTAGAATAAGGGTAATTAAAAGGGTAGCGAACTAAGCTTTGAGTATTTTGCCTTGTTTGTGCATTATTTGATCGTCTTCATTGATCTTTTACTGCATTGTCGTTATTTCAACTCCTTTGATGATTTGAATAGAATAATCGTTTAAATCAAATGTTTTTATCAAGATTAGAGTTGAAATCGGAGAAATAATGTACGTAAAAACAAGACTTTTTTACATTACATCATCCGCAATGAAATATCAATATGTGCTTAATGATCTCATCCGTCTACAAATCATTCTTTGCCAATGTTGTCAATTTTCTGATCACCTGTAGTTTCCACCTTTTTCGATAAGATTACTTAGAGTAATGCCAATGGTTTGTCGGCTGGGGGTCGGTTTTTGAACCGACGAGACCGACGTCATTGGCACGGTCCCGTCGGAAGTCGCGTCGGTCCGGATCAAGTCGGTTTATCGACGACGGTTCAGTTTGAAACATTTGTATTTATTTTCTTTGAAAGTAACTTTTACAAAAATTTTAAAAATTTTGAAAACTGTGAAAGCCAACGGCTAGTATAGTTTTTTAATATATATTTTATTTTATTTATTTTTCCAACTAAATCAATACACACAATTACTCCTAAATATATACCCACTCCAAATAACTATAATTCACACCAAAAACAACCAATTCACTCTCTAACTGATACAATTATACGCCCATTTTATTCACAAAAAATACATATTATGGCTAATTTCGATTCCGATATTGAAGAATTTCAAGAGCTTACGAGTTATTTTCGATACGACTGCCACAATCAATATGGTTAATTCGATAGATTCCGATTCGTACGAAGACGGAGAAAGCTCATTCAATCCGCCAATAAAACAAAGAGGATTTTTACGGAGAAATCGCGACGAGGCAGGCGAACGTTTATTTTTAGACTACTTTGCCAATAACCCGACATTCCCGGCGGATTACTTTCAACGACGTTATCAAATGAGCCGACCTTTATTTATCCGTATATGTGAAGGTATATTATCGTACTCCCAACTTCCGCTACCTTCGTATTTTCCATATTTTCACCAAAGTCGAGACGCTACCGTTGTACTTGGTTTTAACGTTTAACAAAAGTACAGTTCCGCCTTACGCCAATTGGCATACGGTTGTGCCGCCGATGCGTTTGATGAATACTTACACATGGGTCAAAAAACGTTACACGATTGTTTAGACAACTTTTGTGAATGTACATTTCATCTATATTCGACCGAGTACTTAAGAAAACCTACACTCCAAGATGTGTAACGTTTACAACAACGTCATGCCGAGTTGCATGGGTTTCCGGGTATGCTCGGGAGCTTCGATTGTATACATTGGCCTTGGAAAAATTGTCCAGTGGCATGGCTCGAATACACACGAGGTGATCAGGGATGTCCAACGATCATGCTCGAAGCGGTAGCCTCTTACGATATGTGGATTTGGCACCCTTCTTTGGTCTTGCAGGTTCGAGTAACGACATGAACGTTCTAAATGAATCAAATTTATTCACCGATTTACTACAAGATAGAGCTCCTCAAGTAAATTTCACCATTGTCGAACAACAATTCACCAAAGGCTATTATCTTCCTTACGGGATTTATCCGAAATGGGCTACTCTTGTAAAGTCGTTTAAGTTTCCACTAACGCAACAAAAAATGCGTTTCAAGTGATATCAAGAATCCGCAAGAAAAGATGTGGAACGAACATTCGGTGTGCTTCAAAGCCGTTGGCAAATCATCAGAAACCCAGCAAGACGATATAACGTCAACAAAATAAAAAGAATCATGTACTGTTGTGTGATTTTACACAACATGATAATTGAGGACAACGACCGAAATATGTGTCAACTTAAAGAAAGATTATTTGACAAACCCGACTAATTTACCCCGACGTTCGTGGCAAGAAAGGGTTCCAATTCAATTACGTATGGACAAGGAATTACGCGATCGAACAGTGCATCATCAGCTTCGCAATGCTCTAATCGAACACGTTGCGCATCTATTTCCGTCAACGTTAATCGTATTTTTTTCCTAATAAATGTAATGTTTTTAATTATTGTATTTTTTAGGAAATGTAATGTATTTATTATTGTATTTTTTGTTAGGAAATGTAATGTTTTATTTTAATTATTGTAATGTTTTATTTTAATGAAATATGTTATATTTTAATTATTGTGTTTTAAATATATTAATTAAATAATGGAAAAAACAATTTACCGTAACCATTTGCACGAGTCAATCAGTTTTAAAAAAAGTTAACGTGGCGTTGAGTTAGCAGAAAGTAACGAGTCAGTTTCAATCACGCTTGAAAGTTACCTTGCAAGCGTATTCAGTTTTTCCAGAGCCACAACCATTGACCATCATAATGGCGTCCAACAAAACACCATTACCCAAGTTTTCATGGAACAATGTACCGTTCAATAACCGCTCTCGTTTCCGTTTCACCATTTTCGTTTTTGACACCACATCCTTCAGGTAGCCATTTCGTCCAGTTGTCGGTGGTGCCAACCACCACTCACCAGCATGAAGTGTTGGAACATTCCAGATACAGGTTGGGTTTCTCTACACCTAGTAGTCACATGCAATCATTGTCCCCTCGAAACATTTTTCACGCCGCCATCTATGGTAACCTCAATCACAACAACACTACCCCCTACCGCGCTATTGCAACCACCACTTTTCATGATGGCTCCATCGTACCCCATGGAGGCACATCTCCACAAGGAAAACCACAATACTTTCCGTACCCTCCACCTCCTATACATCAACCCCATATGTTCCAACCTCCACCTTAACCTCAACCAACATCAATCACGCATACGACATTCCCGCAGCCACCACATCTTGTGCAGGATACTACCAATCTCTTAGCTCAACTGTTGAGCTAGATGATACATACCCAACCCATCCCACCACCACATCATCCAAGGTCTCCGATGCTGGTCAATTTGTGGACAATTATAATGGTGATCACGTGTCCAAGCAAATGAAAATGTGTGACGTAGCAGAACAGTTCATTCCCTTAGTAGCCGATCACCTTGTACTAGTTTCAATAGCTCTGCCTCTTACCTTCGGGAAATATGATGGTTCCACAAACCCGTAATATTTCATGCTCCTCTCGGTCTTGCAGTTGTATGCTAGGTTCTGGTTTTTTCGAATTTCCAAAAAAAGATATCATCTGTTTCGCAGACTTGAGTAGTAAGTTTATCATGCAGTTCCACCTGAATTAGAAGCATTTGAAGTCTCAACTCGAGGCTCATCTAATAAAGCAACGTGTTGATTAGTCCCTTGAAGATTTTATTGACAGGTTCACTGACGAATGCTTGAAAATCCCTAACCTTCCTGAAAACTAGTAGATATCCGGTTGTGTCATGTGTATCGACCATAACTGATTCGGGGGTATGGTGGACAAACTTACCGCAAATGTACCTCTAACCTTCTCCGCTGTAGTGGATCAAGCCCACTACTACATTTGGACAAGGGCGGACAGACAATATAACAGAAGTAGTCGACAAACAGGGTTAGCAGAACAACTTCTCAGGGAGTAAACAGAAGGGTTATACCTCATTCAGCGTAGGGATTCAATCGGGGTCAGAGGCATATGCCATATGATAAGAATATGGATGAGTGAAATGCTCTGTTTTCTACTTTACCTGAAACACCGATGGAAATTCTTGCCACTGAGTTAGCAACCGCAAACATCAAGGCACCACTCCCTCTATTGAACAAGGATTCTGCCACCAATAATGATCACTGTGATTTTGACAATGACGCTGAAAATGATGCAAATGATTGCAGATAACTTTTATCCCAATTATCGGGCTCTCAAAGAAGGTAAGTTATGGACCAAACTCGTTTTGAATGGACGGTGGATCAATATGACTCCAAATGTTTGCTACTCCGTATATTTTCTTTCTTATATTGGTTATCGATTTAACCTCTTTATACATATTTGTTTTATTTTCAAGGTTGGAAGTATTTTTTTTCTTTTTCAAAGTAGTGGATTTAAAAAGAGTGTTGGTAGGATCAAACTTGAGAATAGTTGAGATTTTCCATGATGATCAATTGTTTCTATGTTACACTTTTTTTTTCTTTTCTGCTTGAAATGAAAGAGTAGATATGAGAAAATGATCCTTCCACATGAAACAAAGGCGATTCAATTGTACAACACGTAAAGCGTAAACCATCATACGAAAGCATAACGTGCAACTAATTTTATCATTACCTTCTACTAGCCGCTTATGTACGTAAGCTATTTGACATCCCATCTCACTTGGAAAATTTAAATTTAAAGAAAATAAGTTGTATCGTCTCAAAATAATGGTTATCACACAAAAAATACATAATTTAAAGAAACATTATTATTGCCTTTTATTTTTGACAAAAAAAATAATTTTATCATCAACAAATTAAGAGTGTCATTGAGTACACCTCTCCCCTATCAGTACGAATCTCCGTACACACATACAAGAAACATTCAAAATAAGCCCAAATTAATTAGTATTTTGTTTCACTTTTTAAAATACTAATTACAAATAGAAATAACATAGTAAAATTAATAAATTTGTTATATGCATTTTGATTGTAAACGATTAATTTAAAAAAGATTCAAAAAAATAAATTAAGTACACTTTAAAATAAAAAAAGAAAAATAAGAAAAAAAATCAAATCCCAAAAAATGCCAAAATACGACACAGCGCAAATATGTGTGTGCGCACCTGGCAACATCATTTTGCCTTCTTTTTTCTTCATTCTCTCTCTTTACATCCGTCATTAAACATCGTTCACGATTTGTGAAAAGATTTATCACTCACCCATAAATTCGAATTTAAATTTAATTCTATGTGATAAATCTTCTCACATTGTTTAATTCCTGATTTAATTCATCAATTATAGATAAGAAGATACATATATAGATTCACAGTGAGTGAATCAGGGTTAGGGATTGATATAGATAGATATATACAGTAGGCGTGTATCTATATGTTGAAATGCCTAGCGTTGCTGTGAAATTATACAGTGTGTTTTTTAAATTAATATTAAAACGACGATTACAAAATCGAATTCAGAACCCTAATTTAAACGATGAAATGAGTACTTCATTTGGGGTTACATCACGGCCTGAGGAATCAATCGCTGCTGCAAATCCTTTGTTTACAGATGGTGTTGCTACGAAAGATATACATATAGATCCTTCTTCGTGTTTATGTATACGTATATTTTTACCTGACACGTGTCTAGTTTCTCCAGATTTGGATGCTGATAGGGTTAGGGCTAAGAGATCTGAACAACTTGAATCTAGATCTTTTAATAGTAACGGTATTTCACGGCGTAATAGTTACGGTGCTGTTGAATCGTGTAATGTGAGTGCGAGTGTGAGTAATCGGAGAAGTAGTTATTGTAATGGATTTAGTACTGATGATTTGAATTTGAAAAATGAGAATGGTGCGTATAGAGGTTATTCGCCGTTTAGTAACAGGTGTAGGAAACTGCCCTTGATGGTTCAGTTTCATGGTGGAGGGTTTGTGGCAGGGAGTTGTGATTCGGTTGCGAATGATTTCTTTTGTCGGAGGATTGCGAAGGTGTGTGATGTGATTGTGGTGGCGGTTGGGTACAGGCTTGCACCTGAGAATCGGTATCCAGCCGCGTTTGAGGATGGGATGAAGGTGTTGCATTGGTTGGCGAAGCAAGCGAATTTGGCGGAGTGTGGTAAGTCGTTGGGGAAGAAGGTTGATTCGAGAAAGTCGGATGTTCAAGGGCATATTGCGGATGCTTTTGGGGCTTCTTTGGTTGAGCCTTGGTTAGCTGCCCACGGAGATCCATCCAGGTAGCTTCCTATTACATCGTTTTAATTGATAGTTAATTCTTCAGATATCGTAAATCAATAGGAAACCTTGTCTGCTTATGGTAGTGTAGCTAGCAATTTTGTTTGATATTGAAGGGTGCTTTTAATGACCGTAGAAAGCAATCTAGGATGCATGTTATACAAAGTAAGGGGATTCAACCTTGTTTATAGGTTGTGTCGATTGTGCCTTGATTTAAAAAGATAAAGATGAAGGATAATCCTTATGTCTGCTGTAATGTGAAACTTTGTTATAGATTTTCTGCAAGAATCCTTGGGCAATACTAAAAAGGAAATTATCATTGTGTATAAACGAACTATGAAGCTGAACTGTCTATGATATGTAAGACTTCAAAATCTGAACACAACTGGGACTTGACTACCATCTTTTGAGAAACATAGCGCTGTGTTATAGAGGTCTTTTGTGATATAGGGAAGAGTGGAAGACAGTAGTCTTAAATGCTTGTTAGAAAAAAAGAATTCAGAAATGCTTCTTAAGTTGTGCACTTGCTCAGGGGACTACCATGACAATCACTATTGTGTCTCCATTTGAGTGATTGTGTCTCCATATCAATCAAAGCCCCTATTTAGGCCTGCCAAAATTTACGTTCTTTTGCTGAAATAATCAAACGTACTGTGAGGGAGTGAGGAGACACGATGTATGATGGTATGGATCCATTTGGTTCAGTGGTTTTATTAGTCAATAAAATTCATGTCCTTAATGAGTGTCAGGTGGAGACGTCATCTCAATGCTCATCACCATTGTATTTATCATAATAGAATTAGAAGTATTGGTGCATTTGATGCCTTACTCTTTGTATAGTTACCAGGATTATGAAATAACAGCCAGAAACTTGCAAATTAACTGTTGAAATTTGGAAAAGCCAAAAGCTCATTTTTAAAGGGCTTATAAGTTTATGAACTAGAGCATCAGGGTTAAGTTTATAAGCTCATAGCCACTGAAAATGAGCTTATTGGCTATTCCCAATAAGCTCATAAGGTAGCCCTCAGCCCAAATTACTCTTTGATCTTCTGTCCGTTATGTCAACTTGGACCCACATGTAACCTAAATTACTCGCATCCTACTTGTTTTGTCCATGAGGTGAATAGTCAAATATCACTTTCTCGTGTAAACTCTTTGCAAACTATTAGGATAAGAATGTTTTATTAGTTAGACTTAAAATATGGAAATCGAATTATTAGCTTAATTTTCTTCTCTGTTACTCTTTGATGTGATCCTGAAGTTGCTTCAAAACTATAAATGTATGATTGTAGCCATTAATAATGGTAAGTACATGGCAATAGGTAATGATCACAAGTTTGGAATTTCACATAAAAGAAATAATATGACTTTGATACCACCAAGGCATCAACTATGTATTGGGATTTCTCAGTTTATTTTATACTCAGCAATAAATCTTTTCAATGAAATTCTAGTATGGGCGTATGGCTGACTTCGATTTTATTTTTTTGATGAACATCGTATGTAGATGTGTTCTTCTTGGGGTGAGTTGTGGTGCAAACATTGCTGATTATGTGGCTCGCAAATTAGTTGATTCTGGTACGCTACTGGACCCAGTTAAGGTGGTGGCCCAAGTTTTGATGTATCCCTTCTTCATTGGAAGCACTCCCACACATTCTGAGATAAAACTATCGAACTCTTATTTCTTTGACAAGTCTATGAGCATACTTGCGTGGAGACTCTTCCTCCCAGAGGAGGAATTTAACCTAGACCACCCTGCAGCCAATCCCCTTACTGCAAACAGAGGTGGACCCCCTCTGAAGCGGATGCCTCCTACATTGACGGTTGTGGCAGAACATGATTGGATGAGGGATCGTGCCATTGCTTATGCCCAAGAGCTAAAAAAGGTCAATGTTGATGCACCAGTTCTGGATTACAAGGACTGTGTTCATGAATTTGCCACTCTTGATATGCTTCTTAGGACACCTGAAGCACAAGCATGTGCAGATGATATTGCCATATGGGTCAAGAAATACATCTCACTTAGAGGTCACGAGTTCTCATATTAGCAAAACAGAGTTTTTATACGTAGATGCGTACGTCAGCTGGCCATTATAAACCTCCTAAAGAGATGCAGGGATATATATTGAGTATAACAGAAAGACCTCCTTCAGGTTTTGTTCTGCTTTTTGTATGATACACGATTGTGTTAGTATAGTTGAGTTATGAGATGCCCCTGTTGATTGATCCCATGTGCTCAGTTGTGGACATATTTGGCTATTTGCTAATTGCCTTGTAACAATATTGTATCATTTGTACTGATGGATTATATTAAATGAATCTTTCAGCTTGTGTTTACTGTTTTTGTTTCACGTCATAATGTCGGTTTTTGGAACATCAATTTAGTTTACACTAGGGCCTTTCCGTTTCAGCAGATTAACGCGTTGTTTGTCTTTTAGTTTTACGTTAAGTTAATTAATATCGTTTTCAGTACATACCTTAATGATCATATACACCATTCATTGTTGTAGCTTATGCATCAATTGTAAAAGGGATATGTCACCTTACAATCAATGCACGGTGTACGTCAAATTCAGCTAAAATTGACGAAACTAGGCCAACCAACTTTTGTAAAATGTATTATAGCAATCCAATCATAAACATATCAAAATGGATTCAAATGCTAATGGAGGTGATTTAACAGAGCATATTAAAGGTTTTATTTCAGCCAAAAGTAGCATTCTCCGCACAATCACGCAAACCTCAAGAAGTAAGTCTCCATCTCCAATATCAACGCCAAAAATTAATGTTTGGTGTACAAAATCTCCGACCAAGACATCAAAACGACACAATCTATTACAAACTTCAAAATGAAGAAATCAATGACAAAATCAATTAAGACACTCGTCTTTTACTTATCACAGAAATTGTGACCAAAACAAACCAACTCTACATTCAGCGGCCACGATAGTTTCTAACATTTATCGCTCTAGATGCCATCGCCCTTAGATTCATCGTTGCTGTTGCAACCGAACTTCTTCTATTCTGTTGTCCTTGTGGTTGTTGTTGTCCTGACCCTCCAAACGCACCCATGAACTCCTCTCGCTGCAATCTCAAAGCCAACACTGCATCCTCATCTTGCTCCAATGGTGATCCCACTGCCACCTCGTGCCTCCTCCTCCTCCCGCTCTCACTATTCTCTCCCGCTTCTCTACTGTTAAGCAACACAACGGAAGCAGGAAGAAAACTTTGTTGTCTCGAATAACGATGATGATGTTGTTGGTGATTAATACTAATAGTCCTTCGCCTTCTTTCTAAACTTAATTGTTCTCCTTCAGGACTGTTTAACGCTTCAACTACACTCCGATATTGGTTCCTCTTCCTTGCTGGAGGGCTTTGAAGGTCCCGGGCTGTTGCCGTTTTTCTTGCTTCTATTTCTTGTGGAAACAAGAGTTTTATCGTGTTCCATAGAACTGTATTGATGGTGCATGATCTTCCATTGCTGTTAACATACCAAACAACCTCACTATGAATACTTACAAACGAAAACATATAGCCTTCTTTTTAATTAAAAGGATGTAATGTAGTACCTTATAAGCTGCCTGCATTTCGGGCAACGCTTTCCACATTTATCAGCAGCAGATCTCAGACATTTCTTACAAAAACTACCCCATTTCAAAAGCAAAATTTTAGTAGTCTTAACATATATTGGGCATCATATATTTTAATGAAAGTACAATGAACGATTAGTACCTGTGCCCGCATGAAGTTGTACTCGGTTCAAAACAAATTTCCAAACAAATCTGTCAAAACAGGAGACATTTACATAACTAAGTTAATCATATAAAGAAGACCCAATTTTTCTTCAATTGAACAAAGAAAGAAACAGAATATCACTTACTGCACAAGAGAGTTCTTCACGAAGCCGATCAATACATGGAAGCAAAGCATTCTCCGAACTCGATTCATTCGATTTCTCAACCTTTTTTTCATTAACATCCTCATCAATCTTCTCTTCTTTCTTCTCCTTCAATATTTCTGCTAATCAGTGACACCCAGATTACTAAATCAGGATTCCTCTTATGATAAAATCAGACCTAAAACTAAAAAGAAAAAAGACCAACCTCTTTTCAAGCCTTCATCTTCACCAAGATCAAGATCCGCCACAAATTTCGAAACAGGACTCTTTTTCTGATCTCTCCGTTTTCTAAATAGGTCATAAAAACACTACTTTACTAAAAAATATACACAAAAACCAAGAAATAGAAAAAAAAATCAGTTATAAAGGAATTAGGGTTTGATACCTTCTTGAATAAGTAGGCGGAGTTTTAAACAACGGATCCGATCGTCTCTTTTGTTTCGAATCCCGATCAGGTGTATCTTCAACCACAAGTGACGCCATTAACAATGCTTCCTCATCCCAACCAGCCATTGCAGCAACAGAACGAAAGCCTGGACTAAACACACAATTAGTATTTCCCTTTTCTCCATTTTCAATTTGTTTCAGAGAACTTCGTTTCTGTTCTTCATCATCCACCATTTTTGCAAACTTTTCGATACAGCGTTCGTGTGTGTGAGAGAGAAGGTTAGTTAGAGTAGATGTGAAAATGGCATTAATGGATTGATTTTTGAATTTGCTTTGAGGCGGATTCTAACGGCTATCTTTTTGAGTTTGTATTGCGTGTGTCAGAAGATTAGGATTTGATATGGTGAACGTTCATTTACAACCGTCCGATTAATTGGGCTTTTACATCAGTTTGATGAATATGAGTAATGCGTAATTGGGCTCAGGTAGAGCCCATTTGTAAGTAACTGGATTTTTTGAATTTTTATTTTAAACATTTAGAAGAGAAGAAATTTTATTTTATGGAGAATATTTTGGTGTAATGATGTGTCGTGAGTCGTGACTCGTGCGTCAATTTTCATGTTTATGATGCAAAAATATTTGCTACTAGATAATAATAATAATAATAATAATAATAATAATATAATAATAATAAAATAAAAGAGAAGCGGAAAATAGCTATGCAAGGGTATTAGAGATGTGCAATTTACAACCTTACATTTAAATGTAATAGCACAAAGTTCATTATACAAATGCTACTCAATTGTGATACTTGGCAACAACATAGTATGAGTAAGCTTGAAGAAATAACAATAAGGATGTAGTGTGCATTGTGCGAAAGATTATCATCTACGTACACACTACCAACAATGACACATATTATTCAAACTATTCATACAAACTGATAATTCAGTTGTACCATAATCTAAAATGTTGCAATCATCATTCTTTTTTGCACCCGCACGCTTGATTAAAGGACAAAAAAATTGTGCATCAAAATATATGTAAGTAGCAAAATCCTCTCTAGACCGTTATTCACGGAACTCTTTTTGTGTATATTATATATCGTACAAGTTGTATGTTATAGTTAATAGAAAACAAGGAGGCCAATAGAGAAACCCCAAGCGTTCCGCCTTTATTCATCTATACCAGCTGTCACGTACGAGTCCATAGAAAGGATTTAAGCGCCCCTCTCTAGATAAGAAGCGGAACACGCCATCACCAACAACCCTTTCCTCTGCCGAGGACTCCACGAAATGAAACGGGCAGCATCGCCGTATGTTCCACTTTTGTTGCCCGGCATCAAAGTTGGATGGGTCTACAAGCTAACTCGACCAAGACAAGCCATGTCGGGAGTAACGGGAGATCCACATAAGGGAAAGCGATTGAACCATCAGTGAAAATATAGCCTTTGCATTTTTAATGAAAAATAATTAATGAAGTAACAATTTCAACCCATGAAAGCAAGTGGCACTATTTGTTTCTGGCTGCTGAAGACCACAATCGTGTAAACATGCTCGATCCTTTTTAAATGGTTGCATTGTTAATCCTTATATGGCTTAGATAATGATTAACTAATGGAAAAAATTACAACTAATAGAGGATATATTTGATAGCTACTATGATCGAAGACAAATTCTGTTTCGTAATGCTCTATTTGTTGTATGAACGGTGTATATTTCTCGGTCTAATTTTATTGTTTCATCGAAATGAAGCAATGTTGCTAATGGATGAAGGGTCCTTCACCCAAGAATGATTATAGGATGAAGGGGTCCTTTGAACCATATACCGCGAGAGGTTCCGAAGCGAAGAGTTACATAACTCTTTTGATGGCGATTACCGGTTGGTAAACCACACCACACATAAGTGATGTGGGTTGTACGCCACGAACGTCAGAAACTTCCTTTGGTACAGGAGCTATGTGGTGTTAGAAGTAATCAAGTAGAGAGAGTTCAGGGGAGAGAGTTTGGGTCCCTTTTAAGTGAGGAGGTGAGTCCTATTTATAGGGACTAGTAAAACTATTGGAACAACGTAATAATCTTTCATATCTAACGTGTAGGTACACATGTATAAAATAGAGTAAACTTGAGAAGTTCATTGGAGCGAATTAGGGAGGTGTGGTCAGCCATAATATTATTACAACTCTTGTGATGCTATCTCCTGATATGGGGTTGTTCAATCCAAAGTAAACTGGAGGTTTGTTAGTAACCCTCATTTTTTCATGCAAATGAACTGGAGGTTATACTTACAAGAGGTGTTATACTAATCAGACCCCCCCAGTTCAATGTTGCTTAGTGAATACTTTCGTTAATGATATTGAACTCGTACAATGATTTTATAAATTAGCTCACAAATGAATAATAAAATATGATATAGTATACATATGTTCTTAAGTACCAAAGATTTATATAATGTAGGCGGTTGCGAAATAACTACCAAAGGTGGATTGAATGTAGCATTAAGGGTTGTCGAAAGCATGAAGGACCGATCAAAAGGATGAAGGACTCACCAAAAGGATGAAGAACTCAACAACATGATGAAGGATTAGTGAAAAGGATAAAGGATTTATCAAAAGGATGAGGACTCATCGAAAGGATGCATGACTCATCAAAAGGATGAAAAAAGTCATCAATAGGGTGAAAGGTTCATTAAAAGGATGAAGGAGTCATCAAAAGGGTGAAGGATTCGTCAAAATCATGAAGGATTCGACCACAAGATAAAGGGTTCATCAAAAGGATGAATGATTCGTCAAAATCATGAAGGATTCATCAAAAGGATGACGGAGTCATCAAAAGGATGAATGATTCATCAAAATCATGAAGGATTCATAAAAAAATTGAAGGATTCATCAAAAGGATGAATGACTCATCAACAGGATAAAGGGTTAATCAAAAGGATGAAGGATTCATCAAAAGGATGAAAGACTCATCAACAAGATGAATGACTCATCAACAGGATGAATGACTCATCAACAGGATGAAGGGTTCATCAAAATCATGAAGGATTCATCAAAAGGATGACGGAGTCATCAAAAGGATGAATGATTCGTCAAAATCATGAAGGTTTCATTAAAAAAATGAAGGATTCATCAAAAGGATGAATGAGTCATCAACAGGATAAAGGGTTAATCAAAAGGATGAAGGATTCATCAAAAGGATGAAAGACTCATCAACAAGATGAATGACTCATCAACAGGATGAAGTGTTCATCAAAAGGATGAAGGACTCATCAAAAGGATAAAGGATTCATCAAAATTATGAAGGAACTATCAAAAGGATGAAGGATTCATCAAAATCATGAAGGGTCGAAGGTCTATCTAAAGCATCGAAAGGATGAAGATGAGCAAGAATATTCAAGCTTCTTCCCTCAATTATTGAAAGGTAGTATATTGTTCTTACTGAATAATAGGTTTTCCCTTTAAAGGAAGATCTCATAAAGCGTAAATAGTATGGATTAGGGATTTAGAACTTGTAAACCAGAAGAAGGGTGTGAAGAGTTAATGGAACACATTAACTAGTTGTAGTAGTCCCACGGATGGCGCCAAAGTTGCTCCATTAAAATGAAGTAGTGCTGCTAATGGATGAAGTGTCCTTCATCCATGAAAGATCATCAGGATGAAGGGGTCCTTCGGTAAACCACACCATACATAAGTGAATGGGAGTTGTACTCCACGGACGTCGGAAACCTCCTTCCATACGGGAGCTGTGTGGTGTTAGAAGTAATCAAGTAGATATAGTTCAGGGGAGAGAGTCTGCATCCCTTTTAAGTGGGGGGTGAGTCACATTTATAGGACTCACTTTGGGTAATGAGGTGTATCCTTACATACGTGTAGATAACAATTGGATAAGAGTGTGTATTCTGTATGCTTGTGTGATATACTTAGTCCTCCATTTTCCCATGTAATCATGCGGTTCTCCGGTTTTCCACTTAATCATATGGTCCTCCAATCTTCCACTTAATCATGTGGTACATAATCAAATTTAAAAGCAATCCTTTTTAGAAATCACCACTTTATACAAGTTGATATTTAGTCTTCATTCCTTAATTTCTATATACACATAGTTGTTGATTATCTACTTGACAAAATTGCTAATAGCTCATACCTTTGATTGCCAATCAATCTCACATTGGGTTGACAAAGTGTGGTGCCGCGATGGTGTTGAGTTGCATTTTGATGATAAGTTTTGTTACTTTACAACAAAAGTTGTTGAATTTGAATTTAGATGATGATATTAAAGTGGATTTATGTTGAGGGTGCAATCTGTAGCAATACTAATGTTTTCAATTGTTTCTTAGTCGTAGATATAGGTCGAAAGGAGTAGATATTTTAATTAATATATTTATGAATATAAGACAAAATTTCAGAATTAGATATCTCACAAACAGTATGGTTAAAAATAATAAAAATTTCATATTCAAAATCATCATCTTTTTATCTTCGATTGGAAATTCTACAAACTATACTTTCAACAAACTTTTCTTCGATTTTTTTGTCAGGTCTTGAAAAATACACTGCATATAATTATATGTGATTTATGAAAAAAAATTAAAATTGAGAGACGATTATATATTTAATATCATATGTCAATTCACACACGACTACAATTTCATATATTTTTAAATGAATTAATTATAAATAAGATTTGGAGGATTACAAAATATTTCCACCCATAATCACATATGATTAGTGGATTTGATATTAAATCACATAGAACCACATGTCATTTTGTATATAATCACATATAATTACAATTGAATTTAAATATTTTATATGATGAGTAATTATCGGTAGATAATAATTCACACGTGATTCAGTTTGATATTTATTTTACATGTACAAAATTCTTTAATCACACGTCATTACTACTTTGATTTTATTCACATGTGAACACAACAGTAATCACGTGTGACTATAACTAATTAAAATTGTAATTTGTCAAATAAAATTATATTTATGTAATTTTTAAACTTATAATTGATAATTTGATTATTTACATGTAATTATAGTTAGTGATTTTAATGTAAAAGTTGATTTTTGGTTAATGTTTACGAATTTCAAACGCCTATGAAAAATGATAAAAAAAAATATATACAATATGAAATCTCTAATTAAAGAAAAAAAGATGCCAATTTTAATGATGTAACTTTTTATAGATATAAGGTTTATAAGATATTTAATTGTTAAAAAAGAGCGGAAAATAAAACAATCTTATTGATTTATTTATTCTTTAAATATTTACTATTATACATTGAGCTTTTCTCTATAGTGTAATTTATTAAACAAATAAAATAATAAAATTGTTATAAATAGAATAACTCCGTCTTATAGTTTTTTCTTTTTCATATCGACAAGTAGCATAATTGTATAAAAATGTTGGAATATACCACTTGTCTAATATTGTATGATGTTTTTTTGCTCAATCGTTTCAATTTTAATGTCGCACCCCCAAGACGCGTGGCAGCGGAAGGTATGGGGTGTCATGGGGGCGCCGACCAAATCAAATATCACAACACAAGAGTTACAACAAACGACCTCTATATGAGACATTTTCAAAAATCATTACATTACAAACTTAAAAGTGTTTACATAAAAGCTAGGAGTTCGCATCCGATACGTAGAATTACATAACTATTATTACAAAATATAGTAAATGCAATCTAATTCCTTGGTTGTTTCAAAATATGCGACTCGAGCTATTGCTTCCAAAGCATCCTACTGCGGCTGGTTACCTGAGAATACATACTAAAAGAGTCAACATAAAGTTGGTGAGTTCATAGGTTTGAAAACAGTTGATATCACATCGTATGGAACGTGTGGAACACAAGATTTCCTGTTTGTATCATCCAGCAATGATAGTAATGTATTACAAAAATGTAAAAGAGGTGTATATTGTTGCCATGAGCCCATAGTTCGAGCTTAACTGTGGTGTCGGGTCACAATTAAGTGCCACGATCGTGGTGCCTCCCTGCGAGTGCCTAATCTAACACTCGTAAGAACAAATGATAATGCGTCCGTTTGACCAGTTAGTGCGACTAACCCGGACGGGGGGAGTCAATCCCAAATAGTACTATTCATTAACATTCACGCTATAACGATACTAACAAACTATGTGTGGGGGACTTTCAGGATTAGTTAAATAACTTATGCAACCAATATATCGTGTTTTGTACTTGCGTTCACATAAAAATAGCAGTTGTTAAAAGCAGTTGTATGTATTCTCACCCTTGAGTGGAAATAGTAGAAAAAGGGGCTATGAAACTCACCTGAGATTAGTATGTTATTTAACAAATAACAGCAAGCAATTTGTGTTCCCAAGAGTAATCTTCTAACGCCCTAGACGTATAAGATAGTGTAAGTAGATGTCTCAAAAGACCATCTATAGTAATTGTATAAGTGGAGGGTTAATGTCCACTTAAGCCAATCGTGTAGGTGGAGGGTTAATGTCCACCTATACGCTAGTAGTTCACTTAACTAGTATGTCCATTCTTGTTTGCTTATTCGAAAACGTGTACGACCCGTTGGTGAAAGTTTGTGAAAACATAATGTTGCTTAGTGTGGGAAGTGGGTGAAGCCCACGAATGACGGGGGTCCGGGGGCAGCGCCCCTAGTGGCGGGGTCCAAGGGGTGGCAACCTCTGGTGGGGTCCAAGGGGCAAGGCCCCTGGCTGGGGTCGAGCTGATAGAGCGACACAAGGCTTGTGTCGCTAATGTGGTGTTGGCGACACAATTTTAGTGTCGCAGAGGTGACAGTTCAAATGTTATAGCGACACAAGGGTTGTGTCGCAAATGTGACTAGCGACATAAGGGTTGTGTCGCAAATGTGACGGTTCGAATGATAGAGCGACACAAGGGTTGTGTCGCAAATGTGACGGTTCAATTATTATATGGACACAAGGGTTGTGTCGCAAAATGTGACGGTTCGAATGTTATAGCGACACAAGGCTAGTGTCGCTAATGACTACTGGGCTTCTGCGACACAGGGTCAGAAACAGATCAGTTTTGTAGATTTTGTTTCGTAATTCAAATGTTCGAGAAAAAATCCAAGAAAAATATATGTTGTTCCTTAGTATGTTAGGTACTTAAAATAATTTTTACAGAATTTTTAAACAAGTTTAAGTATTTATTAAAATTGTAAGTTTCCACAGAGGATAAAAAGTGGCCAATCAGGGGACATGCAAGGAGATTGAGTTTCTGGGAAAAATGCGTGCACATTTGGGACAAAGTCATATCTACCACTATTATTCTTCACAAAATTTCTGAAGTTTTGGCGTTCGTTTCAAGTCGTTTGGACATGTAAATCTCGAGTTATGACTAAAACAATAAGGGACAAGTTTTCTGCCTTTTTCCCAGCCCGTCTACATGATTTTGTAAAAATTATTTCGAGTATCAAACGAGCTCCAAAAATTATAAGACCAGTGGAAAATGAAAGCTAACTTCTTAAAATTAGTTTTAGCGTTTTTAATCGTTCATTTTGGTTAAGTTTTGAGGGAGATATCACCTCCCAAAGTTGGACAAAGTTTCTGGCCGGAATTCATGTAAATTTCTTGAATGTTTTAAGCTATGAAAACGATTTTTGTGAAATCTTTTGGACATATCTTTGTTAAGTGAGCATTTTAACATGTTTATAGATGTGTTACAAGTATTATAGATGAATTAGATGTTCTTACAAGCTTGAAGAACCGATCGAAATGGAGAGGAAAGTGAGGAAAGAGCTTGATTCTTGACTTTTTCTTGAAAATGTGATGGCGGCTCGTGGTGGTGGAGTGGTGGTTGATGGTGGTGGTGAGGTGGTTGATGGTGGTGGGAAGGTGGTAGTTGATGGCAGATTTTAGAGAGAGAGGGAGAGTAGAGAGAGTGTAGAGAGAAGGTTGAGAGAAATGGGGTTGTGTGTGTGTGAAAATGGGGGGTTAGGGGGGGTGTTTTGTGGGGTGGGCTTGGGCCTTATTTGTGTAAGGTCGCTAGATCTTGGTTCGATAACAGATTATCTTTAAGTATTGAGGTGCGGAATCCCTCAATACGTTAGGTTTAAGCTTATATAACTTTATTATCAATTAAAGGACTTCGTTTTGATTATTAACTAAGTTAATCACTCAAAACCTAGCCTTTAATACTATAATAAATATATCTGCACGAAAAACGAGGAGAATAATTAAATATTTGGTGTGTGTAATGATGGCACGGATTTCTAGACTCTACTTTATTTTGAGCAGCATTAAATTATTTATATCTGGTTCAACTCGCAGCCCATGGGCTTTGCGAGTTGACTCAACTCGCAGCCCATGGGCCTGCGAGTCCAGATGGACTGCGAGCTCACATCTCAGCTCGCAAGCTAAGCTGCGAGTCCAAATGATTGCGAGCCCAAATCTCAACTCGCAGGTAAGACCTGCGAGTCCAGATATCAGCGAGCCCAAATCTCAACTCGCAGGTGAGACCTGCGAGTCCAGATGGTCTGCGAACTGAGATCTCATCTCGCAGGATACTAGACCTGCGAGTTGACTTCTCATTTCGCGATTTTGACTTTAACTTGAAGTCGATATTTGTCCAATAACATATAACAAATAATAATAACAAGTTAATGTCATATATTTACGAGTCTAAACCAATTTATACAAGTTTGACAATAAATACACTAGTCCTATTACAAGCTAGATCTGTTGTCACAATAATATGTCCCAACAATTTGGAGTGGCCTCTTGGATCAGCCCATGCCGAGTTGGGCCTGGCCCAAAGGTGTCTCGGGCTCGTGACTCCTTTTCTCGACTTCGTGTTTCGTTCCCCGTTCGTTTAAACGTTAATTTGTGATTTAAAAAAAAAAAGTTGATAATTTACGTTGAGCTTTTGTATATACTTTTAATTTGTGAATAATATTTGGGATAAGTAAGTATTCTTAAAATACTAAATTGAGTTACAAAAGTATATTTCGGGTGTTGCTCGGGTGTCGGGCTCGGTTTGTGCGTTTTCGCAGCGTTTGTTACGTTTTAAACAAAACGTCAAAGTTTTTCGTGTATTATTATTTGAAATAATAATATAAGGTATATAACCACTATTTTAACTATAAAATATGATTACGTTATCTATGAAAAGTTTTCACCAACGTCGTACAAATAGTTGGACCACGTCCGGTTGTTTCGCGTAATTACGAATAATTACGAAGGTGTAATTTAAACAATTACGTAAGTGTATATACACATATATACGAATAGTTGCAAGTAATCACAAGTACTTAGTCTAATAAAGAACTAAATACACGAAATTAGAGTTCTAGTTTAAGGTAATCATTACCCTACAGTGTCGGGTGTCACATTTAATATGGACAATCAATTATTGATAGAATATTTATGGAATGAATAAGTGTAGGTTCATCTCCTCACCAATTAAAATGAAGTAATGAAAGATGAACGTTTGAAATATGTTAAATTCATGAACACACGTTACCTTTTTATACTCCTTCGTTTCGATTAAAGTGTACATATTTTAATTATGTACACAGTTTAAAAATATTCATTAACTGTTTCTTTTACTAATTAAATAAATCTTTATATATTAAAATCTTTTAATCGATTATAAACACTAAAATAAACACCTATAATAAGAACAACAATAAAATAATAATCTAGACACTTCAAATGAGATGGAGGAAATATATAGTAAGAAATAGATATACAAATATACAACAATGTCTTTAAATTCTTATTTATAATAGGATTAATTATCAAAAGTGCAACGTACTGACATCAAATGTTTCATGTATACAAGCTACCCTTTTTATTGTCTAAGTATGCAACAAACTATAAATTAGGGTAAATTACAGTCCCTGCCCCTGTGTTATATCCGATTCACACGCCGCATCTCTAGACTTTGATTTTCGCAGTCCCTACCCCCATGGTTGCATTTTCGTAACAAATCAACCCCTCCCTCGTTAAATCTAACAAAATGACCGTTAAGTCATACAAAATGACTAAAATACCTTCATCTTCATCCATCATTCTCTTAAAGCCTAGCCATACCATAGAACACTTGTAATTTTTTTCTCTCTCTATTATGGCTTTCTCCATCTTTTATCTACAAATAACACAAACCCACCACTACCACCACTAAAGTCAACTGCCACTACCACTAATACATTCCACCACCAGGCGGTTCACCACCATTGAAATCCACTACCGCCTCCCTTTATCACCACCGAGCTTCACCTGATGTCCTGACCAGTCTTCATCGTCGCTGCCCTTCATCGCCATCACCATCGAATTTTCTTTTCGTCAGATCTAGTCGACCCCCACGAGTTTTGAAGGGTTTTTTCTTCGCCATCCAAGTCCGGATCTATTTCTACAACCACCAAACTTCACCACAACCCAACTGCCAAATCCGGATCTATTTCTATAAAGTGAGGCTGTCCAGATTATGAATTAATCATTAAAATGGAGTTAAATAAACCCTAATTTTCGAGATTCGCCGACTGTTACGAATTAATCATTATCGTCAGTTCGTTGGTGGCAACGACAGTGGATCAATCGCAGCGGAGATGATGAAATCGCAGATCTGCCGTCAATCACCACGACCGGGAGACCGGCCTTCACTTCAAACCAACGCGCTCCGACAACCCTTTTTCTTTATTTGTCTTTTTTTTTTTCGTTTTTCTTTTGCTTTCAGATCTGTGATTAATTTTGTTTATAGAGTTCGTTTTTTAGATCTGAAATTATCGTATGTTTTTTTTAAAGGGGTTTGATGGTAGCTGAAGTAGTAGCAGCAGCAAGTGAATGAATCAAGTGTGACTTTGGGTAGCAGTAGTAGCAAGCTGAAGTAGCAGTAGCATCGGTTTTTTATGAGGATTTGTAAATCGAGGATCTAAATCTAAATTGAGGATCTGAATGTAAATCGAGGATCTGAATGTGTGACTTAATGATCTGAATGTAAATCGAGGTCGAAATGGATTGTTTAATTTTTTTATTTTGATTGTGTGACTTGATGATATTGACAAAAAATGGAGGTTGTATGATTGGAAGAATTTAAGAATTATAAATTGCAATTGATTTTAGTAGGTAAAATAGGTTTCAAGTCATTTTTAGTTGCAAGATTTAGTTGGTTTGTGTTTGGGGGAGGAGTTAGGGTTTGGTTCAAAAAAATGAAAATTGGGGAAGAAGATGAGGGTATTTTAGTCATTTTGTATGACTTAACGGTCATTTCGTTAGATTTAACGAGGGAGGGGTTGATTTGTTACGAAAATGGCAACCATGGGGGTAGGGACTGCGAAAATCAGAGTCTAGGGATGCGGCGTGTGAATCGGATACAACACAGGGGCAAGGACTATAATTTACCCTATAAATTATGTATCGATGTATGCAACATGGTAACCAGTTACCGGGACAACAGGTAAGAATGTATTTGTAAGCATTTTTCAATTTTTTTAAAAAATGACATGGATAAAAGCTACCCATTTTATTGTCTGGGTATGCAACAAACTGGAAGATTTTGTATCGATGTATGCAACATGGTATCCGGTTACCGGGACAAACGGACTATGTAAACGATTTCTTCTGGTTTGTTGTATACCCAAACAATAAACTAGATAGCTTGAATACAAAGAATATTTGATGACAATACGTTACACTTTTGATGAATTAACCCTTTATAATAATATCTCTTTATCAATCAATCAAGTGAATTTAGAACTTTGAATTTGAACCACATATTGCCTTTTATTTTAGTTTTGATAAAAGGTTGTCATATAATCAGGTTTGTTAAAGCAGTTTCTTTATTATTATTATTATTATTATTATTATTATTATTATTATTATAATGTCTCCTTGTAAACTTAAAGGAAATTAATAACCTATAGATTTAAACGTAAAGTAATTAATATGTGATTTCTTTTCATCCTCTCTCTTTTTTATTTTCAATAAACATTTTTCATGACTTATGTTATTTCCTACCTGTCATTATCATGGTTCATGACATGAAAAACATCTTCAAGCCTACATCATTGTTATTTTAATATTGACCCATGATGTCTCTGTTCATAGTGATTCCTAGTTGGTGTCGTTTCGTTAATTATCATTTTGTCCAATATAGTGGCTTATTTTACGTCCTATGGGAATTAAATTTCCATCAAGATTTGTTTACAAACGGTTGAATGGAACCGTGCGCCATAGAAGAAACATAGTGTTTTTACGATAAAGTTTTGTTAATTACAACTATTAGGGCTGTTAATCATTTATTAATAAATTTAGATATGCATGAAAAATTATATTAATAGATTTAAATAGGTGGAACATATCATACTTCAACTAATATTCAAAGGAATGGGGAATGTTTGACTTTGTTATGATCGAGTACAATGTATGTCTAAAGTGTTTAATGACAATTATAATGTTAAACTAAATTTCTGATTGATCATTAATCAAAGCATCCAAGCATATATATTACACATAGCAAACAGGCTCATCAACAACATTATTGGAGGATTTAAGATTTCGATGTCTAATTTGATAGGTATTAGGTGTTATAGAATGAACCGTGTGGAGTTTATCATAAGGAGATGTAGTTGTTGGTGAGGGAATGTCGTTGACCATGATTCCGATGGCAGCCAGCCAACACATTTTCTCCTTATCGGTCAAACTTTTTCATCCTCTTCAGTTGTTTAAGGCTAAAGCTGGTCGCCTTTGCATCTTGAAGAAGGAGATAACACTTCTATTTCAGGTGGTCACTTCATATTCTTCTTGCGAGCTCATGGAGTATAGAAAATTAATGCATATATGTATCATAATATCATAAACATATATGTTAATATATTGTTTGATTGTGTATACAATAGGAAATGATTACTGTCATATTAGTTTCTCTAATAAAAATAAAAAGGTGAAGTCAAATGTATACTTTATTACAGACACATTAAATATATATAGTTGATATAAATATTAAAGAAAGAATATTAACTAAAATATTCATTTAATATTTTCTCTCATAAAATGTTACATGATTGCTAATTAATTATAATTTTAACTTAGTCATTATGAATTTGTGTTATGTAAAATTATAGTTATTGATATAATTTTGGGTATGCTAGTTTTCATAAATAAAATCAATTAAAATAAGTTTAAGAGTGGGTATTAATTAGCTTATTATTTTGATAAAATTAAGGTTTAAGAAAGAGTATTAAATGAATTATAGTATAATATACATATAGATGTGGACCCATTTTGAGATGTCATGCGATTCGTCCGTACTAATACAACTTGTGAATTATATTAATTAATTTCCAACATATTATTTATGCCTTTTTTCAATAAAATAATACTTATTGTTCTTTCTAAAACACAAGTACTTGTTTATCTTACGGGTTCCTTTCGTGGCTGTCTACTTCCTGTTAAAATTTATATTTTCCATAATCACATATATGAAGTTGATCACATCAGTCAAAACAATAAACCAAAACTCGACCGGTTGATCACCACTTAAAAACCATTTTTCGGCTTCAAATTATTACATCTTTGACCCAAAAACATGACCATGGTCCATTCGTGTGCAAATCTATCCAAAACGTCGAAAGAAACATCATGTTAATCGACAGAAAACTTAACACTAACAAATAATTAATTAACTTAAAAAACATATAGAGAAGTGCAAAAATGGCATCTTAGTGTGTGAAGAGTTTCCCTCCAAAGACAAAACTGGCCAGCTCTTTAAGGGCCCAAAAGAATCTTCATCAACAACCATAATCTTAATTATTATTTAATTAAATTTTCCATGATTTTGGAATCCAAAAATTGAAAATTCTAAAGGAAGACTTTTTGGGTGTGTTGTTACTTGTTATTAAAAGAACCCACGTCTGCAAAGATTTAAAAAAAGTAAAGAGTGGGTGACCATTTTTAGTTTATATCATATAAAGATTCAATTCATGATCATCATGTAACCCTTTTGCTAACAAACTATAAAGCTTTATAATATTTGAAAATTACCTGTCGATGGAATCTTTGCTTGGTTTATAAAAGGGTTTGTTATATTTTTGTGGGTTCGGAACAAAACTTTGATTTTGTGGTATCATGGGGAGACAACCTTGTTGTGATCGAGCCGGGTTGAAGAGAGGTCCGTGGACTATGGAAGAAGACCGAAAGCTTATGAGTTTCATCATCAATAATGGTATTCAATGTTGGCGAATGGTTCCTAAACTCGCAGGTACGTGTTTATTGATAATCTTTTTATGTAAAATGTCACCACTCTTTTCTTTTATTGCATGAATTTGGATACTAGTGTTTTGAATTTTCTAAATTCGTGAAGGTTTGCTAAGATGCGGAAAAAGTTGCAGATTAAGATGGATTAATTATTTGAGGCCGGATCTTAAAAGAGGTACATTATCAGAAGCCGAAGAGGATCAAATTATTGAACTTCATGCTCGTCTTGGTAACAGGTAATTAGTTGTTAATCTATATGTTTTTATTGTATTATCAAGTAAAATTTATAAACTTTAGTGAATGGTTAAATTATACACCATAAGTACTTGTACATTTGAACGATTTTAGGTGGTCTAAGATAGCCTCACATTTTCCTGGGCGTACTGATAACGAAATCAAGAATCATTGGAATACTCGAATCAAGAAAAAGTTAAAGCTTCTTGAAGTAAACTCGAGCACCCACAAACTTATTGAAGAAGAGAAAAAACAAGATTTGGGTGCCAAAAATGAACAACAAAACATCATGTCAGCAAATGAAAATATTCAAATCGAATGTGCAAAGATAGATGGAGTGAGACTCGAAAATGAGATGAACTATAACCATAATTATGACTTGGTGTGCAAGAATGTCGACATGGATTCATGGAAGAATGCAAACCAAGAGAAATCGACAACAATGTCAAAGAGTGACACTTATTCGCTTTCTTTTGAAGAATCAGTTTCAATCAACCCTAGTTCTTCCATCGGAGAATACTCGTTACTCGATGGAGATTATTCTTTACAAGAGTGGGTTGATGGTGGAGATTCATTGTTGTTATGGGATTGTTTCAATCAACAAGAAGACCTGTTTTTCCTTTTAGGAAACAATTAGTTATAAAGCTTCTCTTTTTGGTCAACTTTTGTTGTATTAGGTCAAAAGAAAAGTTAAATATGAAAATGGAAGTGTTTGAGCTCAGTTATGTTACCAACTCGGTAATCGAATTTTGGAATCAACAAGTTGTTTGTAATCTATATTAAATGATTCTCCTTTTTAGGTACTTGTAGTGTGTTAATCATCACGGATGTAGGTAAACATTTTGGAAGTGTTAGTGTTAGAGTAAAAAACGATTATAAGAATATTTTAGTTAGACCACATACATTTAAGTAAAAGAACACGTTCTATCACTGATTTATCCGTTTTCTTGTAGCGACTTGCGAAAATTAAACCAATGACAAATGAATGAATGTTTCAAGCAGAAGTTTGTGTGCACATTAGATGCTAAGTGCCTATGTTAACCCTTACATGTTTTTCATGAGCGCATATACATCTGGATGTTAGCAGCTATATCAATATCATTCGAAATAATTAAGTAGTTGTATATGTATCCGGATCAAACATTATCAACGTCATTGTCCTATCAATATCGATATGATTTTCCAACCTTGAAATTGTGGGTTTCAATTTCGAAATTAGATCAAAGGTACATATTCGCGGTAGTTGCATGTTACGAGTGTAAAAGATTTATAATTACTAAATAAAATGTCATGTCTTTTCATGGAATCATTGTGTCCTTTTACGAAACACTGTTATCCATGATATATTGCCCCTAATTCCTTTCAATTGTGTATGCATGGTATTCCTTTCCTAAAATTATTATCCACATACAAAAAATAAATTAATTGAGAAAAATTCAATCATTATATAGTTCAAATCAATAAGATTTAATTTTTATCACATACAAGTTTTTTGATGAGTTATAATTTGTAAATGAACAATAATTTTGGAATGTACAAAAATAAAAAGATAGGATAATAATTTCGAAACGGATGGAATGTTAGATTAGCTCATACGAGCAATAGCGCGCACCTTCTTGTATTATAGCTTAAAATGAATTCAGTTTGGTCTTGTACATGTCAATCTCAATTAAACAAAATAACCTTTTATGTGCGACTTTAAACCTTTTTACGACTTGCATCTTTAGAGTATCTTATTCATATGCTTATATCTTAACATTATTATTATTATTATAAACGGAGAAGGTTCAAATAGTAAAGTTTGTTATGATAGTAATGATAAAAATAAATATTTGTATTTTTAATTTTAAAAGTAACTGATTTTTTTATAAAAAAAGTTATATTAAAATTATTAGAATTTAATGCACTTTAATATAAAATAATTTTTTTTTAAATACGTGATATATAACTTATTTTTGTGATACACACTATAAAAGTTTTAATGTGTATCATGCTTAAAAATTACAAAAGTTGTGATACACAAATCTAAGTTGTATATTATATATTTAAAAAAATAAGCAATCACATATTATAAAGATTAAAATTATAAATTTTTGATATTATGTTTTTTGCAGAAAAATATAATTATGTTAAAATTAAAAATAAAAATATTCATTATTACCATTACTACCATAACAAACTTTACTACAATAATCCTCCCTTATATATATATAGGTCACAATATTCAAACTTTCACCTTCTAATTGATATTTATGTTGTATCTTTTAATTATGGTTCACACTATAAATGTATAATCATGTCAACATTATCAACTTGTTGGATGTATGTATCCGGTTGAGGGTTGAACTTACTAACACATTTTAATAAAAGAATTAGGTTAAGGTCGGGGTAAGAGTTAGGGTTAAGGTTAGGGTTGCTCGTCAAAACGAGCTTTTGAAAAGAAACACATTTTACTATCAATAGCTTTAAATATACTTACAATAGTTTGATTTCATGATATCTTTCTTTAATAAAAACGTTAACTCAAATTTCAATGGTATGCAAGGAGATTATGTGGGTCTAGGAAGTATTTTGCTTTTCACAACTTCTTATAGAATAAAAGTATATGGAAATGGAAAGTCTCATCTCATGAAGACACTAGAAAAAATATTAAAAATCATATAAAATACTAATAAATTAAAAGTTAATTACATACAATCTAATCTTAAATACTTTATTGCATATTATAAATATCATAATATAAATAATTATATTTCCGTAAACCTAGAACCTTCTTATTGCTACAAATATTTTTTCTAACTTTCAAGGATATTTATGTAGAATCAAATAGATTATATGTCTGCAGTTAAAAGTTGCTTAATTACTGAGCCAAATTATGCTAAGTCATTTACTTTCAAAAACTAAAAATAAAAAAATCATAAAGAAATTTATTTAGTGAATATACGATGGAGACCATGATATCAACAAAATCAAACATAATATTCCCAACCTCAACTGATTTATTCTTTGTACCAAATATATACACTAAACAATTAAGCATGTTTACATGTTATTATTTCTTTAATGTCGGTTGACAAAACATTCAAATAAAAAAACAAAATGAATTGAAGCGGGCATTAAGATCAAACAATCGTTGCTTAACTTGGTTTTATCTCCTGTAAACTAAGTTAACTTACGATACTTGTAATATTTTTATTCTATTTTTCTTTTAAAGAAAACGATTTGAAATAAAGAAATAGCGCAATACGGTTTCTCATTTTTGACGTGTGATAATGTTTCAAACATCATTTACAAATACATTAAAACTGTACATTATTTGATATACGGTATGACATCATTCATAATTTTAGTGTATTTATTTAAAGTAATGTCTTAAATAGCATTATTTTTTCCAATTAGCAATTTACTTATTTGACACGTAACTAAAATAGAAATTAGAGACCAGTAAAATAATCATTATTTAGTGGGCTTCACGTAATAGCCCAATAACGAAAATATGGACCATAGACTTTTGAGTTGAGAAATTAGACAGTCAAAATGTCCGCCGTATACACAGCCAAACGAAGCTTAACCACGGCGGCCGGAAATTGTCCTCGCCTGATCAGATTTGCTCTCAATGCTCCAAAATATGTAATAATTTAATCAATCTTCAACTTTTATATTTCGCACGCACATATATAGCTTGATTTAATTCATATGTATAAGTTTGATACGTGAATACAATCTCGTTTTATATTTCAATTATAATTAATTGGTGAGTTATTTGTGTTTGTGGAGTTAGGTTGAGGTCGAATATGTAAATGGAAATAGGTATAATTTGTCAGCTGAATATTTGAGAGTATTTAGCCCTGCTGTTGATAGTAAAATCAGATCAGTTGCTGGTGAAAAGGTAATTTTGACCTAAAATATTTTTGTTGACTTACTTTTGTTCGTTATTATTGTGTACATAAACTGTTGAAGAAATGATAGAATAATTAAATATTTAGGAAATTGTCGATTTATTATGCAAATCTTCACAAATCATTATGACAATTCTTAGTAGGTTATTTGAAATTATATTCATGATCAAGATGATCGGACATATGAATCAGCATGATGAAGGCTTAAATTGTTAAGTGTTCATAGAAATGAGTAATGAAAACATACTTTAATCAAAGAAGTAGTATTTTTGGAAATGTATCAGATAACGATGTTTGAAGTGTACAAGATTTGTATGGCTTAGTAAGTTCACAGAGTTATAGTTGTCTTGCAGCAATTTCATTCTACTTAATATAGATTCTTGTCCCTTGATCTCGTGGTCATGTGTGGAACTATGTAACGTAGGGGATTATGGCCATTAAATCTACCTTTTGTGTAAGCACTAAATATGTGCAAAGACAGTTTTGAGAGCTTGTAGAGAGTGTTTGAGTACAAGTTGCAACAAAGAAGTTAATGGGAGGTTATTTATTCTATTTTAATATGTATTTGGGAGTAGGAGGCAAACTTGAGGTCCAAATATCCAGAATAAACTTTTTACATACTTATTCGTGATCACGGGAGCAGGGAGCATGCCTTTTAGGTGGTCATCGGTACCTCAAACACCTTATAATTCTGTAATTATGAAATCAATGTTCCCATAAACCATTATAATGACCTTTTCTTTACCGATGATGTATATAAAATGAATACCTTACCCTTATTAGTTTTCATGAAACTGCCCGGGTGCATACTTATATAATACTTCGTATATATTAAAGAAAACCAAAACAGAGAAGGTATTCATTACCTAAAGCATAGCTACAGCAAATCATTGCATGTATGCAGAATGTACGTATACGATTTTGGGTTTTTATTGCGGTAGCCCGTAGGTTTATGCTTTCATTTATATTTTGCACATTCATTAGTTATTTCTCGTTTACAGCCACAAAACAGAAATTCGGTAATGACTTGGATGGTTTCTGATGGACCAAGATTTTTGATCTTGATTTTCCATGAACTATGTTCTCATACCACTGTCAATTCTTTCTAAAGTAGGTGATTTATGGACGCTGTCATGTAGGGATCATGTCTGCAGAACCTGTAGGCAACTACGGGGTAAGGTACTTATTAGGGTACAATCACTAGTGGTAATATTGGACCGAACTCATAAACTTGAGGTCAAAATGGGCTTTTCGCAAACTGTTTTTATCCGATTGGGCTATGGCTTATGCTTAACTAGGTCACAATGGGCTGATTGAAAATAGCCCATTTTGATCTAAATCTGTTTTAACCTATAACCCAACCCAACCCACCCATTGTGCCACTTTTGGTATACAATGATAGTTTTCTGATAATTGCCACGTCCTACTGATTCTTAATGAGTAGTTTTGCTTTTAATGGCCATTTTAGGTTACTTTTTGATGACTTGCATAAAACTGGAATATACACGTGGGACTATTTCTATCATCTTGGAAGCCATAAATTTACCCTCATGAGAAGTTACGTCAACATGTTGAGGAAACATGGTCTTAGCCGAGACCCTCGTGCAAAAAGATAAGGTGATTTTTTATGCACTAGCTTTACCTACTTGCTTATAAATATACAATTATAAACTGTCGTGGAAGATTTTTATCAAGAACTTGACATAATGTGCAATTTCTCTTGCTAGAATATAACTACCTAAAATCACGATTTTCTAAAGTGTCTGATGTGTTTATATCACCTTAGAACAAAATATCTTTAAAGCTAATAGCTACCAATCTCTTGAAAGATTTTCGATTAAATCCTTCAATGACATATTGATAGCTCATAAAAAAGCCGGTGACAACTTTAAGTTTAAGGTGACGATAAATGTACCATTGTTTTTGATAAATCCACCAAAATTGTGCATCACCTATGTGTATGGTACAAGCTCTTAATGTACAATTTTGGTGAATTTATCAAAATTAATGGTGGAAATATCATCGGCCTTAAGTTTAACTCATTTACTTTTGAATGGGGTTGATTTTGCATAGCCAACGGTCCAATATGTAAAATAAAAATAATAGAATTTATAGTTATATTTCTAGTGAATGCAACTTTATATAATAAAATTTTTCTAATTGTATTCAATGCATTAATTTTAAAAAATAATAATAATAGAAAAGGGATAAAAAAGTGTTTGTGGGTCAACCCGACTAGACCCATTATGACCTGTACTAAAAGTTGCATGTTTAACCCACAACCAAATCCGTCCAACTTGTTCATTTTGTCACCTCTACCTAATTATGTTAATAGGTAAGACTCGCCCTCCCCGGGTAACCTGAACAGGAAAACCTTCCCCGTTTACCCCGTTTACTTGGATAATATGATTTTATCCTTTAGACAAAGGATCATGTTGTAATGTAATCCAACCAAATGAAACACAAAATACTGACTTGTGATATGCTCTATTGACAGGTCAAATTTTCACCAATTATGTTGTGTTATTTGCTTTGGCTTTTAGGTTTATTTTTTGTGGTGTTAAGATAAGGAAGATGTTGTTGTAGATGAGACATGGTTAGATTAAAGACTTATACATCTCAGAATAATATTTCTCTTATTAATGGAATAAAGTTTATGGTATCAATATTTATGTTTATGATTAAAATTTGTAGTTATAATAATTCATGGCAATATGGAAAGTAGTCATTGTGTAATTTTTCTATTTTTTTTTTAATTTTTTTGATTATATTTTTTAGTAAAAACAAAATAATATATTGATAATGGGATCAAGAAGATCCCTAGTGATACAGCTCAAATGAAGATGTTGCGCAACACATTGGACTATTGAAACACTGAAGGCAACCTACTGACTAAGACATTAGAGAAAAAACATTGAAATTGAAAACACGACTCCTTGAAACATGGCACCAAAACTTGAACATCTTGAGTCCTCGAAAGCATGAACTTGAACATAAATTTGCCATCTTGACTGCAACAAAACAAGAGGTTCGATGTAATACAACTCACACAAAAACCATGTCTTGAACTTAAAGATGATTTTGGAATCCTAAAGATGACAATACATGTGCTATGTATCCTTGTCGACAATCAATTATGGAACCTGGATCAACATCAACCTAGCAACTTCCTTTCTTTATCATAGTTACACGTATCATCCATAAACTCCTCAAAAGTAATCTCTTTAGAGTTGTTTTGATTACCAATCAAAATACCTTTAGATTTTCTAAGTCGGTTAGGATTGTGGTAGTTCAATGCTGAGTCTTCATTTCCTATCCACTCAACTAACACTACTGGCTCCGACATACAATCATAGGTCTTCCTTTTGGCCTTAGAGGCATCCACAACCTTTTCTTTATCTTTTAATTTCCATTTTCTATTAGCCTCAACCACTTCTTTGAAATGTTTGCAATTTGTAGACACTCCTCGTCTTCTATACTTTTTAAAAATGGTTTGTTTGAGGTGGTTCTTGACTATCTTGGGGGTTTATCTGATCCCTTGTTACCGGATATAAGTAAGAAGGGTTCAGCTAGATGTAGCTGCCACTTGTATCTATTTTTTTATTTTCATTAGCTTTCTTGTCCAGTAGTTAAAGAAGTGATCCTATGTATCGAAATTTCTTGGGGAAAGTCTACTGAATCTTGATACATTTTCGTTTTTGTCTGCTTCAGGACAAAGAGGGTCTATAGGTTAACTACAAGATCCATCTAGATTTTGCATTGGCTTGGTATCTTTCAAAAGTAGAGCTTTGAACTGGACCATTGTATCTCAATGACTTACTGGGTCCTAGTATTGCTACCATACTTTCTAACTCCCACCCCTAGTACCCATCAAATCAATCACATTATGTCTTCACTTTTCATCCCTATTACCCATCAAATCAATCACATCTTGTTTTCCACTTTTCACTTTCTACCTCCTACCCCCTTGTAGACATTCAATTTTGTCTTTCACTTTTCGCTTTCTATCTCTCACACCCCTTACACATATAATCATGTTTCTCACATTTATGCACATCGAGATGGTTATGTTATAGTTAATAGAAGATCAAAACAAAGTCAAGTGGTTATGTGTACAAATTTGTACTTATGTGTGATCGTGGTGGTGTATACAAAAGTTCACAAATGGAAACATCTACTACAACACTTACTTCGAGAAAAACTAACTGTCCATTTGAATAGGCAGATTTGATGAGTAAAAACGTCAAACTGTGTGAAATGTTAGCAGTATTACATGAGAACAACAAAAATAGCGCAACCACAATTAAAAATGTATACAAAGCAATGCAAAACATCCGAATGAACATTGCTACAGGGAGAACCCAAATGCAGGTTCTTTTCTATGAATCGTATGTTTGTTACAATATGGACAGAATTTTAGCAACTCCAATCGATTAGGCATAGAAGACTACTTGGAATTCGGTGGGAATCCACAAAGACACCGTAGGAGATATCACCAATTATACTGCAATATGGTGAGTATAGCCATGTCTAATGAAAGGATTCTCATGAGTTAGAAGAATAATTTTTCATTCATCCAGTCTCATTGAAGATATGGCATGCTTTTCCACATGTATTGTTCATGGATGCAACGTACAAAACAAACAAGTATAATCTGCCTTTTCTGCAGATTATCGGGGTAACTTCTACTTGTCCCTCATTTTGTATTGCGTATGTCTTTATTCACAATGAAAAGAGTGCAATTATAATTGGGCATTAGAATGTTTAAGATGAAATATGACAAAACGTGTTTACCCCTGTGTTACTCTAAGGGTTAGAGAGTTGGCCTTAATGAATGCATGTCAAAGGCTAAACAATTGTTTCGTAGATGGCACATATCGCAAGCAATAATAAGGAATGTAGACCAAGTTTTCACTCGCAAAAGGAGTGGGATTACTTCAAGGAAAAATGGAAGTCATTAACAGAATCTGCAACTTGGATGATATACTTAAGTCATTATGTAACACTTGAATCTATATTGGTCGAACGTCAAGGTATTACGTTTTCTTCAATTTTTTCTATAAATACTCGGTCTTATAAAAACTTGTTATTTTTTTTTTAAAAAACAAGTGTTTAAAAAATGTTATTTTACGTTTAAGGTGTTTTGGAATATTTGAAAGAAGTGTGGTTAAATAATTATAAAGAACTTTTTGTGTTTTTATGGACAGACAAAGTTCTTATTTTTGAAAACCATACAACCAACAGAGTTGAAACTCAACATGCTTTGTTAAAGTTTCACCTACGATCATCACACTCTAATTTGGATAAATTTGTATATTTTATCGATCAAGTCATACAGAATCAGTATAGCATGATCAAGGAAAGCTAGGAAAGAAGAAGGATATTTGTTAACCCTAAACACAACACCTATATATTTCATCACTTATTGGGTGTTCTTTCGAAAAACACAATAGATTTAATCTTTTAAGGAAACTTAACTTGTTGTCGTCTACATCTATGCAAGATGATGATCTTACCTGTGATGCTGAACTGAAGAAGCTAAAACAAAGTTTTCAAAAACAATCAAAGTTCTGAAAAACCATTATTTTGAGAATATTAAAAGGAATATTTGCTGCAACAACTAATTTTGTTGTTGAACTGGGAGTTCAGAATAATACTCGCGGACGACCAAATGCGAAGGATAAACATAAGAAAACTGATCTTGTGGATCCGGAACCCCAAAGGTATAGTTCCTATGTAGATCTGGAACCAAGGTATAGTTTGTATCTGGATCCGGAACCACAAATACATAGTTCGTATATAGATCCACAACCACCACGATATAGTTTCTATATGGATCCGAAACCACCAAGATATCTAGATCCACTAATCAAAGCGATCCCTGATATCTTTCAACCTTAAGTCAGACATATACATAATGTTATGGGTCATGGAAACTGTGGATTCCGAGTAGTAGCTGCTTGACTTGGTCTCGATGAAAATGCATGGCCATAGATTCGTAGTGATTTGTTAAATGAAATTATTATGCATGAGGAGGATTATGCCAATTTATTTGGATATGTAGTGCTTAATAATATTCACTACTCCATTAATCACTTTGAGTCAGGTTTCACACCTGATGACCGTTGGATGCATATGACCGACATAGGTGTCATGATTGCGTCATGCTGTAACATAATTATTCATTTTCTCTCCCATAGAGGAAGTTTGACGTGGCTATTGATTTGGTCTAGTCCGCCTGAGAATTCACAAAATGTCACGTAGGTAATTGCTCACGTAAACGGTTACCACTATGTTAAAGTAGATCTGCAAGGAAATTATCCGTTACCTATGATTTATTAAAGTTGGTCTAGATACAAGCGAGATTGTACAGCTGCATGGAAAACCTTGTATTCAATGAAAATATAATTTTAACGTATGTGATCGCTAATTGTAATAGTTTGATTGATTGTATAATATTCTTTATTAAATATCGAGTTTTCAAATTCGTTTAGTAAAATATTTACTCCCTCCTTCCCAATTTGTTTGTCTACGTTTCCTTTCTAGGTTGTCCTAAATTAATTGTCCACTACCAAATATGTATAGAGAAATTTGATCAAGTTTACCATATCATCCCTACTTGAAGTTTAAATTACAAAAGTGAAAGGAATGTTTAATTAATCAGTCAGGGGTAAGAATGTCATTTTGTAAAAAGTGAGCATTAATGATTATGTTTTCTTAAACTGTGTGTTTTTTGTCTTGAGATAATTAATTTGAGACGGAGAGAGCATGTTTTTTACCTATTAAAAATAAAAAAGATAAAAATAGCAAAAGGACAAAAGGACAAAATGACAAAATTAAATGTATGGGAGGTAGGAGACAAGAAAAAATAAGTGTAGGTATGTGATTGTTGTTTAAAAGAATATTCATAACAATTATGCTTATATTTTTTTTAGAGTAGATAAAATCACGTGGTTAGAAACGAAACAACAAGTATACTTCTTTTGGATATAATTTGAAAGCTACAATGACTTGACAAATATATTTTCATGATTCAATTGTTTTTAAGGGATGTAGTTTAATTAATTTAATTAATTACTAACGTATGATGTGTTAAACAATTAGCCTAACACAATAGGAAAACTGGATCTTTAGAGGGCTCAGATCAGAATTAGAAGCCAGGCAACAACTCATATTATTTATTCATTTCTTTTATTGTAGTAGTATTAAGTTTAAAATGTTATAAAAAAAAAACACATATGTTGCTCACACATAAAACTAGATCAAATGTATTAAAACAAACATAAAACGAACGCAATAAAAGGCTTAAAACATGTGAATGCATTTAAATAATGCAATTATTTATTTATATAATTTTTTATATAATCATAACATTCCAACACAAAGCAAGTTATAGACTAGAACGCTTCATCAGAAGTCATCACAGAGGCCCGATCTCTTTGACCAAACCGGGAAGCAATACAATCAGTAGCAAATAAACTTCTTGTTGCGTACTTTGGTATATCACCCAAAACTGGCATATTCGTACTAACCTTAATCTTACGCGCATAATTTTTCCTATAAGTTTGTCCCAATACACCATCCACTTCATCACTTAAATTATAAAACTTAAATCCCAATTCCAAATGTGCAAAACAATCCTCATTTGTGATATTATAACCATGAATCCTTGATTCCTCTGCACCAATGGGGACCACCTTGGCTGTGATCTTAAAGCTATTTTGCACTTCAATGGCTACACCATTAGTGTGGCTTGTTCTAGTGATGAATAGAGATGAATTACGATAACTCCAGTTTTTTCCATCAAGTGAGAGTGGTGTATCATCAAAGGATATGAAAAGATGTTCTTCGCTATCATCCCATGTTGACGTCTTCTTGGCCCCAACAAGGAGTTTATGTTCATCGAACATGATACCGATAGATTGTACCCAAGTGAAGTCACGAGTGAGTTTTGGGTTCCGTTTGCCGATGAAGTGACCATTGATGTGGAATTTGGGGTCGGATACTAGGCAAAAATCTTGATCTTTATGGCCATGAAAGTAGAATGTGACACCATCTCCGCCTACAAATCGTGGGTCTTGACACACAGCTCCCGGTGTGTTGCAATCTTCAAGTTTAACAAATAAGTAATATTAGTTTGTTACATATAATCTGGAGGAGTATTTCAAGAATAATGATACATTGTCTAAGATGTATGTTTAAATATCTACCTAATTAAATAATTGAAACAGTTGTCAAGATGATTGATGATATAGAACGAGACGATAATTAGAATTATGTGTCAACCTCAATAAAAAATTTTTATATATATTTAGGCATATATAATAAACCTCTTATTTCAACTAGAGGACTCATTTTTATGGTTAATTAAGTTAGTTTCAGTTAAATAATTGACAAAAGTAAAAAGAAAAAAAAGTTAAACTAGTGAAAGTTTGTGCATTAACATGTATCTAAACCTCAAGAGAAAATAATTATTTAAAAATTAGAGTAATATTGTAACAACATTCTTTTTAACATTTTATTCCAATAACACATCCTTTATAAAGTTAAAAAAGTTGAGAAACTGACCAAAATGTGTTTTTGTAATTTGACCTGACATTTTTAACCTTATGTAAGAACTTATATGTTTTGACATGTTATTTCAAGGAGAGGTGATAAATACACCAAAATTTTTTGTTATCAAGGTTTCAACAGTTTGATGATGTGGTATAATACACCAATGCGTACCTTTTACAAGTGCAAATATACAACAATGTTACACTATATAGGCGGGAAAAAACTTACTGCAAACGGGCTTGCAGGAAACACAATCCATGTAGCAGTTTGTTGAGCACTCAGAGGGGCAGTTTTGCCACATATTGAAACATTTCGGATATAAAGGAGATGTACATCTCACTTTTTTCGGTTTCACTGGTGGAGCTGGCTTTGGTGGACTTGGCTTTGGTGGAGTTGGTGGACTTGGCTTTGGCGGAGTTGGCGGAGTTGGCTTTGGTGGAGTTGGCTTTTCAGGTGCAGCAGGTATTGCTAGTGAAGGTTGTTGCGCAACAACTTGAGATTTGATGGCCAAATAAATGAGGAACAACGGAATCAATGAACTGACGGTTATCATCATTGAATCTATTTATGGAAATGAACTTATATGCTTTGTTAATTTGATATGTATGACTAGTTGTGCATTTTGGTTTATGGTTTGAGGAGACATTTATAGCTCAGTAATGATCACTTTAAGAATGAAAAGATGGAAAAAATGTTTCAATTTCATGTGTTACATAATGAAAGTGGCATGATGAAAAGAACATTTAGAGTTCATAAAGGTCCTTTAATTTATCACCTACAAATCGATACATGCGGTATTACATGTGTTGATATATTTTTAGCCGATGTTTTAACAAAATATAAAGCAAACAACATTTTAATCATGTCTCTAGCTTAATCACATTTTTGTCTATTAAATAATCCTTTAAAGTATGAACATAAGCAAAGAAAGTACATACTTTTACTCCTTGCCTAAAAACAATTTCACTTTAACAATGCTTTTTTAAAAAAGGCTATAAATTCTCTACTTTTTATGTTAAAAGCTCCTAAAACTTTTATTGCAAGATTGTGACCTTATATTGTAAGTTAAATTTTTATCAGTAATTATAATAATATAATTCATAAGGCGTTTGTATGTGTATATTGTAGATTTGCATGAGTACGAGTATGAGTGATCTACCTTGAAGTCATACTAGTCAATTTTATTATGTTCAATTTATCAAAAGCTAACTAATGCATTTTTAATTATCTTTTTCCTACCAACTTAAGTATTATAAATAGTCCAAATCGATTTACTTATCATTATTTGTATTTTTTTTTTTTTTCTTTTTTTTGAGAAATTTTAAAAATATAATTAGTTTAGGATCCTTCGTTGTTAAAAGTGAAGCTCACTTCCACCCCCACAAAAGTGATCTACAAGTTTAGAATGTGTTTGAACGAGAAAAAATTAATATTAATTTTTTGAATTGATCAGCTATCTTCTTACTTACTCTAAATATCGTATTAGAAAAAAATCAAAAGAAAATAAAAATTTTGTAAGAATAAAAGAATTAATTTTAATAGTTCATCTTTATCAAGATAACGAAACGTCCATTTTCCTTCATATGTACTAGTATCACATGTGATAGTCGATGTTATTACATGTGATAGTCGTTTTCAAAACCCACTAAAAAAAGGAAAAAAAAAGTTTGTCGGAAGTATATCATGCGAAATGTCTAACTGAAATGACAAAACCCACTGATTTTTATGATGCAATTCTTAGGATTTTTTACTAGTCATTTTAGAGATATTTAGTTTTAAAGAACGTGAGGGAAAATGAAATTTTACTAAATGGAGCTCTTTTATTAGTGTTTGCACTCTCACAAAAAATAATGTACTCATTTGAACTCACATTTATGATTTTATTGTATGTTACTTATAATTTGTATATCATTATTAGTGATATTATGATGTGTTATCTATAATTTGTGACTCAGCTACGAGAATGGTGGGAATGTGTTGAGACATGTTTTGTGACAACATATCTACCTTGTAATAGGACTGGTGTAATTATTATCAAGTTTGTACATTGGTTTAGATTTGTAAATATATGATATTAGTTTGTTATTATTATTTGTTAAATATAATAATATTAGACAAGTAACGAATACGAACTAAAGTCTGAATTGCGAATTGAGAACTCAAGTCGCAAGTCATAAGACTTGCGAGATGAGATCTCAACTCGCAATGTCAAACTCAAGTCGCAAGTCATATACTTGCGAGATGAGAATTGGATTCGCAAAACTCAATATTGCGAGCTGAGACAAAGTCAATGGGCTGACTTATCTTGCGAGCTGAGTCAACTCGCAAAGCCCATGGGCTGCGAGTTGAGACGAGTATTTAATGAATAATTAAGTTAATTATTGATAATCGATTAATTAATACGAATTACTGAGTTTTGAGTTTCCAGAGAATATTAAATAGACTAACGGCTAGGTTTTGACAGATTAACATTCGTTAATATCAAAACAAAACATATTAGTTAATAGAATCGCGTTATAATCTTGAATTAATCGTATTGAGGGATTCCACACCTTAATACTATAAATAACGGAGTTATCGAACCAAGATCAGTGGACTTACAATTGGTATCAGAGCTTTTGGGCTAAATACGTTGTGGTTTCAAGATTTTAGTCGATATAACGTGTGATTTCGGGTTGTTTTTAGCACTCTAAGTACTTTTTACGACCAAAATCCATCTCTGGATATTTTTAGGCTTGTTTACGATCGAAATTCTCTGGTTTAATCGTGAAAATACCTAAAAATTTCTAAACTCGAAATTTTTATCCGTTTCGCGAGTAGAAATTAGGGTTTCAGCTAGGAGCTGCAAATTGAGCTGCGAACCGAAATTTCTTGCGAAACAAGTTCTTCTGCGAACCGAGTTCCTATGCGAACTGAATTCAACCTGCGAACTGAATTCAACCTGCGAACTGAGTTCATCTGCGAACTGAGATTACTTGCGAACTGAATTGTGTTGCGAACTGAGATTAACTAAACTCGCAAAACAATCTGAATTTTTGACTTTTGCGATGTCTGACTTAAGTAAGATGATTGAGATGGATCACGAGATTGGAAAATCTAATGTTCCACCTAAATTGCTCTGACTTGAGGATTACTATGGATGGAAGGACAGGTTTGAATCATATTGTAGATTCCATGACTTGTCAATCTGGATGTGTATCAAAAATGGATACGCTGCACCTACTACTGTTGTTGAGAATGCTACTGTGGTTGTACCCTATCACAGGATGAATGATAATCAAAAGAAAGAATTTGAAATTGAAAATAAGGCTCATTCCTCAATTAAGATGAGTCTTCCTAAAGAAATCAATCATCAACTGAAGTCTTTTCATACTGCTAAAGAGCTCTGGATAGCTCTTGAGAAAAGATGTGAGGGTAGTCCACAGTTTAAGGCTGGTAAGAAAAATCTTCTGAAAAAGCAGTTTACTGTGTTTAAAGCTTTTAGAGAAGAGGATCTTGAAGCATATACCACAAGATACTACCATTTACTGAGTGAGCTAGATGACCATGAGATTTTCTATTATGATGTGGAGAAAACCGACAAGTTTATTGAGGGTTTACCTTCCAAATGGGAAATGCATGGAATTATGCTCAAAGATAATGATGAGCGATATGCTACAATGAATCTTGAGTAGGCTATAGATAAGCTCAGAGGTTATGATTTCACTAAGAAAACGAGAGAGACAAATTATGATCAATTACAGAATCCTGGATTGTATCATGGAAAGTCTATTCTCTCAAATGTTTCATCTAGTTCGACCACTGAGAAGTCAACTCAAGAGCATCATAAGATGCCTATGAGTGTGAAATCTACTGAACAACAACTATCTGTTTTTGCTTCTTTTGTTGCTTCCTATGAGAACTATATTCAAGGGAAAATCAATGATCCAGCTGTGTTTGATGAGGATTATGATCAGATTGACCCTGACGACCTTGAAGAAATGGATCTTCAGTGGCAACTAGCAATGGTGTCAAGAAGAGTTAAAAATTTCTTGAAGCGTACTGGTAGAAGGGTAGTAGGCAATCGACCAGGGTTTGACAAATCCAAGGTGAAGTGTTATAACTGTCAAGGTTATGGACACTTTGCTCGGGAATGTCAACGACCAAAGGTTGATATTGGTAATGGAAGACAAGACTCGGGAAGTACCTTAACTTCCAAAGTCTTGGTGGTTCAGCAGATGGATGGTTCTTATGATTGGTCTACTCAGTCTGAGCAAGCTCTTATGGCTGAAATAGATGATCAAGAGAAACCTACTGAATCTACATCCTATATGCCAACTGATGTGGATTTTCAGTTTAAGGTGCCGGAGGTAGAAGTCAAAGCAAGTGATGAAGATGTGCTCTACATTAACTCAACTAAGGATATGAGTCCTGATGAGTTTGTCGCGCATATGGCTGATATTCAAACAGACAAGAAAATAGTATGTCTTAACATCCTTACTCTTGTTGATGTCTGTTATTTAGTTAATGATTTGCAATCTCAGGTTGGTGTATTTGCTGAATCACATAAAACCTTAACATCTGGAACTTGAAGTCGCTAAAAGTGATATACGTAGGTTAAGTGAAGATAAACTAGCCTTAAAAGAAAAGATTAAACTTGATGCTTCTGATAGAACCAATATAAGAGATATCATTAATGAACAATGTGTTAAAATAGATGGGTTATATTTGAACTTGAAAGATTTAAATGAAAATATTGCTAGTAAAGATAAGGAGTTATATGAGTCTAAAATGAAGTTGGTTGAGTTAAATCGTAAGTTTGAAAGTTATAGGACATCTTCCTTAACTTTAGATCATATAATTAGTTCTCAACGTAGTGTAAAGATGTGACTGGTTTAGGCTACAGTAATGTACCCCCACCTTTTAATTCAAATTACACTAATACTTCTGTTGACTTAGAAATGCCAGATGTGAATACTGAACCTGATAAATTGTTAACTAAAGAGTCTGAAATTATTGATACACAGAAGGATGTTGTTAAAGATTCATCATCTGACATTAGTAAGAACAAATCATTCACTAAAGTACATTTTGTCTCGAGTGAAATGATTGTTGATACTAAGGTAAATGATGAGTATATTAAGGAACAAAATAATCCACCTTTAGTGTTTTCAGCTCAGACTAAGAATGAGGGTGGAAAAGGGGTTAAGTCACGTAAGCAGATGTCTTGCTTCAAGTGTCACCAGATAGGACACGTATCTTCTTGTTGTCCTAATAAGAAGACGGAAGCATCACATAAGCCTGTGAATAATGATAAGACACCAAATATCTCTAGTTCGAGTATAGACATGTTAGGTACCAAACCGGATTAGGTAGTAAACCTGTAAATATTCTTAAAAGAGATGCTTCTTACAGTGTCTCTCCACCTAAACATAAACGGCCTGAACATTCAATTAAAGATCAATTACCGTCGAGGTTTATGACCCCTAGTCGAAACCATAGTCATTATGAAAATGGTTCTACTTCAAGAAACCATAGTCATTATGAGCATGGCTCTACTTCACGAACACATGGGATTAACTATAACTATAATCGTAGCCAAGGACAACAATCCCAAGGTTATGTGTCAGGGAGGTTTGGATCTAATTCACCTCATAGACCCAAGACCACTGATCATCAACAAGCTCATACTTCTTCGAAAGTGACCAAAGCTCCTAATGGGAAGGATGGTTACTTTAAAGAGTTAAAGTTTGTAGATGATAAGGGACAAACCAAGACCGTAATGGCTTGGGTCCCTCTTGATGATTAATTGTGTACTAATGTCATGTGCAGGAGCATACTGTGAACGAAGATAGTTGGTGATACGTAGACAGTGGTTGCTCAAGACACATGACAGGCACTCGAAGTCTACTTAAAGACTTCAAAGGAGGATTGAAATAGCGAGTTCATTTTGCTGGTGATAAAGGAGGAGTCATTACTGGGAAAGGAAAAGTTTCAAATGGAACTTTGACTCTAGAGGATGTGAATTATGTTGAAGAACTAACGCACAACCTAGTAAGTGTTTCCCAAGTCTGTGATAAAGGTCACCCTGTCTATTTCAATGAGACAGAGGCCTTAGTCCTGAAGCCGGGTTTCATTATTCCCGAAAAATTGATATTGATGAGGGCTCCAAGGAAGAAGGACATCTATGCTATCAACATGGGTGCTCCTATTACTTCAATGGAGTCTACATGTCTTATATCCAAGGCTTCAGAAGCAGACTCATTATTATGGCATAGGAAGATGGCATATTTGAACTTTCGTAAAATGAACTATATAACCAAGAATGGGTTAGTTCTCGATGTACCATTGAACCGTTTCGAGTTTGAAGACAAGTGTGTTTCTTGTTTGAAAGGAAAACAGCATAAGAAACCACACAGGTCTAAAACTGAAAACTCAATCCTGTCGCCTTTTGAGTTGCTACATATGGATCTCTTTGGCCCCATAAGTAAGAGAAGCATAGGTGGCAAATGGTACTGTTTGGTTGTCATAGATGATTTTTCTAGATTCTCTTGGGTGTTCTTTTTGGGATCTAAGGATGAGACTCCTGGTATTCTTATGGAGTTCTTAGATCTAATTGAGAATATCTATGGAGCAAGAGTTAAGAGAATTCGTAGTGACAATGTAACAGAATTCAAGAATTCAACTTTCAATATCTATTGCTTAAGCAAAGGGATACAACATCAATTCAGCGCACCTTATGAACCTCAACAGAATGGTGTTGCTGAAAGGAAAAACAGAACGTTAATTGAAGGTGCTAGAACAATGCTTGCAGATTCAAGGCTTCCGGTCATCTTTTGGGCAGAAGCGATGAATACTGCATGTCATGTTCTCAATAGAGTTCTTACGATTAAAAAGCAGAACAAGACTTGTTATGAGCTTTTAAACAATAAGAAACCAAACTTAAAAGGGTTTGAACCCTTTGGAGTTTCATGCACTTTATTGAAGACTAGCTATCAACCTAAATTTGGTGAGAAGGTTGACGAAGGATACTTCCTAGGTTATGTGCCTAACTCACCAAACAAACGTGTCTTCAATAAATCTACGGGACGTGTGGAAATAGTTTATAACATTGAAGTTACGAGCTACACACATGACTTGCATAAGGGATTGGATTGGCAATTTGATTATTCTGATCTCTTCAAGTCATTTAAAGTTCCTATCAGTGACTATGTTAGTAATTCAGAGATGTCTGAGCATTTATTGTTTGGAGATGACGATCTTAGTTCTTCTCCAACATCGAATGTTCAAACGTCTGGAATTAGGACTATTGTTGATTCTGATGAAGCTTCAACTATTAAGTCACAACAACCTTCAGTTGATATATCTCAAGAGAATGTAGATCCTGAAATTGTTTCTCAAAGGATTGTAGATGATATTCTTACTCCTTTGAGACAATTAAGGACCTCTACTACTAATGATGATATACTACCATTGGAGGAACTTGGTACTAACTTACACCATGATATACCAGTTGAACCTGTATCTGCAACAAGATTGAATAGGCATCATCCGATTGAGAATATCATCGGTGATCCAAATTCTCCTGTTCAAACTCGGAATCAATCGAAAGCTAGTACATCCACTAACTCAAGCTTGTATGCTGAAATGAAAGAGACAGGGATTACAAATCTATGTCTATATTCATGCTTTATCTCACAAATTGAGCCTAAAAATGTGCAAATGGCACTCATAGAAAGCTCGTGGGTCGAAGCAATGCAAGATGAACTGTCTCAGTTCTCCAAATTACAAGTATGGGAATTGGTTGATTTACCTGCTGGTGAATATCCAATTGGAACTAGATGGGTATTTAAGTGTAAGAGAGACGATCGGGGAATCATTACTCGCAATAAAGCCCGTTTAGTGGTTCAAGGATTTAATCAAGAAGAAGGGATTGATTACACGGAAGTGTTTGCACCAGTGGCTAGGCTTGAAGCAATTCGGTTATTCTTAGCATTTGCATCCTTTAAGGGAATGAAAGTTTTTCAATTAGATGTTAAGAGTGCCTTTTTGTATGGCAAAGTCAAAGAACTGGTGTATGTCTCACAACCACCAGGATTTACTAATTCTGAGTATTCAGATAGAGTATATCGTCTGGATAAGGCTCTCTATGGGTTACATGAAGCACCTAGGGCGTGGTATGAGACATTATCAACGCATCTTCTTGAGAATGGTTTTACAAGAGGTGCAATTGATAGTACATTGTTTGTAAAATGGAAGAAGAAGGATTTTCTACTTGTTCAAGTATATGTCAATGACATTATCTTTGGGTCATCTGACGAAAAGATGTGTAGAGACTTTGAACAAGTTATGAAAAGCAAGTATGAGATGTCTGCTATGGGAGAGTTAAACTTTTTCTTAGGGTTACAAGTTGACCAAAAGAAAGATGGATTCTTTATTCATCAATCAAAATATACACATGAGCTGTTAGAACGATTTAAGATGGATGAATCTCGTATCTACAAAACTCCTATTCCAGAAAATCATGGACTTGGTCCCGATACATCGAGTGATCAGGATGTGGATCCTACTTTATATAGGGCCAGGATTGGATCACTAATGTATTTGACTGCATCTAGACCTGATATTATGTTTGCTGTGTGTATTTGCGCAAGATATCAGGCTAATCCGAAAGAGTCTCATATGCAAGCTGTAAAACGAATCTTTTGTTACCTCAAAGGGAAGCCAAAGCTGGGACTATGGTATCCAATTGAAGGAGACTTTGATTTCGTTGCTTATACTGATTCGGATTATGGTGTATGCAATCAGAATAGAAAGTCTACTACCGGAGGATGTCAATTCTTAGGAGGTAGACTTGTATCTTGGCAATGCAAGAAGCAAAGCTCAGTAGCCATTTCTACATGTGAAGCTGAGTATGTTGCTGCTGGCAGTTGTTCTCAAGTGATGTGGATTCAAGAGCAACTACGGGATTATGGGTTGAACATTACAAATACTACTATGATGATTGATAATGAATCAACAATCTCTATAACCAATAATCCGGTAAAGCACAGTAAGACTAAACACATTGATATTCGACATCACTATATTAGAGACTGTGCTGAGAAGAAAGTGATAAGGTTAGCTAAGGTTCTATCCATGGATAACTTAGCAGACCTCTACACCAAGGCATTCGACAGAGCTCGATTTGATACTTTGGTACAATTGAATGGAATGAGAAATCTGGAATGATTAGTCTTCCACAGGGTTCTTATGTAATAGTTCGTCGTTATTTTTCTTTGTTCTTATGTAATAGATAGTTGTTACTTTATATAAAAAAAAGGGGAGGGGGGGAGAAGGCGTATGGCATTCTTTTGCTTGTTACCTGAGGGGAATCGCCTCCGATAAAAATGTTAAGTGCTTATCTGCTGGGAAATGATAGTACATTAGAAGAATAAGCTTAATAATAAGTAAAAGTCTTAAGGTAGATATGTTAGTTACATTAACTTTACATCTTTACAACAAGGCCTTTACTTATATTTATTTTAATATACACCTTTCTCCACATGTTATTATTTGCTTTGAAAGAATAAATCTAGACAACTTCATTATATGATGTACTGGTAGGCAAATTCTGCTATGATTTATGAGCATATAATAAGCAATAATTCTTTTGTGTGTTGTCTAATGTGATCTGCTATATGATGTATGACATAAGTCTTAATTGTTGAATGATAGTATAACCATACACTGTTATCAAAGATCTTCCAACATATGTAAAGACAAATAGTAAGAATTATGGCTATTAGCAAAACTACTGGTGACTTTGTTGTACTAAGTACAAACCTGACTCCTTTAGTTTTGCCAATGGTTTCAAATTTGTTTTGTTCATACTGAGGGATCTTATGTTGTACTAAGTACAGATCTAGAACCACTAGTATCTTCAAAACTGGTTTGATGTTTGTCAAATACTAAAATAACTCAAAGGTATGTTATATGCTTCGAACAGAACATCATTTAGTAACCTCTACCTTGAATATGAAAGATACAGTGTTATGTGTTCTACTTGATTTCTCCGTATGTCATACTTTTGGATCCTATTAGTTAACATGCATACCAACAATAAAGGTTTTCTTGGAAATCAGTGTAGACTTTGTTTATGTGGACCATAATATGGGTAATCGTCTTGAACTGTCTATCATAGTTGAACGTTTCATTTTGATGAATCATTCGATCTTCATTACTGTAAATGAACGAATTATATTGTGTGGACCAAGGTAACCAAGTTATACTTTCATAAATATAAGTTGATAAATGGTTAAGTTATAACTTTTCTGTAACTTATTGTGAATTTCATGAGGTATGTATACTAACTATCTTCTTAGACTTGTTAATAAACAATTGGCCCTGCTTATTCTTTCTAATATGATCCCTCTGCACATAAATTTTTAACACCCTCTTATATGTTTTATTTCTTTTATTTGTTTCTTTAATAAAAGGTACTTGATACTAATGTTTATCATGAATATTTGTCGTTTTTATGTTATATTTCTATTCTTATTTTTATTTTTCTTATTATTTTATTTTATTCTATGATTTTGTCGTTCGGTTGACTTAAGGTTACAAAACAAGTGAAAAGTAATCTTATTTTAGACTTGTATGTACTATGTGGGCCTAAAATTATACTAAGATTAAAATTTGGTTTTTAGTCAACACTGCGAATTGACTTTGACTTGCGAGTTGACCATACTTTGCGAGTTGAGTCTATTCTGCGAGCCGAGTCAACCGAGTATAAAAAGGTGCGAGTTCACAAGTCAAACACATACAGACCTGCGAACTGACATTCTTTTCCTTGCGAACCCAATTTCTGCGACACGAGACAAGTTTTGATCTCGCTTATTTTAGTGATTTCTCAGTCCGCAAACACTGTTTTTCACTCTATCCATTGCACCTACTTTTACATTGTGAACATTTTGAGGTATACATCCAAAGATTTCACCGTTTATTTAACTCAAAATCGACGTATTTCATATATGAGGGTTTTTTTTTTAAATTTGACCAAAATTCTACAAATTAGTGCGTTAAATAACAAGAAAACTTAGGGGTTATGTTACTCACACTATCTAGTACACAATGCAATAACTCGATTTTCCTAAAACTTGCTAAATTTGTGTTTTAAATCTGACGTCATCATGGCAGTTCATCTTGCAAATTGAGTTCAAACTCAATTCGCAGACCTGACTTGCGTGTTGAAACTAGCGAGTTGACTTGTTGACTTGCGAGTTGAAAATTGCGAGTTGACTTGTTGACCTGCGAATTGACTTGTTGACTTGTTGACTTGCGGATTGAGTTGTTCTGCGAGTTGAATGCCTTTGCGAATTGACTTGCGAGTTGACCACTAATTTTAACTTACGAACTCTCGATTAATTACTTGATTAAGAGTTATAAGTTAATATCTTATTTCGTTAGTCGTTTCGACTTAAATGTGAACACGAAAAACCATACGCTCTTTATATAAGACTTACTACTTCTTGTAATAAGTTATATATTTTTAAACTTGAGACTTTTTGTAACAGGTTAAACAAACGGTTAGACTTATTGATCATATATATATAATTAACGACTATAATTGTTAATTAAGTTTCACAACTTAATCGTTCAATTACGAGTCGTAGATTATATAAGTTTATCAATATATGTTAAACTAATTGTCTAACATTTGTGTGATTTTTACATTACAGATATGGCTAGACAATTTGCAGCTCATCACAACGTGCTGGTTGACTTAGACGTCACTACACGAGGTGCTGCGCGTGTGGCTCGGATTCTTACATTCTTGGCTCGTTCTAGAATACACTATGCTATCACTAAGTCACCGGCTTTATAACAAGACCTATTATCCCAATACTGGGATAACATTCAGTATGATACCGTTGTGAATCCTCCAGTGATTCGAACACGGGTTAATGATCGCCCTGGTGTATTTTCTTCCACCGATCTTCGCAACATTTTACGGTTGGGCAGCGTTGAACAGGAAGACGGTCCTACAGTGTTTCCTTCGAACTTCATTGAAGGAGCACTTGCACGAATGGGCTATGTAGGACCCATGCGAGGACGTCAGTTCTTAAAGGCGTTGGTATTCGGAGAGTGGAGATTCTTGTGGCATGTTCTTGTCACCATTTTTGGTCCAAAGAAGGGAGGTTATGATGAGTTGAGCCCTTCACTGCTATCAGTAGTACTGTCCCTGGTTTACAATAAACCATACAGTTTTTCAGATTATCTTTTCGGTGAATTGGTTCGTCAGATCACAAGTGTTGTTAGATCCCAGTTTATGATCTATCCACAATTTTGCATGCTGATTATCAGGGCTACTGTTCCTGATCTGCCGGTTATTCAAGCCGATCTACATGTGGATACTATTGGGCTGCGAGGGTATAATGCAATGTTTATGCATACCTCGAGGCGTTTTGACATGCGGCCTCAGTTGACAGAACTTTTTGGTTATCTGATAAATCCTCAGTACGTAGCGCCACCAAATAATGGTTGGTTGGATGTTGATGTGGCAGAGGTCGTACCTGAGCCACAGAAGCTGATAAATGATGTCTTGGATCAGGTCAACCAACCTGGGCCACAGATTAATGCTGAAGTTGCTGCACAAGTGGTGGAAGATATGCTGGTACAGAATGATGATGCCAATGATCCGATCTTTCAAGATATCGATCAATATTTGGCTGAAGATCCAAGTACTTCTGAGCAACCTCCAGTTGTTGAGACATCTAGTGGTGTTGGTCCGTGTGGACATGATGGTGAAACTGCCTCTACGTCTGATTCTGAGGATGATGAGACTCGTCCATCCGGTTCTGTATTCGGGATCCCAGCTGGCATGATCCGTCAAGGGTCCAAGTTGGTTATGGACCCCGCACTGAAATTAAAACGAAAAGTCGTTGATCAGGATCCGGACTTCGTTCTCGTTGAAGAAGATGAAGATGAAGATGAAGATGAGGTGCCACTTGTGGGCTGACCTAGCAAGCGTACTAAGCAAACTGCTTCAACCTCTGCAGCTCCTACTCAATCACTTTCCACGCCTTCTGAGGCTGAAATGATAGCTGCTTTGGTTTGCCCTTCTTCACATCTGACTACCAAATCTAGCAGGGTTGCAGCTCGCTTATTGACAAATGTAGCTACAGAGATAGCTAAGAAATTGCAACCATCTGCTCCCACACCTCCATCAACCACTGCTGATGCTCCTTCTTCCTCACCTATGACTGATTCTGAACGCATTCTCAGCTTGGAGTCTAGGGTTCGAGAGTTGGAGACTGTCACCATCACATTGTCTCAGAATCTGACTGAACAATCTAAAGCCTACTCACTACTGCTCAAGACCAATACTACTTTGGTAGATGATGTAGCGGATAAGCAAAGGCAGATTGATCGACTTGATCGCTTGGTTACATATCTTCTCAGGGACAAGCCACCTCAGGAGGGGATATTAATATATCAGGAGTCCTGTAAGGGAGATGAACTGGCGAAGAAGCGAAGAGATGATACAGATGATGATCCCACTGCTCAGAAAGATAGTGAGCTGGCTGGTCCCTCAATGACTAGTCAACAGGCTGTTATTCAGGGGGAGTTTGCGGGTGCAAGTGGAAGTGGTGCTGGTCCTGGTGCTGGTACTGAAGAGGGTAGTGCTGAAGAAGGTGAAGCTTGTATTAATTTAGATTGATTTTAAAAGACATTGTAACTTATAACTTTGTAATATATTAGACTTGAGATTTATAATTACAAGTTAAATATGTTTTAAATACGTTTTAAGTGATATCCAATTAAGGTTTTATAAAGTATTGATCGATAGTCTTCCGACTTATGGATAGTCGTGTGGCGTGTCCCGATTTAATATCGGCGGTCAAACTTTTACTATAATCTTTGCATTTTAGACTTGAGAATCGTAAGATTGACAAGTTAATTATGCAGTGGAATTTTTGATATTAATTAATTGTAAGCTTGAATGTTTGGTGATCATTATTGTTCACAATACATTAATGTTTATCTTTAATTAATGTTCTGATAATATAAGACTTTTGGAATCTTAGATTAATTATAATTATACCTTATGATCAATGAAAGAGTTATAAGTTCATATAATATGCTTTAAATATACAAAGAAATTAATAAGGAAATTCTTAGATTGATTCAGGGAAATCAATGAAAGAATTTATGATATTAATTGTTATTGATTAATAAGGAAATCCTTAGATTGATTCAGGGAAATCGATGAAAGGATTTATGATATTAATGATTATTTGTGTATGTACTTATATAGGTCTGGGAATGCTAGATCTATCTGATTCTGAAAGCGATATGCTTGATAAGATAGATGAAGCTATTGATTTTGACCTTGAAGAAGGTGAATTTCTTCCACCTGATGACTGGACGTCTAGTATTGATGTTGGGGTAGACGAAGGTGTAGATCCTGATGCTAATATCGATGAACACCTCGTAAGCCCATCAAAAACCAAAGTTGTCATTCAGGATGAAGATGGAGAAAGAGTTGTAGATTTAGATGAAAATCTGGAGAATCAACTAGTTCTGAATCTGAAGATGATCTTCCTGAGAAACTCAAAGATAATCCAATGTTTAGGCCTTTAAAAAGGAAAAAGCAAAAGATTGGGATGTCTGAGGTTGACATTACGGGAAAAAGAGCTCCACGTAAAGGAATCATAGGATGGTATTATGATTCTGATCTGAAGCTTTTTGCAATCAAAAGGTTTGATGGAGTTCAATATTTTGAAAAGAAACTTGCAGTTTTCAGTTCTCTTCCTAGATTCGAAATTCGAGACTTGGCTCGATTAGAATTGAATAACCCCAGTAATGATCCATATGCGAGATATGTTGAAAGAATAATCAAGACTGAGGGTCGTTCAATGAGATTTGAAAAGATTAAGCCAAGAGTCAACGAAGTCAACGAACTGGAAGAAGATTGAGGAAAAAGACTTATCCAGCTGTCAAGTGTGTGCAGCAAATACCATTGAAGACCATGCCACAGAATATTTTGGGAAATCTTAAGAATTGGCATGTGGACTCAGAGACTAGAGAAGCTGTCATGGTTGAAGCTAATGATGAAGTTGAAGGTGGTGAAAGAGAAATTTTGAAAGTCTATGACCATCGACACCTGATGAATCTGTCTAAGAAAGATCTGTTAAAGTTAAACGAGAACAGGATCTTGACGACTGAAGCATGGAGTGATCTTGCACGAGATTATCAAATGATGGTGAAGACTTATGTTAGAATGAAAATTTATATGGGTAGCAAAATTTACAAGTAAAAACCAAAGACAATATGAAGATAAAGACGCTAGAGCTATTGTCAAGGGGGAGTCTGTTGAGACATGTTTTGTGACAACAGATCTAGCTTGTAATAGGACTGGTGTAATTATTATCAAGTTTGAACATTGGTTTAGATTTGTAAATATATGATATTAATTTGTTCTTATTATTTGTTAAATATAATAATATTAGACAAGTAACGAATATGAACTAAAGTCTAAATTGCGAATTGAGAACTCAAGTCGCAAGTCATAAGACTTGCGAGATGAGATCTCAACTCACAATGTCAAACTCAAGTCGCAAGTCATATACTTGCGAGATGAGAACTGGATTCGCAAAACTCAATATTGCGAGCTGAGACAAAGTCGATGGGCTGACTTATCTTGCGAGCTAAGTCAACTCGCAAAGCCCACGGGCTGCGAGTTGAGACGAGTATTTAATGAATAATTAAGTTAATTATTGATAATCGATTAATTAATACGAATTACTGAGTTTTGAGTTTCCATAGAATATTAAATAGACTAAGGCTAGGTTTTGACTGATTAACATTCGTTAATATCAAAACAAAGCATATTAGTTAATAGAATCGTGTTATAATCTTGAATTAATCGTATTGAGGGATTCCGCACCTTAATACTATAGATAACAGAGTTATCAAACCAAGATCAGTGGACTTACAGAATGCGATTGAGAGATTAAGAATAATTTCAGAGAGAGACCAATTATACATTATATATATAATATATATATATATATGTATATATAAATAGTAGGAGGATCTAAAAAGAAGAAATATATAAGGAAGAAGGGAGAGAAGAATTTTTTAAAAGGTTGTTATAGTAAATTACAATGTAATAAATATTAGTAATATTATTAAATTGAATAGGGAAGTTATCAAATAGGTGGACCAAGTCTTCAACAGAATTCAAATGCATAGTTTGTTTCTTCAAGTTTAACTGAGTAGATCCCTCATTTCAAGCCCTTGAAAACGCAATGAAACATACCACTAATCTCAATCAATTAATATATTTTATTCAAACAATATTCAATATCAGTGCATCATATCACGATTATATACACTCCAATTCAACATACAAATTCATCAACAATTAATTCGTATACTACAACCGAATCAGTTTCAAACAATTACGATAATTTTTATTACTTTCAAGATATTAATCCGTATAATACGATAAACTCTTATTCAATATGTCTAATGGCAAAATATGACATGGAAATTATAGTTGAATTTTCTACAACGGAGTTCGATGGTATAGATGATACAATCGAATCATCTATGTTTTTTATTCTTTTATGATCAATATTTATTATTAAATTAGATGTTTTGAAACCGCCATATACCTGTTTGAGTGGGGGGTTTTAGCCATTTTTTTTTTTTTTTTTTTTTTTGCAATTTTTTGGGAGCGTCAACTATATTTAGACACTATATATACATGTTAGATGTTGAGGTTTTAGTTACAACATTTAAAAACTTGATTAAATATTAAAACACTCTAAAATCAAAAAAACGCAAAAAGATACTCTCAAGTCTCAACTAAAATATAAAAGGTTTTAAACTAGAATGAAAAGTATTTTCTATGTCTTTTGACAATCCATTCAATAACACCGCCGCCGTCGGACAATTACAACTAAAATATAAATCGGTTTGCAAAGGTTTATTTGTTTAACAGTCGATGTCTTGCGTATATCATTAACTTGGTTGTGCAAGATGGACTTAGTTGTATTGCAAATATAAAAGAAAGTTTCAAACAAATATTACGTGATATTTTTAGTTCAAGTAGCGCTAGATACTATAAATATATGAAATTTTGTGTCGATTCGAATTACCTTTGGTTAGGTCAGAATTGGGACGTACCTACTAGATGGAATTCGACATCTAATATGTTTGAAAGTGGTTTAAGAGAAAAAGAAAATTTAAAAATGTTTCATAACCTTCTTGCGGAACGTAATCGAGTTACACCTTTCCCGGAGTCGAGTTGACATACAATCTAACTAATTATTGAAATGTTTGTCATTTTAAAACAAGCAAACTACTTTTTTGTCAGGTGTTTATTATCTGACTAGTTGTTTAGTGTTAAACCATACATTTTTAATGTGTTCTAAAATAAATAATTTTGAAGTGAGGGGCGACATTTTTGAAAACATGGTACAACCAATAAAAGCAAAATTTATAAAATATATTTAAAAAATTCATCCCATTATAACTTATTCCGCCGCTTTGAACCCGGCTTTAAATGTTAGTGGGCTTGAAACTTTACTTCAAAACATTTCTTACGATTTGGAGTTGTAAGACGAAGTATGGTTCCACATCCCTTCATGATGGCATTCGAAATGAGACAAAATCTGGATCAAGTTCGCACGGCAATAACGAAATGATGCGATTATACAACACTTTAAGAAATGAGAATACGAAAAGAGATCGATCAAATACTCCTAGTAGCGAACTAGGAAGGTATATTGGTTCTGACTTTTTGACATACTTCACTATTAAAGAGTTTAACAATTTGGATATTTTGGCTTGGTGGAAAGAGCATGAAGCTCAATTTCCGATTATGGCTGTTGTAGCCCATGATCTATTAACCGTCCAAGCTTCTACGGTAGTTTCGAAGTCGAATTTTTCGGTTAGTAGTCGGGTTATCTCACCAAGAAGAACCAACTCATCCTTTTGTCGGTGGAAGTTTGTGTTTGTTTAAAAGACTATCTTGACGGCGTTGAACGGATACAAAATATTTCACCACTTGAAGGGGAAATGGTAAGGGTTGAGCAAGAAATACATGAGCAAAAGATTGAAATGGGATTGTCTGTACCAATTACCGCGCAAGAGATTACATATGAACAAGACTTACACAACATGGCTTATGAAGAAAACTAAATAAACGACGACGACTCGAATAAGAAGAAGACTCCATAAGGGATGACGATTTGAAGACTTTCGGTTATATTTTTATGTTTTGAAGATGTATTATGCATTTTTCAATATTAGTTTAAATGAAAATTAACAAGAAAAATTTCCCCAAAAACGTTCGTCGATCAAAAATTAGTTTATGTTTGAATGTTTGAACTTTGAATTGTGAAGTGTTTTACTAGAAAGGTCCTATCCGGCGGATAGTCCCTTTCTGATCATATGTTAATCAGAAAGGCCCTATTCGCTGGATAGGGAAGCCTATCAGCCGGATAGCCTGTAGCGGGCTGCAAAAACTGGTGTGGACAGGTTTGAAACCAATTTGGCCCAAGTCGATTTCAAACCGGTCCCAAGCCGGTATGGACCGGTTTGGGTTTTCCCCGGTCCAAACCGGTTTCCAACCGAACAATAAAATTGATAACAATACAATTGATAAATGTCAAAATTTATCTCATACGTCCCCCTAATTCCAATTAGGAATTTGGATAATGGGTTAAAAATAGTTATATATATATATATATTAGTTGTTAAAAAAAAGTCATATTATATTATATTATATTATATTATATTACATTATATTACATTGCATAACAATAAATTTTATATACTACAATTAATATATCGTATTATAATAAGATATTACATAATGATATTATACTTTGGAAAGGATATTAAATGAAATCTAATTTTTATAAGAAGACGGACAATGACTTTACCCTGTATATTCACTTAATAATGTTTAAGTGAAGACTACTTTATCTTTAACATTCATTCGATATAATATAATTATAGCTAGAAAGTTATTATTCTCCTTCCATACGAATTTAACTTCAGTACAGATCATTCCTCATTCCTCCATACTTTGTACTATGACTGTAATCGAGTCGAGCTCGAAGTTGGCTCAAAAAATGTTTAAGAATGGCTTAAGCCCAACTCCAAAAACTCAAATTTTAATATGAAACCTTGTTTTGATACTTAATTTAAAAAAATCATTTCAAATATATATACATAGAAAGTAAATTGTGAAATCTAGTCGAAACTTTGTAAAAGCATCTAAAAATATTAAAATATAATAATAATATCATTTACATATCCAAAATTACATAATACTAGCTTATTAGCCGTGTGATGTACATGTGCACTAATATACTTATTAACTTGTCGATACAAAATAATTTTTTAATATTTATTCGATAACAATGATTAAGTTTATATAAAAGATATAATTTAAGCAATATTGGAATTGGATGAATATAATAATACAATTTATGCGAAGTATATGAGAAAGTAAAATATAGATGAACAAATTATAAAGAGTAAATTACACTTCGTCCCCATGTGGTCCTTCGTTTTCTCACGTCTCGTCCCTCCCAACTTTTTTTCACAATCCCTAACCTTGTACTGGCTATTTTGCAACATTCATCATCCCTCCCTCGTTAAATCTAACAAATTACCTGTTAACTCATCAAAAATGACTAAACTACCCTCATCTTCATTATAATACCATCATCAATTGAAAGCTATAAATATACTTTCTATCTGGTATCTCCATCTGTCTTTTCCCAATTTCAGATAGCACAGTCACCTACAAATTTCACATATATTTACCGAGAAATTTTATCTAACATCTTTTTCATAAATTAAATCAGTAGACACACAAACACCAAATCAATAAAACATTATGTATTGATGGCCATTACTGATGGTTGATAACTCACAAATATTGAATCTTGAAGCAAAACAAAAACCCAAATAAAAAACATAAGTAAAATGAATTAATACATCTTCTGTTTAAAACAAACCCACGAATATTGAATTTTGAAGCTCCACTTTTTGTATGTTTTTTGGCTCAATCAAGTCCTCTGTTTCCCCACCTGCAAGAAAAAACAAAACTAATTGAGAAAATTACCTAGATAGACCATTCAACCCTCAATTTACCAATATAGACAATGTCAGACGGATATTACAAATCTAGACAACAAAATCTCCATAATTAAAATCCAATTATGGCGATCCAAGCGATTTAATGTGGTCCAGTCGTAGGATGCCAGGTATCCGAACCAAATCGCTACACTTTAAACAAGATATTTAATTAAAAAAAATCGCCAGAATGTATATATATGTGGCGATCCAAGCGATTTTGTTATGCCAATTATATAATGCCACGTGTCTTACAAAATTTAATAATCGATTTGATCAATTTGACAATTGCTAAATCGCTGGAATGTAATATATTATGGCGATTTTGGCGATTTGGTAATATCCCGATTTGCTGTTGTTAAGGTAAATTTAGTGTGTGTTTTCTATTGTTTTTCTGGAAACAATGTTGTTCAACAGACAAAAGTGTTCTTGCCGGGAAATTTTTTCAAAGACAAAGAGATTATTAAGTTTATGGAAACAACCTTGTTCTACATTATGAGTATCTTAAATTTTCATCTTTTAGCTCTGAAGTGTTCTTAAAAGAGAAAGTGATTATCAAGTTTCATATTTCCAGTTTTAAGTTGAAATGTTTCCATAGTGAAGCTCTCTTACAAAGATAAAAAGAAAGAGATTACCAAGGTAATATTTTAGTTTCCAAAATTGTGAATTAACACTTTGTATTTCAAAGATAATTCTTCTATTTTTTATACCGGGAACATATTATAATTTTTTTTTCCTTGTCTTTTAACATTTTTCAGATTTTAAAGTGTAAAGAAAATTGGAGCAAGTCAACGAAGTCAAAGAACAGAAGGTTAATTTTTTGTCGATAAATTTTGAAATTGATATTATTGTTTTCTAACATCAATATATATTTTAATTTACTTTGTTTAGTTTAGTTGGTAAATTTAGTTTAGTTTTTCTAATTAAGTTTGTGATATAACTATGTGTTGATTGTGTTTATATGTCTACTAAGTTTTCAATTAAGTTATGATGGAATGTTATTGTTATTGTTATTCTTATTGTTATTGTTATAGTTTTGTTGAATAAGTGCCTTAAGATTTTATGTTATTGATATAGGGTATCTTTAAAAAGTGTCGCGGGTAAGATCAATTCGACGTTAGTGTTCAAATTGTATCTATAATGAATATTGTAAGTTCTTTAAACGTATTTCCTTAACTCGTACATGAATAGGGTAAATGTGAAATATCAATTTATAACCTAATATCAATTTGTTTATTTTGTATAGGGTAAGTATTATTATGCCGATGTGAAACTGAATGCCGATATATCTATTATCTATTATCTCTAAAATAGAAGCATTATTGAAAGAAAGACCAGCTTGTCATAGCCTTTTCTTTAAAACATGCTTTGGACACTGGTTTTGGATACCCGATTATAGCCAAGAACCAAGCTTGTTACATTTTATGTTATGAAACCTTGTTGATGTGAATGATGATAAGAAGGAGTTGGTTTTTGAGGTTGGAGGTAAAAGACTACATTTTGGGCCTGAGCAATTTTGTTTAATTTCCGGGATGAAGTTTGGTGTTTTACCGAGCATACCGGGACATGGTGGAGGGTCTTTTAGAAACCGAGTATTTACTTAAAAACAGGTGGCTAATTAACAATCTCAAAACATCTACTAATAGTATGGCCCATTCTATTGCATTTTTTACATTTTAAGTTTGGATTAGGACCCTTATTGAACGTTCTACCTGTAACATCCTCTCCTGTGCCCTGGTAATTTATAGTATTTTAATTGATTATTTAATCGTTTAGAAATTAATTGAAATTATGTATTTCATTGTGAAACTTAGATGAATAAGTTCTTTGACTTATTGTGACTAGTAAAATATTAATTGTTTTAAATTGTTATAGATAACGGTAAAATAAAATAATATTTCTCGCAAACGGCTTTCAGGTTCCAGACAAAAGATTTAGGACGGGTATAAAATTATACCATTTATTCATAAGCCGACCTTGTTATCTCATATATATCTCATATCTTCTCCTTCTTTCCATATTTAGAAGCTTTTCAAATTCAAGAAACCAAAACTTGCAAATCAAAGAAACCCAAAACCAAAATTGAATTCATACTTGCGTTCCTGTGATTCCGAAATCAAAACAACAGAGCTATCATCATCCATAACTAAATCAGCAACTCTTTCAATTACCATTTAAGAAGAAAAGAAAGTAAGTTTGGGTTTTGAGTGAATAAATCAAATTGGAGCTTGATATGTTGTTATTAGATGTTATTTGATGCCTATTTGATGTTAGGAAGTTTGTGTGATTGAAAGGAAATCAAAATATTGAGTTTTGGGTTGAAAAAGTATGATTTTCGGCTGAACAGCGTCTCAATTCGCAACTTGTGTTCATCCTGCGAGTTGAGTTGGCTTGCGAGTTGACTTGCGGTGCGAGTTGACTTGCGAGTTGACTTGACCTGCGAGTTGACTTGCGAGCCGAGCTGACCTGCGAGCCGAGTTGCGAACCGAGTTGAAACCTGCGAACCGAAACCCTGCGAACCGAACTGAGACTGCGAACCGAGATTGTTGACCTGCGAACTGAGATGTTGACTTTTTGTCTTTTTGTGCAAATTTTTAAAATGCATAAGTGTTACTAACTTTTGTGAAAATCTTAGGCAAAATTAGATTTTGATGAAATTCGCATGGTCACTTGGAAACGACCTAATACACAAGACTATTTATGTAATAGCCCCCCCCCCCCCCCCCCCCCCCCAGTTTTGGCCATTCGGGGTCATTTAGGGCCCGAAAATGGCATTTTTCAGTTTTAAGCGGCATTGCGGACTTTTTCAAAGTTTACTTCTGATTGAACTTTTGTTTGCCTAGACTTCAGGGATTACCTGATTTGATAAATAGGCTATAATGATGTTTATGGAACGAACTTCTGACTTGTGTATGATTTTCTGTTTCAGATCAACGTAAGACTCAGTGATATTAGAATCCTGAGTGTGGAGACGTCAGAGGTATCGGTGAGTGGATTCAGAACTCATCATTTGATTTAGTTGTAACTATTTGGTTACAACAAGTAAACGTAGATGTTTATTAGACTGTTTAGTCTTGATTATTGATTATTGATCTACGTGATGTGCGAACCAATGTGTTGTATGTGATTGAGGTCAACGTGTAGTTGGACTTCTGGTTATTATGTGTATTACACAGGTTTTGATTCATTTGTTGTGTTTGAGACCTGTGTATGGGTTTAATAATCATTAGTTATCGGTCTATTCTGTATTGGCCATACAGATTGTTGGTAAGTGTTCTTGGGGGAATCCCCGGGTATTATGATATCCCCAGAGCCACCGATCCTCATTGAATTATGTGTGTTTACGATTATTTGGTGTAAACAACTAGTTATGCTAAGTTGAATGTTGTGTGATGAACCTATTCACTTAGCTTCGTGCTAACCCCTCATTTTAATTCCTGCAGGATTTATTTTGATTGAATGTGGGTGCAGGGAGTAATGATTTGATCGTGAATGTTTGACTGCGCTCTTGAACTCTGATATGGTTTTTGTGATAAACCTTGTTTTGTAATTTTATAATACCCCGCCTTTTGTAGTTTTTAAACAGTTTGAAATTTGGTGTACTTTTGGGAAATGTAAACTATTTATGTATTTGAATTCATGCTTCCGTATTTATTAATATTATATTCTTATATTAAAAGAGGGGTGTTATACTACCATTATTATTATTGTCGTTGGTTTGAGACACAAAAGCATATGGTTGAGACTTATTCACATTTCCACTTGATGACACCTCCACCCCCCCCCCACCCCCCCCATATGAGATTCTTCTCTTGATATAATAACATAGACAGTTTTCCCATCAGGTAATGGTTCTCTTAACAACAAATTACTGCTCACTAGCATATTTATATCAGCAAGAGCTATGAGGAATTGCATCAGTTTTAAAATTTTATTATGTTCTTGAAAATTGACAGCTGCAACACAAGTGCATGCAAGTATCTTTACCATTACATCATACTTTTTCCAAAAAGTATTTAACTTGTGATAATATTCTGAAATAGAAGTACCACTTTGTTTTAAAGAACTGATTCCTTAGTGTAAGTTAAGGATAAATGACCTATCAGATTTATCATATGTTTGTTCTAATTCTCCCCAAACCACATATGCATTTGTACTAAAAGTTTGGCCTGAATAATATTTCTCAGATACAGACCCAAGAATCTAAGACAAGACAACATAGTTACATATTTCCCATTGTTTAGCCAATATTTCATTAGTAGTGCTTTTCTGAAATGTTCCATCAATAAATTCAAGTTTTATTTTAATTCCTAGAGCAAGAAATATTAACATACTCTATATCTTCAAAATCTCAGTTCCTTTTAACTTAATATTTATTAATGGTGTACCAGTAGTGTCAAGTAGATACAATGGATCACAAAAATCTAGCTTACTTATTAGAGTAACATAACTAGAAGTTTCACTAGTCATCTTTAAGACCCCAAATAACAACTAAGCATTCACAAGACAACACACACGTAGACAAATATCTATATCTTTATCATAAATAGATATGTATACAAGAATCAACTTAGAACCAGATATAACCAAGCAATTTAATGCACAATTACACTCAAATGCCTATTAGATGGCCACAGTTCAAGCCTACAAATCAATAGTGCTTGATCAGGTTTCCTTAAGGCTTCTAAAAGCCAAGGTCAAGAGTTGGGCATTGTGATTTCTCTTCTACTAAAATAGTTAGTACAACCTAGGTTAAGAACACACAAAATATGCATAGATAATAAACAATATAGATTAAACAAGAACTCAATCAATTAAGCACATAATCAAGAAACAAAAACACTTATGGCCTTGGCTATGGTCCAAGTATGAAACTCAGGGGGGTGGGGCATTTGATCCCCAATATGCAATGGGAACTCCTTGAGCCGGGAACTCCAACCACTCAAGAAGGTTAGAACGATCTTACAGAGTACTCCACACTCGGCAATCCTAGCTGAAGCATAAGAATCACAGTAGAAGACGAACAATAATCTCTGGAACGTCAAATAGATATCAACCAATTCAGGGTTTCAAACAAACCCTAAAATATATAAACCTTAGGGTTATAAGATAAAACCCCCGGACGTTCAACCATAAGATGAATCCACACTAGAGTCACTAAGACATGCCTCAACAATTAAGAAATCAAGATATCAAATCCTAACCTTAATTTTTGAAATTTAGGGTTTTTCTCTTAAACTTCAAGAATTCGCAGATATGGCTACCATTGTCCTCAATCGAACCCAAAATACAAGAATCAATACCTGAATCACTCAACTGCGATTTATTCAGACTTAGCTCGAACGAAACCCTAATTTTAGGTTGAAATTATCGTGAAAATCACTCAGAAATCCAAACCGATCCTTTACTTAGATACAATGAACAAATTATAGAACACAATTAATATTTCCTCATATATGACCAAATGTTTAATACAAACTTTAATCTCAAAACTTAACAATCTAAATAAATAATAACCTCTCTAACAGACATACAAACATATCACTTTGTGTGACTAAATGCTTAGATACGTTTTGACACCAAGATGATCGCAAAACACTAACAAATTTACAAAATAGAGATCAAACGATATTATGGTTTCAGTGAGCAAGAAACCCTAGCTTGTTTTCTTTATATATGAAACGTCAAACCATAAATGACCCTTTATTTTTAAAGTTGACCCTTTAGATCCTCAGACCATTAGTACAACTACAACCCTTCTAGAATGCTTTTGTCCATAATTGGTCCTTGAACTTTCCTTATTATCAATCTATACATGCATATTTTCTAGAGTAAACCACAAATAAGTACATCTTTTATCAAATGACAAACTAAGTTTAAATATTATTATTTTGAACAATATAATTCATTTCCACGGGAAAATTAATCTAAAACATATGTAATATTCGAAATTCATAAATGGCAATTTAGATAGATGTAAATTTTCAATAATTACCTTAATTTCATTTTGTTGTACATCTCTTTAGTACTGAATGAAGATGCCTCTTCAACCAATTTACTTAAGATTGAGATGAGAAAGTTGAATATTGAAATTTGGCTTTTTACTTATCAAATTCAGGCACAAAGATAAAAATCAAATGATAAAGAATGTCATGGAAAGAAGCATCATAACCGAATTGGCAAAGGCTATCAATATTCATTTTATCTATTATGAACATACAAAAATAAAACATAGATGGGTGAGACAATCTGGAAAAGTAATAAATTCAGTAGTTACTTAATTTGTTCATTGTGAACGTACAATTTTTTTATATATTTTGTTTGATTGTGATGTTTGATAAGGGGAGAGAGTTCAACATAAACTAAATCTTGCAAAAATGAGTTGATTCTTGGAATTTGGAAACCATTCATGGACCTTATTTTTCTCCAAATTTTTTTTCAACTGCTCTAAGAAATGAGATGTTAACTGTTTGTATCAAATGTTATTTTCATTTTCTCTGGTCGGAGGAGAAATTACCAAACGTTTAGCATTCCCTCACGCTTGGCGCCAATGAGGCTTTTGTTTGAGAGAAAAAAGAAGACTGCTGTATGTAAATTGAAAAAATTTGGGCAGGAAATGGAGGTTATGGAATGATATGGAAGATTAGATTTTGAATATACGTATTAATTAAGATTTAAAAAGTTGATTTGAACTGCTAGACGACTTAAGTTCAACTCGATACTTATTCTGAAGTCAATATTTAAGCTCAAGATCGAACTCGAACTCATAAAGAACTCGACTCACCCGAACTCAAATTTCAATCGAGCTCGAGTTGCAAGATCGACTCTTTTATACCTTTGCTCTTACTTTATCATACCCACTGTTATTATATGTTGTATACTTTGATTCTCTTAAATTTTAAAATTGTTATTGATATAATTAATTATAATTGATGGTTTTATGTTAATATTAAATTCTACATTAAATTACATATATATTTTTATCGGTCAAATGTATTTCTTCTCTCTCCAATAAAGTACTTGACCACCCCAAACTCCATTCCCTAATTTCATCTTCTTCACCGTCAACTCGATTCTTTCGTGTATCCTGATCCTATCCTAATAGATAATAATAATCAGGGTCTCGATCATCGGAATTGAATGGCAGGTTGCGGAGATGAAGGGATCAAGAAAAAATTCTTTTTTGATTTGAAACGCTTCTTTTTAAGTAAAAAACAACAAGTTGAAGTTGAAATTGATGCAGCTGATAATGTAGGAATCATTGAATCCAAACAAATTGATAATTATTCTGTAGATTCTAAAGAATCGCGTTCTGATGATCGTAACATGCAACGTCCGATTCGACCTCACGCTGAAGATTGTTCCTATTTTACTCGAACTGGTACATGCAAGTTTGGCCCCACCTGCAAGTTTAATCACCCTTTTTCAATCAAAATTATGGTATACCATTCACTCCTGTTCAATTATTTATGCATAATTCATTTTAGTGTTTATGTGTTAAATGTAATTATATTTATTTATAATTTTTTTTTTTTTTTTTTTGAATGATTGTTATTAGTATATATTTTTTTTGTATGTGATTGTGAAGGTTGATGGGGAAAAAAACAAAGGAAATGGTGTTGGGAGTATTTCTAAGGATTTGAGTCAGATTCCATGCAAGGTAGTACATTTATATTTATTTATTTTTTATTATATTTTTTACATTTGAAAAGACTATAATTAACTATTTCACATCTGTGAATAAGTGATTTAGTAGCTCCAATGAGGTAATGTAGTAGGGGTGGCCAGCTTGGGTTCTTCGGTCCCAAGTTCCGACCCCACAAACTTGAAATTATTTTGGATCCACGCCCGCCTACTGAAATAAATTTATGTGGAGGGGGCCCTTTGTATAAACCACTGAATTAGTGACCCGATATCACAAATAAAAATAACCATTGAACTAAGGTTAAAGAAAGTTTTGTGATGCTTTTAGTCGAAAAAATAGGAACGTGTGTAGCTTCTCTAAAAGTTGGAAATGGGAGAGTAACAAGTTATTCAAGAAGTGTACCATAGTGATAAATCATAGAAATTTACAAGTTTCTTATTTTATAACAAGACTAAAGCTGTTGGAAAGTGAGATAAAAAGGGGTAACCGACCCTCTAGCGGCCCCGATGACCGTTCAGTCAGTTGTAACTGTTGTTTACCTTCTTGTCCTTGTTGCAGTTTTACCAGACCGGTTCTTGCAAAAATGGAGAATCCTGTAAATTCAATCACTGTGAATCAGAGCCTGAAAACTCTCCCCTGCTGGAACTTAATGTTCTTGGTTTCCCAAAAAGATTGGTAATTTGTTTCTCCATATCTTGTATATGAATTCGTACACTAATTTATTTAAAACATTTATTAGAGCTTTAGAATACGTTTGGAGGTGTATATATATGGCCTGTGCTAATCTATATTTTCTTCGTGAGCAGGGTAAGACAGAATGCTCTTACTACATGCGTACTGGTATGTGTGGCTTTGGTGTATCATGTAGGTTTCACCACCCTGATCCAATCTTCGTTCTAGAATCTGAACTCTATAGTTCAAACTTTACTGGTGATCCCAGCCAGCTTTACCTTTCAGTACCTGAGATGACACCTGACAGTTTCATGTACATGCATCAATACTGTGTAGTGAGTGGATATCAAGTACGTCCATTTAGAACCAATTGGTTGAGTTTAGTTTTACATTGCATTTTCTCTTTTACTCTATCAGTTTGATCACAATTTCTTTCTTGATTATCATTTTCTCGATTATATAGTGTAATTTGAGAATGCCACCTACCCTTTGCCAGACCATTAAGTTTTAGTTGTTAACACATAGGCACTTCCTGATAAACAGATGCACTTATTGTCACAGACGAACGGATAATCTCATTTATTAATTCATGCTGGTACATATGTGCACTTCAAAGTAGAAGTTTGTATCTTACTTAAGCTATATCTATTTACTGGAATAATTCACTCACACACACTGTAAAAATTTCCCACTAATTATAACCGAGAATTAACTAAAAGCAACCATCTTTTCCTCATATTATGGATACCCTGAAAGCAGGACAGCCTATAAATTTTAAAAGTGCTATTGTATGTATTGAACTTTACAATTTCGTATATTGTATGTAACGGGTGACCGGATGAGCAGGTACCCCGTTTTTTCCTCTTGAAAAAATGTCTATTGTATGTATCGAACTTTGTAAAAATGTCTATTGTATGTCAAGAAACCGGTGGTTTCCGGTCATCCGGTTACCCGTTACATACAATATACGAAATTGTAAAGTTCGATACATACAATAACAAGTTTTAAAGGTGGTTACATACAATAGTAAAAAACGTAAAGTTAGATACATAACGAAACACTTAACCCAAAAAAATATTATAAGCTGATATCCTTTTCTTCAACCTGGTGCTTGAAGTGCTCTGAGGCACCAGCATGCAAACAAGAAACAAGGTCTTCTTCATCTTCTCATCCAGCAACTAATGTTGAAATTGTTGAGGACTATGTTGTGGATCCTCCTAAAAGAGAGCCTTGTGTTCTTAATGATGTTGGCCTGCCAATAAGACCTGTAAGTATTTAAACCCCTCTTACGATGCCTGAAACACTATTCCTCTTTTTTGTTACAACAATGATACTTTCTAAATGGAAGATCATACTTCATTGCATCTATGTTTGTTTGATTACAAAAAGGGATGATATTATGTAAATATACTTTTTCTGCTACCAGGGAAAGAAGGTATGTTGGAATTATAAGAATCTAGGTCTTTGTAAATTTGGCCGTGCTTGTGTATACGACCATCCCAAGAAGCGTTCGTCAACAGACAGATCCACATCTGAGTCTCTCTCTGCTGGTAAGACTCTGGATACTCACAAGTAGAAATGGTACGTACGGTATGGGATAAAGTTTTGGCCATTACTACAACTAATCTCTCTGCTTGGAACATCTCTGTTGCTGTACTTGACTTATAATGTTTAACTTAATCTGGGTAAGATGTGTCATGCTGGAAAAACGTTTGTTTCCTGAACCACAAGTTTTTCTTTTTCTTTTGTTTATGATAAGATGATGCACTTGGTTAGTGAATGTTGTATGTTAATGTTTGATAAGACTGATTTAGGGCATGATTCTATATGAGCTTGTTGCTATTTTGATATACTGGATCTTTCAGTGTGATATTTCTGTGTTTGTTTGTGCCCCTGGTTGCTAGAAGTTAAACACTGATGATTGACTTTATCAAACAAATACAGAAAGGCCTTTGTGTAATTGAATATTAGGGATTAACTCTAGGGGATTTACAAAACCGTAGGGATACAAGATTCACACTTAGGAAAAAATCACGGCAATGGAAGTATAAAAACACACACACAAGAACATGAACGTAAGAATTTTGTTGGTGAGGTCTAGAATGACCCATTTCCATGGCTGCGCTTGAGATCAGTCTTAATATTGGAATCAGTTTTTTCAAATAATAAGGGGTTAGATATATATATATATATATATAAGTGCAGAAATGGGCCTAATTTTCGTTTGCCCCATTGACTTTTACTCGCAACTCGCTTCTCGTCGAGTAGCTCACCCCATCACCTTTTGCATGCCTAATGGCCCATGAATATTGAGAAACAATCAGACTGTGCAACTCAACACTGACCACTAGTACGGCCTTGGTATTATGGGCGTTACAAGCACCAGGTCAGTCTTGTGTTCTTGAAAAGTGACTCAGATGTAAGGTTTAAACACAATTACATTCAGAAGGAATTTGTTAGAAATTTAACGAGGAAGGTCCTTGGACACTACTCGGATGCCTTACAATTGAGAAGATCCTCGATACAAGAAGGCTTTTGATATTACTTTGGTCTAGTAGCTCCTAGGTTCATGTACAGAGACTCTTAACACTATAAGTATCAAAAGCTAACTACATTTCCCTAGAAACATTCCAAGAGGTACTTGAATACGTTGAATAACCATTACCTTCTTCTAGTTAATTATCAAGTCTTCAAATGTTGTCTTGGTGGAAGCCCTTAATTATTGTTTAGACTTGAGAGTATTTGGTCTTGCTCAAATGCACTTGCTTTAAGTCCAATCTTTTTTCTTCAGTTTTCGTGACAAAGTTGTGATCCACAATCATGATGAAGTTGTGGTCCGCATTCATTATGACATACTGATGACCAAAGTTTTTGTTTCTTAGGGGTTGATATGAGCACCCATAACGATGAGTCGGGTTACACTTGAGGAGTTTGATTGAGCTAATTCGTCCCTTTAAGCCTTGAACTAGTAGACATGTCTCACATTTAGCTTTTCTATTATGAAGGCTTAAACTTGCTTCGTTTTTACCGTATTGATTATACCAAATTTCAACTTCAATATACCAACTTTTTGATATGGGATAAATATAACAAATAAATCATGTAGTTGTGAAGCCCAATTTATTTCGAAGATGGAGACATTTTGAAATGTAGTTGGGTTCCATTTTCAACGAAGCCATGGACGAACACTTGTAATTTTAGAAAAAGTATTGGTGAAGCACCATCTTAATGATTGCTAGTTGCGCTTGAGTTGCCTCTCACGAGATAGGTCTAGGTTTGTAGCGTGGGCACGTTAGTCTTCAAATATGTTGTATTAATTATACAATATATTAGAGCCCGCATGTTTTAAGTTACCGTAAACAAAAAATACTTAGATGTAATTAATTTTTACTAACCTTTAACATTTAGCTAAAGTGCTTAATCAACCTCAAGTCTATGTCTATGCTCTTCATCTGTTGGCTTCATTACTATTGTTATGGTACTTAGGGTTGAAAACATTATATGTTCCTTTGGCCTCGAGACTAATAAGCTAGAGGAAATCAAAAGTGGCATGACAAACATTTTAATCTCCCAAAATTTACGAGGGAAAGAATAAAACTGCTATGTCAATGGAAATTGGCATTGATGACTTATAAAAAAAAACATGATTAATCACAAAGAGAATTAATGTGGAGCATGTATTCATGCTAAAGTTTTGGGAGGTAGAACTCGCTTATGATGCTGGGATCACATATAGAAAAGTATTGTGCTTACGTGATGTAATACATTACCATGTGGACAAGGAGTCGAGTGATGTGGAGAGACATATGAGAATAATCTAGAGTCAATTGGACAATCATTTTGAATCTTTTAAATTTCTCTTTACTATTTCATTCTCTCGCTTTCCCTCAAGGAATAGTTCATAATGCAACGCATCACAAGTGCACAACAATGTTTATAAGAGTCACATGCTCCTTTTTCTTCTTCTAATTATATTGTTATACATCCTTCAAATGGAATATGTGACGATCGTAGGTTGGATGCAAGAAACCCTAGTCCATGACCAATTTTCATCTCCTGCCTCATATCTAAAGGAAAAAAGGAAATCTATTAGGGCAATAATTAAAAGTTATGTCATTGGAGCGGTGTTATTATTTATATGGAAGGAAAAGTACAAAAGGCTATTTATGTAACTTACCTACCAATTGAGGTGTTTGTAGATATGCTTACGTAACATGAATTTGAGATTACGTACACACTTGAACTTAGGATGTAGTTATGTGTAACTAAAAAGAGCCAGGGTTGAATTCTTATATATATATCAAGCAAATGAAAAGAAATTACGAGATTGTGCTTGCAAATCTAGTAGTATGTAATCTCCCACTGTCGTACAACTTGAAATTTTGTATAATTCTTATTATAATTCTAATGAAGTAAATCTTACCATTGTTGTATAAGTTAGTTATAAAGTAATCTTGCATAACAAGTAACTTGAGTATCAAGTCAATACAAAAATAAAACTCATTAAAAGGCAACTTGGTCGAGAAGAACCAACACTCAAGAACATTGAAAGAGATACTTTTGGGGTTTCTTTTATACAATTTTCTTCCCATTTGTCAAATTAGAGAAACGGTTACACTTAGCCAAATTTAATTCCACTACATCGGCTAACATCGCTAGCCTCGACCATTAACTAACTAACTTGACTCGTTCAAATGTTGAACTTATGGAAGTTTAATAGAATAATCAATTGAAGATTGAAAATCTTAACTAAATTGATTTGTCACATTATGGAGGTGCTACTTGTTAATACTCCCCGCCTGAAAATGGGCCTTGTCCTCAAGGCCCACATTGTCTTGCAACTCCAAGGGTGGGTTATTTCGGATTTGAAAATAAGAGATTTAGGTAGGTTACAAATGGTGGTACTTCTCGTGGAAGTGGGGATGAAGACCTTCGATGTATCTTTTTTGCATGCCGGTCTGGCTTAATCACTTGATAGAAAATGTCTACTTTGGTTTGGAGGGGAACAATCAGAGTGGACAATAAGGTTTTGTTCATTGGTAGCAAAAGTTGGGTTGAAACAACGGAGGATAGGTAGTGGTTGCTGTCGGAAAGGCTTCGTTATTGACAATTGAGCTTGTCTTCGATAGGTTTCGCAAGAGCAATCTTGGTGATGGTGTGTGGTTGGACTGGCGAGCTCTTGTTGTATGTACCAAAGATCAGCAATTGAGTAACGTGTGTGAGGCCGACCAATTTAAAGAGTTACTCTGAGTGCTCGAATTCAATTTAGTATGCGGAAGCGGTGGAGACTTTGCGAAGCTTGTAGAGTGTCAATTGGTGATTTTCGTAGGTGGATAAGCTAAAATGTGTCTCATGTGAAGGGTTCCTTTGTAGTGAGAAGTTGAGGTACCAACTTAAGAGTGTCAATGGTTAAGTGAAAAAGTATCATGGAAAAGTGTTGGGTTGGTGCGATGTTATTAAAGGAGAAATATTGATCGGCTAGAAAAAAGAAAAAACCGAGGGGTTTGAACCATATAAGGCGGGGATGGTGAGTTTAGGGGAGTTTAGGGGGACAGATTTGTAGCCCGTGGTTGTTTGGTGGTTGTGGTGATTGCTTGGTTTTGGATCGAATTTGGTGATGATGGAAATGAGAACGGAACTTTGTTTGTATTGAGTGGCTAGTTGATAATATCAAGTTGAGAAGTGGAAGTGGACCGGTTAGCGAGGGTTTTTCCTTGTTTCTTGGATTCAATGAGCTTAGGTATTTTTTTTTATAAGGGTGGGAATTCAGGTTGGGTCGGTTTTAGGGTCAGGATTAGTCAACCAACCTAAACCCTACTTGATTAGATAAACGGGTTGAGTATTTCAACCCAACCTAAAATACGCAACTCAGACACGACCCAAGTAATCCCTTTATCTAATCAGATCAATGAGATTTCGGGTTAGTTTGTGTTAATGGATCGATTTCGGGTAAAATGGGTCAATTTATAGCTGATCATTAATAAGCATTAAAGTGTTCATAAAATCCCAAAAACAATCATATTACCTAGTATATCCATCCAAATTCAGTGCCAAAAACAATCAACCTGAACCTGCTTTTTCGGGTTGACTTCGTGTTGGGTTTAGGGTCATTGCAGGAATTGTCAGCCCTAGTTTTTGACCATTTAGTTGGTGGGTCACTTTTTGGAGGCATAGTTCGGTTTAAATTGTTTTGTCAAATTTTGGAGGTAATACAGGTCTACTACTCTAGCATGCATCACAACTAGGATGGTCCCCACGCCAAGCAGTGAAGGCCTCTTGTTTCAGCGGTAACGGCTGGCGAGGGTTGTGCGATAGAGGGGGAACGGATGGTGATGTGGCACATTCCCTATTAAAGCTCCTTAATCTTACAGGGGGAAAAGGAAGAAGTTAAATGTTGTATAACATTATAAAATACAGCTCCTTAATCTTACAGGGGGAAAAGGAAGAAGTTAAATGTTGTATAACATTATAAGATACAACTAATCGATACTAATACCAACACTAACTGAAAATTGTCTTTTAAAGTTCATCTCAATCGAACTTGAGTTGGGAATTCCATGGTCTTGTTGATCTCTCGTCCGCCTCATTACTCCCATTAAACGACAACACTTGCCAAGTGAGACTCGCACACTGGTGGCTGATCGTAAATATCTCATCTTTTTGGAAGCATCTCTGGTTTAGTTCATGTACCACATGGTCACCCTTCGAAAGCGCCCCATTTAACAGCCTGTCGTGGACTATATTTTTGTCTGATACATGGCCTAACTTTCCCGTATAGCGGTTGCTTGTCCTTGTTGCTGTATTTAGTTGATTTTCCATGATGTCATTAAATGCTTTTTTCCTTTTCTTACCTCCTTTTTGCTTTCATATAAATAATGCTTGCTTTTATATAAGATTTTCTATTTTCTATTAAGCAATAATTGCATTGCATTTTTGGTTTCTACATATTCATTGTGTTTACATCAGTACCCATAAAAAGGTATGGTGCTGAGTGTGTGATATGATTACTGGGAAATCTTCATTAATTAGCTGTCTGAGCATGGATAATTCCTCACATTCATTGTTCAACTTGGAGTCGCAAATGTTGCCTTTTCAGGGACAACCTTCATTGGAAAATACTGCACCTTTTTTGGAAGGAAATTTCTTTCTTTCGTATTACTTCCTAACATTTCATTATTTATCGAGGTTATGTTTTCCCGTTATATTTGCTTTCTCTTCTTTTGAGACTGCTAATATATCTAATTTCTGAGTGTGGGAACTCATACCACTAAAAAACTTTGGACCATAAAAGACCAAATTCAGAAGTTCAGAGACAAAATAAAGTGCTCTCCATTGAAGAACACAATTTCATTTGTACTCCAAAGTTCTATTGATGAGTTGTCAGTTAGTTACTGAGTGTATTACCACAACAGTAACATGAAAAATAAATTTCGAAAGCTACTTATGAATGCAATAGTTTCTCATATCTGGTTAGCATTACTCTTTACCACAACAGTAACATGAACCAAGGATAATAGAGAAACATTCACTGAAGTCTGAAAATGCTGCAGCAACGAAATTGTTCTTGGTGCTGATGCAGTTCATTGACCTTCAGCATCCTGAAAAGGTTTCATAATATTGTCCATCATAACTACCATAATTTTCTGAACTTCTTATGCACTACTCTTTTGCTGCTTATATACTTTTTTTTGCTGCATATATGCTTATTATTATTTAACATTCATACGCATTGTTGAGGATAGTAAAGTATAATAAATACTTTCTATGTTCCTTCTTTAGTATATTCTGTAAAGAACAATCAAATTTCTAGATTATAGAATTTTAAGTAACCTTATCATATTGTGGAATTTGTGTATTGTCCAAAAAGTATTACTTACTATGTCGTGATGAAATTGGAAATTATAAAGAATGTTATTGAAGGGCTTATATCTTTTGCATATGCAGCTTAATTTCTGAACAGAGGAAGTATCCTGTCACAAGGACTTGATAAGTGAAGTTAGAAAAGATGCTGACATGATTAAGCAAGAAGCTGAGGCCGTGGCTTCTGCTAGGCTACCAAAATTTTTATAAGACTTTGATCCGTATCTTATTTTTCCATCTTTATAATTTACGGGCACAATTTATGGAATTGAGCATGGTACTAATTTTTCTCATTAATACTGCTGTTTGACAGAACTTGTTGCTGCAGGAATAGAGAAAAGTGGATCCTTCTTGGTAATAATTGCCGTTTCTTATTGGATACAATATAGAAAAATGAGGCCAGTATATCTACATGGTAAGTTCACACGTTACTTAATCCATTAACCTGGGAGCTTACTTTAATTCATAGTTTGCATATAGGAGTTCTTTCTACATGTTCACATTTGCATGGATATATGAAGCTTATTGTATGTTTCACTGTAATGATAACATGTTGCTGATATTAAGGTTCAGATTTTATTATTATTGGTGAATCAGTGGGGTATATTATTGAGGCGTTATATATACGGGACACTCTTTTCAGATGCATGTATTAAAAAAACTTTAGCATACAGAAGGTGTCTCTCTCTCGTAAGATATACTTATACTCCTTTACGTCTTTGACGCACATATCTACTCCATGAAGCTGTACCCAAATTGTGTGCTACATATATATAACATCTTTAATCTAATTAATTTATACATATAAAATTGGTCAGAATCAAAAGTAGGGAAAATGGCATAAAAAGGATCCCAACTTTCTCATTTAGGGTACTCCAAGTTGTCTTTTGTTACTTTAAAGAAGCATTTGGTATAAACATAATAGATATCCTCATATCCTGAACTGAAAAGAAAAAAATTGAGTTCCTGAAAGGAGAAATTTTGTAGAGTGGTATATGTTACTTAAAAGACTTTGATGCAGGCCCTTGATGTTTCTTAGCTTTTGCTAGCATAGTTTTTATAATTGGAAGCAATGAAAAAACAAAAACTTAATGCACCAAAGTCACGGATTTGAAATGTATCGGTAGTCAAAGATGGGTTTAAGGGAATATGATCGGGCAACAAAGGAATGCCCTTTTTGTATTTTGGAAACTTAAGATATTGAAATAGTAACAATTCCTAACCATGATTTTAAACATGGTTTTAAAGTTGGTCCATAACAGTTTTCGGTAAAATTTGGTGCGATAAATGCAGCATGTTTTGCAGATAACTGGTCCACCTTATACAGTATGGCTACCATAAATCGGAACCAAAATCCATAGAAGTCGAAGACAAAGGGAAATTTTGTATAGTGTACTGCATGCATGCGATATGCGCCGTATTCACGTGGTGGGCTGGTGTATTTTAAAAAACTTCCATTTCTGTAATTGAATTTTAATTGGGTGTTTTGAGTGACTTTTTAAATGTGTTAAAGTAACCGCAAAGTTAAAATCATACTTGGACCTAAACACTCGGGGTATCAGTATAGATACCTTTAATCAAAAGGTGAGTTGGTAGGGTTATTAAATATGGGTAAACGCCAAAGTAGTATTTTTTTCAAGTCTATCATGTCCTGTGCTTTACCCCTATCCATTGTGTGTTTTGAATATTAGATGTTTACGGTGTCCTGCAAAATGTCTTTACGTTAGAACATCAAATCAACCTGGTTGGGTGAATTTAATAATGAACCTAAGGAATGAAAAAAAAAAAAAAAAAAAAAACGCGTTTAATGCATTATGAGTAATCTGTCTTGAAAAGATGGATAGTGACTATGAGCGTTAATGACTCTGTAAGTAGTCCACTGCAGGTTAGCTATGTATATATATCCCACCATGTTTTGGATTGCAACTAGTAACATCCGAGATCACTAATAGTTTTGCCAAATCTTGTATGCAATTCTCAGACAAGTTAGCTTTCTATTGCTTTTAACTTATATTAACGGGGGATATATTGTGGTAAAAGATTGTAATTACAAATTGGTCATGCCAAAAAATATGAAATCCAAGTGTTACAATATAATTAGTATTTGGTAGCGATACATATTTTAACTTCATACCCGAACTATAATTGCCCAAATTGCATTTTATTGCTTGCAACCTTGTAAATCACTTCATTTAGAAAAATTAGTTTAATGTTGTAATAAAGTTTTTAGATTTATATTCTAACACTTGAACTAAAAAAGACAAGTTTTTTTAGTCAACTCGATCATCTTTTACCTATCCTAGAGCCCACCCGTCGCACTCATTTTGCCACTTCTGGTCTCCCAGCTTCCGCACTACATGTCTAAATAGCGATCACATGTTCCACTACAATTACAAACACACACACACACACTAGAGTAGTTCTTAGAAAGATATCTATGTTTTGCAGGCTGCCATCACGTTTTCTCTTTACACCCCCAAAACTAGAATGTTTAGTCGGAGTACGTGACGACAATTGAGCAAGTTGTTCTAAGATTGTATTATGTTAAACTTTCTAGGACGAGACGCCTTCTCGACTTTACCATCAAACATCTTGTTATTCCTCCAATCATGATTCAGGAGTAGCAATCTTCTATAACCTACATAAGCATTTTTCCTAAGTACATGAGTAGATGGAGTGTCCACATTACATGTAGGGCATGCTTTGTAGCCTTGATAGTCCATAAAAGCATTGCACGCATTGTGAAGAAAGTGTTTGTAGCAGCGTCTCACGTCTGGACTCTATGAGACTCTAGACTCTTCAACTCATCAACCAGAGGCCTCATGAAAACATCAAAGCCCTTCTCAGGTAATTTAGGGCCAGGAATTATCAATGTCAACATGAAAGGGGACTCTTTCATACATAACCACAGTGGCATATTGTGTGTTGTCAATATAGCTGCTCACATGTTGTAAGACAAACTCATGTTGCCATATGGATTGAAACCATCAGTAGCCAACCCTAATCGAACGTTTCTACTTTCTCTTGCAAATTATGGAAACCTTTCATCCAAATCTCTACTTGATTTAGCATCAACCGAGTGACACATCTTACCATCTTCCCTACACCGCCCGGTAGCATTCGAAGTCATAAACTTTGCAGTGTGTTTGGAGTTGTACATACTTGGAGTCAAAGGAAAGTAATCCAGCACCATGTTAGCAACTTTCTTCCTCCATTGTGTCAAAGTTTTTCCATCTACTCTCACCACTTATTGGACAACTTTGCATATTTTCGTACTCCTTCCAAAACAAAAATATTCATTCTTACAAGCATGGATCGATTAGTATCCTAACCTGATCTTTTTCATCATCTTTTTAGCTTCATAGTGTGACGCCGAAAAAAATTTCTTTTGGAATTGAAATTTTGAGTAATTATAACAATTGGTCAAATGAACTATCGTCCACTTATTCATGACCTTCAGTTGTGACAACTTTGTCAAAAAGTTCAATTAAGACATCCGGTTGCAACCGGGGTATAGCTCGATTTTGGCCATTGCAAATAATTCATCAATATCACCATTTGGTGCACTTAGACCTTCAATTGGCTCATTACTTGTCTCATCACAATTCGTGTTGTGTTCATTGTCAAAATTTTCCCGACGAACATCATGGAGGACATCGACCATCTCATATATTGTGTCATATACTACTAGCGGATCTAATTGTTCACCATGATACTTCCAAATATTATAAACGATGCTAAACCCCCATTGTAGTATGTGACCATGAATAGCTTTGAGATCACCCCATTTATGGTTATTACAATGCTGACATGGGCAACGACATTGACCATCTGAACTCAAATGGTTCTTACACCACTTGATCAATGCGTTAAAACCATTTTTAAAGCCATCGGAAAAAAGATTCCTAAGCTTAGTCCAACTCTTATCAATAGTCATAACTGTGGAATTTATAGTTTAATTCTAATTGTAGTAAAAATTAAGTAAAAGTTTGTATCATATTTCTCAAGTTCGTAAAGATGGAATTACGATTTGTATAAGGGTGTCGAATTACGGATAGCAATCCTAACCCACTCTTTGAATGTTTTGTCTCATACATGTATAACTGATTTACTATTTAAGAAAATTTTTACAGCATTTCCCTTAAACTCCCTAAATATGTGTGTGAAACAAATATTTGTAGGAGTACAGGGAATTTGTCTAGGAAATTTTTATCAAATAGCAAATCAATTATGCATTCATATCCTAAATGAGATTAGACATTCAAAAAGCAGTCCCAAACAGGGGACTTTTCGAAATTAATTTCTAATAAACTAATTTGGACAGGCTTTCTACATGATTGGTTAACTACAGACGTACAGTATAGAACACGGAATTCCCGAAATTAATCGTAAATCACCTAAATGACAAATTCACATACAATTATAACTAAATTAAATTTACATACAATTACCGAATTCACTTAACTAACAAATTTATAATCATCTTTAAAAATAACTTTTAACAATTTAAATGAATAATCTTTAACTAACTAACTAACTAACTAACAAATTCACTTTAATTAACCAATTAACTAACAAATCAATGAACAAATTCACATACAATTTTAACTAGATTGACATTTACAATTAACAATTAATCACATATTTATTTACTATAAACCATTTAAGCTAAATCACTCAAACTAAAAAATTCAATAATTTTAAATCTACAAATTAGGAATTTAGGGAGGAACCTATAGTGATGGTAGCGGTTAACTATGGTGGTGGTGGTGTGAGCCGGAGGTGGTGAGTCAGTGGTATGGAAAAGAAAAGAGGATCTAAGGTTTATGTGAAGATAGAGGCCCAAATCTGCAAGTGTTGTTTATATACTCAGAAGATTTTGCGACGACATATGCGCATTTGCGATAACACACATCGTCGCAAAAAGGTCGACAGGGAAATTTTTACTTTTAGAGAGATTTTTGATTTTTTCATGAAATGATTTTGCGACGACATGTTGTGGCAAAAACCCTTCAGCGACGACTTTTATGTTTAGTTTTTATTAATGAATAATTATGTATTTAAATAAAACTAATTCAAAATTTAATTAGTGTTTAATCAATCCAAAATTATGTAATTAATATATATACTTCTTAAATATATAACTTGTGTTTAGTTTGTATTTAATTAATAGAAAATTATATATTTACAATATAACTACTTAAAAATATAATTAGTGTTTAGTTTGTATTTAATAAATACAAAATTATATATTTAAAATATAAACTACTTAAAAATATAATTATATTTTAGTTTGTATTTAATTAATATATAATTATATAATTATATATCTAAAAGATAAACTACTTATATATTTAACCCTTAGGGTACTCCCAATCCTTCGAATGTTCCAACAGGGTAGACGCCTTAACCCACGGTTGAAATGTCTTAGGGTTTCTCATGATCATTCGAATGTTCCAATAGGGTTGACGTCTTAATCCATAGTTGAAACTCCTTATGGTTTCTCCTGATCATTCAAATTTTTCAATAGGGTTGACACCTTAACCGATAGTGTAAACGCCTTAGGGTTTCTTATGATCATTCGAATGTTCAAATAAGGTTGACGCTTTAACCCATAGTGTAAATGTCTTAGGGTTTCTCTAGATCATTCGTACGTTCAAATAAGGTTGACGCCTTAACCCATAGTGTAAACGCCTTAGGGTTTCTCCCGATCATTCGAATATTTAGATAAGGTTGACGCCTTAACCCGTTGTGCAAACTCCTTAGGGTTTCTCCTGATCATTCGAATGTTCAAATAAGTTTGACGCCTTAACCTATAGTTGAAACGCCATAGGATTTCTCCCGATCATTCGAATTCTCCAATATGGTTGACGCTCCCGATCATTCAAATTCTCCAATACAGTTGACGCCTTAACTCGTAGTGTAAACGCCTTAGGGTTTCTCCCGACCATTTGAATATACAAATAAGGTTGACGTCTGAACCCATAGTTTAAACCCGTTAGGGTTCGGTAAGTAGCATGATGCAGAGGATGTGTGGAAATGGACATACAAAAGTAGAAACATGAAACGTTTTACGGTATAGACTGCAATGAAACCTACCATCTATCTAACTACTTCATTCCACTTAACTTTTTTGCATAAAGTACCTCTAACAATTTTTGTTCCGCATTCTTATTTAATATATACCTATCGTATAAAGTTCCTCCAACAACTTTTATATTAATAAAAAGTAATTTAAGTTAAGATATAATTAAAAGAAAGCTAACTATATATTTATTTAACAACCGATTGCGTATTATTAAATTAATGTTTTTCTAAAAAAAACACCATGCAAAAGGTCACTCGGAAAATTTTTATTTTACGAGACCAACGAAAAAATAAAAAAATAATAAAAATACCATTTGCAACAACATCCGTCGTACAAAAGGCCACGCGGGAAACAATGGAAAGATGGTATCAAGACGACAGAAGATGATTTGTTAGATGTTTACATCAACCTTAAAAACCCTCGGCTAACAACAGACCAGATAAAAGCCCAACTCCTTGTAAGATTAAGGCGATTTGAGGGTCTTAAACATTAATCATCCCCAACTGAAATTTTCAATTTACATAATTTAATTAGTTGTTGTATAACACAGGATCTGATGCTGGCAAGTTTTGATAATACATCAAATAGTATCGAATGGGCTACCTGCAGAAATGAGAAATGAGACAAGTATCTTCGCTAAAGCAGTCCAAGAACTCAAATCATGTTGTAGGAAAAGATAGACTGGTGCAAGAATCTGATGAGTCATCTTAACTATATCAAAGCCTGCCTGAGGGAGGCTTTCGATCAGACTGCATCCTGTGTCGCCTTTAAACCTTCCTCATGTGTCATCAGTTGACACCCCTGTTGCCGGGGACTTCATACCTAAAGGGAGCCATGTGCTACTGAGCCGTCCTGGACTAGGACGAGATCCTGACTTCTGGGATGACCCACTAACGTTCAATCCAGACCGTCACATGAACGGCGATGATGAAGTGGGGCTAAATGACCACAACTTTCACATATTGTCATTTCGAATAGGCCGACGTGGTTGCCCCGGAGTGTTGTTGGGTTCGACGATAACCGTAATGCTAATGGCTAGGCTTGTACAAGGGTTCACTACTTCACTTGGGGGTGCCACCTTATGAACCGCATGTTGATTTAAAGAAGAACTTGCATAATTTATGGAAGGCTAAGCCATTATTGGCCCTAATCAAGCCTCGTCTGCCTCACCATCTTTATCCCACAAGTTAAAAACATGTTCTCTCATTTATGGCATGTTTGTTATATCTTTAAACGAAGTATCGTATATTCGTATTAATAAAAGGATTTAGCTCATATAATAAGAAGTGTTTAATCAACGATAAAATTTCTACTTTAATCTTGAAAATTATATGGGAACGTTCACGCCGATTGGATCACATTATTTATCGTGAGAATGCATCCCATACTTCTACTGTTCTACAATTGACTATTCATCTGGTCATCTACGTCTTACATAAAGTATAATGTAGTATTATATATTATTTTTATTGAATTTCTTTTTGTCTAGTATACCATAAATAGGACGAATAGAGTAGTATTAATTGAGCTTAATTTTAGTTTTGTTCGACCTGGTGAGTCCGAATTATTAGCGATGTTAAAAATATTCGTATTCAAATCTAATATCCCGAAATATCTATCTGAAATTATCCGAAAAGTCGGATATTCGAAATTTAGGTAACCGAACTTTTGGATTCTCGTATTGGGCAGTGGTATTTCAAAATATCGGATAAATTGGATATTCGAATATTTGAAAATAGATATTTAATATATAATTTTTAGATTTATATTACTTATTTTGTTATATTTTAGTAATATAATCTAAATCGTGTAATTACTTAGTTTATTGTGAAAGATTTGTCAAAGGAGCCTTGTTTATATCTTCAAAAATTATGTTATTGTGCATTTAGAAAATATTTTTAGTACTTTCATTTGAAAAATTGAGATTCTTTTAGTATACATATATTTTATATTTATGTTATGTTAAATTCATTATCTGTATACTCATAAATATAAACATTTTTTATTTTCTTTTTAAATATTTATTTTTTTATTCGAATATTTGGATAATTCGATATTCATATTCAGAGTTTCAAATTTCTGAAATTTGAATATGAATTCCAGGTAGAATCTTGGTGAAACTTTAAATATCTTAAAATAGCCATCCCTATTAATTATAATTTGTCTTCATTCAATTAGTAGCATTGTAAATCTGCACAAAGCGTGCTTTTAGTTGGTTAATCGAATCAATAAAAAGTTGGAAATTATTGGCTTGTGTTCTTTGAATTTTAAATTTATTTGTCTAACACTTCCGTCAATAAATGTCAAGTGGCATTTTTTGTTTTTATACTTGTATGTAATATGTGTATATGAATCACCAAGTAAAACTCACGAGCAGCCCGGATATTAGCATGTGCAAACAGATTCGTGAAATAGGAACCATATTCCTAAGATGGCCCATTTTTATATGTAGAGTGTATGTATATACATATATGCGGTTCATCCGGTTCATGAGTTGAGCTCAACTTTTTGATTCTATACTTCAACTAGGCTTCAAATTCATTACATATGACTTTCAACATAATTGATGTTTAAAAGTGATTGACCTCTTTCTATATTGTTTTATTATTTTTGTTAGAATGCTACGCTCAGCAAATTAAGTTTTGTTAAGGTTTAACAGTCGATAAACATAAAACCAACATGTATGTGTGTTAATCTTTTCAATAATTGACTTATTTGTTTATAAACTTTAATTACATTGTTAATGATTTATTATTTTAGTTATTTAATATAGATATTAGGGTTTCAAACTTTCAATGATTTGATGATATATAATTTGTAAGCTTTGATTTGTGAAATTTAAATAAATATGATTTATTAATTATATGATTCAATTTGACATAATAGTTGGTGCATAAATTATATGATGTTATTAGAATATAATAAATTATGCTTATAACAATTTCATAGTAGTGTCAAAACTTTTTTTCATTGCACTGGGCCACCAAATACTATGAGACGGCCCTGCTCATGAGTACACAAAGAAGATAAAACCAAAATTTGAAGTTAGAAAGTTGTAACGTGATGAATGAAGATTGAGACGTGATTGTGTGTGTTTTCTTTTCGAGTTGGACATCAGGTTCTTTACAGCAGGATGGAATAAGATTGTGGCACAATATAGACTTTGCAGCGCACTTATTGGATCGCGACGCGATCTGGTGTTGTCCATGAAAACTTATTCTGCAAGTTTTGTCTTCATATTAATATAACCTATGTATATGTAACTCTAACACCTCCGAATTTAATAAGATTTCTCTCTGATTTAGTTGTGGATTAAACAAATTGAGTAAATTAGATATAACCACGTTAATTCAATGTGTTCGTTTACTTTCTCGTAATTTTGATTATGTTTAATCCGTTTATTGTTGTGGGGTATAACTTAAGCTTTATGATTTTGTTGAGAGATCTGGAACTAGTGTGCGGCTATTGAACTAGAAAGAGGTTTTGGTCTCTGTTTGGTAGTGTAGTTTAGTTAACTTGGTATGAAAAGTGTTCCGAATCTACGAGGTCGAGCGGCATGTCCCGATAGTGATTCGGCAGTATGAGTTAGAACGGGTTCTATTAAAGGGGCATTAAGTTATGAGTTACTGGAGTTGGGTTGATTTAATCTTCAAGTGAGAGATTGTTGAGTGTAAAGAAAAAATCAAGAATTGAAGTTCTGGATGTTGGTTTGAAGTTCTGGATGTTGGTTTGAAAGTCGTGATGCGACGAATGAAGATCGAGATGCGATTGTGAGTATTTTGTCTTCGAGTTGGACAACAAGTACTTCGTTGTGCGACATAATAAGATCGCGACACTATCTGGACTTCACGGAGCGAACTAATTTGATTGCGGCGACATTTGGTGGCAGCCAAGAAAACTTATTTTGCAGGTTTTTGTGTTTATATAAATATAACCTATGTATTTGTAAACCTAACATATCCGGATTTAATAAGATTTTTCTCTTGTGTAGTCGTGGGTCAAAACAAATCGAATAGATTGGATATAATCACCTTAACTCTGTGTGTTTGTTTACTTTCTCGTAATCTTGATTGTGTTTATTGCTTTGTATTTAATCTTTTTATTATTGTAAGGTATAACTTGTAGTTATACGTGTCTCGTTTAGAATCATAATTCTTAACATATGACAACTATCATCATCGATTTTTTACTTCTTATATAAAACTAAGTGTGTATAATTCATATGAGATATGTCATCCATAGAGCCTAATGTTATTATAAGTCAAGTTATAATTTTAATCTAAATCAAAAAATTAAGTTACATATTACTAGCTATCAAAAAATTAAGTTACATACTACTAGCTATCCTTAATTATTCCTGATATTCCTAATGTATACAAAAGTTATGAAGATTTGTCTTTATTAGGTTTTAAAACATTAATTAGTTAAAATAATAGTAGAAATTATTTGGAATTAAAAGAAATAAATCAAAGGAAACTTACACGTACTATATAAATACAATAAAGCTGTATGAAAACAACTTAAGCAAATTAAACACTGAAGTCTAATCTAATACTCTTTCCATTATTCATAATTAACCATGATTCTCCTCATCTTCTTCCTCTTATCAATATTGATCACCATCCTCATACGATACACTCGTTCTTCCAAACTCCAGCCACCTCTCCCTCAGGGACCTAAACCCTTGCCTTACATAGGGAGTTTAATCCCCATGCTTCGAAACAGGCCTACGTTCAGGTGGATTCATAGGATGATGGACGAAATGAACACCAAAATAATATGTATTCGCATTGGGAAAGTCCATGTTATAGCGGTGAGCGACCCAAAGATTGCTTGTGAGTTCATGAAAGACAAAGATGAGATCTTTTCATCTAGGCCAGATACCATGTCAAGTTACCTGACGAGCAAAGGTTACCTGGACACTGCTCTTGCTCCAATGGGTACTCATTGGAAGAATATGAGGAGAATCCTAGCCACTAAGATTGTTTCGGAGAGTAGATTTAGGTGGCTTAAAAACAAACGAGACGAGGAAGCAGATAATCTACTTAGGTATGTATACCGTATATCTCTAGACTTATATATATTATGCCAAGTCGATAGGCTTGTTTTGATAATCTTTAAAAACCACATCATCAAGGAATGATATCCGGCTTAACAATATCTAGATAATCCACCTATCAGGTTAAACTATTGGATGGTATTCCCGAATTTTGTATCATTTCAATCATAGTTTTCACATATGGACAAACATCTAATCTAATTCTAAGATGCTTTATTTATAAACAATCCATATATTACACAGTTAACTATATTTCAGGAAAGAAAATAAATTTACAATTTTACTCACTAAAATTTAATAATATTATGATATTTAATTAACATAGAAGAAACATATACTTGATTCCAACCAAAACTTTGAAATAGGCCGGACAACTGGGGACCTTTCATATATCTCCAATTTTTCTTAATGACCCATTTACCTATTCTAATTCTAATTTATTATAACTATGCACACCCCTAACTTTTTGTGTGTCTTTATGTGTGTTTCATTTTACTCTCCAAATGAATGTGTACATCCATTAGGTACCTTTACCACCAATGTGAGAAAAACGTTGCCATCACCAAAGGTGTGATGAACGTGAGGACGATCGCAAGACTATACACCGGCAATGTTACAAGGAATATGGTGCTCGGAAGTAGGTGTTTCGGCAAAGGGAGTGCAGATGGTGGACATGGCGATGAAGAGATCGCACATTGTGATTCATTAGTTGTGATACCTCTTTATGTTTTTTCGTTCTGTGTGACGGATTACATTCCATGGTTACGATGGAGAACTGATTTCGATGGGCATGAGAGAATCATGAGGAATGCTCTTGCTATCGCAAGAAAGTATCAAGATCCCGTGATTGATGAAAGGATTCAACAATGGAAAGCTGGTGTTAGGACAAAAGAAGAAGATTTACTAGATGTTTATATCAACCTTGAAAACCCTCGGCTAACCACAGATGAGATAAAAGCCCAAATTCTTGTAAGATTAAGGCATATTGAGGGTATTTAAGCTTAATCATAACAATATTTAATTTATGGGTTTTGTTAACGATAGCCCCTTAGGCTGTCATTAATAAATTTGGACATGTATAATTTGTTTTACTTCAACTAACATTTAGAGGGGAACATTGTGTTTGTCATGGGTTGAGTACAAAGATTGATGCATGTCTTAGGTCCTTAATGACAGCCCTAAGGTTGTCATTATCATTTTCCATAATTTATATACTTCAATTTAATAAGCTTCCGTATACCACAGGATCTGATGCTGGCAAGTTTTGATAATACATCAAACTGTATCGAATGGGCAATTGGGGAAATGATAAATGAGCCAGGTATCTTCGATAAAGCACATAAAGAGCTTGATCGGGTTGTCGGGAAAGATAGACTAGTCCAAGAATCTGATCTGGTTTATCTTAACTATATTAAAGCATGCGTGAGGGAAGCTTTTCGGCTGCACCCTGTGTCAGCATTCAACCTTCCTCATGTATCATCCGTTGACACTACTGTCGCCGGGTACTTTATACCTAAAGGTAGCCATGTTCTACTGAGCCGTCGCGGGCTAGGACGAGATCCTGAGTTCTGGGATGACCCACTGACGTTCAATCCAGACCGTCACATAAATGGCGACAATGAAGTTGTGCTAAATGACCACAACCTTCACATAGTGTCGTTTGGAATAGGCCGACGTGGTTGCCCAGGAGTGTTGTTGGGTTCGACCATAACAGTAATGCTGATGGCTAGACTTGTGCATGGGTTCACTTGGGAGTTGCCACCCAATGAAACACATGTGGATCTAAATGAGAACTTGCATAACTTGTGGAAGGCTAAACCATTGTTGGCACTAGCCAAGCCTCGTCTACCTCATTATCTTTATCCGATTAGTTGAAAATGTACGTTTTCATTCATGACATGAGCGTTTATCCAGAAATGATATGAGTTTGAAACTTAAAGCTAAACTATAGTGTCGGTCATATGAACTTGCAATATAGTTGTTCTAGCTAAAATCTATTGAATCAATATATCCTTCGTCTCATTAAGTCATGTTCGATGTGTTGATCGCATCTGGTGTTGACTTAATTAATGGGTTATCGGTGAACCCATTTTAGATCTTTCCGAATGAAATGAACTTTATACGTCTATATATATGATGATCTCCATTAATAAATGTTAGTAAATGGCAAGGATCATACATGCATCGAACTAGAGTATCAAATGGCCCATATATTGTAGAAATGATGAATTGAATGAGCCAAGAATCTTTCATAAACCATCAATCCACGCGCTCGATTCTATGTGATACGAATAGCCAGACCAAGAATCCGATCTCACTAGTCGAATTAACAGAAGAGGAATAACTGAACCAACTGAAAACTGGATTGTTCGAATTTGTAGTTTTAGGATTTACCCCTTTCTCGGTTTGGGTTTTTCGAACCAAATTAAGCAAACCGGACCCATCTCTATATCATTAATTAGCTTTTAAATTAGTTTTTTTATAAGTTGCACATTAAAATGTAATGTGTACATTCCGTCTAATTAAGTGTTACATGTGTCGCATCACCGAAACCGAAAATTAGAAACCTAAGGTCAATATTCGAATTAATTTGAACTGAACCGACTTGTTAGCTGAAGCTGACAATTAACCAAGGCCGAACGATTTCATTATCCTAAAACACCAAACTTTGATTTATGTTTCGGTTATTTATAAAGATCGAATCAAATCACGAACACCTCAAATGAGATTGAAAATACCTTTTTATTCTCTCCCTTTCAAATTAAATATCTACCTTATTATTTTTATTTATTTCAAAAAAATTATTCTTTTAAAAACAACTATAAAAAAATATTAAATTTTCAAATTTACCCTAATTTATAATTCGTTTATTAAATATCTTTAGTCAAATTTTCTTTAATATAAAAGTAAAATTGACATTTGTTCGATATTGATACGATCTTTACGTGTTGAAAGCCAAGTTAACACTAGTTCCTTTCTATATATGTTTCTTAGGACTGGCCCGACAAGATGGCAGGTCTTTAAAACGAAATTTCTATGAAAATGAATATATTATGTAAAAATATATCATTGTTATATGCATAAAATATTAAACAAGTGTAGTAAAATTTTATGTGATACTTGAATGTATCAAATTTACTCATCAAATAGAACGTGAAATCGAGGAAATATGAAATTAATCCAGTGGTAAAGCACCATTCTAGAGCGAGAAGGAAGAAGCATCTTTCCGTTCTTTTTGAGTCGCAAATACTAATTCATAAACACGTAATTATGTCGACTGAAAAAGAAAAAAGATGCGTTGAAAAAACCTATTTATAGTAGCTAGTAGCCTCGATAGACGTGTAGTTAGCTTGAGCCTTCTCAAAAAGTGGACTTAAATAACAAAGTTCAAACTCAAAAAGTTAAATCTCATAGATAAGTAATTAGATACGATTAGTATGTGCACATCTAAATCGGTTTGGCTCAAATCAATTTAAATAAAATAAGTTTGGTTTTAAATTGGGTTAACCAGTTTGGTATTATGGTTGTTCAAGTCGGTTTGAAATCGGCTCCATTGAAATCAGTTTCAAACTGATTGAAGAGCCTGTCCACTGGATAGGGAAACCCTATATGTCGGATTGCTCTCCTGGCAGTAATACTAGCCGGTAACAAACGGCCATATACACATTTGAGTGGGTATTTAGCTTTTTTTTGTTGTTTTTTTGGAGCCTTTATCCCATTTTGATAGTATATATATGTATTAGATGTTGAGGTTTACTTACAACAATCAAAATCTTTCTTAAGTTCTAAAAACACTCTCGAATCGCAAAAACGCAACATATATTCTCAACTCTTATCTCAACTCTCAACTCTCAAACGCAATAGCATCATCATGTGGGCAATCCCAATCTTTTGTCGGTATTGGGGAATCGTCTAGTAATGCTACGGGTGTTTCCGTCATAGTGACAAAAAGAAACCTTAATATTTGGTGCAATTACAACTTGTGCATAATGTCGAACGGTCCTAAAAAAGCTCGATGCAAGAAATGTGGGGCATTTTTTAAGGAAACGGCGAATACTCCTTTGAATAATCATTCAACTCTCTACTCCAAAGCAGTGAAATATGGTTCGGGGCATGATCGTTCAATGGCGAATGATGCTACGATTTGGCAATATAAAGAGAGTTTAGTGCGGGATAGGATGGCCATGTTCGTTATACAAGAAGGTTTACCTTTTAACCACTTCGGCAATCCACAATTAACGAAACTCATCCAAGAAACGTTTCAACCTCGTTATACACATGTAAGTCGTTCGACTCTTAGACGAGATGTTATTAAAATGTGGAAAATTGCTAAAAATTAATTTTTTTTAGGTTTTCAAAATATAGAAACCGGTATAAATTTAACTTGTGATGTTTGTACGGCCCCACATAGTTCACCGGATCCGTACCTTCGCGTTACCTATCATTTGGTTAATCCCCATAAGTGGCAAATGATGAAGCGTACGATTGCGTTTGAATTATTTAGATATCCGCATACTGATGATAATTTATATAAAGTTTTAGATTATGTGATAAAAAATTTTAAACTAGAAGGAAAACTATTTTCTATATCTTTTGATAATGTATCCAATAACACTGCCGTCGTCGAACAATTAGAATTAAAATATAAATCGGATTGCAATAGTGTATTTTATCATAGTCGATATGTTGCACATATCATTAACTTGTTTTTTCAAGATAAACTTAGTTGTATTGCAAACATAAAAGGAAGTTTTAAACAAATGTTACGTGATATCTTTAGTTCAAATAACGCTAGATACATAAATATATGAGATATTGTGTCAATTCGAATTCCCTTTGGTTAGATCTGAATTTGGATCTACCTACTAGATAGAATTCAACATGTAAAATGTTTGAAAGTGCTTTAAGACAAGGAGAAACTTTAAAATTGTTTCATGACCATCTTGTGAAATGTAATCGTTTACACCTTTTCCGAAGTCGAGTTGGCATACTATCCAACTAATTGCTAAAATGCTTGTTGTTTTTAAACAAGCAACTACTTTTTTGTCGGGTGTTTATAGTGTTTTAGTTTTAAACCAAATATTTTTAATATGTTCCAAAATAAATGAGTTTGAAGTGAGGGTGACATTTTGAACATATGGTACAACCAATGAAAGCCAACTTTATAAAATATTTTGAAGAAATGCTTCCCGTTATAACTTGTTCCGCAGCTTTGAACTCGACTTTAAATGTTTGTGGGGTTGAAACTTTACTTTAAAACATTTCTTACAATTTGGGTATGTTTGACGAAGACCAAAATTTCTCGACAAATGAAATTTCTAACTTTAACAAAGTTTTCCAAAGTTTGTTTGATGTCTATTTATCAAAGTATGGTTCCATATCCCTTCATGACGGCATTCGAAATGAGACGACATCCGGATCAAGTTCGCACGGCAATAACGAAATAACACTTTAAGAAATTAGAATACGAAAAGAACTCGATCAAGCACTCCTAGTAGCGAACTGGGAAAGTATATTGGTTCACACTTTTTGACAAACTTCATTATTAAAGAGTTTAGCAATTTGGATATTTTGTCTCGGTGGAAAGAGCAGGAAGCTCAATTTCCAATTATAGCCGCTATGGCCCGAATCTATTAACCGTCTAAGCTTCTATTGTAGCTTCAGAGGTAGATTTTTCGGTTAGTGGTCGGGTTATCTCACCAAGAAGAACAAAACTCACCCCGTTATCGGTGGAAGTTTGTATTTGTTTGAACAACTATCTTAACGGCGTTGAACGAATACAAAACATTTCACCACTCGATTGGGAAATGGCAAGGGTTGAGCAAGAAATACACGACCAAGAGATTGAAATGGGATTGTCAGTACCACTTATCGCACAAGAGCTTGCTTATGAAGAAGACTTACGCAACATGGCTTATGAAGAAGACTAAATAAACGACAACGACTCGAAGAAGAAGCCTAAATAAACGACGACGATTCGAAGACTTTCATTTATGTTTAAAGATGTATTATGTATTTCCAATTATTAGTTGAAATGCAAATAAACAAGAAAATTGCCTAAAAACGTGTTTTGTACATTTTGTATTTTATTAAGTTGACTTTCATCATAAAGGCTCTATCAGACGAATAGGTCCAGCCTATCCGGCGAATAGGTCCTTTCTGATCAAACCTATCCGCCGTTTAGGGTAGACCTATCCCCCGGATAGGTCTGAACCGGATTGCAAAATCGATTTGTATCAGTTTAACCCAAACCGGTTCCAAACTGGTGTGGACCGGTTTAGGATTTCCCCGGCTCAAACCGGTTTGGGCCAAACCGGTTTTGACCCAAACTGGTTCCGTTTGGGCTCTAAACATGTTTTGAATACCTCTAGATACAATGAGAACTGGGTTTAAAAGAACCTCAATATAAAGAACATATTTAAAATTTAAAGGTCCTGTGTAATAGCCCATATGATACCCCATTGATCACTGGGCCAAGCGTTTCTCAACCAAAGTCGTTAACTTTGATTGATTTATTGTAAGGATGAGCTTGAAACGGAACCGGTACTGAACCGGTTAGTACCGGGTTTTTTTTTTTGCCCGAAAGTGAGTACCGAATATCAGACCGTTTGAAGCGGTATGGTACCGGTATGGGTGAGGTAAAGTGTATCATATCCGATTTGGTACCAAAAATATAACAAAAAAGAATAACCAATATGTATATCATTGAACCCTTGTGTACGTATCTTATATTTGATAAAAATTAAATAGATCTCAAAGTATCTCAAATCAATAAAGTTCATCATTTAACATAGAAAAACAATGACAAAGAAAAACATATATATATATATATATATATATGAAAACATTATTTTGTACCATGTTATGTGATTTTGTAATGAGACAAAAGTCATGGGCCTTAGCTATGTATTATTAAACAATACGCTTGAAATTTGATTTAATTAGGTTGCTAAAACGTGAATTTTTGTGTCAAAAGGCACTAACTAGACTTATAAAATTTCAATTGTCTGCATACGTGATAGTCAACTCTAATTTTGTTTAATCACCGAAAAATATCATTTGTGTTCATATACACATGATATGATCACGGAAATAATGTTTTAATGTTTTTTCCAAATAAATCTTTTGAAATATAGAAAAAACCTAACGGCCAATAGTAAAGGAAAACATATATATTTCGGGTATAGTACCAAAACGGAAAAGTGGAAAAATATCGGTACCTAACCGACAGTACCAGTTATCCTTTTGGTCAGAAACTGAGTACTGAATACCGAACCATTTAAAATTAGTTGATTCGATACGGTATATGTACGATACCGATATGACAACGAAAAATATACGAATACTTATCCTACTTTATTGTGTTCTTAATTTTTTATTTTAAATTACTAATGTAACTTTCTAATACTAATATTAAAACGTCATGTATATCTTTATCTTTTAGAAAAGTCAAAAGTTTATGCATATCTTCCTTATAATTATCAATAGCAAGGATCAATGTGTACGCCAATTCACTCTCTTTCTATAATTAGTTTTGATTGAGTTTTAGCCAATCCAGCCTGTTTATGGTACATGTGACACTAGAAAAGAAACCTATCTAAATTCTATTTAATTAAAGCCAATTCTTGTTTGCAAACTAGTTTTCAAATAGAATTTTAAATGTTATTGTATTTTGTGTGACAACAACGTTCAGTTGGTAATTAACCTTATTTGGTAATTATTATAATTATTAATTTTAGTTTTGTATGTGCATTTTATAGGTTCGTACGAACTTAGATGTAGGTAGGAACTTAAATAAGTTCATAGGGCTTCGAAGTTGCCTAAGTTTGTACGAACTTAGGTGGCTATAAATATACAAGTCCGGAAATATTTTGAGAGAGTTTTGAACTGAGTTTCCAAATAAACTAGTTCGTATACCAAGTGTATTATTGTCTTAGTTTGAATGTAATACAAGATTATATTCAATAAAGCTTGTTTTGTGATAATAACATATTTGTAGTAACTTGTTTGTTAACGTTTTGTGTATTAAAGGATTCCGCACTCTAACACACTAGTTTACCTCGTGAATATATACACCAGGGGTCCTACAAGTGGCATCAGAACTTACAAATTCGATTCGTTTTGGTTTGGGGTATTACACGATAAAGAAATAAGAGAATACGAAAGACTTTGACGTTTGAACGGAGATTTTTACGTCCAAAAGTGTTAAAGATCATTGCAGATACAATGGTATTCGAAAAAGGCACTTGAGAAGATCCCATATTTGAAAATTTCAGATCTAAGGTTTTTCATCAGTTCGTCGTAGTAACTTAGAAAGTATCGTACGAACTTCCTACGAACTTACAGCATTTCATTCAAACCTACAGCCTTTCATTCAAACTTAGGACTAAGTTCGTACGAAGTTGGTTAGTCAAGTTCGTTGACCCCCCTTCGAACTTAGTAGCATCTTCGAACTTACTTGTTGTTCGAACATTCCTAAGTTCGTACGAACTTGGCTATCTTCGAAACTTTCTCAAGTTCGTTTGACCATCTCCGAACTTACCAGTAACTCTTACCAAAAAAATATATACATATAAAAGAAAAATAACTAGACTCCCCCTTAACCTGTTCAAGCTTACCAAGTCTTCCAGTTGAAGAGTTAGGCAGCTCACCATCAATAAGTACAAGTTCACAGAAAGGAAAAATAGAGAGTCTTGTATCTTAGATTGAATGTAATCGAGTTTACATTCAATAAAAGTGTTCTTTACATATCTTAGGTTCGACCGTCGACCCGCGATCACTTTTACCTCTTTGAATGGGGATATATATGACCACGGATCCTTAAAATGTGTTGCTATATCAAAGTACATACATATTACGTTAATAATAAGGGACTTAATTTTTATATAAAATATATACTGAATTGTCTAACTTGTCTAGCTGTTAAAATGTACAATCAAATTACTTTCGTTAAGAATTAATTTATATATTTACAACTTCAATTTTTTATGATTGACAATTAGTTGAAGAGATCGAAATGTGACGAACTTTTATACAGTAAATTACCTAGTGGACGAGAACATATCAAGTTTTTAGATTTGTAAAGTGGACGAGAACATATCAAGTTTTTAGATTTGTAAAGTTTGTTTCGGGTCGTAGTTTTATTTTATGCTACTTTCGATATGGTTTACGCAAAATACTAAACATGGGTTAGTTTTTTGCGTATAAAATGAATTTTTTTTTCTTCTTGAATATTTATTTACCAAATTTGTATGGAGTTTGAGGTTGTTTATCGAGAAAAAAACGTGAAAAAATGAAACACAGTCGCTTATTACCTTTGCTTTCTTTTTTATTTTCATTTCACCGCTATACTATAGAAAAAGGACAAAACTCTTGGTGCTTATAGCGTTTTCCTGTCCTATGGTGGAAAATGGTGAAATAAAAGGGAGCCGTAAAGAAGGCACTTAGCGACGATGAATCTATACAAAACCCATTATGGCATCATAAGTGAATGTCTTCTATCACATGGACTTAGATTCATTGATTTCTATTTAATTGTATTATCAGATTGTAATTGTAATGGTAACTAAAAGTTAAGATTGGTTACACTATTATATTATCGGGATACGTATTGTCAATGGTGTACTGTTGACCAATTACATTTTAGATGAGTTATCTTTTATAATTTATACTTTTTCAAAGCTTTCGTAAGTATCCATTAAATCCTTCTCTTTTAGTCTTATAGTACATGTATTATCTAATGCCAACTGTACAAACAATTTTCACTTATATTAATATTATATATATATATATATGAGGAAAGTTTAAATGATAATGGAAATTAGTGAGAATGAAGGAATGAATCCTGGCCATCCATTTTGCAAAACCCAATTTTCCCCTAAAGTTAAATATCTCACAAACGGCTAATCAAAAAATTATAAAAATTGCACCATTGAAATCAGCGTTCTTTTCTCTACGATTAGAGATCACTCATGACATATTTTCGGTAAAAAAATTTTTTTTTTTTTTTTTTTTGGGTTGAAAACCAGTAACACGTGTGTTAGTGGTTGGTAACACATGTGCTAGTTTCGGTAACACATGTGCTAGTTTCGGTAACACATGTGTTAGTGGCATGTGTTACTAACTACTAACACATGTGTTACTGCAACTAACACATGTGTTACCGCACCTAACACATGTGTTATCGCACCTAACACATGTGTTACCAATTTTGAAACCCACCAAAATATGAAAAAAAAAAAAAATCGTCGAAAGTATACCTTGTGAGATGTCTAATCGAAGAGAAAAAAATGCTGATTTTTATGGTGCAATTTTTATATTTTTTTGACTAACCGTTTGTGAGATATTCACTTTTTAAAAGTGTTGGGGGTATTATTTTTTTGATGAGATGGATGGTTGAGATTGATTCCTCCATTCTCACAAATAATATCCATTCTCATTTGAACCTAACTCATATATATATATATAAGGTGGGGATCAAAAAGGAAGTAAAAGAATTAGGAAATGAGCGAAGCAAATCTCAATCTTTGATTTCATCATAAATGAATGTTATTAACATTTATATGTGATGAATGTTACTTAAAATTTAACATTCATTACAAATAAATGTTAAAAACGTTTATTTATGAAAAAATCAAGTGTTAAAATTTGATTCCCTCCTTCCCCAAAATTTGAAGCTTCCCAATGGATCATTCCCTTATCCTTTATACTATTAAAGGAAAACTATGCCTACATCAACATCTTGACTTTCTTATTTATGACTAAGTTTTAACCCTTGGATGATGCTCCAAAATTGATTAGAGCCATTAGATCAAAAAAACCCAAATGTTGATGTAATATTTGTCTGTCCCCTACCTAGAAGGTGTGTCTTTTACACAAATACCCTTAATTAGCATACAAATTACATTATAATGGCACTAATAGGATAGCAGATTATATACGAATTTTGAATTTGAAAATCTGAATATCAAATACGAATTGCATTTTTAAAATTATATCATGTTTGAACAATATTCGTTCTACATATATATATACTCAATATATTGATATACTAATATACTTATCCAAAAAAAATGATCAGAAATTATATGTTCATATGTTAATGCACTATGATAATGTAAGTTAATTATACTGATGTAGCTAAACAGCATATGAACGAATTTATGTATACTAAATCCCAAATGCTGCTATCCTGTTGTATTTCTCAACATAAGAATGTTTTAGTCTTCCATGAACTGCAGGTGTGCATATAATCAGTTATGTTGTATTACTTACATTTAATAATCCATCACACGAATGAATGAATGTAAGGTTAAGAAAGTTACATTTTGGTTGTATTTCTGATTATCAATTACTATTTGAGTGACAGTATTTAGATTTAAAAAAACTGTAACAATATTGATAGTGTGGATAGTGCCATATTTTATCAAATTAGAAAAACATTGAAATAATCATTTATCCGAATTGATAATTAGAAAATAATACACAGGATACATACAATATTGTTACACGATTTCAAATGTAGTATGCAGCCCATGAAAAAGTCTCTGCTATAATCTTGTGACTGTCAACAAACCTCCTTGTTAACCCGTATACTATGTCAATTGACATTCTGAGGATAAGAGCATTGAAAGATTCATTTCTCCGAATTTGTTGACATTAGATACAGTTTTTTCAAATTTATTTTCTATTCATGGCTCCAAAACGTCAAATTTTAAAATATTTTGAATTCCTAATGTCAACATATATATAGACCTTATAATGTATCATTTTTTTCATCCACAGTTCATCATCAATCAAAACTCAATATTAAATATTTACAAGTACAAGAATTCAAGATAAGATGAATGCCAATGAAGGATTCTCCCCTTTGAATAGCCTCAATGGTGATAAGGATGATTGGAAAGTTCGTGTTAACGTATCCATATGTTGGAAAAAATGTTATAAGAACAATCCAACACAAGCTGCATCACTAGAAATGATTCTAATAGATGATGAGATATACAATGATTTCGTTTTATGGTTTATGCTACTGTTAAATTTGAATATGTTAGTAGATATTAAACAAACAAAATAATCTATATTGTTTATGTGAATGATATGATTATAATGCTTAAAATTTTACATGCAGGGTAACAAAATCATTGCATCAGTTAAAAAGTTTCTGATCGGTGATTTTGAAGACGTGATAAAGGAGGGAAATTATTTCATTCTTACAAATTTTGGTGTAGAGAAATATGTAGGTGATTATAAGTGTTGAATCATAATTACAAGATCAATTTCTACCGGTCAACCAACGTGAGACGTTGTGCAACATTCGAGATTGGATCAGATGGTTTCAATCCCGTGTCTTTCGATGATGTTTTGGAATGGAAGTTGCCTAAAACAGCGACATTTGGTAGACTCATGATCTTATTCACTATCTAAATTATATGAATTAATTAATACAATTGTTTAAATATTTATAAATGTTGAATTCATACAAGCTTCTTGCAGATGTTGTTGGTTTGCTGATCTCAAACCAGGAATTGATAATTAAGCGTGAAAGTGGTAGAGAAACCAGATTCATCGAATTTGTGATACAAGATGTTAAGTATGTAAAAGATCTCATTTTTAACATCACCCTTCAATGTTGTTCTTTATCAACACAATTTATAATAAACAGTACAACTGATAATTTATAAATATGGATGTTGTCATGTAGTGATAACAGTATTTCTTGTGCTTTGTGGGGCGAGCATGCAACTCAACTCTATGATTTTGTGGCTAATTTCGATTCGATTTCTGATCCTATTATTGTGCTCATCCATAATGCTAAGTTAAAGGAGTAGCGCAGTAAGAATATTGATTGTCATTCAATATCATTCTTATGTATAGTGATGCACTTACTAAAATACAGCATACAAGATTAACTAATGTCAAACATGCTGAAATTGCAGGGATGCCCCAAGTTTCCAATCAGCTTTTTGGATGTCGTGTCTTTATCAACGAAGATATTAATCCTATTCAAGAATTCAAGAATCGGTAATTTGTTAATTAATTAGTATTGTACATCAGATTTTCATTGATCGTTTTGTGTACTTAATTTATGTATTTATTATCTCAGATTAAGTTGCAGCAAGAGTAAAGTTGCCAAAAATACTCAAATATCTAACCTGAAGACTAAAACTGTGATGAAGACAGCATTGCAATATTTTAAGGATATTATGGCAATGACAGTAGAAGATGTGCACTCCATACTAGAGGTTAATTCTACTACTCTAATTAAATCTACTAATCTAATCCTACAATATGTAATGTCTCTGTTTAAACATAGTAATTAGCAAAATTTTAATGATCAAATCTGTTTAACCATATTAATTAATTATACTAATCTAATTGTACAATATTTATGTTTTTTATAACCATGAATATTTTGTAATTATATAGGTCTCAAATTGTTCTGTCAAGGTCAAGGTTATAAAGATTAGTAGCGAAGATGGATGGTTTACCTACAGTTGTCAAAAGTGTGGTAAGAAAGCGGGTTGCATTAAGCCCAACACTACTGGAGGAAATGTGTATGAGTGTGATAACTGTGGTATTGTCAAAGATGTTGATTCAAAGTAATACATCCATATGTACTGTATATTTTCTTAATGCATACGTATATTAAAACTATATTCGCTGTTGTTATTGTACTTAATAGTATATATTAACTATGAAATTCTCATCATGACAGGATTAGAACAGTTGTTAGAGTAAAAGATAAAACGGGGACCACGTCTTTTGTGTTGTTTGAGAATCAGCTATCCAAGATCACTAACAGAAGTGTTGCGTGGCTCAATTCAAAGAAGGATACTGTAAGTAAACGAAGTATTAAAAATATGTTATATTGTTAATATCCACAGCATGTATAAAGATGTCTTTATTGTTAAAATGTTGTAACTTTTGAAAATGCATTTTCATAGTCTGATGATGAGGTTCTTCATTTAATAGCATCAAAGCTGAAAGATAACATTCCTGAATTTTTAAATGATGAATCAACAGAGCAGACTCCAATTAGGAAGGTAAATTGAACTATTAAATGAAATACAAATCGTATTAAAAAATGAATATTAAATTGACTGTCTAATATTTCATGATTAGTTGGAGTTCTCATCATTGCAGGTGAATCTGAATGAAGAAAATGAATCAACAAATACTGGTGATGATTGGACACCCCAACCATTTTTGAGGAAATGGAAGAGTGAGTCACCAGTTGAGAGCAATGATAATGAGACACCCACTTCAAAGACGACTAACGGGATTGCTTTGTTGAAAATACCTCGGATGGATGATATATGAAGGATTTGGAGATTATGAGGAATGCAATGGTTGCACACCTAAGTGAAACACTCTTTTTTTTTCGTATTCTAATTAATAGTTTTGCTTGATATTTTTAGTTTTTAGTATTTTCTTTGACTATCATGAATTATGTTGGGAATTCAGATTTCTCAACCGTTTAAGTTAATATTTCAGCAATCAGATTTTACTTTCCCAGTAAAATTTGTTAGGTTTTATAATAATAATATTATTCTGCTTCATTGCAGAATAAAGAGCAAAAATTGTTGTTCCTACTTCCTGTTACATTCTGAGTGATTCAATTTATACAAAATAAACAGGTGATATAAGGTCAGCACCGTAAACAGACATGGGACCAACATGACTTTTATATGCATATCAGTATAGTGAAAAAAAAATGTGGAAGGTATTTTATGAACATTTTTTATGTAAATAGAAATTTGATTGATGCATGTTCCAAGCCTAACATTTTGTATTTATAATTTAAACCATTTTTTTTATAAAAACTATTCCTTTCTGTCTAAATAAGTTAAATAATTATGATGAACATACTATAGAAGCTCGAATTATTACAGGTAATTCTTTTGGTAAAATTACATATATCCCAAGAATGATCATTGAACCTACAGATAAGAAGATACCTGTGAAATTTAGAAGAAGACAGTTTTCTGTAACGGTGTGCTTTGCAATGACAATAAACAAGCGTCAAGAACAATCATTGTCAAATCTTGGACTATATCTCTGCAAACTTGTTTTCACACATGGTCAATTGTATGTAGCTGTTTCTAGGGTAACAAGTAAGAAAGGATTGAAAGTCCTAATATTGGATGAGGAAGGAAACAATTCAAAAACAACAAAGAACGTTGTATACAAAGAAGTATTACAGTGTATTAGTTAGTTTAGATGTTTATAACACTTTTATAACAAACATTGTACCACCTTATATTGTCCTTAAATTTCAATGTTTTTCTTCTTTAGACCACATAACATCTTCTTTCATTAATTGTAAATGTATTGCTGGATGATGATACATTTGTAATATACGAAATTGATTACCAACAAACACATGATATTCTTACTTATAAATTATTAATAGATTATTAACTACTGGTATACAACATCATCAATGTAACAATGACATGTAACCTGTGATTATTTTTTTTTAGAATTGGCAAAAGACTACTAGCAGGTTAATAATACTAAATATGGCACTGTTTGTTCATTACACATTAAGAAGAATTAGGAGAAACAGCTTCTAGAGTTCATTGTTATGAGAGTTTGCAGAAATCAAAAAATATAAAAGCTCATATCCAACTATTTCAGCAGATGAGATTTTAATACAATTTCCTATTAAACAAACTATCAAGGCCGAGAAAGTAAATCATAATGGGCTGCAGTTTGTTATATATAAATGGATTGTCCATTTATATAAATTTGGCAAAATGTTTTGGTCGACTGTTTGATAATAGTTCAGAACACGACTCACTTTAACAGGTTCATGTTTAGTATGGGTCAAAAGACCATAGTTAAAGTGGGCCGATCCGCCAAAAGTATTTGAACTATTCATAATAACAGGATAAATTCATATGGTTACATAAACAATATAGTTACAACTATATTATCCTAATTAATAGAAGTCTGATACCTTTTCCCTAAAAAATCTAACAAAATCGTGATTACAGGAAAATCTCGCATCAGAATTATCAGTATCATATTATTATTATTATCATTATCATTATTATCATTATTATCATTATCATTAGCTTATCATTTATCATTATATTATTATTTCCATCGAACAAAATATTTATTAACCACACTATCCAATTAATTTTTTAATTCAGAAAATTAATATAAATTCTTTTCATGAAAATAATGATAATGAAGTTTTGGAATTGAATGCTAATGAGAATCATCTACTTGAATCAGAAGAGCAGGTTTTTATTTGTAGAGATTGTTGACTTTCATTTGTTTCATTATTAACTTATCTAACGAAAAGAATTTCTATTACTTCTATCTTTAGTTATAATTACAGCAATTGAAAAGAAGAACTCAATTTAGAGAGTCTGCTAGAAAGAGCAGGTTGCGGAAAAAGGTAAATTACATGCAGTATATTGAATGTCACTTTATTGTTTAGATTTTAAAATAAATGTATAAAAAACAGAGTATGCATGATGTCCATTCTAACGTCTACACTGTTATATAGGTTCGTATTTTATTTCTCTGCAGATCATAACAATTCATAATCATGGTTTTAATACAAAACTAATTAACAACCACGTACCTATCCATATTTGCAGGAATATATTGAGTATTTGGAGAAACGGAATAGGGATCTCGAGAAAATAGAAGAGCAGAGTATACGCAATGATAAACTGGTATCTTTGAACATATATTCTATTAAATTTGGTTACAAACTCAATTTCTGTAGCATGATTCAGATAGGTTATATTTGGTATCTGTCTTCATTATTGTAACAGGATATAACAAGTGTCAGACCATTTCCGTATTCCAACACTAATTCAGGTAGTTAAACATTCAATTTATATATAACTCAACTATCTATTTTGAACAATGACTGTTAATGTATATAAATATATATGTTCTCTGTATGAAGAGTGTCCTGAATTTGGTGAAGTTTATCATTCTTGGTTGTGTGAACTTAACCAGCATATCATCATTCTAACAAAAGAGTTGAAGAGAAATGTACTGACAATCATGTCCGTCCTTTGGTTGAACAAATATTACGACATTTCCATCATATTTATAGTCTAAAAAAAACTGCTGCAAAGAATGATGTTGTTAGTATTGTTTATGGATCATGGATGACACCAGTAGAACGTTGCATCATGTGGGTTGGTGGTTACCGTTCTTCAAACATAATTCAGGTAATTATATTGTTATGATTGTTTAATACTAAACTCTTTGGTTTGTTCAAACATACATATGTTATAAGTTATTCTTATTTACAGCTAATACTCAACCATGTGGAAGTTTCGCAAGCCCAGCAACAACTTTTGGAGGATATGAAAAAATCTGTACAGAAAGAGGAGATCAAATTATCTGATTCTATCAGGACCTTGCAAGAACAATTAGCTCAACTTCTAATAGGTAAAGGTTTCATAGATATATATGAAACACAAGTTGTGAAAAACTACATGTCAAACATGTCAATGGCTGTTGGGAAGATAAGTGTTATGGAAGATCTTGTGCATCAGGTATTCACTAAATTGTAGCGATTTTAAAGATAAATGTTCAAGCCAAATAATCTGTTTAAAAAATAACCTTTAAATGTTTTACAGGCGGACAAATTGCGTGAAGAAATTTTAGAGAAAATCATTCGAATTCTCACCATAAAACAATCAGCATTTGCATTGTGGGCAATAAACGACTACTTCTCTACACTTAACGTATTAAGTAGTATGTGGCTTGCACGCCCAAAAGCTTGACCCTCATTCTCTTTATAATCAAGTTCTGTTAACTGTTATGACATGTATTTCGTTTAATGACAATTTAGATTGTTATTTTCTCTTTATTTTCTATTTTTAATAAGGGTAAAGTGATTCCTTGCTTACACATTTATTTGGTTATTTTGTTGGCAAAAAACATGAAGTACATATATACATCAATAAATATAATGTGTTTAACTGTTGTTACACTTCAATGACAAAATCAATCGAACTACATTAACAGATATAATTGGTTTACTACAAGTGTCATAGTTGCAACTTAAACAAAAAACATCGATATTCACATATATTGATTTAGTTCAATCTTAAACATACAAAACTATTCGGCAATCTTGGAAGTAGCGAAAATCTAAAATTAACAATAACATGTGAAACTTCTATTACTTTGCAATGTCAAATTCATTGGACTACATTCTCAAATATAATTCGTTGACACAGGTATGGTTTGCGGAATTCAATTTGTAGTAACCCCGCGAATTCACATGTTATAATCTAGTATATATAAATATATATATATATATCACTTAAGTTTGTCCAACTTATTTTTTCTTTTTGTGAGTCACTGTCACGTATATACCACATTTACGGTTATAAGATAAAAAACGGCTCATAAGACAAAAATTGTTAAAGACCCTTTTAATTATAAAACATGATAAAGAGACTTAGGTATATTATGCTATTAATGTATTTTATTGATTCAAAAACTTGTAACGATATTAATAACGTACTTTATGCAAAAGAATTTAGCTAAAAAAGAAAATGGTAGTAAATATACCAATATATATTAGTCAATAACAAAACGTAGTGTGATATTGAATTTTTGATCAACTATTTATAATCGTTAGATAGAAACTCTAAAAATCTAGTGGATCCTGTTTAGGCCGGATAGTATAAGGTATCATCTAATATTCATTTGCAGTTCGAGTGTCAAAATCGCTTAAGCTTAATACCGAAATAGAAATAATAAATATTAAATTTATAACTAAAATTAATTTATTGATGAGTGTCTCAGGAAGTAAGCAACTTATCTTGCAAATCTTCAAACTTTTCAAATTGTAGCAGCAAAATTGAAAGATGAAATAGAGGAGTTTTAAAGAGTTGAGATTTGAAAGAAAATAGATGATTTAGGAAGAAAAAAAGAAAGATTAAGAGAATTAAAATTGGAACGAAAGTAGAGATGATTTTGTTGAGAAGAAAGAGCAGTATATAAAGACATAATGAGATACGATTGAGTTATTTTGTTTTCTTCTTTTTATTTGATGACAATATTATCATAAACAAAACAAAGTTTAATACTCGTAGAAAGAGACAGAAGGTCATGTGAAGATCTTAGAATTGTAAATTAACTGGATCAAGAAGGGGAAAAACGAATTATATATATATATATATATATATATGGGAGGGAGATAGAAACAAAAGAATTAGTGAATGATGGAAGCAAATCTCAACCCTTGATTTCATCATAAGTGAATATTGTTAACATTCATTTGTGATGAATGTTAATCAAAATTTAACATTAATCACAAATGAATGTTAAAAACGTTTTTTATGAAAAAATCAAGAGCTAAGATTTGCTTCCCTCCTTCCCTAAAATTTGAAACTTCCCTATGGATCCTTCTCCTATATATATATGTATATATATGTAATAGTATAGGGAAATGACCCATATGGAAGTTTTAATTTTGGAGAAGGAGGGAAGTAAATTTTAGCCCTTGATTTTTTCATAAATAAATGTTTTTAACATTCATTTGTGATGAATGTTAAATTTTAAAATTATTTGTGATTTTTAAAATTCATTTATGATGAAATCAAGGGTTGAAATTTGCTTCCTTCATTTCCTAATTTTTTTACTTCCCTCTTTATCCTCACCCAATATAATATAATAATAATATAATATTTGATTTTATGTGCTCAAAATAAAAACAGAATTAAAGATTCGATAGGAAAAATTACACGTCAAAGGCAACGGCGATTATACTGAATATTATTTTCTTTATTTTTCACGAAAGGATAAAAGGCAATAAGATTTTGACTGGAAATTGAATGGTGGAAGAAGATAGAGAATAAGATGTGACGGGATTAGGGCTACAGGTGGTATCGGTGGCAGCCAGTCATATTGAATACGGTTTGACCGTCAATAATCTGAGAATTAGACTTGCTGTGATAACATATTAAATAATATAAATATTTTAAAGTATTTAGTTTAATGATCAACAATTTATAATTGTTATATAGAAAACTTTAGAAATTTAATGAACTTTGAGCTTACAACTTGATTTGGACCGGATAATATCTACACTAATATATAAAGCATCTTAATATTTTATATTTAGAAACTTTTAATAGTAAGATTCAACATTTTTATATTTAACTTATTTGATTTTCATCTTATAACATTTTTACCGTTTTTATATTTGTTTCACTATTTACTATTGTATCCCGAATCACTAACACTGCATATGAGAACACTACCATTATATTGGTTTACCATTATATTGGTTTACCATTATGGATAATCAATTGATATGTAACAAACATGATATACGTTAAGTCACTAATTATAACAAAAGTTCGTAGTTTGCTGCCTAACACAATATTACGTTATAATTTATAATTTAAGACGCTCTAATTATACTTTAAAGTAGTGTAAATTATAATAGTGTAAAGCATAGCTATATGATACAAATCAAAACAAAAAATACACAATAAACAAATAGAAAAATTAAAGTCTGGTCTCGTCATTTTGACGGTCGTCCTCATACTCGGACCGTCCCCTTTGGTTAAAGATACCGTACACATTCATTTCTCTTTTCTTTTGTTCTTATCTTCTTCACTAGCCACGTGTTCTACACATGATTGGCGATCCTGTTACCATCCACATAGGGCTTCCCGCACTGGGTAAAAATCAAACCAAACATAACATATAAATTCCACGGCACGTCATCAAAACTCACTTTTTAAAACTTTCTTACAAGAAAAAATTTATAAACTCACACCGATCAAACACAAACTGAGTGAGTGTGTTTAGCAGGTGATGATGGGATCATGGAATTCAAGAGAAATGGAGGTATTATCAGGTGTATTTGGATGGATTGCTTTTTGTTCTTGGTCTATTAGCTTCTATCCTCAAGTCATCCTCAATTACAAAAGAAAAAGGTTAACTTTACTTTACTTGTTATTATTTTTCTTTTTTCTAAGGTTTTTTTGCAATTGAATTCATGATGTATCTGATTAAGTTACTTCAGTCTGTTTTTCTTTTTTTCTTTCAAATACTAATTATATTCAATAATGTCATTCACCTGGTAATTATATCTTAACCTAACTTTGTAATTTGATCGGTTTCGTGACACTGATTTTGATGACATGGTGTATCTCTCAGATTACCAAACTATCTAATTTCATTAAAGAAAAAAAGTATAGTTACTAAATTCAGGTCATTATTGAGTTTTGAGGAAGGATCATATAAGAACTTAAATATTTGTCATACAATTTGAGTCATATCGGTTGACAAATTCACAAAGTTAGACGACTGTAAATCTCGATTTCAAGTATTTTATATATAACTTTATGCATCAAAATGAACAAATTTACAAGTTTACAATTGTGCATCTAATTGCATTTGATGCACACAGATACATTATGTGCATCAACTAATTTATTGATTTTTTTCATTACAAAATATTTCAATTGAGATTTACAATTGTTTCAAGTTGTGATTTTAACTTATACGATTCTAATTGTGAGTTTTGAGTATTTCTTACGGTTCTTACAAATAATTACGTTCTTATTGCAACCTTTCCCAGTGAGTTTTTTAATTATTGAAACGAAATATCAACTTAAGTAAGTTGCTAGCCCACTTATTCTTCTGTTTAGCGTGCTGAATTTGCGATTGTTTTGAAACTTGTAGTGTGGTAGGGTTGAATTTCGATTTCGTGGCCCTTAATCTCACGAAGCATACATCTTATCTCATATACAACGCTTCTGTCTTCTTTAGCTCCGCTGTTCAACGTCAGTATCATGAGAAATACGGCTTCAATGAGGTTTTTATGTATTTATCACTCTGTTGTTTTTTATATTCTCATTTAGTATTATTTTAATAAGTAGTTTTTTTGTGTTCGCTTATTTGGTTATTCAGATGATACCTGTAGCAGCAAATGATGTTGCTTTCTCCATTCATGCGGTTGTTCTCACTGCGTTTACCCTATTCCAGATAGCCATCTATGATGTAAGTAAGCATTAATATTACTTAAATATATTGCACCAGATATTTAACTGAAATGTTTGATTTGATGAACAGTTGAGGATGGTTCTGCAACTATGGATTTTCATATATAAAGTAACCTTATAACCCTTTTTCGTAGTTGACCGTTTTTACAATTTTTACAGCGTGGAGGTCAGAAAGTGTCCAAGACTAGCATTTCGATACTTTCAGTAGCCTGGTTACTCGTTATCATCTGTGTGTTCGTAGCTATACCTCAGCATTCATGGCTCTGGTTGGCCTCCTGCTTTAGGTAAGATTCGATATTGTTGGAATTTTCATCACAGGTGTTTCTTTAATACATTGTAATGTGTTCAACTTTTTAATTGCAGCACATTACAGGTTGTCATGACAGTGATCAAGTACATACCCCAAGTAAGGATAGTCTCTCATATGTTCAATTTTTTAATGACTCTTGTTGCTAATATTATAATACTTGTCGTTTCATTAAAGATGGATTTGAGCGTTTTATTTTTACTTGGCATAAATTTGACTACCTTGTAATGTGAAGAAGAGTCTTACTTTAGCATAATAAGGTACCAACCAAGGTAACTGTATCTATGCAGGCAGTTATGAACTTCAAAAGAAAGAGCACAATTGGATTTAGCATTGGCAACATATTGCTTGATCTGGTTGGAGGAATAGCAAATTACGCACAAATGGCCGTCCAATCCATAGATCAACGTATGTCCTCTTTCTTTTCAAATGCACATTAAAGATGGGGATACAATTTGAGATTCACAGCCTAACATATGCTACCTTTTGCTTATATTTTCTCAGATTCATGGGTGAACTTCTATGGGAATATAGGCAAGACATTGCTTTCGTTGGTATGTTACACTTTGTCAATATTATTCTCAAGAAATTGTATAATATAGACATGTCAATTTCAATCCATTTACCTATAAATGGGCTTATTTTGGTTATATTCTACCCAACAAATAAAATGGGTAAAATTTCAAAAGCTTCACTAAAAATGGGTCTAAGGAGTCAAACAGGTAGAAAGTCTTCCGAAGTTTATTCTTATGCTTACAACCCTCCTAGATCGCTTTATTCAAAGAAATTATATTAGAATATTTTTGTAAACATATATACTACACTAGCTTTCTATAAAGAATTGATTATGGACAAAACAGTGTTCACGGGGTAAACTCAACCCGAGTTGACCTATATAAAGTTTACATGTTGTGACCTGTAACCCGTACTCAACCTGCTTTCCATGCCATTTTGCCACCTCTGAAATTCTCATATAATAGTGTCTAGTTACATAAATACTTAAGTGTGAGATTTAACTTAAGACCTGTAGGTTATAATGAGAAAGTCCAACTACTAGAATAAGCTCAACTAGGCAAGAAGGTGATGTTGTGTATTTTAATATAAATATAAATGGCCCCAATGTTTAGTCTTAAAATGTCACACTCTGTTAATGTTATAATGTTTTATCCCCTGGTGTATTCAGGTATCTATCTTCTTTGACCTCCTGTTCATCTTGCAACATTATGTGCTCTACCCTGCCTCAAACACAGTGAAATCGACGAGCCCGGACTTGGCAAGTCAGGAACCACTTGTTACATCTTCAGAAGATGCGTGAACCTTGTTTCACGTACGCTAACATTTACAGCTTCTTCCACCTGATTGTTTTAAGAATCTGACACACTGTTCTGCTTACAAAATGTTTTGTATTTGAATCTGTACATATATATATAATAGTAATTCACATGGTTCTAACTTCTTTATATGATTTTAATTGGTGACATGGATGTGGTTACACACATATATCTTGAATGTAGTCAGCAGGTAAGTGATTGGATCAGATACTTTTAGACTGGTGAAAAACGATTGACCAGTAAACGAAACAATCATTATCAAGTCTTTTGACCCTAGTGAAGGGTTAGTAGAGACAGTCATTCCCTTAAAAAGAAAGAAGATATATTTGTTAGTAGATTTGTGCAAATATTCCACTATAAAACCATTAGTTTGATATTTCTCGTCCCAACAAATGCAATAAAGTCCTCTACTATTATAAATGTTCTGGCCCGGATAGGCTTACGTGTAGTTTCTTCATTGAAAATGTAATCTGGCTGTATTTGGATGCAGAGACTGATAACTTCCTGCAGGTCAGAAACCTGTTATATGAATGCTCTTCAGAATTGACTTAACTTCTTATCATTTACCATTTACCTACCATTCCCTTTAGTCCAAGCTACAAATCTAGAGCAAATGCGCTCATCATATAGAGGATAAAGAAATGAGGACTCAATAGTTATACCGTGAAACATATGTTGGGTGTTATGAATCAATAAGGAATCAAAGAAAAAGAGGAGTACCTGGCAGGATGACAAGGTACCCGGCGGCTAAAATGGTATTTTCCTTGAACTGAGATTTGGCGAAGGAGTATCCGGCTGGAACACATGTCTACCCGGCAGGTACTTATGTCGGCTAGGGAATTGTTGTGCGATTTGTTTCTTTTGTTTGTTTACCCTATATATTGTAATTCCTATTCTTGTAAACCATAACCTACGAATTTAATAAGATTTTCTGTTTAGTGGACAGTGGACTAAAACAAATCGAGTAGATTGAATATTATCACGTTAATTCCTTGTGTTCGCTTCCTTGTCATACAATCTTTATTTCATATTTTGCTTAATGTTTTATCCGTTTATTGTTTGTGGGCATAATCTTTTGATTATTGTGTTCTTGTTTGGGCTCATAGATTCCTAACAACATATGTATGTAGTTTTTGGTTTTTTTCTTGAAACAATCTGTAGTCATCTGACTATCACGTATACTTCCTTGATTTCTTCAATTTTTGGGCAATTTACGTTTTTACGGTCTTCAGTTTATAAACCCTTTAACATAGACTGCACAGATGCACAGGTCCAGTAAGTAAATCTAGGCAAGCGAACGACTTTATGGATTACACAATCGCTGCACAATTGCAACGCTTTCACTTTCAAGACCGTGTTCTTCCTCGTCCTGCATAACTAGATAATCGATAACTTTATGTGTTTTGTGTTTCTCTATGATTCTTAATTGTATTTCAGCTCAGGTATTATATTTCCAATGCTAACATATTCAAATTACGCAATAATATGCTTGATTTATTTAAATCTTTTTATCAAAATTTAAGTACACGAAAATGTGATTATTTATACTATGATTTTTATAATATGTAATAGAGTTGTTGGAATTACATTGTGCATAATAGCTTTAAATTTACTGCTATTTCATATGTTTTGTGATGTGTCAATTTATAATGATGTCTCGTATTACCTCATACAGCTGACACGCAAATAAAAGTACTAATAAATTATATACAATAATAATGAATAACAAACTTATTACACATAATATAAATAACAAATTCATTACACACAATAGTTAAAGCATTTTATCAACCATTTTGTTTACTTTACCTTTTAGTCCAAGTTATAAATCCAGAGCCATGATTCTTGTTATATAAATGGTAGATAAAAAGATGACAGAATGCATCAATCTTTGTCCAAATAACATCTACATGCAAAACATTTATATAGGGTGGCCGATTTTTGGACTAATATATTTTATGGGGTCCAGACGTGTTGCCACATAGAATAATATACTTTTGGAGAGAAAAGTTTATTAAAGTATGGAAATTTTTGAAAGTATGAAAGTACAAATTTCAATCATTGATCTTAATCAAAATAATAAAACCCCCACATTCTTAAAAGTTAAATATCTTAAAACCGTTAGTCAAAAAATTATAAAAATTGCACTATAAAAATCAGCGTTTTCTCCTCTTCGATTTAAGATCCCACAAGGTATACTTTTCGACGAATTTTTTTTTTCATTTTTCGGTGGGTTTCGAAAATTTGTAACACATGTGTTACAGGCGACCAACACATGTGTTAGCATCGACTATCGATTGTAACACATGTGATAGTCATTGATAACACATGTGATAACCGCGGGTAACACTTTTGTTAATCCATCATAACACATGTGTTAACCTACAAAAAATGAAAAAAAAAACAAAATTCGTCGAAAGTATGCCTTGTGGGATCTTAAATCGAAAAGGAGAAAACGATGATTTTTATATTGCAATTTTTATAATTTTTTGACTAACGATTTTTGAGATATTTAATTTAAAAAAAGTGAGGGAAAGTGAATTTTTGTCACGTGGCACATTCCTATTAGTACTTTCATACTTTCAAAAAAACTCATACTTTAATGATCTACCTCTACTTTTAAATATCCAATTTACCGCATTTTGTAACCACTAAATATTTTATATTTATATTAGAAAAATCATCATTCTTAATGACATAGAGAATTACTTGGTATGTTATGCCAATAAACCTCTTAAAAATCAACATTAACATAATATATAAAATTTAATAGGATCCAACATAATCAACAGGAAGAGTTAGCTTAAATTAATAAATTAAGTCATAACAATAAAATTAAGATAATATTGTATTTACGAGTCTTGGACTTGCAGCAATGGTATATTCCTAATATGCCATATAGTTCTGTTACACATTTTTAATTAGAAAATTTCATGAACAAAAAGTGAATGATGATCGATAAATTTAAAAACACTATCATGAAACAATATTATAATTGACCATGAGTAAAACCCTAAATTAGCATAAAAGACAACTTTCATTTTTTGAGATTTAAATTGTAGAATAAAGTTAAAAATGAATATAAATTTTTTTTGAGAATGAAAGAACTAATAGGAGAGTTTCATTTAATAAAATTAAATATTTTAAAAATGGGTATTCAAGAAATTATAAAAATTACACCATAAAAATTAGCATTTAATCTCTTTGATTAAACATCTCACAAGGCATACTTTTGACGAACTTTTATTTTCATTTTTTGGTAGGTTTTAAAAATGACTATCGACTACCACATATGTTACCGGTGAATATTACATGTGTTACCAGTTTTCAAAATCCACCAAAAAATGAAGAAAAAAAAGTTCGTCGAAATTATGCCATGTGAGATGTCTAATCGAAGAGAAGAAAATGTTGATTTTATAGTACAATTTTTATAATTTTTTGATTAGCCGTTTTTGAGATATTCAATGTTTAAAAATGTGGGGTTTGTTATTTTGATTAAAATAGAGGGTTGAGTATGATTCCTCTATTCTGACAAAAAATCTTATTCTCAATAGAACTCAACCCTTATATTATATGTTTATAACTAACCTGCTTTTTTATACTTTTTTTTTAATTAGAAAAGTTCAGAGTTCAATGTAAAATTATAAATATTTTAAGACCACTGCCTATGGTAGTGGTCCGTCCCCGTCTTAGTCCACATGGCTGCCAGCTTGCTTCGTCTTAGCATCGCCACCATAGGCACTGTCCCGTCTTGTGGACCGTCCTATGGTCATTCGTCTTATGCAGAACGAAGGCGGGACGCGAGAACGGGAAGAAATCCAGTGAACGCTGGGCCCAACTGCTAGCTAATGTGCAGCAGTAAAAAAAAGAAAAAACTTTTTTTTTTATTATTCTCAAACACTATAAATACATATACATTATACTACATTTTTCACACACAATTCTCACATTTCCTACTTTATTTCACACATTACATCAACAATTATCACACACAATTCTTCCAATTTCTACTTATTTACATCATCTTAATGTTACGCTTAACGAACCCATGAGCGAAGACACGGACAACTAATAATTGTAACGTAGTTTTTCTTTTAATTATTGTAATGTTTTTATTATTAATGTAACGTAGGCTTTTCTTAATTATTGTAATTTTAATTATTAGTGTAACGTAGTTTTTTAATTATTTATGTAACGTAGTTTTTAAATTATTGTAATTTTTATTATTAATAAAAAATGTATTTGTATGGATATTTATAAAATGACGTGGCGCTGACGTGGCACTGAAAAGTTCAGTTTTGCAGTCACCATAGGCAGCGTTCAGTCTTGGGTTAGTCCTCAGTCTTAACGCTAACGTGGAGGTCAGTCTTGCAGTCTTGTTCAGTCACCATAGGGAGTGGTCTAAGAATAAAAGAATCAATATGATTGCTTCATTAATTAGAGATCTCACATGATTAAAAATCAAATTTTAAATTAAATTAACTAATATAATCACATGTAAATAATTGCATTACTAATTATAAATTTAAAAATTACATGTAAATAATTTTATTTGACAAGTTAAAACTGTAATTGCACGTGATTACAATTGTATTCATATAGGATTAAATTTCAAAGTAGTATGCACGTGTAATTAAAGAGTAATTGTACATGTAAAACAAATACAATTTTGAATTACGTATGAATTATTATCTACTAATAATTAATCATCACATATATAATATCTTTTGTTGAAAAATATTTTGTGGTATCTCTAATCGAATATAAAAAGATGATAATTTTAAATATGTAATTTTCATAAATTTTTAGTTTTACTGATTGTAAGATATTTAATTTTAAAAATTTAAGTGAAGGTGAAATTTTGAATGAGTCTCAACTTTTTTATTATATTTCTTTAAACCCACATTTTATACCGATAACAATTAACAACCTACTTCTATAATGTCACTTAAAACGGAAGAAACAAATTTTCAAAGTAAAACACACCCATTTTTAGATATGAGATTTTACCTCAACTTCTTTCCTCATATTTCTTTTAGTTCTAAAATCCGGCAACACCATTCTCATAAACCAACAAAATCTGGCGACGGGACCAACTCTCTCCTAAGACGGGACCAATTCTCTCTGGCAACACCACCGGCTGGATTCTTCATCGGTTTCTCTCTTACTGTCGTTCTCCCTTAATGGACTTGTTGTGTTCGCCGCCGTCCACCACAGCGACCGACGAACACCGCCGACAACGACAACGAATGCCGGCAGCGAACAACCAACGCCAGCAACCACCGACTCGTTGGAATCTGATTTTAACGACAATATTCAAATCGACGGTTCAGATCTTCTCCTACATTTAAGTTACTAAAGTACAATAACCTTCCCCTAGAAGAAACACAGTTTAAACCAAGTAAAATTAGATATAGATTTAAAGATAGGCTGTCATATTTGGGCAAAAAGCATAGTTGACCAAACCATCTTGCGTATCATGATAACAAATCGTCTTCAAGAATCTAACCTCTTTCGTCCATCATAATCCTATTAATAATCTTCACATAACCACACAATTTCATCTTTTTCGTACACAAAAACACGTCTCGAAATACCCAAAAAAAAAAATTATGAAAAGAGAAGGTCGTCAACATGGTGTTGTTAGTTGTTACCATATCTTTGATCAAGAATCATTGTCTCAACAAAGATTTGTAAAGATGGTTGATTCTGCATCAACTATGTGCTTGTTTGCTAAAGTTCCAACAAAGCCAACGAACCAATCGAAATACACAGGAAAATGTCAAAGACCACGGTGCAACCGTTGTCATATACATCCCGTTTGTAAGTCTAAAGATAAGGCTAAAGGTACCATGAAGATTAGATCGTTAGGTGCCTTAAATGAGTTCACCAAGTATTCTTTTGGGACCTCGGCTACCGGTGTTTTGGCTTATTTGGCTGATGATGGTGCTTATGATAATGATGACTATGATTATGATTATGATTATGATTATGATGATAGAGTAGAAGAAAGTTATGATCATGGTTATGCTTATGATGATGATCACCATATTCTTGATGATGATGATGATGTTGCTACTAATGACATTGGATTCAATATGGAGATTGCTGTTGATGATGTTGATGTTACTGAAACTGAAGATGATGATGATGATGCCATGAGCTTTTGTGATGTGGGATTATGTTGGGGACATGAAGATGGGGATGAGTATGGAGATGATGGATGGTATTTGGTGGGTGGACAAATGCAGTAAAATTCCAATTCTTTTGATCAAATTCATCATCATATTGTAATTATTAAATGATGATTCTGGGCATCTGGGTTTGATTTAAAATTGTTGTAATTACCTTTTAATTATGTATCTTAATCTTATTATTTGCTAATTGTATACTGTTTGAAAAAAGATTGCTCAATTTGACTTATTTCATTCTTCTGTTCAATTTATGGGTTATGTTTCAACTGTTCATGTAAAGAGGACCCACAAGATAAAAATGATAAATGACAGGTTTTAAGTGTTTTTGACTGTTGTTTTAATTTCTAATAAATATAATCAGGACCCATAAGATTAAATGATAGGTGACCAGTTATGATTTCTTCACACTGAATTTGTGATGTGATCCTGTTTCAATTTACTGGTCCTGCTTCAAACTCATGAAACTGATTATGTAGCTATTTTTCAACTTCTAAATCAAAAGACATTATCATATCTTTCTCATCTGTGGGTCTTGTTTTAAACTTTTTAATATTAAAGGGGACCCATAAGATGAAAACAAAAATGATGGGCTATTTTAGCTTTGGAGGTCCAGTTCCAGTTTAATGCTCCTGTTTCAGTTTCATCATTTCCGGGGCCATATTTGAATTTTGAATATATACTTTCTTCATCTTAAGGATCTTATTTAATTTCTAATATCTCGACTGGACCCGCAAAATGAAACTGATGAAGGATATTCTCTATCATTTTGCGGTAACTATTACAATTCTATTCGTCCCAAATTAATAGTTCAAAGATAAAAAATACCTAGTTTAAGAAAACTAATCACTACAATCTACTTTTTAATAATATAATAGTTTTACCCTTTCTTTTTGCACACATTTTTTATGACATATACATATATTATGGGTAAACAAAAAAGAAAATGGTGACTATAATTTTGAGACGGAGGGACTAGTATTATCGAAATTTTGAAACCACAATGTGAGAATAGACTTCTCGGTAAACTTTAAGGGATCATACAACAAATTTTGCTTTCATACAAAAGGCCTGACAAAGGCAAATAGTAATGGAATATAATCTTTTAACTAGAAAAGCTGTCCTCTAAAGACATGGACCAGCAAGGTTATGCACAATTTGAATCTTAACTAGAAGTCAAATGATTCGTGCCTAAATGGGAGTCTTTGTTAATTGCTATTGATCAGTGCTGAACATTGGGAGAAACATTCTCATGGTTAATCCTTCTTGCTAATGCAGCGAGAGGATGACTGGTGGGGTTTTGATCATTAGTTTGCCAAAGTCTTCTCGAAGATTTCCTGGTTGAGGAGGGTTGTGAGATTGTTGAGGGAGGTTGTTTTCTTGCAGGTGTTAGTGACTTCAGATTTGCTTGTGGAGTCTGCAAATGAAACACGAACCAATCATGAAAACAAACTTGATAATAACTTATTTTCATCCTAATTTGGAGGTGAGTTAATTCGATAGATTGGGTGACGGGTCAAATGGGATTGAATCATTACAGGTAATTATAAAAATTAGTGTTTGAAATATGATTACAGAACGTATATTGGTTCAAATGAATAAAATTATTTATGAGGTTTCATACATTAAAAAAAACACTTAAGGCGACTCTCACCCCGATTCACCCATTTGACTGTTGGAGACAATAAACATAAAACAGCCCAATAAGACCCACTCATTAGTAAATGGGTCAAATTGCAAACTTTACACGTTATGCTTCCTTTTAAATCCCAGGGATACCTTCTTTATTGGACTCTTTGGAGTTTCATTATAGAAGCTAGGCAGTGGCCTTGCTTTAAAGCAAAAGCTTTGTCTCAATCTTCTGAATTCGGTCTCTGCTTTCTCCTGCAACATAAAAGCATAAGATACATGTAAATACAGGAAGAAAATTAAAAGAGAGGGGGAGAGAATAATAAGAACATAATTCTCGAATGATACCTTCAAGGTTGTCTGCAGCTGCACTTTCTGTGCTTCTTTCTCATTAAATTTCTCTTCAAGTTTCTGAAAGTGAATTAAAGAGTAAGAGATACAACTTGAAGTATGATCGGAAGGTCCATATAAATGTACTCGAGATTGAAGAAATGAATGTCAATTCTCGCCTGTTTTCTTCGGGCGGCTCTTTCCTCTGTTCTCAAGGTGAACGGGGTTGATATAGTTGGTGACTGCAACTTGTTTTTGTAAGCACTAAGAGACTTTGAACTATTGGCCCACAAGCGGAAATAAGAACAATCAGAAAACGTTGATTCATATTTTTTTATACAGCAATTACTCCATCACTTCCTAAGATGAGGCTTAGAACAACTTACACAGCAGAGAAAAGGTGCCATCTCTGACCAGGTGTCTTGCTTCCAACAGCTGAAGGATGCACAGGCGTTTCCATTCTACTAGATGCATAAAGAGCAGGACTTCTAATCCTTTTAAAGACAATAAAAGCTTGGAACTTTACACAACTAATTGATATTATATAATTTGAATCATGTACCTTTGAATAACCGAAGGGGTTGCTAACGGTTTCTTATTCGCCTCATTTGTAACCCGCTGCACCAAAATCATCATAAGATGAGTTGTAGAAAGATAATCACAACAAAATAATTCACGAATGATACCTTAGAAGGAGTTATCGATGGTGTTGCACAGCGTTTGGGTGTGGAATGAGCACTGGGGGCAAGTTTTGCATTATCAATCTCTCGAACAGCCGGAGATTTTGGTTTGCATGATTCTTTAACAGAACCATAATTCATTAATGTGTACAAAGATCTTGGGGCTGATCTCTTGTTATCAGTGGAGTCCATTGCAGTGTTATTAATGGTTTTTGGAGTGAACATATTTTCTTTTCTGGGATGCATAGAAGCTACATATTTTGCTGGTGAAGGTGGGATTCTAGACTGTTTCTTGTTAATTGATGAAGACCTGAAAGAAGGCGTAGCTGGTTTCCTCCTAATCTTCGGTTGCATAACCTCCTGCTCCGAGTTTGATTTTGACTGCATCAGAATCAAACACTTCAGTTTACTAAGCTTGCTTTGTGAAGTGAAGTGTGTGAGTGATGTGTATGTGGGGTGTCAACCTCTAACAGTCAAACCTAATTAGAAATGCCAGTTTGGCCAAAAAGATATGCTTAAACCTAATCATGCGGGCTAACATCATTTTGCAGTTAACCTGTTTTTGACAAACCCAAAAAAAAAGTACTTCATATATGTACCGATCCCATGATGAGTAATAATCTAAATTATCTCACTCATCGCAAACTTTGGCCAGGTTCATAAACAATTTACTAAGAAATTTGGAAGAATCTAATTCAAATTTAAGTATAAAATATATATATATATATTGTTTATATATTTTCTAAACCATATTATTATGTGCTATTCAGTTCAGTTAGCTGACTATCTTAAGGACTAAACTAAAATTGAACCACATAATACGGATTGCTATATTTCCCAAACCAAAACAAAACCACATTCTGCAATTATCGTTCCTTTTCGGCTAGGTTCAAAGTTTGGTTTCGGTTGGGCGGCTATTTATTTAACATCCCTACAAAAGAAAGAGGGTTATGAAAATAATATATCACCTTCAACAACGGTCTATCCATTTGAGATGATCTACTATCCTCTGAAACAGAAGGTTGGTCCTCTTCAGGAGTATTTAATATTTCTTTGTTCTTCAGATCAGCAGCTTCTACAATCTTCACGGTTTGGGATTCAATAAGATTAACGCCTGAACTATGACCAGCAACATTAACTGCCTTACTTGCATCACGGAGTATGATCTTCTGTTTTTCATTAACAAACATCTTCAAATTCAACCCTGTTGGCTGCACTTTCTTAGTTTGCAATTTTGTTGTTTTTAAATCAGGTAACTTTGGTATTCCTGTTGGTACATTATGAGATTTCAACAATACTGTTGGTTCAGAATCATGAGCACCATGATTTGTACCACAAACCCCTTCTTCAACTTGGGCTTTAGCCTTTTCTTGCTCAAGCAATGCGGCTGCAGCAGCAGCAGCAGCCTTTTGAGCAGCAACTTTCTTGTAATGAGCTTCAAAGAAAGCCTTCTTCTCGGCAACAGATCCGGGCTGGGCGTAGCTTTTCGCTTCTTCAACATAACGCTTATGAGGAAAATTTGACCACTTGTCCCAAGCTAATGACTCTGACGTAAACCTCCCAAAAGATACAGAATCTCCAAGACCATGTACATGGTTTCCCTACAACAATGTGTTTCAAACAACAGCAAAATTTACAATCAATTAACCCAAAAGCACAAATTACTCATAACATTCTACAATCAGAAAACAAATAAGCAGAAATTTCTCAAAAAGATTACTTTATTAAGTGAAATCTACTCACTGGAGCTTTTCAACAAACGTTATGTACTCAATTAGGAGAACCAGTAGTTCATCTAGATTTCCTTAATTATTCAATTCTAAAATAAAAAACGAATCAAGTACACAGAAAAAAAAAACAGGAAAGCATGCTTTCAGTGAAATTCAACTCACTGAAGAATTTCATCAAACACCTGGTGCTCAAAAATTAAAATCACTAACTTTCTGGATACTTACATAGCTATTGGATTGCATGAAACATGTAGATTCCCCCATTTCAATTGTAGACAACACAAAAAGAATAAACAACCCTCGGAAGTAAATTTGGGTTTTAGGGTTTTTTGTTGGTTACAGAAGAAAAGTTAACTCACAACAACACATTACTGAAAATTTGAAATTTAAAATGAAAAGGAGTGTACGTTACAGAAAAAAGTCATCTGTAGTTGTTTCTTTTTCAGCTTGAAATTGGTTGGGTCCTACCTCTACTTGTTGTTTGAAAATGGTAATTAATTAACAATCATCTGAGTAACGTTCATATGTTTGAATGCAATATTAAAATTGGAAAAAAGGTCCCCAAAGTCCTATGTCTCTTTGTCCTTATCATCAACTAATTTAATATTCCATGTTGACATTCCAAGATCATATGTTTTTCAATTTTTATCGACCACTACCAAAATTTATCCATTTTTTTAAGCGCCTATAAACATGTTACACATTTAAAACATACACACTTATATGATGCTTGAGATTATTTTTAAAAAATATGTGTTACGACACAATATCGTTATCTCACAGGATAATCGATAAGTTGATAAGATACCTGATAAACAAATCCAAACGTTTTTTTGTGTGTATTTTTTCCCCGTTTACAACAAGCATCTCATATCATCGACATGACCATTCACAATCATGCACCTATCACTATAATCAACGTCATACTAAACCACTATAACAACAAACTCTAAGTTTTTAACCAACATCACCACTCCATCTAGCGGGCACAAAAACCCTAACCACGAACGTTGCAGCACCTATACCACCACAAACTCTAGCCATTGTCATTGTTGTGTCATGGCACGAGTGCAAGACCTAATTAAAATAAAAACATTATATAATAAAATAATACATGTGAGGTGTGTTATAGTTAGTTTTGATAAACAACATAACTAAATCAGGACCTATCGAACCTAATCATTGACTTTTCAAATGTTTTGCGTATTTTAGTTTTTTCAAACTATATAACCTAGAAAGGTTTTATATTGTGTTTGTACTTCTCGATTTAAACTCGTATGTGCTTTCGATTACTCATTTCATAGGTACCAACTAATCCAAATCGAAAAGGAACAAATGTACTATACTTTAAGTTTCAATTTATTATTAACTAGTTTATTTACCTGCAGCTACGAAGGATTACACATGAAATTTTTAGTATTGAAGTCACTCATTATGTATCATAATTTTATTTTTTTGACAAACTACACCTAACATCATTTTTATAGGGAAATTTTCCTTTTTGTCCTTATGGTAGTCGTGTTTCATGGATTTTATCATTTTTGCAGATTTGTTCGCGATTTTTGTCCCCATGGTACTCAATTTTGCCAATTTTGTCCCTTTCACTAATTTTCATTAAGTTTTTTGTTACCTCCGTGTAAAATGACCAAAATACCCTTATTTTTACTTTTTAAAATTTTAGATCTAACTTTTTTATTTTTCTTCTCATCTTTTACAAAATTATATCTCCAACTATCTCTCTAACACTAACTTCACCAAACACCTAACAATTTCTTCAAAATTCACAACAAAAATCATACACACACAAAAACCAAATCCCTAATTATTAAGTCACTTTCTTGAAGATGGTCGACATTGAACTCAAATCTTGTAGATTCCAAAAGTACATCTCCGGATCTCGTTCTCCGGTGACCTGCAACACCGGCCATCACAAGGGATGACTAGAATTCCAGCGCACCTACAAGTCGGCCATCACCACCATCTGGTCCACCATTATCACCATATGTTCCGCCGCAACCACCTTTTCAAACCACCTTTCAAACCACTACCATTCCTCAATCGTTCATCCATTCGACAAAACCCTAGTATATCATTTTAGATCTAAGATTTCATATACGATCTAAGGCTAAATAATGTCACACCCCGCCTAGGCGGAAACGCGAGGCGTGACGGAGAAGATCGTCATAACACATTGATATAAAATAATAGAGAATTCACTAAATGAAAAATCAACACAAAGTGTCATGACGACTCCCGACACAAGCAGCGACTTGTATCATGGTCAGTCAATACCACAATAAACATAGTCATAAAGTCACATAATCCCACAACCCGGGACAAGTTTCAAACAATAACCAAACCAAAGAAAACATCCAAAAATCCATAGAAATGTACTAATGTGATTTATTCGACAGAAACAATACGCGAGTCTTAAGTCTCATTAAAGCTAGGTAAGGACTCTATCCTCCTTAAGCATTCTTATTGTTATTACCTGAAAATGAATACTCGAAAACGTCAACATAATGTTGGTGAGCTCGTAGGTTTAAGTAATAATTGTGTTTTGCTGTGCATAGAATATGAGTAGGACAATAGTGTAACATAAAAGTGTAGCAGCATATAGTGCATATGAATGTTCAACCCGAACATAATGAATGTTTAACCAGAACACAATGAATGTTCAATCCGAACACAATGAATGTTCAACCAGAACACAATGAATGTTCAATCCGAACACAATGAATGTTCAATCCGAACACAATGAATTTCCAAACATGTCGCCTACCAACTGGAGCTAAACAGTTGGCTTGATAAAGATACAGTAATCATAGTCATGTACACACCAACCACTAATGCTCGCATACACAGTTATAAACACACAAGTTGTCCAAAAAAAATCAAAATGATTATCACAACATAAGTATTTGAAATAGCCTTTGAGTATCATTTTCCCCCAAGATATATAAAAAGAAAAAGGGGCCACGAAACTCACCTTATTTGTAGATGAAACAAAATGCAAAATTATCCGAGCTAGTAAATCTATAAATAAAAGAAGTGTGTAAGTCACACATGGACAAGGCTTATAATCCTTCCCATTGTAACTCACAATTGATGGAATGTATATGACCAAACCTTGTATTCCTAATGAACTATCCCTCAAGAATACTAATTTGTATGCCCTTAAGTCCTTGGTGTAAGTGATTGGTGATTTGCCCTTATTTTCATAGATTAAATTTTCCGTCCAAAATTTTAAGGTTACTTTATGAATTTTTAAAGTATCTTAAACGAGTGAGTTAGGGTTCAAAATTTAAATGAAAAAACCTACAATCTGTTAAGCATTCCCAGAAATTTTCCCATAATTTTTATTAACTCTTTACTATTTTAATAAAATTCCATAATACTAACTAGTCAGGAAAGAATTCTGCTGGCGCAACAAAAAGTTTTATTTTTTTAAAAATACTTAAAAGTATAAAAAAAATCTGAAATTTTTACAGTGATGATTAGACACATAGAACCTATCCCAGAAAAAAAATCATCATCTAATTCGAAAAATTGAGTGAGTTATGGTATCCCAAAGTCGACCCAAAATCTGATCAGCAAATACAGTTTCGACTAGTTGTGTTGTAATAACCTTTTGAATGACCTAAACTTGTCGGTTCGTCATGAAACCACTTGGAATAGAAAGTAGACTCATAGAAATTAAATCTAGACTCAAAATTTGTATAAAACTTCATGCTATGACCAAGATATGGCCTTCTCAAGTGGGCACAAAATTCTGTCCAGATTCTGATTTAACCCAAACAACGTCTTTTAACCTAGAATATCATATCTACAATTATATATACTTGATATAACTTCATCAAATTCGTTTTTAACATGTTCATTAGATATATTTAATCATAATTAATTTCCATCAATTCGAGTCACATTAAGAAACAAAAGAAAGATCAATTTAGAGAGGAAATAAGAATACTTATCGAAAACTTCAAAAGGACGATCGATTGACCTTGTTCTTGAGATTTTGATGAAAAAAAAATATATGGAGTCTAGGGTTTGATAAAATTCGTCCAAGGGAAGAGGAGAGGGAATAAAAGAAGCTAGGGTTTTGAATTAATGAAAAAAATAAACTTAGTTAGCAAGGAATAGATATTTAAATTTGGTAAAACATTTTTTTTTTCATTTTTTTCTCCCTTGGCCGGATTTAAATAATATATATAAAAAAACTTTTTTTTTTTTTAATTTTTTTATGTATTAGTATTCATTATTTTTTTTAAAAAAGAAAATTATATTTAAGAGTGACATTTTCCTTATTGGCGCATTTAGCTATTTAATGTGTTGTATAAGTATTATTTTTTTTTTATTTACTTATAATCTTGTAGTATCATTATTTATTATTATTATAAAAGAATACTATTGACATAATTTATTTATTTATGGGCTAATCACCAATACGTTGTCTTCTATAGATATCTATAATGTCTAAGAATCAATTCAACGTTCTCGGAGAAATGTAAGTACTTAGAGATTTCGTCTTGATCACAACAACCAGAGGGAATAGTATAGATAGAACACTTAACTCCTAGAATTTATCATGTCCTATGTTTCAGGAAATCACATAAGCACATAAGTTCAACTAAACGATGAGCATCAGTTTAATGGTCAAAGTTATCTAACCTGATTTGGTGACGGTTGTCACAAATAAAGGTTCGGTTTGTGTTTTCCAGATCTATGATTTCATTTTGTGTTTTCCAAATCTAAGGCTAAATAGAAGATTTGAGAGAGATAATAGTTGTGAGGGTGGTCTGATCGTTGTTGGAAGGGAGGTTACAATGATGGTGGTTACAAAAGTTTCACACTGCCATCCATCTTGATGTTGGAGTGATCTAGGTTTAGAGTTTAGAGTTTTACAGGTTAGGGATGATGATTATCGAGAATCAGAGGGGAGGATAAGAATAGAAGGTGAGATCATTTTGAATTTGATGAAATTGGGGTTTGTTTGTGTATGTGTTTATGTATGTATTTGTGTATGTGTATGAGTTTGTTGTTTGTGTATGCAAGAAAGAAGATGAAAGAGCCAAGACAAAAGGGCATTTTGGTCATTTTACATGGAGTTAACGAAAAACTTAACGAAAGTTAGTGAAAATGACAAAATTGAGTACTATGAGGACAAAAATCGCAAACAAATCCGGAAAAGGATAAAAAAAATCATGAAACGCTACTACCACATGGACAAAAAGGAGAATTTCCCTTTTGTATAATATCATTTTTATTATATACTTAAGTTTTAAATCTTATCTCTTTATAATGATTTTTACATTTATGGAATTCTTGCAGTAGCTTATAATGTTTAGTTACATTTTACTAACTTACAATACATATTTTACATGATCTATACTCTCTAAGTTACGAAATGTTATTATGACATTATCTCAATCAATTTATAATTCACTTATACATGCAACAACTATAGTTAAGAATACATTATGAAAACATATATCAATGCCTTTAATTGTCTAAGAATAAATATTTTTTGTTTTTTTATTTTCGTTAAATTTAATAGCTTGTAATGTTATATAATGTAGGCAGTATGTGTGTGTCTATATATATATATATATATCTTATGTAATTATCTTATTAAGAATCTATAATTAAATATTTAGTCCTTTTAAAAATTCGATAATTAATATAATTTTCCTAGTGCATTCAATGACTTTGAAGATTTCAGAACCCAAAAAATGTAATATTAGTTAATGTAAATGACATCATGTTAATTAAGTAACATTAAAGTAAAATGCTTAAAAAATAAAAGACTTTAATTATAAATTTCATGTTATAAAATGTCATATAACTTAAACTTAAACTTAAAGGATTGATATGTCAAAGGGAAGAGCTAAAACAAGCTATTTGATGAAGTTATGGGCACGCTTTAAAGATCAAAATTTAATTTAAAAAAAGGCGACAGTCGTTCGATCACAAGAAATGAACTTAATCTAAGCCTCATATTCCTCCATGTTACTTCTTTTATATATTTAAAAAGAGATCGTTTACCTATAGGGTTTGGTTCATGTTAGTCCGATTTGGAGCACTAGATCAATATAGATAAATCCAAATAGAATTCAAATCCAACATGGCATAGATATATATGTATCGAATTGATCTTACATCAAGCATACCCTTAAACTTAAAAAGAATCAAACTCAAACAACATCCAAGTCGAAAATAATATTTGAGCCACTTATTTAGATTCTAGCATAATGGTGAGTTTTTTTAATTATTATTTAGATATTTTGTTTTCAAATAGAATTAGTTTAGATTCTATATTTTCTAATAAAATTAGTTTGGAGAGTTGAAATCATTAAAGTATAACTAATTTCATGAGAATGGGAGAACCAATTAGATTCCTCCATTCTCATTAAAGGTAGAAGGGCAACTTTGTCATTTGAAAATTACCTAGATAAAATTAAAAATTAAAAAAAAAACATATTACAAACACAACACGCATCTATAGAAACTAGGGAGCGATTGAAGAAACTAGGGCTTCTCAGATTCTCAGATTGGCCATAACATACACCAAATCAAAGGTACATCTTTCATAAATTCGAAACAAATACCTAAATTAAAGCCACAAAAGATTGATTCATACTGATTTCATGTAATTCAATCATCTTTTTCAATGCGATTTTCAATGATCATATTTCGCGATTACTATGGTTTTTTGAGTTTTTATGATTTCATGTTTATACTGTGATTCATGAAAACACATTCTACTAATTTTTACTAATTCATAAGCTAATTTCAGCAAATTGAGTTGCAATATCACATAATTGAAGCTATAGTTTCATCTAGTTGAACCTGCAATTAAACGAGCAATTAAAGACGCGATTGAACCTGTAATTTCAAGTAAAAGGAAGCTCTGATGTTGTAAATCTAGGTTCAGTTTAGGACAAGTTGATCCACTTTTAGTTTTGAGAATAATTTTGGGTTGAAAGTATATGCACACTAGGTGTTTGTGAGAAGCTTGTATAATTAGAAAGAAAGAAAAAACATGATGTCAACAAGTGGGTCACCCTTATTAAGTTGGCTTCATTCGTTAGACCCATTCTAGGTAAAACATAAGTCGAACTGAGCCTATTTATACATACGAAGGTAGAACTTGAATATAAACAAGTTTTTTTTTTTTTTATCCAGGGGTGATATCTTTTGTTCACAACATGTTGGTTTGGCAAATATCTTGGAGAAGATCATCGATACACTGAAGGAAAACCAGGTGGTAAGAAGCTCCAGACTACTTGAGGATTGTAGAACGCCCAAGGGACTTGGCAACAATGAGGGAAAAAGTTAGAAATTTGGAATATAAAAACCTAGATGCGTTCAGACGTGATACGTGGCAAATTACCTATAATGCACATATATATAACGATAGAAGAAATCTTTGGATTTCTCCTCTTGCTGACCAACTTTTGGAGCTTTGTGATTTTTTTTTTATATGAATATCATCAAGTCTTGGCGGAATCCGAAGCTGATATAGAGGACTAGAAACTTGTATATAACATTGTAAAGTTACTGAGTCATTTTGTTAAGGGGTAAAAGAGTTAACATTTGCTTTGTTAGTGGTTTTATTTAGTGACTTGTATATATGTAGAATATAGAAGATTCATGTCTTGTAAACTTTTCTTATTTTATACTTGTTGTATTTGCAAAATTGTTATAGGTGGTGTCCATAAAGGAAAATGAGAAGAGTTTAATTTGAATACGTTGATGGTGTTCTGTTATTAACACAATTTTTTTATTATTAACACATGTGCTGTGTAGTTATCACCTGTGTTGTCTAGATAACAAATGTGTTGTCTAGATAACACATGTGTTTTGATGTGTTTTAGCGCAAGCTTTCTTACCACATGTGTTGTTAGCATATAATACATATGTTAGTAGCCAATAACACATTTGTTATATGACAACCGTTATATGTTAACGCTTGTGTTATATGTTTACATATGTTAACATGTGTTATCGGATTCTAACACATGTGTTATTTGATAATAAGACATGTATTAAAATCCAATAAGACATGCGTTAGCATATAACATATATGTTACTGGCTAGTAACTCATGTGTTAATAGCTAGTAACACACGTGTTATATGTTAACGCGTGTGTTATATGTTAACACGTGTGTTATATGACAACACTTGCGCTATATGTTAACACATATGTTATATATTAACAACACATGTGTTAGTTGCTCAAAACACGTGTTGTAAGCAACTAGCACGTGTTTTTAGAAACTAACACTTGTGTTGGCATGTAATACATGTGCTGCTAGCAACTAACACATGTGTTTTTTAAACATATGTTGTGTTGATAGCACATGTGTTCTGTTTACTAACTCAAGTGTTGTGTTAATAACACATGTGTTGTTAGCATGTTAGCAGCTAATACATGTGTTGTTCACAACTATAACACATGTATTGTTAGAAACTATAACACATGTGTTGTTAGCATATAACACATGTGTTGGACAGTACAATACTTTAAAAGTGTGTTAAAAATATTACCAACTAAAGACAGTATATGCACAAGAATATTCATAAAACTAGTCAACATATGTCCTATTTACATAACAAAGTTATTCATATAGACCTACCAAAGGTAACCACAACCTAATCTCCTAAAAATTCTCAAACTTGATCTTTTCCATTATTATCATAATCTTGATACCATGCATAATTGCATTCCTAACTTCATCCTTATCGTACAAGTTGTCGAACTCATCAACAAGATCATGAACCTTTTTAAAATGCATATAGGTTTCGTGCAATAACATCTTGATAGCATACTTAATCCTCAAGTATATGAGATGCATGTCTTGAAGAGGACCTTCAACATGTAATCCACAGTCTCATTTACTACTTGTATGAACTATGTAGCTCTTCATGTAGTCGCTAGTTTTGTAAGCCTCTATTTATAAGGATTGACAATAGGTGTAGTTGCAAACCCTGCTGTAATAACAAACATAACACATGTGTTAAAACAGATAACAGATAATAAACTATAAAACAACAAGCAAAATAAATACATGTTCAATACGCAAAAACAATCAACATATAAAAATGTGATTTGAAAACATTAAATAGAACAACTGACATGGAGGTTCAAAACAATACATCCGGTTCAACACATGTGATATTAACAACAAATGTGTTACAATGACCAGGTCTACAAAGGCATCATAAATTCAAATCTTTATACATTTCATTTGTTTAACAGGAAAGTGTCACATAACATTATACACAATGATATAGAGCTTTTAAAAAGTTTTGGATCTGTTGTGACATTTGTAAGATGTGGTTACATGGGTCACGATCAAGATAACTCCAGCGAAAGCCAAGTATATCAACCATAATTCAAACTTTGATTCTAGTATATCAATTTGTTTAAACATTTTGTGCTTCTTTTTCTTTCTTATTATACAAACTTCTCATAAGCATTTTCACAAACACTTAGTGTGTATATACTTTCAGCCCAAAATTATTCTCAAAACTAAAACTAAGAGTGTGTTTCGACTAGAAAGTGTTCATTAAAATTATTTTCACAAACACCTAGTGTGAATAACAACTATCTATTAATCACAAAAATCATGTATCATTGAATAGATAATCACAATTTGCTGACACAATTAAAAGTGATTATAATACCTTTAAACATCATCATGCATCACATCTTTTAGCATGGCTAGTAATTGATTATAACAAAAAGAATTGACAAGAAGCATGATGCATCTCAGCTCATAAAACAACATGTTTCCCGCATACAACCATATACAATAAAACAAAACCTAAAAAAATGAATTAAGCATAATCTTACCAAGAGGAATTGATTTCATTGGAATCACAAAAATAGGAACACCAACAACCTTTCTCAAAGCTTGTTCACTCCTAATATCCATATTGAACAACTTCAAATCAGATGAAATAGTAGAAACTAGGGTATTATGGGATTTTGGGTAAAGATAGATGAAAAACGCAATTGCACGGATCAAATCGACTATAGGATTGAGAAGATAACAAAAATCAAACTTTTAAGTGTTTAATCGCAAGAATATATGCCAATTTAGAGAGATTTCGGTTGAGGTTTATGAGAGAAAAACAGAGAGAGAACCATTAGCATTCGTGAGAATGAAGGGAGGGAAGAAGTTGGATCTGTGGATTTTTGTGTAATTACATAGTTGCCCCTCCGCCCAAATAACCTTTGTTACCTATTTTTTATATTTTAATAATGCAAATAAATGTGAACCATTGATCTTAGATGATCCAACATACTACATTCATTCTCCCATACTTTCAAAATATTATGTACTTTAATGAACTTTTGTCTTAGTTTGGATTCCATAATAAGTTTATACAATCTTATATATATCACTCAATGTAATTCATTATTAATATATGAAACTAAAAATTTAAACATAGTACTTGAGCATATGATTAACATTAAACTCCATAATTCACATCTATAAAGAAAATAAAAATTGTCCATAAAGATCCTCACAGAAACCTACACTTTCAATACCTTGTTTTTCTTGATTTCTTGTTACAAAAAGTTCAATCTCACTTATTCTTTAATTTATATTCAAAGTGGATATTAAATAATTGCATTCTATCAATTCTTACATCATCATTGAGAAGTGTGAATTGTTTTGGTGAAAGAAAAGGGAGTATTCCCTTTTAATCTATTGTATGGTTTAAGTGACCACCACGATGACATGAGAAAAACCAACCTCTTCAATGAATCGTCTCTCTGCGATGGTAGCTAGAGAACATTCAAAATCAATTTGGGATGACAAAAGTTCTCTCAAGTGTTCTAAATGCAGTAAACATACCACAAAAAGAATGGTTGTTTTAAAATAGTGAGATATCCGTATCGGTGAGATCATAACCGTGATTCTCAGAAGAACACTAAGAAAGCCTCCACTATCCTCCTGGCCTAGTCAAACAATAGGAAAGTTTTAAATATATAATACATGTTAAAAATAGTGAATGAATAATTGATTCAAACACTACCAACCACATAACTTTTGACTCTAAAAATATCACCTCCCTTACACCCACTCCCAAAAATTCGTGTCCATCTAACGGTAACTTCACTCTCGTAATCGACAAGAATTCGTGTCCATACTCTTTCGATCTGCCTACAACACCAAATTTACTTATTTTGCTAAGAATTTGACACTTACAAAACCAAGAAGATATCATTTTGAATGAAAATACCAAAACAACATCATGACTACTTTGACAAATTCGGCATCAACATGAGCATCTTTAAACGTTATCAAGTCTATTGACACAAAATATACACTTTTCTTTCTTACTATGACTTGACCCTCATATCTCAAAGACTTCAACAACTCCCAATACATTTAAACTCATTCCAACATCATATATTTGTTTTGACCCAAACCTATCATGACACCAAAATACCATCAAAACCACCATTACATGAACAAGCTAACACTTGTACTTTACGAAAGGGGTGTACAATCGGATCTAGCATGATTTAAAAGAAAGTACTTGTTACTATACGAGCAATAAGTTCCACCTTTAATTTCCCATAATATGCTTGCCCAAATAGCCCGTTGACCTGCTAGCTTCACCTACAACATAAACATGAAACGGTATTACGCTTAGTAAGTTAACAGATAATTACTTTACATATTATAACTCATTGATTTATATATACTCAACATAATCTCTTTGTATCGTAAACTCTTTATACATTGTCAATAACTTCTTTATTTCGTACCCGTTTTACATATACATAATCTCTTTCAAAGTAATATCTCTACATCCTGATCCTTTAGATATCTTTGATTATCCTTGCATGATCCTCTGACGCACACCCTTGGGTGCCGTAACATATACAATTTAGACTAAGGATCCTTGTTTACTACTCTTGATCATATTACATGACCACATGTTCTTGATCGATCATCTGATTAACCTGTTATCAATCAAATTACATGATCATCTGTTATTGATCAATAATCCAGTTCACATAACTTTCATACTCGTCTAAACAACTGAACCTCGCTACTTATTCTTAACATGACATGAACTACTCAACATTTCAAACATAAACATAAAAGTCCTAATAGTAACATGAACCACATGTTCTACATCGTGTACATTTAACATTAAAAGGTATCATGAGTTATAGTAGTCACATATCAAAAACAGGTAATCATTAACCAAACATAACCACTTACTAAAATGGCATAGTCATATGTCCAATTTTTCCATTTGTTAAACTTGGCCACTTGCTCTATTTTCAACATGCAGCATAACAATAATCATATATTATAACATCATATAACGTAATAGGATAAACCCACACCCTCATATCAAACGCGTATTTCGGGTATTGTTAATCCTACTCTTGCCCAACCCGTTACTCCCCTTATCTCTTGATTAACAAGGACTTGACTGTTTAGCCTTTTCTTGATCACCTATTCACACATAATATACATACATCTTGTTAGACATAAGAGAATATTAAACTTAATTATTTCATTATCAATTCTCTGCTGACTCTTCCTTTCATCTTGTTACATACACATGACATTTGACTAACATCAAAACCAACATTACCTCAATCTACCAATTATCAATTTCTAATAAAAATACATATTACTTGCGTGTTTGATTATTTTCTTTCTTGCTAATCACTTGAACATAATCATATTAAAGACCATAAGCATATCTTTTTAACAATCTTCAAACACCCAAGAACATGTAAACTATATTCCTTATAAACTAATAACCAATGAATAACTATATTATCAAGCTCCAAGGTGTATGTCTACTATCCATAAATTAATTCTCAATCCAAAACTCCTTTCTCAGAAATTTATAATTTAGCATAACACAAACCCTAATTTTATAATTAGACAAAGGGATGAAATATACCTCAATAGCTTGGATTAGTAGGTGCTTAAACCCTAGAACTTCTTACACTTCACTTCCAACTTATCAGTATATCAAAAAGAATTTCTCTATTTTGTTCTTTCCTCCCTGAACCGTCGACACCCCCATCACCCTTACACTATCAATTTGTTCTTATGTGATGATTTCCATGTATTTGTTAAATTATAAAAATTTACTTTCATAACCCTGAAGTAAGTGAAATTGGCGATTTCAGTTCCTATAGTCCAAGAGTTTGTCATATTTGCGTACTTTCTTAAATTTGACATAATACTCGTACGTGAATATTTCATAAGTTAAACAATTTGTACATAATATTCATATTCAATTTATTTTACTAGAAATATCACATATACTATTTTGAAAATTTGAGGTGTTACATATTGTTTCAAAAGTTCCATAGGATGGTCGAAATTCAATATGTTACAAAGATTCACGCTCATTACAGTGATAATGGCGGAGAATATGTTAATACTAATTTTCGAAAATACTTGGAGGATCATAGGGTTGTGCATAAAACCACCTGCTCTAACACTCCTCAACAAAATGGAATGGCAGAGCGAAAAAATCGGCACTTGTTGGAGGTTGTACATTCATTATTGATAACGACTCATATGCCAATATCGTATCGGGATGAGGCAATTGCAACAGTTACCTACTTAAATAACCGTATCCCATCAAGATCAATTGGGTTTCAGACTCCACTTCAAGAATTAATGAGTAAAATTGTAACCCCACACTTCCATATTTGCCTATCCAGGTGTTTGGTGTATTGCTTTCGTACACATCTCTAAACACCAACGAAGAAAATTAGCTCCAAGAACCTTAAAATGCGTGTTTGTTGTTATGCACAAAATAAAAAAGGTTATCGCTGCTATCACCCACCGATGAAACGCATGTTTATCGCCATGGATGTTGTCTTTCATGAAGATAAAATGTTCTTTTCTATTGAGAGTGAATTTCAGGGGAAGTATTATGATGAAATCCAACAGTCTGATTACAAATATAAGAACCTTGAAGAACATAAATTTGATTAAGTGGTTTCAAGTAATGATGAAGAAGAATGTGACGAATCTAAGTGCGAGCAAAGAGTCTCAGAAGATGTAGATCTTGATGCTAATACACCATACCAATCAATGTCTCATGAGGATGATCTAGCACAAGAACCCACTCTTGTGGGTGATCTATGACAAGAACTCACTTCTAGTAAGAAACAATTACCACATCGTCATAATCGAGGTATACCTAAACCCACATATAAACCTACATTATCGTCCATACTTAGGTATCCCATGAGTAACTATATGTCGGATCGATATATGTTGGAATCAAATAAGTCATTTATGAATCAATTATCGTCTATAGCTATTGCTAACAGTGTGTAGGAAGCCTTAGCCAATCCAAAATGGAAGAGAGCCATGAATGAAGAAATAAAGTCATTGCAAAAGAAATAAATGTGGGAGCTTGTTGACCTACTACCTAAAGAAAAAAAATAGTTGGGTTTCGATGGATTTATATAGTAAAATATAAAGCTGATGGGAACATTAAGCGCTTTAAAGCAAGACTGGTTGTAAAGGGTTACATTCAAACACATGGTATATATTACAAATAGACATTTGCACCCGTTGCAAAGATCAGCACAGTTAGAGTGTTGTTGTCCTTAGCAGAAAATCTTAATTGGTCATTGCAACAGTTCGATTAAAAAATGCATTCTTACATGGAGAACTATTGGAAGAGGTATACATGGATCTCCTACCGAGATGCATAACGAACACAAGGCTTACAAATTAAAGAAAGCTTTGTATGGTCTCGTGAATTCGAAATGAAAGACTTAGGTCCATTAAAATACTTTCTTGGGATAGAAGTATCTAGATCATATGCAAGAATATTTCTATCTCAAAGAAAGTATACCGAAGATCTTCTAGAAGGAACTGGAATGTCAGGTTGCTAACTTGCTGATACACCAATGATTGAAGGTTTGAAGCTTAGACATAAAACTAATCAAGTAGATGTTGACAAAGGAAGGTACCAAAGACTTGTGGGGAGGTTGATGTACCTAGCACACACACTACCAGACATTTAGTCAATACATGCACAATCCTGGAGAAAACCAATATGAATGCGGTTATGCATATATTGAGATATTAAAAGTCTACTCCTGGAAAGGGAATTTTGTTCAAAAATAATGAAAATCATCTAAATGTTGTGGTCTATACATATGAGAATTAGGCACGATCAAAAGATGACGGTCAATCTATATATGGTTATTTTACATTAGTTGGGGGGAAAGGATTTGGTGACTTGGAGAAGTAAGAAACAAAATGTGGTCTCTCGATCAAGTGCAGAGGTTGAATGTAGAGGAGTGGCTCATAGTCTCTGTGAGACACTATGGTTGAAACATCTCTTAGAGGATTTGGGTTATCATCTCAAAGAGTCTATATTGTGATAACAAAGCAGCTCATGATATTTCACATAATCCAGTGCATTATGATTGTACAAAACACGTTGTAATTGAAATATTCTTCATCGAGAAAAAGTTGGATGATAAGTTGCTTGAATCGTCTCAAATTCGATCTGAAAATCAACTTGCTGATATTCTTACAAAAGCAGTTTGAAAGCAAGTATTTATTAAACTATCAGACAAGTTGAATATGTATCATATATGCGCACCAACTTGAAAGGAAGTGTGAGAGTGTTTTAATTATTATTTAGATATTTTGTTTCTTAATAGTTTGGCTTGTATAACAAGTTTGGCTCAATGTAATTCATAATTAGTATATGAAACTACAAGTTTAAACACATGGTATAAGAATCCCACAACTAAGAAACGCTTAACCGAACAAATATTTGAAAAAGTACCAAACGATAACTAACGATGACAATTTAAATGAAAAAAATGGATGGAAAATGGAACAAGTCTATGGGGCATCAAACTACTTTTTAAAAAGTTGGGCATCTTAACAACCAAAACTTGATAATGGGTCTTTGGAAAATATGATTATGGGCATCACCAACTTCAAAATAATAATAAAAATAAATAAATGCACACTGTCGTTAAAACATGAAAACGTAAACTTTAAGCACATAATTATAAAACACATATTTTTGTTGTCTAGATCATTAATATAGCTTTATTTAAGTTTATAGGTTTGACAAAACGTGTATGTCAAGTTGTGTTAGTCTCTAATTAATGGTTTTGGAATGTGTCAGAACCAATTGAATTATTGAATTGCATAATGTAAATTTGTTTATTTATATTCGGTTACAATTTGAACGGAGTTAATGAATAAATAAATGTACTATTTACAGTAGGATAGAACTCAATGATATTTTGTAACTGAATTCTCTGACTAAAGTTTTGTACTCTCTTTGAAGTATTTAACTAGAAACAATATACATAGTAGAATGGTTCAAAGAAACAACCATTTATAGATTAAAACACAAGGCATGTAAACATTTTTAGGATATCTATTATATTACGTATCTATTAAATATTATATTAAATTTGATTAAAAAAAACTTTTGAAAAATATGTTTATATTAACTGTGATTTATCTCGACGTATGCACTAATTTTCTGCACCAAATAAATTGATAACATTTATGTGTTACCCTATTAACTTTTTCTATGTTCTAATTTATTTGAATCAATTATTTTTATGTTAATCTAAACATTCCAAAATGATAACTCAATCATAACTTTATATTTATTTACTTTTGTTTGACTTCAATTGCGTAACCTCTTCAATGAATCGATATTTTAATTATTGTATTTTGTTTCAATTATATCCTTTATTTTTCATTCATCAATTATTAATTATATAACTTTAAATATAACATATTTACATATACTACCAGGATCTAAAAAGAAGGAAATTTTGAAGAGAAAGTAGAGAAATATATATTTAAAACTATGATTCAGCAAAAAACAAGTTTGATTCAATAAAAAATAAATATGATTTCAAACTGAATCAAAGAGTTATTTTACTGAATCAAAGTGATAAAAAACTCTTATATTCCTTCTCCTCTCATTTTTCCTTCTCCCTTAAACCCAGTCATTTACATAAATAATACTAGTACATAAGTTTTACAAAAATTTTGAACTTAGATAACAAAAATATTTTATTTAAAAGAATTAAAATGAAACATTACAAGCTTAGTGCAAAGTTTGATGTTACACTAAATTTGGCACAATTCTTCAAAGATTTGATGTACACTAAAATTTACACCAAATTTTATGAATTGACTGAACAAGCAATTTTACACTAAAACACCAAAAATTTAATGTTTTATTACATACATTGGAGATGGCCTTACAACAAAATTAAAGTACCATTTCCATCAAATAATATACTTCCAATTACAGCTCACAAGATATATAAAAACAAAAGAATCTAGAATGGTCCTAATAGGGTTCAGATGTAAATTCATAAGAATACAATCAAATTTAAAATCTAATTATACAATATCAACATCTCTTGCAACTTCTTGCCTACCCCCATGACTACTGGTTTTGTTTTTAAATGATCTTTGCGACCCAAAGATCCGACCAAATGTGCTTTTTGAACGAGGGACCGTTTTAGGTCCTCGGTAGCTACCCTCGTTTCTCTTCTCAAGTTCTTGAGATATTGCCTTCATAATGCTCTCAAATCGCCTCCTGTACGTCGGGTACCTTGATATCGACTTTGTGATCCCTTGAAGCCTTCAAATTGATCACAGTCACCATCAAGATTCAGTGAAACACACAGAAAGAAGATATAATAACATTAAACAACAAAAAAACGGCCATAAAGTAGATAGTCAATTTTGACCGGTCTACCTGAAGTCATCGAAAATGTATAACCTCCTAAATCATTTTATTAAATAAATATAACATTATTTGTTATATTCAGGCAACAGTGAACCCATAACCCATTGACCTAAATCGGATGACACTATATCTTAGAAATATAACAGAAATTACAAGCCAAAAAAAAAGTCAAATGGGTCGAAATTTGCACAATATGTATTCAAATGCTTACAGGCAGCCTTTTGAATCATTTTATTCAAAAAAACTAAAATCATTATGTTAATATATTATAGTTTTCATATTTTAAAACACCAAGTATTTATAAAACTCAAGAAGAACTTGGCGAATGAAATCAACCCGTTTTGACCCAGACCCATTTTGACCCCTTATCAAACTTATCAGACCCGACCAGTATGTGACCCCTAGCCACTAGTCTTATTACCTTCGAGCTACAGCGTCAAGTTCAGCCCGTCTAAGCTCGGACTCAGGTGGTGGACCAATGTTCTTGTCTTTCAACTTTTGGGCATCACCGCCCAATAAAACTAACTTGCCTAAATAGACCTCTTCTGATTCTGTAAGATTTTGTGCTTTGACTTGGTCTTTCATGACCAAGAGTGGGTTGAAGAACCAATCATAAAATGTATCTTGGGGTCTGTTTGCACTAGTTATCTCCGTACCATTCTCAGCTGTTATACAAATAACCAAAATTGTTGTGTTAATGAAGTACTTATTGTTATAAATAAACAAAATTTATGCAAAATGATGAAGTTTACCAGTGGTACTTACACATTATTAAACCAGGACTACTGGCTTTATATGAGCGTAGAAGTGCTTGGTAGAGACAATAAGCGGGTAGACTAACAGATTGTGGATCTTCAATCTCTTTTATGGTAATCAATCCTTCCAAAACCAAGTATTCACCTTGTCTACGACATTCTTGGAAGAAGCTATCAAGCAACTACACAAGTCCATGTAAATCATTTTTAATATTACACGAGTTTTGTTCATTAAAAAATACAAAAAAGTAACAATAATTAAAAAAAGAATACCATGATATGTGAATCTTGACTTGGGTTTGATGTTTATTTTATTTTATTGTGAGTTGAATTGGGTTTGTTACGCCAAAAATTTACCTGGTTCTTCAAATCTGAATCTTTTGACACTAAATAATTTTAAATTCATAATCATGATCAATTTTACCTACACAAAGCTGATTATTCTGAATTTATGGTTTCAAGACACAATAATCCGCTTAAACTAGACGTGGCAATTTATACCCATTTACTTATTATTTTAATTGGGTCGATTTGGGTTGTGTTTTATGTCAAACAAGTACAAAAAAAAGCTAAATGGGGAGCAGATCAAATGAAGGTCAAAGAGGTTGAAAGTCACCCTAGTTCAATTTTTGATGCATACAAAAGGGGTAATCTTGGGAGAAGGGGGAAGCAAATCCGGGCCGTCCGTTAACATTCAGCACTGTGAATGTTAATTAACATTCATCACGGTGAATGTTAATTAACATTCATCACGATTAATGTTAACTTTGGTCACGATGAACGTTAATTTGGTCATGATGAATGTTAATTAACATTTACCGTGATGAATGTTAACAAACGGCCCAGATTTGCTTCCCTCCTTCCCCCAAGATTATCCCTTCTCCATCTTCTCCATTATGGAGAATAAGTGCTTCTGAGTCAACCCACCCCACCCGTTTGACCCATACTAAAAAATCACCCATTTCCAACACGAACCCATTTTGACCATTATGTAACTCGTCAAGCCACCCATATTGCCACCTTTATTTTAATATTACATCCAAACACCCATAAGAGAAGATCGAGTATGTAAATCAATTTATCTGTTTAAGTCAAATTACAAGCAAACCTCCAACGGCTTCAACTCAATCATGGGGACCCGGACAGATGGTGCCTTTCTTAGGGAACCCGCCCTTGAGAAAGAGCTTGAAGTAGACAAACCAGGGGTACGTCGATATTTAAGCCTGTGAAAACAAAAATTTAGCCAACCTAGTTTAAAAGTTAGCATTGAAAGAAAGCAAATAGTGCAAAAATTATTACTTTGGAAAGCAAGACCCCTCGGGCATGTCAAGAACATCATTAGTGTATTCATCATAGATCGCCAATGCAGACACGATATAGCAAAGCCCGAGATAGAAAGACGACTCCTGTAACCGCAAAATTAAAGTTAGCAATCAACCTAAGTTTTTTATCAATCCAAGAAAGTGGATGTGGAAATTTTGACCCATATGCAAATAAACGGGTCAATTTGGGCCAGGGTTTATCTCAAATGGTTCAAATGGGTAGATATCAAAATATTTAGCTTAAGTGGAAACGGGTCGAAAGTCACCCGCAGTGTATTTTCAATATACATTCTCTTAAATTGCTCAAGTTAAAAATTAAATAACTTTTATAAAAGTATAGTTCGTGTAATCACATTTAACACAATTTACGATTAAAAAAGGTTTTCTTAAAAAAGTGTTTCAGGACAACCCTAGTGACCCATTTTGACATGTACAAATATTACCCATATTGAGAAACACCTGTGACCTGTTACTCAAACTGCCGCCCCACCCATTCTACCTCCTCTACTAGAAATATCAAAGAGGTACAATCTTGACTATAGAGATCAAGACTTTTATAATATATTATCTAAATAATATAGGGAATTCAATATTTAACAAAGACTCCATATAAAATTCTTTAATAATGACCTGATAAACAACCACAGCAGCGTATAAACCGAGGAAGATAGCAGAGACCATTGAGCCTAACACGGCTCCAGCTACAGCCAATGGCCATAGTAAGATGGCTAGACCAGCAAACGGCACACATATGGTCTCCAAGAAAGGTCCTTCACGACCCACACAATCTTGAAACAAACGGTGCCACCCCTTGAACAACATGTATGGACTCTTCAATGCAGCTATAACTGTGATCAGCGGAAAGTCAACCAAGAGTCCTAGTACTCCCAGGATAATGGCCATAGGAAGGTAAACCACCCTGTAATAATAAATAATTCTTAAATCAACAAAGAAACTATGTGTAATTTTGGACAATGTCTAATCATCAAAAAGACAGCTAACATGGATTAAATGGGTGGTGCACATTATGAAAAATCTAGAAAAATGTATTGATTAAACATAAGAATAGATACACTTATTCACATTTATTACCCAAATCAGATTTCCTACAGCAACTTCTTACTAACCTATTCAAATATGACTTTGTACCCTTAATATTCAGTTATTTGTACTCATTTTGCCATAATCATAATCACTTCAACCCGAACACCCAAATTTGGGTATCGTGAAAATAATAATTTTAAGCGCAAATCGAATAAGATAGCAGACTTGAAGATTGAAATCATAACAAACCTAATCTCGATTTTAGCCTCTGGCAGGCCTTGCTTTCGTAAGTCACTCAGCATTGAGAAGTATGAATATACACACACATCTCGTAAGTCCCTGACAATCGTAAAGCTCCATTGAACAGTGTCCCAAATTCCATCCTGGTAATCACAACCGAGCAAAATCTACTCTAAGAAACAAAACTACAACAGGAAAAGCATATGTAGTAACTAATTAGAGTTTGCTTACTATAATACAATGTTTGAACTGATCAGTTTTCCCTTCACCAACAGCTTTAAAAGTTCCAAACATTGGCCCAAGAAAACCATAAGCTAAGCCACCAAAAATGCTACCGACAATAATTCCAACAGGCCAGAAAGCCAACACTGGTGTCATCACTATGCATGAAACCACTTTCATTACGGGCCCTAATCGTTTAGCACTGCCAGTAAAGTAACAGATTAAAAGAAATTACGAGCACTAACATCGGTTTTAAGAAGTAACATGGTAAAAGAAAGTACCGCAATATGCAAAAGTAAGTCCACACAACATGTGCTGGCCAAAGACCAATTACAATAGCTGAGTCTCCAATTGTCATAATGATACATATTATTGGAGCAAGAATGATTCCTGAGACAAAAGAAGCAATTTTTACAAAGAAATGGAATTGGAACTCATTTATTATGAATTTGAAAAGGGTTATGTAGAACCATCACCAAGATGGCCTAGTGTTAAGGTGTCTTGATATCCTCACAAGAGGTTTCAGGTTCGAACCTCACTATAAGTAAACATCTTGGGGTCCCCAGGGAAAGGGTTCGGAAACAGTTGTAGGGATACCCCGGATAAGGCCGCGTACATTTTGAGTAAAAAAAACAAAAGGACTCGTCCTCCCTGGGTAACATGAATAGGGAAAGACCTCCTCCGTTTACTCGTTTGAAAAGGGTTGTGTAGATAGTCGATACTAACACCAATCACAACATTAAACGACCAGAGGAAAGAAAGATGCATATCCGGAGCATATTTATTCTTGAAATCAAATACAAATTTTACAAGATACCCACTACATTTAGCATTCAAAAAATGTTATTACAGCTCATTTAGTTCATAATAACATCAATCACATAATAAAAGGGTTTAATAAGTAACCTCATAATAACATCAATCACATAATAACACAAAAGGGAGCAAGAAAGATGCATAAATTGCAGCAAAAATGGTTCTTGAAATAAAGAAACCATTTTTACAATACACCCACAATATCAATCATTCAAGGACTGAAATTGGAGTTCAATTACATCTAATTGTGGGAAGTATTTCTTTCTGAAATCAAAGAAACAAATTTCAAAAGCACCTATGAAAATTAGCATTCAAGAACTGGAACTACAGCTCATTTAGCTCTAACTTAAAAAGAGTCTCATATATAAGTCCAAATAACATCAATCCAAAATTAAACAAAAGTACAAAAAATTAAAACAAAAGAAAAAAGGTTAACCTTTTATGAAGCCAAGAGCAAGTAGACCAATGAAATAAGGCAAGAAAAGAATGAACTGCCCTAACGATTTCCATACCCCACTTGGAGGTTCCATTGAAGTTGCAGGTTTTCTTCTTCTTCTTCTTCTTCAGATCTCAAGAAACCCACATCAGAATCTGACCCGAATGTTTAAACACCAACCCAATAATACTTGAGAAGCAAAAAAATTAAAAAACTCAACTTGGTGTATATATGGATGACACACAAGTCTTTCTGGCAAGAAATGAAATTGTATTTTTCATTCAAAGTTTGAAGTACACATGTACACCCTCCATTAATAATATATCTTTTGTATTAAATATTTTTATATAATATACGTCTCCGGTCTCCCAGAATAGTTGAACGATTGAGTGGGTTTATTATATGGTTTTTATTTTATTTTATATGGAAGTTTGATACTGATATGAAGTTCTGAAGGAACTAAGAATCTAATTTGTGTGTTAGTTTTTGTGGTTAAAAGTTAAGGTGACAGATGAGATATTTATGTAATAGTTTCAGATAGATTTTTGGAAGACAGATATTAGCAGTTATTTATCTGACTACTTTTTATTTGTAACAAGTAAGGAATAAGACAACTTGACAACCAGTCTTATTCTTCGGCTATTTCTTTATTAAATACTGTAATTATTTATAAGCCATCACTAAAGCTATGTGACTATGACTATTGAGTTGGATTTGACTTCAAAATGAAATTAAAAAATATAGGATTGATGAATATAAGTTCGAAAGAAAATAAGGAATTTGGAAATGTATATGGAGGTCAAGTGTGTGTGTGAGTAAAGAAAGGTTAGAAATGACCCAGTAGAACGTGTGAGACATAAAGAGTTTCGATAAAGCGTGGAGTTGACCTATATAAATATTAGATGTTAGGAAAAAAATAAAAAATTAAGTTACAGTTTCAATCTTTCTTATTAATATTTACTAATTATCATATCAGTTCCTAGGCCTCATTACGAGAAAGGTTGGGCTTCAAAACCATACGAGAAAGGTTGGGCTTCAAAACCAAAAAAGTAGCAATAATGCCCTCTCACAAATGATTTTATTTTATATTTAATGACGGTAACTATAAGTTTATATCTGGTTAATAGTTTAAGCTTATATTTTTCAGAGGTTAATTACACTTGCTACTCCCTATGGTCCTTTAATTTATCATGTCTATTCCTCCCAACTTGTTTTTACACTTCATGCCCATGTGATTGTTATTTCGTCACAACTTCATCCCTCCCTCGTTAAATTTATCGGAGGAAGCGTTATCTCATGAAAATAACCAAAATACCCTACAAGCTCTATAGTCGTTCATGGTTCAAAACCGGACAGAACCGGGCTAAGGCCAACCTGACCCGAGACCCGAACAACTAGGAAAATAAGAACCAAGGACCAGACCAACTACATATGGTTTGGTTTAGGTACGCCTCTACTCTGATCCATTCGATTATGATAGTAAAACTAAACCGAAAAATATGTCAATTGAAAACTTAAATTCATTATGATTTCTCCTTTGCAATGTATACGAGAATTAACACATATTATACATACATTAACTTTGATATGCGGAAACACATATATTATATATCAATCATACATACACGAACACAATTCATGCAGATAGTCTTACATTATACATACATTTATTGACAGACACCAGATAGCGGAAAACGTAAATTTGTACAATTATAATTAATTGAAAGGTTCAAGCATGTAAAATAAATAATCTAAATGATTAACTCTATTAGATATTGATCAAATAATAATAGAAAAGTGTAACAGTAAATTGGATATTAAATTTCACACAATCACTTGCTTTGATATCTCTATATAATACTAATTGACAAGCTCGTTTACTTATATGGCATCGCTCTCTCTTCGTCATCTTAGCAAAATAAAATGTGTCATCATACTACGCTCTCTTAATAATGGTATTTGTCATGTCAAGTGAGTAATTGCATTTTTGGGAATTACACCTATATTTGAATTTTCCTACATTCCTTCCAACATTTTTTAAGTTTATCTTTAAATACACTTTCTATATATAGAGATGTACAATTTATAATACCTTCCTATCTCTATTACCTTATTTCTCTTTATATATGGTATGCATATGTATATATCTATAATATTGAATTACTGCTAAAGAGCGTCCAGTCAGAAGAATCCTAGCCAAATGCACCTTTATTTTTACCAAAGTTAGGTTCGTCAATGTAAACTTTATTATGTTATCTTTAACAAATTATTCTTACCAAAATGAATCTATTTATTATCACCTCATAAATTAGTAACTTTCATTTAAGAAATTTTAAGTTACACCTCTTCTCGTTTATTCTTAAATACACTTGTTTGTCATAGATGAATATGTCCCAAAGCATTTTCAAATATCATAAAAACATGAAATACATTATTCATCATATTCATTTGCATACTTTCTGACGTTTTAGAGTTAGAGCGAGATGTCTAACAAGTTGAAAGTATTACAATGTCTTTTCTTTACACATTTCTTTTTGTTAATTAACTTTTGTATGACAAGAAATATTATTATATTTAGTAATTTCACCTACTATTACATTTATTTTTCAAATGAATTCATTTTTACTAATAAGATACTAATTTATAAAAATTTAATACTAATTAATGGAGAGCCAACCATATTAAGCTCTTCATATTTTGTTAAATAGTATATTACTAATATCATGGTAATAAGATATGTATTTACTAATATTATATATAGGAAAATAAATGGTAGGATAAATATTTTTGGATTGTAAAATTTGTTTAGTAGATAAACAAGTGTAAGTTGTGAGGGGTATAAAACTAAGACCACTCACTATCTTGACGTTTTAGAACTGAGGACTGAACGTCACATCAACACGAGAGCTGAAAAACTGACCCAGAACTGAACCCTGCCCATCCTGACAACAGAACTGAACTTTTCAGTGTCACGTCAGCCCGACATCATTTCTTAAATATTAATACTAAATAAATTTATATTAATAATAAAAATTACAATAATTAAAAAAATTACGTTACATCAATAATAAAACTTACAATAATTAAAAAAAGTACATTTCATTAATAATAAAAATTACGATAACTAAAAAAATACTACATTACTAAAAAAATAAAATTACGAAATCAATCATTATTCCGAACACGGAAATGTGAAGGGAGGCTTCAAATGTGTTCGATAAGATTATTTCGAAGTGAATGATGCATTCGTCTATCGCGTAATTCTTTGTCCATACAATCATGTACAACCACCCTCTCCAACCAAGAACATCGCGGAAGATTATTCAGGTTTCAAAGGTAGTCTTCCTCAAGTTGACATATATTGCGTCTGTTGTCTTCAGATATCATGTTGTGTAAAATCACACAGCTGTACATGATTCTACTTATCTTGTTGATGCTATATGGTCATGCCATTTTTAAGTATTTCCCAACAACCTTGAAGCAAACCGAATGTTCGTTCAACGTCATTTCTTGCAGCTTCTTGGAATCTCTTGTATTGGATATTTTTTCCTCAATCGGACATTTAAACGATTTAACAAGAGTGACCCATTCCAGAAAATTCCGTCAACGAGATAATATCATTTCTTGTATTCAATCCCTTCACAGTAAACCTTGCCTCGGGAGCTCGATCTTGGAGTAAATCGCTAAAAAAATCCGATTCATTAAGAACATTAATATTGTTGTTCAAACCTACAGGACCAAAGTAAGTGTGCCAAATTCACATATCGTACGAGGCCACCGCTTCGAGAATGATTGTTGGAGGATGTGATCACTTCGTGTGTATTGACATTTCCATGCTACTAGACAATTTTTCATGCTACTAGACAATTTTTCCAAGGCCAATGCATACAATCGATACTTCCAAGCATCCCCGGGAAACCATGCATCTCCCCATATTTAGCATGTAAAGGTTGAACATCTTGTAGTATAGATTTTCTTAAGTACTCGGTTAAGTATAAATGAGAAACACATTTACAGAAGTTGTCCAAACAATCGTATGAAGTTTGTTGACCTATGTGTAAATATTCATCAAATGCATCGGCGGCACAACCGTATGCCAATTGTCGTATGGCGAACGTGCACTTTTGGTAAACGTTAAAACCAAGTGTATCGACAGCATCACGCGCTTGATGAAAAAAACTAAAATACGGAGGTAGCGGTAGTTGCGAGTAAGACGTTATACCTTGACATATACGAAGAAACAATGGCTTTACTCATCCGAAATCGTCTTCAAAAGTAATCTTCCGGAAATGTTGGATTTTCGGAAAAGTAGTCGCGCCACAAACGTTCACCGGCACCGATAAGATCTCTATGTACACGCCTTCTACGTAATATTTGTCAATAACTTTCGGCTTCGTCTTCTTCATTTTCTTCTAACGCTTCAAGAATATCGAGCATAGCATTCAAATCGTAAGAAGCAATACATGCTTTGAGATCTTCTAGATCGAAATCTTCGTCCAAAATTTGGAAGTGATCCATTAACGATTTGATAAAAAAAGAAAGTGTTTGAATTATATATATTGTAAAATAAGTAGAAATTGTGAGAATTGTGTGTGATAATTGTTTGATATCATTTGTGTGTAAATAAGTAGAAATGGTGAAAATTGTGTGTGAAAAAAGGTGGTATAATGTATGTATATAAGTGTTTAAGATGAAATTATTTTTCCGAATGTTGACTAGCTGTTTAACTAGCCATTAAACTAGCCGTTTGAACACATATACACAAGACGCTCATTCTGCTCCCGTTCTGCGCAGGAAGGGAACCTCTAGTACGGTCCCTAATACGTGACCGTGCCTATGGGAGGACGGAGGGTGGAGCTGAGGTGGCATCGAAGATGGAGGACGAAGTCTCCCATAGTGAGTGGTCTAAAGGTTCTCCTCACAACAAGTAAGCCTTTTGATAATGCTAATCGCATGTGTGTTTATTAGCAGTCACCGTACATTATTCTCTATCAAAATACACATACTGTTCAATCTCAATACTTATTAGTTCTTAATAAACTCGATTTAGATAATTTACAATTGGTATCAGAGGTTTGGTATTTGAGTTTACAAAAAATTGATTAAACAAATTCAAGAATTAAAGGTTTAATTTGAGTAAAATTGGTGAAAATGGGTTTTTGAGTAAATTGGCATGTGATCTGCATAATTGTTGTTTTTTTGGAAGAGTTTCTCAAATTCCACCAAGCATTTTGTTCTATAGTTGATCAAGAATCAAATGTTGTGAGTATTGTACTTTGATTTGCATGTACGTTTATTATCCGTTACTTTCGCGATAATTTGAATGTTAAAGAAAGTAGTAGATACTGTCAATATGATGAACTCGATACAAACTTCTGTATAGATGTCGATAGTTGAACTCGATATACACTGTGCTACAGATCTCGATAGAAGCTTGAAAGTGTGTTTGTTTGTTTGTGTATCGATCTCGGATGTCAAAGAATTTGTGTATCGGTCTCGAATCTCAAAGAATTGTGTATTGATATCGAAACTCAAAAGGATTAGTGTATCGATCTCGATACATTTAAGGTTATATTGAGCTTACATTCGAGCTCGATTATATTTATCAGGAAGCTTGTATCGATATCAACAAAGGTTGAGGTATGTTTGGAGGGAAAAATAATGGATAAAATTTAATTTATTGTTCACCATTTTTCTAAAAACAAAAGGATTCTTTCGAACTTTAAAATCATAAATCTTTAAAGATCCATTCAAGCAACGAGTTTTATGATAACGAGTGATGGCATTGGAAATGCTCAAAGAACGTCTGAGTAATGACAGAAAGATGCTCAACGCAGAGAAAATGGAACGGGATAAAGGTATTCAACATAGTTATTTGGATTACTACAAAAAGGAATGCGACATGCTTGGATCAGAAAGAGAACAACTGAATTCTCAAATTGCTGCTTTAAAGCTCAAAATACAGAACTTGAGGCTACACTACATGAGGTACAACATGTAAATGTAAATATACTAAATTAGTTAAAGTCGGAAACAGAAATGGTAACTACATTGCAAACAGAACTGGCTAGGAACCGTGATTTCTTATCCATTGTGCTACGGGAAAAGGGATTTTCAAATTACACATGGATGATTACAAAGAGAAATACGAAAGATTTGAGTCTGAAACAAAATTGTTAAATAAAGAAGTTTCCAACTTATCAACCCAACTTGGGGAATCGGGACAGGTTGGAAAACTTGCTACCCGTCAGTACGATCATGTAAAGTTTTCAAACTTATAGACTAACTTCAGATTTCAGAGAGTGCAGATGTTGAACAAGCTGTGAAATATAATTCAATTTTTAATGAAAGATTTGAATTGTAAACAATTAAAAACCTTGAGAACAAACTTATACAAAGAGTTCAAATAGATTCCAAACCTAAGCCTACCTTTCAAAAGCAAAAAGGATTTGATAGTTTGCCAGTGAAGACCAAAAGTAAATGTTCCAGTGAAGATTTACACGGATAAATCTCTCAAATCACTTTTAATGAACCTTATTTTTTTTATTTTTATTTTTTTGGGATGAATAGTGCTATCCGCCGAATAGGTCCCACCTATCCGCAAGATAGCCCATTTCTGTCGAAAATCTGCATTATTTATCCGCCGCACAACCCTATTCTGTCCAATTTGTTACTGTTTTTCATATTTCAACTTCAAATACAATCATGATGCATTATATTGTTTCCACCGACCATTTACAACTTATAAACCAACTTAATTCACATATATTCATCCTTTACAATCAAACTCATACCAAAACATGTTTGACCCATTTTGACACATACATAAAATCTGGGTTCAAGGTCACAAATTACATATCAAAATCATGATTCAAAAGTACTAACACTTGCAAACCTACAACAAGTGCCCAACAATCCTCCTCTAAACCTTCCCTTTTTCGCGAGTTTCCTTCTTACCCAATTCACTTGTACCTACAAAATAAATACAACTAAAAGGGTAAGCGAAACGCTTAGTGAATTCATAAGTAATTAAATAAGTAAACAACTTATCATTTAATTGAACACAAAATGCTCAATTATTCAACATGACATCTACTAGTCATTCAAGATTCATCAATAATTTGACTACAATAACCACTTGTCAAAAGTAAACAACTTGTCCACAATTAACAACATGACCCCTTATCAACAACTTGATCTCAATCCACCTAGTGAATGCAACTAGTAATTTTAATCAATCACACATCTAAGTTAATCAACAATGAACTCAACTAACTCAACAATAAGATCAACCACAATTGAATTTAAATAAAAACTGGAATCAATAATCAACTTGAATAACTAACAATTTAATTTCAATTAACAACTGGAGTCAATATGAATTGACCAACAACTCACATATACATGATATGCACAACTATACGGATCCGTAATCTGTTCCACTTTCATATCTCAACTGAACTAGCACGAGGCTAGGAAATCTCTACCATGTAGATCAACTATCATGTGGTTCATTTACAACATGAAACCACCTATTCCACTGTCAATTGGATCATCTTACACGGATTTAATCCAAACAACATACTTAAGGCATAACAATTAGTCACATAAAAATATTAAGTGTATTTAAAACATAAGAATAAGTCACGTAATAATATTAAAGAATCTATACATTAATCTTTTGTTCAGTTTTTTTTTTAGTTTTTTTCAGGTTCAATCGGGACTGACCCGGGATACGAAAATGCACTTATTAAAGGGCAGCGGACTGGACCAAATACTCTCGGTTATTTCTGGTTTGGTTTTAGTCGATCAGGTACTTTCGGTTATATCCGAATTTTGCACACCCTTAACAAGCTCTACTCTGTATAAAAGCTAGTCGAAGTAGCATATTCTTTAAGAGATTATTTTTTTGAGTAATGATATATCCGCCTAATTAGGTATATGACTAATTTTATCTAACCATACAGTTTTTGACACTTGTACTTCACTTATTCTCTCTCCTAATCTCATCCAATTATTTTCTGATCTACTAATCATATTTTTAGACATATATGTCTAATTAGATATATACATCAACTTTCTATTTTTTAATAATCTTTTATATTTATATCTACCAATCAATGCTAATAGCGTAAGTTTATAAAAGATTTAAATTCTTATAAGCCACGAAGATACGTTGCCAACCTAAAATCTTTGTTATGTAGGATTCATGAAACTCATTAATTTATACAAACAAACGACAATAATGACTTTCAAACTTATTTGTTCATATTAATTTCTTTGACTACGTACGGTTGTTTTTACCATGCCCTTTTTTGGGGGCTTTTTGAGATTATATGAGATTGGATTTTTTTAGTTTATTATTTTATAACTTTACGATAGCGTGAAGTGAATTTAATTTTTATAAATAAATAAAATATTATTGTTTTGTAACTGAATTTTTTATATAGTTTATAGATTCACTATAAAGTGTGACGAATTTAACATTTATAAATGAATAAATACTTAGTCGATTTTCTTATATTGTGACTGATTTTTTAATTTAAACAAATACATAAAATATTTAAGGGTTGAAATTGTAATTATATGAAAGAGATGTTGATCGTTGCTAGTTTATAGACCCACGATAACACCGGACGAATTTATTTTATTTAAATTAATAAAATATTTTGGCCATCTTTTATATAGTTTATAGTCCCGCGATAACGTTTGACGAATTTAATTTTTATAAATGAATAAAATATGTGACCGATTTTTTTATGTAGTTTATAGACCCGCGATGATGCGAGTCGAATTTAATTTTTATTTGGTCAATTTTTTATATAGTTTATAGACCCGCTATAACGCGGATTGAATTTAATTTTCTAATAAAATGAATAAATATTGTAATCAACTTTTTTCTATAATTTATAGACTTTTTTTATATATAAATAAATAAAATATTTGATCTATTTTTTTAATTTAAATAAATACATCAAATATTTAAGAAGTTAAAAGTATAATTATACGAAAGAAATTAAAATCATTGAATCGTAAATAATAAAAAACAATAAGGGTGTGTTTAGTTGAAGAAAAAAGGGGCACTTTTTCAGAAAAATTTTCTAAGAAAAGTGAAAAATTAAAAAACACGTTCAAAATGAGTATTTTCCAGAAAAGTTTTCCAAGAAAATGGAAAAGTCACTTTTCCATATTATAACTAAGAATTGGAAAACAAAGATTTTCACTTTTCCACTTTTTTCTTTTATAACACTATTTCCATTTTTTCACGTAATTAGTTTTCCAAAAGGAAAAATGCAATAACATTTGAACACATTTTCCAAATTTTTAACACTTTTCTAGAGAATGAAAACTCTTTTCATTTTTTAGAAAATTAGAGATAAAAAATTATGAAAAATTTTCCACAACTAAATACACCCTAAAAGTTCATAATCTTCTATTTTATCCTCTTTTAATTATATATAAAAAATAAAAATAACTTATATATCTTATAATAATATAATTTTAATTGAGCAACCAATAATAATGGAGCTTATTGAAAATCAACCGCACAAAAATCTTTAAAATTAAAGTTGATCAAGTAGTTTCTAGAATTCCCAAGAAAATTTCAGCTCCTTCTGCAAGCTCTAGTCACCATTTCATCTCCAATCACAACTACTACTTTCTAGTTGATAAAAGACTTAACTTTCAAAGAAGAATATTGTTCAATAATTGTATATTCATTGCTATTAGAAAAAAAACAGACTTTCTGTTTAACGAAACAATATTCTTATGCCAAATTCTACAAAGTCGCTTTATATAAGAAGAATAATACGATTAATCAAACATCACTGGACCATCAAGCATCTCACTTGAAATAATAATATCTCAGAAGTCATCCATTAAAAATCAAAAATCAATATCATCACCTTCATTTTAAAGCATAAACATCAAACTATGTTTAGTGAAGCTTCCAATAAGCTATCGTCATCTCGCTTTTCACTCTATCTTCAATAATATACGGGAGGTGATATATTCACTATTGTTTTTGATAAAGTCATCAAATTTGTGCACTAAAAATTTATACTTATATATCAGTGATATATAATTTTAATAGATCTATCAAAAATTATAACGAATATATTACTACTCATAATATATACTTAATTGTGCATATGCTTTCACGACAAATCACAAGCCATAATTCCCACCTGATCGGTGATCTATAATTATCCGTACAAACGAATTTAAGCCTACAAATTATTTTTCCATAATAGAATGATTTCTGCAAATATAATTGGAGGACGATAAAATGATAATATTTCTCGTTGAGAAGGACGTAGTAATACATTGATTGTAGAATTTAAAAGTCTGATTTATAAAGATAACATCACGCTGTTAACACTACAAATGTCAGCTGCTCTATGTAGATTTTTTATGAGTATTTACACTTTCGATTCCTCCTTTTACTCTAATAGCACTTAAGGTTAGATGTTGTTAATTGTATATAACTAATGTATAATTAATGACCTTAGTTACAATTGTGGTTGACATCAAAATATGGGCATCTCAATTTGCACTTTGTTTTTCATGAGTTAGTTGTGAATGTAATGTAGCAACTCATGAAGTTGCTAAAATAACTTTCATTTTAAACGATAACTTCTTATGAGATATCAAGTTTTCTATAGAAATTACCTCGATTGTGAGGAGTGATTCTATCTAATAGTAAAATTTGTTTATCCTTGAACCCTTCCTGCTCAAGAAAAAAAATTGCACATAACATTTATCCATTTATAATATGAAAATTTAGAAAATTGACTGTAAATTCATTTCATAGATTTTTGAATCCATTTAAAAGGTAAAATTTTAAATTGTTGCTCTTTTTTATTTAATTGAGTTTTATTAGAGCATTCGCAATGGTAAATGGAACTCCTTTCAATCCAACTTGACACATGACCTATCCACTAACTTCTCCCCTCAACCCCTTTCAATAACTTTTTCACCTCAATGAAACCTCTTTCAATCCTTATTTTTATAATCTTATTTAATATACTAACTAATAAACTAAAAGAAAATCATTTTAATTTAAATAAATCACAACCTTGATACGTCTTGCAATCAACCAATTTGTTCCCAAACAACTTTATGTTGCAACTACTTATTCAATCAACTAACATTTCCTGTTCACAATCATCCCACTTTTCTCCCGTGAGTCTATCACAAATATCATTGATGTCTCCACCCGGCAATTGGAATCCATACAACTCACGGTACAATCCTTCCTTTTACAACTTTCCACAAACTCCATAAAACACACAAAATGTTGTATATATGGCATTTGGTTCCAACAATCCAGTAGTTGAACAAGTAGAATACAACTGATTTATTTTACGTGATGAAGACAATGAAGTTCCAAATGAGCAACATTTTAGCGAAAATGTTTCTCTCGGGGAAGACGAAGAGGATGAAGGTCAAGTCGTGTAACTGGTTCCAACCTAAACAAAAGAAAAAAGAGGAAAAGAAAAATAAAATTAAAGAGAAGACGAGTTTGGAAAAAAGAATCGTTTGGTCGCAAAAGGAAGCGATTCAATTCCTCAAAGCTGGTATCGACATTTATGAAAATCCAATAACTGGGAGAGACCAACCATCTAGTACTTATTGGAATCGTATGACTATTGTTTACACGCTCTAATTGGAAGGGGTATATACCGTACAAAAGATTGTCTATACTCAAAATTTAGTCAAGTGAATGTTGAAGTTAGTTTGTTCTTAAACTTACTTAACAACATTAGACACGTTGGAAAAGTGGTTGGAGCGACGATAAAATATTTCAGCACACGCTGACTGAGTACAACCAAGCAAGGAAAAAACCGTTTAAATTCACCCATTTACTCGAAATTATGAAGAAACATAAAAAATGTTTTACTGTCGAATCGATTGACCATTCTTCCCCGGGGGGGGGGGGGGGGGGGAGTTCCAAACGGAGCAAAAACTCCTCCGAAAGAGCATACATGTAGTTGGGGTCTAGTAGCTTAAATATTGGAATCAACCTCAACCAAGATTTTCACTTTTCGAAACGGCCTCTCGGAAGAAAGAAAGCAATAAAGGGTGTCTAAAATGTAGCTTCATTTGCGACTTCGGAGAAGCTCTCTCTAAAAAAATTGAAGAGGCTCAACAAACGAGGAAAGAATCGGTAAAAGCTTATGAACTTGAACAACTGAAGCAAAAACTTAAAGAACATAAAGAACAACTCAAGATACTTAGAGAACCATTCGAGAATAAATCCGAAGCTGAAATTGAGATTGGGATGAAACTAAATAAACGACGCAATGACAAAAAGTAACTCATTGGGCTATTTTTAATGTTTTATTAATTTTTGAAGTTCATGTTTTTTCTATTTTTATTAATATAAATTATGTAGTGTTTTATTTTATTATTGAATTGCAATTTTTAATGAAATGTATTTTTTAATGTATTGTATTTAAAAAGAATTAAAAAATAAAAAAGGGTCGGAAGGAGTTTTATCAGAGTTAAAAATGGTTGAGGAGAAAAATGATTAGAAAACTAAAATGACGCTGATATGTGAGTGTGAGATCGAAAGGGGTTGGGTTACCACTTATGATAGTCTTATAATTGTACAGATTCATAATTATATGGGATGTTACCTTCCATTCCAATTGTTTGAGTACCAACATATTTGGGCAAGTTACATGTTTCACCACTTTAATCACTTTCTATATATAGATATAGATATAGATATAAACTTTAAAGCTGACCAAAAAGAAGGAAACAGTTTTGTTATCATCCTATTTAAAGTTTTCTAATCTAAAATTCATTACTATTATTCTTTCTTGTTCAAATGCAAAAAGACAATAAAATATGACTAACCAATCCATTTTAACAAGCCTAAGCCTAAGCCTATTCGTAATTATGCTAATAATTCTTGAAAGCTGTTCATCGTGACATGATTTATCTACACCAATTCGACTAACTCTATTACCGGATTTCTAAAAACAAACAAATTTTAAGACAGAAAATATAATGAAAAATTTCAAGAAAATTGGATGGATATAACATAAGTTCATTCACATTAAAATTACTATTCAGTTCAAATTGCAGCTTACAAAAAAATAACAAAAGATAAATATAAAAACTTGATTGAGGTAATCAAACTATAATTTTTATGTTAATCTTTTTGTTGGTGCATGTTTTGTGACAACAACATCTAATTTGTAATAGTTAGGTTTATAAGTCATTTTGTTAATTGTTGTAATCATTAACTTAAGTTTTGTCTGTGTATTTTGTAGGTTCGTACGAACTTAAAGTAGATACGAATTTAGTAAGTTCGTACGAACTTGAAGTACATACGAACTTAGTAAGTTCGTACGAACTTAGTAAGTTCGTACGAACTTAGAAGCAGCTAAGTTCGTACGAACTTGGCTGCCTATAAATACACAAGTTCGAAAATAGGTTTTTCGGTGGTTTTTAGGGTTTAGGAACTGAGTTCTAAGGCTTAATTCGAATACTCTTTGTATGTTCGAATGTAACTTCGTTTACATTCAATAAAAGTGATATTTACACATTTGTTTGTCTCGTTTGTTATTGTTTAGTATAATCGAGGATTTCGCACTCGATTATATCATATTACCTCGTAGATTCGACCCCAAGGGGACTTTCACTTTTGTTGGTAAATTTGAACTTTTAGTTACAAACTTCCGATTCTTTTTTAAGAAACAATAATTCAGACCACTCTCAACCCAAGAAGCTTCTCTCAAACTTTTTCAACGTTACTTCAACGTTACTTCAACATTTTTTTAGAAAGGTTGAACGATGCCAATCCAAGAAGTTTCTTCAGAAAGACTGGACTCCGCCATTTATTAAAAATACATTTATTGCCCATACAAAATAAAAAATAAAAAACAACAAAAAAGAAATGGGTCCTCCGTTGCTCCGTTTTGGAGCTTGATAATCAAAGACGGAAGAAGGATGGGCACAGGACGGGCGGTGCCAACCGTAGACGTGTAGGACGTAAGGAAGGTGCCAACCCAGCTCTTACAGTTCCTTCACGAGTGAAGTAAACTTACTTTAGGTACATACAGCTTTAGTTACCTTTCTCAATATTTTCCACTTCTATAATTAAGCTGAAACTGTACAACATATAAGATAAATTGGGCCATTTGGGTTAGGTTTTAAGGTTGTGGCCCATTGTTTAATGTGGAAAAAGGCCCATTTTATGTGAGTGCTACTGCACTGGATACTAAATTTGGTGATCTATGTGTGCCTGATGTTATATTTGAAGACATCCTTCTATTGAAAAACACTTCGAAGTTGTTAATTTACCGATTTAATCGCTTCAGATCTTAATTAACTTGTGGAAGTAGTCTATTATGTGTTGGCCAACTCTAACGATGCATGATTTTGGGATGAAAGTTATTACATTTGAACGTGTAAATAACATTACTAGTAAACAATATTCTCTTTAAAGACGAAAAAATACAAAATAATCTAAGGATTAGTAGTAACGTTAATCAAGTGATATCCTACTTATTGTCACTGTGATCAGGTTGAATATGTGCATCCAAAAAACCCCTTGAATAATTATATTAGAACAATTGGCAATTTAATAAGTAAGTAACATTTTGTTCATTAAAAATAAATTAGAGATCGTAAACATTATTTTTATGTTTAATCGTATAGTTGGTTTAGAGTAAAAATATCAAGGTGAAAACTTGTACTTACAACCCTTAAAAAAAAGTTTCCCGTGTTTATTTCTTAGCAATTATAAATTATTCAATATTCTCTGAAATACACACGACTATTCAATCTCAATTCATGTCATTTTTCATATAAACTCAATTTAAATATTTACACTACATTCAAGTTACGAAGCAAGATTATACATGATCGATAGGTAGTAAATCCGAATCTTACACTTTTTCTTTAATGTTTAAAAGTTATTTGGGTATGGTGAGATTTGAAAGAAGATCTGATTCAAATATGACAAAGTGAATTAATATATTGATATGGACTTATATCTCTTAACATCTCAATGGTATATTTTATTAATTAACTATATAACAATAATTCACATAACCTCTTAAGTATATATCCAACCAACCACCCCACATGACCCCCTTTCCTCCATTGTTTCCTTTCAAAAACAATAAGATATTTATGTACCAATATAATTGTAATATTAGCATTGTCAATTTTAGATTTGTTTAAATAACATCTCCGGCCAAAGTAAGTTAATAAGAAATAAAATAACTTTCAACTTATATTATTAAAAGAATTAATAAGCTTACGTATACTTTACAAGATACAATCTACAAATGGACCAATTAAATTAGAAGAGATAAGTAAGAAATAAAATGTTTGGTTCAACACTTATGTCGTACCATTTTACGAAGGTTTGTTTGTAAAGTTTTAGTAGACTATTATTAAACATTCCTTACTTAATGAAAAGTTGTGAACTAAAACGGTTGAAACTTTACTAATGTAAGACATGAAGAGGTTGTAACCATGTTACTAAGCCCATTGGAACGTATTTCTTTTAACGGAAAGCACTTTATTTATATCTAATAGAAAAAAATTAAAAGTTTAATTAAGCTTTTGGTAACCATCGGCAACCGACATTGTATGATCCTGTATTAATTATTATGAAAGAAGCCCTCACATGGGTTGGTACCTTAAGAATTAGGCTAACATCAGATTGCAACTAAAATAATATCAAAATCAATTATGTCATATTCTTTTAACATTCTAACCAACATTTTAAATAAAATATAAATCATATGACTTTACTTTAAAGAAAAGGAGGGAGATATATATAAATTAAATTTCATTTCTAGTATTATAGCAGTGACAGGCAAAACGGATCACGCCGTCTTAATTTCATCACGTAACAAGTAATCAGCACGTCCACTAGCTCTTTACAATGTACTCCTTTTGTCACTTTAAGACCACATTTTAAAAAGAAAAACAAACAGTTTTAATATTATACTATTATTATATATATCATTTTAAACGAAAAATTTAATTTGCTGTGTAACTACTCTTTAAATCCATTTATGTTCTAGACAGGACTCGAACCCTCGGCATCAAAAAGTGAAGCAAAACCTAATACCGCTTGACTAAAAGCCCATTAGTGTGCAATTATTATACTTGTTAGTTGTTAATCAACAAGATATTATTTTTATTCAATAAAATATCATTTTTACCTTTTAAAAAATTTATTTGACTGGTCCTAATATAAATATAATATATAAATAAAATATTGAAACAGATCAAATAATAGTATAGACGCTATCTGAAATGGGATAAAGAGAATACACTATTTTTATAGATTACATTACTCGTTCCTCATCACATAACTTAAATAATGTTTTAATCTTAACTTTAGTTGTTTTAAACCTTATATTTACATAACTTAGATAACATTAACATCACATGTTTATCCATTTTAAATTAATACTCACATTTTAATAACTAAGTATAATTACACGTGGAAGGTATAAAAAATGTAAAATCCTATTACAGCATTTATGTAGTGATTGAGTAGCTAGTCATTGGTATGTAATACTTGCAACATGAGAATGATAAACAAGTCGATCATTGAATGTAAATTTTAATACAGTATGTTTAACAAGTATTGAATGTAAATTTTAATACGATATATTTAACAATTACCTTATAATATATTAAATTTATATATATATACATATATATATATAGGAGAATGCTTCATACAAAAGTTCCAAATTCTAAGGAATGAAATAAGCAAATCTCAGCCATTGATTTCATCATTTATAACATTCATTCCGGATGAATGTTAACTCATATTTTGTTATTATATATCCATGAATGTTACTTAACATCAATTCTTGATGAATTTTTAGTGATAACATTCACCCATAAACGGTATAATCAGCGTATAATAACATATATGAGTTAATATTTATCATAAATTAATGTTTTAAGAATATTAAGTTGAAATTTTGACTAACATTCATCACAAATGAATGAAATGTCGATTTTAAGAGTTTTTTTGAACATAAATTATAACAACATTGTTGGTTTTTTTTTTTTTTTTTTTTCAACAACGAAATTTTATTAACTAGCAAGATGCTAGAACAAAGAAAAACAATTACATAACGAAACGAAAAAGAGATGGGTTTTGCCTCCAACCATCCCATCTCAACCCTAATGAATGACACCTACTAGTGATCCATACAAAAGATCTCGTTACAAAATTATCGAAAAATAAACTTTCCTTTGGTCTCATCCTTCCAAAAACGCAAGAGTTTCTAAAACACCACACATGCCACCATAAAGACATAAAAGAAGCTTCCAAGAGTTGTTTCTTCACTTTAGAAAGTCGTATAGAACCAAACCACTCCAACCATTGGATGTACGAGTTCAAACTCGGAATATGAATATCCCACCACCTAGCAAACCTGTTATAAACCTGATCAATGAAGCATCATTTAAAGAATAAATGATTGGTCGTTTCCGAGCAGCCCTAATAGATTTGGCAAAGATCATAAGGAAGATCTATACAATGATGTATATAATCCATTCATTTATATTTCAAGCTTTAAGTTGATGAATCTTACTTAGAAATCATGTTTTGATGATAAATGGGTATTTGCTTATCTCCTTCCTTTTTTTTTTGTTTCCCTCTTGATCCACACCCTATATATATATAGGGGAAGGATCCATAGGGAAGCTTCAAAATTTGGGGAAGGAGGGAAGTAAATCTTAGCCCTTGATTTTTTTTATTAAAAAATGTTTTTAACATTCATTGATGATGAATGTTAAATTTTGAAATTTTTTGTAATTTTTAAAATTCATTTATGATGAAATCAATTGTTGAGATTTACTTCCCTCAATCCCTAATTTTTTTGCTTCCCTATTGATCCCACCCTATATATATATATATATATATATTTAATTTCAAGTTAAATTTTTTTCTGATATACAAAAATAAGAAAATTGTTAAGAACTTATTAAAACATAAATTATTTAAAGTAGTCTTTAAATAACTTTTTAACTTATAAATATCGAAATTACATAAATAATTTTATTTAAATTTTTATTTATTTATTTAAGTTTATATTATTAAACTCAAACTTCAAACAACATTAACAAAGGGATAATCTGAATGCACCCCCCTATGTGTGTGTACGGAGAAGCGTGCACTGAGGGGGAGGGGGTGGTGGTAGTGTGACCCTTAACAAATATAACTCAAAAGGTTACATCACCAAACGATATGATCGAAAATTTCTTTTTCGTTAGTACATTGCAGGGCACACATGTCTGACACATTTATTAAGTTAACTTGTCTACTTAACTTAGTCAATTGTTATTCAATTGTTATTATAAATTTAATTTATCATAATCAATCAATTTTAACAAAAGAATTGAGAATGACTTGATAAAGACTTGTATTGCTCTTAAATGTAAGTGATTAAACATTTTTGTCTACTTTTTATTTTTATCATCTTATAATAACTTCTTACAATTTATTTTAAACTGTAATTTCAGCACTGTTTTTTATGGATCAATATTACAGACAGATAAATTCTACCATATAGAGACTTTAATTCGCACACAATTTTAATAGAGTGTAAGTATACTATTATTTCGACCTCGAAAGGTCAAAAATCCCTGCTTTTTAAATTACATCTTCTTTTCTTTTGTCAAAATATGTAAAGCATGGTAGAACAGAAAGTTGATATAATAAGGAGTATTTTTCTGTGAACATTTATTTAAAAAGAAAAATTAAAATGAAAGGGTGCACGTAAAGTACTTGATTTAGGACGAAAGATGTGTTATCATGATATGATATATTAACATGATTTAACAATTTACTTTGACACAAACATACCATTATTAAGAAAAGAAAGGTTCGACTTTGACCTAACAACAACCACGCTTTTTCTATATATAGTTTATTACTTTAGTTTGAAGCTACTTTTCTACATATATTATGATCACCAAACTTTTAACAGCTAATAACCCAATTTCACGATACTAATAACCTGTACCTAATTTAATATAATAATGATAATGATAACATAACTTATAACAAAATGACAGTGAAGAGATTTGACACACGATGTATTGTTTTTATTCAGTCAAATGTTAATGATTCATATGTCATATAGTTTTGTAAAGAAACTTTTTATAGATGTAGAATTTCTCTTAAGTTAATACGTTTACTAACAAATGATCACATCAATATACAAGTTTATCGTTGTTTTACAATAGTGAAAAACCCTCGTTAATTTGACCATGTAAGTATGTAATTAAAGTTGCAAATGAGTTGAGCCTCTATCGAGTAATTCAAATTCAAACTCGATAGAGTAAAGTTTTTTTTATCAATTTTGAGCTCGATCTCAATCTTAAAAGTTTAACTTGAAATATATATTCAGTCGAACTCGAACTATTTTCAAATTTTAACTTCAGAAATAATGTGTAAAATAATTTTTTAACATATTCTTAAATTGTGAATGATATTCTCATCTGATTATAATACCTTAGACCCTTTTTATAGCGTTTTAATTAATTTTCACTATTTGTTCTAATTTTATACATAGTGAAACGATATTTGGTATAACTTTTAAAAAGAACATGAAATAAGTTTGAGTAGTATGTCTAAAATTATTTTCATTTGATAAGTTGAGCTGAAACTATTCTTAGTCATTTTTGAATTGAGCTTGAACATGTGTCAAGTAATCTTATCGAACTCAAATTTATCATAAACGAGTTAGTCGAGTGTAAACTCTGTTAAATTTGAGTTTGACTTAGACTCCCTGTATACATGCAAATCTTTTGTATACGATTTGTCTACCTTAACTTATTTATTTCTCGCGAATAAAACAAATTTATTTATCTTAATATTTATCTAATATCCATGTTAATCATAAGAAAAATACTAGATAAATTTAATTAGATAAATTTAAAAGTTGATTTAACAACAAAAATATAACATGTGTAAAAGTCAACAATAAAATTATAAGAGTAAAGTATATAATCAACAAGTAAATTAGGCTAATATTTAAGTAAGTTTATGTACCATTATTCATAGAGCCTGTTTAGTACATAACTTTTAAAAGCCTTTTGGAGTTTAAAGCTACTTTACCAAACATAGTTTACAAATAAAGTTTCAACTTACAACTACAGCTACCAACATCAACTTACAGCTAATACCTATAGCTACCAGTTACAGCTAATAGTTAATTTTACCAACCATACCCTTAGATAACAATCATTCCAACTAATTCAAATGTGAGATTCTCCCACGACATAGTAGGCAATACATCTACGTCCAAATTGTTAAAACGGTTGGAATCTTTCATTATATGAAATCACCTTTTTATCTAATTGCATCTAGACTAAAAAACCTCTTACAATATGGGCCCTTCATTAATTTTGAGTACATATTTAAAAATATATATATATATATATATATGTATATTATAAGTTAATAGGTTTATATACCGTCGAATTGACATTATCTAATTTTTCAATACATATGTAGATCGTTCTTAACTTAAGAGTTTGCATTTACAAAACCATCTATAAACCTAAAAACACAATTGGCCTGTAGAAAGTTTTCAAAAGTTGTATAAAACATTCATATGATTAAAGCTTAACATACTTTTTATGAACATACTATAGGTACTTATAATAATGATACTAAAATTGAAGCTTTATTAATGGACAATTAATCTTAAAGAACACATTTTAGAGCCGACATTTTATGTTTGGTCCCGGCAATTTAGCAAAAGCCGCGTTTAAAGCGTTCGTAATCGCCCCCATGTGCATTTGCACCCAAAATATTCAACACATGACGTGTCTCATTCTAATTCGTCCCATATAAACACCGCTCAATTATTTTATATCTTGTTTGGTTGCTCCCCACTTTTGTCCTCTTACGTCGAAGTATCCTCTAAGTTATATATAAATACAACCTTCCTACTAATCATTCTTCATAAATAGAACAAACAAAAATCACAAAAAGAGGAAGCTAATTATATCAAAAATGATGAAGTTGAAATCAAAGAGACTTTCGAGGAGCTTTTCGAGATTACGTAATGGGGTCAGTCGCAGTGGAAATGGTGACAACAATAGTGGTGATGGTGGTTGTGACAAGAGGAAAGATGTAACAGATATGGTTGAAGTTAAATGGGAAGTTCGGCCCGGTGGGATGCTTGTGCAAAGAAGAGAGATTGTTGGAGAAGGTATCGTCGAAGGGGTTATTACTATTCGGGTCACAACCGTTTCAAAGTGGCATGATATATCCGTTCAACCAACTTCAACTTTTGGTAAGTCCTTTGCACTAAACACTAATCTTGCATACTAAATAAGAAGCAATTAACCATTGATTATGACACTTAGTATCATCCTATCACGTTTTATTGAGAGACATAAGTAGGACGATGAATGAGAATTGAACCCCTGACCCCTATTTCGTATCTTAGAATGGATATATTTCCTTAGGTTTGTTTGGTTTCACTTCCAATTCGTCGTAGAGAAGTTAAATTCTTGTAGCTTTGGCGTCATCAAACGACATAAACCACAAATTAAGGCTAATTTTTACATTTTTGAACAGGGGAACTTAAGAAGATATTATCAAATGTAACAAATTTGGAGGCAAAAGAGCAAAGACTATTGTTTAAAGGGAAAGAAAGAGAAGATTATGAGCACTTACACATGGTTGGTGTTATAAACAATGACAAAGTGTTACTATTACAAGATCCATCCATTAAGGAAAAAAAGCTTCGTGGGTTGGACAAACCACCTCCGTATCGTACAATAACCGTATAAAATTGATTAATATTATTAATTATTAATATTTACTATAATAATACAATTAAAAACCAATAAGCTTCTATTAGTATATAACTTTCTATTATATATATATATATATATATAGATAGAAGTTCATGCAATGGGATTACTCTAGAGTCTATTAACCATGCCATATAATTTTTGAAGGGCGATGTTAATTGTGTATGTGTTTAATTTTTTGTTTATATTTATTAGGAGACAAGTTGTAATATTGTAATTTGCAAGATACCCTATTTTTTTTTTCTATGGGTGATGTTAAGTTGTATTTTTCTTGTAAGATAACCTCTTATTATCGAAGGGTGATGTTTTTTCTTGAGCTTAGTAAAAGAAGATATGTATAATCTTACTTTCATATCTGATATGAGTATCTTTTAATTGTTAAACAATGAATTATTCAACTTTACTCAGTATGAAATGAAAATTATCAAATATAGAAAAAGGAAAAAAAAAGCGTATAATCGTTGAGTTGGTTACATAACATATATCTTAAATAATAAATAAATATAATAAAAGAAGCGGATGACGACATCATCTAAAACTCAATTGGCCAATCAAATTACTCAATTTTATTTAATTGAAAATCTGATGACATCATCGTAACAAATCATTATATTTAAATATTAATTAATTAATTATTTTAATATATACCTATAGTAACAAATCATTATATTAAAATATTAATTAATTAATTAATTCAATATATACCATCTTAAAGACGTCAAGTTTGAAATCAAATTACAATTTACCAATCAAGAGTCGATGTTTACTCCATTATTAATATTATCTTCTTAAAAAATAAAAAAAAAATTATATCGCAGAAGCCGCTCATCAATTTGTCTTCCATAAACATCCTGACCATCCTCAACCCAATACTTCGTTTCAATCAGTAGTTTTTATCAATTCATTCAGGTAAGGTTTTAGTTTCTTTAGCATTGTTGTGGTTTTAGGTTTTTTTATTTAAGTATTATCGTAAGTGACTTATGCTTCTTATTTTTAGAGTCTGTATGTTCTCATTCAAGAATACTATGGCTATGGCTATATTGTTCCAATATGTAACTATGCAAGTAATACAGAGTAATTAAAGATTTTACTATATTATCATATAGACGGGTTAATTGAGGCTTTCAAGAAGCCTCATTCAATTACACTAGACATCTCTGGGCTAATTCTATAATATAAGATTATGTAGCATTAAATGGCCCGTGTACATGCATGGGTTAATATTGGATGGGAATTACTGGTCTTTTTGTTTCAGCGAGTAAAACTCTTGCTATACCATCTATAAGCTCACATACCCCTGTTTTTGTAGTACGTTTAATTATCTAGATACAAGGTACAGTAGAGATGAGTTTTTTTTTCTTCTTCTCTTTTGACAAGAAACTTATTAGATCACAAAGTACTTTCGTTGTCAAGATTAGTTTAAGTCTTCAACAGAACTGCAGTAAATCTTTCTCATAATGGTTTTTAGAATGTCCCTTATGTTGTTAGTGTTACAGTTTTAATTGACTCTAACCTTTAATTGGGAATTGAAAGCCATTTAGCCCATTCACTTTTATATCAAACTAAATAGAAAAATGAATGTGGTTGGGAAGAGGTTCCAATCAAACATGCTACCTCCAGTTTCGATCAATATGAGAATGTATGCAGTAATGCACTCTGGTTCTTATATCTCTTCCTTTTATTATTATCACGATACTATAATTATAAAGGAGCCCATTGATGTCTTGCATATGAAATAATTCTTATAATGGTTACGCTTATTAATAAGGTTTTATATTTGATGCACATTTTTGTGTTGTGCTATCAACACTTTTCTTGGTTGTTATTTTCTACAGGCACATAAAGACTTGGTTGTATGTAATTTGTGGGTAAGTGCTAATTTTTTATGTATCATGTTTAGATCAGCTGATCAGTGATCACTCTATATGCATGTTTGACCGTTGAAACTTGACTTCTGATGGAGTTGGTTCTCCTGTTCATAAATTTGAAGACCGCAAAGCTCCTATCCTAAGTGTCCAGTACGTGTTTAATATTTCTTTGCTCTTTTACCTAACTGTTAAAAATAAGTTGTAGCTTAATTCAAATATAGTTAATGTATTTGTTTATTAGTTCAAATTATTCAAGATTTTTGTTTGATGTTTAAATATGAGTGAAGCATAAAAGAATAATTCGTCAGAAAATTTTCTCTATTGAGGACCTTTATGAGCATTTTATTTTTATATTTAAATACTTTAGTTTTTTTAGAGTTAATCGATTAAGTTGTTTTATAAATATTGTTTTCTACAAAAGCCACCTTGAAGACTTCATGTAGCCGAGAAACAAGATAAATAATGTTGGTTTTCTTTGTGTATGCCCTCCCTTTTTCAGTATAATCGTTAAAAGAGACCATCTTTCTGTAAGGCACCTGTTACGTATTTTCTTTTAAACTTGACTCAGTGACCTGGAGTTTAATTGATCACATTATTCCTCTCATCTAAGCTTCAACTTTATTAATATAGCCTTGATTTCTAATTAAATATCCAAAAAATCAAAGGTTGCATCCCTACATTTAGTAATGTTTTGGTAATGAGAAAAATGAATAAATTGATTTATGCAACAATTTTTGTAAATAAATCTGACATGCCAAATTAATTTATACAATTGGTAATGTTGTTTGGATTTACAGTCCTAGGATGCAACGAATGTCACATGTGAATCAATCGTTGCATCCCTTAACCATGCTGATCCATTAGCAGGCACATAAAACAAGTAAGGACCCACCAAAATTCATTACTCTTTTCCTAAGACTCAACCAAAAAATGACTAACTTTGTTTGTTCTGAAAATTTCCTAACAGGAACGGATATCCAGCAGCAGTGAATTGAGGTATTCTATTTAGTAGATTGGCACAGGTATGAAAAATGCATGAGTACCGACATACTCAATTTAATTTCAATGTTCATTGCATATCTTTTAACTCATAGTAAACATTAGAGTTTTATCATATATATTATTTGCATACTTATAAAAAATCAAATACAAATTCAACGGGCCGTGTGTATACACGGGTTTGAGGTCTAGTATTTATATATACTAGCTTTGTATCCGCACAAAGCAGCGGCTCGATTTAGTTCGGCATCATATTTATTTGTATCTAATGTGTGTTTTCTGTTGTGTTCATTAGGTGTTTTTATGTTCATTTGGTATGTATGCGAGTAAGATAAATAAAACTATTGTGTGAGATTATTGGTCAAAAGTGTTTGTTTATTTGTTAGGTGTGTTATTACATAGATAAGTTAAAGGGAAATGAATTGATAAAATTAAAAGTGATATAAATTCAATAGTCAGAATTCAATTTACTTAGTTTTAAAGTAATAGAATAAAAAATGGATAAATACATTATAAAATAGTATAGATATATATATATATATATATATTATATTAAAACATACACTAGTATTTTTAATTGAAGAAAAATTTTAAATAGACAATCAAATGCACTTTTTACTCCGGTCCATGTCATAGTTGTTTTCCTCGATGTATAGATAATTTGAATATCACGACTTTTACAAATTTCCGCTTTAAACTTTAATGAGCCTGGGACTATTGAGATTTAAGTCTATGTTAATTCTTTTCGTTATGTTATGTATTTTGGAGTCCTAGACCAATCCAAACATCAAAATAAAAAGTCAAACAAGAAAACCGAAACTTGCAAATACCGCCACTATGATGCCAAAACAGAAAAAACTGATGGAGACTCCATCTAAATTGAATATATAACAAATGCATACGGAACAACAAATACAAACTAAAAAAGACTAACAAAACCCGCCACACTTGATACATCAACAAACAATAGCAATTCAAACCAACTGTCATATCTATCCAAAGTCAACAAATTTAAATAAAAGAAATAAAAACTAACACAATTGATACGTAAAAAAAGAGTTGAGAATTAATGAAAAAAAACATTACGAGCTTCGGAATTCACTCTCAGTTGCCAATAATGGCATAAACATCCCGGAAGTTCATTTAAAATTGAAAAACAATAAAGTTTCCCCTTGAAATAGAAGACAGTCCAACTTTATTTCGAAATACGGGAATACCCACAGTCCCGCAATCGAGTTACCGCGAGTATTCGGGTATTAAATAATCCCGTAGTTATTGAAGCTTGACCGTGGGTATTAGACTTGACCAAGGGAATTTTGTGCCATGTGTCACGATTTTGTTGGTTGTATAATCTCGCAGTCAATCTTCTGCAGGATCAATGAGTATATTGAGGAAAATAACTGTAACACGGACTACCGGAGGTAAATGAGGCCATTTAACCGTACATGTAAAAATTTTCTTCTTGTTGTATAATATTCAAAGTTAAAATCTAGTTTTTAAAGTCGATTACAAATAGGCGATTTAATAGCCAAACTAATTTAACATGGTGCATATTTTGGATTTAAAAAGCGACATTTTGAAAAACACATCTTTCAACCTGTTTATTTAAAGAGAAAATTCTTGAGGTGGTCTGTCAAACCACCCTATCTCACCCAATAGTCAATGTCAGAACAATTTACAACAAAAGGACACAATTCTCGCGGACCAAAACCAGCGAAACAGCGGTGATCGAGAGCCAACCGAAACACGCCACGTATCACAAAATTCCCGCTGGTCAACCGTCATCCCGCTGGTCAAACATGAATTCCTGCTGGGGTGTTTGAAATATCGCACAAACTTCGATTATGTCTAATACCCACTGTAAATCCGAATACCTGCTGTAAAGGGCTTTGATACCCGCTGGTTCCCGATTTACGTGCCCGTTGTGATTAGTAAGGACCCCGCTGTAGTTTTTCATTTACACCGGCAAGAAAACCGACCAAAAGTTGTCGGACCGTTGTAACTTTCTTGTTTAGAAGTCCAAATATATAGGGTTTTTTTTGTTGTCGACGGTGGTGGTTGTTAGGTGATTGTGTCGTCAGGTATTTTTGTGTATGCGAAGGTTTAGGGTTTTTGCTATGGAGGTTAGGGTTTGGCGATGGGGGTTCTAATTTCGCGATGGTGCTTGGCTATCGTAAGTAGCTGAGGAGGTTAGCTTTGGGCGTGGGGGTTCCAGGTATAATGCAGGTGGGTGTGGTGGTTAGGGATAAGAAATCTGGGGTGTTTGTTTGAATTGAGGCGACGAAGGTCCGGGAAAAAGTTGCTAGACAAGAATTGATATAACATTGGGAGTTTATTGTAACTTGTAAGTTTCCTTTCCCATTGTTAGTTCATGTGAATTTGTTGCTGCTTTAAAACTTTGCATAAAGATAAAAGTAAACGCAATTAGTTTACCTTGAATAACTTGTCCAAAAAATGAAAACAATAACATGTAGGCCATGTGTACGATTTTCAGTAGTTTATTGCTCTCAAGTTTATTGCTCCAAAGTGCAATGACAATGATAGAAGTATGATCATCATATGTTGTTATTTTGTGGTAATGTAACTCATTATCTTATGATGAATATATTGTCTCGCAACATGTTAATTTCGCTTCAGTTGTTATCCAACTAGTATGATAAAAATAAGTTGACTTATTTTAAAAACGGAGTCTGTGTAGTATTTGTTTCATTAGTAGATTTGTTTATCATATTTAGGTATGTAGTAATGCAGTTTAAGCCCTAGTATTCATGTTTATCATATTATAAAATGTGCATGTCTTGTAAAGAATGGAACTTGAGTTTGATGCACGTTTATATGTTATTGGGATTGTAAGGTTTGTCTTATGCCGTTAAGTGGATCTCAAAGTTGTTAGTCCAATGTAGATGAATTTCGATAGAAGTGTGGTATGTAACCGTTTTATAATCTTTTTATATTTTACATATCAGATATTTGTCTAATCTTCATCGTTATGTTTGCATTATTATTGATATGCGGTTTAGTTGATTTGATTTGAATATATGAAAAGGACATTTTGAATATTTTAGTTTGAAAAAGTTACTTGATTAGTTGCAAATTACTGGAAGATTGGGTATAATTTAGTTTAATTACTTGGAGTTTGACAATAATCAATAAACTTATTAAAAAAAAAAAAAAAAAACAGCCTTTACCAGATTGGTAACCATCGTACTATATGGGTAATAAGCTTATCAGCTTGACAGATCGGGTCCTTTCGAGTAAAAGTGACCAGAGAGTGGGAATGTCCTTAATTACCAGCCTGGTAGGCTTTAGACCAGCCGGGTAACCATGAGTACCAGGTACAATTCCAGTCTGGTATGCTTATTGTCCATCCTGGTGGGTTTACTAGCCGGGTAAATGATGTTTATCCGGGTAAGGGTGACCAGAAAGTTGGGAAGTTGGGTCTTAAAGTCTACCAGCCTGGTAGACTGATTACCAGCTGGGTATAATGCATTTTTTTTTTGATATGGTACCTTTTATTTAGTATTTTGTAGTAGCTGATGTTATGTTTATTGGAATTATATATGTAATGTGTATTTTACTAATATCTTATGATTATTGTTTTATGTAGAGGTATGATGCGGATATTACCATTCGGAGTAGGTTTACTATTTTGAGATCTATTAAAGAGAAGTTGCAACATACTCCGAGGGAAGTAATATTTAAGCGTACATGTTTCGGGCACTGGTTCGATTACGAGGAAAACAATGGGGATGGTCAGGTGGCACATTTGATATTGCAGGCACAGTTGACTTTGGCTGATGGACATTGTGAAGAAATTGATCCCCTGAGATATGATGTAGGTGGTCCAAATGTTTTAGAATTGGGCCTGAACAGTTTTATTTGATTACTGGACTAACATTCGGCCCTATTGATTGGAAGGCATATAAATCATTTGATCGCCCGTTTGAGCATCGTGTTTTATGTGTCATTGGTGGGGGAAAAGTTCGCATAGGTGACCTGAGATGCCTTTTTGAGAACATTGTAAGGTCGCTAGATCTTGGTTCGATAACGGATTATCTTTAAGTATTGAGGTACGGAATCCCTCAATACGTTATGTTTAAGCTTATATAACTTTACTATCAATTAAAGGGCTTTGTTTTGATTATTAACTAAGTTAATCACTCAAAACCGAGCCTTTAATACTATAATAAATATATTTGCACGAAAAACGAGGTGGTGAATATTTTAATGCTGTGTGTAATAAATGGCACGGATACCAATAAAGATGCACAACCATTTTTATTTATATCAGACTCAACTCGCAACCCATGGGCCTTGCGAGTTGACTTCATCTCGCACAGCCATCTCAGTTCGCAAGCCAGAGCTGCGAACCCAGATCTCAACTCGCAGGTGAGACTTGCGAATCCAGATATGTTGCGAGTTGAGATCTCAGCTCGCAAGTCTTATGACTTGCGAGTTGACTTCTCAATTTGCGACTTTGACTTTAACTTGAATTCGTTACTTGTCTAAATATAATAAACAAATAATAATAACAAATTAATATCATATATTTACGAGTCTAAACCAATTTATACAAATTTGACAATAAATACACTAGTCCTATTACAAGCTAGATCTGTTGTCACAAAACATGTCTCAACAAACTCCCCCTTGACAATAGCTCTAGCGTCGTTATCTTCATCTTTGTCTTTGGCCTTCATTTGTAAATCTTACTACCCATATATATCTTCATTTTGACACAAGTCTTCACCATTAATTGATAATCTCTTGGAAGATCACCCCATGCTTCTGTTGTCAAGATCCTGTTTTCATGTAATTTCAACAGGTCGATCTTTGACAGATTCATCAAGTGTCGATGGTCATAGACTTTCAAAATTACCCTTTCACCTCCCTCTACTTCATCATCAGCTTCCACCATGACAGCTTCACCGGTCTCTGAGTCCACATGTCAATTCATAAGGTTTCCCAAAATGTTCTGTGGCATTGTCTTCAATGGTATTTGCTGTACACACTTGACAGCTGGATAGACCTTTTTCCTTAGTCTTTGGCCAGTTCTTTGACTGCGTTCCTTTAATTTGATTGTCTTTCCAACTCTTGGCTTAATCTTCTCAAACTTCATTGATCTACCCTCAGTCCGAATGATTCTCTCAACATAAGTTGCATAGGGATCATTACTGGGATTTATCAGTTCTAAGCGTGCCAAGTCTCGGATTTCAAATCGAGGAAGCGAACTGAATACTTTAAGCTTTTTGTCAAAATATTGAACTCCGTCAAACCTTTTAATAGCGAAAAGTTTCAAATCAGAGTCAAAATACCAGCCGATGATTCCCTTTCTTGGAACTTTCTTTCCAGTGATATCTACTTCAGACATCCCAATCTTTTGCTTTTTCCTCTTTAGAGGTCTAAACATGGGATTGTTTCTGAGTCTTTCAGGAAGCTCATTTTCAGATTCAGAACTCGTTGATTCATCTAGATTTTCATCTAAATCCACAACTCTTTCTCCTTCTTCGTCCTGAATGATCACCTTAGTTGTAGATGGACTTACGATGTGTTCATCGATATTTGCATCGGGATCTACATCATCGTCTATCCCCTCATCAATACTGAAAGTCCAATCCTCAGGAGGCACAAACTCTCCTTCTTCTAGGTCAAAGTCGATATCCTCATCGATTTCTTCTGGCATATCGCCTTCAGAATCAGATAAGTCCAACATTTCTAGACCTATCGAAAAGAAATATACACAATTGTATTAATATCATAAATCCTTTTATTGATTTCCCTGAATCAATCCAAGAATTTTCTTATTAATCCCTTTAATCAATTATTATATATACTTATACATCTTTTATCAATTATTATAATCAATCTAAGATATCAATAAGTCTTATAATATACGAACATTCATAAATTATAACATTTAAACGGTAATGTATAACACATTCAAGTTCAAAAATCTTAATTACACGATTATATTACAATACAAAGTTTTGTTTCAACTGGCTTCACCTTCTTCAGCAGCAGCACCAGCACCAGTACCAGTACCACTTCCACTTGCACCAGCAGACTCCCCCTGAATAATAGTCTGCTGACTAGTCGTTGAAGGACCAGCTAGCTCACTTCCTTCTGAGCAGTGGGATCATCGTCTGTATCATCTCTTCGTTTCTTCATCAGCTCATCTTCCCTGCAGGACTCCTGATATATCAATATCTCCCCCTGAGGTGGCTTGTCCTTCAGAAAGCTGGTGACCAAGCGATCAAGTCTGTCAATTTGTCTCTGCTTATCAGCTACATCATCTATCAAATTGCTATTGGTCTTGATGAGCAGTGAGTAGGCTTTATTCTGTTCAGTCACAATGTCAGACAAGGACAGAACTTGAGATGCCAAGGTGTTGGTGGTAGCCTCCAACTCTCGAACCCTAGACTCTAAGCTGACAATACGTTCAGAATCAGTCACAAGTGAGGTGGATGGAGCATCAGTAGTGGTGAGTGGGGTCGTGGCAACAGGTGGTTACATTTTCTTAGCTATCTCAGTAGCTACATCTGTCAGAAGGCGAGCGGCAACCCTGCTGGACTTGGTGGTTGGGTGTGAAGATGGACGAACCAAAGCAGCAATCATTTCAGCCTCAGAGGGCGTAGAACGTGATTGTGTAGGTGCTGCAGAGGTTGAAGCAGTTTGCTTAGCCTGCTTGCGGGGGCAAGTGACAAGTGACTCCTCCTCTTCATCTTCATCTTCTTCAATAAGGACAAAGTCAGGATCTTGGTCAGCGACTTTTCTTTTTAACTTTAGTGCCGGATCCATAATCAACTTTGATCCCTGACGAATCATGCCGGCGGGAATCCCGGAGACAGACCCAGATGGTCCAGTCTCATCATCATCATCTGAATCAGAATCAGAAGCAGAAGCAGCTTCTCCATCTCGTCCCGATGGCCCAACATCACCAGATGGTTCATCAATGCGTGGTGGTTCAGCAACATATTGATCAACATCCTGCATAATCGGATCATGGGCATCATCATTTTGAGCCAGCACTTGTTGCACCACTTTTGCAGCAACTTCAGCATTGATCTGTGGGCCAGGTTGGTTTGCCTATTCTAAAACCTCCTCAATCAGCTCCTGTGGCTCAGGTGCACCCTCGGCCACATCAACATCAATCCAACCGTTGTTTGGTGGCGCCACATACTGAGGGTTCACCAAAGAGCCAAATAACTCAGTCAGCTGGGGCTGCATCTCAAATCATCGAGAGGTTTGCATAAACATTGCATTATAACCTCTGAGTCCAATAGTATCCACACTGCTTGAAGAACTGGCAGATCAGGAATAGAGGCCCTAATGATCAGCATACAGAATCTCGGGTAGATCATGAACTGTGATCTGACAGCTCCCGAGATCTGTCAAGCAATCTCCCCGAAAATATAATCTGAGAAACTGTATGGTTTGTTGTAAACCAGTGACAGTACTCCTGATAATAGTGAAGGGCTCAACTCATCATAACCACCCTTCTTGGCACCAAAGACTGTCACAAGGACGTGCCATAAGAATCTCCATTCTCCGAAGACTAACGCCTTTAGGAATTGACGTCCACGCATTGGCCCTACGTAGCCCATACGTTCAAGTGCTCTTTCGATGAAATCTGAGGAAAACACTGTAGGTCCGGCTTCCTGATCAACGGTCCCCAACAGTAGAATGTTCCGTAGATCGGAGGAAGAGAAAACAACGGGTCGATCATTTACCCGTGTGCGAATCACCGGTGGATTTACAACAGTATCAAACTGAATTTTAGCCCATAATTGGGTTAATAGATCCCGTGATAGTGCGGGGGACTCCGTGATGGCATAATGTATCCTTGAACGAGCCAGAAACGTAAGAATCCTAGCTACACGAATAGCACCTCGTGCATTAATGTCCAAGTCAACCAGAAGATTATGATGTGCAGCAAACTGTCTAGCCATATCTCAACAAGTTCGTAATGCAAAGATGGATATTAGCAAGGAAGTCAAAGATCCAACACTTGAATTGAAATTTTGAAAATGAAAGAAATGTGGGCTCGGTTCGCAAAGGTCAACTCTTAAATAATTTTTCAACTCGCAAACTTGTATTGGACTTGTGAACTCGCAGGTCTTTATACCTGTTGACTCGGCTCGCAGGATTTACTCAACTCGCAAGTTAAGTCAATTCGCAAGACCAAGTCAACTAGCAGATTTTGTCCAAAAAAATACATTTTATTAAATAAATGTAATTTTAAGTCCAAAAACTAATCAACTCGCGAGATGAAATTTTGGTTCGGTTCGCACAAGTCAACTCGCAGGGATTTTGAACTCGCAATGTGTTTTTGTCTTTTGAACTCGCAGCATTTTATACCTGTTGACTCGGCTCGCAGGTTCTGCTCAACTCGCAGAGTGAGCTCAACTCGCAGCCAGAGTCAACTCGCAGGACCAAATGTCAACTCGCAGAGTTGACCAGATTTGACCAGAAACACAATTTTGTTAAATTTTTATAATTTTAAGCCCATAAAATAAACAAGTCTAAAATAAAAGTATTTTTCACTTGTCTTTCTTAGAATAGCGTGCACATACAAGTCTAAAATAAAAGTATTTTTCACTTGTCTTTCTTAGAATAGCATGCACATACAAGTCTAAAATAAAATATTTTTCACTTGTGATGTAAATCCACGAAAATACGAACGACAAAAACATAAAATAAAATAAAATTAAAAGAAGATTAACTAAAATAAGAAAAATACGAAAAATGCATAAAAATAAAATAAAATGACAATGATTCATAATAAACATTGGTATCAAGTACCCTTGTATTAATGAAATACATAGACGAAAAATAAAATACAATAAAATAAAATAAAGACATCCTAATCGAGGGCGTTAAGAAATTATCGACAGTGGGATCATATTAGAAGGAAACAGCTGAACCAATTGTTGAGTAATAATCTAAGAAGATTGTTAGTATGCATACCTTATGAAATTCACAATAAGTTACAGAAAAACTCACAACTTAACCATTTGTCAACTTATATTTATAAAAGTATAACTTGGTTACCTATCTCCACAGAATATAACATATTTATCAAAAATGAAGCAATTAATTATCGCAATCAGTTCAAGACGATTACCGGTATTATAATCCATATAAACAAAGTCTACACTGATTTTCAAGCAAACTGTTATTGTTGGTATGTGTATTACCTAATGTGATCCAAAATACGACATACTGAGAGATCAAGTAGAACACATAACACTGTATCAATCACTTTTAAGGTAGAGGTCACTAAATGATGTTCTTTTCGAAGCATATAACATACCCTTGAGTGAATTTAAAATGTGACAAACATCAAACCCGTTTTGTAGATACTAGTGGTTCTAGATCTGTACTTAGTACAACATAAGATCCCTTAGTATAGACAAAACAAACTTGAAACCATTGGCAAAACTAAAGGGGTTAGGTCTGTACTTAGTACAATAAAGACACCAGTAGTTTACTAATAGCCATAATTCTTATTATTTGTCTTGACATATTTTCATAGATTCTTGATAACAGTGTATGGTCAGACTATCTTTCATCAATTAAGACTTATGTCATACGTCATATAGCAAATCACACGAGATAACACATAGAGGATTTATAGCTTATTATATGCTCAGAAATCAAAGCAGAATTTGCCTACCAATACATCATATATTGAAGCTATCTAGATGTAAAAAATTTTAAGCAAATTATAACGTGTGGAGAGAGGTGTATACTAAAATAAAGATAAGTAAAATCCTGGTTTTAGAGATGTAAAGTTAATGTAACAAACTTGAATCTACTAACACATCTAACTTAAGACTTTTACCTACAATTATTAAGCCGATTCCTCTAATTTACTATAATTTCCCAGCAGATAAACACTTAACCTTTTTATAGGAGGCGATTCCTCTTAGGTAACAAGCAAATGAATGCCATACGCCTTATCCCCTTTCTTTCTTTTTTTTTTTTTTTTTTTTTTTAAAGAAACTATTAATTAAGACATAAGAACCCTATGAAAGACTAATCACTCTGGATTTCTCATTCCATTCAATTGCACCAATTTCTCAAATCGAGCTCTGTCGAAGGCTTTGGTGTATAAGTCTGCTAAGTTATCCACAGATGGAACCTTAGCTAACTTTATCAGGTTCTTCTCAGCACAGTCTCTAATAAAGTGATGTCGAATATCAATGTGTTTAGTTTTACTGTGCTTGACCGGATTATTGGTTATAGAGATCGTTGATTCATTATCAATCATTATAGGAGTATTTGTTATACTCAACCCATAATCAAGCAGTTGCTGTTGTATCCACAGAACTTGGGAACAACAGCTACCAGCAGCAACATACTCAGCTTCACATATAGAAATCGCGACTGAGGTTTGCTTCTTGCACTGCCAAGAGACTAATCTACCTCCTAGGAATTGACATTCACCAGTTGTAGACTTTCTATTCTGATTGCATCCTCCGTAATCAGAATCAGTGTAAGCCACAAAATCTAAGTCTCCATCAGTCGGATACCAAAGTCCCAGCTTCGGCTTCCCTTTTAGGTAACGAAGAATTCGTTTTACAACTTGCATGTGAGATTCTTTAGGAGTGGCTTTATATCTTGCGCAGACACATACTGCAAACATTATATCAGGGCTTCGATGCTGTAAGATACATTAGTGATCCAATCATGGCCCATTAAAGAGTAGGATCCACGTCTCTATCACTCGATGTATCTGGACCAATACCATGAGCTTCAGGAATAGGAGTATGAAAAATTCTAGATTCTTCCATCTTAAATCGTTCTAGAAGCTCATTAGTATACTTAGTCTGATGAATGAAATATCCATCTTTCTTTTGATCGACTTGCAATCCTAAGAAAAATGTCAATTCACCCATCGCTGACATCTCAAACTTGTTCTTCATAACTTGTTCAAATTCACTACACATCTTTTCGTCAGATGACCCAAAGACGATATCGTCAACATATACTTGAACAAGTAGAAAGTCTCTCTTTTTTCCATTTGACAAAGAGTGTACTATCTATTCTTCCTCTTGTAAAATCATTTTCAAGAAGATAAGTAGATAATGTTTCATACCACACTCTCGGTGCTTGATGTAATCCATATAGAGCCTTATCAAGACGATATACTCTATCTGGATACTTTAGATCAGTAAATCCTAGTAGTTGAGAAACATACACCGTTTCCTTGACTTTTCCATACAAGAAGGCACTCTTAACATCCAGTTGAAAAACTTTCATTTTCTTTGAAGCTGCAAATGCTAAGAATAACCTAATTGCTTCAAGCCTAGCCACAGGTGCAAACACTTCATTGTAGTCAATCCCCTCTTGTTGATTGAACCTTGAACAACTAGATGAGCTTTATTGCGAATCACGATTCCCTGATCGTCTTTTTTGCACTTAAATACCCATCTAGTTCCAATTGGATATTCTCCAACGGGTAAATCAACCAACTCCCAAACTTGCAATTTTGTGAACTAAGACAATTCTTCCTGCATTGCCTCGACCCACGAATTTTCCTTCAAAGCTATCTGAACATTCTTAGGTTCAATTTGTGAGATAAAGCATGAATATAGACATAGATTTGTAATCCCTGTCTCGTTCATCTCAGCATACAAGCTTGAGTGAGTTGATGTACTAGCTTTTGATTGATTCCGAATTAAAACATGAGAATTTGGATCACCGATGATATTATCGATCGGATGATTCCTATTTAATCTTGTTGAGGTTACAGGTTCAACTGGAATATCATCTTGTAGGTTAGCACCAATTTCCTCCAATGGTAGAATACCGTCATTAGTAGTAGATATCCTTAATTGTCTCAGAGGAGTGAGAATATCATCCATAATCCTTTGAGAAGCAATTTCAGGATCTTCACTCTCTTGAGGTATATCCACTTGAGGTTGTTGTGACTCAATAGGTGAGACTTCATCAGAATCAACAATAGTTCTAATTTCAGACGGTTGAACATTCGATGTCGGAGAAGGAGTAGGATCTTCATCTCCAGACAATAAATGCTCAGGAATCTCTGAATTACTGACATAGTCACTGATAGGGACTTTAAATGACTTGAAGAGATCTGAATAATCAAATTGCCAATCTAATCCTTTATGTAAATCATGTGTATAGCTCGTAACTTCAATGTTATAACCTATTTCAACACGTCTCGTAGTTTTATTGAAGACACGTTTGTTTGGTGAGTTAGGGACATAACTTAGGAAATATCCTTCGTCAGCCTTCTCACCAAATTTAGGTTGATGGCTAGTCTTCAACAAGGTACATGAAACTCCAAAGGGTTCAAACCCTTTTAAGTTAGGTTTCTTATTGTTTAAAAGCTCATAACAAGTTTTGTTCCGCCTTTTAACCGTAAGAACCCTATTGAGAACATGACATGCAGTATTCACCGCTTCTGCCCAAAAGATGATCGGAAGCTTTGAATCTGCAAGCATTGTTCTAGCCCCTTCGATCAACGTTCTGTTCTTCCTTTCAGCAACACCATTTTGTTGAGGTTCATAAGGTGCACTGAATTGATGTTGTATCCCTTTGCTTAAGCAATAGATATTGATCGTTGAGTTCTTGAATTCTGTTCCATTGTCACTACGAATTCTCTTAACTCTTTTTCTATAGATATTCTCTATTAGATCTAGAAACTCCAAAAGAATGCCCGGAGTTTCATCCTTAGATCCCAAAAAGAACACCCAAGAGAATCTAGAGTAATCGTCTGTGACAACCAAACAATACCATTTGCCACCTATGCTTCTCTTGCTTATGGGTCCAAAGAGATCCATATGTAGCAACTCAAAAGGCGAGGAAATAGAGTTCACAGTTTTAGACTTGTGTGGTTTCTTATGATGTTTTCCTTTCAAGCACGATATACACTTGTCTTCAGATACAAAGCTCTTCGGTGGAACACCCAGAACTAACTCATGTTTTGTTATATAGTTCATTTTACGAAAATTTAGGTGTGCCATTTTCCTATGCCATAAGAGAGAGTCTGATTCTGAAGCCTTGGATAAAAGATATGTAGACTCCATTGAAGTAATAGGAGCATTCATGTTGATAGCATAAATGTCCTTCTTCCTTGGAGCTTTCATCAGTATCCATTTTTCGGGAATGATAAAACCCGGCTTCAGGATCAAGGCCTCTTTCTCATTAACAGTCTTAGCTGTTTCCTTCTTTGTCTGATCCGAAGACACTGAAGATAAATCCTTTTGTTTCTTAATTACCTCATCATTTACATCAGTACTACCTATCATTCCACTCGAGACAAACTGTACTTTAGTGAATGACTTGATCTTACTGATGTCCAATGATGGGTCGTTAAAGATATCCTTCTGTGTCTCAGATGCATCAGACTCTTGAATTTCCTGATCCTCAGATTCAGGGTTCGCATCCGTCATCTCTAAGTCAATAGGAGTAGTAGTGTAATTTGCATTAAAAGGCGGAGGAACATCCGAGTAACCTAGGTCAGTTACATCCTTCACACTACGTTGTGAGCCAATTATTCTATCTAAGGTCAAAGAAGATGTCCTATAACCTTCAAGTTTACGGTTTAGCTCGACTAACTTCATTTTAGACTCTGAGAGCTCATTATCCCTAATAGCAATATTTTTATGTAGCTCATTAAGGTTCAGATGTAACCCGTCTATCTTAACACATTGTTCATTAATTATGTTAGTGAGACTAGTCTTATCGGAAGCATCACTCTTAATCTTTTCAGTCAATGCTAGCTTATCCTCACCTAACCTACGAACATCACTCTTAGCTATATCTAATTCAGATGTTAAGGTTTTGTTAGATTCGGCAAAAACACTAACCTGAGTTTGTAAATCAGTAACTAAGTAACAAACATCAGCAAAAGAGTAAGAAGATCAAGACATACCTTTTTCTTATCTGTTTGAACATCAGCCATGTATGCAACGAAGTCATCGGGACTCATCTCTTCAGTTGAGTTGATGTAGAGCACATCTTCATCCCTCCCCTTGACTTCCATATGTGGCACATTAGCTTGAGGTTTCTCAGCAGTTGGCATGTATAAAGTTGATTCAATTGGTTTCTCTTGATCGTTTATCTCAGCCATGAGAGCTTGCTCAGGCTGAGTGGACCAATCATAGGAACCATCGATTTGTTGAACCACTAAGACTTTGGAAGTCAAAGTACTTCCAGAGTCTTGTTTTGCAGCGCCAGTATCAACCTTCGGTCGATGACATTCCCTGGCAAAGTGTTCGTAACCTTGACAGTTATAACACTTGACCTTGGATTTGTCGAACCCAGGTCGATTTCCAACAACTCTTCTACCCGTACAATTTAGGAAATTCTTAACCCTCCTTGACACCATAGCAAGCTGCCACTGGAGGTCCATTGCCTCTAAGTCATCCGGGTCTACTTGATCATAATCCTCATCAAATTGTGCAGGATCATTAATCTTCCCTTGTATGTAATTTTCATAGGAAGCAACGAACGAAGCCAGCACAGAAAGTTGCTGTTCTGCTGATTTCACACTCATTGGCATTTTATGATGCCCTTGAGTTGACTTCTCAGAAGAAGTATTCTTACTTTGTTTCTCGCTTCCATCTGAAGCTATAAAGCATAGATCCTCGGTCAACATTTCACCAAGTTCATCAATTTCACCAGCAAATAGTGCAGTGGTCGAACTGGATGAAGCATTTGAGATACTAGTCTTTCCATGGTATAAACCTGGATTCTGTAGATGATCAGAATCTGTATCTCTTGTTTTCTTGGAGAAATCATAACCCCTAAGCTTGTCAATAGCCTGCTCAAGGGTCATAGTGGCATATCGTTCATCATTATCTTTGAGCATGATACCATACATTTCCCACTTTGAAGGCAAACCCTCAATAAATTTGTCGATTTTTTCTTTGTCATTGTAGAAAATTTCGTGGTCGTCAAGCTCACTCAATAAATGATAAAATCTGGTAGTGTAGGCTTCAAGGTCCTCTTCTCTAAAAGCTTTAAATACCATAAACTGTTTTTTAGAAGGTTTCTCTTGCCAGCCTTCACCTGAGGGCTTCCCTCACACCTTTTCTCTAGAGCTTCCCAGAGCTCTTTAGCAGTGTGAAAGGACTTCAATTGGTGATTGATCTCCTTCGGAAGACTCATTTTTATCGAGGAATGTGCCTTATTGTCAATAGTAAATTCTTTCTTTTGATTGTCATTCATCCTGTCATAAGGAACAATCACAGTTGCATTCTCTACCACAGCAGTAGGTGCAACATATCCGTTTTTAATGCACAGCCAAATAGTTATGTCTTGGAATCTATAGTAACTTTCGAATATGTCTTTCCATCCATAATAGTCTTCAAGTCTTTTCGGTGGAACATTAGATTTACCGACCTCGTGTTCCATTTCTATCATTCTACTCAAATCAGACATCTTTGCAAGTCTTAAAAGTTGTCAAATTACAAAATTTTGCAAGTTCAGTTCGCAGGTAAAACTCAACTCGCAGCTAGTTTCAGTTCGCAGAGGACTTCAACTCGCAAGTAATTCTCAACTCGCAGCTGATCTCAACTCGCAAAGAAGACTCAACTCGCAGAGGAAAACTCAACTCGCAGCTGAATCTCAACTCGCAAGCCAAATCTCAACTCGCAAGTGAATCTCAGTTCGCAAGTCAAATCTCAACTCGTAGAGAATCTCAACTCGCTTATAACAGTGTAACCCTAATCTCAACTCGCAAAACGGCGCTGTGAAATCTGGGAACTGAAACTTTTTGGTATTTTTACGATTAAATCAGTAGATTTCGATCGTAAACAACCCTAAAGATGTTATATAACCTAAAACCTGGAAACCACAATGTTTCTAAGCCTGAAAGCTCTGATACCAATTGTAAGGTCGCTAGATCTTGGTTCGATAACGGATTATCTTTAAGTATTGAGGTGCGGAATCCCTCAATACGTTAGGTTTAAGCTTATATAACTTTACTATCAATTAAAGGGCTTCGTTTTGATTATTAACTAAGTTAATCACTCAAGATCGAGCCTTTAATACTATAATAAATATATCTGCACGAAAAACGAGGTGGTGAATATTTTAATGCTGTGTGTAATAAATGGCACGGATACCAATAAAAATGCACAACCATTTTTATTTATATTAGACTCAACTCGCAGGCCATGGGCCTTGCGAGTTGACTTCATCTCGCACAGCCATCTCAGTTCGCAAGCCAGAGCTGCGAACCCAGATCTCAACTCGCAGGTGAGACTTGCGAATCCAGATATGTTGCGAGTTGAGATCTCAGCTCGCAAGTCTTATGACTTGCGAGTTGACTTCTCAATTTGCGACTTTGACTTTAACTTGAATTCGTTACTTGTCTAAATATAATAAACAAATAATAATAACAAATTAATATCATATATTTACGAGTCTAAACCAATTTATACAAATTTGACAATAAATACACTAGTCTTATTACAAGCTAGATCTGTTGTCACAAAACATGTCCCAACAAACATTGAGTTATTTAACTCCCTGTCCGACGAAGATGCAGTACGGGTGTGTTTGGTTATGATTGTTGTGTATGTATTTCTTGCATTGGGCGGTGATAGAAAGGCGTTGGTGGATCGTATCATTCTATATTTAGCTGATCAGTTGGACGAATGGGACAATTTTCCTTGGGGGAGCTATGTTTGGAAATTTACGTTCAAGGCACTTAAGAATGTAATCCCAATGAAGAGAACCGACCATTTAATGAAAGTCGCTAAAGGCGTACTTCCAAGCTATTCCATAATAGGATTTATTCACGCTTTTAAGGTAAAATACAATATTTATTTTAATTCTTTCAATCAAATCTATCTTTATGGTTATATTAATAGATATTTATATTGTTGTTTGTTTGTTTTTTATTGGAGGTTTGGATTTTTGAGACTTTTCCCGTTGCGAGTGACTTTTGGTTTGTGAATTTGGAGTACGTCCTGAGAGGCATTGCGTGGATGAAAAGAATTGGGTTAAGCAAAAAACGTCATATGAACTTCTATGGACCGTTTCACGAGAAGTTAGTGCCTGGTAAGATGCGTGAAATGACTGATGTGGAGTCCAATACGCCGTGGTGGATTGTAAGCAATAATTATTTTAACTCAATTAGGAAGTTGCCTTCTGAGTCATGCCGTCGACCTCCTCCTAAGTCACTTCCTCAACCTTCGCATGGGCTGCCACCAACATCCATGAGTCAAAGTATCACACACGTTCTAGTATCAAATTTTTTCCAGTTAAAATCAATTGTTACCGAAGTTAGATCAATTGTTCATGAAGTAGTTCAGCGTGTCCAACACTTGGAGAAGAAAGCGAGTGTAATATTTTTAACTGTATATTTAGTTTATAATTTAACAATAGTTGATGTTATTAATCATAAGTTTCTGAAACTTAGGTTTTTACCCCGGAAGATAACGTAAATGCGGGTAATAGTTTTGGAGAGTTCTCTTCTCTATTGAGAAACGCTGAGGTGCGTTTCTATTATATTCTATTCAACAGACATTTTAGTTCAACAGGCATTTTAGTTTTATATGTGAGTAGTAGTTTAAATTATTGTATTAATGATGAAATTAATAGTACTTTCTATTATGAATGTTATATTATTGAAACTTAGAGTTTACTCACTGAGAAGAAAGTGAATTTGGATGATACTTTTGAAGACTTATCTTCGTTATCTAGAAAAGCTGAGGTTCGTTCCTATTTCAATCGTTCAACAATTTACTTAGCTGCATATCTCTTCTTTTGGTCAGCACACTTGTGTGTCCATTTGGGTCGATTTATAGGTGTAAGTGTCTAATTTAACCCATTATAGGGACTTTAAAGTTGATTATTATATTATTGCAACTTAGGGTTTACTTAATGAAAGGAAGGTGAATCCGGAAGATACTTTTGGAGAATTATCTTCGTTATTTAGAAATGATGAGGTGTGTTTCTATTCGAATCGTAATCGATTTACTTTAATATGTTGCTAGAAGTTTGAATAACCGTATCTTGTTAATAGATGGGCTTTGGTAATGACGAGATGGGAAACAATCAAAGCATGGGGATTCGGAGGGACGAGATTCGTGATTATTTTGATCTAAATGTGATTCCTGACCCGAATAGCCTTAATAACGACCTACATTTTAACTTTATCGTTGACCCATACATGCCTCCCCAGACATCCACGCCATGTGAGACGCAAGCGTCACAGAATACAAATGTAGTAGGACAGAATTTGGATGATGCTGACCGATGTGACGAGGTTAGAGTTATATCTTTTTATTACTTGACTATTAAAAACACTTATAAATGGATATAGTTGTCATAATTACAGTATGCGGGTCGGGTTATAACTGGTACTGATCGAGTCTTGATGTAGTTTGGGTATGTTGATAGCAGAAAAGCAAATAATGTTGGACTGTTTTCATAAATTTCTATAAAATCAATCGTACTTCGGATTTGGGCATGCTATGTATCGTTAGAAAGGTGTAGTAGTGTATTTTAATCCACCTTGGGGGCTTCAAATATGAATATGACTTTAACTTGATGAAAATTCTGTTTTTGAATAGCAGGTAAGTTTCCGACTTTCATCTCACTTCCTCAGTCTTTATATATTCATTTTCAAACAATTGTCTTCATGCATTGTTTGTCCGTTTGGGCCAATAATGAATCAACATCTTCCTTTCGTCCCTCAAGGAACTGCATGGTATCCTGATACCAAGGCCTTTTAGTCTCAAAATAAGTCACCTTAATATCTTTCGGTGTATATTTGGCCTAAAAGATTTTAAATATCCAACAAACGTTTGGATTAAAATAACAAAGGTAAACAAGTTCAAATAACCTATCTATTTGGCGGTAAAAAAGTTGTCAACATATACCTCCCTACATATCTTATCGAACTTCACACAAACGGACCAATCAAAATCTTTCTTTTTGGTCCAACCAATACCTCTTGGTATACGCAAAAACTCTTCCTTCTCATAAAGCAATCTGGAACACGGTAGCACTTCTAAAATCCGTGTCTACTAAATCACAATATACAAAATTAATAGCAACTCGTATATCGGTACTAATAACGGTTAATACATATACCTCCCTACATATCTTATCGAACTTCACACAAACGGACCAATCAAAATCTTTCTTTTTGGTCCAACCAATACCTCTTGGTATACGCAAAAACTCTTCCTTCTCATAAAGCAATCTGGAACACGGTAGCACTTCTAAAATCCGTGTCTATTAAATCACAATATACAAAATTAATAGCAACTCGTATATCGGTACTAATAACGGTTAATACAATAATAGCGCAAAGATTATGTACCTTGAAAGCAAACATGAAACCTCTAAGTGAATAGTTTGGAGCCTTTTTCGTATTCTCGGAACAATACGTTAATCAGGTCTTAAGATCTTTACAAAGTGAATCGTACGTAGGACGCCAAACATAGGAACCCCATGGAAATTTATTCCAAGCATCTAAATCTTCAACCAATCGTAGTAACTCGTCATCAACAACAAAGTGCTCATTCCTATCAATAAATCCAACATGCAAGAACTCTAATAAACAAATTCGTACAACTTCCAAATTTGTATGCCTAGAAAGTAGCTTTCTAAAACAATGATGGATATCACGCACACACACTTAACTTGTTCGTTTCACAATCTTCCCGAATACTCTCTCTCTAAATGAACCCCTGCTAGTTCCAGGTATTCGTGGTAAAACACCAAATTTCATCCCTCACATCAAGCAAAATTGCTCCGGCCCAAAATGTAGTTTGACACCAGCGATATCAAAAATCAAGACCTCTTTATCCTTATTCACTCCAACAAAGTTTAAAAGCTTAAAATGAAACAACTCGGGTTGTTGTGTACAATCTGATGTGAAAAACCAATGTCCAAAACATGTTCTACTGAATAGTTTATGACAATCCCCAATTTCCTTCAATTGCTTATCTATATCTTCGATAATATTAAAACGGGTCTTTAAAATCACATCTGCATAATAATATTTACTCTACAAAAAAGGGGCAAAGTTAGCGTTTTTATATACTATAAATTAATAACAATAGAACCAACTATTTTCACTAACAACTTACCACATTCTTTGTCGATGTCATCGCATACTATTTTCTTCAACGCTTTACCAAGACTTATTGACCGCAACCATTTGGAGAAGATCCCATCTAAACTAACCACTAATGCATCAAAATTATAGTGTTTAAACGTTATTTTTTTATTTAATGCCAATTATGGATTAATATTTACAGTTATTTAAAGCCATAAATGACCAAGAGTGATTATTGTAGATTCAAGAGTGTTTGTTACAAAACAAATTGTGAAAATGATAAAACTTGGAGAATTATACATAATATTAAGCTAATCGTACAAATTCCACATCAAGATGCTATCTGGTCAGTTTTACCCGGATGGAACCCAATTACCAGTCTAGTAACACCATTACCCTGCTGGTAAGATGGTTATCGGGCTGGGCCTCAGTAGCACCTACCCGGATGAACATTAAGCTTACCAAACTGGAAAAGAAGCTGGTAGACTTTATACCCGGCTGGTAATAAGTCTACCAGGCTGGTACTCTTGGTACTCCAACTCTCTGGTCAATTTTAACAGGATGTACCCATATTTCCAGGCGTGTATCTTATTTACCTGGCTGGTAATCTTGTTAACAGCCTGGTAATCATCTTTTTTTTTTTTTTTTTTTCAAATAGGTGAATTAAAACGCAACAAACTATGAAACTTATTTAACTAAAAATAGGTAAGCTAATTAATGAAACTAAATTATACCTTAACCTTACTTGATTCTTTATGGCTAACATTAGACAATATGAATATATACATCATAAACTCATTAAACGAATACACAACCACTTGCTCCTTCGATGTTGGATCCAATTGATAATTGCCCTTACAACATTCAAGTACACTAATTCATAACTGCCCTTACAACTATCAAGTATCTCGATTTATTAGTAACTTCTATTACATTTTTGGCACATTTTAGTCAAGACTATAGAGAAAGATGGCCATTTTGTATCATAATGGACAAGGGGTCAACTTGGGTTATACTGTACCAGCTCAAATGGGTCAAAACATAAACAACTCTAGTTTTCGTTCAATCGTACATATTTTTCGTTTTGTTGTCGTTAAAAACATGAGCTTAATGATTAGACGATTATGGAGTTTTATTGTTTGAACTTTTATGCATTTCTGGATGTTGGTACTCTTTGTCTCACCACGTTTGAATCCTTTGTACACTTCAAGAAACACAGAAGGCAAATCTTACATAAACTACACAAATTAGTGAATGATATTAAACTACAAACTACAAACGCCAATCTTACATAAACTACACAAACTAGTGAATGATATTAAACTACAAAGGCCAATCTTGCATCCATTTACACTAACTACTGAAGAATTATAAGTGAACAACTCGAATTTCTATTTCGAAATTTGGGAAAAGAAGTATTACAATGTAGAGAGCAAACATATAAACTATATAATAAGAGATCTCATATAATAAACTTAGGAGAGATAAACTCACATAAAATGGAGAGAAAGTCGCCAGAAATGCGTTCAACAACTCACTTGGCTTCCCTGGTTTTATGTCCTGCTTGCTTTTTCCCGCTTCAAAATTCAAAATGAACAACAAAAGACACCATATTTCAAAACTTTTACAGGCCAGCGGGATACAGCTGAAAATCAATGGGTATTCCTGATCCAGCGGGTATTGGGAGCCTTTTCGATACACGAACCTCAAACATGTGGATCCAGCCCCAACGGGAATTAATTGTTTGACCAGCTGGATGACGGTTGACCAGCGGGAATTTTGTGATACGTGGCGTGTTTCGGTTGGTTCTCGATCACCGTTGTTCCGCTGGTTTTGGTCCGCGAGAATTGTGTTCCTTTATTGTAAATTATTATGACATGGACCATTGAATGAAATAGGGTGGTTTGATTGACCACCTCAAAAATTTTCTCTTATTTAAAACTACATTTTTCATTGGAAAGACGTAAAATATCATATTTGTTATTATATGGTTTGCCAAACGTTATTAAAGGTGTATTTTTGCTTTGCAAATGTATGATAAAAGTCAGATGCTATCCCAAACATACTTTGAGTATAACACCTCGTATGACTATAAAGTTGTCTGGCACATATACTTTAAAAAACAAATAACATTTTAAATCCTTAGCCTTTGAATACTTTTAATTTGAGTGTCTCTAAATCATCTTATTTTCTCATTTAATATGGATCAAGAGTCCATTCATTTAGGCCCAAACTCTGACCCGGCTCAACTTAATCTGAATTAAACTATTGAAACTAAAGTCACAAAAATAAACACTTGTTTTAACTTGAAAACTCATTAGAAAGTAGTTATGATGCAAGTATACTCAAAGAAGAACGATAATGTCCCAAAGTAAGGGTGATCATTTTTTATCTTCTGAATTATACATTTAGTTAACTGCATGGATGTTGTTTATAACAAAGTCAAAATAAATATTTTGTAAATATTAAAAAGTTAAACTTTTGAGATGCAACTTTTTGCAAAACAACAATTGATTTAAACAACACGTAAGATCAGCGGTACGAATGTTACCACAGTTTGTACTTAATAAGCTCATAGACTTCTAAGAGACTTCAGAATAGAATTCAAAGATATATGATCATTTTTATTATTTTGTTTAGATTTGATATACATCAGATTGTGCAATAGCAAGTAAAATGTTTGATGAACTATATCATATGAAATCTAATAAGAAAAGGAGTAAAGAATATGAGATCCTGTCATCATTAAGCAAGTTGAAGCTGTAAACCAAAAAATAAAGGCATTTTCTTTTCGATACTCGATTCTGATCAGAAAAAGTCCGACCCGGCCATTTTGTATCACTAATCCTGTTTTATCTAGTATTCATGTGTAAAAAACATGAACAGAAAATGAAGGAGCTCCAATTCTATTCCAATTTTTATGGATCTCATTAATGACCACAAATGAAGCTTTGCCACCCATTTCCACCATTTACTAGTTACTATCTCAAGTTATATAATCTCTCATCACATGGCACCCAAAAAAAAAAAAAAAACACGTTCATAAAATAAGCAGTGTTTCTCTAAACCAACACATCCTAGAGAAAATACTGCAACTTTTTTGTGTAACATAAAAATCACCAAAAATGGCTCGCAGCCAGATGATTGTACTTCTTGCTCTCATATTCATCACTTTAGTTGGGTTCACATCCGCAGCTGATACCCCAAAAGGTTCCACACCATCAGAAAGTCCGGCTGCAACAACCCCATCGTCTTCTGAAGCCCCAGCTGCAGGCGGTGCTGCTCCATCTGCAGATGGTGGTGATGGTGCAGGTGGATCTTCATCTGAATCAGCTGTTGTTTCTACCCCTATCAAGGCCTCAGCTGCTGTTGGTGCTGTTGTTGTGGCTGGTCTTTTTGTTCTCTAAATTACTATTTATTGATCATTGTTGTTTGAATATTGACTGCATGTAAAGCAACTTTTTTTGTTTTTGTTTTTTCTTTGTTCATCATAACAACGTACAAATAAATTTTTCTCTCTTTGTAATGGAAATCATTACTAAGATTTCTAATCTCAACTTACTGTGTGAATAAAACAAGAAAAATGAAGGTCCTTGGACGACCAAAGTTTATAGACAAATGCTTATGAGTTAAATCTTGATGTAACACATCAAGTCAAGCTTTAGCTTCATTTAGTTTGATTTGCTTCTGGCCATAATAAGGTCTTAAACATATATGGCTTACAGCATAAATCTTCTATGGTTATGGTCATAAAAGAAGGTTAAGCGAAAATGAAAAAGAGTTTTTTATGATGAGTTCCGGATGACAATATATATGACGGATCAAGGATGAAGTTTTGTGTGATACAATGGCCATTACAGATGACAACATATATGGACACGTTAGATAACGAGTCGATGCCAAATGGGTCACATTGTTACTTAAGTTAATCCACTATTTTTGTGGAGTGCAATCATCGTACCCAAAAGGATGAGCAGAAACTGAACCGCAAACCGAATTAACTGATATAATCAAATCGAAAAAATCAAACAGAAGCAAAAACTGATAGTTTCGTTTTCGGTTTCATAATTTATAGAAAAATTTGGTTCCGTTTGAGTTTGCCCCATAATATGAACGGAATTAACCAAAACCGAACCGATCTCTATATAGAGTATACCATTTCACTTTTTATAATTATTAGCTAGTTATTTGAGAAAATTATGCATATCCCCCTTTATGTTTTCCTCAAATTTCATTGTCAGTTCTTTGTGAAAGTGGTGAAAGACGGTGACTCGTAATCAAATATGTGACTCGTAATCTAATGATGTATATCAAATATTTGAGTGGTGAAAGATGGTGGTGGACTTTAAAGTTGATGTTTTCGTGGAGAAGGGGATCGGATTTAATCATGAATTTGCTAAGTAAAATGAGGAAGATGACAATGATGTTATGTGCACCTTATAATGTTTCTATGCATATATCATATTTTTTTAATTTATATTTTACTCAAACTAAATAAATTAAAAGAATAAAAAAAATACACAAATGGTCATTTTTAACGGAGTAGTTAACGATTGTTAGTCCAAACGACTATGATATAACAAGATTTAAAAGAAATGATGATTAGTGTAAATAAAGTTCGTAAAGGAGTGAGAGTGAAATTTGAGGCATACTTAAATGACGATTTGTGTATTTTTCTCTAGTTGTTTTGTCCGGAGTATATTAAAATGTCTACATCTTAACTAATTATGTGTTTTATAAATGTAAGAAACAACTTAAAATTTATCAGTTGTTAGGTACAAAATTAATATTTTGTGATAAACGAGTAGATTGCGATCTGAGCTCTAGATTTGTATATTATACTCAAAATGAGTCAATCTCAAACTCTATTAATTTAAACGAGTCGAATTTAAACGTATTTAAATTTAGACTCGACTAAACTCATTTACACCTATATCCATCGTATAAAAAGGTGCATAAGTAAAGTTAACATGAAACCCTTTCTAACACATATTGGCATCGACCGCGACGAATAAATAGCGTACTTCATTTCAACCAAGTATGCAAAGTCTTTTTAACAGTTGGACATTTTTAAAGTACGCAAATTTGGACTAATAAAACTCTCCTCTTTTATTTTATTTTTTATTTTTTTCTACTTTTTGAAGGAAAAAAAAGAAGAAGCAATTGTTTATATTTTGTCATTTAACAAAATCGGCCCAGCCCGCTTGAAACCGGATCCAACCCAGCGATCACCGTAATCGCGGATGGCTGACGGAACCGATTCTGTACCGTCTGCTAAAGGCGGCATGACGGTGGATGATTGCGAAACTATGATTCAAAGAAGCCTCAGAAGTAATTTCGTATACCTTTATGTCTTAACTTCTTAGGGTTTAGGGTTTATAAATTTCATATTTTCATTATAATTATTAAGTTGATTCTCAAAATTTGATGTAAAAATATTCAGCTCCGACAGTGAAGTTTTTACATGAGCATTTGGAGAAAAGTGGATGTGGTATTGCATCTAATTTCATCAAGGCCGTTAATTGCAATCAACGGATGAGCGGTGGTTATGTTCGTGGTGAAGGGGTAACTAGCCTCTTAATACATTTTATTAAATTAATTATCATGAAAAAATGCTGTAATTTAATCACGCTTGATTGATTTTGATTCCTACTTAATTGTAGTTTTTATAACAACTAATCATGCAATTATCAACTTTCTGAGATAAGTACCAAAAGTAACTTAGTTATAATTACGTTTTGTCGATCGGTAACACTGATGATTAGTTGTTGAAAGTTTGAATGATAATTTTAAGATATAGGACTACATAACATAGCTGCAATGTGTCCTCAGTTGTTAGCTTATTCGTTCATAAAGGATGGTTTGAAATTAACGTGGTTCATGTTTCTCTTGAGCGTTTTCTTCGATTCTGTGTCTTTCTAAATGTTTTGGTTTAGTGTAGCATTTTCATTGATCTTGTTTAAGGTGTTAATTGTAATTCTTCTTACATTGAAATGTTATAGATTGTGGTATGTAGTAATCACTTGACGATTCAAGATGAGGTAACTCAAGTGGTTATCCATGAACTGATTCATGCATTTGATGACTGTCGAGCTGCAAATTTGGATTGGACTAATTGCGCTCATCATGCTTGTAGTGAGGTCAGAATATTTATACACCTTCTTATGTTCTTTATTCGTTTGTGTATTGGAAATCTTGATCCTGAAACGACCTTGGTTTTCTTGTTTATATCTTAAACAGATCCGTGCTGGCCATCTCAGTGGTGACTGCCACTATAAAAGGGAACTATTGCGAGGTTATGTTAAATTAAGAGGCCATGAACAAGTAAGTCTGTCATTAATACTTATCAACCTGGGTCGAACTGTATTTTGGATGTGTTAATTTAAATTGCATGGAATGGTTTAAGTGACCTAACAATTGAAAAAGGCGTGGACTTTAAGTTACTACTACACCTAGATAATGAGTTAAGAGATAGATCCTAGTTCTTGATTCTACAGTAATATAAATAGGATTTAGAAGGTAAAGCATATGTGTTTTGGATTTTTGGAAGTTCAATAACATATGATGTAGCGTAAATTGTTCTATGCTGTTTCATATCATATTTACTGATTATGTTAGTAAGTATGTAGGTTCTAAAGTTTGTAAGATTTTTCCATTCATTTTAAAACTGAATCTTTGTGTTATAAGAGAGGAAGAAACACAAAACCCTTTTCATAGAGAAGTAGGATACTAAAAAAGGCAAAACAGAGGAGTTACTCTGTAAATATGCTATCCCTTGATCACTGCTACATGGTTTACATTTTTTATCTTCACATATGGAGGATAATTTTAAAACTTCATTGTGCATGCTCTTTTCACATATCTATTTTCTTGATTGTTATAGTCTAACGTAGCTGCTAGTTGCATGAACTGCAAGTAGAATGGTTTGGATTGTTTAGAGGTGACAAGAAGGGTCGGTTGGGTAACGGTTTAATACAGGCTGTCTTGGTTGACTTGCAAACATTTTGTGTCCATTTCTTATAATTAGTTTATGTGTTAAATATGATCTACTAACAATATATAATAACGTAATATGACTTAGGAAGCTGTAAGCATTAATATACATCTTGGGCAACTGACACCCTTGACCCATTTTTCTTTTATGATGTGACCTATTCGACCTGTCAATAAATTAACTATAGCCCAAGTTGATCCATTCACAAGTAATTGATTGAATTTGCCAACTCTAGTATGTCCCCTTCATGCATATTTCTTGAATGAAACGTAGCTTGGGTATATGATTAAAGATTAGGACATTTATTTCTCTTATCTTTTCATTCCATTTGGTGCTGGACCAAATTTTATAAAATTCTTTCATATTTGGCGTTTAAAGGACTGTGTAAAAAGAAGAGTAATGAAGTCATTGGCAAACAACCCTTACTGTTCAAAAGCAGCTGCCAAGGATGCAATGGAAGCCGTCTGGGACACATGTTATAATGATACAAAACCATTTGACAGAGCCATTTAGCAATTCTATGCTTGTCACGGCCACAATTTCCAGCTCATCATTTTTCCTGTATTTATTCAACCTATGTAGTTTCAAGAAGACTAGCAGTAATCCCCCAGTGCTGTTCTAGATTGCGGTGCTATTCTAGTACATTTGAGCGTTTCCCTGAATATTGTATCACTACAATGTTCTGTATTTCTTTACTAATTCTCATAGTGGTTTTCTTATTGAACTTAAAATATCATATCTACTACAATCTCTGATACCTGTTCAGAGTTCTGTTCAGGTGCTGACCCATAATATCATATCCAAAACATCAAAGTACTACACTACTCTTTGGCTGTATTATAGCTTCACATGTCTTGGCCTCTTTTTTTTTCTCTCATTATCCCTTTCTTACAATCGTAACTAAGATCCTGCTACACTCACTTGGAATGTTGACTTTTAGACAAAGGAAGTTCAAAATTTTAAGTGTCATGATCATCGATTATGATGTAACCACAAGCAAGTTGCTATTTGTTCAAACTAAGATCCTGCTACTGCTCGACTACCACGTCATGATTTTGCAGGTTTGGTCCTTGACTCACTGCGTGTCAATGCACCCACTTTAAAGTTATGAAGAATGTTAATTACGAAATGCAAAGAATCGGCACAACCTTGAAGAAAAAGCTGTAGTAATGTGTATTATAAAAAGAACTAAGAAACGTTATATAAAGTTCTTGGATATGTGATTGTCTTGTTTTGGATCATTGGTTGAAACTTGCAGGTGTGTTAAAACTTGAGATGAATACAGTCGCTGGTGGTGTTAGACAAAGCCGTTGGTGGTCGGAGGAAGATTATTCTTTACCTCACTGAGGTATTGCTATGCCCAATGATTTTGAGCACTTTCAGAATGCATGAATGTGTTGTTCTCAGCCCTTTCTTTGTGTTGTAGCTGAAATGCATGTTTTGTTAAACATTATGCATGAGAGATCTTTGACAAGTATTCCATCTGTTTTAAGTTAAGTTGTGCATACATGATATGAAACACCCCCCAAGCTGAAAGCAATGAACTACTCAGGTATACTTGAAGTTCAACAAAGATAGTGGTGGAATGATACTAGTAGCCCATTACTTTAGATTTAAGGAATTCAAATTTCTTATCTCATACAGATGTGGCACGAATTCTTACATGACAAAATATTAACATGTTCCATTTTTAGGTTTACTTATGTTTCGAATTTTTGATAATATATCTGCTTACAAAAATTTGATATTATACTTGGTTAATTACTTCCAAGGATAAACATAAGGTTTGACTAATCGTATTTGATGAAAGTGATTGACTATAATTTATAGTATAGTCTTAAGGTACCTTAGTAATGATGGTACTTGTGAACCAAATTTAAAGTCGTAAAGGTGTTGTGACTATTGCGAGTAGGACACATGAATTTGTTTCATAGTCATATATTAACTCGAGAAAACAGTTGTAATATTGAAATTGAATGACTAAAAACTAACGACTGATGATCAAATCATGTACCTTACTCTGAGATATGTCTCCAGCTAATTAGTTATAAGCTCAAGTTCCACTGTTATGTACTACAATGTGAAGCTAAGGTGATATAAATCACGTTCTTATACCTAAATTAATTAACAAAATAAGATGTTCCAACTGAGAATGTGGGAAAAGAAAAACTCCATGTTGCTCTAAAGTCCTGTAATGTGCTACACATTTTATCTTATTTTTAATTTTTAAATGGGCTACTTATTTATTTATTTTATATGATAAAAAAATGTGATCAGAATAATTTTATCCTACGCATCAATCTTAGAATTGTAACTTGTAAGAAAAAGCTATGACACTGTTGTGTTACTTGAATCATCATCAATGTAATAATATTAATATGATATAACAAACAAAGTGCATATCATCTGTATTGTTGAAAGAACAAACCGTTTGTTCAGTTGGCCAATCAGCAAGTTAAAAATGTTCTATAATTTGTTTAATCTTCAGCTTTTTCATATGTATATAAATGATTCCTCATTTAAAGCTAACGTTACAAAATTATTTGTATAGTTTATTGCATATTTGCATGTATTATTTTCCCATAAACAAATTTGCTGATAGATTATATCAATGTGTGTATATAAATAATTCTGGTCGCACCCTATAAGAGTGAGGGATGAAAAGCCTTGTGATCTTCGACCAATCTTGTTTGTTCTTCTAGTTTGTGCGATGTCATATGGTCACGTGTTCCAACATAAATCATCCTCTTTAACAATAAAAGTTATGTGAGAATGTTCATGACACCGATTATGTAAGGAATATAATGTTGAACATTCACATCATCTTATTCAACGATTCCCTAAGCACAACAACAATTCGGCCTATACTCACGATTCTGTCAATACCCACGATTCGGCCAATACGCCCAAACACTACTATCCCGAAATCAATTCCACAACGTCCAAACACCACCACCTGTTATCGAAGATGAAGCAAAATTTTTACCCGAACCGGAACCACAAAAAGATGAAAAAACAAAGGAAAAAAGTTTTTTAGAGCGATAGAGAAAGTAGGATCTTGGCGGAACGGTGAATTGACGCGTCACAAAATGCGATGCAAGGGAATTCAAAAATAGGTAAGTCATTGTGGGAACACCCCCGTGGCACATTCTAACTCAATAGTTGAGACTAAACGATCCATGGATCAACTAACCGGCAAGTGAAATAAAATTAAAAAAGAAGTCAATTATTTTAACACCATCTACAAAAAACTTGAAGAAATGTGGAAAAGTGGAAACGGGAACGCGGACATTATATTGAATGCCCGCCAACAATTCAAACAACAACAAAAATGGAACTTCAATAACGAAGACGCATGACACATTTTAAAGGATTATCTAAAGTTCTTTTCTCCCGGTGGTGCTATGAGCAATAAACGACCCGTAGAACCATAACCCGACTGCATTATCAATCTCGAAGATGACACTGAGTACCCGAACCCAAACCCGTCTTCGATGCAAAATCTATTTTTTGACGACCCGATTCGTGGTCCACAAGGTCGGAACAAAAGTCAAAAAAGCCAAAAAGTTCGGGGTTGTTTCATGCTACTTCAACACTTCATTCGAGGGAGGACGCTTGAGAAAAATTTATTGCATCCGCTAAAATTCGACAAAAAAGTATAGAAACAATAGCGGAGGAGGCGAAGAAATGCAAAAATGCTCGCGGGTAAATGAACAATGTTCAAAGCGATTAAGTTTCTCGTGACACTAATACCAATATATTTACCACTTGACGATCTTTAAATGCTCTACCAAGCTAGGGAGGAAGTGAAATGCTATTATGGTTCGCGTTTCCGACCATGACCACCACCCGAAAACAAGGACAACTAAATTACTAGTTTACTTTTAGTTCTTTTTGATAATTAATGTAATTGTATTTTTATTTTTTAGTTAATGTAATGCTATTTTTATTTTTAAATGTAATGTTATCCTTTTTGAAATTAATCAATGTAATGTTTTATTTTTAATGAGTGTGTTTTATTTAAATATATGGTTTAAAATTATAATTGTAATTGTATTAATTGAAAAAGGGAAAATTAAATAAATAATGAGGTTCGATCTTTCTTAAGAAGCATTATGTATTGACAGTGTTCGGTCTTTTTAAAGAAGTGTTGATGCGGCGTTGAACTGATACTGGAAAAGATTAGAACGAGCATCGTCTTATGGGAGTGTCTTAACAAGCTTCATGGAGGATAGACACGCCATCCTATAATTTATTCTAACGGCTATTCTATAGCCCATATGGTCTATTGATTAAAATTTAGCCTCGAAAGCAGAAGGTACGATAAACACACCGACCTATGATTTATGTGTTTGTAGTGGAGAAATCATATTCAGGGCTTAATCAAAGCCAATTCACCATCGTATACATGGCTTCAACAGGTTAAAAAATGCCAGAGACAACTAGTGGTGGAGTGAAAAAACCAACAATAAATTTCTACCACCAATCCTTATGCAAAACTCAAAGGCTTCAAGTGTTTTAGATGTGGTGAACCGGTGCATAGATCAAATGAGTGGTCGAAAACACATCAAACTTACTCTGTCGAATCTGAGGAGGAGATCAAAGTCCATGAGTATTTAGAGGAGATTGATGAGTATGTTGAAGTATTGGTGATTTGGTGGCGTTTGTTGTCTAGAGGGTGTTGTGCGTGCTCACCAAAGCTAGATGATTTATCACAATAAAACAAAATCCTCCAATCAAAGTGTTGACATATAGAAGAAAGTTTGTTTCAATTCGTAATTGTCGATTGTGAAAGTTGCGAAAACTTGGTTTCCAAAGCACCGGTCAATGAGTTGAAGCTATCAACCGACCACACCTGAATACGTACCAGATTGGGTGGATCGACGAATGTCATGTAATCAAAGTAACTTAGATATATAAGCTTCTAATAACTATCGGGAAGACTTATAACACAGTAGTTACTTGTTATGTAGTCGATATGGAGGCCTATCATGTTCTGATATGAAGCTCGTGGCAAATGATGTAAACGCGACACTCCGTAAATCAGAATATGTATTTATTCATGTGTGGAAATGAAACATAGTAATCGTATTGATTAGAGCATAATCACATGGGCCGGAAATAGGAAATAACACATTGGTTTGAACTAGCTTCTTAACACGAGTTTTGAGCAAAAAATAAAGAAATTTTGTTTATCATACGCATTAGCCAGGTTCTTTTTAAGTGAGGAGGAATGGTAAGAATCAAATCAACAGGTTAGCTAAACCTTTTATTGAATAATAAGAGCAGGTAAAAACGTGGGAATAAACTGTCACATTTGAATTTATAATTATCAGCGGTTATCTAAGATTTTAAACTTTTCTTACCATTTTTAGGTTAGGATTAGAATTGGGATTGGAGTTCTAGTATGACCGAGATTATGATTTGAGTTCTTCTATGATTAGGAATAGGCTTTGAGTTTGTTGGTTCACGATTAGGATATCAATTTCATTGCTGATGATCTGAACACCACCACCTGTTTTTCTCCGTACACCATAAAGCATGTTTAGTGGTGTACGGAGAAATAGTGGTGGACGAATCACTACTCATTTTATTAGGATTGAATTTTTTTAGTGTTTAACAAATACGTTCTTTACATTTTAAATTTGGGGTTATTTTATGACTTTCATCTTGTGTTATGTATAATTATATATGGGTAAGGTTGCGTTATGTATAATTATATATGAGTAAAGTTATGAGAGGCGGCTGCATTTTAAGGGGAAAAAGGGGAAGGCTATCTCAACCATTGATTTCTGTGACCAATGACCTAGATTCATTATATGTTAACAACACTATATTTTACGTAAAATGTGACATGCACATAAAATACATTATTGTGAATCATCATTGATCACAGAAATCAACGATTGAGATCGTCTGCCCAACTGCCCCTCAAAATGCAATTGGTCTCTGACCTCACATTTTATATATAGCATCAAGATAATTGAATTTTGTACCATTGTTAGTATGCGGAAATTAACAACTAATTTTAGCTACACAATGTATGAACTTAAATGGTTGTTTGCTAAAATTAGTATATTGACAAAAATAGATGAGCAAAAACACACTTTATGAACGGAAGCTAAACTAAAAACTGAACTTTACGCATTTAACTGTAAAATAATATGGTAAAAGCTTGAAGAAACAATCCATGAAAGAATTGTGAGACATGTTACATGTTTGTGAAATTTTAGTAAATTTGTCCTTGGAATCAACCCACTTTATCCCTTTCACTCCAATATCTTAATTCAAAAGATACTCTTTCTTGTGCATATTCAACAATCATTTTATGCGAGATCATAAATTTCAATCTTATTCTTATTGTCTAGTGAACTAATATTATTTTATCGGCAACAGAAGTGTTGTATCAATCTAGTTAAACTATTCGTTTATTGATGTACTTTATTTATGTTTACAGAAACCTAGTACAAATTTTCGATGGGATGACTTATGATGTACAAACTCTTATAAGACTAAATATCATAATTGAAGGTATCTTAGAATTTTGGGTTAAGATCCTTTTATATTTTAGTCAAAATAGAGATCATGTTATTTTACAAAAACAAATAACGATCTCTTAAGGGATAACACATACTAGAAGTCACCAAATTATAACATTTATTTTCAAGGATCACTCGTTTATTGAAATAATTTTATAGATCATGTAAGTTTGTATTTTATTTCATCTTTATCAAATTTGATCGTAACCTAATCTTTGATTAATTGATGATTCAAATGAACCTTCTCATTTATTTAGTTATTTCTTTACTAAGAGAATATGACATTTGTTTGGAGGATACTATCTTGATCTAGGTCCTCACGGGATGCTATCAAAAACGATATAGGGTGAAAACCGGTGGCTCGACCTCTATTATCGGGGATTTTTTCCTGAATCTCTTTCAGGTTTTTTTCATCCCTTTTGGCATCCTTACAGTTCAAATTTAGTTTCAAGACGTATCGAGTATATGGAGTTTATTTTGGTGTCTATACATTTGGGGTCTATCTAGCATCTTGCTAGTAGACTTTATTTTAATATATTCAGCCTTAAAAAAAAAGAAAAAAGAAAAATGAATATGACATTTCGTGATAAACTTATGAGGGTGTCATTAAAGAACCCCTAGTCGTTAAAGGTTTGTAAAATTATGGTGGAGATACAAGTTCAATTTCCGATACCTATAACTTTGGTACCGACTTTTATGAAATTTAAGAATTTAAGTGAGCCGTATTTTGGTTCGTTTTCTTCTCCTTTTCCTTTTTTTCTTTTAATTCCATTAAATACTTGTTGTTTTTTCATTAGTTCATATATAATAACTTGATTAACTTCAAGAATGAACGGATTATTCTTTATGTTTTATATTTTTTTTTTCCTTTTGTGAATATTCTTAGTTATCTATTATTCATTTATTATTTGATGGTTATTAGTATTTACATTGTTATATTATGTTCTATTTTAAGTTTTTTTAATCAAGTAAAGTATATTTTTGTTTATTAGTTTGATTTTATGATTTTAGGTTAAATCATGAGTCTCAAAAAAAAAAAAAATTCGTGATTTTTTCAAGCGAAAAATTAATAATGTTGTTGATGATTAACCATCACAACAAAACGGAAATAATGTTATGGAAGATGTTGTTAATAACTCACAACCACAAATGGATGATGATAGTATTATGAAGGAGTCTTCTATAGTTGAACTTAGAAAAGATGATACATCAAATTCACGAGAATTCATTAGTTCGAGATCCGGGCTTATGACCTTCAATCATGGATTATCCTAGTAACCAACATGATGAGATTAAAAGAGCATATATTAAACATGGACCTATCAACTTCATAAGTCAAAGGATCCTCTAACTACTTGTGGTTCAAATGGTGGTAATTGAAGCTTTTAAGAAGCTTGGTTTGAAAGATTTTGGTGGTTAAAATATTATGAGCAAACAAATGTTGCAGATTATTTTCCAAGCTATCTATTTACTGATAACCATATTGAACGAGTTGGTTCTAATAAATTTAGCAAAAAAGGGTTCAATACATGGAAAAAAGTTAATTGTGGCAAATATTGTGCTTTCATTAAACACGAAGGTAAAACTCCATCGTCAACTCATAATTATTATCTGAGAAATTATAAAGATTTAAAAAATCAATTGTGTCATATAGAGAATGTGATAGAGAGCATACAACTCAAGAATTATTGATAATAGACTCCGGGTCAAAACTTCTATATAAATAATTAAATGGCTCATAATGCAAGCATGTGCTCTTTGGGGACATGATGAGCGACCTGATTCAAAAAATCAAGGAAATTTTCTAGAATTTATAGAGTTTATTGCTTCTTATAACAATAACTTGAGAAAGTTGTGTTAGAAAATGCTCCTCAAAATGCAATGTATACTTCATCAAATGTCCAAAAAGAAATTTTGTATATTTTGGCTACAAATGTACAAAATATCAATTCGTGATGAAACTAGAACGGAAAATTTTTGTTTGATCGTTGATGAGTCTCAAGATGAATCCAGGAAAGAGCAAATGGCAATTGTTGTGAGATTTGTTAACTTAGTATAGGATACTAAGTTAACCAAGATCATTCTAGGAATAATTGATCGTAGTAGATAAAATTCAAAGAAATATGTTATCGTTAAAAATATAATATAAATAAAACAAATAAAACACAAAGGAGCACAAACAACAAAACAGAGATAATTCAAATAAGGTATTCATATAGAATTTATTACTTCTAATAAATTTTTATTAAGAATGGAATGTTTGTGACATAACAGTTAGTTGACAAGATCCAAGGATGTTAAAGGTACATATCGACCACCATCATGTTATATTTTAACTAATATGCGGCTAAAATTCATTTTAACTAAACGATAATAAAATAAAGTCTATTAGTGTTTTAATCAACAGTAAATGCACAATAAGAATCAATATTAATAAAATATTTTGATCATAGTGTACATAACTATAACAATTAATGTGTCTACACAAAAATTCAATGAGATTTCACAATCAAAACCTTTATAAAATATATTCTATTGTTTTACATCATAACTAATTTCATCTATACAAAATACTATAATCAATTTGTAGAGAAATTGATACACAAACAATAATCAATTAAAAAACAGAATAAATATGCAAAATAACTTACAACCCATATTACTACTTCTTCAATCAATGATTGGATGCTCTTAATTCTGCTTACAATACTTGTGAATTCTAAGACAAACTATATAAACGGATTTGTGATGTATTTTGATAAAAGTTGTATATCTGAACTCTAAACTAGGTCTCCTGTTTATATATAGATAACTGGCCGCAGGGCCCTAATCGTGCACCACACTCTTATGCGACGTGCGATCTTCAAATTCTACAATTTGGTCTTATCTTCAATCTTGAAATCGTTCTCTTTTTAACTTTAAATAAAGTTTATCTTTATCTTCAAGTCTTTTGATTAATCTTGAACTCTAGAAAATATTATCTCTATCTGCTCAGCGGGCTCTTCCTTTCAGCTCGGCGTGTGACACTGCTATTCTTGTTTATTTTGCATTTCAACCCACAATTTCTTCTTTTCCATAATTTGTCCTTCAAATATCCTAATTTGAAAATACAAACGAATTAAAATGCAAACAATAACAAATATACATAATTATTAACAAAAAAACTATATTTAAGATACAAAAACATATACACTTTTGCAATATTAGTTAGGAATCTCAGCCTTGACGTTGTATCCCTTTTGGTAATGATGTTGTCTACCAGCAAAGTGTTTGTTGTCGTATTATCCATATTGTTGGTTCCAGTATTACTCATACCTCTTATTACCATGTCGTGCAAGTTGACAATTATCAAACTATCTCTTTTTCAATTATTAAACTAGACACGTATTCTCTGATATCAACTATCGCATAATAAAAGCGATTAATTTACCTCAAAAATACCAAATTCAAAATCTAAAGATAAATATTTGATAATTGTTAGATTGTATATGTGTTTTGGTATAGCTTATAGTTTGTTTATTAGTAAATATGTATATTTAATTTAGTTAAGAATTGTACTTAGTCCGTTTGTATTTGTAAATTAGGTAAAAATGAAGGACGTTTAATGAAAATTAGGAGAATCGAGGGTTGAAATGCAAATGATAGAACAATGCGGCATCAACTTGTCGAGTGCCAAGGAGGGGCCCACCGAGCGAATGGATAAATACATTTTTTGAGTCCATGATTTATCTGAAGACTTGAAGATTAAGATAAACTCCATTTAAATTCGTTTTCAATCGACTTTATGATAGAGATAGGAGTCACAGTTGTTATGAAGTATTTTATTAAAGGAAAATGAAGACCATATTCGTTAAAGATAAGAGCAAATAAGTGACCCGAAGCCACACACCACACGAGATTGTCGTACTCGCTGAGCTTCCACATGTAAGACTCTTCATCTATAAATAGAGGCTTAGTTTTCATTTGTAGAAAAAGAGAGATATCAAAATATATATTATTCAGTATTCAATTTTAGATTAAGTTTATTTTCTCAAACATTCACAAGCATTGTAAAGAGAATAAAGAGCATTCAATTCCTTAATCGAAGAAGTAATTGTATGGTTTGCAAGTTTCTTGTGTCTTTATTACGCTTCTTTGATGATTTATTGTTTGTGCAATCAAATTGTCTATGAATTAATTATAATATTTTATGTAGAAGAAATTACTTCATATGTGAACTAATGGAATTTATTTTGTTAAAATGTTTTTGTTATGAAATATATCAATTTTCTTTTGAGTCATATGACACATGTTTTATCATGTCTTGATTGGAAAGTGGTCCAATAAATCCCTTCGCGGTAGGAGATGGACTTGTGGTTTCGAAGATTTATTTTTTCAGGGAAACTATATAAAAACAATTTTTAAGAAACACATATCAGGTGTCTATCATATACTCGCTGATTGGAGTATCAAATTTATATTAACTTTAATTGTTCATCGTTGTTAATTAAACACTAATATACTTTATTTATATTAGTTAATTCAAATGTATATTAGCCACATATTTTTTTTAACGGAAAATGATATTTTATATAAAAAAGACTTCTAGTAAGATACTAGAAGAAAGAGATATTACATTAAAAAGAATTTATTGGGTTACAAATCCATTCTACCCATTTAAGATCGTGTTTCTTTCCCCTGCTAAAAATCCAAGTGAAGGAAAGAAGTTTGATATCGTCACAAAGCACGTCACGTCTTGATTTTTGAATAGAAAAAGTGGTCATATTAACCACGGCACCAAAGGTTGAACGGACTCTAATTGGAAAAGAGATGTGATCTAAAGTTGTAATCACATCATTAATGTTTGAGAAGGTAGGTTCCTCTGATCACCACCAAGTAAAACCCTTTTTTCATACGTCTACATACACGACGTATAACCCAGATAAATGAAATTTCACAAATTAGGCACCTAGTGTAATGAATGTCAATGCCTCTTTTGTTTAAATTAACCCAAGTTGGAAGCCTTTCGTTACGGATCCCCAAGATGCGACCTTCATTTTCCTTAGAATTAATTTATTCCACCTTACTTGTTGAGATCCGATTATGTAAGTTGATGTGTGCCCTCGACATCATTCGTCATGTCCATTTTTGTTCTTAATAAATTGTTTCATTAGAAGTAATGCTTTCTATATAAATACTTTATTTGAATTATCCGCATTTTGTCGGTTGTGTTTATATACGTTATTTGCTTTATTTAATTATGTTTGTAGTCCGAATAAGATATAACTAAGGTTTTTCATCCAATGTTGTCAAAATATTAATGTGACAATCTTCGTTAACTTACTTTACTATGCTATAATATGCGATGGGTCCTCTTTCCTTAATTACGGGTTATGGTCATAGTATTTTATTTAATATGTTTATAAATTTAAAAGTTGACTCTTGGATTTTGATTAAGAGTAATTTGATAATTAATTTTAGTCATTGATACTTGATCAATGGGATATCAATATTATCGGACGATTAGAAAAATACTAGATATAAGCCTAGCATGTGTCAAAAAAACCCTAATGGTGATGAAATTCTAAATCCTAATGCTTCAAACATAAGTCAAACCGTAATTGCGTACTATTCTCAAATCATAATCCTAATCTAAATGCTAGAAATTTTTTAAAACTCCTAAATAGCTACTAATTATTATAAATTCAAATTTGACGTTTTCTCATATAGTTCTTTTTATCCCGTTGTTCCATAAAGGAGTAAGCTAACTTGTTGATATCATCCTTATCAAACATATGAAAAAATAGGTTTACTTAAGGCGCATATATATCAAAAAAATAAGTTGCTTAAGGTATATAAAGTGCACATATTTACTAGAGTTGTATAGTGTTTGAGAATTTTGAATGGGTTAAAACGTACAAAATGTAAGAAAAATTAAGAGGTAATTATGTAACAATTTATGAATCAATGTCATAATTGTATATTAGCAGAATACCCGCGCAATGCAGCGGGAACAGTTTATTAGATTCATATTCATTCGATGTATAGTATTGTGTTTTCTGAAATATTTTAAAAATTCAAAACCATATGATAATACACAAAGTATACTGTTTTGTAAATGGAAAAAATCAAAATTTTAACAATTTTTCAAAAAAACTTGTAATAAAATAAATCAAATTTAAATCATAAGATGTCATTGCAAACGCGATGCTTGGTTGCTAGTTGCGATAGCCGGGTTTCGAGTTCTTAATAGACATGTTGCGAGTTGTGGAGTTGTTTGTTGAGTCTATTTGATTTTTTATTTTATTTTTGCTTTATTTTTTTTTTGTATTTTGATATTAAGCATTATGTAAATTACATTGTAATCCTAAAACTTGATCAAAAATTTGAATTACTCGTCCCAACCTTGATTAAACGTTTTCATCTCATCCCAACCATTCCGTCCATAAATCGAGTGTATAGTAACTACTAACGGTTCAAAAGTTATGTCTTTTTTGAAATTTCTCATCTGTAGTCATTTATATTTTAAAAAATATATCTCAAATGCATTATATAATAGTATAGATATAGAGAAGTTTAAGTTAAAATTAATTGTCATATGTTAATTAGTTTATGGTTTAATAATACTTATATTAATGATAATTAAATGTCACATATTAATTAGTTTATAGTTTAATAATGCTTGTACTAATGATAATTAAATGTCACATATTAATTAGTTTATAGTTTAATAATGCTTGTATTAATGATAATTTAATAAATGTAGGGACATGTTAGTCATTTCTATATATTTTTAAAAATGCTTTTAGTAATTATAAGGATAAAATAGTAAAATCTATTTTAAAAAAAACATTGAAATGTGTTAATAAATGATACAAACTAATCATGCATAACACTTAAAATTGTCACCGTTCTTTTTGGGGTGTGGGGGAGGGGGGGAGGGGGGCGGTTGCACAAAATCTTTTAATTTTTATATTAAAATATCATCTTATTAATCAATATGATACTGAATGACCATATAATTATAATAAGAGAAAATGATCTAAAATATTAACATTATATATGCTTACATAACTATTTAATACTTATGTACGTGTAAACAGATTAATCTGTTTAATACTTTACATATACTTTACAACTTTTAACATTAATTAAGTTAGATGATGTAAACTTTACATATATTATCTATTAATAATATGAATATACTATAAAATAATCATAATCATAAAAAAAATGTTAAAAAATCATCATAATAATCAACTCATGTATGTGAATATGTTAAAAAAAAGTAAATAAAAATTGAGATGTTACATAGTATACTTTGGGTATAGAGGACATCGCCCCCTAATTTTAACATTGTATGAATACAAATACAATACAAGTTGAATTTTAGGAGCATCGGAACTGCCGACGTTTACGTGTCTGTCTTCTCCGCCCAAACCCCACCTTTCTTCTCTTCTCATTATATCATCTTCAATCTTTCATTTCAATTTCAATTTCAATTTCAGTCATTTCTCTCTCTCTGCATTCATCATCATCATGTCTCCTGTTAACAACAACAACATTGTAAATGAAATCAACCCAACAACACCTAAATATAAGGTTACAGTAGTTGGAAGTGGCAATTGGGGTAGTGTTGCTTCTAAACTCATTGCTTCCAACACCCTAAAGCTATCATCGTTTCATGGTTTCCCTCTTTTTTCTCATTTAAAGTTTCAATATTTTTTAATTTCTTTTTAATTGTGATTGATTATAACCTACGATGTTTGATCTTGAATTCATTATTAATAGATGAAGTGAAGATGTGGGTGTTTGAAGAGACACTGCCAAGTGGTGAAAAACTCACTGATGTCATCAATACTACCAATGTAATCAATCAATCATAATTATTTCAAGATTTTTTTTTTAAATAAAATCTTGAAAAAAAAGATTGGGGGTTAATTTACAGGAAAATGTGAAGTATTTACCTGGGATTAAGCTTGGGTGTAATGTTGTTGCAGACCCAGATCTTGAAAATGCAGGTATCTTCATTTCATTTCTTATCATAATCATCATGGTCATCATCCTTCGAAAAGAAATTATTTAAAATTACCACGTATATATTATTAATAGTCACGTGCATAGCATGAAATTCCTGTTTTTACCCTAGAAAAGATGATATTTATATTGAATTGAATATTTATTATTGTTTTTCCCTGGCTATATTTGAAATTGGAATCATTTTTGTAGTGGGAAAAAATGATTTTTTAAAAAAAAAAAAATTGGGTTGCTGATTGATCAGTTGCACTTAATATAGCACGGATGATATTCCCATAGTTTATTATACCTTTAACTTTCAGTGTAATAGTACTATAGTAGTGCAACCTTAAAATTGGTATGCCATGAAATTTGTAGTAAAAAAGGATAGATTTTTTACTCTTTTACTCTGTATTATTTTTTCTTTTATTATAATGCATACTTTATTTGGAATTTGTATCAGAAATCTTTATAATAAAAGAATTTGGGTTCTATATGCATATGTAAGTATTTATGTGGTTAATCTTGCAGTGAGGGATGCAAACATGTTGGTGTTTGTGACACCACATCAGTTTATGGAGGGAATATGCAAGAGATTAATGGGAAAGATTAGGAGTGATGCACAAGCCATTTCTTTGATCAAAGGAATGGAGGTCAAGAAGGAAGGTCCATGTATGATCTCTACACTGATTTCACAACAATTAGTTGTTAATTGTTGTGTTCTTATGGGTGCTAACATCGCTAACGAGGTGATGTTCGACTGAACTATTGTAATATCAATGTTCAGAATGACACATGTCTAATGATTTATGAGCAGATTGCAGTGGAGAAATTTAGTGAAGCAACGGTTGGGTATAGAGGAAACAGAGAGATTGCAGAGAACTGGGTGCAATTATTTAGCACTCCTTACTTCATGGTCTCAGCTGTGAGTACAACTTACTGATTATCGAGCTTTTTAGGGGTGTTTGGATTTAAATGTGGATTTTGATTATGTGACACGAAATAACTGGAATCTGATAACTAGTTGTCATAAGAAGTGTCGCTAGAGAGATGAATTTGCTGCTTGAAGTTGTAAGAATCACTTTTACTGCTTTTGAGGAAGTTTAGACAGATTATGATCATAAAAAGAAGTATCAGGCAAGAAAGGATAAACAAAAAATTTGTCCACTAGATAATTAGGTGATAAAAGCATAAGTAGATTATACAGACGCTAGATAATCACTTTCAAAAGACCACCGTTAATCCTAGTCTTTTGGTAATTAGATAGATACGAGTATAGAAAAGAAGCTCATATATTTGTTTGAATACAGTGTCAAGATGTGGAGGGAGTTGAATTATGTGGGACATTGAAAAATGTTGTTGCCATAGCAGCAGGTGCGTTCCTTTGCTGCATTTTTGTATAATTTTCATTAGCACAATTGATAATAAGTTTAAGGCTTTTGATTGGTTTGATTGGTTTTTTCAGGGTTTGTGGATGGATTAGACATGGGAAATAATACAAAGGTAAATTCAGAAACTTGTAAAAAGCTTGAAAAACATCTATAATAAAGTTACCGTCTAAATAATTTCATCTCTACAAATATGATTGCAGGCAGCAATAATGAGAATTGGGTTGAGAGAGATGAAAGCCTTTTCAAAGCTCTTGTTTTCTTCTGTTAAAGACAGTACCTTTTTTGAAAGTTGTGGTGTTGCCGATCTTATAACAACTTGCTGTAAGGATGCATATATTCATCCTTGTTTTTCATTTATTTATTGTTTTTATCGATTTTTATAGCATCGGAATGGTTATAAATGTTATGGCAGTGGGCGGACGAAACAGGAAATGTGCAGAGGCTTTTGCTAAGAATGGTGGCAAAAGGTTTGTTTTTGCGCCATTAAATTTCTATCTCAAGAGTGCTTTTTTGACCATTTTAAGTTTTTGGTGTGATCTGCAGGTCGTTTGATGATCTTGAGGCTGAGATGCTGCAGGGACAGAAGTTACAGGTATGTTTTTCTTTTATGCTGTATTCTCGAGATTTTTTATAGCGGAAAAGAATGGGATGGAAAGGAAAAGAGAAGAAAAGGATGGAAAGGAAAGTAATATAAGATAGCTCACATGCATTCTCGAGTTGGAAGGAAAGTAAAAGAAAGGAAAGGAAAATAGTTAGATAGACTCCTTTCCCTTCTAATCCGCCCAAAATTGGACGGAAAATTTTTATAACAAAAAACCCATCATAATCCACTCCTTTCCTTTCCTCTCCTTCCCTTTCCATCCTAAAAAAAAACTCAAGAATCACTTTTTATTAACTTTCCATCGGTTTCCTTTCCTTTCCACTGGAAAAAAAACTCGAGAATGCAGCATTAATTTTTTATTTTATTGCGAAAGTTCTGAATTATGCAGATTTTAAAAGAGGCACCAAACCATGCTATCAGATTCATTTGTAATCCATTTGATTTGGTGGTTCATAGATATAATTGTAAACTTCACGTACTTAACGTAACATTATTGTTGGTTGAAAGTTAAAAAATACAAATGCAAACTTCAGGTACCCTACTTTATCTAATAACATAATTAGGGTAGGGGTTTACTGCCTACCACAATGCTAGGGGGAGGGACTGCGGTTGGGTGTGGGTGGTGAAGTTGTGCAATAATAATTACATGAACTTGTACCATATAAGTTATCAATCCACTTAAAAACAATTAGAAAATAAGATTTACTTAAGTTTATAGGTTTGGCATACATGATACCAGAACTTTGAGTTAGTTTTTATTGTAGTGATTTCTATATTCTAAACTAAATTGAAGGGTATAATGTCATTTCACCATTGTACTACCTAAATTTGGCCAAATTAGGTCGGTATAGTTGGCAGCCTCAAAGTTTTTATAGTTGGAACACTACGTAAACATGCCCCACAAGATGAAATACTCTATTGAAATCACTGAAAACACTCATATACTTTGATTTTGAAGGGCGTTTCAACAGCCAAAGAAGTCTATGAGGTTTTGAAACACAAGGGATGGCTAGAGATGTTTCCCTTGTTCACAACGGTTCATGAAATTTGTACCGGCCGTCTTCCACCAAGTGCCATTGTCGAGTACAGTGAACACACCCCAAAATTACTCGTGGGTGGCCCGACTTTGTTTAATAACTTACAGAACTAGCAACAAAGTAACTCATACTCTAATTTGGAGATGTAATCATGACATCGTTTTGAGTAGCTGCTCTTTTCGGTTTTTATAGCATTTGGTGAACCAAAAAGTAGATATATGTTTCTACACAGGGAGTATTGCCAAAATGCACCATATCTGGAAAGCTTATTTTGCTATTTCCCCCGTTTCAGGATCAATTATATATGAAAAATAAAACATTTTCATTTTCATTTTTGTTAAAGTGTCATACTATAACATCTTGTGTACACCATGTTTTGAAAGGTGGTCGAATTTGCCATCGATCATCATTTGATGGATTTTGTATGAACTGTCATATGATGGTTCCTTTTTGTACGAGAAAAATGACTTGTTATGGTAAAATGTATCATTCAGATGGATTAAAGGACTCATCGAGCAAGATGGCAACTTAGTAACGATTAACGCCAGAAACTCAAAAAGTATATATAGTTAATAAATTAGAAGAGTACCATTATTCCCATTCAAGCAATAAACAGTTATACTGAGAAATAAAGCTAGATTTAAAAACAAAACAAAAGTAACAATATGCCCCCATGCAGGATCGAACTACAGACCTCCAGTTTACAAGACTGGCGCTCTACCACTGAGCTATAGGGGCTTTGATATTGTTTTGCAAGGTTTAAAATTTATTGACCATCTATTCACCAGTTATGAGAACATGAAAAGTGTCATTTAACAAAATTTTCTTGAAATCAGATAGTATTATAACCTAACCATTTCTTGATTGCTGAAATGTGAAAAGATAATGGGAACGAGAGCTCAAGGTGTTAGAATACTAATCGGATTGTAAGTTAACTAACATGAATGATATGAAGGAAGAAAAGGTTAGCGTGTAAGGCTGTCTCTACAACGTATCTAAATCATGTTTGATATATACGTCTATGGGTATAAACAAAATTTGCATAACTGGCCATCAAGACCATCGATCGTGACCACATGGCCTTTGGCTTAGTGGTATATAGATTCAAGTCTATCTTGAGACAGGAATGTACATGATGTGTGATTGTATAATATCATGTGGGTTAGGATGTGTTAGGGTTTTCCCTTGATAAACAGACCATCGCTCTTGACGTTGAGTTCTATTTCACTTGTCATTGTTACAAAACTGAAGCTACTCAGTGTCGCAGGGATACTGATTACTCTTGTTGCATCAACTGTATTGCCATGTTCACTAACCCCAGTTTCAAAAAATAGAAGTTTTAACCAGGGGAGGAGCCAAGTTGAAGCTATAACAGCATAAAAAGGATCTGATCCAGACAACAATCCCAAAAACCCTTTAATCACACCCAAAGGAGAACGGTCCTCCTTCGTGTCATCTCCTAGTTTTCGAACAACTTCTGGCTCTGTGAACCCTTCTACACATTGAAAGTACTGAACCACCAACTGCACCCTACTGAGCCCAGTCCCTTCTTTCCATGCACCAATTGCCTTTTCATAGAACATTCGGTTACTAAAATTCACTATAAACACCCCACCAGGGTCTCAACAACCTAAACGTACACCTCAGCAAAAACCTTTTCAGGCTCTTGAAGATATTGAACACTAACTGTATATACCACTACATCAAAACTAGCATTATCAAACTCAAAGTTTTGATCTTGGTTAAGATCTTTAACCACAAAATAATCGAGCATTGGGTTTTTGGCTAGCTCTTGTGCATAAGCCCATGTCCAACTACTTTCTTGTAGTTGACCTCTTTAGGCAAATTAAATGGCTAACCCATGCGCTCATGAGGTCAAGAACTTCAAAAGTTGGTCTCAACCGATTCTATACACGCTTGTTAATGTGTCGATGAAGTTGTTATCGACATGGGTTACGAATCTTGGATATGCATAGAAGTCACTATCAGGAGTAATGTTGAATTTGGTTCGTCCTTTTGATAAGACCAAACGTTTGATATTGCCTGCTGATGAAGATTGTAGTTTTGTTGAGTCATTTTGGTTCTTGATGTTTGATGACGTACCACGTACTCGTGATAAAAGATAAAGGACCAAAACTTTATAGTTTTGGAGCAATGGCTGAGGGCCGATGGGTTGGACCGAAAGCCGAAGGCCGATGGGTTTAAACTCAAAGCCATAGGCCGAAGACATGGACCGAAAGGTTGCAACCAAAGCCTAAGGGTACAAGGCCGAAGGAAACAAGGCCGAAGGGTACAAGACCGAAGGGTACAAACCGGAGCCTTTGAACCTAGCGGGTTCATCTGTTTACACAAGTCTAAGTACGTCATACAAACATACGGGACACACACTCTTATCCGATAGCTTTCTAAATGTATCTAATGACACACCTCATTACCCAAAGTGAGTCCTATAAATAGGACTCACCCCCCTCACTTATAGAGGGATCTGATACTCTCTCTCTAACTCTCTACTTGAATATTTCTAACTTTGCTCTTAAACCGGAGGAGGCTTCCGACTCGTGGCGTACAACCCGCATCCACTTAAATGTGGTGTGGGTTACCAGCTGGCACTTCATCTTGAAGATCATTCATGGATGAAGGACCCTTCATCCATTAGCATGCACTGCTTCATTTTGATGGAGCAACATTTGGCGCCATCCGTGGGACCGCTACAACTAGTTAACGTGTTCCATGAACTCTTCACACCATTCTTCCGATTTCAGGTTCTAAATCCCTAATCTATACTATTTACACTTTAAGTGATTTTCCTTTTAGGAGGATACCTGTTATATTCGGTAAGGATAAAAAATAACCTTTCATCCTTTAGATGGAACCCTCCATCCTTTTGATGAACCGAAGCCTTCATCCTTTTGATGAAACCGAAGCCTTCTTTTGATATAAAATATACGTAAAAATGTGTATATAAAATGAACTTTAGAATAAGGTTTGTTTAGTTTGAAAAATGTTATGACACTCTTGCTACGATTTACATGAAAACCGAAAAATATTGGGTTATCAAAGGTCCATCGTCAGAATCAGGAGGTTTAAATGTCTATATGTTTGTGCTAAAAAGAAAAGAAAAACCTTTCAGGTAAGTTCATATCTTAACTTCTAATAAAACTATTAGAACTGTTGAAGAAATTGGTTTTGCCTAAATCGGAAATCATCCAATATTCTAAAGTAAAAGTCATCCGACTTACAACCACATTTAAACCCTTCGGTTTTTGTTACTTTGCCTTCGGCCCACCAAACCTTGGTTCAGAGGTTTTGAGATCTACAACCGTATCATTATTTGGAATTTGGTAACTAAATATGAAATTTGATGTAGATGTTACAAGGAAATAAAGATATAATATAAAATAAGTTGTACAAATTATGCCATATAAAAGTACATGAATATCGATATGTTTGTTGGAAACTGTGTAGCAAGCCATCGTCATACGTCACCTATCTTCCTTAGAGCAGTTTACTTGTGACTTACAAGTTAGACTACATAAGATACAAGTGTATCTTCAAACTATGAGTTGTCATCCATTCATATAAAATGTGTTCATTTTCTAGCCACTTGAAGTTTAGATTAAAACTGCTTTTAGATACAATCAGATTACACAGTAACACCGTACCCTCCGGCTTCTAACCTCTAAACCTTTTAACAACACCTACGTTTCGAGACTGTAAATCAGATTACCTTCGGTTTTTTCTGTGTGATTTCGACATCCGGGTTTGGCCGGACGGGACGTCACCAAAACCCATCGGTTTGCACCTGGCCAACTTGTTTTTGATTTTAAACCTTTTGGGTTTTTGGAATCTTGCGGTGACCGGACAATAACCATATCAACTCTTCGGCTTTCTGTTTGTTTACTTTTAAATCCTTCGGTTTTTGTCATTTTGCCGATCGGGTTTGCGGGTCACACCTTCGGCCTCTCGGTATTGCTTTGGTCTAACACTGTATCTCACCGGTAGTCCCTGAACTCCGGCGGTTTCCGTCTGCAAGTCGCGATTTTCAGGCTCAAAGCAACGATAAAAACCCTTCGATTTTTAAGGTGGATTCTTTCATTTTGTAAACATTTCAATTTCTGATTATTGGTTATTACTCGCTCGGTTTTTGGGTGAGAAATCCTTTTCTTTCATGCTCATCGGGTTTTGACCGGATGGTTTGTCAAACCCCTCGGCCCTCAGGGGTGACTGATCAGGACATTGGCAAAACCCTTCGGTTTTTTCTTTTAGTTTTCGCATCGGTACCTGGCCGGGGGTAATCACTTAAATCCCTTCGGTTTTGGCCTATTGGTTTGAGATCAAGTTTTGGCCTGATAGATATTACCAAAAACCCTTCGGTTCTTGATCAAGTTTGACCGAAAACCACTAGAATCCTTCGGTTTTTGGTCCTTCGGTTTTAGGATCAGATTTTGGCCGAAAACAAGCACAACCCTTCGGTTTAGTTTCTTCGGCTTTCGAGATCAGGTGTTGGCCAAAGATCACCGGAACCCTTCCGGTTCACCCCTCCGGCTACCGCCTTTCGGTTCATACCTTCCGGATCACCACGTTTGATTTTCGACATTAGATTCACTATTCCGTTTCACGACTTCCATTTTAGGTGTCAAGCACCTCCGGCTAGGACATCGCAAACATGATGATCCCTTGAAAAGCTTTTAAATAAAAGTAGCTTAACCATCGTTACTGATCGAAATAAGTTGAACATATAACAGTAATTCAAACAAATTAAGAAGAGGTAATACTTATAGGTAATACTTATGCATACATATAGATGAAAGGCCAAGGAAAACTCTAGCATATGCGTGTTTATAGAATGCAAAGAATAATAGCAACAAAGCTATATTGTGACCAGACTTATAAAAATCGCTTTGGGTATTCGTTTTTACCCCTTTAGTTTAATGTCTTTATTAATATTGGTGGTAAAGGATGCTATATCAATAAAAAGTAGGATAAGGAATTAAAGGGATAATTTCGAAGCTAACGTGTACATGTCAAAATATATGGCAAAAAGGGCGTGACTACTTAGTGAGATATCGATTGGCCTGGCTAAGGAAATTGGGGACATATAATAAGACCACCATGCATACACTATACTTATTCGCAAATATAAAATGAAAATATAAATACATGAACAAAAAGGTTGAAATTCATTTGTTAAAATTCTCAAGCTAGTGGCATGCTTCGGAAATAGAAGGATTAGAAGAGTGGGAATTTATCGGTTCCTTCCGGGTGTTTGGTTTTCACCTGAAAATTTCGCTACTATTTCGATTCACTTTAAAATTTTGATCGGTTTCAACTATCGGTCTGATTGGTTTTTCAAAGTGATTTTCACCTGATGATGGTTTAGGTACATGCATTTTAATCTGCGTGTGCAAATGAAGTTCCACACGTTGTCCTACTAAATGTAACTTAAAACACATTTAGTATGGAAAAATAAGAGTAGGTTATTATTTCTTTTGTAAACGAACATAGTTTTTCATCAAAGAAATAGACGCTAGAGTTTTAGAGCTGAACTAGCAAAAGTCAGATTAAGACCTCTGTTTGGTTATGTTGGTGGGTGATGGATTTTACGAAAGATATACCTTTTCAAAAGGGTGATTGTTTATGAAAACTATTATTGCTTTTATGATAGCATATAAAGAAACCATTATTGATTATTTATTTTGTATGGGAAGGGCCATGCAAGGTTGAGACAACCTTCAAAAATTACCCATACGAAAATGGGTCATACGAACCAGTGAATGAACAAGGGACAAAACTCCCACGTACTTGGAACGGTTTCAACTTTCGTAAGTATTTTCTTTAATCGTTAATATTTTTATATCATGTACTGAGTTATAATCTCATAAACTAGTTTTACTGGTTCATGTTCCAACTGTAACTTTTTTCTTGTTCTATAATGAATGACCTCTTTGGCACCTCCCAAAAGTAGGTTTAGTGTCAATTTGTGCTTTGTTTATTAAGATAGTCTAAGTTACGACGCGAACTGCTGGTATTACACTGGTTGAGCTCACCCCTCAAATCTGCTCCTTTGTTTCGGCAACGGCTGGGACATCGTAGGGTTAAGCTTTCCTATCTAATTAGCTTCATACGTTATAAACACATAAACTATAACTATGAGGTACTGGCCGCCTAATAAATTGCCACGTGTCTGCAAGGGACGCCTTGTTCAAACACAATCATTTCAGCCAAAGTCGATAAACTTTTGTTCTTGTTCAAATACAATCATTTCTGCCAAAGTCAATAAACTTTCGGCCTAACAACACAATCATTATAGACAAAGTCGACAGAATTTTGATATCACAACGCAAGATAACTTAATCAAAATATTTCCAACCCTTCGGCTCTCTAAGTGGTTGCGAAAATTAAAGAAGTTCGAGTTTGATTTTCAACCGAAGAGCGTTTGATTTTCAACCGAAGAGCGTTTGATTTCCAACCCTTCAACTCTCCAAGTGGTTGCGAAAATTAAAGAAATTCGTGTTAGATTTACAATCCTTCGGTTTTCCAAGTGGTTGAGAAAATTAAAGGAATTCGTGTTCTATTTACAACCCTTTGGTTTCCAAGTGATTGTGAAAATTTATTAAATTTTCTTTCGATTTACAAATCTTTGATTATCCAAGAGTTTGCGATAATTGGAGAAATTTGCGTTTGATTTACAACCCTTCGGTTTTTCAAGTGGTTGCAAAAAGTAAAGAAATTTGAGTGAGCTTATATGAAAAAACAGAGGCGTTAAATGAAAAAACTTAAAGGTTGGCACTGTGTTTGGCCTTCGGTGGATTTTCAGATCCACAAACAAAAAACCGAAGGTTTTAGCGCAATTTGTTCGGTCGAAACTCGAAAACCTAAAAATGTTATTTCCACCGAAGTCTCTTTCTCGAAAACCAGAGGCAAAATCCAAAAGCTAAAGCCGAAGGGATTGATGGTTTTTGCTTGGCCAAAGTGGGATATCAATAACAAAAAGACAAAAATCGAAAGATTCTAGTAGTCTCTGTCCGACCGACACTCGGTCTCAAAAAACAAGGATAAAAACCGAAGGGTCTATATGACTTTTGTCCTGCCAAAATCCGACCTCAACAACAAAAGACAGTAACCGAAGGCTTTAGAAAAAACGCATCCGTCTAAATGATTTTTCGATAAACGTATGACAAATCTAATAATCCGATGGGTTTTGTCTTGAGACACCTGATTTACACGAAAGTTGAAAAGTTTAAACCTAAAACACCAAAAAGTCAAAAGGTCAATCTAAAAGGTTTATCTGCTAACCGATGGGTTTTTAAACCTGAAAATCGGTGAGTTTTAGAACCTGAAAACCGAGGGATTATAGCTTCAGCCAAAGGGTTATTATACCTTCAGCCAAAGGGTTATGCAAGCAAAATAAAAATCACGGCTATCGCCAAGCAACTCGTATCCAAAGATGATCAACAAAAAAGTAGTAATAATATCACACGAAAGCCGAAGGCTAAAGAAATGCTCAGGACAAACCGAACGGTTTGATAAGCCGAAGGAATCTATTGATTTTCGACAATACTTGATCAAAAACTGAAAGATAAAGACCGATGGGATATTGGTAACGCTTGTTCGGCCGCAAATTTAACCTCGAAATCAAAACCTCAAACGAATTAAATCTAGTCCAACATATTTCATGTAAAATATGTACGAACTAGATTAGGGGGCTGATGACGTACCACGTACTCGTGATAAAAGATAAAGGACCAAAACTTGATGGTTTTGGAGCAATGGCTGAGGGCCGATGGGTTGGACCGAAAGCCGAAGGCCGATGGGTTTAAACTCAAAGCCATAGGCCGAAGACATGGACCGAAATGTTGCAACCAAAGCCTAAGGGTACAAGGCCGAAGGGTACAAGACCGAAGGGTACAAACCGGAGCCTTTGAACCTAGCGGGTTCATCTGTTTACACAAGTCTAAGTACGTCATACAAACATACGGGACACACACTCTTATCCGATAGCTTTCTGAATGTATCTAATGACACACCTCATTACCCAAAGTAAGTTCTATAAATAGGATTCACCCCCCTCATTTATAGAGGGATACGGTTTGAAGGACCCCTTCATTTTGAAGATCATTCATGGATGAAGGACCCTTCATCTATTAGCAAGCACTGCCTCATTTTGATGAAGCAACAATGTTAAAGATTGTTGATGGTTTGGAAGTTGAATTCCATTTGAATGGTCCGAGGGTTGGTTGAAGGGTGTTTAGGTGGAAATAGGAAAGTTGGTCTCTTGTTGAGGAGCTTTGTTTTGTCCAATGAAAACAAGATGGATAAGGTGATATTTAATATTTTATTTTTAAATTAAATTGAACATACAGGATATTAGTTATGGGGTTTTCTATAAGTCCATATTCTCATAAAAGCTCTTATTATTTATAGTGGTTACTTTTATAAATCTTTTTGTTCATTCCTAAGAAACATAAATTCTAATATTATGAAGCTTTTGTTTGATTTACTATAAGATGAAGTTACTTGGCACAAACAACTATTTCATCATCGATCCAGACAACTATTTATGATATGATTGTCACAATTTCTGAATTAATTGAGGAATCAAACATGATATATGTAAGAGGAAGAATTAGATGGCGTTTATTTTGAACATAAGATTGATATGAGTACGGATTTGAAAGACATTCAAAAAATACGTTGTATATAATAGTTTGAAAAAGTTGTTTCTTTTAAAGATTGGAGTTAAATTTTGATAATTGTTTTAACAATACAACAATAACAAAGTTATAAATATAAAAATAAAGAAAATTAAATGAAAAGGAAAGAAAGGTAAAGAGAGGAACGATAGTCAATGGATGTAATGTCAGTGAAATCTAATTAAACCCTCGCTCAAAATTGTTGGTTTTCCAGAGCTACATCTTTTTAAGATATTAATCTAAATCTTGAAAGTGATTCATTCATACCAAACGTATATTACGATACATAAACCTAAACCCGAATCTCAAAACCCATAAAATAAACACCCTCTTAAAGTTTCTATAAATTAACTTTTTGCATTTGATTGAACTTATAATCCTCATTGACAAAATTATTATTTCATGAAATTAACCTTTAATCATATTGTTTATAATCAATTAATTACTATTAATCATCTAAAATATGTGTAAAAAAACAAAATAGACCGGATACACTTAGACCACTTTATATGGAGTGGTTTCGTCCTCGTCTTGTGCCCGCCTAGCTTGCCATCTCGTCCGTCTTAACCATAGGCACGGTCCCGTATTAGGGACCGTCCTATGGTCCATCATCTTAGTGGGAACGGATCGAGAACGAAAAGGGGGACCTTGGCAACGTTTAATACTTTTTAAAAATCTCAAACCAACTTATATATATACATACAAATATCCTACATTTTTCACACACAACTCTTTCTCATTCCTTTTACATTCTATATTATATCAACAATTATCACACCCAATTCTCTCAATTTCTACTTATTTACATCATCTTATATAATTCAAATACTTTTTATTTTTATCAAATCATTAAATGGATCACTATAATAATTCCGACGACGATTTCGATCTAGAAGAACTCAAAGGAAGTATTGCTTCTTACGATCTGAATGATATGCTCGATATTCTTGAAGCGTTAGAAAAAAATGAAGAAGACGAAACCGAAAGTTCTCGGCCAAAAATACATAGAAGGCATTTCAATAGAGATCGTCTCGGTGCCGACGAACGTTTGTTCCAAGACTACTTTGCACCTAATTCAACATTCCTAGAAGATTACTTTCGAAGAAGATATAGGATGAGCAAGTCATTGTTTCTCCGTATATGTGAAGGTATAATGTATTACTCTCAACTACTGCTACCTCCATATTTCAGTTTTTTTTTCATCAAGTGCCCGATTGTACCGGTACACTTGGTTTTAACGTTTACCAAAAAGTGCACTTCCGTCATACGACAATTGGCATACGGTTGTGCCGCTGATGCGTTTGATGAATATTTACAACAAACTTCATATGATTGTTTAGATAACTTTTGTAAATGTGTATTTCATTTATACTCGATTGACTATTTTAGAAAACCTACACTACAAGACATCCAACATTTACATGCTAAACATGCGGAATTACATGGTTTTCCGGGGATGCTGGGAAGCATCGATTATATGCATTGGCCTTCGAAAGGTCAATACACACGAGGTGATCACGGGCATCCAACAATCATGATCGAAGCGGTGGCCTCGTACGATTTGTGGATTTGGCACACTTACTTTAGTCCTACAGGTTCGAACAATGATATTAATGTTCTTAATGAATCAGATTTGTTTAGCAATTTACTCCAAGATCAAGCTCGCGAGGCAAGGTTTATTGTGAACAGGGTTGAATATAACAAATGATATTATCTCGCTGACGGAATTTATCCGGAATAGGCGACTCTTGTTAAATCGTTTAAATGTCCGATCGAGGAAAAAATATCAAATACAAGAGATTCTAAGAAGCTGCAAGAAAAGATGTGGAACGAGCATTCGGTGTGCTTCAAGGTCATTGGGTGATACTTAAAAATCTGGCAAGACCATATAGCATCAACAAGATAAGAAGAATCATGTACACTTGTGTGATTCTACACAATATGATAACTAAACACAACAGGCGCAATATATGTCAACTTGAGGAAGACTACATCCGAAACCCGAATAATCTTCCGCGACGTTCTTGGTCGGAGATGGTGGCAGTTCATGATCGTATGAACAAAGAATTACGCGATAAGCGAACGCATCATTCACTTCGTAATAATCTTATCGAACACATTTGAAGAGGGTGGTAGTTATTGTAATTTTTTATATTATTAATGTAACGTCTTTTTTAATTATTGTAATTTTTATTATTAATAAAAAATGTACTTGTATTGATATTTAAGAAATGACGTGGCGCTGACGTGACACTAAATAGTTCATTCTTGCAATCACCATAGGGAGCGTTCAGTCTTGGGTTAATTCAGTCTAAGCGCTGCGCTAACGTGAAAGTCAGTCTTTAGTCTTAGGTTAGTCACCTAGGGAGTGGTCTTATAATCCTTATCAAAAAAAATGCTCGGAAAGTTGATCTCTGGAGAAGCTGATCGGAAAACCGATCTTGCCGAAAAAATATGAGGTGAAAGGTTAAAATTGTATGATTACCGATTATACCTAATTTATTACACTAAATATACGCTTTTTTTAAGTACATACATCGTAAACAAATATATTATGTTACACCATAATGTATTATAGAGATTTCGTCAAAGTTCAATATATTTATGACTAATTAGGCAACTATTCCGATCACTATGATGATGATAAATAATAAATAAATAAATAACGCAATCAAACTTTTAAGTAACCAATTAAAAGTCTTAGTTATTTTCAAATATTTAGTTAATCATCAGAATGTTAATTCTCTACACATTTTAAAAATAATAATAATAATTGTAATAATAATGACAATCATCATCATCATCATCATCATCATCTAAATTTTATCTTATCTTATTGTTTTAGTATATATGAAGTATATGGATCATATCCTCTTAAGTAATTTTGTAACATGATATGTCATGTAATTTATTTTGTACGAGAAGAATAAAATAATGACGTGTAACTCAGTAGGTAATGGGTGGGGGTATCTTTGCTACCAAATAAGCAGAAGGTCAGGGGTTCAAGCCCTGACAACAGCTGAATAAGTCAGGTATGTCCCCAATATTATAGATAGGCAGTCAATTATGAGCTCGTTGGAATTGCCAATTATCAACTTTTTTGCTATCAAATAAAATAAGTCTACTATTTTGAACTTTATTTATTTACTATATCATCATCATTATTTAAAAAAGATAATTTGATTTATCAAGTAATTTGAAACGATTTCAACCTAAAGTACATAAAATATTAAATTTATAGTAATAACCAATATACTTATACTATAATGATAATAACAAAAACTTTTCCTATCTTATAATATGCATATTTTGATATAATATTGATAAAAATATAATTGTATATTTTAAAGTAAAAAAGCTTCAATTATATATTGTATGTATACACGGCATATAAAATGATAATATTTTTATTTAATTAAAATCAAGGAGTACATGTTCATTTTAAAAGTACTTGTGTGTAACTAATGAATACATATAATTGTTCTTACTTATAACTTGAACTATATAACCTTATAGTTAAAAGGTCACTTCAATACCAATAATCAATTGAGAAAATTACCTATATAGATTATTCAAAAGTAAGATTACAAAAATAGACGGTATCGACAACCTTTTCAAAAGTAGACTATGAAATTACCGAAACTCTAAAACATTTGGGGCGACTCCGACAAATGTATAAGGTCTAATAATATCACGCGACGTGTCCATGTCCAATCGAATAAAGTGATATTTACACGCTAACTAAAATCGCTGAAAGTAAAATAACCCGGCGATTTGCCATCTTAACTATGTGAAATCGTTGTTCCCTAAATAATTGGGGTATACAAATTTTATGCATTGTTTCCTCTTCCCTATTTCTTAAATATATATTACATTTTTATTTATTTTTTAATTAATTTTTTAACTTCTGTTTTGCAGGGATTTGTTGTTCAAGCAGCATGGACAAGAAGATCACGAAGCGGAGCAGAAAAAAGACCGAACAAGAAATCATGGAATCAAAGGACGGATATGTACATGAGACCATTTCAAATAAACGTTTTCTTTTCTAGAAGATTCATTCATGCAAAATTAATGCATAGAGGTACTAGCAAAGTGATATCGGGTGCCACCACAAATTCAAAGGATTTAAGGAACGCAATCCTTCGCTCATTGATAACGAGGCTTGCAGAATAATTGGGAGTTTAATAGCTGAAAGATCAAAGGAAGCCGATGTGTTTGCAGTAGCCTTTGAAGCGAAAAAGGATGAAAGAATTGAAGGGAGGCTGGCAATTGTTCTTGATACTATAAAGGATAATATTGGTATCATATTTGTATGAAATTTTAGTAATTAGATTGTTGGCATGATTATTTGTAACATTTTATGTTCAAACAAGCGATATTCGAAAGTTTTAGTCGATGCTTCTTTGTTATATTGTAACCTCCATATTACTTCTTCATATAAAGTTTAACAGTGTAATGAAGTTAGATTTGTCTTCAAAATTTTGACGAAATATCGAAAACTCTTATCGTCACTAACTTAAGATTCAGAGTTAAGGAGTGTTTCAAAAATAGTCACAAGTATAATATTCAACATAACATTTCAAAGTATTGAATCTATAACAATACTAAATTGTCGGATTTAAGAGGTTATTGTAATTTCGGCAATTCGGTTGGTGTGTAAATATCACTTTATTCGATTTTGTCACCAACAATTGGACACTGACACACGGATTGATATTATTGGACCTTAACCAAATAATTAGGGTTTCGACGATTTCGTCGTCTACTTTTGAAAATATTATCTGGCAGTTAAGTTGTGAATAATAATTAATAACTTAAACTTTTAACCATTATTTATTAATTAATCGTTAAACATAACATGTTTAGCGAAATTTTTACCTTATAAATATTATAATTATAATAATAATGCTAACTATAGTTAAACATACTATATTTTCAAACCTTCAAAAATTATAACTCCTTATTTTCATGAATATTAAATATCTACATGTATATTTACGGAAAGTGAGTATAAATATAGAATATAATCACTTTAGATTATTGTAAACTAAATTTGTAATGTTATTTAAGACAAGTTTAACTATAACCGTAAAGGTTAGAGCACAAGGAGTCGTGACCTCCTCGTCACAGTGTTCAGCAACAGCAACAGACTGTTGTTGAAAATGGGGGGAGTGGCAACAGTGTTAAGGAATTTATTTTTGATTTTTTTATTTGTAATAAAATTCAAATAATAGAAATAAGTAACAAAATAAATAAAATAAATTAAAAAAATAAATTTAATTTAGTCAATTTTAATATAAATGGGTTTAACCCAATTATAATAATTTTAAAAAATGATAAAAAAAAAATGAGCCAACTTAACAAATGAACCAATTTTAAAAAATGAGCCCAAGTCCATTTAAAAACTAAGTCACATGAAATGTAAGCTCATATAAATAAAATTAAGCCTAAAATGTTAAAACATAATTCACTAGATAAAAAATAAAATAAGAAGAAACAAGTGGAAAAAGAAGAAAAAAAAAAATAAATAAAAAGGGGGAACACAACGTCTAGAAGGGGGCGTTGATTCCGGAATACTGTTGGGAACTTTGTTGTCGAAAACACTATCGGGAAGTGAAGAAACGATATTTCTAACGATATTTCCGTTAAAAAATGCGCACGTTCCTCCGTACTCACGTGCTCTTACGGTTCACCATATTAATATTAATATTATGGATTCTAAACTTTGACGTATCTGTCAAGTCAAGTCAAGTTTCCTTCACCAAACCATAAACCCCAAAAAAACATACACACATACAATACATACATACATATATTCCCATTTTGACTAGTGTTTTTTTCAGTTTTCGTCAGCATCATCATCTTCATCTTCATAGCTGTGTTAGGGCTAAACAAATACTAAAAATTAATAATGTCTTACGATTACCTTTTCAAGTACATAATCATCGGCGATACAGGTATCTATCTCTCTATTTTATTCTATTTGATCAATCATTTCGTTAATCATCTAAACCCTAACCATCAATTACTTTCATCTTAAAATTTAAATAATATTTATATGATAAAATCTAATTGAATTGTGTTTATTTATGAACTAGGTGTGGGGAAATCGTGTTTGTTGTTGCAATTCACTGATAAAAGGTTTCAACCTGTTCATGATTTGACTATCGGAGTTGAATTTGGTGCTCGTATGATCTCCGTTGATGGCAGGCCTGTTAAGCTTCAGATTTGGGATACTGTATGTATTTTTTATTTGATTAATAACTGTTGCTAGTAATTTTTTTTGCTTACATTTCTTAGCGTTATATGATTTCGGTCTAAGTTTTCCATGATTCTGGTGACTGATTTTTAGTTTTGTTGATTTTGAGGAATTTTATCAGTGTTTTTCTTTGTTGATTAGCTCTATTTCTGTATACGATTAGAATATAGTAAAACGAGTGTGACTGAGGTTTTTGGGTTTTTTTTTGTTATGTAGCGAGGTTTGTCATTTGCTTGATTCATATTCTGCAGTTGGAATTGTAATGTTTGTGTTAGTTGCTGTTCTGAGTTGAGGTATCGGTTAGCAGTGAAGATTGATGAAAAAATGACTTATGGTGTTATCAGTTATATGACCAGATTTCGATTGAATAGCAGTGTGAAGAAAGATTCAAGAAATCTGACTGTAAGGGGTATTTACTCTTAGTGTTCATGAGGCTGAAGCTCAGCTTGTTGGATCTCTCTTGACAGAAGTATGATAGAATAAAAATATTAGACTGGAATGATAAATGTGGATGGTGACTGATACTGAAAAAGGATTAACTGTGTCAAGAGCACAAGCATGTGATTACTAATATTTGAGGTGACTAAACAACTAAGAAGAATTCAGTAAGGATTAACAATGGGTGAATGTGGTTTAAAGTTGATGAATTAGAAGGACGATTAGTAAGGGCTGCCAATAGAGGAATTACAAGCAAGAAATTGACGGAGTATGGTGGAAATATGCATGACTAAACTTGACCTTTTGGGAATGAGTTGATGTAGTTTCTCAGTGCCCAATGAAAGCATAGTGGATTCCTTGCTGAGCGTAAGGAATGAAAGAAATGTGGCTGAAGCGAATGTAAGATCAGAGATAAAGATGAATTAATGTAAAAAAATGGGTGAATGGGGAATAAGTTGAAGGAGCTATAGAAAGTTGTCGAATTCAGAATAAGGAAGACTAGAAAATCAAAAACGAATTTGACAATCTAGACTATCTCACTGTTTTTAAGTACTTATAGTGATTAAAACTTTTATCTATATTGTATGTGGTTATATGCTATATATGAATCTTGCATTCAATACTCCAGCCTTAACTTTAGAACCTGTAAGTGTAAAGTGCATATGCGTGTCGAAGATTTGGGTATATTAGACATACTGGTACGTTATTATGTAGGGTGTTATAACTAGTAGAGATAGATAAACCATGGTGGTTGGATCAAAGGTTATGATAAAGCTAGAAAATGAGACAGAAGAGTGAATATACGAGGAAGAAAGAGATAGGAATTCATAGTAAGGGAAAATGATACAAACAAAGATGATGATTCTTTTGCTGACGTTTTGATGGGTAATGCTAAATGGCAGTTCAAAGGTCTTTAAGGTTTTGAATGTAAGTATGTGTGATTGGTGAGCTAACAGTTGAAAACTGATATGCTAAGGGTTTCTATAAGTTGTGTATAAATAATGATTGGCAGATATCACAGTCTTTTTTAGTTTAAAATTTGGCAGAGGATAAGAAAGTCAAAATGACCGAAAGAGAAAGGACAGAAAGTCCATCACGAGGGAAGTTGATAAATGTTATATGTAAGGAACTAAGGATCTACTTTAGTTGCAGACGATATATGTGGTCAAGTGCTCTAAGTTGTATGTAAAGTAGAAAATAATGGAATCTGAAGAGAAGTTAAATAAAGTTCACCTTTGTAGAGCGTTGAAAAATAAAATCTTGAGACAGCAAGAAAGTTATTGATGTCGAGCTGCACTAAGGATAGAAAAAGTGTAGAAGAAATATAGAATGTGTGATGATTTAAGTAGTTAAAAAACTTAAAATCAGATAGTACTAAGAAAGGTCCAAGACTTAACCACATATAAAGTAAAAAGAACTCTCTGATAAGAATGAATTGGAATATTATGGGATGAAGTAGTTCAAGAATTAAAGTTTGAAAAGCTCTTACGAGGACCAAATGTAAGAAGTAAAGTAGAAATGAATTTTTCTGGAAGCTGTAAGGCATAAGCAATGCAAATTGTATCATTATGGTAGATCTGATGAAAGTGTAACATTATCATGAGGCTACAATGTTATTGCCAAACTTCATTTTATAAAGACCGGCCAAGTGAACCAGGTGTGGTGAATTTTTGTTGTGAATTTTGATAGTGCATTAGAAGAGGCTTACAAATACATATTCATTGTGTGAATAGATTATAATTATAAATAGCAAATAAATGAAAAAATGATGCCATGAGTTATTATTTTAGTCCATAAGTTTTGGAGGTGGAGACTGATACTTGGCATTATAGGAGACTTAAAGTGGTGACTGACACCCTATTAATGTTCATTGAATTGTAAAATTTAAATGGTGCATTAAGTAGTTATTTGGTAAATCGTGTATCACTATTTTCTGATGGGTGATTTATCTTGACTTTTAGACTGAAAGATGTATCATTGTATGTAATGTTACACATGACATTCTACATGTGGTGTAATAACCACATATGTACTTGCACAGTGGATTGTTGCATCATTTACGTGTGTTGTTATCTATCTTGACAGTTAGATTCTGACCGAGAACCTTATATTTTGATTCAGGCTGGACAAGAATCATTCAGATCAATCACCAGATCATATTACAGAGGAGCAGCTGGGGCACTTCTGGTTTATGACATTACTAGGTACATATAATTATCTAAATATGTGATCATATTTGTATGTATGTTTTGTGCATGTAAATCTTCTCTCACGAGGATTCTTTACATACACAAGTTGTTTTCATGACCTATGAAATTTTGCTTACTGTTTAAACACTCAAAAATTTACTTACTAGTGTATTCTATGATAGTGTTGTGATTTTTAACACGTTTTGTGTGGTTTGACTTGCTTAGGAGAGAAACATTCAATCATCTAGCTGGGTGGCTTGAAGATGCACGCCAGCATGCAAACCCCAACATGACAATCATGCTTGTAGGAAATAAAAGTGATCTTTCCCACAGAAGGGCTGTCAGCAAAGAGGAAGGACAGCAATTTGCAAAGGAAAATAACCTCTTGTTCTTGGAGGCATCTGCTAGAACTTCACAACTTGTTGAGGAGGTAGCTTCGCATAATGCCAACTATCTTCTAAATCATTTTTTATTCAAAATTGTTATCTTAGTATAATACTCCTGTTTTTGTAGTCATGATTATAACCCATTATTATTTATCAAAATCTGACCCAACCTGTTCCAGCCCGTACTAATAAATGACCCGGCCTGATTCATCCCATACTAATAAATGACCTTTTGAACCCAAATATGTTTTGCATGTTTTAAAAACCAGTTTTTGAATTGAACCGGTCTGACTGCCTTCTGTATATTTAATATTAAATGTGTACTTTTGGTTCCATTCACACTCCATAAGTCAAATAAAGATATGAAGTGAATGAAAAGGCAAAAGGTGAATGATTGTCCCCTGACACATCCACGGGACATAGTACAACACATTTCCAATTTATCTTCTTTCACCTCTTTGATTCCCAAAATACTCCATATTCAATTCTTCATCCTAAATTTTCTACCCAAAGTAAATAGGGTGCCACCACTGCTACCGCCATGACTGTCGTCTGCGACGTAACCGGAAAAGGTAAAGTTAGAAGAAGATAATGAACTGATTGAAACCACTTCGTTCTCATTTTCTTTCTTACAATTTCGCCTAATGTTATGAATTTTGGAATATGAATCGCTTTGGATCATCGTTAAGAAGAAGGAAAAAAAATGCGAGTCCAGCTCAATCCCGGTTCGGTTCAACAGGTGAACCAGGCGGTTCGCTGCGATACAAAAAATAGCCAAAAATCGGTTTTCAACGATCCGCTTTTGCTCCAAATCCCGATCAAACCGGTCCAACAGGCCAGTTCGAACCGTTTTTCATAACATTGCCTATCTTGCCACTTCTACAAACTCATCTATCTCCAATTTTTGTTTTGTGGCTCCCATCTTCTCCATACTAGGGCTGACATATAAATGTGACCTAGAAAATGGTGATGTTCCAAAGCAAACATCAGATCGAATTTGGAAGTATGTTTAAGGATTTAAATTTGATTACAGGCTTTTTTGAGGACTGCTGAAAAGATACTCGAGAAGATCCAGGGAGGTGTGTTTGACGTGTCCAATGAGGTATAATTTGTGCTCTGTTTCATTCTTTTCTTGTTTAAATCTTCGGATTATGTTACATCAAGACTTTCTGGCTGACTAGTTGTTTATTATTCATGGAAATTTTTAGTCATCGGGTATCAAGGTTGGATATGGGCGTCCTCAAGGCACAGGAGCTAGAGATGGAACAGTTGCACAGAGTGGTGGATGTTGTAGTTAATCTCAATAGCATATATCATTGATTTCTGAATCTTGGAGAATGTAATATACTAATATGCAAGTAACTGGTTTCTGGTCTCCTAAACCGTGGATGGTCTTCATGCCATGTGTGACCTGAAAAATGCTATCATCATGTGAATATAAGGTTTCTCAGCCTGCTAAAGTACTAATCGTGCTGCTTGCTAATGTATACAAAAAGTTAAGGTACCATTCTATTTTACTTTATATTCCATGTTTCCAGCATGAAAGAAAATGAAACTAAAGTTTGTTTTTCAACTCTCAAGTGGAACAATTATGTCCCTCATGTCGTGAACCAAATGTTCATAGTAATCGGTCTTTTACTTATGAATGGTTAGTTTGCTATTTGTTAATATAAATCAAATAAAAGAAGTTAGATACGGTGGAATTGATTAAATGGGTCGAAAGTCTACATTTAACGAATAAAAACATTTTATTCACAAATTTGTACCAATGTATGTTTCCGTGAATTGGAAGTATCCGTTTACCAGAAAAAAGAAATCAATCCACTTTGTTGAATTAGGATCAACTAGGATAGAAATAAAGCATCGGCAAGAAGTATTCTTTGGTGCCAAGGTGATCACGATGAATAGTAAGCGACTTGGGGAAAATGGTATATAAAATGAGATCCATTATGTCATTGTGGGACACTAATGCATTTACAGACCTATGATCATTATGCTTCAACCGAGATACGATTCATACCTAGTACGATTACTGAAACATTAATACGATTCATACCTAGTACAACTTAGGATTATCCTTAACCTTAACAACATTCATCAAGAATAGCCATCATTCGTTCCATTTCATATGATTCTTGAATCTCCCATATGTCTCGAGTATAATATAATCACGTTGGCCGGACGTCATTATATCATACCAAATTCATACTTCTTTTCAATGTCGTCAAATACAATCAAGTTATTCTTGATGCCACATATAACAATTAACAGTTTAACCACTTAACTAACGTATACAAACAACAATTAATGAATGGTTATCACCATCCATGTCAACAATCACACTATGATAACATCATTTCAACTAATCATGCATTCATATTGGTTAAAGTCTAGGTAAACCTATCAAGGATTACCTAAATCTCTTAAACCATTGCTCTGATACCAACTTGTTACACCTAAATTTTTTTATTATTTTTTTTTTTTTTTACAGACTCAGATTATACAGAACCAGATTACACAGACTTAAAATATACAGACTCAGAATACACAGACTCAGATTATATAGACTCGGATTATACAGACTCAGATTACACATACTCATAATACAAAGACTCGGATTACACAGACTCAGAAAACGGATCCAGTTTTCTGCCTTTTTCCAAATTTCAACTCTAAACATAACCAAAACGCATTCCATTGCTTCCATTGACCAGTTGCAATGCATAAACCACTTATACATATACATATTCATTATTTACAATCAAACTCATACCAAAACATATTTGACCCATTTTAACACATGCACAAAATCTGGGTTCAAAGTCACAAGTTGAGCAATCAGGATCATGATTCAAAAGATTTAACACTTGCAAACCTTCACCAAGTGTTCGACAACCCCTTACTAAACCTTCCCTTTTCCGCGTACCTCCTTCTTACCACTTCCACTCGAACCTACAAAATGGTTACAACTCAAAAGTAAGCCAACGCTTAGTGAATTCATATAGAGTTAACCAAGTAAATAACTTGACAGCTTTTGACTCTAATCAATCAACTTTAACATCATTATATTCAATTGATATATCATGATAACATCTAGTCAATGACTAGTTCAACATTAATAATAAAGTCAACAACAGTTGAATTCAATTAACAACTGAATTAACATAAGTTGACTAACAACTAGCATATACAAAATGTACACAACTATACGGGTTTGTAATCTGTACCACTTTCTCATCTGAACCGAATTAGCACAAGGCTAATAATCTCTACAAAGTAGAGAATCTATCATGTGGTTCATTTACAACATGAAACCACCTAATCATCTGTCAACTGTGTGGTCTATAAACAACATGGAACCACTTAATCATCTGTCAACTAGATCCTCTTACACGGATGTAATCCGGATCCATCTAATCATCTGTCAATTGTGTGGTCCATAAACAACATGGAACCACCTAATCATCTGTCAACTAGATCCTCTTACACGGATGTAATCCGGATCCATCTAATCATCTGTCAATTGTGTGGTCCATAAACAACATGGAACCACCTAATCATTTGTCAACTAGATCCGCTTACATGGATGTAATCCGGATCCATCTAATCATCTATCAACTGTGTGGTCCATAAACATGGAACCACCTAATCATCTGTCAACTGGATCCTCTTACATGGATGTAGTCCGGATCCATCTAATCCACATAACAAGTTTAATTATAATATGAACTCACCTTGGTTATTTAGTGAAGATAACTTGCTACTTGAGTTCTCCACTTCTTTAACACCTATCAACACCACCATAGTCAATTTAACAACAAATAAACATGTATTAACATTCATACTACTCCTCTTATTACTAATCAACACCCAAATTCAATTATGCCCATTTTTACTTTTATTCATGACCCAATCTATAGTTCAATTGGTTAAAACCCCACTTTAATTACAACTAGTAGCATCAACATAGCTACTTTAAGCTAACAATTTAGTGGGACATCATATCAAACCCGAATTCAACTTTTTCTTAGTTAGGTTTATAAGCTTCCAACTCAATTTCACCATTTCATGGTTTGAATTCAATCACTAACTAGTTATAAACCCTTATAAGCATCGATTAAACACAATTCGAGGTTTACTTCCTCAATTACTAACATCTCTACTCTTAATCATCATTTACTTTAATTTCTAGGTCAAATAAAAAAGAACACTTACTTGTTTTAGGTTAGAGATGAAGTATGAAGTTCCAATTTAATCTTTCCAAGCTTAATTTGATGATTAAAGCCTAAATTCTTTTCTTCCTTTCTTCTTCTTTCTGTTTCCAGAATATTAGAGGGTGTGTGTTTGTATACGTATTTGTGTGTGTGCATCATGAGGTTTCTAGTGCTTTTAATAGATAAGGATTTAATTTGGTTATTTACACTTCTAACCTTCTAGTCTCATTTGCTTGCTTTTACACCCTACAACTTAACATTTAAGCAACCCAATTATTTCGCGAATGATAGTAACACACGTAATTTACACCATCAATTAAATAAAACATTTACATGTATTAAAATGTTACCTACATTTTTGGGGTGTTACAACTTGAAATGACTTTATTATCACCATTAGATTCCCCGCATTTCTTCTATCCCACTCCCCAAAGAAAATTGTATCATCCACATAATGTAGATGGGATACCACAACCCTCTCATTCCCCACTTTAACACCATGATATAATTCATTACCCATTGCTTCTTTCATCATTACATTTAGGCCATCCGCAGTTAAAATGAACAAAAAAGGTGACAAAGGATCACCTTGTCTAACCACTCTCTCCATTTTGAACTCCTTTGTTGGTGACCCGTTTTCCAAAAGTGAAATAGATGTCGATTGTAGACAAGCCCTCATCCATCTCTTCCATTTAATCCCAAAGCCCATTCGTCCCAAAACATCATCTAAAAACTCCCAATTCAAAGATCGTACACATTTTAAAAATCAATCTTAAAAATCAATCTTAAAAATCAAGCACTTCTTTTTCTTCTTACTCATAAAGTCCATTATTTCGTTGGCTATCAATACCCCATCAAGAATGTACCTTCCTTCATGAACCACCGGATAGCTAATGATGCGGTACACCCCTTAGATATCTCACACTTATCATGAACCACCGGATAGCTAACATTAGGCCTTCTCTAATCCTATCCCAAAACTGCTTTATAAACCTGAAATTCACCCCATCTGGACATGGTGCCTTTGAACTACCACACTCCTTTACCTCTTCTGATACCTCTTGCTCAGCAATGGAACTTCCAGTGACTCTGCTTCGCTGCAGGATTACCAATTAACTCGACTGCTCACAAAACTCGGTCTATCTGATCTATGTTCTTCAAAAATTTCTTTACAAAATTTGACCATTTCCCGCTTAATTTCCATCGGGTCCTCGCTCAATTCCTTGTTCACCATTAAACCTAGAATATTATTATGACTATGCTTTCTCTTAATTATCAAATGAAAGAATCGTGTGTTCTTGTCACCTTCAATGTTCCACTTGACCCTCGTCTTTTGTTTTAGGGTCTCAGTTTGCTCAGTTCTTTACTAACCACTTTCGCTTGCAATCCATCCAACTTTTATTTTCTTGGTCATTCAACACCCGCTGCTCGGCACACTCCTCCCATTCCGCTTCCTCTTTAGCTCTCAATATCTCATCCCCACCTTCCCAAACTTACACCTACTCCACTCTATATTTTCTACATGAACATTTTTAACTTTGTCTCTATATCTACAATCCAGCCTTCTGTTCCTAATCGGTTTCTCCCATCCATGTTGAACCACATCCTCCTTCTCCTCATCCTCCAACCAAAAATCATAGACCCTAAAAGGTTTTAGCCGATAATTTAATATTTTATCTCGCCACCTCTGTTTGAACTCCAAACTAAATAAGAATCTATCCAACTTACTAAACTTTAATCCATCATCACTAACCCAACTTACTAAACTTTAATCCATCATCACTAACCCGTGTAAATTTCCTTCCCACTAACGGAATCTTTATTAACCCATTTTTATTGATGAACTCGTTAAAATCATCGACTCCTCTCGATTGAAGTTAATATTGGCTAACCCCCAAACTATCTCACCTAGTTCAATTTCATCCATAGTGGCTAAGCTTCCCAAACTTACATAAAATACTGACCTTGAAGCTTGCTTACTGATGATATGTAGAATCACAGGTCCAGCTTACGAGTCATATGTTGAGAAGTCTTATTCGATATGTTGCAATTGACTTGGCTACTTGTCGCAACATGTAAACGATTATGATACATATCTACAGAATATCGTGATTGTACTACTTTGTAATGGAGATGTGCAAGAAAATACAGTAGTATATATAAACAGAAAATATATATACATCAATTCTATATAACAAAGTAGATACATATTGTTCGAACATAAACACTACTTATATACATATTAAATCGGTGCTTCTAAAAGGTGTAACCTTTGGATATGATTCGGTTTTTTCTTGAACCATTGTACCGATTCCTTTTCTAACTTCTTAACAAACTAATCAATCTAACCGCTACTTTATTAGTTTGTTGGCCCATGGCCCAAACTCGAATATAACGGCTTTTATTCTTGAACTAACTAACTTAATTAGTTTTGGTTTAGTCGACATTAAGGTCCAACATCATAATTCGCTGTACACGTGGATATTGTATCACTCATGAGAGGTAAATTATAACTGGAATGAACGCATATCGAGGTATATGAATGTTTTGAAATGCTTTGCTATCTCGGGTGAGGATTCCCTAATGGTAACTCTCATTAGATATTATCTTAACCTGTTTTATCCCACATTTCCAATATGGAACCGAGCATGCACAAGATTGGGAGTTTACGCTGGTGTTATGATTCAACTTATTTGTTAGAGAGTATTGTATACTTGGCTCTAACTTACTGGAGCGTCCACGCTGTTGTTTCTTCTCCTATATTAGAATACCCAAAGATTGTGGGAAGAATGTATGAATGAATTTTCTCACCCAAAACCAACTTAACAAACCTCTGTTTATAAGATGAGATATCAAGGGTAGTACCAACTAGTTGTGTAGGTACGTAATCTTCACGACATGAGCATTGATGGTTGGTACTTTGGTGCATTGTTTTTAATAATGAAATCATACTGAGGAGATATGTAAGCATGGGTAAGCATCGTGGATCACCCAACATTTGTGTGTATTCATTACTTAGTTGTACTTTGGGTTACAAACTTCTTATGCATGAAGGTATATCAATAAGATGATATTTAATTGTTAGAGATATTGCATCTTTGTAGTTTATATTTCTCTAACCATGTTTGTTCTTTTGTTATAATTAATGGATTAGTGTCATTATGTGGTCACGCCTCTTTGAATGATAGATTTTGTGTTTTTTGGACTGAACTTATCGTTCTTGCATGACAAAATTTCACGTTGTTGAAGAGATCGCGCCGCTTTGTACGTTGAATTTCATGTCTTTGAAGTGATCATGCAGCTTTGTTATGTATGTACATGTAGATACTCATAGCTTTCCTATCCCTTTTAATGGCAGTAGAGCGGTCATCTTGCTTTTCGTCATGATGTCTCACGTCTTTTAAACCGACTTGCTTTACGTGATAATTATCACATCTTTTGAGTGGACTTTTCGCTTTGCGTGATGAGGTTTCACGTCTTTGGAGTGATCATATCATTTTTTCACGATGGTGTTTCGTGTATTTTAATGCATTCATGTTACTTAGCTATGCACTAGCTTTGCGAGGTTTAATCCCTTTTAATGATGGGACATTTGCTATAGCTTTTTATCTCTTTTAATGGCGGGATAGCAGTCGTGCCACTTTGGCTAGACGATGTTTCGAGTCTTTTTGAGCAAACTTGCTGTTTTGCGTGATAAAATATCACATCCTTTGATTTGTCGAGCCATTTTGCGCAATGATGTTTCGTTTCTTTTGAGCAGACATGAAGGCGCGACGAAATATCACGTCTTTGGATTTTTCTAGCTATTTTACGATGATGTTTCGCGTCTTTTGAGCAGACTTAATGCTTTGTGTGATGAAATATCACATCCTTGGATTTGTCAAGCCATTTTGCGCGACGATATTTCCCGTCTTTTGAGTAGACATGAAGGCGTGATGAAATTTCATGTCTTTGGATTTTTCGAGCTATCTTGCAGATGATGTTTCACGTCTTTTGAGCAGACTTGCTGTTTCGCGTGATGACATATCACGTCTTTGGATTTGTCGAGCCATTTTGCGAGATGATGTTTTGCATCTTTAGAGCAGACTTGCTGCTTTGCGTGATGAAATATCACATCTTTGGATTTGTCTAGCCATTTTGCACGATGAAGCTTTGCTTGATTTGAGCATATTTTCCGCTTTGCGAGCACTTCTTTGGAGTGGTAGTGCCGCTTATGCACTCATGAAGGTTTAACGTGTTTAGACTAGTGAGTCCACTTTGCACATAGAGATTTCACATCTCTAGTCTGAAGCTACTTCTGCTTTGTATCCCTTTCACACGGGATGTTTTAACGTCATTAATTGTAATGTTTGTGTCACATTTTTTAGTCCACTTTTTCAATGGAGTTTCGTGTGTTTGGAGTGGAATTGCCACTTCCGGAGTTGCACGACAGGGTTTCGTGCCTTTGGAGTGGACAGGTATTATGTATTCCTTGAGCTAATACATCATCTTCTTGCCTCAAGCTCGTCAAGTTGACAAATATATGTATAAACAGATAAAAATGATGCTATCCTTGAACATAGTTACAAGTAATATGAAGAACGTCGATGTTGGAGTATGAAATTATGCATATGAAAGTGAGAAACCAAACCTCATTAGTTATTAAAGATCCATACCGAGTGTGGTTAAATAACCATGTAGCAACGAGGAGTTGCTTACTGGTTTACGCGATATTTTGTTTCTCTGTTGTGTTGCCTTGTCATATTTATCAAAACCAACTTGGTAGTTATAACTTCCTTGTTCATTATATGAATTTGTCAAAGATCACTAGTAAGTCAGTATAGTAATATTATTGTACTGATATTAGCGAATAGTACTTATAACCTTTACTTTGTTTCTCTCTTTGTTCGAAAAAGATTAGTATCGCATGCAGACAAATTTTCCTTTTGTTTTGTTTAGAAAACTAAAAACAAGTTTGACTTGAAAAATGTATGTATTGTGTTGCTCTAGCAAATCCTGGTGCAGTGCTTTAGGTGAATAAAGATGGCCGAAGGGTTGGACCCTTCGGTTTCCGGATGGATATAGTACGAACCTTCGAACGAGCCCGACCTACAAAACGAAAACACGGTAAGCCTCGTCAAAGGGAAAGGAGGGTTTCCCCCCTTTGACCAACCTCCGGCGTGAGAATAAGTAAAACCGTTCGGTTTGAGAGCAAAGTGAAGTAGGTGTAGTAATCAATGAGTATTGAATGCATTACCTGAGGTTGTTGAGTAGTATTTATACCTTCCTTGGCTTCCACCTTTTATCCAATTCGGGTGTCTCGAACGGACCGTTGGCTTATTCATGTTTCGCCGCCGATTTGATCTTGATTTGATATTTGTGATGTCGACTAGTCGTATATGTTTTAGGCTAGTTTGCTTAGTGTTGAAACCTTGACCATTTAGTCTTCGGCCAGGTAACTCTCCGGCTAGGGATCGTTCGGCCAAGTAACCTTCGGCCCGGTAACTCTTCAGCCAAGTACGTGGTACATCATCATACTGCAATTCCTGTTTCTTTATGAGAAATGATCATATATTAATGAAGTTTACTTCTGTGATATTTAACGTAGTGTGTATAAATCAAATATCGATGTTGGTACCATGTATACACCGATTTTTTGTTTCTAGTCTTTTTGCAAGAACTTGTATGTGAAATATTGCCATAATTTTTAGGATCTGACCATTCATGCAAATGACTCTTTTTAAGAGCCTATCTATCCTTCCCTCTCAACAACCTGTGCTGATAACCATATAAAACTTATTGAAAAAAGATTGATAGAGGGGAAAGAAAATGTATACCCGAATAAGCTTTTGTGGCTTATATTATATACCTACTAGTTATTGTAAGTAGATATCGAGGGCAAGAGAGGTGACATAATTGAAATGAGCAACAGATGAGTTAAGGTCTTTGAGACCTTAACCAACAAAGTTCATGTTGATCACTTTTTGGAGCCATAGCAAATGGACTGATTGTATGTATCCAATGCTAGCAATAGTTGACTTGTTCGTTGATTGTTAACTAAAATGTTGTTTTTCTTGTACTTTATGGATTCAAAGTTCTAACCGTAGGATGGATAGGCCTAGCTGGGGACTTATATCTAGATCGTATTTCTTCCTTTTCTATGCTTCCCGAATTTTCTCTTTATATGCCACGACATCATCTTGTGACTCTGCAGCAAGGCAAGGTGAAGGCACAGATCTGTCACCAAGCTTCAAAGTTGGGGTGTTTAGGTGACAATGGTACACGTATATTGAATGACCCAAGTAAGGTTATTGATTAATCTGGGAGAGTATTGGCTTGATGTTCTTAAGTGTGTTAAGCTTGGAGTGTCTTTCTCGCGCGATGGCTCTGGTTCATGACCAAATTGAAGGGTTGAATCATGTATTCTGCTTAGTTAGTGAGGCCATATCACATAGTTTTAATTGGATTGCTCTGTATATTTAAGCGTGGTTTGACCAAACCAAAATTTAAGATTGAATGGCAACCCATGTCTAAATGGCACTCAAGCTTACATTACTTGTACCTAACCTAATAAGGTTTGTAACCAAGTAACCAATATATAAAAAGGAAAGTGAGAGATTGTACTTTTGCTCATGTCATGCAAGGATGTGCAGTAGTGCCTTCTATATGACCTGTTGTGCTTCATGTTTTGCTTTGGGTCGTCATTTGAGAAACTGGTACTTCCCAATTAAATTACTCATGCTGAAACTATCATATTTGTAAAGAATGGCTTGGACCATGGTCATTCAAGAATCCTCCTGTATGCAAGAAATAACCATGTACATATAGTGCATAAAAAATGATCCAACATGAATCTAATTTGAGTAGTTCCTATTTTTGTAAAATATGAACTAACATATGGATCCTCTCAAGATAGATCCAGATAGAAATGGTTCTCGAGTATTAATATGGCCATATATTTTGTCAGTAATTTGTTCACTTGTACTGTATAATCATTCTCGGTGTTTTAATATTTTGATGAGAACCTAGACAATCCCTTAGTAGAACAATTGCTTTGTCGGATTACTTCTTTCAATACAATTGATATAACTTTGTATGTGACTGACAGTTTGGTCAACTTTGCAAGGTGGTGGATTGAGATTTTTTTGGGTCCTGCGTTGAAACTTTGCAAGAACATAATTTTGGATGATTATAACATCCTACAAATACTTTGAAGAAACAGTTGACCGAAATTAGAGATCCATGCCACAGAACTGACATGAACATGAGTTAGATATAAACCGAATATATCATTAGATATAAACTTTTTCATATTGTCCGAGTGTTTTATAAGAACTTAGTTACCTTTGATATGTTGATATCTTCTCACCTCACACGAATCAAGACTAAATTTTGACCATGGGTTGGACTAAATTTGGTGCGGGTGGGTGATAAGAGAGGGTGAGCACGCAAGGCAGCATTTTAGTTCGGGTCCCACGGGTGACGCCAAATGATAATATGTAGAATCACAGGTCCAACTTACGAGTCATAATCCGCTATACACGTGGATATTGTATCACTCATGAATTATAAGAATGAATGCATATCGAGGTATATGGATGTTTTGAAATGGTTTGCTATCTCTTGTGACGATTCCCTAATGGTAATTCGCATTACATATTATGGTAACCTACAAAGCCATAAAACGTAATTAGTGTCTTCTTTGAGAAAACTAGTAGATGGACATCTTGCATTTCGTTAAATGGGTTGATGCCAAATATGGGAATTTGGTAGTGTTGTAATCAGTGGCGGAGCCAGGAATTTGGCACAATTGAAATATCAACAATGCACTATTTTTTAAGAAAGGAGGAATGATTCGGTCCAGACATTAAAAAGACGAAAAAGGTAGCTTCCAATACAAATGTCCCTTATGATTCTTCTTTCCTTGGAAACGATCCATAGCTACTTCATCGGTGATAGTAGCAAGTGTTTCTCTTTCTATGGCACCAAGAAGACAACCGTTCAAGAATTCATCACTCATTCGATTACGTAAATCATATTTTACAAGCTTCATTTTCGAAAAGAACCTCTCAACTGTTGCGGTTGCAACGGGCGAAACCAAAGAAATTTTTAATAACCTATAGACATAGTGATATGAAAGATGTTTTCCGGTCTCAACCATCAATTTAGCAAGGTCGGCGATCCCTTTTAAGTTGGAAAATCTTTCATCTCGATGCATAACATCATACTAGATATCAAGTTCACGCTTAAGATGATCTCTTTCGGTATGATTAAAATCCATTGGATACATCTCACTCAACTTATTAACTTAGACGCATCAAACATAGAAAAAGAAGCACGTGGGCTTAAAGCTGCCATGTTAGTAAACATTCGGTGCTTACCTCACTAAAGCGACCACCAAACTCTTGAATTATCATATCCAAAACCGTATAAAAAATATCAACCTTAAAGTAATATCGATTGCTAATGTTCATCTTTCAGCTTCTTGAAATAACATATACTTCATCCACGTTCAACATTTCAAGATTACATTTCTGACAAAAAGAATACACATCCTCCAATAATCCATCAAACTCGTTTTCTCTAAAGCTTTGCAATGACCTTTTCGTTCCTTCCACCAACGAAACCGCTTCTAAGATATTTCAATCCTTTCTTTGAAAAGCCCGTGACAATACATTCGTGAGCCCTAAATTGTGTAACATCAAATGCAAGTAGAATACAAAATCAAAGGTGTCAAAATACGTTAGAATACCGGATGCTTGACGTCGATTCAAAGCATTATCGCCTTCCCTTTTTACTTATTCAAGCACCTTGACAACTTCCGGAAATAAAGATTTCAGACTCAACATTGTTTTATGATGAGAACCCCATCTTGTATCTCCTACTCGTATAAGAGAAAGTTCTTGATTTTTCCCATTTCCAGTTTCAACTTCACCATTTCCAATTTCTTCTTCTATCCTTCCCTTATAAGCTTCTCAAATCATATCTTTCCTTTTACACGAACCAAAAACCACATTCACTACCAATGCTAGCTTATCAAGGAAATTCCAACCCCCTTGTGAAGTTTTGCAACAACCACAACCACTAACTGAAGTTGGTGAGCAAAACAATGTATATAATATGCCGAACTATTATCTCTTAAGATCAAAGCTTTCAAACCATTAAACTCTCCACGCATATTACCTGCACCATCATAGCCTTGACCTCGTACCTATTCAACATCCAATTACAACTTTATTAAGAAATAAATTAAATAAAGATTCAATTAATAAGAGATAAACATAAATTTAAGAACATATATCACTTTGACTTCTTACCTGTTTTAAACTTACTTTATGTTCACCTAATAAAGACTCGATGGCAGACTTAAGAGTTAAAGAAGGCGTCTCTTTCACATGAACAACGCCAACAAATATCTGTTAACAATTCCATATTTATCAATATACGTAAAAACCACGGCCATTGGTTCCTTTTTAGACACATCACTAGACCCATCAACTAACAAGCCAAACACATCATTACCAATTTCTTCAAATATGGATTTGCATATTTCTTTGGAAAAACAATCAACAATCTCTTTCTGAATATCAGGTGATGTTAGTTTACAATTCCTTGGAGCTTTTTGCATAGCCTTACGATAAAGCTCATTTTGACTATCAATTAACTTTAATGTTTCTAGAGAAACTCCTTTTGTAAATAGATTCCTCACTCTCATCCTGACCACGAAATGGTAATGCGTTATGCAATATATACCTAACAGCATAAATCGAACCTTTTGAACGAATACGATACTCGTGCTTCTCAATATCACTTTGCTTATGAAAAGTAGTGGCTATAGATTGTTTCGCTTTCATTAGATCTTCACATTTTTATGTGCTCTATTATGGAAACTATTAATATCACCCTCGTAAGTTTCGAGTCTATCCGTTTTGTTCCAACTGTTAATCCCATCGATCACAAATGCATCATTTCCACCTTGTTTTCCAACATGATCTCCAAATAAATAACACCACAAACAAAATGTCTTGTCCGCATTTATATTATATTCTAACCAGCGAAATTCATCAAACCAAGTAACAACAAAACATCTATCTTTAGGCCCTATTTTTATTTTTATTTTTGCTGGAAACAAATGACCACATGGTTGACAAGGTCCCTTTGCAAATAAAGTGTTCTTATTTCATCTCTTTGATTAGAATCATAGTCTACTATTCTTTTTCTATCCGCGGGATCCCAAGGAAGATCATCTATATCAACTTTTTTTTGGCATTGGAGGAGTACAACTAGGCTTTGAAAATTTGAAGAAGGATTCACACTTGAAGGTTCTTCCCCATTCGCTGGTACTTTGCTTTTTAAAAATCCTACTATTTTAGCCTGCATTTATATATAAATGATATTTATTAAATAGATTGCATATATAATCGTAGAAACATAAGAGTTTAAAAATATAGTACACATTAACACATATAAATTAGAATTTTAAAAATAAAAGAGTAACATATAATCATATCATGGTACATAAACATAAAAAATAATAAATAATAAAAAAAAAGAATAAAAAAAAGAAAAGAAAGATTAACATAATTTAATTTCGACCTAATAAACTAAGTTTTATGAACCTAAAATTTTTTAAACTTTAAGGTATTAAATAGCTCAAAATGATAAATGAGAGTTTTATAGATAATAACCTTGAGTGAGCTCCAAAGATCGAGAACTATGAGATTCAAAGGCGGATGACGAAAATTAAGTTTGAACTTTTGAACAATTCGATTAATTTCTACTTATGAATATCATTAGGATGGCAAAAAAAAACTGTCGCACAGATTTACAAAAGAAGAATAGATGCACAAATTGTTTTGTTAGTAGGCTTTGGAAAGAAAACTGGATCAGATTCAAAGCTTGGTGTCCCAATTAAAATTGGGTGGTAGCACTAGTGTAAAGCCCAAAAAAAATTCTACTATTTGGGCCAAATCCATTGGTGGTACGGGCCACCACTAGCCATCAAGTATCTCCGCCACTAGCTGTAATGTTGAAGAAGCGCTATTGTTTCAAACAATGGCTTACGGGGTCTAATACGTTTATTAGAGCAAACATTTCTTTTGCAACTTTAGTAGGCGTATTGTTAAATGGTAAATCTTTGTAAAAGCGTTGTTTAAACAATAAAATGTGGGCCTACTTGAGTTTAATATATTATTTCGCTGGAGTCACTTTGATTTTAATCTTACTTATAGCATAATTTTAATTTTAAGTATATATAAAGCATTTTCATGTTTAACTTAAAATTTTAATTAAATTCAATAATGATTAAAGTACAAATTACTCTTAGATTTTCATTCAATATTTAAATGTTTCCAACTAAACCATTAATTTATAAATCTCAACCTTTCATTGTAAACATTGGATATCCTTCAATTAAATTTTTAAAGTATCATTTCAAGAATTTTTTATTTTATAAGACGTAGATAAACTTACAACAGATCATCTGAGAAACCACACATCCATCCCGAACTTGGTGGTTAAACTCTACTACAATGACGATACTATAGTATACATTATGATTTAAATTTTAAAATTGAACTTTTAACTATCATAATAAATTATCAACTTTTTTCGACATTCCGATAGGGAATGAAATAATACAATATTTTCTATCATCACTAACTAGAAAATAATGATAATATATAATGTAAACAATAAAATGTGAGACCCTCTAACATCTTAGGCATATCCCACGTCAACCGTGGATAGGAGAGATGTTGGGTTCATAAGTAATATCTTGGCCTTACTAGACACGATGCATTTTAGGGCCACAAGCACAAAAGATCGCATGAGAATATTGTACTTAAGCATGCTTGGGCGGAAGTAGTATTAGGATGGGTACCTCCTGGCAAGTCCTCTTCTTGCAACCGAAAACAAAGTTATGCGCCTGCGGGCATAGCGAACAATATTGTAGTTGTGGTAGGCGAGATGTTATAGGTGGGATCAAAGTAACTCATTACTGTCCGGGATGTGGGACAAAGTAGTATCACGATAGGTAACCTCCTAGATTCCACGTCATGCAACCAAAACAAAGTCGTGCGCCTTCGAGCAAAGCGGGGCGGGATGTTACTGACTCCACTGTTATCTGTTTGTTAGCGGCGTTAAACATGAGTACTTTTTCTTCCTAATCCATCCATATATAAACGGAAATTATTTAAAAGAAAAACTCGTAACTTCCACCCTTCTCCCTTTCTTTGCTTCTTGAAAACAAAACCTCGAGAATGTGTTACATTGTTTATTTCCCTTGGTTTCTTTTGTTTTTGTATTTTGAAAAATAAACCTATGACCTATTTAACCGTCCAAGCTTGTACGGTAACTTCAGATTCCGCTTTTTCGTTTAGTGGTCGGGTTATTTCACCAAGAAGACCAAATTCACCCCATTGTCTCTGGAAGTTTCTATTTGTTTGAAAGACTATCTTGACGACGTTAAACGGGTACAAAACATTTCACCGCTCGAAAGGGAAATGGTAGGGTTGAGCAAGAAAGCAAGAGATTGAAATGGAATTGTCGATACCACTTACCGCACAAGAGATTGCTTATGAAGAAGACTTACGCAACATGGCGTATGAAGAAGACTAAATAAACGATGACGACTCGAAAAAGAAGACTAAATAAACCACAACGATTCAAAGACTTTATGTTTTTAAGTTTGGGATAATGTATTTCCAATTGTGAGTTTAAATGAAAATAATCAAAAAAATTGCTCCGAAAATATGTTTAATACATTTAGTATTTTATTAAGTTAGGATTTGATCAGAAAGGACCTATCCGGCAGATAAGTCTTTTATCATCAACATATGTTGATCAGAAAGCACCTATCATAGGCTGGACCGGCTGGACCTATCCGCCGAATAGGTCTAAACCGGACTGAAAAACCGGTTTGCACCGGTTGGCTCAAACCGGTGTCAAACCGGTTTTGATCGGCGTTGACCCAAACCGGTTTTGCCACCTCTATTCCTAACAACCACCCTCAAAACTAGTTTTCATGGTATGTGTCGAGCCACCATGTCACAAAGACATCTACTACGCAGACCGGACAAAGTTAAACATTTATTTGCAACGTGCAAGTTTTTGTAAAAACCAAAACTTCGTCAGCATTGATACACTGCAGAATTATATATTAGGAACAAAAAATAATCATCGGAAACTAACAGCCAAAAATTTGCCTAGAATACAAGAAAACGCAATACTTAATAAAAATCAGATTTTGTTTATCTTCTGTCTCCGAATTGTCCAGGATTCCTTCCAAATCTTCCACGCAAATTTTCAAGAGTACGGGACACCAACAACAGTCTTGGGTCGTCTTCAGGTATCTCTCGATCCTAATATTTCATGCAAAAAGCATTCACGTAAGAACGATCACAGGCGCACACAACCACGGTCTAAAGTAGGTTTGAAAGGGTCTACTCGAGTTGTATTTAATCTCAAACCATATTATTAATATAAATATATATTATATATATGTATATAAAAAAAAGTCAGCTGAAATATGCATAAGACCAGCAATAGCACTTTATTTAAAAGATACTTTAATTCACTAATTATGTACTTTAAAAAACTTATAAGATCTTGGCAAAAAGCCAACGGGATACGCACCCTGCCCCACCCACCCCCTGTGCCACCACTACTTTCAAAGGAGCTATCACTGAGATTTAATAATACGAGTCTCACCTTTAAGCCATTGTAATACGCTTGAACAGCAGGAAGAGATGGTATTATATTACGAGATTGCATCAGGTCCCATACCATATTAGCAAGTGTATATCCTCCTGTCTGCAAACAAAGAATTGTGATAAAAATTTCTTTTTAACAGTTGAAAAAGCTTCAAAAATGTTGTTACACAAGCAAACCACTGAGCGCGCCAAATAAAAAATAATAACATTAAAAGATTGCTTACCTTTTCACCAGATGCTGCAAGCAGAAGAGCATTACCCGTTGTGGGAACCAAGTTAAATCCCCTAGCATTCATCTCTGTCTGAATGAACAAAATAAACCAGCTATATTTTAGCAAGTATTAACAAGTATATATGAGACCACATAATCAGTAGCTTACCAGTTTGTCTAGTGCCGCTTGCATACCCTTGGGTGTATAGCCGGTCATGGCTCCTTCTACGAACGTCTGCAGGGATAAGGATCATTGACAGGGATAAGGATCATTGACAACAATAAGTCTGAAGAATATAGAGTACAGTTATATCCACACAAATTTCCAGATATGATGAATCACATTCAAGGACTATTATTACGGTATTGAAAGACCGCTGTCAAAGAATTGCGCCAAAAGAGAAAGAAAACACAAGTTCGGGAAGTTTTCTTGATAACATTATTAGTGGAGTTGGAAGCCGGATTGCAACTTCAGCTGGACATATGCTTCAAACCCTCAAGTAGTCAAAACAAGGACATCAGATGTCTCGAAGCACGAAAATAAAAGGTCTAGCTGTACTTACAGCATAAAGCTCTGGCATAGGTGGGCTGCCAGAGCTCATGTAGTCTTCAAAAACTTTAAGCCCACGACTTAGGTCACCAGAATTCAGGTAACACCTAGATGTTGATAGTTTTCGAAAACAAATTAAACAGTTTAGCAACAAAGAATCTGATAAATGACAGAATAAATATAAAGATGACACACAGACTTCTAGCCAACATACAAGTTTAGTAGGTCAATCAACATGGCATAATATTCCCATCTTCTACATAAACAACATTGCGTAAGGTTGGTTTTTTCATACATGTTATGCAAAGGTTTTGATCTCATTGATCTCACCTAAGGAACAAACCTTCACGCCTTTTTTTACATTAACCTTCACAGCAAATATTTTGTGAAAAGTTTTTTTGATGAAACAAGTCTTTACATTACTTTGAGTCTGGTATAATGTATAAATTGGAAAAAATAAAAAGTATGTAATGTAATGTGAAGTTCGAACCGAACTTAAGGATTGATCCTAACTGATCCTGAGTGCGTGTATGTGTGTGCTATACAAATATAACAGCTTTCAGTAGCTCATTATCACTGACTGTAAACTAAATTTGAAAGCATGCTTTAAAAGTTCAACAGAATCAATGTGTAGAACTTATTACCTCAAAATTTGCAACAATATGAAGACATCTGGACTTTTATTATCTTTCTTAAGCATCTCCAGAAGAGTATCCACTGCCTGCAACATCAAACATGGCAAACAAATTTTCAGTGACAATGTAGACACACACGTGAAAGACATTACACCCACGGCGAGTATATAGCAAAGCACGTGCATGCGGTTCAACAGTCATTGCCTTTTGAGATTCTGAACAGCTAAATAGTAAATTAATAACGGTTGATAACAAAGAGTACAAGATATTTTTATCATCTCCATAAAGGATTCCAAGGGGTCATTTATATGTGGGATTACTTGCCCTGGTCCCACTGAATCATAAAACAACAAAACGTACGTCCGACTTCTGGAGAAAATTAGCAAAAAAGGAGAAGGAAAAGGAGTTGTTAACTTTTTAACTGAAAGATCAGGTTTGCACCTTATGGATCACTCTACAACAGTTACCCAACAAATCCAAATGTTTGCTGCTCGTGAATAAGCAACCATCACTAAATACCCAAACACAATTAATAAACTGCCCTCAACATAGAATATGGCAAACAAAAACAAGCAAGAAGCTCAATAAGATGGAAATGATTCAAGAATCATAACTCAAACAACTAGAAGTATCAAAAGGGGTAAATCTAACACATCCACATGAATAAAAAGGGTAGATAACAGTATTCGCTCGAACCCAAGATGGGATCACTATAATCATGCAGCATTCACAAGTAAAGCTAAAACGGTCATTTCACTAATCCAATATCAGCAAAACAAAATTGTGAACACCATTTTGCTAACAAAATTTCATGATAACAAAAATGGGTTTTCTATATTTAACTATAACCCAATAAAGCTATTTGATAGTACCTGAATATCCTTGAGGTCAGCACAAGCATTGAAGGCAACATGATATACTGTGAGAGACCTCGTCACAAAGCCACCTCTCCTGTTAATATAGTTAGCAGTAGGGATATCGTACAACTCTTCCTCAGATATGTTCATCAACAGATTTTCAGCACTATCCCTTGTCTGTTCTATCGAAGACCAACCTTTTGACTGCTCAACAAGCTCCAAAATCTTTTCCAAACAGATGAAAACATTTAAATTCCTGGAACTAGAGTAGTATACGAAACTTCACAAGATGGTTACTTGGTTTACCTTGGCAGATGTGTTCTCCGCTAATGGTATCTTATTCTTATGAGCAGCTATGAGCCCCGCATAGCAAAATTTGTTTAACCCTAGACCAGCAGCAGTCATATCACGAATGATTGCATATCTGAAATGTCAAACCAATATTATATAACCATCAAAAAAATCTCCAATATTGGAGGTAATAATTAATTTAGGTCACATTCTTATTTTTCATTAGAATGGCCTATCAATATATCACAATGAGCACCAAAAATTTAAATAGCCTGTACTAATATCCATTCCGGGTGACTTTAAAAAAAAAGGCATTTTAGGCACAACCATATGTGACCAAAGTTCTGAACATAACCACTTGTTATCATATCGTGAGTACCATGATACATCAGAATTAGCAACAAAGGATTTAAAGATTTTAATAAAAAACTGGAATGCATACACTTGATCTAATCGTCCAGTGGATGCACATGCATTAATCAAACAAATGAATGTCTGTCCAGTAGGCTTCACGTCAAGCTTCTTCATTTCTTCAAACATCTTCATTTATAGAGACAACAAATAGTTAGCATACTATTCTCTATCAAGTTATAATATACGGATACACAAAATACATACCCGTGTTGCCTCAACAGAATTCTTACACTTCCCACACGTAGAAATCATGAAGTTGTACAATACAACCTATAACACATATAACCAACATCTAATTCAAAACAAATAAAATTGCAGAGCAAGAACATAAGCTACCAAACACAGCTATTAAAACCTACATCAGGAATCAAACCCATAGACTTCATTTGATCACGGAAAAAGAAACAATCCTGCAAACGAATGCCTCTCATACTACCAGCAATCAAATCACGAAACGTATCTTTCTCGGGTTTCACTCCATCCAACATCATATCATCATATACATCTCTCAACAACCACATCCTAAAAATAAACATCTCAATTAACATTATTCAATCAATAACTCACCAAAACCCTAACACATATAGTAAAAAATTAATCGCATAATTAAACAGCTGAGAAATGAAATATAGATTGATAATAATATACCTTCGTTGAGAAGTAAGAGATTTGATGACGGTATTGTATTCAGACACATTGTTAGCGTAGTTTCGTTTGGCGTAATCATCAGCGGAAACGGCAAAGTTACGACGGCCAATTGCTCCGAGCAGTGATTTGCGATTTGCTAACGAAATAAGAAGAAAAAAATGATAATTGAATTAGTCATGATAATCTGATTGATAAGGAATGAGGAAATTGAATTGAAATTAATCGGAAACTTACCGGAGATTGAAAGGAGGAACTTCATTGATTTGAAAGCTCCGATTGAGAGTGACAAGTGAGTTTTAGGGTTCTTCGGAGGTTTTTTGTGATGAAACAAAAAGAGTTATCGAACAAAAGATTTTTTATAGTAATAAAAAGTTATCAACGGTATTTTTTTATAGTAATAAAATGTATGATAAGTGAGTCAAAACAAAAGTAACGAGGTAATGAAGTGTATTTGTGACGTATTTTTTATAGTAATAAAAGGTTATCAACGGTATTTTTTTCTTTCATTTTTAAGTCATTCCGATACATGAACAAATACGACATAAAAGAGTTATTATCGAACAAAAATTATGTTATTGTTCATTCATCAACAAAATTAAATTGTTCGTGATTAATATATTAAAAGGACATAAAGATATCACCGTATATTAAAAACGAATTACTATCTGATTATGTCTGATTATCACTAATATAAATTGACTTCTAAATTTTTTTCATATATTTATAGTAATATTTTACCTTCCATACTATATATTTTTCCAATTCAGGTAACTCTTGCTAGAATTATGAAGAAATTGAGAGTTGATTTGTATTACTAATAATTTAAGTAGTTAATTCCTAGAATCGATAATATGACAATGGTTCATTTTCTACTCTACTTAAAATCACATATGACCTTAAGCAAACTCTTAAAAACAAAAGAACACAGATGAAAATAAGGATCGTAAACGAAAATATTAACAAATATTAACGAAAGTAAATGAATGAACGTGACTCTCTTATGAATAGCTAAACAACTTAGTCCATTAGACTATAATCGTAGTAAGTTAATTTCGTGGTAGTTTTTAATTCTTTAATCTAAGTCTAGCAAGATCAAATCGGATCAAAATCTCAAGATCATATTGTCAGGGTTGGAATCCTATGTAAAAATTATATAACTCTAAATATACTGTACATGATCGGATTATTTTCGTAGAATCTTATGATCAATTTAAATTAAGATTGAGATTTTGACAACCTTAACTTGTACCATTTTATAACACATTATTCTTTTCTCTCTGTCATTTAAGTTTGTAAACATTTTGCTTTATAATAGCATGTTTTTTTCTCTTTATTATTATATCGTTGTAATTTCTATAGTCATATTTCTTTCATTATTTAACATCTTGTATATAGGCATATCATATACGCTATTAAAAGTACCAAATATATGTGTTGCTAACTAATCATGTTTTAGAAATGTTTACTTCATATCTTTCAACTTTTTCATATTTACATATTAAGTTTTGCTTTTACGCTAATAATACCTAAATTAGATGTTGATAAGTATTAACAACACCCATTAATTTTCCCTTGGCATATTGTTAGAAAAATGTTGATTTGTTACAATGATGTGGCAAGCGATGCGTTTGGACAGCAAAGCAAAACTTCCAATAAACCTTAAAGAGAAAACAAAGTACAAAGATCTCAAAGGAGAAGATAAAAGAAGAAACACCAACAAACAGAAAACAAAACGAACCAAAAAGAAAAACCAAATCACTTAAACCGTCACAATCCAACAGGGTTTTGGCAAGCAATGTGTTAAAACTTAAATCTTTCAATGATTGAGGCAATTATTGAGAACCAGACTAATCATCGTTTTCTGATTAAACTTGTCAAATCAGTTGGTCCAGTTCCGACAAGTATATACTTTTGTTGGGGAATGAGCAAAGAAAGTGATTCATACAACAAACTGTACGACATTTGAAGCTCATATTCTGAATATACAATAATATAAATTTGGTGGGCGAATTATTATATTTGGTGTGTTTGTCACCTCTTATTTTTGTTCTTGAAAATTGCATGTCTAAAAGAAAACTATAGTTTTTGCTACTATTCTTATTATTAGTGATGTTAAATTCTAATACGAATATTTTTAAAGTTAGAAACGTCATGAGAAATCTATGTTCTATTGTCTTTATATTCACAACTCGGATAAGCTACAATATCCTTCACCCTAAAGCGACACCTTGAATAAGAGAAAATGGATTCTATATAAATATCGGTAACCTTATTTTATTAGTAAGTCAAAGTTTTTATATGTAGTCCCGAATTACACAGATGCATTGATAAATATATAAAGTATCACAACAGTACTTCAACGTATTTTAGGATCCCGAACGAGCGGGTAAAGTTTCATCCTTCAACAACTGTAAAACAGTAGCAACACCAAGCAGATGTTTAAATACAAACAATTGCAGTGAACATAAACCCAAACACCAACTGTCAACAAAACAACCAACCTATGATACATGGGGAGTTGACCCTAAAACAAACCCTGCCAAAAATTTAAATAGAACGAATCCAAACTGATGGCTGTACAATAGTATCGACTTTCATTTACAAATCCACGATGCAACTCGCCAAAACATATCATAAAATCACCAAACAAAAAAACAATTTGACCTTTTCACCAAAGAATTTAATCTAACACTAACCTTATGCCAGATATAACACAACAAGATCTTAATAGAGCTTTATTCTAGTTTCAATTGATTTTCGACAAATCGGGCACAACTGAAGAGTTTCTCCACACTCGCAACATGTCTGCAACCATAACAGAAATGGATAATTAGAAGTGAGTTAATAATACGAATATGGTCAATACAGGTGAAGATAATTAATTACCTGATGGCCACAGCCAAAGGCCATGTCCTTTGGGTTAGTGAGGCAAATGGGGCATACCTGCAAGGTTCCCATAGGATATCAACATTTATATCCAATTGTGAAGTTGATGCAGAGATATATATATATATATATATAAGTAATGGAAGGACAAATACAGGTACAAAAATATAAATAGAGTAAGCACACATGCATATGTGAACGGGTCAGACAGGTAGCAAAAGATCAAACAAATCAGTTTGACCAGGCTTCATTTTATCTATTTCCTTTTTATTCCAGAAATACCTCGTAAGTTAAATATGTTTAAGAAACGATCACGGGGTATTTAGATAAGGATTCAATAGATTGATGATTTGAGAGGACATAAGCACACGATTACACTGATTACAATTTCGCGTGACTTTACAACGTTTTGACCCATTTGGCCATTTTCTTTCTAGCTGAACTTTATGGTTTTACCCATTGAACCATTTAGACATTAGAAATTAAACATAACCTAGATTGACTCATTTTCATATCGTATAAGGGAATCAACATGTAAGCGACAAATCTAGGTTACTTTGGAGATTTGTCTATACTCTTTAAAGTCACGGCATGCATTAAAGGGTACTTCCTGTGTGTAAAGTACAAATTTCATTTGTAAAAGTGCAGCCATAAAACTACTAATACGTACCTTATTGTCGTATGTAGATGTTGGAACAGGTGGAGATGTGCTCTGAGAAGTCGTTTGATCATAATAAGGAGCTGCACGAGCAGGACTACTTTGGCCATAAGAAAATTGTGAGCCCTTCTGAAAGCTACTTGAATGTGATGGTTTTGAGTGGCTAAAAGACGATGCATCACGAATCGGAGGAGGAAGCGCAACCCTGTGGGGAGAAATTCCTTTGACGCTACTGTAATTGAAACAATAAATGGGACAGTTAGGTTAAGATTTTGACAAGATTACTATTATAAATGGGTCAATTCGCGTTATGGTTTATCTCTACTTGGAACGTCACCCAAAATTTATTTTACGCATAGAACCTAGTATATCATTTTTTTTCTGAGCATTAATTTATTACTTAATTAATACAGGCTTTGTATATCACATTTGACACACTAATTACTAATAAAAAACATTTAACCTTTTGAACAAAAACTGACCACACACATTACCCAACCCTCCAGGCCCGCCATTTTGGCACCTCTAGAATTGGGCATCAAAGTTATGTAACCAAGTGAAGGTAAAAGAAAAAGAAAACGTCAGTAAAGGTCAAGTTAATGTGGTGACCAGTAAAGGTCAAATTTATGTCAATTACCCTAGAATATTCAGTTCAATTGTTGCTTTATATTGAGTAGGAATTTCCATCAAAGCTGAAAGAGCAAATTCCGTCTCTTTTCGGATTGGAGACACATTCTTGGACATTATTTCTGTAAAATTAACAAACTGACGTGCAAAATTTGAGCAATGTGAAAACTCATTCCAACTGCAATGTATAATTAATAATAATCTACTATCTGAAAATTAGCCTTGTTGCTTACCTGGAAATTATCAAAGTCACGAGCGGGGATGTTATCATCAAATTCTCTCATCATGTCCCATGGCCCATCTCCAACTCCAACTAATACGATAGAAAGTGGAAGCTTGCTGTAAAAAGGGGTATAATATTTCATTATGAGTAAACAGCAACATCTTTATCTATAAAGGATGCTGATATGTACAAAAGTTCGCAGAAATCACCTAGCTTGAACTATAGCATTTACGGTTCTCTGTTCTTGTGGACTCAAATGACCAGGCTCGGTATCAACACTTCTTGTTACCTGCATAATAATAATAATTAAGAAGTTCATGTTAATTAAAAGCCCTATCGATTAGATAGATGTAATCCAGACATCCATGTTAATTAAGCAGATCCCTTCTCAGAAATTTTCTGGAGGCGTGGAATGTGGGGAAAACCACAAACATGGTATTCAAGTACTATAATCTACAATTAGGGTGGCAAGATGACCGATTTAGGTAACGCCATAACAGGTTTGGGTTGACCTGCTAACACTTTTTTGTGTAACACGCTATTTATGATTTAGGAGGTTGTATGGATTGAAAATTAACTTTGGGCGACTTTCAGCTAGTTCGACCCACTTAAGTATTTTGTAATAGCATCCATAATGATTCAAAATTTTTAAAATTGTTGAATACTATCATTGGCTTGTTGGTACATGATGTGTGACAACAGCTTCATATTTGTAATAGTTAGTTTTGTAATTTGTTTACGTTGTTAAATTTAAATGAATATTTTGTTTATGTATTTTGTAGGTTCGTACGAACCTGTATGTTCGTACGAACTTAGAGTAGGTACGAACTTACAGGTAAGTTCGTACGAACTTAGGAGATGCTAAGTTCGTACGAACTTAGCTGACTATAAATACAAGTTCGAAATTATTCATTGTAACGTTTTGAAAGACTTAGTTTCAGCAAACTAAGTTCGAATACTCTTGTAATATTATTGCAAGTTCGAATGTAATACATCTTATATTCTACAAAGCTTATTTCGTGATTTTAACATACTTACAACACTCGTTTAGTTAGCGTTTCGTTTATTAGAGGATTCCGCACTCTAATACACGTTGTTACCTCGTGGATCAGTTCACAAGGGATTTTCATGGCTATTAATTACGACATCGCAATGCATGCCACTATGCCAGTCACACTTCATTGTAATAAGTATGAAATGAATGATCCGCTGTAAGAGATCAACGAACCAATGTTCATAAAGGAATTCAAATTTACCCCCAAAGAAAACTACCTGCCCATCTGCAATAATTAATAACACGTGGTACTGGCCCGCGCTCTGTTCAACGATGGTCATAGCCTGTTCAATGACAGGGGCAAATGATGTTGGTCCTGTAGTAAAATGAAATATACGCATTTTAGCTTAAAAGAAACACGTGAATAAAGTTTATTATGTAGGGAGGATACGAATAAAACAGTAGAGTATATCACAGACCTGCAAGCCTTAGTTGAGGGACAATTTCCCTGTATCTACTCAAAACCTCTTCAAATCCATTACAAAATCGCTCTTCTGGATAAAAGCTGAAAACATCTTGATCATGCGTTGATGCTGCCAGTTGGTGGCAAAACGTAAGATTTACAAACTTACAGAACCGGAAGTTTCAATACTTTATCAATAGATATATTGTAGTTATTAATAGCTTACAGAACCATACCATCTCCAAAACCGTAACAAGGAATCAGGTTATCTTCGTCAAATGCAGCTAATGTTTTACCAATGATTGTTATTGCTTGCTCATAGGGATTGAAACCATCTCCAATATGATGTAGGCTTTTTCTATTAAAAGACCTCGAACCTGTTTGGCAATAAACGGTAAGCATGTTACTTTTTCAGTATCACAATATAGAAACAAAGAATTATATATAAGAAATCCAGCATTACCAGTCCATTCATTGCTCTTAGTAAAGTCGATACCAACAATAAGGTTAGAAGACTCGAGCCCTGCACGAGCAAGAGCTTCAGTCACCTGCGCATAAGATAAACATATCATTCTACTAATAACATAAATTTCTAAGTAAAACTAATAGAAAACATCATACAAACGCAATAATTTCCACAAACATAGGCATCATAAAAAGTTCAAACGGAAATAAACAACCTTTAAGCACTAACTTCCACATAGTAAAACACAATGCACAATATTACAAAAAGTATGACGTTTTCTCCCCCAATAATATCAGCATAACAGAATCAATCCAAATACTAAGGACAAATTCCATTCTAATAACATTATCCAAATTAAGATATCCTAATACGGAGTAATCATTACAAAACAATATACCATATAACATTATGCAATTCTACCTGTTCCAATGAACTGTAATTATCCGCGATCCTGGAATACCTCCTATCAAGCTTCTTCGGCGGTCGATTCGTTTGACCTCCAAACCCCAAACCTGGCAACGGACCTGGACCCGGGGCAGGGGCGGCAGCAGGATAGTGTTGTGGATACGCAGGATACGCATCTTGAACAGGATAATTCTGAATTTCTTGTGGCGGATACGAATACGATTGTTGCGGATTACTGCCGTATTGACTTCCACTAAAACTTGACGTTGACTGAAACGATGGAGACTGCCTGTAACTAGGTCTCTGCTCTCTTGAACTCTTTCCCCCCATTATCAGATATCGATATCAAAATCAAATCAATTTTATCTGCAGAATTTCAATATGATATTTATCTTTTCAAAAGTAAATATAATTATTCAAATGTAAAAACCACATAATTTATAATTCGCCCACTGAAAACCTAAGAAGCGGTTTCCAAGAAGCTCCGCCGACATTACAGATTTATAGATATATATTACCTGCATTTATTATTATTGCGTGTGCGATTACAAAATTAATTTTATTTATTTTCAGAAAATGAATAAAAATATACGGTTTCTATATATATACGTCAACCTAGCTTTTACGGAATCAGTAATCTAATTACTAAAACATTAAGTAAAATTGACATTTACGTATAATCAGGAAATGAAACTAGATCTGTAAAATTGATAGAAGAACAACAAGAAGTGATTAAGAGTGAATTAAACTGAATGTAAAGTGATGAATCTACATGAAAGATTCAGATACAGATTAACAACAAACCTGGATTTAAATAAGTGAAACAGCATGACTTGTGACTATGCAATTTGCTTTTTGTTAAAGATGGAAGGAGTAAAATTGAGGATTCTAAAATGTCTTAGAAAAAGGACGAAAGCTTTTTGGACGAATTAATTAAATTGAATTGGTTGTTGGTCTTTGTGTTTGTGTTGATTGATCGTAGTCTGAAGAGCACACAGCACACTTGCACATGGCTGGATGATGAAAGAGTTTAAAGTCTAACCACATATACTTTGGTCATTTTTAGTTTAATGTCTAACCACATATACTTTGGTTATTTTTATTTTTATTCGGGATAGATAGGGTTGAGTTAGAATGGAAATTTTAATGAGAATGAAAAAATGAATTATAATCATTTATTTGGTAAAAATTTTTTTTTTTTTCAAGTTAAATATTTCAAAAACGACTAATCAAAAAATTATAAAAGTTACAGCATAAAATCAGCGTTCTTTTCTCTACGATTAGACATCCCTCATGATATACTTTCGACGAAAAAAAATACTTTTTTTTGGTTGAAAACCGGTAACACATGTATTAGTGGTTGGTAACACATGTATTATTAGCAACTAACAAATGTGTTACAAGCAACTAATACATGTGTTACCAGCGACTAACACATGTGTTACTTAGTTGTTGGTAACACTTGCGATGTGTTACCAGTTTTCAAAACCCACCAAAATATGAAGAAAAAAAAATAGTTCGTCGAAAGTATACCTTGTGAAATGTCTAATCGAAGAGAAAAAAAATGCTGATTTTTATTGTACAATTTTTATATTTTTTTGAATAGCCGTTTGTGAGATATTCAATTTTTAAAAATGTTGAGGGTATTATTATTTTGATGAAATAGATTGTTAAGATTGATTCATCCATGCTCACAAAAAATTTCATTCTCGTTTGAACTTAATTCTAGATTAGATAACTTTTATTTATTTTCATTTTCATTTTTTGGTGTAAGCAAGAATAAAATGGTACATTATTTGAAATGGAAATGAGATATTGTTCGATTATTATTCTAAGAAAAAAACAATTAAAATTATCATTAATATAAATGGATAATTGTCTAATCATTATTTTCGACAATAGTTACCTGAAGAGTTGATTTGTACAATATTTCTATATTTCTATCTATTTTTGTTTACATGTCTAACTTTCAACTTGTTATTTCATTAAAGAAGTATGTGAAAGTTTCTGAACAAGATTTCTTGAAACCTGCAAGTTAATTCTTACTATGATGTGGTGAAAAAAGGGAACAATCCAATGTCGATTAGTAGGTGTATTTACATGTTAATTATGATGTGAGGGTTGATTCTAGTTGAGATGGTGGTTGGGAAGGGGAATAAATCCAGGTCAATTTTGCAAGTCGCTTTTTAAGTCTTTTTTTGCAATTTGTAGGTTGATTCCGCTAGTGTGGAGGTGACATAAATGGAATAAAACATGTATATTTCTTCCTGGATTTGAAGGTTTACTGTGACAATGTGCAATTTCGATTCTAGCTATGATGATGGTCATGGTGGAAGGAGGATAAATACATGTTTATTTGCAACTTGATACAATACTTATAGTTTTCTTTTTATTCATGTGTAAAATTTCAATGTTTAACTAAAAGTCCAACAATCGTTCGATTGATAAGCACGATGGATTTTATGATGGTTGTTGAGGACAAAGGATATGTGTTGTGTTTCCGTATTTAAGGGTGGGAGGTAAATTTCAATGTCAATCTTTAGGTGGTTGATGCTGAAAATAATTAGCAAAAATATTATGTTCAACTTTTCATTTTTCACCTCCGAGCGCTAAATAGATACACAAGTTGTATGTTTCCCATTGGCTATAATTATAACACAATTACTAACACAAGTTATACATTGAAAATTTACTAGTCGTGTTCACCATTGTGTGTGATTTAGCTTGTTCTAGGGCAACTGAATTAGTAAGTTTTAGATTGTCAAATATATTCAACTAGTGGGATAACATGGAACTCTTTGTAACTTGTAACTTAAGATTGATTTAGATTTGTGCTTGGCTAAATCAATTATAAAATCAACCTATAATTTCTGTGTTATCTTATCTTAATTAATATATATAAAAAATCACATTATTTCTTATAATGACACATCACCATCTTTTAATGATGACACATATCAATAAAAATTTCTAATTAATTTACAATCTTCTTGACATTTTATTTATAGAAATATCTTGAACTTACATAATTTTATTTTAATTAACAATTACCTTTGATAACATGCATATTAACATTTACTAAGGAAAATAAACAACAAGTAAGTATTACTTATTAAGACTAATAACAGAAAGATCATTTATAATATAAATTGAACATAAGAGATAATGTGCTATAAAAAAACGAAGACAACTTTTTTCATTCTGATTACATTATCAAATTAGCGTTCTTATTTTTAGATGAAGCTAAAGGTTGTTTGTAGTTATAAGGACCATCGTAAGCATTTTAAGACAATCATTGTATATGATGTTGGCAATTTATTAGAGAGTAATATATATGTTTGTTTCTCTAAACAAAATCTTAAAGACACCCGCATCTAATTGAACCATTAAGCCACACATATTCTTCGCAACTAGTCACTTGAATTTGGATTTCTAGACAACGCAAAAAAGTTAAATCTTTCATGGGTTAATTGGAAGTTATTGTACAAAATCAATCTCATTCCTTGCATTCTAGTAACTCATTTCTTTGTCACTGTCTAGTAATCAATCTCATTCATTTTCTAATATAATTATTGTTCAGAAACGTAAAGGTTCTAAATAGATAAGGTACTAGAAAATATCATTTATTTAGATGCATCTAAATTGTGTCATATTAATGGAATATATGTCATTCATTTCCAATTTTTGTTATGTATAACTTTTGAAGCTAGTCACAAACATAAATTAAAAAAGTGAAAATTAAATAATATATATTTTGCCACGATTATCCTTTTAACTTAAATATGAAAATAAGAGACTTAAAAATAATAGTATTAATTATAATTAATATATTTGTAAGTTAGTGAAGGTGAATCACTAATTTATAATTAATTATAATTTTTTTGAATCTTTTGGTTGAAACTTGGGTAATTCATTATATAATCATTATAATCAAAATAATAAGATAAAGTAAACAATTCAGGTTTAGAAGAATATCACCATTAAATACTACGATTTATAGTGGTTGGGGTGACCGTTAAATAGTCCACCTTAATCCACTTTCAAATAACACGATTTAATGATTTCTCCACTAAGATTCAATCATTTCACCGGTAGGAATGCAAACCGTTCAAAAGGTTGTTTCCCCTTCAATAAGAATACAATATTAATCTTCTTTATCTAAAAGAAGATCACTTAACCAAACTCTCTAACTTCTATAATAAGAAACCTATACACCAACACAAAAATTTCTTCTTTCAATAAAAAAAAGTCACCAACACCAACAATGTCTGCTCCTAATAACTAGAAGACAACTAATCACCACATCTTCTTCCTCTAACACTTAGGAAGGTAATCACACAACAAAATCTTCCTACACCACTTTGAAAGATCACCACACCACATTCTTCTTTTTCTATCACTCTAGAAGGCTATACCTCAACTTCTTCTTCTTCACACTCTTAGAAGAACACAACACACAATAACTCACACAATGAGTATTCTCCTAACAAATCAAAGACACTAAACACTGAAACTTTCTTCCACAAACAATTAGAAGAGAAACAACATATGATCTTCCTCACACACACTCTTGAAGATCACCGACAACAAATTACAACACAATGTAATAACATAAATGTTTATTACACAATAACCTCACTACATAAATCAACTCTTTGCTTATAAGCTTAATCTCTCAATCACACTGATGTGTATAGGCTACAAGTAATAAAATCTAAAATAACTAACAAGACACATAAACACACAATGATAGGCAATATGACCTAATCGCATGTATAGTATAATAATGGTAGTAATATCCAGTGTATCGTTCTCTTGGGAATTAGAGTCACTAATCAAGAACCTCAAAGTGGTAGTTTTAATTTAAATTTATAAAGTATATTAAGTCAGAATTGATTCATATATATATATACATATAATTTACTCATGATATTTAAACAAATAATCAGATAAGTAATGACGTTTTTTACCTGTTTTAATCCATTATTCCCTAACAAATAAATATATAATTATGTTAAACCGATTGAATAATCCATCACCAATTATTTAATATGAACTTGATAAGCAGTAGTTAATTACTCTTCGAGTATATAACCTCATATAGTGAAAAAAATATTTAATATGTTCAATTCCAACTAATGAACAATAGATATCAATATTACCAATGATCATAATTAATTAACAATCACAATCATCCACAAATAACCTTTTTATATGCGATAAATAATTAACAACAATTATAATAACTAACAACTTAATTAAATACGTAAGTATTACTGAGAAAATCAACCGTTCATTCAAACATCACAATATCATGTACATGTAGCTTCAATTATCTGAATGAATACAATTAAACTAGCCCATAACATGATCTAAAACTAATCTAAAGATTATTATAACTGAAAACATCACAATGAAGGCAATTGCAAACCGTATGAATAACATATGAATCTGCACTTGAATAGGCCTTGATCCGACTTATATCTTCTTCAAGAATTTGCAGATAGAAAATGTAAGCCTTAACAATGGAGTATTTCACAGCAAAAAGTCATCTCTTTGAAACGCACAACTGATATTTTATAAGTACTCGATGAGTCGCGAGATATGCTTGACGAGTTTCTATTCGGTTCCGATTCTGTCTTCTTATCTCTAATGAACGTAGTCTTTATTTAAGTTTTCAGAGATAAGCTAATTTTTGAAACCCTTATAATAAATAGCAAAATATTTCAAAAACCTTAATGATGATTATTCATCAGTTAAAAGCTTTTAAACAATGGTTAAACACAAAGTAAGTGAACAATTGATCATAAGATACACTTATAATTACCCAATAATTTTGTGTTTTTCTTGTTTGACTTTTACAGAAGTTGAAATGATTTTGAAACATTCTCTCCAACTATTTATTTTTATGAAAATACTTTTATACTTTTTGAAGTTTTATAAAAATTTCACAAAGTTTAGAAAATAACTTTGGTTTTATAAAGTTTTACGCATTTATAAAAATAGTGATCCAACTCATATTATTTAAACAAATAAGAGTTGACTAACCTTGACTCAAAAGACAATTCAAAGATAGGAGTGTTCGATTGTTTGACTGACCTGAAAAGGTGAAATAGTCCAACAGGACCATGGTCGAACCAAAGACCGATTGTTGAGGAGCCGTGGACCGACTGTCCACATTTTCACTTTTTCTATTGTTGGTTTGACACGTAACTTTCATGTGATGTCAATGCAAGTATATAATTTATAATAATTACCATAAATTTATCTTAATCTCCTCTACAATCATCAAAATAAAAGTTGTGTATTTCTACAAAATATTTTTTGATTAAATTAAATCAAACATGTATTGTACTAACAATATATTGAATTTTTAATTAATACGTGTTAATTAATATTAATTGGGCTAATTTCAACGAGATGAATATGGACGAAAAATGGATTCAAATGTAATTTCAGTATGAATATAATATTGTTGGTTTGACATGTATCTTTCAAGTGATGTCAATGCAAGTATATCATTTCTAATAATTAACATAATTTTATGTTAATCACCTTCGCAATCATCAAAATAAAAGTTGTGTATTTTTACACAATAATTTTTTATTAAATTAAATCAAACATGTAATGTACTAACAATATATTGAGTTTTTAATTAAAACGTGATAATTAATATTAATTAGGCTAATTTCGGCAAGATGAGTACGGACGAAAACAGTATGAATATTATATGACGCTGATGTGTCAACCTTTTTTATAGTGGTCAAGTTACCACTCATTTGCTCTTATGCATTGAGAACCAGATTATGCACTTCGTCTAAACTCAATGTCACACCCCAAAATTTGACATTCGTAGTTAATCATGCGGAAGCTTTCGGGGAGTGACGGCGATCGAATAACAATACCTCGAGCGTATGATTATCGCAGAACATCGATATTATTAGGATGCCAAAATAGTTTTACAAACATTTCGGCTCATCGAGCCGTCAACATGTCAAGGTTATCAAATACATCATTTTAAATAAAATGCAAGTTCCGGGATTCAATAAAAATACATCAAGTCAATATTATAAATAAATCTCGTTAGTTTAAATATGGCATCCTAATCATCGTGGCAGGTACGGTCCCAAATATGCATGTGTCTTACGGCATAGCTAATTCCCCAGAAAAACATATTTATAAAAGGTCAACATATCGTTGAGTGAATTCACAGGTTTAATGACTCTATCATAAAACATTATTTATAAACATTTCATCAATAGATCAAAAGTGGCATCAACGGCCTATTGTGCGATTATTCTCAATTTAAAACAATAAAAACAAACACTGACTGTGATCCCCCGCAGACTAGCTAGGTCCTGCGAGTTAATATGTCGAACTAAACCTATAACCAAACCACAACTCACATATAATTCGTTTTCCTTGGACCGGTTAAGTATACTCGTCCCCAAAGTGCGAAACAACGTCGCTAGTTAGCGCGACTAACTAAAATAAACGTGGGATGGGGATGTCAGCCCCGATAGTACTATCTGTATACTCAGTGGTTAGCGTCATCTAACTAATGGTTATAGTGATTGTCAGCAAGAGGACTTCTATGCTACAACATGAAGAATTTAGTCGCCCATAAAGATACGTTGTCAGGTTTTAATAATCGCATAAATCAGTTATATGTTTTTCACCCCAAATTTGAAAGCAATAAAACGGTAAAAGTGGGGCTGTGAACTCACCTGGAGTCCGAGCGTGCTAGCAAAACAGTTTAATAATAATTCCCACGTAAGTCTCTTAACGTCCTAAACGTAAGAGCTTAAATCAATATCGGCAGACGACACAATGGTCAGTCTATGCCAGTTGTTCACTCAACAAGATTTGTAAAATTTGCCATCAACGAGCTTTCGAAAACATCCAACTTATATTTAAAAGAACGACACGTTGTGATCCCACTTTGTTTTCAAAATCATTAAATCGTAACTAAGTCCACATTAAAAATACCTTATTAAACGTATTATACTATTAATGTGTAACTTTCATTTATTCAATACATATACTTTCACATAGGTATATATATATTTATGTATCTCAATTACGTTTGATTTAGGGTTTCATGACATGTATTAACGTTGGTAGTCTTTCGTTATTATTATTATCATCACGTCATCTATTTCCATATACACATATAAATATATAAATATACTCATGTAAGCATCTATTTATATATATATATATATATATATTCATTTTCACTATAATTACCATATTTTAAACGTTAGCATATATATATATGTATCCTCAAAATCATTTACACATTTTTCTTGTCGTTATGATATATTGACCAGCAATATGTACATTTATTCATACATACAATCCTATACACATATTAATATAGTTATACGCCTTTATAATTTATTTTCATACTTTTACCTTACGATATTATTTAATCCCTTTTAAATTCCATTTATAACCTAACTTTTATAACTTAAAGTTTAATAACCTACATGTTGTCCTAAGTTATTCTAGTACTTATTTTACACCAAATTACATGAAATACACTAATCTTTACATTAAAAGTCCTTAATATATGGTTTTAATTGTTTTTAACCTTTTCAACTTAGTTAACTCATTTTTAACAGATTCTGTCCCATTTTTAGGTCAACCTTGCCTACGGTTTTGACTAGTCAAACATGTTCAGAAAATTATGAAAATTTTTATACAAGTTCCTCTATGTCTTAGCTTTCCAGAAACATAAGATTTGTAATTTTTGGTTGAGTTTAAGGGGTCCAAATGTATTTTACATCACACAAAGGTCAAACAGTTCATTCTCAGGACAGTTAGTCATAGATCCGTATGTAGCTTGAGTTCTACTTAACTTCACAAAACGAGATCATACAACCTTCAAAGCTAACACAATTTTTGACCTTCAGCAAAAAGAATCAACTTGTTTAGATCTACGGTTTGAAAGTTAAGATATTTTAAAGTTGGGTTATTTTCTGTCCCAACAGTACAGCTCGTACACTTTAACTTAGAATTTCATTTTAAAATAGTAATACTCATCTAAAAATAATGAATCCAGTGGGGTTTGATAGCTAACTTCTTGAACTTAACTTTAGAACTAAGAAACACGTAATTTCATCAAGATTTGACCAAGTTATGAAGCTTCAAAGTTAGAAAAATTTTCTGACGTTTTTCAAAATGCATAATAGTGGACTGTTTTGGTACATTTTTGCATAAATCACTTATCAAACATGTAAAAACGATTTTTAAAGCTAGATCTTGTCAAGAGTGAACATCTAAACATAATAGAACCATAAAATAAGTATTTTATCATAAATATTACAAGATTATGGAAGAAATGGTCCTTACAATGCTCTAGGAAGCAAAGGGAAGTGAAATGGAGGTGGATGAGGTTTTGCAAGAGCTCCTAGTTTCCAATCCTTGGTTTTATGATGTGATTAACTTGTAAATGGTATAAGGATGTGATTATGAACGTTTTTGATGGTTTAAAAGTGAAGAAATGATGATCTAAGTGTGGTGGCTCATAGTGGTGCAAGGGAGGTGCAATGGTGGTTCAAGGAGGAATCTGGTGGTTGTTTGAGAGCAAAAGAGAGAGGGGAGGCTGCTGGAAATCAGCAGATTTAGAGGGAGAGAAAAGATGTTTTTGTGTGTGAAATGTGATGCAAGAATGGCCAAGTTATGGGGAGTAAGGGGAGGCAAGGTATGGGTGCAAGTATGGGTTCAAGTTGACCAAGAGGGAGGTCCTAGGGAGGGTGCTTGGGCAGATTTTTGGTCAAGGGGAGGACCCACTTGTGATTTCCCAAATCAAATTAAGTCTAGATATTTTAGTCATTAGGTGCTAATCTCGATTAGTTAGGTTTTAATTGCGCGATTAAAGTTAATTAGGAGTAATTAAGGTAGATTAAGGTTAGTTAGAGTAGTTCCTAGCGACTTAATTAATTATAAGTCCTTTCGATATCATACGTATGTTTTCGATAATTGGTTTATTACAATTCGCGAAATCTCTACGTTTTTGCGTTAATTGAATTTGTATATTCGTTGATTCTATTATTTGAAACGTTATGCCATAACTTGGCATATTAATAGTAAATAACTACTATTTAATTATCAAATAGTTTTACGTTATTTATGAAAAATGATCACCAACGTTCGTGAATGTCGGTCTCTACCGATTGTTTGTGTAATTCTCGATGATTACGAATGCATCCCGCATTAAAATAGTGTGCATCTCATATGCAACTGTGGGCTTTGTGCTAGACTTATTTTGATGAAAACGAATTCACGTTAATTAAGTAGGGAATTAGCCTAAATGCACGTAATTAAAATGTACGAAATTTACCCTAATTTGAGGGTTGTCACACTCAATTAGTTCATTCCAGTTTTATTTAATTAACATAGTGATGTATCATTCTTATATGACACAAATTAATTATGTCACACCCTGTTAAAGTGAAAACACGAGATGTAAGAGTATAATAGTTTCACAACGTAAGTTACAAAAGTTCACCGTTTAATACATACTACATCTAGCGCTTACAAGCGTTTACAATCGTTTATAGCACAAGATACATGTCACGCATTTGAATACATGCATAAGCATAAGCAAAAGCAAAGTTCATGACAATAGCATTAACACAAAATAAATGTGGACTTCAATTCACTATCACTGTCAGTTTCCTAAAAAGCATGTAAAGTAACCGGGTCAACTATTGAAATAGTTGGTGAGTTCACATGTTTCAAATATGAAAACCATTTAGAAGTTTTCAAACCATGCTTGAAAGACTTATGTTGCAAATGGAAGACTGATTTTGTAATCAAAGTTTATTTGCCAAGCAAATAGTATGATTTGTACTCAATTATCAGAGTCAACGTTTATGATGCGTGTTTATACGCGAATGAGTGACTGAACTAGGTAGTCATTATTTATAGATGTTTATACGAAAATTAGATTTATTTAATAATCGATGTTTATACTTGAATCCACAACCAAACCTATTGGCCCGAACTTATGCCCCAAAGCACGTTCTATCGCGAACGTGTTGTTGGTGTTATGCACTCACTTGCGCGGGTGAGTGGGAAGGTGACCGCCCTCCAAATAGTACTATCCATATGCACCATCAGCTTAATAAATGAGTTAATGGGTTGTGTGAAAGAAAATTCGGGAACATAAGATGCGATAGAGTCTTAAGCATACAACATGTGCGTATAAATAGTAAATGAACACATTCAAGATAAGTATTTGCAACAAAGTAACATGCTTTTCACCCCCAAAACGTTTAATAAAAAACAGTAAAAAGATGGGGCTGTGAATACTCACAATTAGGTGTGAGCGTTACCGGCTGGATGTAATGCGCGTGCTAATCGAGTACGACTCCTATCCAAGTCCTATGAACACGAAGATTTTAATTATTTTCTCGGCTAATTTGGTTTGTTAGAATTGCTTAGCTAGTTAATTAAATTATAAAGTGCCATCATTAGTTGAATTTCCTTTGAATTTTTGTTAACATTTATAATTGAAATATAAACAAAATAATGGATGTATAAAGACAATATCCAAAATTAGCAAAATTTGCATACTTAGTATAATAATGTTTATAAATTTTCTGTAAATATTTGGAGATTTTTAGATTATTTATTATTAATTTATGTCTAATATGTGATGGAAATTCTAAAATATAGCAAACAACGATGGAAAATTCTAAAATTTTTACCACATCAGTTTTTAGTAATTACAAGGTTTGTGTAAAAATTTTAAGTCGTTTGGAGCACTGAAACTTCGATTCCCAATAAATCATGATTATAAACACGCAAACCGAAATATATATCATAAGACACCCAAATGATGTGAATTTTAGGGTGTGGAGTTATTTTCCCTAAAAAATATTATAGAAAAATTCCCATAAGTTTTTGGGTTTTAAAACTAATTTTTATGATTCATTTCTTTGTTACGGCAATACGTTTTGTATTTTCTTATAGAAAATACATATAAGTATAAAAAATTCCAAATTAATTCTTATAGTTCCTCGTACATTAGGGATTCTAAGAAAAATCACAATTTCATTTTTAACGTGTTTTAAATAAAATTTTGGATTATTGTAAGTTTCAATAACACACATTCATCAAAATCTTAAGATTTTCATTGTTGTGTGTTTATTGATTTTCTAAGCATGCAACCATAACATTCCATGATACTGTAATTTTAGCCTACTTAGATTAACACGTTAGGAGACTATAAAAATTTTTCTTGTAATTTTTGTGATACATTTGAACCCTTGAACATGCATCACAAACTAGTGGTTACAGAAAACATTCTGCTGGCGCACCAGTTTTGTGAGTCATGTTTGGAGGTCGAATACTCAATATTTTTTGAGAGAGACCACTTGGCTTTGAAAGCTAAGACATAGGACTAAATTACAGAATAAAAATCAGAATTTTTGGACAAATATTTATTTGGTTACGGTCTTTTAAAGTTGGACCAAGAATCGGGGCAGAGTGCATGTAAAATATAAACTGGGTTTTGGAGTCTTTAAAGCACCACTTTAATTCCTAGGCCCTAATCATTGACTTAGGCCTTTTTTTACATGCATGTACCTTCATTTTTCAGAGAATACAATATTATTTTATGAGCATAAAATCTAGCTATGATTTTTGGTTCATGTAAGTCCCAAAAATGGGTATTTTGTTCTTAAGTGAAGAACATCAACTTGCAACCAAAAGAGCTTTTGATTTTTGCCCATTAGATCCATGTTCTAACACATGCATGATGTTGAAATACATCCATGATGTCTTAGAAATGGTTTTTAACATTTTTTTATAATCAAAAACATAAGAGCATGAATTTTTATTTTTTTGTAAGATTAATAGCAAACTACTCTTTTTGACTTGATTTCGGTTTGATCATTTGTTATCTATTTCTTTTAAACACATGAAGGTGTATAAAATGATACTCTACAAACATCACGATTCATATAAGGATTCTAGTCATGGGTAGGGCATAGAGTCTGAAATTTATGAAAGAAAAACATGATTTTACATACGAAAATGAAAGATATGAAATTAGAGATTGTTATTTTACCTTTAAATCCTTGATTAGGTTCAAGAACACCTTTAAGTTTTTGAATTTTTATTTATAAGATGGCTGATTTTTGAGAGAAAAGGTTAGAGAGAAAATGGAAAGAAGTGTGTGTGTTTTAGGGGACATGAAAAAACTGATTAAGTGTGTTAAAATGTATTAAAAAGTTGGAAAATGGATAGGTGTGGGGAGGGGGTAAGTGGGCCGGTTTTTCTGGGAGGGGGGGGAGAGTTTTTAAATTTTTTTTATTAATTATTTGTATAATATAAAGTCTACATTTACATATTAATTTGTATAAGTTTTTGTATAATATAAGGTTTATTTTGTGAGGTTCTTAATGGTTAACATGTGAATTATAAAAATTGATGTTCTTAATTTATAAAATACTTCAATTTGTATTTGATTTGTTTACAATTGATGTTCACGTGTTGATTTATTTGATTCGAGTTTCGTTTACGGAGTCGTGGAATTTCGATTTGTTCCGATTTTGGGATAAGATAATATTTTGTGATAAGTCATGAGATTCAATTCCCTTTGTTTTTTTCTTGACACTTTATAACCTAATTAAATAATTTTCATGGACTTAGAGTTTGCTAAGCAATCTCTAAGACGTTACACGGTTACATTACACTTAAGGAGTCGTAATCTAGAATAACCGATGAAATTTTACGAAGGCTGTAAACATAACTTTTGAGATTCTAGAATTTCAAGTGCGGTAATAACCTGAGATTTTTGACGGTTGTCACAAATTCATACTCTCATCGTTTCATTTTAGTTGTCTACCATAGGTATTTTTTTTATCCAAAAATATATTATCAAACTTCATATTGTACCCTTATTTATTACTCTCAATAATTAAAAATAGCAAGTTTTACGTCAAACTTTATTTAATTATAATGACACAATTGACTTTTATAAATCTAAATATCATAACTTAAACATTTTTTGTTGGGGATGATTGAAATTGGATAGATGGGATACATAGTAAATTTTACTACCATTTAGTAACTCATTGTTTTCTATAAAAATAAAAGTAAATTTATTAAAGTTATGAACAATTATTTATCGTACATAAATAATCTTTGTTGTTTATAAATCATCGGAAAATGCTTCATGTGCTTAAAATTGTAGACCTAAATTATGCTTACAGATTTATTAGAAGTGGCAAAACGGGCGGGCGGGTTAGTCTGGGTAACTGGGTTAAAATTGGTTCGGTACGTGTTAAAATGATTCGGGTCGAAATTGGTACGAGTCGAAACATGTTCGGGTCATAACGGAATATTATCTATTTAAACCCAATAAATGCAAATGAGTAATTCGTGCATATTATCTATTTGAACCCAATATGTATGTAAGTTTTCTATAGATATATGATTATATATTATTCTAGTGATGAAGCTCTTTAATATTTTTATATTTAGTATTTAAAATACATGGTAATAAATTAACTAAATAATGAATAAAAGGTAATAAACTATGGCATTCGTCTACACATATTTCTCTCTCTAAGGTAAAGTCTCTCTTTAAAATCAGACTATTTATGTGTCTAAGTTTAATACCAACATGCAATTGTACTGTTTGATTTTAGTTTTGAATATCAGGTTCAAGTTTCTTTTTTTTTTTTGAACGGCTGGATTATATTAAAACTAGCAAGAAGCTAACAAAAGCAATTGCAAAATAGAGCTAAGTAGAGGGTTTTGGATCCAGTTGGACCTAGAAACCTTACAATTTCTATTTCTAGAAGAATATCACAAAAGTGAAACATCTACAATTTGATCTAATAAATCCTTTTGGAGCATCTTCTTGTCCCCGAAGATTTTGTTGTTACGAAACTGCCATAACGTCCAAACCACTACACCCAAGATAGAATGTAGAATAAGCTTAGAGGCTGAATTTAGACGTGCGTGATCAAGCCAACTGAAGACTTCATTCAGGTTGTCCGAATCTGGAAGAGGAAGATCGATCCATTTGAAAACAAGATGCTAAACGGAAGTAGCCAAATTGCATAACCAGAAGAGGTGCGTAGAGATCTCAGGAGATATGTTGCATAGAGGGCAGAGAAGAGAGGGAACCTCGAAACCTTTCCTGCTTAGATTCCAACGTGTAGGAATTCGATCTCTCAAGGTACGCCAAACCAGAATATTAATTTTCGAGGAATGAAACGACACCATCTTGTCTCCATTGGGAATTCCGGAAGAGAAATGAAATCAATATAAGTCCGAGTGTCTTTTACCGTGAAGATATTCGAACCTATTAAGCTCCATTGCCAAGCATCCTGACCTTCTGAAAGTTGAACATTCACTAACATAGAGGTCAATGAATCCAATTGAGAACCGGTAACTCCTCCATGAAAATTACGCGTCCAACACCAAACCCAACCATTTTGCCACCTGTCTCGGAAAAGACAATCTTTGTTTGCTTCGAGACAATAAAGTCGAGGAAATTGGCTCTCGAGAGAGCCGTCACCCAGCCATGTATCTCTCCAAAATCTAGTAGAAGAACCATCTTTCACTTGACGTTTAATAGAAGAATAAGGGATGATGTCTTTGTTATGCATTTCGTTGATTACCCCCACAATCCTTGGCCAAGCATCGGACCCTCCACATTGATGAAAAAAAGCCGTATGATCCATGAATTTCTAAAATGACTTTTACCCATAGAGCTTGGGAGTTGTTAAAAAATCTCCATCGCCATTTTTGGAGAAGAGAAAGATTTAAAGCCTCGAGGGAACCCTTACCAAGACCACCTTTCAACTTGGAAGCTAAAACCGAATTCCAAGCGATCCATGGAATTTTTTTGATTCCATCCGTGCAACCCTAAAAGAAGTTGGTCCGTAAAGATTCTAGACGCTTGTTAATCTGCTTAGGCATAGGAAATAGAGAAAGATAGTAGACTCCAAGAAAACCTAGCACCGAAGTAATCAAGGTAGACCTACCACCGAAAGAAAGCATGTTTGCATTCCATTTCGATAACCTATGTTTGAACTTATCTATAATAGGATTCCATTCTTTAATTCTCGACATGTTAGAACAAACCAGAATCCCCAAGTACATAAATGGGAGCTGTTGGGGAGTACAACCAGTGAACGAAGCAAAGTTGGAAATTTCACGATTGTTAACCCCAATACCATATAAGCTAGACTTGTGGAGATTAATCTTGAGGCCCGAGGCATTATGAAAACATTTAAGAAGAGCAACAATCCCGATAATATTAGATTGAGACCATTCCCCTAAGAAAAGAACATCATCAGCAAAAAGTAAATGGGAAATGCGAAGGGATCTTACTTGAACACCACGATAAAGACCAACATTAATGGCATCTTCAACAACAACATGTAAAGCCTCCATCACCATAATAAACAAAAAGGGAGACAAAGGGTCACCTTGGCGAAGACCACGATGTAAGGAAAATTCGGACGAAGGACTACCATTAATTAAAATAGAAGCCTTAGCCGAATTGAGGCACCCTCGAATCCAACCTCTCCAACGACACCCGAAGCCCATGAAAGCCATAACCCGGTCTAAGAAGTCCCAAGAAACTGAATCAAAAGCTTTTTCAAAGTCCACTTTAAAGATCATAAGAGATTGCTTTCGATTTTTGTACCAGTTTATGATTTCATTGACCATGAGCGGACCGTCCAAAATTTGACGAGTTTTAACAAAGGTTGTTTGCTCTGGGCTAATAACAGAATCAATAACACGAGAAAGCCGATTCGCTAGAATCTTTGCTAGGATTTTGTATTGGGCTCCAATAAGACTAATAGGATGAAAATCTGATACGACAAGAGGGTTATCAACTTTAGGAATCAGTGTAATGAATGAAGAGTTACAGCGTGAGGGAAGTTTGCCAATTTTGAAGAACTCCCGAATATTGGCAATAATATCCGTCTTAAGAATGTCCCAGTATTTCTTGAAGAAGGCAAAAGAAAAACTGTCGGGTCCGGGAGATTTTTCTAAGCTACAATCCCGAATTGCGTCATAAATTTCGAGCTCAAATACCGGATGTTCAAGAAAGGAAACTTGGGCCGAAGATAAAGTCTTATAGTGATCACTTCGTCTAGTGACGTTTACCCCTGCAAAATGCTTGAATTTTTCAACAAAGAAGTCCCGGAATATATCTTTGATCGCTCCTGGATCAGTGAACCAGGTCCCATCTTTCATAACACCTTTGATAGCAAGACCCCTTCGATTTTTATTGACAATACCATGAAAAAACTTAGTATTTTCATCAGCTTCTATCCCCCATTTGATTTTAGCTTTCTGATATGCATCTAGGCTTTCGACATACTCAATATCACGTAACTTTTAAAAGCATTTCTTTACGTTGGGAACGTAAGCATGAAGATCCCAAACTGCTTCCAAATCTCGCTCAACTTCAGCTATTTTAGAGGACAATTGGACTTTCTCTTCAAATTTCGATGCATTGTATTTATGAGCCCACGATTTAATGATAGATTTCAAATGCTTGAATATATCTTTAAACACTAACATAGCATTTGGACCAAAAATCCCATGAGATTGGTCCCAGGCTTTAATAACTATGCTATCAAATTCCGGAAAAGATAACCAAGAGTTATAAAGCTTGAAAGGAGTCGGACCAAAATCCACATTAGATTGCATCAAAATAATAGGTCGGTGATCAGAAATTAATCAGTCAAGAGCAACAACCATTAAATTAGGAACAATATTTATCACATCTTCCGACACTAAAAATCGGTCGAGACGGCTAAGCTTCTCTCCATTACTACTTATGCGTGTGAACCATGACCGCCTAAAGGGACATCCCAAAATGCTTGAATTTTTCAACAAAGAAGTCCTATAATATATCTTTGGCCACTCTTGGATTAGTGAACCGAGTCCCATCTTTCATAACACCTTTAATAGCAAGACCCCTTCGATTTTTATTGATAATACCATGAAAAAACTTCTATCCCCCATTTGATTTTAGCTTTCTGATATGCATCTAGGCTTTCAACATGCTCAATATCACGTAACTTTAAAAGCATTTCTTTACGTTGGGAACGTAAGCATGAAGATCCCAAACCTGCTTCCAAATCTCGCTCAACTTCAGCTATTTTAGAGGACAATTGGACTTTCTCTTCAAATTTCGTTGTATTGTATTTACAAGCCCACGGTTTAATGATAGATTTCAAATGCTTCAATTTATCTTTAAACACTAACATAGCATTTGGACCAGAAATCCCATGAGATTGGTCCCAGGCTTTAATAACCATGCTATCAAATTCCGGAAAAGATAACCAAGAGTTATAAAGCTTGAAAGGAGTCGGACCAAAATCTAAATTAGATTGCATCAAAATAATAGGCCGGTGATCAGAAATTAATCTGTCAAGAGCAATAACCATTAAATTAGGAACAATATTTATCACATCTTCCGACACTAAAAATCGGTCGAGACGGCTAAGCTTCTCTCCATTACTACTTATGCGTGTGAACCATGACCGCCTAAAGGGACATCTCAAAATCTACAATCATTAATAAACTCATTAAAGTCAGAAGCCGAGCGATGGTTAAATATAGAACCAATCCTTTTAGAAGAATATCTAGTAACATTGAAATCGCCAAATACGAAATAGTGTCCCGGATGTTGGGACATGAAGTTACGAATAAGATTCCATAAATCATTCTTCTTCCTTTCCTCCTACGGGGCATAAACATTAACCATGAAACATTTCATCTTTTTAAAAACCCATTCACCTTCCACAATGAGCAAGTTTTCCATAGAAAGAATACTAGCTTTGATGAAAACCGAGGGGTCCCAAATAGATAAAAGACCACAAGATCTACCTACAGCCGAACTAGATGCAAAATCAAACTGATAATTGCCCTACAAACGCTTGATATTAAACAAGTCGATTCTCTGCACATGTGTTTCTTGAAGACCTAATAAATTTGTGTTATGCTTAGAACAAATATGAGAAATAGCCCCACATTTATCCACTCCCATCCCACATGAATTATAGGACATAATATTCATTACTTACTATCATGAACACCAATGCTATCAATGTATTTCTTCAAATCTGTTTTACTACCTTCCATATCATAGCCAATAACACTTCCCATTTCAATATGAGAGATAAAAGCATCAATTAATGAACCTGTGGATTTACGTTTATGGATTTGAGAGTTAAACTTCGTGAACCTCTAACGTTGGTGTGTGAATTTGCTGAATAAGTTCCACTCCTTTTCTTTCCATGATTAAATGTAGAGGTTGAAAACCGAGTACCTTCAAAACCTGGAGGTTTGGATGGTGAATTGGATGTCTCCTGATCGCTGTTGGCTTTGTCATCCTTTTCAAAATTCACATTTTGCTCTGCTTCCAAATTATTCATTTCCTCAGCCCATATAGGCTTAATTACCGTTTCTGAATCATTAGATTGGTCTCGTGTCGTATCTTTTACCTCATCATCAGCCTGCCTTTCAGTGTTTTCATCAACTTTAGTATTTTCTACTATCTCACCTTCTTCCTCTTCATCATTGATGTGCATACTTTGCACATCCTCGTCAGAATCTGAATTGGAATTGGCCCAATCTTTTATAGAATTATCATCTATTGCATCAAAATCTGGAACCCAACCTGCAAATTCTTTCACACAGACTCGATAGTTTTCATTATTAATGGATACCGAGCAAACATCCGAAATAGAATCGTGAATCTTAGTTTTAATGCAAACACGTCCATTAGCCAAGTTTTCATTTTGATCCTCATCTACAAATAAAGGGTCAGCCCAAATACATGCAACCTTCTTAAAGGCATTAGATGTCCAGGCACTAAGTGGGAGACCATCTAGTTCAACCCACACAACTCTTTCGTCCACCTTAAAGGTTTTTGAAATATGTTGAATGTGAGTAAAGTAACATTCAATCTCCTTATGTTGTTTAAAATTTAAACATGCATCCTTACCGTTAAATTCAAGCCACAACCATAAGGGAAATTAAATTTTTTGCCCCTAAAATTGAAGTTATAAAAAAATATGCCCCAAAATTTATCAAATACACAAATTTACCCTATCTAGTCGCATGCCAAACTTTGACCTGCGACCCGGCAATCTGCGACCACGATCCCGTTCATGCGACCCACGATCCCGTAACCATGCGACTCGTTCCCCGGTAGCATGCGACCCGTGCGACCGGACGAGAAAGTGTGCGACCGCCATTTTGAAACGGAAATAACCATGCGATCCAAACTTGTGCGTGTGCGACCTTGTGTGAGAACCTGAGACCGAGAGCTTGTGTGCGAACCTGATACCGAGAACGAGACCGAGAACGCACCCATTTGATTGAGTTTTAACCATCTTAATGTCGAATACTCAGGTAAGTATATATTTTCTTTGTCTTTTATGTTTGATTTATTAGTTTAAAGTAAAAGTTTCATTGAGGCATTTCATCGAACAGTTGGTGGGCATGCTTATTTATATATTTTAGGCATTAATATGTTTATTAATTGTGATATTAAAGTTATATAAATGATTTATGATCGATTTCATGTGTTTGTTTGATTAAAAAACGAAAAAAGTTCGATTGATTTGAAATTTGGTCGGGTCGCATGTTTTGGACCATGTGCGACTAGGGTATGCGACCGGTGAACGAGTCGCAGCTGAAAACCTCGGTCACGGGTCGCATGGTTACGAGATCGAGATCGTTATGACACTTTTTTTTTCTTTTTTGATTTATTCTGAGTTTTATTAGTTTATTTGACTTATTTTGATTTATTTTCACTTTTTTTAACTTTATATGATAGAGTTTCATGTTATTTGACTATTTAGATTAGTGTTGACTTTGTGTTGAGCTAAGTAGACTTTATTTGACTATTTAAAGTACACATACAACCGTTTTGATTTATTTTGGTTATTTTGACTTCAATTGAGTATATTTGTCCTGAGTACACAATGTATGACTGCTTTTGACCCGTTTTGATGGTTTTTTGGTTATTATGACTTGAATATAGTATACTTGACCTTACTTTACAATGTTTGCATTCGATTGACCCGTTTTGATTGTTTTTGGTTTAATTTGAGTTGAATTTTGAGTTGAATTGACTATAGTTGAGGTTAGTATACAATGTATGACTTCCTTTTGACCCGTTTGATAGTTTTTGGTTTGTTTTGGGTTGAACTCACTATATTTGACCTTACTTTAGAATGTTTGACTGCTTTTGACCCGTTTTGATGTTTTTTTGCTTTATTATGACTTGAATTTAGTGTATTTGACCTTACTTTACATCTATTGCGTTCGATTGACCCATTTTGATTGATTTTGGTTTATTTTGAGTTGAATTGACTATATTTGAGTATAGTACACAATGTATGACTGCTTTTGACCCATTTTGATGGTTTTTGGTTTGTTTTGGGTTAAATTCACTATATTTGACCTTATTTTAGAATGTTTTACTGCTTTTGACCCGTTTTGATTGATTTTGGTTTATTTTGAGTTGAATTGACTATATTTGAGCTTAGTACACAATGTATGACTTCCTTTTGACCCGTTTGATAGTTTTTGGTTTGTTTTGGGTTGAATTCACTATATTTGACCTTATTTTAGAATGTTTTACTGCTTTTGACCCGTTTTGATTGATTTTGGTTTATTTTGAGTTGAATTGACTATATTTGAGCTTAGTACACAATGTATGACTTCCTTTTGACCCGTTTGATAGTTTCTGGTTTGTTTTGGGTTGAATTCACTTGATTTGACCTTACTTTAGAATGTTTGACTGCTTTTGACCCGTTTTGATGGTTTTAGGTTATGATTGACTGTATTTGACGTTGCTTAACAATGTTTGACTTTACATCTAACCAATTGTATTTGATTGATTAATTTTGTAGGAGTTCATTAACGCAAAGTTGACATTGAAGAACCAACTGAAGGTCGTTAAATTAATTAAGCGATGGTTGACAGTTGAGCAGGAGCAAATATTTAGACAGACATGCTTCGGCCCTTGGTTAGATGTAAAGTGTCTGGATAATGACCCGGGTTATGTACATCATTTACTCCAATTAAGATGTGATCCTCCAGTTTTGAAGAAGACTCGGCAGGAGGCCGAGGAGTTGTGGTTTAGGATCATGCCGGGTTATTCTATACGATTTGGCCGGAGGGAGTTCTGTCTAGTGTCCGGATTTCGGTTCGGTGCCGATGTTGATATGGTTAAGTATATTCCTTCGGAGGTTCGTGACACGACCCCAGCATTTAAAGAGCGGGTATTCCCGGATTTGGGCAGCACTGTACATATAAAAGACTTTGAAGATATGGTTTTAGAGAAAAGCACGTTTATAGGGGCGAATAAACTTAGCGATGAAGATTGTGTGCGATTGTGTATCATTTTGCTGGTGGAGCTTGGGTTTATGGGAAAGCAGCCATATTATCGAGTTGAGACTGATTTGATGCACTTGGTAGGGGATTTATCTGTCGTTAACGAGTACCCTTGGGGTTCTCGTATCTGGTATAGAACTTATGAGCAGCTGAATCAGGGTTTGGGGACCCGTCTCAGTCAGTCTGGGATGAAGTACACATTGAGCGGTTTCATCTGGGCATTTAAGGTAGCATTAACATTATATTTGTCCATGATTATTAAAATTACCGTATATTACAATTTATTAAAATGTTAATTTGTTGTTTGTTTATTGTTTACTAGATTTGGATCTGGGAGTCTTTTTACCGTCATTTGGAGACGGTTGCAATAAAAAAGCAGAAGGACGGAGTTCCTCGGGGGATCTATTGGGAAAGAAGAAGACTGGTTACGAGATGGACAGAGTTTGCAGAGCTATTGCATATACCGGTAAATGAAGTACTTTGATCTATTGTTGTTAAATTATATAAATTATATGTAGATAATTGAGAATTGTTGATAAAAGCATGCTGAAATTAAGCTGAAATATTGTTGGTTTGTCATTTGAAACTTATAGATGTTTTATTATTTATAATTGCAGGCAGATACCGACAAAAAGCATCGGCCTGAGAGGACATTGAAGCCGACATCAAGAGAGTTAGAGTGTCCTTGGTGGATTGACAGTGCCCGTTTCTTTGACGAGCAGATAGGTGGTGATAATGATGATCGCCCGAAGAAGAAAGCGCGTACTAGCAAGGAGGAGGTGACCACCGGTACACGGACTACTAGCCGTCACACCTCTTCTGGTAGAGAGAGTACTTGTCATGACACCTCTCACTCGGTGTTAGAGGCGGGGGTGATCACCCTGCGAGAGACGCTGACCACTTTACGGAAGCGGGTGGATACGCAAGAGGATGTCAATGCTAGGCAGGACGCCACTATTATCATGTTACTAGAGCGGATGCAGGCTATGCAGCGAGATCTCGAGGCACTTCAGGTATTATTTTTCACACCCAAGATGATTTAAAGTTATACCATAGTTTGTGAGAATCTTTAAACGTGTATATTTCATTCTGTAGGGCCAAGATGATGTTGATGGATATGCATCCGATGCTGGTCCTGTTTCTGACATAGGCCCTTATGTTTCTGATACCCGGCCTAATTCTGCGGTTCATCCTTCTGCGCCACGAGTTTTTGAGTTGCGTCGAAGTCTTCGAGAAAGACGAGCAGCCTGGCGTATGATCTCGCCATTTGTTACACAGGGTGCGAGGCGAGGTGTGAACAAGAAGTTTCTTAGTTCCCCGCTTCGTCGAGAGAAGGATTTACCGAGCAGCCTGGCATATGATTTGGGTGCCGATGATGATCAGGTTGTTACAGAGCCGTTGCTTACCGAGCAGGTGGGTACCGAGCAGCCGGTGGATGATGTTGTTACTGAGGCAGCGGTTGATATACAGGAAAGGCACGATAGGGTTGGTACCGAGGATCTGGTCGAGCTACAGGTTCATCGTGATTATATAGAGGTGATACTTGCCAGTTTAGAGAACCCGGAGAATTGCCTTCTTACTCCTCCGCCTCCACCACCTCCTCCAGGAAGTTTGGGTAGGATCATTGCCGGACCAGCCACAGTCAGCGAGTTATATGATTCAGGTGGTTTAGTGCGTTGTTTGTGGATCCCGAAGATTTGTTTCACGCGAGAGTTTTGGGGACGACTGACTGGGCAACAGTTTAGTGGATACTTAGAGAATTTAGTAAGAATCGTATTTCATTATATTTAAATATTTAATTTGATAATGTTTTTTCTAACTGTTCCCTTTCTTGTTTATACAGCATATTGATGGTTGGGCGTTCCACTTATTGCTTTGGAGACGCAGGATTGAATTTAGGCCCAGTCAGATTGACGTTGGAAAGCGATGGACGATTATGCCCATAGGGTTTCTTGATATTATGAAGCATTTCACGAGAAACAGTATGGATGCGGCAAAGAAGAAAAAGAAAGAGGATTTTGAGAGGAGGAAGATGAACAAGGAGAAGAAGAAAGGGAAGAAGGGGGATGATGGTCGGGTGGACTACGCTTATTGTAAGGGATTCGCAGATGGTAACCGGGATCCATACCCACCATGGTGGGAAGTTGATTATGTAAGTAACTAATAAATGGTATTACCTAAAAATACATATATTTTATATTTTTGATGATGGTGAAAAATACGTTATGTTATGCAGGTATTATTCCCCTACCACCTCAGGAAGACCGATCACTGGGTGCTGATGGTGCTGGATCTTATTACGTTTCGCGTAATGGGATATGATAGCTTTTATAACACCCCTCTTTCTTCATAAGAATATTATATTAATAAACACGGAAGCATGAATTTAAAATACATTAAACAGTTTACAATTCCCAAAAATACACTAATTTCAAACTTTTTAAACTACAAAAGGCGGGGTATTATAAAATTACAAAACAAGGTTTATTACAAAAACCATATCAGAGTCCTCAAGCGCAGTCAAACATTCCTTGATCAACCATTCACCTCCTGCACCCACAATAAACAAAACATATCCTGCAGGAAGTAAAATGAGGGGTTAGCACGAAGCTAAGTGAATAGATTCATCACACTCCATTCAACTTAGCATAACTAGCTAATTACACCAATAAAACATAAACACACATAATTCAATGAGGATCGGTGGCTCCGGGGATATCATAATACCCGGGGATTCCCCCAAGAACACTTACCGTCAATCCGTATGGCCAATACAGAATAGACCGATAACTACTGGTTATTAAACACATACACAGGTCTCAAACACAACAAATGAATCAAAACCTGTGTAAAAACACATAATAACCAGAAGTCCAACTACACGTTGACCTCAATAACATAGTACACATAGTTCACATATCACGTAGATCAGTAATCAATAATCAAGACTAAACAGTCTAATACACATCTACGTTTACTTGTTGTAACCAAATAATTACAACTAAATCAAATGGTAAGTTCTGAATCCACTCACCGATACCTCTGACGTCTGCACACTCAGTATTCTTATATCACTGAGTCTTACGTTGATCTGAAACATAAAATCATACACAAGTCAGAAGTTCGTTCCATAAACATCATTATAGCCTATTTATCAAATCAGGTAATCCCTGAAGTCTAGGCAAACAAAAGTTCAATCAGAAATAAGCTCAGAAAAAGTCCGCAATGCTGCTTAAAACTGAAAAATGCCATTTTCGGGTCCTAGATGACCCCGGATGGCCAAAAACTGCCTAGGCTATTAAAATATAGCCTTGATTACAAGGTCGTTTCCGATTAACCATGCGAATTTCAACTAAATCTGAGTTAGTGAGATTTTCACAAAACCGCGTCTCCAAAAACACTTTACGCATTTTCAAAATTTGCAAAACAAAAATCTCTTTTATAAACTTAGCGACACAACCATTGTGTCGCACCACAAACCCTTGCGACATAACCACTGTGTCGCACAATAGAAACCTGCGACACTAACATTGTGTCGCAATACTCAAAATGGCCGCCTTTAGCGACATAACCACTGTGTCGCATAACATTCAAGCGACACAACCTGCGACACAAGCCTTGTGTCGCAATGATGAACAGCCCAGTTCCCAGATTCAAAATTCACAAATTCAAACATGTAATAATCAAATTAACCTATTCCAATCGGTGTAATTCACTTATAAACAATAACAACACATAATAATCAAACCCTTACCTCGAAATCACGGATTAAAAGCTTCAATTAAGTGATTTAAAGCCAAATCTTACTTTCTCTCTAAATTCTCTCACTAGAAACGATTTTAAGAGTGTGGAAATGTTTGGAAATCGTCTGGAAGTAGTTGGGCGGTGTATATATATATTAATCACACAATTACACTTAAGCTCCTTAATTAATTTCAGTTCAGCCCGTTTTGCGACACAGTCCTGCGACACAACCCTTGTGTCGCACAGACACCACCTGCGACACAACCCTTGTGTCGCAGAAAATCAAAAATTTACAAATTTTAAATCTACTAATATTTTACAATAAAACACATATTATTAAATAGTTCTAAAACAATTAAAATAATAAAAATTACCAAAACGAAAGAGAGGCTGTTACAGCTTTATTGAGTGTGGTCGACACGAGGAGCGACTTGAGTTTGCTGAGGTTTTAGGTGATTACCTTCCAGGATATTTACGCGCGATAAATTATTGGAAGAACAGTTTGATGGGCGGGTCCTTCTCCAGAGACACCATACAGTTTTTGTTTGAGCATGTAGAGGATGTGCCTCAGCAGGAAGGCCCACTTGGTGACTGCGGAGTGTGGGTGTGCATAAATATGGAGAAGGTGGTATGTAAACTAGACCACCGGGTGATTGGGTCGACTTACGAGATAGCAGCCATTTACAGATTGAGGATGATGGACACATTTTTTAGAGCGCGCTATGACTATGAGCCACCACTTCCACCACCACCACCGGCCTAGATGAGATATTTTGTCACTTTGAAATTATATGTTTGATTGTCGTTTGTGTTGATATTTTGTTACTTTTGAACTATATGTTTGATTGTCGTTTGTGTTGATATTTTGTTACTTTTGAACTATATGTTTGATCCCGAATAAAATAAAACACAAATAATACATAACATTTAAAAGGTGGTATATAATCATCCAATACATAACATTGCAAACAAATACATAATCATCCAAAATATTGAGTCGACTGAGATGCTTCGGTTTTTACCTTTGATCTTGATTGACTCGACTCGTCTGTTCTATCCAAAAGAGATCTGCAACCAGATCGACTATGACCAATTTCCTTGCAACGACTACATTGTTGAGTTGATTGTCGTTTCCCTTTCTCCTCTCCTTGCGAAGGAATACGAGCACGACCAGGTGGGCGACCGGATTGCCTCTTTACAAGGACCGGCGGTAACACAGTCATAAGATCACCTGGATCCACCCATTCTGAAGGATGATCCATTGGGTAAATAGCCTCCGCATAGGCAGATCGATACGTCTCTGATGTAAAATAACTCTCCGCATAGCAGCTGACGTCGTCCTGATTGAAGTGGCGAGCGATTGCGATAACATGTCCACACGGTAAACCTGACAACTGCCATTGCATGCAACTACATGTTCTTGTTTCCAAGTTAACTGTTGCATTCTTTATTCCATCTAACACCTCGAAAATGAAATTTGTGGATGGGTTTACATTCCATCTTCTAGATTTCCCGTTTCTCTTCCCAATCTTTTGCTCAGCATATGGTGTGACAGTCGTCTTAAGACCTTCTCCAGTGTGACGATGTTTGTAGTACCATTGTTGTACCGACGCTCGAAAATACTCTAATAACATTGTAACAGGGAGCCTTCTTGCATGTCTGGTCAACGCGTTAAGAGACTCTGCGCTGTTAGATGTCATATACGCATATCTTGGATATATAGCATGATGTCTCGACCATCTTTCTTTCCCAACGTCTCTAAGAACAGTAGCTGATGCTGGTAAACGTCTAGAAAGGACATCAAAATGATGATCAACAATCTGACTTACGGTAAGACTTACACATTTTCCAGTAATGCCACTCAAAGTACTTGACCCTAGAAGATTTGTGTTTCAAGTTCATCAATAAATGCCTACAGCATAAGGCATGAAATGCCTCTGGGAAGACTTGTGAAATAGCGACTGCAATTGAAGGAGCTCTATCAGAAATGATAGTCAGGTTTTCAATCCCACCAGCAGACTCAAAAGCATCACGTAAGTTTGCCAAAAACCACGTCCAGTGATCGGCCGTCTCCCCTGCACCGATACCATACGCCAGTGGCAAGATGCCATTATTGCCATCCATCGCTACAGCAACTAAGTTTGTACCCAGGTAACCACCCTTCAAATGTGAGCCATCTATCATAATTACTGGACGCGTATGGTTAACAAATGTACGTATCTGCAAGAAAGTAAATGTTAATATATCAATTATGAAAAATTATAAGTAATTTAAAACAAATTATAGTTACTTACAGCTGCACCAATGGACATGTAACACATTAGAAATCTATCTTTCTCATCTGTAATAACATTCATTGTGCTCCCTGTGTTTTTCAGCTTTAGGTTGTGTAGGTAAAGGGGTAGCACCCGAAATGATTCTTCCACGCTACCTCTCAATAACTCTATTGCGTAACACTTTGCCCTCCAAGCTTGCGTGTATGATAGACTGATTTTAAAACGGGCAGACATATCAACTTTAATCTCTTTGCCTCTATAAACACGTCCTTCCAAAGTCATCAACTCCTTCAAGATGTGACCCAACACTTTTTTGCTTGCATGTTTGTTATTGTTCAAAATTTGAGTGCGAGAACAAGTGTGAACATCGACAAACTTCCTGACTTGGAAGTTATTGCTATCTTTGATACGTGCTGCACTAATCTTCCAGCTGCAATTAGGCAATAAACAGTACGCTATGTATCGACTCTTGTCTGACTTCTTAGGCGTAATCTGAAAACCGTCTTCGACACACTTCGTATGCAATTGTAGAAGTAACTCCTCCTTATTTTCAAATGTTTGTCCAAGTTGAATCCGGTAACAGATTTCATGCATGGTAACTGGTCGTTTCAACTCTTCTCGATCATTCTCGTATAATAAAGGAGGCATATTCCAAAATATATCATTTTTTGGTGCTTTCATCGGTATTTCTTTTTCATATGTGTCTGTCGGATCCGGAACCTCATCATCATCATCAACAACATCATTAACAAACGCATGATCAATATTCTTGACTTTCGGGACTTCTTCTTAACCATAATGATCATAATCATGAGGATGATCATCAGGAACCCCCACCTGATACTGTGTGTTTTGAGTGATTTGTGTTGGATATGGGTTATTTATTGGGAATTCTGGAGCAGCATGATAATGATATTGTGGAAATGATTGAAAATATGGTCGTGGTGGTTGTAGCTGAAAAGGAAACGAAATGTGTGCCAATGTTTGGCACTGTTGATTTTCAGGTTGTTGGTTATACTCTTGTGTTTGAAGTTGTTGAAAACCACTACTGCTACTACTAGGCTGATTGCTCCCCATACCCGAAACATTTCTTACAATGTTAACAATGTAAATTTCTATTGGAGCATTGTTAAGACTATTATTAATTGCATGGCACAAAAACTCTCCAAAGTCATCTTCATCATCAGTAATATCTATAACATATTGATCTACCTTATATTTAATATGAATTGGTGTATCAAGTGGTAGACCAACTTTCTTTAAAACATATTTTAACAAAACTCTGAATGTCAAAGGGTTTTCGGGTACAACAGGGAGTTTTAAAGGTACTCTATAACAATCTACAGGCAAATACATCGGCATGTTGCTAATATATTCAAAATGTCCTCCATAACAAACGTACATCTTAAACTTATCAATTCCTTGACTCATATTGCTATTGAATTATAAACAAATAGCCTTAAACGAGTAAGAAATTGTACCTTTAAGTTCTTCAAAATAATGTGTTGCAAACCTTGTAAATGTGTTGCAATTCCTTGTAAATATGCTGAAACCCCGATCTCGTTCCTTGTAAATTGTACCTTTGAGAGTGTTTTGAGAAAGTGCAATTTTCGTGCTTTGAGAAACTGATAATTTTAACTGAATATAAAAAGCTCCCTTTTATAACAAAAAATGATTATCCAACAAAAATATAAAAAGTACAAAAATCTAATCAAAAGAATCTATAAAATCCAAAAAATATCCCAAAAATGTTATAAATCTCATCCAAAATAAGAGCTGCCCGTAACTATATAATCCGGTCGCACACTTACTACACGGGTCGCACAATCACTTTGGCGGTCGCACGGGTCGCACACTTTCTCGTCCGGTCGCACGGGTCGCATGGTACGGGATCGTGGGTCGCATGAACGGAATCGTGGGTCGCATGAACGGGATCGTGGGTCGCAGGTTGCCGGGTCGCAGGTCAAAGTTTGGCATGCGACCGGATAGGGTAAATTTGTGTATTTGATAAATTTTGGGGCAAATTTTTTTATAACTTCAATTTTAGGGGCAAAAAATTTAATTTCCCCAACCATAATCCTCCCACATATTGACATTTAAAATCTGAGAAACCTTCTTTTCGTAACACATTTTTGATATTTAAAATAAGGCGAATGTCTCTCACCTTAGCCAATACAACACAAGACGTATACGGAACAACAAGTAGATCCGATTGATGCAAGACAATCTTATTCTTTAAAGCTTTATCGGGTAAAGCTTTAGAATCAACATCGTTACCTTTTACCGTTGTAGCATATGATCTAATCCCGTTTACGTGCTCCGCATGCTTCATACCATGCACTGCTTTGATTGGAATACCTGATGGAGAATTTTGAGGCCTTTTATCGGGTTGAGAAGATTGTTGTCGATCAAACCTTGCCATCGATGCAAACAGATGATAGTTTCCAATCCATATTTTGTTCAAGTCTTCTAATAACAAGTTTGAATCGGAAATTTTAAGAAACCGGAAGAAAGCGAAACGATGCCCGGATTTGGACAATTTCCAAGCAATATACACGTCCGCTACAATCCCATGTCGATCGCACAATTGCCACAGATCCCGCGATCCCAAAGTCATAAGAAAATTGCTAACGTACACCGTTACAGAAACATCTCGAAGGTTTTTAAAATTAGGGTTCATGGCCGCCGATCGATGTTTCTTCCGAGTTACCTCCTTCCATTCGTAAGATCCCATTGTTCCCGGGTCTGCAGAAACACGGCGTTTGAACCCGCCGGAGTGCCGAAAGGTTTTCTTCGAATTTGGATACTTCCTACTAACTTGGATATTTACCTACGAACTAGTGTTATGGTTTCTACGAACTTGCAGAGACCATCGTACGAACATGCAAATTGGGGAGAAAAAAATGGTCTCTAAGAACTTATAGCTGGCTGCAGTCCTACGAACATACAGTTGTATTCTACCAATTCTCAATTGATTTCGGTGGAATCAACTTGATTTCGGTGGAATCAACGAACGTGAACATACACACTACGGATTGTAACGAGAAGATCTTTTCAAAAAATAAAATTGCATTTCCCAAGATGAATTTGCCTATCAACAACCTTGATTAGTTAAATACCCACGTGGTACTATCCTATTGAAACGAGCAGATTTTTTTTATATTGAAACTTTCCTATTACTTTCTATTGATTTGTGGTGGTTGCTAGAAAGTAGCAACGCTGAGAGTCGGTAAATTCTGGTTGGATGTTCACGGTGGTGGGAATAAGCGACTGTGACAATTAGTATGGCAACGACGGTGGTCGTTTAGTAGTTTAACATGTTGTTCTTATCAATTAATTCGTCTCCCAACAGATGCAAATGGACTCGTCTACTTTCGCCTAGGCCAATCCGTTTGCGAATTCAGTCATGCTCATATTGACTTGTTTGCATATTTTCATCGCCCAGGTTCACCCAGTGAGGTTGTGAAAAATGCTTAAGGTGACCCAAATTTTGGGTGAATGTGTATGTTTTGCCGCCTTTAGATTTAGTCGATACGAATAATAAATTGATTGGTAAAAAATAAAAAGAAATATAAAAAATCCATGTTGTATAAAAAAATCATTAAAACTATTTTAATGCAAGGAACAAACATACTTTCTTGAAACCTAAGGGTAAAAATCTACAAATATGGTAAGAAAAGTCCAAAAACTGTATATATGGTAAGAAAGGTCCAAACACTTTTTTACTATTACAATTTCCAACCTAGATCATATACACACATTGGCTGTCCATCTTCCACTCGCCACCTATCTTCACACAGACGTACACCCACATACAGATATACTCCTATTTTTAATTAAAAATGTATATAAATATAATAAATGTATATAATTATATATGTCCACTTGCTTGCCATGAATGATTTGGACTTTATATATTACACTCACAGTGAACTGATAGATTCCTCAGTTTGATTCCTTTTTTCTACAAGAATATGAATTTACACCTAGGGTTTTCACTATTCATTACAAAACCAATTTGAAACCCTAGCTTCCGGCTGTAGTAAATCTAACCGGAAAATGAGATCAACTGCTGGTGAACTCATTCGCCGGAAACAGTTATTAAAACATGTTACGTTAGCGTTAATTATATTGCTAGGTTTAATTTGTTTATATAATGGATCGACATTATTACCGAGAGCTGAAGAAGTTGTTGCGTTAGACGATGGTACGGATCCGGTCATCGGAAAATATGTACGGAAACGTGATTATTTTGATGAATTGTTTGAAGATCAAGAACTGAATCCTGAAGTTCCTAAAAGTTTACCTGTAAGTTTTTGCTTACGATGATGATGTGAAATTAATAAAATTACTGTATTCATTTTTTAATTATTCTGTTTGTTTCTGTGTGGTGATGAAGGTTTGTGATATGAGGTACTCAGAGTTGATACCTTGTTTGGATAGACATTTTATATATCAAATGAAATTGAAGCTTAATTTGAGTTTAATGGAGCATTATGAACGGCATTGTCCGCCTGCTGAAAGGCGATACAATTGCCTTATTCCGCCTCCGGTTGGATACAAGGTTAGTTTATGATTAGCCTCTGTTTTGTTGAAGTTAGTTGTATCGAGGAAAGGCATTGGATTGTGTTTCATTTGTTTACTTTTAAGTGTTTTTTTGGCAAATTTTTCAATGAGATTAATGTTATGATTACAGCTTCCGATCAGGTGGCCGGAAAGTAGAGATGAGGTCTGGAAGGCGAATATACCACATACTCATCTTGCGCAGGAGAAATCAGATCAAAATTGGATGATTGTGGTTGGAGAAAGAATAAGGTTTCCTGGAGGTGGAACTCATTTTCATTCCGGTGCTGATAAGTACATAGCTTCGATTGCATCAGTAGGTTATCTTGAAATTACTTATGAGTTGTGGTTTTGGGAAATCAAGGCACCTTTTTGAGTAATTAATTCGCTTAATTGTCATGTTTGTATAGATGCTGAAGATTCCTGGTGATAAACTCAACAATGGAGGAAATATCCGAACTGTTCTTGACGTGGGTTGTGGAGTTGCAAGTTTTGGGGCTTATCTTTTGCCTCTAGGCATAATAGCTATGTCTCTAGCACCGAATGATGTTCATCAGAATCAAATTCAATTTGCACTTGAACGTGGGATTCCGTCAGCATTAGGAGTGTTGGGTACCAAAAGACTTCCATACCCAAGTAGATCATTTGAAATGGCTCATTGTTCACGTTGTAGGATTGATTGGCTCCAAAGGGATGGTATTCTACTTTTGGAGTTGGATAGATTGCTCAGACCAGGAGGTTATTTTGTTTACTCTTCACCAGAAGCATATGCACAAGATGCTGAAAATCGTAGAATTTGGAATGCGATGCATGATCTACTGAGAAGGATGTGTTGGAGAGTTGTTTCAAGGAGAGATCAAACGGTTATATGGGCCAAGTCGCTAAGTAATAGTTGTTACCATAAGAGGGCACCGGGAACCAACCCTCCTCTATGCAGCTCAGATACTGATCCAGATATGAGTTGGGATGTGCATATGAAGGCGTGCATTACCCCATACTCTACAAGTAAGTGGTATTTAGCTGTACATATCCTCTGGAGTTATGAGAAATACTATGCATTATAGATATGGTGTTTTTAATTAAGATTTTTGATCTTCTCACCTGCACACCTAACAAATGTTTTTTTTATTTTTTCACCAAATACTTTGTGCTTCCACAATAATCTAACTTGCACTCTTCGCGTTAAATTGAAGTGGAATGTTTACACATATAAGTGCCTAATAGGTGGCATTTTTTAATTTAGTTCACAAGAAGTTACCCTCATCCATGATAGTGAATCACTGAACCACCTTGCTAATTTGGGTAAGAATTGGAAGAGAATGATTTAATTGATGTATTTGTTAGAATCTATGTCTGTATTTGATAGAAGTGTTGGGGTATGCAGTAAAAGTCCATAAGCTTTCAATGATCATTTCATCTGTTTTGGGAACTTCTAACTTACAACCCATTTTCATGTCATGAGATACTCTTGTATATTCTCCATTATTTATGCTGTTTTTGGTAAATCAGAGATGCACAAGGGAAAAGGGAGTGGACTTGAGCCATGGCCAAGTAGGCTTACAAAGCCGCCTCCTCGCCTTGATGAAATTGGTGTTAGTCCTGATCAGTTCCAAGAAGATACTGTAAGTATCTAAATGGAATACACAAACTATTATTAATTTTTGCTGATAGTTAAATATTACATATTCTATAATCATGCTATGATGCAGAACACGTGGTATCACAGAGTGGTCGAGTATTGGAAGCAGATGAGATCTGTTATACAGAAGGATTCCGTTAGAAATGTGATGGATATGAACTCAAACCTTGGTGGATTTGCTGCTGCTCTCAAGGACAAAGATGTTTGGGTGATGAATGTTGCTCCAGTCAATGCGTCTTCTAGGTTGAAGATTATCTATGACCGGGGATTGATTGGAACAGTTCATGACTGGTTTGTACTTCGCATATAATGCATTTGAAAACTTGCCAATCTTTTTTTAACTGTATCTTAAAAAATCACAAGGATTCAAGAAACTTCTAACGAGTGTGAATCATGCAGGTGTGAATCTTTTTCAACATATCCACGCACGTACGACCTACTTCATGCTTGGAGGGTTTTTTCAGAAATTGAGGATCGTGGCTGCAGCGTGGAAGATTTACTGATTGAGATGGATCGTATGCTAAGGCCAGAAGGGTTTGTCATCATTAGAGATAAGTCTTCTGTCGTTGATCACATAAGAAAATTCTTGGCTGCTTTAAGATGGGATGGGTATTCACTAGAAGTAGAACCAAAAACTGATGCACTTTCCCTAAATGAAGAAAGAGTTGTGATTGCTAGAAAACAGCTATGGGGAGATGATGATGAAGAGGAGGCTTCGAGATTTTGAATATTCTCACTTAATTAGGTAACTCGATTTTATACTTGAGTTTCACATGCCAATTCGAAACATATTATAGATTTATTACAAGAACGTTTGGGACCAATTGAGCAAGATGGGGACTGTAGTTTTTAGGAGTGAAAGATCGGTGCAGATTGAATTATGTATATTGGCTATGATTTCTTTTAGAAAAATTCAAAGCACCAAGATTTTGTAAATTTATCTAGCATTCGATTAAAGAAGGGAATATAAGTAGCTTATGCACAGCCATAGATAACATTTTCAAGTATTAAGTCTCAAGTTTAATTCCTACCATGTATTTAAACACTTTCATGTCAATCGAACCTGTGTATCATTGAAATCTAGAATTTTTTTGACTGAGCTATCTTTGCAGTGATTGAAATATTTATTATTATTGTAATATATAAATATGTATTGTTGACTTGTACATTATTTACTATAGATGTCAAAATGAGCTACTGGAATGGGTTAGGTAATGGGTCAAATGAGATTGGGTCAAAACAAGGGAAGGTTTACCTACTGGTCAAATAGAGAGGGTCAGATCGGATATCAGCATTTCTTTTGTGATTCTAAGTTATAACGATGATTGGGTCTGTTTTCAAGGTTCATACTGAAACTCAATTAATGTTTGTATCTAATATTTTAGATAGAAAGAAAGTAGAACAAATAAAAAAACACTATTATTAAACCACTATATGATGATTCCTTTAATAAATGAATAATGGTTTTCCTGGCAACTTTTACTCAGGAGCCAACTATAACTCGCAACCATTGAATCATGAAAAAGTATTATAACGGATTAGCAAATACGATATGTTGTTTCGTTTGATTTGAATTGTTTGCCATCTAAAACTATAAACCAACAGAACCAGCTGTCTGAAACTAGAAGCTAAACTCTATTTTATAACAGACCAAACTAATTGATTTGTTATTAGTGTTTGGTATAATATGGAATATGGATATGGATGAGTTGTGATATCATCCAGCAAAAGAACCCATGTGCATTATCAGAAAATGACTACTACTAAAGCAAAGTCCAGTACTCAACTGCTCTTTTATTATCTTAAAGTTTCTTCATCAGCTAAATCATTGCCATAAACATATGGTTGTTCATCTGTCTAAACTAGACAAATTCAGATTCTTTGCGAACCTAAAACGACTTGTTTCAAACTTGAAAAGGTAATAAAAGAAAACAAAACAGTCTAGTTCAAATTCCAAACCAAACTGAACCAAATCAAAAAGTTGCTTCCCACAGAAAATCTAACATCTGGAACCCAACCAATAACCAGTTCAATTCTTAAAAAACTTGTTTATATTTCTCTACACGGAACATATTCATAAGTAGACACTGGTTTACAAACAATTGGCTTTAAAAATAATAATAAGTAAATAAATAAAAAGACCAGCAGATTCCGATACTCCAAGCAATACAGAGACTACTGTACAACTTTCACGACATGAACTACAAGTCATAATCACATTATTTCTCTCAAGAATGCTATGAGAAAACTACTGTAAAAGATTATAACTAGTGCCTCCAGGTCCAGCGTGGAAGCAAGATATCTAGTTATATAAATAAAATAGCATTCATTACAGGAACAGAACAGCAGAAAATAAGGTATATATTGACTAATTTTATCACTTTACATAATTGGGCTACATAGTTGCTGATATCAATAATAACAAAACACGGTACAAGAATAAGTTATGTTACAAGAAACACAAGACGAGTTCAATTACAATCTCACGGTACCTTGCTAACTTGATGATTAACCTATGTGATTCACTGGCGATGCCCTTCAGGAAGGGTAACTACCTTGTGGAAGGGCACATTTCTCTGAGGCAAAGATCCATCTTCCTCATCATCGTCAAATTCTAGCATATAACTGCCCACAAATGAAATAAATCCATATAAATTTAAGAATATAATAAACAATAAAGCCAAGGCATGTCTAATCTAGACTTCTAAACAAACTTGTCATTTCTTAAACCAAAACTTAAATGATATGATTCTTATTAAAAAGAAGAGTTTTGATAGAGAGACTACAAACTTGACCTAAGGATCGGTCAAATACCACATGTCAACCCTCCATGAACTTTAAAAAGGGGCTCATTTTCAAACAATATATTTGATAATACACATGGCATTAGGTCAATCTTTAGGCCATTTTATAGGCCCATACATCATTACTCTCTATAAAGAAAGATCCTACTTGTTACTAACAACCTCCATCCCACGATGGACTTATTTGACCCTGAAAGTTGAAATATATCATTATCTGTTTATAAGTCACCGGAAAATGATAGGTCTAAGACATGTCTTAAAGCACCATTCAAGTGCTAGCTGCACAAATTATGCACAGCGAGTCATGAGAAACTATTAACTTTACTCAGAACTGCTCACAACATATTACATATTCTCCCTTCATAATTAAAAATATAATACACCTCTGTAAAATGCATAATTTTCCTTTGTGTCTAATAGAAAACTTGACATTTACTTTTTTAGAACGATTGCAATTTATAGTCCTGTTTGCCCCCTAATCATCATTTTCAAGTAAGCTGATGGGATTCGTCAGGATCCATAAGATCAACTTATTCATTTTTATTGAAGGGTTTTTCATAATCATACATTCAACTGGACACTGATTAGAGTTATGAGTTTAGACTTACTCATCAGTTTTCCTCTGTAGATTTTCCACATGACAAACAGAAACAGCAGCACCAACAAAAAGAGAAATATTAGTTTATGGCATGGGCATCGTAAATACAACTCATATGAGACTGTCAACAGAAAGATCCATGGGATGAAATTACCTTGCGAGTATTCACGACAGTTGCTTTATAAAGAGCAGTGGTTCCAGGATAAACTGCCAACACATGTTTTCCAGGAGGGAAATCTTGAGCAGTAGATGGATCATTTCGCTTTGGGAAAGGTATAATATGTGACATAGGCAGCTTGTACTTCCTAAAAACATCAGCAACACAGACATTTTTCACAAAAACTAGAAACAGCGATCCAAGATGGCAAACTTTGGTTTTAAGGGACCTCAAATTTGAACTTCTACAATTAAATGTGGATTTTAGCAAGAGGTGGCAAAATTCTGGGTTTGGTGGGTCGGGTAACAGACCAAAAGGTCATATTGTCATTAAGATAATAATATAACTATACTGAATAAAGATTGAAAAAAAAAATTGAAGCTGGAAGCACCTCCATACATTCTGGGCAACCTGTAATGCATTTAATTCATTTGGATAGTTTTGTTTTTAGCTAATATTTAGTTTTACCCATTTTGGCCCACTGAAAGTAATATTTAACACAAATTTGGGATTTATGATTAAATAAATATATACCTCTGGCCCGCTGGTTCTTCATCGTCACCTGGTTCCTCATCAAGAACTTCAAATCTGCATTAAGTCACAAATCATACAAGAGGATACTAAATAAAACATGAAACACCAAAAAAGTGGCGCATATGCACTCAATGTAAATAACATACGAATTGTGTTTTAGATAACTATCATTTGATGAATCACTTACATTCTCCTTGATTTATTTAAACATGCACAGATCATGACCAAACAAGAACATGTTGTGTGACTAGAATACTTTATCATATATATTTAAGGAGTTATTGCCAAGGTGCAACCAGAAGATATGATTAGATTTGGGAATTTTATGGTACCAGTACCACACAGGAAGTTCCATAATCCACTAACTTATGTCACTTTATGTAATTACACCATTTTACCAACAAATAACATAAAACGAATTGCATATAGAGTGGGAAAAACGTAGGGGGTTTAAGCAGCAGGAAGGTTTCTCAACATTGGGATAAGCAAGAGCTTAAAGGTTGCTCATCCCCAATAAAAAACTTGAGAACTGTACTGAGATAAGCTTTATATACACACTCTTAATTTTAGAGATGAAATAAGGTTAAGAATTCTTTGTTTTGTACAATGTAACAATGGCTGCTCTCTGTGTTACATATAGATACAAGTTAACAAGAACAAAATGATTAGTATTCCTCACTCCATTTTCACAAGTAGAAAGTCAATTGAGAACTACTATGATGTGTGAATAATTAGATCCGAGATGTGCTTACTCTCTTGTTTCCCTATCAAAGTGAATTACTTTGACAATGAACCACTCATCTTTATCAGCATCCTCCTGTGTGACTCTAGCAGCAACCTGAAAACATTATAGACACATGTTAAAGTGAGAACTATGATCATCTTACCTTCAAGTAGGGAGGTAAGATAGATGGGTTGGGTTACAGATCAAGTCGAGTATTTTTGTACAGGCCGAAACAGGTAAGGTCAGGTAAACACTTCTGGTAGATATAATTGAACTTTTTAAGAATAGTTATTAGTTAGTGAGTCAAATACTTAAAAGTATATTATTTCAGTAATAATTTTGGATCAAAGATTTAGGAGGTCTTATGCACCAAGAATACATTTTGGGCAATTTCAACCCGTTCCACCCCTTTGACCTATTTCCTCTTTAGCTAATTTAGAGATTTAACACGTTTGAGATATAGCTAACCCAAATCGAATAATCGACCTATTTATAAGTAAGCGGATGAAAATTGCCACCTCAACATTCAAGCATACTAGAAGTAACATAATCTACTGAAATGGCAAAGGCTAATATGGTAAACCAGTAAACTTAATGAATTGTAAAGAGTATGACACATACTTGTTCCCCTTTTAAGCTTGCAAGATGATCAAGATGGTTACGAAGAGAAGGAGAAAGCCGTGGCACATCCGGATCAGCTTTCATTCTTTTCTTCTTCTGTTCACTACCTTCTGCAGCATAAAAAAAACTCTCATAGAGCTTTTTGACTTGATAAAAGTAAGATGTATATATATAGTGACTCAGATAAACAACATGACGTTACATTTCTTAAGGATTAGAGAAACAGAGTATGTAATATAAGATTTTTTAGCATATATACAAACATTTAGTAGCTTAGAGACAATAGAAGCGGTATGGCCAATAAAGATTTTGAAGCACCCACCCATCCTTCTTCTCTGTTGCCCAGGAGGCCCCGAAGGTATCAGAGCATCCAACTGACTTAACAACTGACTCGAAACACTGCATCCAATTAACAAAAATAGCTTAGAAGTTGCTGTTCAATGAAAACACGAAAATTGAAATGACAGTTTAGCGGGAATATTCAAAAAGAGGACATAACATCTGATAGAACGCATAGTGAAAGTTGAAGGATAGACGTACGCTACTTCACTTTCTGAAAGTTCTTTTGCTTGAATGTAAAGCGTCTTAAGCCTTGAAAGTGAATTGTCACCGGGCTTCTCAACCACCTCAGGAGCTGCATGAGCAAGAAATTTAATATGTATAATATTTGACCATTAACAAAATCGAAGAGTATTGTGTAACAGGCATAATACAATTTAAAAAATTGCTATGAGCCTATGAACACTACTACAAACATTATATATCAATCTGGTTATAGAAGTATGGTTTAGTAGTTTACAACAATGGATACACACTTTTTTATAGCACTAGCTTTCATTTAATGACCAACACACTTTATTTCTGTTCTAAGATAAGACTTAAGAGACCTCTAAAATTATTCAGAGACGTTAAATCTATTCAGATGCCAACTGTTACCAATTTCTACAAGATAAAAACCCTGCCAATAATCCACAAAGCATGTTAGCATTGCACATATCACATTCTAGAGCTTTGATTATCAGTTGAGATCTTAAACGAGATATACTATTTACAAAGTCAACTATATAATTCAGGTAAATTCATACAGCATGAAAGAACTTGTTTAAGCAATAGACCCTACCCAATTGACTATATCCATCTTAGATCTAAAAGCCCTCATGAACCCAACTAAAAGGGCGATACTTATAGCACCTTTCTATATCCAAAACAATTATGGAGAACTGAAACACTAGAATATTGTTATTCCCTCTAATTTATTAAGCTAAAAAGTTACCATATTAAGAATATAACAAACGTAATACTAAAACATATACTAGCAACAATCATATGATCATGATAAAAAAGTGTACGACGGACTTACTTGACTGTAGCTTTTTATGCATTTTGTTGATCTCGAGAAGTATCTCCTCCTGATCTTTCCTCAAACGATCAAGCTCCTTTGACTGATCTAAAATTCCAGCAATGTCCGGTGAGGACATATTTGTCCTACAACTTCAAGCAACTACCGAGTGTTTCTCAAGATCCTTGGTTGTCCTGAGACAATGAGGTAATTGTGTTACAAACAACAAAGTAGTTTGGTAATGATGAAAGGCAATTAATAATCGTAGGGAAAGGTGAAACTTTAACGCATACGATAATAAGGAAAGAGAATAATGATAAAATGATGTGGCACATTTTAGTTAACATGCATAACATCTGGCTAACAATGTCCAAGCTTGAAGCCGTCATAATAGTTAATTTCTTAAACAACCTTGGAACACTAATCAACAACAACAACAACAATACCCAATCCTGCCGAGGGCGGGGTATGGGGGAGGTAAGAAGTAGATAGTCCTACCTCTACCTGAAGGTAGAGAGACTGCTTCCAGAACGACCTCCGACAGACTACTCATAAATCAATTATATAACACAAACATATAAAATATAAATTTTGTATCCGTGTCCATGAAATCACGGTTAGATTCACTTTCACACTCCGGCTACCAATTAAATGCTTGACCGGTGCAACACTGGGATGATGTGAAAGAAAGAAAAAGGAAGAAAGACCATGAAAGTTTGGTGTTAAGCCTATTTTAGTCTGACTTACTAGAAGTGATGTATATATATCACATACTTTAAGTTACCTTTGTTTTTACACTTTAGTTGTCACTTCAATGCAGAATCGCAACAACAACAACAAAAAACACATTTCATGAAATTTATACATCTCTTCAACCTCAAACCGTAAGCCTCTCACGATATCAAATTCATTTACTAACGCGCCTACTCAACTCTCAAAGTAAAAGTTTTAAGATGCTTATTATAGTTACTTGTTTGTATGCTACCTTGGTCTCTACTATGGTCACGTTAAATAAGCCACGTAACTTGATAATATATTTAATCATGCATTCAATGTTTAGTAATCCTTCTAAAACTTGCAATGAGATTGTAATTAACCCAAATAAATAAATATATAAAGAAATTGTAGCCCTAACAGAATGTTCAAACCAAATGGTTATAGACAAGCAAATAAGCAATTACTGCCACCATACTAATAATTTCATATGGTACTTCTGAATGTGAACAAGTTACGTCTTTTCAAAGTTCGACTTGATTCGTAACAAAATTCTTGAATTCATTAGTCATTTCAATGTACTAAAACAGAAACATGTTGTAGGGTTACAAGATCATAGACAATTTTCAATTATTGATCTTTAAAATCACTGTCTGAACATCCAGAATTAAAGTAGACATGATTTTTGAATTTAGAAACATATTTCAAGCTAGCTACTTTCCTAAATCAAAATGCAGAACACTGTACAAGTTCCTCAAATAGTAGCATAAACCCTAGCTTTACTCTTGTATTCATACACAAAAACCCTAAGTTGATTCCAACAAATCATAAAAACCCTAACTTGATTACAGCATTTTACAGAAAACCTACATTTGTTAACAACAAAAGCCGTAGATCCAAGTACCACATTATCACGATATTAATACATGCTAATTACATCAATAGCTGTGAGCAAAATTCAACATTCTTATAAGTTACAAATCAATCACATATAATTGGTCAATTTTGAAAACTAAAATATTGATAGGAAAGTAAGAGAGCAAATACTTACGTATATTGTATCGTAGATACAAATATTTGAATTATGTGCGTTCAATTCTTGAAGAGATACAAGTAGATCGATCGTACTAAATTAATTAGAGAAGTTCGTGAAAATATGATCGATGGTGATTTTCGCGGGGAAGGAAGACGAGAGAAGACACAAAAACCCAAAAGTTTATTTAATTTTGACAATTGTTTACTTCAAAATTCTTCTTACATGAATTTGTTGTTTTAGATAGATATGATTATGATTATGATTATTTTGTTCGTAAATAACTAGGAATAATGATGATAATACTTTAAGGTATATCATACAAACATGTATTTTAAGGTAAACAAAGTTATTTTTTTAGGTAATAAAGATAAGATTCTTTTTAACTTGGTGAACATTTATTTGATTAGCAACTAACATCACTGATCAATTCTTCAATATCAATATGATTTTGGTTTACGATGGTTCTAATACAATCGACACTCTTAACGACTATTAATAAGTATCGATCTTTATGAATTAACAGTTTTACTGTAATCACTAACTCATTTATAATAATGACATTTAACTCTAAAGTATAACCGTTACATATATATGTAAAATCATTTTATTGATAACACTAAATGTTGTTATCATTATCATTATTTCGTTTAAAAGATATTAATCGTTGAACAAATTTATATACGAAGGTGACCATGATTAATTTCAAATTCAAGATATGACACTTAGTGTGTTAATAATTGTTTAATTTTTACACTTTCACCTGTTTAACGGTTTAACTTTTTAATTATTTATAATAATTTAACAATTTAATTAAGCGGTCACTTAATTTTTATTTATAAATTTGGTTCGTTTAGATCACTTAGAGTCACGACTGACTGTCGTACACGAATGATAATCACTTCAGCACAACTAGTTGTGACTGACCATCGTGCACGAATGATTGACCACAATTGCAATCTGGCTCTCATTATTTTATTTAATTTTTTTAAAAAATATTGCATTTAATTAAAAACTACTACATTTTAATTTAAATAATACTTCATTAATTTAAAATACAACATTACAATGCTACAAAAAAGTACAATAATTTAAAAATATAATAGACAATAAAGTTGTTCTTTGTCGTCATTGTTCTTGTCCTCAAATGATTGGAAACAAAATAGTTCAACCATCGGTTCATCACCATAGACAACATAAAAATAATATTGGAAACAAAATGAATATTAAAAAGATATCACAGAAGGTGCATTAATGTGTAAATTCATCACCATAAAAACAAGAGTGGAAACATAAATAATATTAAAAAGACGTAACAGAAGGTGAATTAATGTGTGGTCATCGATGAATTCTCCAAAAATCTAGGTGAGTATGCATGTTGGTCAACTTTTAGAGCAATTGGGTGTTATATTAAGACAATGGGGTGTTATATGCATCAAGTTCACGATCGCTTAGAACACGAAATTCATCATCATCTTCATCCACAAGAGCAAATCCTCTTTCGTTTTCTACAATATCAAATCAAATGTTTACTTTAAAATAATGCACTAACAAGTAATAATACATGACTTAATTAATGTATAGATGTAACCTTTCGGTTGAGAAGCAGGTTCTTCCTTTTGGGCATGTAGCATATTTTGTAACTCATCGTAATCAAGTTCTCCTTCTTTCACTTCTTCAACCACCCAACTGTATACCTTGTCATCCTCATCAATACATTGATAGTCAATAGGATCATAAGACCCCCTATTAACATTGAGTCTAGAAAAATATGCACACAAAAAAACAAAACAAAATATCAATAATGAAATAAGGAGTTGTTTTGGAACACCTAAGATATTGTACAGTGGGTTTGTAGTATAACAGTAGTATGTAAGATTGTGCATGTGTTGAGTAACATTTTGGGTTATAATAATATAAGTCTTGCTTTCTCTAAAAATAAATTTAAATTCACAATTAGACTAATATATATGTACCTCTTTTGTAAACGCAAGTTATAATGAACATACACAAGGTCATTTAACCTTTGATGTTCCAACATGTTCCTCTTCTTCGTGTGAATCCTTTCAAACACACTCCAATTACATTCACAACTCGAAGAAGATGCGGTTTGACTTAATATCTTAATAGCAAACTTTTGCAATTTAGGATAATCTCCACCAAAAAGTTTCCACCATTCATCTAGAAAAATAAATGGTTAGTAAAGTGATATATTTAATAATAACATGAAAATATATTTGATAATAACATATAAAGTTTAATCTTACCGGGACAAGTAACATGACGAGCAGCTACAGCACTAGGTCTACCAAAAGTACCCTCAACGTCACGGAACTTGCCTAAAACCATTGTAATATCTAAAGTATCATCAGGCTCATGATACTTCTCAATCGTATCAAGAACACCTTTAAACACCTCCTTCTTAGCACGATCATTAGACTTATTAAACTAAAAAGTCGAGTTTAACCAATAAGCAGCACAATGAATACTTGTACACAATATCCTATCCTAACGGCGATCAATGATGTCAGTATACGACTTGTATAATTCTTTATTTTTCTTAAATAGATCTTTTACCCCTTTCCTCGCCCTATACATTCTCTCATAGACATAGCCAAATGCCGATTTTTCATCCGAATCACACAACCTCAAAAGCTTCAATAATGGAGTCATCACTTCACCATAATCAAACAATTCTTCCAAAAAACTTCATTCATCTTACATTCAATTGCATTTTTCACTTTCAACATCTTTTTAAAGTCACCAGAAATAACCATAGCTTGTAAATCTTCCTTATGAGCATACAAACTTTGCAAAGCAATGAAAGAGGTACCAAAATGAGTAGCACCAGGGCGTACAATTTATGTCCAGCCTGGTCTATGTCTCAACCAATTCAAAGGCCACGTACGGTTATAAACAAAAACAGTAACCTTAGATGCAAGAGTCACTAGACTTTTCACGTGATCTAACTGTGAAATATCTTTCATTACAAGATTATCTTTCATTACAAGATTTAGACAATGGGCTGCACATGGAGACCAAGTAATGCTACCATATCGATCACTTTACATGTTACCAACAAGTTTATAATTTGCACCATTGTCTGTAATAACTTGAACCACATTCTTTGGCCCCACCATTTCCACAATCTCACTAAACAAATTGCACAAATTAACAACACTACTCACGATATCAGATGCATCAATAGATTTAATAAATGTTATCCCTTTAGGACAATAAACTAAGAAATTAATCAAATGTCTTTGTCTCTTATCCGTCCACCAGTCACTCATAATTGTGCAACCATTTTCAATCCATTCCTTTCTATAAGGATCTATTAGTAATGAAACTGATTGTTTTGCATCACTTAATAAATTAACCCTCAAACCATGATAAGTGGGAGCTTTGTAACCAATGCCAATACCCGCTATTTTATCTACCACGTTTTTGCCAATAAGGTGAATTACATGTATTATTAGGTATACATGTGTCATAAAACCACATAGCAATAGCCAAATCTGCATCATGTACTCTTTTCTTACTTTGCAAAGTGGATTTAATAGTTGGTTGAGAAGGATCACTTTTACCGTGTGAAAAGAAAGGATGCGCTTGTGAGGTAGCTTTTCTTTTTCCCCGTTGTAATTTCGTCTTACTTTGCAATTGAATTTCCTCATCTTCTTCACCATCCTCATTATCATCCAAGATGTTAGTACTACCTCCAACATGTTTAACCTTTTGTTCCACTTCTTTCAAAAGACCTGGCATTAGGAAACGAACATCCGAAGGCACTTTTTTACATGCCGTTACTTCACCCGATTTGTCGGCAAGATGTTTCTTAAGTCTATTTATCCCACTACCACACAACATCTTTTGAAAATAAATACATATTATTACTTTTCTCCCTTCGGCATTCACCGCTTCGCTTGCATGATCCCATCCTTTATCGTTTTTAGAGCTTACATTTGATTGAACTGAGGAATTGGATTGAGAACTTATCAGTGCTTTGTCTTTAGGTTCCATAGTCTACAAAAAAGCCAAAGTTTACAATTTGAATCAAACATAAATACACTTATGCATAAAGCCAAAGTTAAAAATTTGTGAACATCAAGTAGGACATATAATAGAAACAGAGATGAAAAATATAACACCCCTCTTTCTATATAAGAATATTATATTAATAAACACGGAAGCATGAATTTAAAATACATTAAACAGTTTACAATTCCTAAAAATACACTAATTTCAAACTTTTCAAACTACAAAAGGCGGGGTATTATAAAATTACAAAACAAGGTTTATTACAAAAACCATATCAGAGTTCAAGAGCGCAGTCAAACATTCCTTGATCAACCATTCACCTCCTGCACCCACAATAAACAAAACATATCCTGCAGGAAGTAGAATGAGGGGTTAGCACGAAGCTAAGTGAATAGATTCATCACACTCCATTCGACTTAGCATAACTAGCTAATTACACCAATAAAACGTAAACACACATAATTTAATGAGGATCGGTGGCTCTGGGGATATCATAATACCCGGGGATTCCCCCAAGAACACTTACCGTCAATCCGTATGGCCAATACAGAATAGACTGATAACTACTGGTTATTAAACACATACACAGGTCTCAAACACAACAAATGAATCAAAACCTGTGTAAAACACATAATAACCAGAAGTCCAACTACACGTTGACCTCAATAACATAGTACACATAGTTCACATATCACGTAGATCAATAATCAATAATCAAGACTAAACAGTCTAATACACATCTACGTTTACTTGTTGTAACCAAATAGTTACAACTAAATCAAATGATGAGTTCTGAATCCACTCACCTATACCTCTGACGTCTCCACACTCAGGATTCTTATATCACTGAGTCTTACGCTGATCTGAAACAGAAAATCGTAAACAAGTCAGAAGTTCGTTCCATAATTATCATTATAGTCCGTTTATCAAATCAGGTAATCCCTGAAGTCTAGGCAAACAAAAGTTCAATCAGAAATAAGCTCAGAAAAAGTCCGCAATGCTGCTTAAAACTAAAAAATGCCATTTTCGGGTCCTAGATGACCCCGGATGGCCAAAAACTGCCTAGGCTATTAGAATATAGCCTTGATTACAAGGTCGTTTCCGATTGACCATGCGAATTTCAACTAAATCTGAGTTAGTGAGATTTTCACAAAACCGCGTCTCCAAAAGCACTTACGCATTTTCAAAATTTGCAAAACAAAAATCTCTTTTATAAACTTAGCGACACAACCATTGTGTCGCACCACAGACCCTTGCGACATAACCACTGTGTCGCACAGTAAGCCCTAGCGACACAACCACTGTGTCGCACAACAGTACCCTGCGACACTAACATTGTGTCGCAATACTCAAAATGGCCGCCTTTAGCGACATAACCACTGTGTCGCATAACATTTAAGCGACACAACCTGCGACACAAGCCTTGTGTCGCAATGATGAACAGCCCAGTTCCCAGATTCAAAATTCACGAAATCAAACATGTAATACTCAAATTAACTTATTCCAAACCGTGTAATTCACTTATAAACAATAACAACACATAATAATCAAACCCTTACCTCGAAATCACGGATTAAAAGCTTCAATTAAGTGATTTAAAGCCAAATCTTACTTTCTCTCTAAATTCTCTCACTAGAAACGATTTTAAGAGTGTGGAAATGTTTGGAAATCGTCTGGAAGAAGTTGGGCGGTGTATATATATATTAATCACACAATTACACTTAAGCTCCTTAATTAATTTCAGTTCAGCCCGTTTTGCGACACAGTCCTGCGACACAACCCTTGTGTCGCACAGACACCACCTGCGACACAACCCTTGTGTCGCAGAAAATCAAAAATTTACAAATTTTAGATCTACTAATATTTTACAATAAAACACATATTATTAAATAGTTCTAAAACAATTAAATAATCAATTAAAATGATGGAAATTACCAGACTGCAGAATAGGATGTTACAAAAAAAGATTCGTTATTCATACACATTCATGAACTCAAAGTTATAGATTGATACTTGGCATGTCTAGAACAATTTTGGTCATTTATTCTCTTTATTGTCCATACCTTTAATATTGTTACAATTTTGATTCATTATGTATTATATTTTAATATTGTTACAATTGCTCTGAAGAAGAGAAAACCAATGCTTTATCTATAATTTTGAAAAATAACGTTACATGCCATATGGATTATCTATAACTTGATCTTATATGCATACTAGAAAAAGAATTAATCTTTAATTGAAGTCAAAGATAATACAAAAAATATCCCTGTTCCAATTGATTGTATTTGATTACCAACAAAATGTAATTTGTTTCAATCCAAAATAATTCGTACAGTTAAATTTGATCCAAATACAGCTGTCTACACACCAAGTTAACGTCTTGTGCAGGTATTCCATAACAGCACCAAAAGCAACAAAAAGTTGAACATAAAATTATAAATAATACCGCATCCTTTTGTAGTTAGAATACTTGGATTGATGAAAAAATAATAGTATGTAGCAGACTTAATATTCACAAACTTGTTTATTTTTCATATTTATAAGATTAGATCATCAACATGTTCCCAATCTAAGTTCACTTTACATTCCGATTCATAAAGTAAAAAGACATACTAAAATTACTACAATACATACAGATACTTGAAGTCAATCATAAAGAGTATATATACATATATAAATATATAAAAAATTACCTGTTAATTGAAGAAGGAAGATGGATCCAAGGGTTATTGATTCGCGTTTGGTGGTGACGAGTTCAAACTTGGGGTATTAGGAGTATTATATTTGAGAAGGTTGACGTAGGAGGTATAGTTGTTTTGGTTTGGGTTTGGGTTAGAAATTATGATGAGAAAGTTATGATTTATGAGAGCTTGGTGTTTATGAGTGTGTGCGTACGTAATGTGAGAATTGGATGTTGTGAATTATATGTGTATATGTTGTGTTTTTATAGGATATAATTATGGTATTTCAAAAATGTTTTTTTTCTTCTTTCTAATTTTTAAAGGTCAGTTTATTTTATTTTTATACATCTAGCCCTTAGGCATTTAAAAGGAAGTTTTTTAATTAATAGATCAATTTGACTATTGGGAGTTAAAAAAAATTAAAAACATAGCTGGGAGCTTGGGCCTGGGCTCCTTTTGTCTCCATGACGGTAATTCACTATTGGTTGCTTACAATGGCAATGACCGTCGTCAGTGGACCACGGGCCAGACGACATGTCAATTACGAGTGATAGTATTTTAATCACTTATTGATATGCTACAAGTTAAGTCGGTCATCCTTTAACTTTTTAACTTTTTTTAATAAGTTAACCCTTTAACTTTCTATTGGCATATTATTTAACCTTCAAACTTTATTTACTAGGCCTGTTATGGTTACTGATTAACTATTATTTTTTATTATTTTAAAATACAAAAGTTTAAAGACTATCTACTTTGGCAAAATGACGTTAATTATTTATCCACGTGTCAAATTTTTTACTATTTAACAAGATGTAGTATTTTTACATAACACATGTATTGTCTTTACATTATAATCAAAGTCAAAATAATAAATATAAATATCATTACAAAACATATTAATGTGTAGGTAATGTTAATCTATATATTGTTTTAAATACTTAGGTATATATAATAGACTGGTTTAAGTAAAATATATCATCACAGTTATTTGTATGATGTTGTATTTTGATAAAAATAAATTTTTTTAACACATGACGTATAAAATTACTAGTTTTATTTAGACTTATATAAAATGAAAGTATGTTTCTATTTTATATAGAATGTTTTAGAAAAATTATTTCTTAAAATGTGACATAACAATTATTTATACTAAATGTGGTATGTAAAGTCATTGCAATAAAATGTATTGTAATATAAAGTTGAGGGTGAAACCACTACAAAATGAAACTTTATAGATTAAATAGGCTGTGAAAAATTATGTAAGTATTAACATGTGATAAGAGGTCATAATATATAAATTGTTTTACACTTACAATTTAAGGGTTAAATCAGATAAATTTAAGTTGAAAACTTAAATTGATCATTGATTAAAAGTCTGAACCATTATCAACCCTAGTTCTTGATTAATTATTGAATTGTTCATATTTTGTTTTTAATTTTTTTTTGGGTACTGTATCACCAATAAAGATGTTTCAATTTATATTTCTAAGATGATCATGTTGTAAATACATGGATATTCATTTGTTATGTTCAAGTATCATATATGCTAGTTTCAAGTATCATATTAATCATTGATTATGTTGAATAAACTTTTTATGTGACAATATTGTCATTTGTGTATATTTTAGTTTAATAAACTTTCAAATGTTGTGAAAATAAATGGAAACAAATATTGTTTAAGTTGTAGTGAAATAAGATTTTTAATTTTTTTATGAGATTTAGTGATTTAAATTTTTTAATTAAAAGTTTAATTGTGTTAAATAAAATTTTCATGCGATAATATTGTTATTTTTGTATATCTTAGTTCAGTGAACTTCCAAATAAAATATTGTGAAAGTAAATGAAAACAAATCGACTCTTTTATTATTCTTATTTTATTATTTATAATATATATATAATATAATATATATATATATATATATTAAGATAAGGTAAGATAAAAACAAGATAATGATTATTATTATATTATTATATTATTATTATTATTATTACTATTATTGTTATTGTATAAATTGTAAGAAAATAAGACTTATGATTGGTTACGAAACTTTTTATTAGAATTACTATTTTTAATTAGTTAATTAAGAGTTTGATTGTGATAAGTAAAATTCTCTTTAATTAATATAAAGAGTTACCGATAATAGTTAAACAAATATCTATGAATATGTTCTAATACAATATCTTAAATAATTTTTTTGGCTATTTTTCTATCATATTATATGTCTTAAATATTAAGATTAAGAATTTTGGATAATTTTGTACATATTGAAGCATTTTTATAAGTTAAAGTTCATGCTTTCCTCTTATGTTTTTTAATTGAAATATATGTTCGTTTGTCTATTTTCATTTTGTCTTTATTTACATTCATTAGTGAACGAATATTAGGACATTTATTTTCTTAATGAAAGAAAATGAAAATTTATTGGTTTACTCGTACATGTTCGTTTACTGGTTGATAAAACCTAGAAATATATATGTAAATAAGTGGAAGGGGGTGAATCATTTATTCTATTATTATTAATCAATTTTATCAATTTAAAATCTTTTACTTGAAACTTGAATAATTAATTAACTAGCAAATATAAACGATGTAAATATGCAAGTAAGTAAACAGTTTATGGGATAGAAGTGATGTGTTTAAAATCTATTTTTAAATTTATAAAAACTATTGAACCAACATTACTGAAAACTAGAACACATGTAGACAAGAGAACCTATCATATCATAGTATAGTAAAGTAAGCTTAACCAAGGTCGATCTCGAAGGAATGAATAGTTATGGATCTTGATATTAAAATTTAGCTAATAATTAAGCAAACAGTAAATATACAATCATATAAATAAAACTAAAGAGATTCAATAAAAGTAAAGCATCCACTTAGAATTGAGTTCTCCTAACTCTGGATGATGATATGATTATTGATTACGAATTCTACAAGTTTAATAAACAAGACAACTACCAAAGAAATTGTATATAAGAATTATAAGTTAATAATGATTTTAATTCATGTTTTATCAAAAGATAATCACACAATATTTATATTAATGTAACTATACATAATAAATCTAAATATATAATTGATTAATCTAAAATAGTACATCTACTAAACCTAACAATTAATTATCTCAAATTATTAAGAACAAATTTATAAAAGAATAGGTTTACTCGCCAAGGGAATGTCAGTCACTCACCGAGTTGCTTAACCGAATTATTAAATATGATAAATTAATCAACTAATTAAATTCAAATCTAAATGTATACAATTTAACAAGATGTTAAGAAAAAAAATGATTAAACCCAAATTATAAATTTTATGAGTCAAAAGTTATAAATCTAGAAATAATCAAATGTACGTAAAAACATGAGTTTTTATGTCACATCAATATACTTCCAGATCAATTTTGAGGTTATCACATTCTTGGTTGTGAGTGAAAAGCTGGAGAACTATGATCTTCCTAGATTGTATGCTGAACTATGAAGAATTTATGGAAAGAAAGAAATTGAATGCAAATTTCGATCAAGGATGGAACCAAAGAAAGGAGATGAAGTCTCGAAAGATGATGACTAGGTTGAAGCTATGCAAGAGGAATTAACAGAGTTTAAAAGAAACAAAGTATGAACACTTGGACCAGCCCCCACTGAAAAATATATTATTGGTACAAAATGGGTGTTCAGAAACAAGAAGAATGCATAAGGAGTGGTAATAAGAAATAAAGGTAGACTGGTAGCTTAAGGATATGTGTAAGAAGAGGGAATAACTATAATGAGACATTTGCTCCAGTTGCAAGAATAGAGCCTATTAAACTCTATCTAGCTTATGTTGCTTACAAGGACTTCAAAGTATACCAGATGGATGTCAAAAGTGGTTTCCTAAATGGAAATTTTCAAAAGGAAGTATATGTGAAAAAACAACCAGGTATTATCATTCCCATATATCCTACTCATGTGTTTAAACTGCAAAAGGCTCTTTATGGTCTGAAACAAGCTCAAAGAGTTTGGTGTGACACCTTATCTTAGTATCTTTTAGAGAATCAATTTTCTAGATGATCTATTGATAAAACATTCTTTATAAACAAAGATAAGTTACATGTCATATTGGTACAAATTTATGTCGATGAAAATTTATGCAAATGGTTTTCAAACTTAATGTCCAAACAATATCAAATGTCTACGATTGGTGAAATAACTTATTTTCTTGGTTTAGAAGTTTTATAGAAACCCGATGATACTTTTATAAACCAAATTAGATATGTACATGATTTACTCAAAAATTATTCCTTTGATAATTTTTCTCCAATGAAAACTCCTATTAGTATTTCTCAAAAATTGTATAAAGATGAATCTGGTAAATCTGTTTGTCAAACAACTTACATAGGTATGATAGGATCACCTTTTATATTTAATTGTAAGTAGACCTCATATGATGTTTTCTACATGTTTATTTGCTAGATATCGGGTTGATCCTAAAGAATCACACCTTATAGCTACAAAAATAATCTTTCAGTATCTAAAGGGTACTCAAAACCTAGGTATTTGGTATCCTAAAGACTCATGTTTTGATCTAATTGGTTTTACAAATGCAGATAATACAAGTTGTAAATAGGATAGGAAAAGTACTTTTGGTGGAAGTCAATACTTAGAGGCAAGTTAGTAAGTTGGTCAAGCAAGAAACAAAATTGTGTGGCTACATCAATAGTTGAAGCAAAATATGTTGTTGTTGGACATAGTTGTGCTCTGTTACTATGAATGCAACACCAATTAGCAGACTACGATGTGGTGTTTACCAAAACTCCCATCGTGTGTGACAATTAGAGTGCCATAACTATCACTGAGATTTCAGTATTTTATTCCAGGACCAAGCATATTGAGATTAGACATCACTTCATCAGGGACTGTATTGAAAAGGAGAAGTTGGTTCTAAGATTTACCTATACAAATGAGTAACTAGTAGACGTTTTTACTAAATCTTTAAATAAGGATGGGTCTTTCTATCTCCCAGGACAACTTGGGATGTTAAATCCTTAATCAATTTGAAAACATGACAAGTTTTGAGTCCGTATGTAAAATGTGTCTTAACTAAGTCTGAAAATGTGTCATGATTTTCAGATTAAAATTCTTTTGTAAGTTATGTATACTACAAGTTTTTATTATTTTCTTAGTAGTTTGGAGTCAAATAAAATATAAACTCCAAAAAGATCTTTCCTTTTTCTTTAGTTATTAAAGTTTTTAAGTTATTTTTCTTTTATTTTTATTTGAGTCTGAAATCTAAGTTGAATCTTGATTTTCCATACTATTATCTCAACTTCTGATTTTCATTCATTATTGCTTGAGTCTGAAGAATAATTTTTTTTAATACGTCTTTACGACTCAATGACTATAGTGATTTGATGGAATTGGGCTCAAACGGTAGCTTACTTTCCAAAATTTATTTACTTTTAACAAAGGGTTTTCATTAAAACTTTTAGTATATAATACTCTTGTAACCCCTTCCATCTCATTACTTCATCTTAAAGCAAACACTCGACGCTCTAAAGTTCTCAAAACCCTAAAATCACAACCTACTATGTTTTTCACGAGATATCTTGAAATCACAATGGCACCATTCATTCTTACAACACTGCTAACCTAGATTGTGCAAAACAAATTAAAAAGAACAAGAATTGTACAAACACTGGTGTCAGGTTTTAGTTTTGAGAAGTTTGATAATGAAATAATGACTAACAAAATATAAGATCATGTAATTCACAATGGGGCAATATAAGAGATTTGATTTAAAACAAGTAACATAATTGTATATCTGTGTAAAACGCTAGTTTGTTTATATAACTTTTTATGATATAACTATACATTTTAAAAATACAAGTAGTTATAAAATGTTAGTATTATATAGCATAATCTGAACTTATTTTGTACATGAAGATTGTACCGATCATGTAAAAGTTTCATCTTTTTTGTTAGAAATCTGTAAATACAAAAGGTGTGTTTCTGAATTTGAATTTGCTTCCCAAATCGTGTTTATACACTTTTCAAGTATGATATTTCGACCCTATTTGTCGAGATTTCATGAAATTCAAATTATATGGATAAATCGCGAAGAAACAAATAAGATTTCGGCAGCAAAACGTATTCTAAGTTTTGGATGATTTTGGAGTTTATTCGTATGCTATTTTCCTGTGTATTAAAATAAATCTGTTTCCATGGTTTTCAAACCAAAAATAGTTATTGACAGTTGAAATTAAATTTTCAAAACTGGTCCCTCAACTAATATCGTTCAGTAGGACCCCCACCATGGGCGCTGCTCCTTGGACTCCGCCATTTCAGTTGAACCGAGATCAACTAGACTATCACAAGTGTGCACTCCAAACCTCCTAGCTTATACTAGAGCTACATCGAATCCCTTTTGATACACGTATCATTTCCATTATACTAAAACGATTTTGTGACATCAAAAATCACCAACAATTTTTTAGCCAACATTGCATACCCAATTATCAATCTCAGAACCCCACAAGATTTGCCCATATGAAATGATAATCCCACATATATTTATAGCTACACACTCTCCCACTGTGTTAGGCAGCTCAAGCGAATGAGCAACCATAGAGGTGTGGAAGGGGACGTCGGGATGACATTGGATACACTCATCAGGAAAGTCGATGAAAATGAAGCCGAAGGTGAAAGAGAAAAGAGGAATCAAGTTGTTTTGAGTTCCTTTGATTTGTGTACTTCTGTCTTGTATGGGTCATATGAAAATACTCGAGGGAAATCACTATAGGAGGGTATATAATAGGTAATTAACATCGATTTTCTATTTACTTATCGAAATTCTCATTGTATATATCACGACCCTTTAAATATAAAATTTTAATCACACCATACATCACCTGTCATAATCTGGTTTGTGGGTCTCAACTACGGCAATGCTGGACATGTGCGAGCTGCTCAATTATACAAAGCCCGCACTTTTACGAAGCCTCTAAACACTGTCACTATCGTTTAAGGCGCAATTTTCTGTTGATCAAATTTAGTTAAGCTCTGTGAAAAATAGGATGGCCTGCTTCATAAATTTAATTGTGGCTTGTCTACTTTTATAAGAATTTAAACGAACAGGACAAAAGAAAGATAGAATTTCATTTGTCATTGCTAAAAAGAAAGATAGAATTTCAGATTGTGTTCAAATACTTTAAGAGTTGCATGCATGAAACTCTCAAGAAAATTCTCAAAAATTTGATTTGGACCAACTACTAGTATACATGTAACTATATGAAGGAAAAGATTTTGTTACCTTTGTTTCAATGTTTTTATGTGCTAAATTTCTCTTTGTTCTTCATTTTGCAGACACAAATTTTAAGTTAAGGTATATTTGGCTGCTGTATAAAACACAAAAAACACCACCAAATTGCCCTACTTAACTCAAAATATGCGTTCACAACTTGTAGGGTACATATCAAAACATGCATTGCCCATACCACTAGAAAATCCTCACTTTCAGTTTCCTATTCTGAACCCTCTTTTCAGTTTTATGTACTACACTCACTGCATCAAGTACAACACAATCTGCACCCTCAACATTCAACCCGCTTCCCGAATGCAGTTGCCGGGCAGAAGATACTTGTACTCATCATAATTATTCAACAAATAAGCAGGCAAATGAACTGCAGAATACAAGTGAGGAATCGGACCCATGTTACCAATAATATCTCTGAAAGTGTACTCCTCAGGAAGCATATCGTACAAGTCATCGCCATTGCAAATAACCTTTTGAATCCTTGTCGGGTCAAGATAATGAGAAAACCGAATTCTATCTGAGTGGCTGTAAGCTTTCATTTTAAACACGAAATCGCTTATTTTTCTAAAGCAAAAACTACAATGCCAACCAGCATCAGCGAAAAGATAATCTGTTTGTCGATAATGAGCGTATCTTGTCTTACCTTTTTCATATATGTGAACTGAAGCCCTCCAACTTTTATGTTCCACATTGAACTCGAATGAATACAGAAAGTTTCTCAAATGAAGATGCATAACTGGCGGTGACCCATCACACCATCTCAAAAGATTAATTGTGTGTGCACTTGGGATCTCATCAACATCAGACATTATCAACAAATCATCATCATCGATACCTGCAAATCTTAAAAGATGATCAACGGCCACTCTTTGGTACGCTTCTTCATAAAACGGGTTTTTCCCTTTTCTCGATCCTCCTGGGATTGTAGCATAGGTCAAACGGGGTTCCACAAAGTCAAACTTTTCGCGATTGATAGCAAAGAAATGGGGTTTAGGTATGCTTGTGAACGTCGAGTTGGATTCAAGAAGAACGAATTGGGTGATGTAAGGGTAGAGTTCTTTCCATCTGATTGTAAGCATATCGATTTCATTATTAAATAAAAGTGCATCAAAGACTCTTCGAGGGAACTCTCGTACTTTCCAGCCATGAAGGCTGCAAAGAGTAGACATTGAGACGTTTTCATGATAGTAATGAGGGATTTGAATGAAAGGTGGAGGGGGTGATTGCCATATGGGTCTTAAAAAGTAGGTGACTTTTTGTCCATGAAATAAAAGACCGAAGAACCCAAGTGGAACAATCACAAGTAATAGTATTACTGTCCTTAAATCAAGACTTTGAATCATGCATCGAATTCTTGACATCCTGCTTGCTTCCTACAAAGCATAAAATGGTGAAAGATTGAGCCTTTTTACACAAAACAAATGACCCCAAATTTTATTAATAAAAGCCTAAAAAATAAGAGTACATGTCATAATGCTTTAACAACTACACCAAGGCTACTCGATTGAAGGGGGTGTCTGGAAGCTTATGGTAAGTGATTATTGCAAATTCAATGATCATTATTTTCGAGATATGGATGATGAAAATAAAAGGATTTGAGGAAAAATGTATTTGGAGTTGAGATAAACACTTCAAAATCACACCTAAATACACCTTAATCTTTGTATGGCAACTCTAGCATTTAGCAATCAAAGTGAATCACACACATGACCTTTACTAGTTACAACTACATAGATGGAAAATTTTGTGCACAAATCTTAAAACCCCCAACATCAAAACCATAATCTAATTTAAAAAGTTAAGAGCTTTTTCAATAACAAGAAAAGCTGTTACAAACCCACAACATCAGAACCCAATAACAATGATCAACTTGTACACAAACTTTTTAAACCCTGATATGAAAGTGTAACCTTACAGTCTAACCTCAAACTGAAACCTACTCACACTTCCAACACATCAAATATTTATTATATTATTTTTTATGATATGATAACAGGATGATTTGAACCATACTCTATCAAAAAATTTAAGCTACCAAAATGGTTCTAGGGTTCATTTAGCGTCAATCAATTAAAAAAGAAAACAGAATTTGCAGAGCACAAACAAAAGCCCATCCCCATCAATTCTTCAAAATTCCCAAAATCAAAAGGTACCCAACATCATAAAAAATTAAAACCCACAAAAATATTCTTCAGATACATAATTAAATATATAGAAAAAAACTACAGAACCCTAAAAAGATAAAATAAAAATAGATATGAACATACCTGACCACAAACATCATCACATATATCATCTCTCTTCTTGTAAGTTGAATAAACATCCAGCATCATTACGGAAGGTATAAACCAACAATCATATAATAATCACAACTTACTTTTATTTTATATAAAAGAATGCCGATTCAAAACACCCCCAAAGTTCTTGCTTTAATTTTAGCAGAAACACTGATTACTAAACCCTTAAAAACCACCCAAAAAAACGTTTAATTAAACCTAAATAAATGTTTTTCCATAATCACTTTTGGGTTCCAAATAATAGCCGTTTAGTAGTTTTTTCAATGGCTAAGTCTCTCAATTTTAAATAAATGAGTGCATAGATACAGATTATGTGTCTATAATCTATATATATACATGCAGTTGCAGTCTCTCTATGATAAAAAATTGAGAGAAACTGAAAAGCCCTTTTGAAATAAAGTTTAGACCTTCATAAATTTTGCATTTATCAGTTTATGATTTTTTATTTTTTGAAAAAAAAAAGGGTTTTTATGTGAGAGTTAATAAATTGAAGAAGAATCCTAAAAGGGGTGGTTTTTGTTCACAGAAGAAAAGCCACGTCTGAGTCTTAGGTGTAACACACTGGTAACCGATTGAATGCAACACATTAAATTATCATATTTCTAAACCGTTATTAGAATTACCTGCAATTAATTTTAATTAATTCTCGATATATTACTAATTATTATACTTTATAATATATTAATTTAAACATTAAGTTTGAGTAACAGATAATTATAAATCAAATGCTTCTTCTTTTTTAAAAAGAATTCTTTTAAGTTGAGGATAATAGTAAAATTAGAAAAGAGAGATGGAGAAAAAAAGTGATAAGGGTTTTATCTCATTTTTGTAAATCGACCCAAACTGACCTATTTTAATTAATGGGTTTTAAAAACTAATTGCTATTTATATCATACTATTAAGTTTAACAAACTACATTGTTTTCTGAAGAATACCCAAAACATAACAAATTACATTTAATCTTCTAACTTTTTTTATATTCTAAAATCTTCAAACTTTAATTATTTTAGGTAATTTGAATTATAAGAAATATTGTATCAAGTAGCGAGTATTAAAACATTTCCTTACCGGATAATATTATTATCATGTTTTTCTTTTTTTAAGAAAAATAAAATGGTTTTTACTTTTAAGAGTAATAATGGTTTCGTTCATCGAAGTTCATCCATTTTTATTTGTTAATTTCCCTTTTGTATGTTTTGATCATTAAGTTGTTTATTTGTTTAGTGATATTGGGAATGAATTGGAGGTGTAAAACCAAAAGAGTCAAAACCCACTTAAATTGGAGGCTTTACATTATTTCTATAGTCTCCAAAATATCAAGATATAAAAGCCTAATACCCCGTAATATTAAACAATTGCTTTTTTCTTTATTAATATGGGATTTGAATTAACTAAAATAAATTTAGAAAAAAACACAAAAATATGACATACATTGTTGGCATAAAAAATCATATAATTTATAATTGTACATTAACGAATATGATAAAATCTGAAAATTATATAATTGATCTTTTTATTTTTTTAAAATATTTAATTATTTTTGACTTTTGATTTGATTAACTTAGAATTCAACAGTTACAGTTGAGATCCTATTTTATTTATTATATGTTAAAATCTATTTCACAATAACTGAGTTTACTATTATTGTGTTATAGGTATGATATATTTTGATAATAATTTATTTTATAATTTTTAGGAGGCTACAATATCTTTATCTCTTTCTTTTTATACTATTAAAAGAAAATCAAAATTGACTTGAGACTTTAACTTTAAGACTTATAATAAAGTATGGACCATTGGATGAAAGTCAAAGAATAAATGATAACAATTGAATCAAGAAAATCAACTATCTTAACTAGGATTTGTTTACTTGATTACTCTCATAATAATTTTCTCTTGAAAAAATTGTAAAAAAAATGAAACATTCTGATTTCATTGCTTTTCTCCCGTGTATTTAGTTTTGAAATTAAAACTCATTCTAATCACAATACACATTTTATCATATCAATATTAGGGTTTTAATTACCCGTTTATGATTTTGCTTGTATCCACGATTTCAATTCATTTAGTTCATTATCTATTGTTCTTCTCCAATTCCAATTCGAATTCCCTACCAGGTATGCTATTTCACGTATTAAGTATCCATTATTTTTACCATTAACTCAACACTTGGATTCGAATGCTTTCTATACCGATGCGTAAGTGTATTCTTCTATTTTCATGTGTTGAACTAATCCTTAAATTCCATTTCGTATTTGATGGTTACTTGAATTTTATTTTAATAGGTTATGTTTGTGCTTCAATTGATTTTACAATTAACAGTAACAAAGAACGAGAATGTGCAGGTTAGTTGGTTTCATTTTTCAATTTTGTCGATTAAGTGATGAATCTACGTTAAATTATGATGATGCAATTTAATCGGTATGAAATAATTATTCTATTATTCCTTTTCTTAAGAAATTTGTTGAAGTTAAATTGAATGAAAATCTAATAATATTGTTTAGCTTGAGGAGAATTTTGTGTGCCTATCGACTATTCGATTAAAGGATCAAAACAAAATTGACAGAACAATTAAACCACTATCAAGAATGTTTGATAGCATAAGACGTTGATGTATGCTACATGAAGATCTTTGGAAGTAAATGGTGTCCATTTGATGCTAACATTTCCAATTAATTGTGGGAAATTACCATCTATGAATCTGATCCACCGAGGCAGCGTGTGTGCTATTAATAAGATGAAGTCGTTAGTGCTGTTGAATTGTGACCTAGGCTACAAAGTTTATGTTTTCATGCATTCTTATGACATTTGATTCAGGTTCGTAGGCTTAGGGAATTTGGGGTTACTAAAGGAGAAATGGCTTGCTAACTTGATGCATGATTGAAAGAACACTAATAGTTGGCTGCTATGAGTGATAATATATCATCGGTGGATAACTTGGATTTCGTTATGGAGAGTGATGCACTTGGCCACATGGTTATGGATCACAAACAAAGTCATGAAAGTTTAATTGGCGTTGCTCGAACAATCACTCTTGAAGAAGTAAATTCATTTAATAGTATTGTTTTATTCCACTATCATTTAGTGTGGTTGAATGATGTTTTTGGTATACTTTCTCATGCCTTCGCTAAACAAAATCTCGAAATTTACTTATGAGTATAATATCTTTACTTTGAGTAAATTTATTTTAATACTTTTTGATGAATTTTTTTTCGTTCATTTTCAGTAAGTTTTGAAAATGATTAGTTATAACAATAAAAATTGAAATGTTTTTATATGAATGACTCAATTACTCAAAACATAAAATGAATAAAATACAATATAACCGGTTACAGCCTAACAAAATATAAGCCCCTACAACTTGAATACTTTCATAAAATGTCTTAATATTTAAATAATGAATAAAATATATCATCAATATTGTCTGTTGTTTGAATAAATGAACTACTACTATCTTATCTTAACTATATATAAATCATCTTCAACTTTTTTTTTAAATTAGATTTAACAATAGTTAATGTCTAAGTTACCTTTAAAAATCATTAATTACTTTCGAAATGAACCACTAATTTATAAATTGCAACCCTTAAGTTTTAAACTTTACATATCCTTAAATTAAACTTTTAACAATATAATGTAAACAATAAAATCTGTAAATGTCAAATTAACTATTTGTTTCCGTAGCTATGTACGAGCACGCTGCTAATAATCTTTGGGTTATGTTAATGAAAACGTTTAAGACTTTCAACAACAATAAAATTGATACATTAATTAAAGTTCAATACTTTTTAATTTATATTTGCATTTAATAAATTACATTTTGCATTTGATATATTTATGTACTAAAAGAAATTTTAAATTATTAAAAAAAACGTTAAATGTAATTATAACGCATGATTTTTTTAGATTCATTAGCATTTTTCATAATTTTACATTTTGCACATCCAACGCTCTTATATTAAATAAAATCAAGTCATCAACGGTTTTGATATAAGAGCGCATACTATTAACTAACTTTAAATAAAACTTTCATTCCAATTTATATGTCTTATTTATTATTTTTATTTGTCTTAAAAAGAATTATTCATTTATAAAAAATAACAAAAACAATTCTTAAATTTATCTTCATTTATAACTCGCAACAACTCATTTTTTAATTAAATTTATTTTTAATATAAAGGAAAATTTAACATTTTATTAAATTATTATAAATTTAATACCTTTTTTTAGAAAAAAATTTGTAACAAAAAAAAAAAAGATACAAGAAAACATTTTAGTTACAAAAATGTTGCAAAAACGCCAAAAAGCGAGTTTAGGAAGTGAAGTCTAAAACCTAGTACTACCTTCATTCCATCCTGTTGCACAAGAGAATGGCGAAATTGAATTGCATAAGCCGTGCATCATCTCTCATCTTCTCAATTCATACAACAAAACTACACTGCAAGCCTTTCATATCACAATCTTTATTTTCAAATTCATATTCCACCACAAAAACCCCATTCCCACTTCAATACGAAATGATAATCACCCGCCCACCTCAAACACCACCAACCCACCACCAAGGCCGCCGCCGGCCACCCCCAAATTCCACACCCCAAGATTCCCAATTGGGTTTTGATGATTGGGTTGATATGAAATTAACTACACAAAATCAAGAAAGTCAAAGTCAAGAACCCATTTTGTTGGATAAATCTAAGAGGAAGTATTATAACAAAAGGGAAAGAAGAATGTATGGGTCAGATTCAGAAGATGATGAAAATAATGGTAAGAATGGTATTAATAAGTTTGTTGAATTAAAACAAGAAGTTGTTAAGTTAAAGACATTGCATAAAAGAGAAGAAGAATTGTATTTTTATGATACTTTTGCATATCCATGGGAAAAAGATAAACATTATAAGATGGTTTATCAGTTGGAGAAGAAGTTTTTTCCTGATCAATGTTTTGATAAGGCATTTCTTGAACCAGGTCAACAATCGAATTCGAATGTTAATGCTAATGTTAGCAAGAAGAAAGATGAGAAAAGATTGGTCTTTTTTGAGGAAGAAAATGGGAATGAAAAAGATGTTAAAATGGATGTTACTGAAAAGAAAGTTGAGGAGTTCTTTAAGTGTTTAAAGAAAGTTCCTAATGAAGTTGATAACACGTTACCGTATATTTCGAGTAGGAGTTCCGGGCTTCCTCCAAAATGGGATGGTCCAACTGGAGCTGTTCTTTTGATTAATAAACCTAAAGGTTAGTATATCCTTGTGTTTGATTCTTGAATTTAAGTTTATTAGATAATTATTTGTAAAAAGATTAATTCTTTTCATGTATTGTTAATACCTCATGTCAGGACTTGGAATGCACAATTTATGCAAATTGCATGATTTGATCTTTAATGTGTTTTATGCAGTAAAACAATTATGTTTTTGGTTAGATGCTGGGCTAGTAGTTAATTAGTTCGTCAATCTTTCTTTGCTTCTCCTTTTTTCACTTACTTGTCTGTATTTATGTTTGCTATAATATTTGTTTTACAGGATGGACTTCGTTTACAGTTTGTGGGAAGTTGCGCCGCCTGGTCAATGTAAAAAAGGTATTATTTATTTATTTTGTTTTGCACTTGTAGCAGCATAATGCAACTATACTGGTAGATTTAGTTTATGATGTTGGTTGTTACAGGTTGGGCACGCAGGGACCCTTGATCCTATGGCCACTGGTTTGCTTATTGTATGTATTGGGAAAGCAACAAAACTGGTTGATAGGTGAGACTTGTGTTATATCTTAACATTTTAGTGTTTCAATAAACTGTAAGAAGCCATAGTGCAGCAGATACCGTCTGGATGTGCTTCTGCTGCATAAAAAATCGATATATAAGTAATTTTATTCTGCCTTTTGATAATCAGACACTTTGACCCGTTATAATATGATGATCACAAGCAGAAGCAGGTTAAGCAAACATTACTGATTATTGCGACTCGAAGTCACAATGATCAGATAGTCACTTTCGAAACACATGGGGAGTTTAATGAGTTTATATGGCAGATTTCAGGGTATGGTTAAAGGATATAGTGGAGTCCTTCGTTTAGGGGAAGCTACCTCAACCCTTGATGCTGACTCGCCGGTAATACAACGCGAACCATGGGAGCACATTAAGGATGATGAGATAAAAAAAATTGCTGCATCGTTTTGTGGGGAAATATGGCAAGTTCCCCCAATGTTCTCAGCCATTAAAGTAAGTCTGACTGCTATTTTTGTTAGAACCTTACAACATAGTAAACATGCAACTCTTATTTGGATGTCGGTTCATGTCAATATATCATTCTTGTACATTTTGATCTACATATCTTCTTTGGTAACCCCGAAAACTGATATTTATACCCTTAGTTAATTGCCTCATATTTCGACTCCCAAGTCTATCTGATCGCATAAATGTCATTTACTAGAGGTGCCATTTTAGTCCTGTTTATCGAATGAACGGGTCAAGTTTTGTTACACTTTGATTTTAATGGGTCATTTGGTAAACCTAAAAATTTACTAAAATTGGAAACGGGTTGAACTGTTCAAGCAGGTTAAATGGGTCAAAAGTTGCTCAAAGTGTATTCACGATGGACAAAACCTCCTATCCGTTTTATCTCAAAAATTAAATTATCATTGTAAAAACATTTATTATATGATGATCAAATGTAGTAATAGATTAATTGTTTATAAAATTCAAGAAAAAGATAGACAACAAACTGGGACCCCACATTTGACATGTCACCGAACCTTCCCGTTCTTCCCATTTTGTTACCTCTTATGTTTACACCACTAATTAATAGTTTTCATGATAGGTTGGAGGTGAGAGACTCTATGAGAAAGCAAGAAGAGGAGAAAGTATTGAACTTTCACCCAGACGGATATCAATTTTCCAATTTGATGTTGAGAGAAGTCTTCAAGACAGGTTAGCTGGATATCTGATCTTCTATTCCATTTTACGTGACTGGAAAAATCAATATTAGATGACCAGTAAAAAGAGATGTTTGGATGTACCTTTTGCAAGTGATTAGTACGACCCAAAGAATAAAACTCAGATAATCACAGTTGATTGGAGTTAATAGATGGTTACGTATTACAGATTGAATTCAACAATTAGAATATCATAATACATTTATGGTAAACACTTAGAATTGATATCCAGTCACAAGAATCACTCTAGGTGCACATCCAAACAGCCCATTGGCTACTCTACTGCTCACAGCATCTTATGACCTCCCTTTTTGTTATTGCAGACAAAATGTGATATTTAAGGTGACCTGCTCAAAAGGGACGTATATTCGATCTCTATGTGCAGATTTTGCCAAGGCTCTCAACAGGTAGTCCAGTAATCATCTCATAACATGTAATCATCTCATAACATGTGTTGCAACTTGAAATGGTTCTATTAATTATGATATATTGATTCTGCTATGTTCTTGCAGTTGTGCCCATATGACTGCTTTACGAAGAGATTCCATTGGTAAGACATCATTCCCTAATGCCTTACAAGAGTCGAGTGATTCTTTTATTTCTTGCACATAGAAGTGGCAATTTGTGTCAGTTTATCTGTATATGGATCGATCTGGGTTATACTTTCTCTAAGAGTTAACAAATTTAGCTAAAATGTAAATGGGTTGAACGGGTATAAAAATGCATAAAACCTTCTAAATGGTTTTGTTAAAAATATTAGATTATACTTCTGATGATACGATACACGTTAACTATTTTAAAAAATTCAGAAAAGGGAAGACAACGAAGTGTTTGCAAGTTGGCCCAGCTGATCCAGCCCATACCATAAACCCCAATTTAGTTTTACCTGTTACCACCCCACTTCATAGGCCCATTTTGCCACCTCTTAACCTTTTTATATATGCATGCTTTGTTCGGTGGCCTATATCTTTTGCTCACTCGTTTGGAAACTCAATCCAAAATACAACGTTCTTTTGCAAATTCTTTGGTTCATACTTTGGGTATAGAGATGATGCTATCAACTTCAACTTATGTTTTAGGTGAATACTCAGTAGATGATGCATGGGAGTTCAAGGAATTAGAAGAAGAAATACCCAAAAGCTATTTGTAGATTTTGCATGTCAAACATCTTAATGTTACTATCTTATTGTATGCCATGTATATCTTCATTTCTGTAGTGGGGTTTTGTTAGGGAGAGTCGAGAGACTAAAGAGGCAAAAAAAGTTAATAGGATCTTTATTTGGATGAGTGTAATGTCAAATTAGTCTTCATTGGTACAATTGTTCTTGTTAATTGGTTCCGATGAAAAGAACCTACAACAGTTTACGGCCATTCAAGTTACTTGTGCAATTTGCATATCTATGTTATGTAAAGTAACTAATTTCCTTCCAGCTGAAAAACAGCTCGGAATTCTTACCACCTGACCAGCAACAATAAAACAGAACCCTTCGTGATCCCCTGAGTTCCTTTTTTGCACGTGACACCAGGAATAAAACATCTCTTCGTTCACTTATCTTTCAAGTGTTATCAACATGTAATTTCTGTTGGTTCTGATGTGAACCAGCGTTATTGTAGAAGTATTTCATAAATTGAGTTTGCATTAATAGAAACTGTCTTTTTATGGACAATGTGGTTGTTAGATAAAAGAATGCTCTAGGCAAATCTTTCGGAGTATTTGAAAGAGGAAAGTTGGATTAAAATTTTCAAAGATCTAAGAAATATGTAGCAGAAGGTAAAGGAAAGCAAGATTTTTTGTTAGATGAAATCAGTGACTGAGGGTTGGAGATTGAAGATTTTCGGTTAAAGTTTTGGGGTGCATAGTCAACCTCAAAAGGAACCAAGTTCAGATTTTTTCTGACAATCTTTCAGCGAAGCTATTTTTTCTGTTGGGTATGGCTTTGTGATCATAATTCCTTGTTAAAGCAACTCGTCGAATATATGTGGTAATATATCTCCAACGTTCATAAAGAACGACCCAAAATGCCAGATTAGCGAGTACCTCTACTCTTGTGTCCTGAACAATGGTACTGTTGTGGAGAAACTTGAAGAGTTTTGTCCGTATGACAATATATATCTTGTAAATTTGATTATACAAGCTTCCATGACTTGCAGAAACGTGCCTGATTTGAGCACCGGCTATCTGTCTTAAGAAATGAATGAGCTTGAACATCTTCGGAATAACGATTACATTTTGTTGTTACCATTGGAAAGTCTTATCATTTTTGTCGAAGATCTTCTTATTTTGAATCTCCATAAGCTCGCACTGAACTCAATTTGTTACTTATAGTACACATTCTGTTACCATGGTTTTATTTTGTGTATCAAGTTTAAATCTGGTACCAAGTGACAATCATCATCTGATCCTATAAGACATGAAAATTATATGTTTTTTTTATTTTTATGATGATGATGAAAGCCTTCTCTTTCTTCCAAAGTGTTCACGAGTGTTATATGGCTAACTACGGATTTATAGTCTTCACGTACAATATTAGTGACTAAAATCTATGTTAATATTTTTGGTGATTAAGTTAGTAATGTGAAGCATATAACTTCTACTTGATGATGTAAGATTTTGAAAATTAGAAAAAAGATATAACAATTGTTGCATTCAAGTTAAATCCATATATGAATACCTATATCAACACAAACTTCCAAAGTATACAGAATACACAATTACGTGATACCAAGTGTTACTTCTTTTCAGAACTAACCCTTTTTTTCATTGAATATACACTTTCAACCCTCCCCTTTTTAATTTATAAATTTATTTATTATTTTATAATTGTACTTTAAAATTTTAAATTTGTCTTGGAAGAGACACAACTACATAAACACGTGACCAAATTTTGTGAAAATAGTATGTAATTAACTAAGGTATGACATTTGTAGTGGTGCTTACTCAACTACTCGGATGTATATTGTGTGTAAGAAACTTGTTATTTACTGATATTGTATGTATTTTGGTGACGTATCAACTTGTAAAGATGTCATGTGATACCTTATATAGATAACACAGAGCAAAAATACCATAAATTGCATATAATAGCACTAAATAACAAATTTGTTACACACAATGCATGCCTGAATAGTTGGATACACGATATGAATGTTAGACCTAAATTAATTGCCTTTTGGCGCAATTAACCCATATTTAAAAGTCAAGAAATTGAAAGACTTTTCGAAAACAAGTTAATAGTAAAATAAAAAGATTTAAAATGTTATCACTTCATGCATGAAATATGATGAAGGTTAGTACCAATTGTTTTATGTTTTTAATGATCAATATATTTGTAGAGATGTGTTCAACAAAGAATGATAAAAATATAATAACAGGATAATAGGATTACTCCATTTTCTTAAAAACCTCATTTCCACTTGACGACATCGTTTTAGGTGATTATAAACTTATAATTCGGAGTTGATCTCCTCATATTATAACATTTTATTTATTAAATAAAATTGGCGGAGATAAGTCGTTTAGCTTGACTAGGTTCCAAGTCCCTATAAGATAATGTGTTGTAGCGTTGTTTGCTAACAAGGGGCATTTTTCCGTCAACTCGCCCTCGGCATCAGAAAATTTAGGTCCGACCCTGAACTCACTTGTCCCATTGTGACCCAGTCCCAGATCGGGTATTGTGTGAATTCACTCCGTTGACCTGAATTTTTGTTTCATCACAAGTTTTTGAGCTAACAAGTGTTAAATTTAACCGTTAACTCCTAACACATGCGTCGCACGTGATGATATTTTCGAGAATCCACTTTCCCCCTCGATTTTATCACCCCGTGTTTCATAATCAATAAACTTATCAAAACCCTTATTTCAAAAGTAATCCTCAAAAGTTTAAATCCATAACCAAATATCGGTCCTTCTCATGATCTAGAAATTGACAATGGTTGTTAGTACATGGTATGTCAGAGATGATTCCGCCGATACTGACTTGTTTGATTCATACGAAATATACCGTAAGTGTCCGAATTCATGCATGTCATGAAATACTGTGCAAGTTGTTTTGCTTTTAATTACCTAAAGTTTGTATACTTTGCACAAATAAAGAACCAAACGTATTTAGTTTGAAGGTACGTCATGGTGGGGTGTTCATTAACTTTCCAAGTATGTGAATTGGAAACATAAATTTGTTGATTTAATAGATATCCACTTGTTTTCTGTTGTTGAGTTTCGTCATATAGTCAATGAAATTGGTTACCCTAGTACACGACCAATGTACTTCCATTTTAGAATACCCGACCTGGGGACCGGGTGTGTAACAATGGGACAACTACAGAGACCCGACAATGTAATTTACTCTAAACACCGATCTACTATTATATACAACTTACAATACAAACAATGATTATTTTAAAAATCTCTCATTGTGGCGAGTAACACTGTTGATACTATAGAGCATTTTCTATGTGTTTGACCTTCATGGTGAGATAAGTTTGTTTTGTCAAGTGTGTCTGATTTTCTAAGTCTCAAATTGAGACGATCATATTTTGGTAGCGAATAAATATAGATAACCCATAATATTTTTGCATTTGATATTCTTCGAATTGTTGAATTTATATTTAATATGACATTTCTAGTTAATCTACTCATAAGATTTTTAGGAGGATTTAATTCTACCTTTTACAAATAACTGCTATATCTTTCTTAAGATATTAGTTATACTTTGTAAGCTGATTTCTAGCTATTATCACTGGGATAACAACAACAAAAATGTACGTTAGGTGCTGTTAAGTTGAATTACAAATTAAATATTTACAGACTCAACCCTCATACTTTATTATTCAAAAACATTTCATTTCCCCTCTTATTAACGGAGTAAATACTTAACTTCCAGAATCATCAAATATTTAATTAGAAACATTGATAGAATTCTACAGACTACCTTTTTCATGGTCATTCCGGGCTTTTGTAGAACTCTCTAAAATCTTTGAGCATCCTTTAACATGAACTCGATGGATCTTCATGTATAACCGTCGCAAGATTTATAAGGTGGGGTTAAAGGGACTTTCCAATGGTTCTTATATTTTACAGCAACACCAACCCTTTCTCATCTAAGTCATTAATTTAATAATTCACAGCTTCTCCATACTATTGTATCTAATACGTGAGACCTCCTAACGACCCTATAACTAGAAAACCCAAGTAGCCTAAGAGCGCGTCAAGATCGTCAAAGATGCACATGATCATTCGACTTTACTGACTTACTGTATACACATCCAGCTTTCGTCATTACCAACAGCACTGATAAAAGCATGAGAATGGACCTCCGGGGCTGTTTTGCAAAGGCATATTTGGCGTTTCATCCTCTTTTGTGATTAACGTGCTTATACCAGGAGAATATGGTATGAAGACGTTGAACATGTTTGGTGGGATGGCTGCAGATTCAGATGCCAGTGAGTTGGTGGTAGCTAGGCGATGGAGAAGCATTTGTATTATTTGACTGAAGTTCGGCCGAGCATTTGGATCTTCCTTCCAACAAGATGTCACTATTAAAGCCAAATCCCCGGGAAGGTCATCTGCACTCGGCCTCACATTCAGGCCCAATCCAAACCAATTTGAGGTTTGATGTGAGATTGTAAAAGAGAGCGGTACTTCTGTAAAAATAGGTCTACTCTAATATACTATATATAACAAAATTTTGAGACCTTTCTGATGTGAGACCCAGGGCGATCGTTTGTCCCGTCCGCCTTCAGAACCGGCCCTGCTCACATTCTGCGAAACAAAATGAAGTAATGCCGTATATTAACAAGAGATATAACATTCAATGATTGAGTACCATTTAATGATATCAAAAGTTTCAACGGTAGCCGTAAAAAACATTGTTTCATTGCAACTTGCCAAGAAGTTATTGCACCATTTCAAATACCGACTTTATTTTGGAACCGAAACATGATAGCAGTTAAAAAGTTAAAATGTCAACTTTCACATCTTAATCTTTTTCCGCTTCTAATCTTCTTTATATAGATTTAGTTTGACTTTATATAATGCAAGTGTTACCACTTACCGCACTATAGATGTGGACCTAAAATGGAATATTCAGGGCTGTCTCGTTAAATTTGTAGGCCCTATTTAATAAATCTAAATGGGCCTCTAAACATAAAATTTAATATATAATAGAAAACAACTCATTAATATTACGACAAATTTTATAATTATTAAAAAACCCATAAATATGATAATAAAGTGTTTTTATCTCACGCACTTACATATATTGTAATTTATTACTTGAATATTGCAATTCTCCTAGCATTCTTAGAAGCAAAGTCGTCAAACAACCCTTTATAATCAACATTCTCCAATAGATTGCTCTCAATAGCTATTAATGCTAATCCATTGAGTCTTTCTTGTGACATTGTGGACCGCAAATATGACTTCAACAACTTAAGTTTTGAAAAACTTATTTCTGCAGATGCCACGGTTACTAGAATAGTCAACAATACTCTGTATGCAATTATTGCATTAGGAAAACAATCGACTTGTTTAAGAAAATTCAAAACATCAGTAGCTCTTATATTTTCACGTGGCAACAAATTGTTAAGCAACTTTAACTCCAAATAAAGTTCATTTTCATCAATGTCTGATTGTCGATTATAGTGCGGATTCAAGATTACTACAACACAAAGTAAGATCGTTGTCATCAAGGTACTTCAACTTATCAGAAGTAAACAAGAAACCGAAATTTTCTCGTAAGCTTTGTATTGTTCGAATCTTTCTCTAAGAGAAGCAAGTGCCTGGTCAATAATGTATAAGAAATAATTAACTTTGAATGAACATTTAAGAAATTAAAGCATATAATCAACATTGTATTGTTAAAATTTCAATTCTTTGTTTCTTTTTACGCTTTTGATACCCAGATTCTTGTTTTTGGACCATAGTTTCTAGAGATATCCAAATAATTAAAACATATAATCAACATTTAAACAATTAAAGACATTTATAATGAAATTTTAACATTCTTGTTTATAATTATCATGTGAAAATCAAAATTTATACTCCATTAATTACCTAAAACTAACAAATCTATATAACTCGAAAGTATTATGTCAAGTTGAGTTACATATTAAATTGTCAAATTCAAGTTCCTAAAAGTTATAAAAGTATAATCTAACAATCAAGAATCTAAATATTAATCATCAAAATTTCGTACGTATAATTTCAAATAAGAAAGAATCAAACTAATAATAAATCATTTAAGATTGAAAAAAAAGAATTAAAAAAACTTAACAATTAAATATGACATACCTTATTGAGTTATCGACTTGTTTAGTTCTCTGACGCAAAAGAATGTTGGTATTTACGATTTCGAAGTTAAGGTTTTGTGATTTTTAATTCATATTTAATTATGTACAGATACATTAGTTAGCATCACTAAGTATATATTAACAAAAGCTAACCGCCTCTATCATGGGACATGGGCTACAATTTTTATTTATATATTTTGAGTTTTCAACGATTAACGTAAAACATTGGGCTACAATTATAAAATAAAGAGGTTATGTCATGGGCTGATTTGTGTTGGATTATTTCACCAATATTTGAGCCATTTATTAACATATATATAACATATATAATGAGTATACAAAAATTTGGGCCCCTGTAATTTTTGGGCCCTGTGTAAGGGCTCAGGTTGCACAGGTCCATATCCGACACTGTTAGTATCTATAATCCTAGAATTATGTATGAGATAGAATTAGCCTTTGAAATGAAATACAACATACACTTAAGAGATTAGGATATTTGAGTAGACTTTTCGATTTGATCCTGATCTCAAAAAGACAAGAACGATCTATAGTAAGATTTTGATCGTTACAATACTGCTTAATCCACTCGTATGTACATTTTACTACTTTTATCCAATTTTACTTGTCTAATACGTTTTCTTTTTAATCAATATTAAGTGATACGTGTTTGACACCTTACACATTTTTAATCAAGGCACCAATCATGGTTATAGTAGCTGAGCTTCTTACTGGTGGACATTACGTAAATTCCTGGTTAATATGCGACCTGTGGCACTCAATACCTGTGTTGCTGTTGAGTTGGCACTCGATATAGCTCGTGCAATGGAATGCTTAGATGCACATGGGATCATTCATCGTGATTTAAAACCTGGTTAAAGCACAGGGAGTGGTGACCTCCTCGTCATAGTGTACAGCAACAGTGTTCAAGGGGAGTGGGAGAAGTGTTCAGAAATTAATTTTTGATTTTTTTATTTGTCAGAAAATTCAAATAACGTAATAAATACATATAAATAACAAATTAATTTAAATAAATAAATAACTTCATTAAAAATTAAAAAAAAAAAAAATACAAGTCCTAAAAATTAAAAATTCAATAAAAATAAAAATAAAGATTACAAGTCCTAAAAAATAAAAAAATTACAAATCCTAAAAAATAAATAATTGAAATGCATTAGATGAAAAGATTACAAATTATGCTTTATTACGATTCCTCAAAATATACTCAACAAGATTGGATCAAAGGCCCTCGTGCTTTTCTCAATCATGTAATTCTCTAGTTTTCCTCATATATGTGTCACATCTCTCGTGTCGGGTAGTTTGCATATTCCCAACAGGCACATAATACTCTTCTGATTCGGCAATTTTAAAACCGTTATCTTCGGTAATCATGTTATGCAATATGATGCAATTATACATGATTCGTTTTATAGCGTTTACGCTATAAGCTCTTGCGGGTTGTTGTAGTATATGCCATCGGCCTTGACGCTTGTGTTTTATTAAACCTCACCCTCCGTGCATCATCAACACTTGAGAACCCCTTAACGAACGCTGCCCATGATGGGTATATCTCGTCAGCAAGATAGTGTCCTCGTTTGTAATCCACATCACACACTTGATACGCGATTTCGGGAGCGGAGTTATTTAGCAGGTTGTTGAACAATGGAGACGAATTAAAGAAGTTTAAGTCGTTGTTGGAACCCGCAACCCCAAAGTATACATGTCAAATCCACATGTCGTATGAGGCACCGACTTTAAACATTATCGTTGGATAACCGTGATCGCCTCGTGTGTATTGCCCTTTCCATGCATTTTGGCATTGTATCCAAGCCCAATGCATACAATCTATGCTTCCAAGCATCCCCGAAAAACCATGAATCTCTTCATGTTTTGCATACAACTGACAGATGTCTTCATCGGTTGGTTCTCTCATGTAAACATTTTCATATAAGTCTATCATGCACCTTGTAAAATTTTGTAATGTTTAACGGAACGTTCTTTCCGACATTTGCAAATATTCGTCAAATGCATCCGGTGAGGTGCCGTATGCCAATTGACGTAGGGCGGATTTCACTTTTTGAATAGTGGTAAAACCATAAACACCACGTGCATCGGGTCGTTGTCGAAAATACATAAAATAATCGGGTATAGGTTCCATAGAATAAGATACCTTCAACAATTCGGAGGAAGAGCCGTTCTCTCATCTGGAAACGACGATTGAAATACTCATTGCGGTATTTCGAGTTTTCAACAAAGTAATCGTTCATTAACCTTTGGTCTTCACCAACCTGATCTCGATATATATACATAGGTGTACATATTTGGTTGGAACTTTCGGCTTCTTCTTGAGGAATTAATACTTCATTACGATAATTACGAGCTTCGATTAGGAAGTGTAACGTTGTTTCATCGTCGGAAGACATAATTGTGAATTATTGAGTTTTTGTATGTGTATTTGTATATGAGAAATAATGTTTGATGTGTTTAAAATTGTGTTAGAAGTGTTGTATTTATAGATAGAAAATAAGATAGTAATTTTTTTTATTTTTTTAGAAAACGGCTATATTACCGTTTTTTTCCCATTGGGCGTTGGAAATGAAAATTTGAAAACAAAAAAAAATAAAAAATAAAAAATGTTGGAACACAACGTCCCGGGGGACGCTGTGCCGGGAACACTGTCCGGAACGTCGCCCGGGAGTGGGGGAACGGCGTTCCCGACGGCATTGAGGTCGGGAAACGTGCACGTTCCTCCTCACTCTGTGTGCTCTTAGTCTCCTTATTCTTTGTATTTGTTACAATTTTCTATTGTTGGATTGTTTTACATGAATTAAGTAGTTAACGATTCGTTTGCTTAATGTATAACTTCATAGACATCAAATTATATTTTTGTTTCATAACCACTATCATAGTTGATGACTGCTGAAACTGGAACTTATTGTTGGATGGCTCATGAGGTACTCTTTCTCTCGACAGCCTTTTCGTGTGTTTACACTCCTTGCTATTTAATATGTATAAACCTTTTTTATGCGCTTGTAGCTTTACAACCCTTAGGCATGGAGAGAAGAAGCATTATAGCCACAAGCTAGGTAGATGCCTATAGCTTTGCAATCGTGTTGTGGGAGCTTATGCAGAATAAGATGCCATTTGAGGGCATGTCCAATCTTCAGGCTACCTATGCAGTGGCTTTTATGGTATACATGCTCTCTTCAATCATTGTATACTGTTTGAATATGCTTGAAACAATCCCTAGCCTGAATATTGGTAGAGGTAGCCAAATGAGCAGGGTGAATGGATTATATGATGAGTTTGGATCACAATGACTAGTTTCTTAATTTATGGTTGGGCTAACCTACCCGTTCTTTTTTATTTTGGAGTAAATTACAAAAATTGTCTCTGTAGTAAACCTCGCATGGTGGATCCAGTCCCCAGGTGGGGTATTGTGCGGGGTCAGTCTCTTGACCTAATATTTGATTACTTAACCAGTCCCAGGTGGATCTAAATTGACTAACATACCACATGGAGCATTTTCGCAATTTACTCTTTATTTCCATCTTTATGTTATTTTTATAACTCATTATATTCCAAAAGCTTACTTTAAAATAATAATCTTTGTTCAAACCGATTTTCAAGGTTATATGTATTTTAATATATGGAGGGGGACTTTTATTAACGTTGTTGACATGTCTCATTTATGTAAAATATTTCCAGTGCCGGATATGGACCTGTGCAACCTTCGAACAACGACTTAAACGTCTTTAATTCGTCTCCATTGTTCAACAACCTGCAAAATGACTCCGCTCCCGAAATCGCGTATCAAGTGTGTGATGTGGATTACAAACGAGGACACTATCTTGCTGACGAGATATACCCATCATGGGCAGCGTTCGTTAAGGGGTTCTCAAGTGTTGATGATGCACGGAGGGTGAGGTTTAATAAAACACAAGCGTCAAGGCCGATGGCATATACTACAACAACCCGCAAGAGCTTATAGCGTAAACGCTATAAAACGAATCATGTATAATTGCATCATATTGCATAACATGATTACCGAAGATAACGGTTTTAAAATTGCCGAATCAAAAGAGTATTATGTGCCTGTTGGGAATATGCAAACTACTCGACACGAGAGATGTGACACATATATGAGGAAAACTAGAGAATTACATGATTGAGAAAAGCACGAGGGCCTTTGATCCGATCTTGTTGAGTATATTTTGAGGAATCGTAATAAAGCATAATTTGTAATCTTTTCATCTAATGCATTTCAATTATTTATTTTTTAGGATTTGTAATTTTTTTATTTTTTAGGACTTGTAATCTTTATTTTTATTTTTATTGAATTTTTAATTTTTAGGACTTGTATTTTTTTTTTTTTTAATTTTTAATGAAGTTATTTATTTATTTAAATTAATTTGTTATTTATATGTATTTATTACGTTATTTGAATTTTCTGACAAATAAAAAAATCAAAAATTAATTTCTGAACACTTCTCCCACTCCCCTTGAACACTGTTGCTGTACACTATGACGAGGAGGTCACCACTCCCTGTGCTTTAACCAGGTTTTAAATCACGATGAATGATCCCATGTGCATCTAAGCATTCCATTGCACGAGCTATATCGAGTGCCAACTCAACAGCAACACAGGTATTGAGTGCCACAGGTCGCATATTAACCAGGAATTTACGTAATGTCCACCAGTAAGAAGCTCAGCTACTATAACCATGATTGGTGCCTTGATTAAAAATGTGTAAGGTGTCAAACACGTATCACTTAATATTGATTAAAAAGAAAACGTATTAGACAAGTAAAATTGGATAAAAGTAGTAAAATGTACATACGAGTGGATTAAGCAGTATTGTAACGATCAAAATCTTACTATAGATCGTTCTTGTCTTTTTGAGATCAGGATCAAATCGAAAAGTCTACTCAAATATCCTAATCTCTTAAGTGTATGTTGTATTTCATTTCAAAGGCTAATTCTATCTCATACATAATTCTAGGATTATAGATACTAACAGTGTCGGATATGGACCTGTGCAACCTGAGCCCTTACACAGGGCCCAAAAATATCAGGACCCAAATTTTTGTATACTCATTTTATATATTATATATATGTTGATAAATGGCCCAAATCTTGGTGAAATAATCCAACACAAATCAGCCCATGACATAGCCTCTTTATTTTATAATTGTAGCCCAATGTTTTACGTTAATCATTGAAAACTCGGAATATATAAATAAAAATTGTAGCCCATGTCCCATGATAGAGGCAGTTAGCTTTGTTAATATATACTTAGTGATGCTAACTAATGTATCTGTACATAATTAATATGAATTAAAAATCACAAAACCTTAACTTCGAAATCGTAAATACCAACATTCTTTTGCGTCAGAGAACTAAACAAGTCGATAACTCAATAAGGTATGTCATATTTAATTGTTAAGTTTTTTTAATTCTTTTTTTTCAATCTTAAATGATTTATTATTAGTTTGATTCTTTCTTATTTGAAATTATACGTACGAAATTTTGATGATTAATATTTAGATTCTTGATTGTTAGATCATACTTTTATAACTTTTAGGAACTTGAATTTGACAATTTAATATGTAACTCAACTTGACATAATACTTTCGAGTTATATAGATTTGTTAGTTTTAGGTAATTAATGGAGTATAAATTTTGATTTTCACATGATAATTATAAACAAGAATGTTAAAATTTCATTATAAATGTCTTTAATTTCTTAAATGTTGATTATATGTTTTAATTATTTGGATATCTCTAGAAACTATGGCCCAAAAACAAGAATCTGGGTATCAAAAGCGTAAAAAGAAACAAAGAATTGAAGAACTCATTAAGTCTCAAAGTGGGGCTATTTAAAGTTTGTTCAAAGGCAGCCAAAAGTTTCTTCTTATACTGAAAACGTTGATGATGATAATGGTGGACATGATAATGAGGATGATGTTAATCTTAATGATGATGGTCTTGATGATGCTAATATTGAAAATACGGGTACTGAGGATGTTGATGATGGTGCTAACATTAATGAAGATGATAATGATGATATTAATATTGAGGATGATCATGTTGATGTTCCTCATGTTGATATATTTGATCCACTATCATGGCAGAACCTTAGTTCCGATATGATTAATGTATTAGTAGCTAATGGTCCTAGAACTGATACTACTATTTAGAAGGGTCCAAAAATTAAACTTTGTAGAAGGTTCACAGCAACTTCATACACTAGAATCCTACCAAATAACGAGAGACGTGATAGAGAATGGCTAGTATATTCAAAAGAGCTTGACAAAGTTTTTTGTTTTTGTTGTAAGATATTTAGAAAAGGGTTCTTGAAAGGCCAGTTAGTGAATGAGGGTTTCGCAGATTGGTCACATCTAAGCATAAGACTCAAAGAGCATGAAGCTAGCTTAGAACATCTCACAAATATGGCTACTTGGTTCGACATGCGTCCAAGACTGCAAAACAATAGTGTAATTAATAAAATGGTTCAAGAACAATTTGAAAAGGAGAGAGATCACTGGATAAACGTTCTCCTAAGAATTCTTTCGGTTGTCAAATTTCTAGCTAAACATAATTTAGCATTTCACGGTACAAATGAGAAATTATATCGAAATAGCAACGGTAACTTCTTGGGTTTGATTGAAATGTTGGAAGAGTTTGATCCAGTTATCAAAGAGCATGTGCGACGTATCACAAGTGTTGAAACTCATGTTCATTATCTTGGTCATGCCATCCAAAATGAGTTATTACTTTTACTTTCCCGTGATATCAAATCACAAATCATCAAGAAAATAAAAGAAGCAAAATATTACTCTGTGATACTTGATTGTACCCATTACGCAAGTCACCAAGAACAAATGTCTTTAATATTGAGACACGTCAATTCTCCTCTCAAAGTGTTAGTGTTGAGGAATCCTTTTTAGGATTTTTGAATGTAGATGATACCACTGCCCAGGGACTTTTTGATATTACACATGAAGAACTGAAATGTCTTGATCTTGATATCGATGATGTGCGTGGTAAGGGTTATGCTAACGGGGCAAATATGAAAGGTCCAAATAAGGGAGTTCAAAAGAAATTTTTAGAAATAAATCGTAGAGCGTTTTATACTCCGTGTGGATGTCATAGTCTTAATCGTGACATGGCTAACACTTGTGGCAAAGCTAGAGAGTTTTTTGGAGTTATACAACGAATTTACACAATATTTGCCAATTCTATTAAGAGATGGCAGATTTTGAAAGACAATGTTACGGGGTTGACTCTTAAATCATTGTCCACGACTCGTTGGGAAAGTCGTGTTGATAGTGTCAAAGCTATTAGATTTCAAATTAAGGACATAAGAAAAGTTTTGCTTGAGGTTGCAAAAAGTGATAAAGATGCTAGAATTCAAAGTGAAGCTAGATCTCTTGCAGAATATGAGCTTGGTGAATATGAGTTTTTAGTTGCAATAGTCATTTGGTTTGTAATTTTATTCATGGTAAATATGGTGAGCAAAAAAATACAAACCAAGTATATGCGCTTGGATATTGCTATTGAAGAAGTGAATGGATTGATTTCTTATTTTGAGTCGTATAGAGACACCAGATTGTCTAAAGCGATAGATGTTGCTAAAGAAATTGTCATTGAGTTGGATATTGATCAAGTGTTCCCTAAAAAACGCGAAGTTCTTAGAAAAAGACAATTTAATGAGAATTCTAGTGATCAAGATGCTTCATTTTCTGCCAAAGAGTCATTCAAAGTTAATTATTTCTTATACATTATTGACCAGGCACTTGCTTCTCTTAGAGAAAGATTCGAACAATACAAAGCTTACGAGAAAATTTTCGGTTTCTTGTTTACTTCTGATAAGTTGAAGTACCTTGATGACAACAATCTTACTTTGTGTTGTAGTAATCTTGAATCCGCACTATAATCGACAATCAGACATTGATGAAAATGAACTTTATTTAGAGTTAAAGTTGCTTAACAATTTGTTGCCACGTGAAAATATAAGAGCTACTGATGTTTTGAATTTTCTTAAACAAGTCGATTGTTTTCCTAATGCAATAATTGCATACAGAGTATTGTTGACTATTCCAGTAACCGTGGCATCTGCAGAAATAAGTTTTTCAAAACTTAAGTTGTTGAAGTCATATTTGCGGTCCACAATGTCACAAGAAAGACTCAATGGATTAGCATTAATAGCTATTGAGAGCAATCTATTGGAGAATGTTGATTATAAAGGGTTGTTTGACGACTTTGCTTCTAAGAATGCTAGGAGAATTGCAATATTCAAGTAATAAATTACAATATATGTAAGTGTGTGAGATAAAAACACTTTATTATCATATTTATGGGTGTTTTAATAATTATAAAATTTGTTGTAATATTAATGAGTTGTTTTCTGTTATACGTTAAATTTTATGTTTATAGGCCTATTTAGATTTATCAAACAGGGCCTACAAAATTAACGAGACGGGCCTGGATACTAACTTGGGTTGTATTAGTATAATAAGATGTCAAAACCGATAGTCCATGGAATTAACTCTTATGGGTCACTTTTAGTTAGTAACTTATGTACTAAAGTTAAAATCGCATATTCTCGGATGGGATCAAGATTTTAGAGGGATTGTTCATTGTTTCGACTATTGGTCATAATGGAGATGTCGTTAAGTGAAAGATCTATTTAATATTAAAACGGAAAATTGTATACCGAAAGGATCATTTCCTTGGTCATTGTGGTTGTTAAGGAATCGATGAGTAAACACATGATTTATACAACGTTAATAAGTAATAGAGGTTTACTGTATGAAAATGTAATTTGTTACATTAAATCGTTCAATTGTTGGTGATGAGTTTATTACATTTTACATTAGAAAGGTTTGTGATAAGTTTATTGCATTAAATTGTTTGTGTTACATTAGAAATGGCTTACATTTACCTTTTACATTAAGCGGTTACAAAACGGAAATTTGTTACATTAAATCGTTTGTGATAAGTTTATTACTATTTTCTAGTAGCAGTTTTTTCTTCTTTTTTTCCAGATTGTTTATACAAAGTAACTAGTCTCATTGGTCTTACCGTGAGTGTTTGAATCAATCAATAAATTCAAAAATATCATATTAAAATAAAACTTAATATGATTAAAAGTTCATGTAGCTTTGTTGGTTTAAAAAATATCAAAAAAATAACGAACATAAACCATTAGTTTGTAGACAACAGATGTACAATGTTGACCGCCTTTTACATCATTAGTTTGTTGTGATATAACGGTTCCTAATCCGGTAAATACGTACACGAAAGTTGAAACAACACTACTCTTTTTTGAAAAAATTATTAACTACATCCTTTCACCAATACTTTAATCCCCCAAAATTTTATAAGACCTAAAAAATATCAGGACAATCATGAATAAAATTTAAAAATGTAATCGTTAATTTATTAACTCAAATACTAATTAACCCATTAATTTTCTATTAGGTATCAATTAAAGGTTATTGAAAAGAAAAAGAAAAAAAAAAACAAGATCAACAGTGGACCCCGGGCGATCACTAACCAAGGTAACCACTCACAGTAAGACGCGCGCCATAAACATAAGGCAATCATGCATGATCACATTTTTAATTTTTAAAAGCAAATAAATAAAAATGTAGCTATCAAGCAAGGCGATCATGGTTTGTGTTGGTCAAATGATACAATTAGTGATTTTCCCTTAGAATTCATAATATTTGTCAAAACCATTAATTGTTTCGTTATACACTTAATTTTAACTGTTTATTACTGTATGCTCAAAACTTTAAAATCTTTTATTGTGTAAGGTAAATTTTCAAAATCTCTCTATTTTATTTAATATTTTTTTTCCCCTTCCAAAGAAGGAAAGTTTAATTTTTTGGCAATACCACAAAAAGCAATTCAACATACAATAGAAAAGTTTTAAAAATACACCTCATATTGTGGGGCAATTATCAGTTTGATTTTGCATCTAGTTCGGCTGTAGGTAGATCAGGTGGTCTTTTATCTATTTGAGATAGTATTCTTTCTATGGAAAACTTGCTCATTGTGGAAGGTGAATGAGTTTTTAAAAAGATGAAATGTTTCATGGTTAATGTTTATGCCTCGCAGGAGGAAAGGAAGAAGAATGATTTATGGAATCTTATTCGTAACTTCATGTCCCAACATCCGGGACACTATTTCGTATTTGGCGATTTTAATGTTACTAGATATTCTTCTGAAAGAATTGGTTCTATATTTAACTATCGCTCAACTTCTAACTTTAATGAGTTTATTATTGATTGTAGATTTTGGGATGTCCCTTTAGGCGGTCATGCGTTCACACGCATAAGTAGTAATGGAGAGAAGCTTAGCCGTCTCGACCGATTTTTAGTGTCGGAAGATGTGATAAATATTGTTCCTAATTTAATGGTTATTGCTCTTGACAGATTAATTTCTGATCACCGGCCTATTATTTTGATGCAATCTAATTTAGATTTTGGTCCGACTCCTTTCAAGCTTTATAACTCTTGGTTATCTTTTCCGGAATTTGATAGCATGGTTATTAAAGCTTGGGACCAATCTCATGGGATTTCTGGTCCAAATGCTATGTTAGTGTTTAAAGATAAATTGAAGCATTTGAAATCTATCATTAAACCGTGGGCTTGTAAATACAATACAACGAAATTTGAAGAGAAAGTCCAATTGTCCTCTAAAATAGCTGAAGTTGAGCGAGATTTGGAAGCAGGTTTGGGATCTTCATGCTTACGTTCCTAACGTAAAGAAATGATTTTAAAGTTACGTGATATTTAGCATGTTGAAAGCCTAGATGCATATCAGAAAGCTAAAATCAAATGGGGGATAGAAGTTTTTTCATGGTATTATCAATAAAAATCGAAGGGGTCTTGCTATTAAAGGTGTTATGAAAGATGGGACTTGGTTCACTGATCCAAGAGTGGCCAAAGATATATTATAGGACTTCTTTGTTGAAAAATTCAAGCATTTTGCAGGGGTAAACGTCACTAGACGAAGTGATCATTATTAGACTTTATCTTCGGCCCAAGTTTCCTTTCTTAAACATCCGGTTTATGAGCTCGAAGTTTATGACGCAATTCGGGATTGTGGCTCAGAAAAATCTCCCGGACCCGACGGTTTTTCTTTTGCCTTTTACAAGAAATACCGGGACATTCTTAAGACGGATATTATTGCCTATATTCGGGAGTTCTTTAAAATTGGCAAACTTCCCTCAGGCTGTAACTCTTCATTCATTACACTGATTCCTAAAGTTGATAACCCTCTTGTCGTATCAGATTTTCGTCCTATTAGTCTCATTGGAGCCCAATACAAAATTCTAGCAAAGATTCTAGTGAATCGGCTTTCTCGTGTTATTGATGTTGTTATTAGCCCGGAGCAAACAACCTTTGTACAAACTTATCAAATATTGGACGGTCCGCTCATGGTCAATGAAATCGTAAACTGGTATAAAAATCGAAAGCAATCTCTTATGATCTTTAAAGTGGACTTTGAAAAAGCTTTTGATTCAGTTTCTTGGGACTTCTTAGACCGGGTTATGGCTTTCATGGGCTTCGGGTGTCGTTGGAGAGGTTGGATTCGAGGGTGCCTCAATTCGGCTAAGGCTTCTGTTTTAATTAATGGTAGTCCTTCGTCCGAATTTTCCTTACATCGTGGTCTTCACCAAGGTGACCCTTTGTCTCCATTTTTGTTTATTATGGTGATGGAGGCTTTACATGTTGCTGTTGAAGATGTCATTAATGTTGGTCTTTATCGTGGTGTTCAAGTAAGATCCCTCCGCGTTTCCCATTTACTTTTTGCTAATGATGTTCTTTTCTTAGGGGAATGGTCTCGCTCTAATATTATCGGGATTGTTACTTTTCTTCAATGTTTTCATAATGCCTCGGGCCTCAAGATTAATCTCCACCGGTCTAGCATATATGGTATTGGGGTTAACAATCTTGAAATTTCCAACTTTGCTTCGTTCACTAGTTGTACACCCCAACAACTTCCATTTATGTTCCTGGGGATTTCAGTTGGTTGCAACATGTCGAGAATTAAAGAATGGAATCCTATTATAGATAAGTCCAAACAGAGGTTATCGAAACGGAAAGCAAACATGTTTTCTTTCGGTGGTAGGTCTACTTTGATTGCTTCGGTGCTAGGTTCTCTTGGAGTCTACTATCTTTCTATATTTCCTATGCCTAAGCAGATTAACAAGCGTCTAGAATTTTTATGGGCCAACTTCTTTTGGGGTTGCAAGGATGGAATCAAAAAAATTCCATGGATCGCTTGGAATTCGGTTTTAGCTTCAAAGTTGAAATGTGGTCTTGGTATTGGTTCCCTTGAGGCTTTAAATCTTTCTCTTCTCCAAAAATGGAGATGGAGATTTTTTAACAACCCTCAAGCTCTATGGGTCAAAGTCATTTCAGAAATTCATGGATCATACGACACCGTAGGTTCTGTGTTTTTTCATTAATGTGGAGGGTCTGGTGCTTGGCCTAGGATTGTGGGGGCAATCAACGAAATGCATGACAAAGACATCATCCCTCATTCTTCTATTAAACGTCAAGTGAAAGATGGCGCTTCTACTAGATTTTAGAGAGATACATGGCTGGGTGACGGCCCTCTTAAGAGCCAATTTCCTCGTCTTTTTTGTCTTGAAGCAAACAAAGATTGTCTTGTACGAGACGGGTGGGAAAATGGTTGGGTTTGGTGTTAGACGCGTAATTTTCATGGAGGAGTTACCGGTTCTCAATTGGATTCATTGACCTCTATGTTAGTGAATGTTCAACTTCCAAAAGGTCAGGATGCTTGGCAATGGAGCTTGATAGGTTAGAATATCTTCACGGTAAAAGACATTCGGACTTATATTGATTTCATTTCTCTTCTGAAATTCCCGATGGAGACAAGATGGTGTCGTTTCATTCCTAGAAAAATTAATATTCTTGTTTGGCGTACCTTGAGATATCGAATTCCTACACGTTGGAATCTAAGCAGGAAAGGTTTCGAGGTTCCCTCTCTTCTCTGCCCCCTATGCAACATCTCTCCTGAGACCTTTACGCACCTCTTCTGGTTATGCAACCTGGCTATTTCCCTTTGACATCTTATTTTCAAATGATCGATCTTCCTCTTCCAGATTCGGACAACCTGAATGACATCTTCAGTTGGCTTGATCACACACGTCTAAATTCAGCCTCTAAGCTTGTTCTACATTCTATCTTGGGTTTAGTGGTTTGGACGATATGGCAGTTTCGTAACAACAAAATCTTCGGGGACAGAAGATGCTCCAAAAGGATTTATTAGATCAAATTGTCGATGTTTCATTCTTGTAGTATTCTTCTAGAAATAGAAATTGTAAGGTTTCTAGGTACAACTGGATCCAAAACCTTTTACTTAGCTCTATTTTGTAATTGCTTTTGCTAGCTTCTTGCTAGTTTTAATATAATTCAGTCGTTCAAAAAAAATTATAATCTTTTAAAATTAAAAATATATAATAATAAATTTAAATTATCGATATAATGAAACAATTAATCAAATTAAATCAACTTTATTCAAATAAACGTAAATGTGTATAAGATCATGTCGAAATATAACATGTTACTGTTTAGGAATAAATCAGTTTAGCAAGTAACACGTGAGAACTGTCACGTTGTTACGTGGATATACGCTAGAATACAATTATTGCAAACAGAAACAAGATTATGGATAGTGAAAGAATCCTATAAAAAGAGTTTTATACTCCCATGTACTTTTATACATCAAAATTTATATTTCGACTAATTAATCATAATCATACATCAATTTGAATTGGAAAAAAAATATGATGCGTGACACGTGTGAAACAGAAATTTTACCTAAAAGGCTTTTATGGAGAAGTATGATTGTTGCAAAAGTCATACTATAGTTTTGTTCAAAAATTCTTTTCTTGTTATGATTAATTGATGAGCCAAAATAATAATTGTTTTTAAGACCCTTTTGTTACTTCATTAATCAAGCATTCAAACTCTTAAAGTGCTTCAAATCAAAACTTATCTACTGCTATTTATAATACATTTACTGTCTAAATTATCCTGTCAAAAACAACTTATGAAAACCAATTAATTTATATTGTTTGATGTTTAATTCAAATTGCTTAATAAAAATAAAAAATCAATTGAATGTATACTTATATATTTATCTATCAATTCTACAATTCTCACTTTAATTTCAACTCTAAAAACTTTTAAAAAATTAATATTGCAATTACTATTTATATAATTCTGTATTAAATTAGGCCCGTCATTAATCAATAATCATACAATATTGTGTTGTACGTACATATTCAATTATCTTTACACATAATTGATTCTTATATTTTGACCTACAAATTCTTCGATGCAAATCAAATATTAATAAACCAAAAGACCTAATCAAACATCATAATAAAATAATCACCTGCTACTTTGCGGGGACACTGTGATGTATTACCTATTGATTTCGAGTTGTATCTAGAGACCAAATAACGATCGAAACTGATAACTCTGCAACCAAACGTCTCATAATTCAAATAAAACCAAGCACTAGGAGCTTGCTTAGCGCATTATATTGTAAACAAAGAATCCAGTTCACGCAAGTATCATAAGGTTCAAGTATTTTTCACACAATCATGTCCCATTATTCTGTTGTAGGTCGTGCATTACAAGTTATACTATGCTTACTTTTCCATGTTGTAGTGAACAATACAAAATCCTAAAACCAGACCAATAGCAATATCAACGGAAAACTTCAATGGAAAATGCACAAGTTGCTGAAAATTTTTCGCTCTAAACGTGAGAAAATGGTTTTACCTTCTTTAAATTCCCATCTTGTTACGTTAAGCCAAAGCTGAAACACTTAAAACAGCTTTGAATTTCCGTCTCAAAGTCCAGTTCATTTCAAACTGTTTCTAACTTAATAACCTTATACAACAACCTGAACAAACTGAAACAACATTTCACAATTCACTTTATCTTACCACCCAGACTTAAAAAGCATGAACTCTGCCACATTGACAACAACTGGAAATCAAGACATCAAGGAGAAGATAATTGCAAATATTGAAACTGAAATTCATGAAGAAAGGCTATATGCAGAAAATGAGATGCCAGTTGAAGTTGAAAGAAAGACGGGTGTTTTATTTCCGATTAAGCTACATGATGGGAGGGAGTTGAAAGCTATTGGCGTAAGGAGGAAAAATGTGCTCGGGTTTTCGTTCAACATTTATAGCTTTGGTACTTGTACATTGTCAAGTACCTGGCTCAAACATCGTAGTCAGATGCATTGGTGGGTTGTACTGTACAACCCATCGATGCATCTGGTACAAAACTTGCATGCACCATTTCTAATCGCTAAGTTTTGCAGGGATATACGCAGATAACCGGAGACTGACAGGTGTTTTGAAGTCAAAGATTGTCGAACGTCAAGCAAAGGCTACAAAGGAGATGTATGAAATGGTGATTGATAATCCTGTGGGAATCACAGTGAAAATGGTGATGGTAATTTCTAATATTCCTATGAGCATGGTAAGGAAGAACTTTAATGATGGTATAGGTGTAGCTATTAGGAAACTTGGCGGTGGCCATAACAACGAGCTCACAAAGAGGTACGTTTGGTTGGGTTTGTTAATCAAGCTACCGGGTGTGATCTATAATTGTTATGATCAAATATAATATTTATAAATAGGTTTTAATTAGTTTAAATAATGGTCTAAGTTAGCTGTTGTGCAAACTTTATGACTGCATACCGAGCAAGATTTGTACTTGCAAGAGCCCATGCGAACCAAACGTGTATGAAGCAAATCAAGGCTTGAGCTTTTGGCAACACGGGCCAAGAAGCTTGGGCTCAGCTCAGTTCAAATAGACTCAGCCTTAATTTTAGAGGTTAATTCCCAAGTTTTTTTTTCATAAAGGATGATGGGGGAAGCAAAAGATGACATCAAGCTGACCCATGGTTCGAAAATTGAGGTCACATGCCTTCCAGGATATGTTCTAGAGACAAAAGGTATGTTTATATATAGCAATTTTGACCATTTTGTTAATAAATTAATTAGTTTTGGGTTGTGATTTTATTTCAAGGGTAGAACAGATTGAAAGTCATTCTATGTCTAATGCATACAACCTCCTAAATCGTTTTATTCGCGTATTTAGATTATTATTGTAACAGATGGTTTTAATAATAAATATACTCCGTAGTTCTTTACCTACAAAAAAAGTCTGTGGTTCAAAACAGCAAAACACTCTTCGACACACAATACAAACGACCCATTAACCAACCCATCCATATAGCACCTCTAAGTATTCTCAATAAAGCCTAGTGCTACATGCATTTACAGGTGCAAATACTTTATTGGAGGTGTTTTTTATGAGCACATTGCACACTTTCATTAGATGTCTTTTTGATGAGTGCAGTGCACGGCAAGGTGGTAAACAAATTGGAAAGCGAAATACTCTGCAGGGCCTTTATCTATTTATATCTGGGAGAAGATCCTTTTGACATGGAAGCAAAAGAGAAATTCGGCATGTCTCTTCTTTCATTTTTCTAAGTAAAAGACTAAGCAGTTTCAGATTTATAACAATCAAACACAACTACATCGTACTTTCAGTATTTTCATATGCAAAGCAGTACCAAAAAGATATTAATTTTGAATGTCTGAATCGATACATATAGTATCCGTTGCTCACGAACCTCATAACAAAAATCGATAAGAGTGATGCACAATTATAAAATAGAGGCTATTTTTTTTATCTAATTATACCAGGTGTATTTGGTGGATCAGATCATAGCTAAGTTCCATTTCTCACTGATTAACTATAATAGTATATAGTATATTAATATGGATATATATAATTAAATGAACCTTAACCAAATGAATGTAAAAGGCATAAGCAACATCAATATTGCAGATCAAGTAAGAAACCTGAAAACTTTGTGAAGAATCGGCATTTTGATGGATGGGATCAGCGTAAGCCATTAATAACCTTCTGTGGATCCAACTGCCCACTGAAATAACTAGAGGACACTATAGACAGCTCTTGACGACCTTTCCATTCTTCACATGGTTTTAAGTTGATAGGGTTTTCAACAGCTGCAGCATCAAGACATAGCATAGTTTTATAGTCTTCGTCACCCAAATCAGGAATTGCTTTCGCCTTCTTATCCCAAGGATTCCACAAAACTGCACAACACACCAACAATAAAATGAAATTGGGAATATGGTTAATGATACAACTTCAAAAGTAAAAAAGATAGCAAAAAAACCTGCATCCACCATGCCTTCTTTACGTATGACAATTGTTCTCTTCTTCTCATGGTCAATTATGGCGATTTTAGTAGGTGTACTTAAATACACGCGATCAATCTATAAAAGATAAACCATAAACCCCTATATAAAGAAAAACTTCAAATGAAATGTATTTGGAGCGAAAAATAGAAGTAGAAAACCATATCTTACCTCGCCATCGAAAGTAATGGCATCTGCCTGTTCAGTGTACCTTTCCTTTTTCAACAGATTATCAAAATAATCCAGTGTCTCTAAGCCCTCAACACGCACTTCACTGCAAATTATATTTCATATGTGAACAAAATAGCAGAAAACATCATCCATGCTTAGCTATTAAGAAGGAAGCTAATACATGATAGAGAACAGTAACATGTTTTCAGTAAGTCTAACAATGCCTAGCAGCTACAATTTGAAGCTTTACTTTTGGATAAGCAGACTGGAACACTAACAATTACAAGATGGAGTAGCAAACCTGACATCAGATACAGAAAAATAATTACGCAGAGCAAGGGTAAACGAGAAGGCCTTGGTATCTACATTTCTCACACGAGGGATCAAAGTTAGCTTGCCAGCACTGACAGCAATGCGGAGCCGCAACTCAAATCTGAAAAAGTTAGATGCAAAGAAGTATTTAGGTTGAAATTAAGAACTATATTAATGAAATGATTAACAAAAACTAACCAAAAATTTCAAGACAAATGATGCATGTCGTACCTATATGGCCATGTTTTCAGATCCTCTTCTGTTGATTTTAATAAAAGATCTGCACTCGATTGATTGTTAGCTGGAGATAAAGGAGAAGGATCATCATCTAACTCCCATAGCCTGTTCCTGGCAAATCCATGTTGCTCCAGTGTACCAAAATTTGCAAACTGCAATATGCACATTACATTTAATAAGTGATATATCAAGACAAAGAAACTAATGGGAGAATGTCACTCAAACCTGTGGAAAGCATATGGGTATGCCACCTCTGACAGGTTTAGGTGGCTTCCACACTGCCTGCGTTCAGAGAAAATCCTCAAGTCAATATAATAACTATCATTGGCCTGTACATGGCCCAGATAAACCACCGGAGAAAAACAAAGACTGCCAAACGGGCAGTCAAACTGTTTCTGGTGAATCAATTTCCCAACACACAGCATCATCTATCTTGTAATTCAATGACATACGTAACAAAGCTGATAAACTCATTTTAACGGTTTATAAGCCATCAAAGTTAAATTTAGCATTTTTTTCAAATTTCAGTTACCCCAACCATCAGCTATAAAAATATATATGCAATAGTTTCATTCTTTATTTGTCTACAATTCATGCTATTTCATTTTTCTAAACGACAGGTAAGCAAGTCATTTTCATCCATCTGTTGTTAGATTATCCATTTTTTACACCCAAGTTAGAAAAAAATATGCTTGCTAAAACAATGAATAAAAGAAAGCGAGATTCATTATATTGAGAGAATTCGATGAATTGAATTATTGAGGCACGATGTAAACATGTGATAAGATGTGTACATGATAATTAAAATGTAAATGAGTGAATTTAAGCATATCAGTGTTTTTATAATGTTGTCACAAGAATACAGGATAAGAAATACTTATAAGAGAATACTACTATATGCACGAAGTAGTAGGAGTCAAACAAAAGACAGAAGATCTGTTGATCTGATATAAACTTCGTCCGAATATTAATATATCAGTACTGAATTAAAAGTGACTGGCAGAAGAGCATGGAGTACAAACAATATGCCATGAGACATAATCAGAAGAACAAGTTCTTTGATGTATAAAATTAAAAAACAAGTCCTTCAAGCTATGATCCTGCATCAAAACGAACTTACAAGTTTTAGAGTAAGGCCCTGTCTCACGGTGGGTAATTGGTATATTTATCAGGGTAACCAAGAATCAACGTGAATTAAATGGAACGCCTACCAAAAACATTTGTTTCCGAAAAATTACCCAAAATTCAGGAATTTAACACTAGTATCAAAAAGAGTACAAAGAATATCAAGACTTACTACACTACAAGTCATATGATGGTGAAGCCAAACTGGATAGGCATTTTTGTGTCAATAGCTCCAGACTTAGCTATCTTATAGCAGAGTAGCAGACAACTTAGTTAAGCCTACTAAACTAATCTAATAAGTTAAGTGATAGCCTGTTTAAATTGGAGCTAATATTAAAAGCCATAATTAGACTAGAACAGTAGTTGAGTGGTCCTTGTGCAGATCTCGACCAGGTCCAAACTTAATACACATCAAACAATTGTTTCATCAAAGATAGTTGGAACTTGGAAAACTACTTCTCTAAGCACATGTAACTATTGCATTTTAATACAAAAAGCAAACAGTTTCAAATACTTCCCTGGAAGCCACACATTTTTTCCTCATTTATTGATAATTCATCAATGCTGATGCTCTACCACACGTAGATCATATTATGTCATCGCTATCATATGGTAACAACACACGCTCTATATACATGCACACTATTCTATGGACAGAAAAGCTAACAATTTTGCACGTAAGCATATAACATCGCAAAAAGATAGGCTTTTGAGAAGTATATTTTTCAAATAACTATAACACAGGAACATAAAAGTTTTACCTTGTTGCTCATGAAAAGTAGTTCCTCTCTACGTTCATTCTTCCACGAAATAACCTGAGCCCCATACAAGAGCACCTAAATATATATTATATATACAGATATAAGAAAAAAAACAAATCATCAAATAATTAATATATCTATGTAAGCTAGGAGGATACTTCACATTTAATTCTTCCGAAATGCACGCTACCAAAAACTTTAAATATAAAGCAAACAAATGCATAATTAACAAAATTTGTTTACTATGCCCTAGGCTACTGAAAGCTGCTATAGTAAATTAACAAACATAAATATACATTCACCTAATTCATCTTTCTAAGTGCTAAACAATTAAAGTATTCAGCATCTTCACCCAATTATTATACATCAATTTCCATTAACTACAAAATTTGGTACCAAAAATGTGCCCTAACAGAATCAACGGAACGACTCATCATGTAACTTTACTAACTTTAACACAAAATATATAAATACAGCCACATACAATCAAATCGGATAAAAAATTCGAAATTAATCGATGTAATATAACTACAATAATCGAAAGAAAAAGCACGAGGAAGAAATGAACGAACCTCAACGGTTGATCCGGTAGGTTCATGCAGTATAATTCTAGGCGATCGATCGCCTTCTTTAATTATATTATTATTATTACTAGCATTATTATTATCGGCCATAAATATATAATAAAATTGTTTCAGAGTTAGGGCATCAGGAATGAAGAACTGAAATTTTGAAAAAGGAAAAAGAAGGAAGATGAGAATGTTTGAATATTTGAGGAGGAAAAGCGTAAAAATAGAGAGAATCAATTAGCTGTTTCTAATTCTATATGAAAACAACATCCATCCAATCAAATAAACACACCTAAAATTCAACTTATTACATAATAATCTTTTTATGATTAAACTTCAATTAAAATACTCCTACTATTTTCTTCGTAATCCAATCCAATCCAATATTATAATTATAATCGAAAATATGATTAAACACGTCTCAAGAACACAGCAATCAGTAATATGTGTTGTGAAATAAGTATATCACTAGGGTTATAAAACATTTACAAATAATTGTTTACAAAATGATGTATCTTGGTATGATAAATACAATATAGAACGAAAGAGAAAGAAAACAAATTCAATATGATTGGTTGATCTTCATTGAAGTATTTCTAAACTTTTGTTTGTAAATCAGAAATGATCACCAAGATGATATAATGAAAAATTGTCATAATATTCTCATATATTGTTAAAGTTTGAACCTCTTTAAGAAAATATCTTCAAGGGGCTATGAAAAGAATTATAAATGATTATGAGTAATTATGAGATACTCAGGTTAAACCACGTACATCCAAATTAAAAAACAACATTGTTATTCTTCAAGTGATTTGAATAATGAAAATATTATCCCTTTACCTATCTTTTAGAAGCAAGCAATTAAAACTATTGAATCGTGATGGAATAATATAATAATAATAATAATAATGATAACAATAATAATAGAGATAAAGATCGGTACTGTAAAACAATTACAATACGTACATACAAGTACAATAAAACTTAGGACTAATGATGTATATTTTGAAAAATCAAATGATGAAACTTGAAATTTTTTTTTTGATTCTAACATTTAGAGTACATTATTTAATGTTTACAGTACATATATTTTCTCCATAATAATAAGGGTAAATTACAGTCCCTACCCCTGTGTTCTTCCAGATTCACACGCCGCATCCTTAGACTCTGATTATTGCAGTCCCTACCCCCATGGTTGCCATTTTCGTAACAAATCAATCTCTCCCTCGTTAAATCTAACGAAACGACTGTTAACTCATCAAAATTTACTAAAATACCCTCTTCCTAATTTTTATTCATTTACCCTTCTCTAGCTAACCCCTCCTATGTTTACCCTCACGACCCCACCCCTTTGTTTCTTCCCAAAACCTCCGTCAAATTCTTTGGCTAACCAAAATACCCAAAACCTTTAGTTATCATCTTATTTCACCACACCCCAACTGCCAAAAAATCCAATGTAATTATACATGATCCCAAATCTGAAACTCAAAAAATCCATACAGCTACTACCACCGTCACCACCATCATTTTCTCTTCCTCTCTCTACCCTCATTTCTTCTTCCTCTCTCTAAAGTCATCACAATCGCTATCCTCCTAACCATCACCACCACAGGCCTTCCCCGCCACCATAATCCATCATCACCGGTCTTTAACACCGACCATCACCAGTTCTCCTCATTCGGATCTGGTTCTCCACCACCGTCACCACCAGTTTCACCACCATTACCACCGACCTTTCAGATCTGGTTCACTACCATCGCCGGTTCTCATACTTCAGATCGATTCACCACTATCGGTTCTCTTCAGATCTCGTTCACCATCGCTTCTCGTTCAAATCTGGTTTACCATTACCGGTTTTCCTTCAGATCTAGCGACATGTTGGGATTGGGTTTTTTCATATATAGTGCTATGTTGGGATCGGTTTTCTGATGATGGTGGTGATATGGTGATATGTTGGGATCGATTTTCTGATTAGGGTTTCAATTGTTAGGGTTAGGGATGAAGAAAGATGAAGAAGATGATGTGCTTAATTTTTGTTAGATATTAGGGTTTATATCAAATTTAGTTGGTGATGTATGTTTGATAACGAAGAAGAATGGTGACTAGATGAACATAATCAAACCCCCAAACGTGAAGAAAGATCATTGGGTGAAATTAGGGTTAAGAAATTGGGGAAGAAGATGTGATGGGGGTAAAAATTGGGTTTATGTTTGCTGGTCCCATGTCTTTCATTGTTATAGTCATTGGGGAAGAAGATGAGGGTATTTTAGTCATTTTGTATGACTTAACGGTCATTTCGTTAGATTTAACGAGGGAGGGGTTGATTTGCTACGAAAACATCAACCATGGGGGTAGGGACTACAAAAATCAGAGTCTAAGGATGTGACGTGTGAATCTGGAACAACACAGGGGCAAGGACTGTAATTTACCCTAATTATAATAAATGCATTTAAATATTTTTTATCCATAATATGTTATATTGACTTGATTTTATAAGTCATATCTTCTTTCTTCCTTCTTTCTCTCTTCCTCCATTCAATCAACAATCTGGGATAACTAACGATTGACCATCGCACTCCTTCTCCACCTTATCCCTATGCAATATAAAGTACCATCTTCACATTTGTTTACATTTGTAAGATTGTCATCATTATTTGATTAATGTAAGGAACCAGGTATGTGTAACACATAATTTTATATTCTTAGCTAGTAACCATCTTCGTCGATCATCTTCTCCGGCGAGACAAGTTTTCAGGCGACACCGTTATTCTGGCACCACTAATTTTTTTGGGAAAAAATCACCTCCTTTGAACCCATTCTTTATTCTCTGACGAATCTAAACAAAAAATGTTCCAAATATACCCATGTTTATTATCGACAACTACTTTTCCAGCAAAACCTTTTTTGGAACAAAAAACAGCTTTGTCAACATCATCATCGAATAAGAACAAGGAAAGGGTATGAAGATTTGTGTAAATTACCTTAAGATTTTTTATTTTGTTTAATGTTTTTGTTGTTCTTTAATTGTGTTGTTTATCATGATTTGAAATGTTTTGGTGTTGCATGTATACCCTGCATTTGAAAATGAGAAATCCCATGTTTGAGTGTTACCGGAAAAATGTCAAATCGTCAGAATTTCACCGGAAAAGATGACAAGAGATAAAAATTACCGGGTAAGGGTTTGATAGGCCACCCGATACATTAAACATGTGTTTTTGAAAGTTAAGTACATATAATAGAGACGTTTAAAGGTGGATGCATACTATAAACATTCGTCCATAGTTTAATACATTTCGGGAAACTGTGTCTCCCTCCGATATGATGCAAAGAATGTTGTCATGCCTCTAACACCTATGGTTTAGCCGCTGGTTCTTCAGTCAACATGTGAAGTCGAATGTTTGAGCAATTCGAGAATAAATAAAGGGTCAAACATGACAATATGTAATTGTCATAATCTGTCATTTTATATTTAGTAGTTATCATGTTTTAATTAGAAGATATACATATTTTATCTTTTGTATTAGTGCATGTTTGGTTTAATTTTTGATCGTAAATAATCATATAAAAATGCACTCTTTTTATTTTGATGATTACAAGGCGATTAGTCTAATATCCTAAAAATATTTAGTACTTTCATTATGTGATACATAACTAGCGATTTATGATAATTAATCTAATGATACGCAAACACGATAAAAGAATGGTCATAATTAAATAATTAAATTAAAGGAATGAGCATGGAAGTTTATATATGATTGGGCCTCATTTCATGTTAAGCGAATACCCATTAATTTTATTTATTATTAAATCGCAAAACCTTTCATCAATTGATTTACGTTGTAAGACTGTAAGTCATACTTTATGAGCTCTGCTCTTCTTCTTTCTAAGTACACGACCTAAGTAAATTGAAGAAATCCATTTTCACTTAATACTCTTATCTTATTGGTGATAAGTCTAGTTGGCAAGTTGTTACTTGAGATCACTACAGTTCATCATCTAATAAGTTTATTTAAGATTTCATAAGTAATAGACTCTCTTTGGCTCAATGTTCAGTTGTTAATTCAATCCATAAATCGTGAGAGATGGTGGTTCATTACCGTATCTATAACAAGTTTAAAAAGAAGAAAAATAGTAAGCACTCACCATGTTAATTTTTAAAGATGGTTAGCGTTAAAAGGACAATAAGGGACAAAATTACTTGTAAACACCTTGGCTATGGTCCACTTTTAATTTTATAACAGGAACGAAAATAACAATGACATCTTTGATTGTCGTATTTTGCATTACAGTTAGTATCTAAGGTCTCATAATGGTCTTAGTAAAATTGGTATGTATTTTTAAGACTAAAAGTGATAGTATGCAACGATTGATTGACTGAATTTTTATTTGCGTTTATAAAAGTTTATATACATATATATATATATATAGAGGGGAGTAATTAATGGAGAAGTGATGATTTAGGTGAAAGTGAATTTCAGCCATTAGATCACTTCATTTAAAAAAAACGCGAAAGGGCATTATCGTAATTTAGTAATTAGTTTAATTAAAAAAATATATTTACTAAAAAAAAGAGAAGCGGGATGAATACTGTCAATTCCAATTGAGAAAGTAGGGCTTCAAATTCTCAAAGAAATCACGAAATACTCATTTTAAAAGGAGCATATTCATCATTTGTCACGAAATCAATCGTTAGTAATAACGGAAGCTTCACCCAATAAAGGAAAAAGTCAATGAAGCATCACTTAAAATCCACAATTTCAGCAAAATTAGGGCTTTAGAAATTAAAATCCGATCAACAAACACCAAACATAACGTCGATTAGTGAACCAGATTCATTATAAAAACGTCGATTGAACCAAAATAAGGGTTGAAGGTACAATTGCATCATGAAATATGAGAAAGACTTAAGAAAAATATGAATGCCAGTCAAAATTCGATGAAGCATCACTCAAAAGTCCATGAAGATCAAATTGGTAAGAAATACACAAATCAAATATTTCTATAATTTATTTTTGAGTCTTGTATTCATTAATAGGATTTTGTTGGTGTTCAGATAATGAATTGGAGATGATGAACGCTAATATTATATAGGATGAATCTTATATATACTGAGATATTGAAATTAACAAATGAACTGAGCTGTTGCTCATATATGTATTATAAGATTGTATTGTTGTTGTGATGATGAATCTTGTAGTTGTAAAACTGATATTTAGAAAATAGCTAGTGAATGTATTACAAAACTATATATATTTAATATTCCAGTTGTTTGTATTTTGTCCCCAATTCGCTATGAATTATATTTCATGTGTTGACTATTATGTCCAAATAACATATAAATTATCTGTATCTATATTCTTACATCGAACAACTAAGTATTTTTAAAATCCAACTAAGGAGCTTTATTGGGTCACAAAAAAACTATGGAATGGAGTACTAAGCTGGAACCAATTAACTGTTGACTATTGAGCCAATAGGTTGCTGTAATTTGGTATAAGTACATGTGTGGCGAAGTAAGTCTAAATACATGAAGATTCTAGAATTCGATGCATGATCACGAACGGGAAGATTTTTGGTATTTATGTAGGCACTTGCAATGTACTTAATATAAAGTAATGGTAGATATAATGTGGTGGAAATTGATTTGTTTAGTTAAGTGAGTCATGAAAGATGTGACTACTTCCATTAAAAAAATCCGTTTGAAAAATGTGCTTAAAGAAATTAGATAGGTGTTCATTTGGGTGGTAATTGTCACTGTTGTAATGCACTTTAGTATTCATGATTTTATATTGTTAGTTTATTAGGAAATGTCATCAGTCAACTTTTAGAATTCTTGTATGTTTATAAGTTTTGAGATTAATATAATTTTCACATTTGAAAAACAAATTTCTGTTAGTCTTACATTTATCTGTATGAATATTAAGATATAACATTCATCAGTACATATTAATATACACTATATTTATAACACCCCTCATTCTATATAAGAATATAATATTAATAAACTCGGAAGCGTGAATTTAAAATACATTACCTTATTATATATTAAACATTATACATAAACAGTTTACATTTTTCAATATTTACACAATATTTAAACTGTTTAAAACTACAAAAAACGGGGTATTATAAAATTTACAAAACAAGGTTTATTACAAAAACCATATCATAGACCAAGAGCGCAGTCAAACATTCCCTGATCAACCAATCACCTCCTGCACCCACATTTAATCAAAACATATCCTGCAGGAAGTAAAATGAGGGGTTAGCACGAAGCTAAGTGAATAGATTCATCACACTCCATTCAACTTAGCATAACAAGTTGTTTACACCAAATAATCGTAAACACACATAATTCAATGAGGATCGGTGGCTCTGGGTATATCATAATACCCGGGGATTCCCCCAAGAACACTTACCGTCAATCCGTATGGCCAATACATAATAGACCGATAACTACTGGTTATTAAACACATACACAGGTCTCAAACACAACAAATGAATCAAAACATGTGTAAAACACATAATAACCAGAAGTCCAACTACACGTTGACCTCAATAACATAGTACACATTGGTTCACATAACACGTAGATCAATAATCAATAATCAAGACTAAACAGTCTAATACACATGTACGTTTACTTGTTGTAACCAAATAGTTACAACAAAATCAAATGATGAGTTCTGAATCTACTCACCGATACCTTTGACGTCTCCACACTCAGGATTCTTATATCACTGAGTCTTATGTTGATCTGAAACAGAAAATCATATACAAGTTAGAAATTCGTTCCATAATTATCATTATAGTCCATTTATCAAATCAGGTAATCCCTGAAGTCTAGGCAAACAAAAGTTCAATCAGAAATGAACTTAGAAAATCTTGCAATGACGTTTAAAACCGGAAAAATGTCATTTTTGGGCCCTAGATGACCCCGAATGGCCAAAAACTGCCTAGGCTATAATATATAGTCTTGATTACTAGGTCGTTTCCAAGTGACCATGCAATTTTCAACTAAATCCGAGTTAGTGATATTTTCACAAAACCGCGTCTCAAAAACACTTATTTTCAAAATTTGCAAAACAAAACTCTTTTATAAACTTAGCGACACAACCATTGTGTCGCACTACAAACCCTTGCAACACTACCACTGTGTCGCACAACAGAATCCTGCGACACAAACGATGTGTCGCAATACCAATATGGCCGCCTTTAGCAACATAACCAACTGTGTCGCAGAACATTCATGCGACACAACCTGCGACACAAACCTTGTGTCGCAAAGAAGAACAGACCAGTTCCCAGATTCGAAATTCACGAATTCAAACATGTAATATTCAAATTTACATATACCAATCGGTGCAATTCACTTATAAACAATAACAACACATAATAATCAAATCCTTACCTTGAGTTCACGGATCAAAAGCTTCAATTAAGTGATTTAAAGCCAATTCTCACTTTCTCTCTCAATTCTCTCTAATTCTCTTTGTTTTTCACTTTAGAACTAACTTAAAACGTAAGGAAATGATCTGGAAGTGTTTGGGCGGCGTGTATATATATATTTAACATCGAAGTACACTTAAGCTCCTTAATTAATTTCAGTTCAGCCCGTTTTGCGACACAGTCCTGCGACACAACCATTGTGTCGCACAGACAACCTGCGACACAACCCTTATGTCGCAGAAAATTAAAAACTTACAAATTTTGAATCAACTAATATTTTACTAGTCGCAATAAGTTAAAAGGATTGTTTAACTACGTTTCACAATGAAACACATAATATTAAATAATTTCTAAAGCAATTAGATAATCAATTAAAATAATAGAAATTACCAGACCGCGGGAGAGGATGTTACAATATTAATATGTACTGATGAATGTTATGTCTTTACATTCATACATAGATACTTAATATTCATATGTATGAATGTTAAGACATTAAGTTAATATGTTAACTTTCATCAGTACATATTAACATTCTTCATGATGAATGTTATATCTTAAAATTCATACGGATGAATGTTAAGTGATATGTTAACATTCATATAACGTTATATCTTAACATTCATACAGATGTACTTAATATTCATCTGTATGAATGCTTCTATGCATACTAGCGTCAGACCCCGCGCACAGCAGCGGATGAAGATTTCGCATGTTGATGTTGAAAGACATATGTTTAATGGTACATGAATGCAAGAATAATGGCTACTTTTTAAATGAAAATGATTTTTTTTATAATAGTTTAAATTATTGTAATTGTAAATTAAAAAATGTGATATAAACGAAGAAAAAAGATATTTAAATTTGAATTATTTATATATTAAATAAATGGTGGGATAAAATGGTAATTCCCGATATCCCTTTTTAAAGATTAAGAAAGAAAGTGTTAAATGCTTTATAAGGGTTATAGATTAACATTTATCATGGTGAATGTTAATATGCACCGATGAATGTTAAGATATTAGTTTAATATCTTAACATTCATACAGATGATATTAATTGATATGTTAACATTTAAACAATGTTATATCTTAACATTCATACAGATGTACTTAATATTCATATGTATGAATGTTAAGATATTTATTAAATACCACAAAACTGTTAAAATAGAGCAATGTTAACGTTACAATATATTATAGATTGAGTCCTACAGAATGTTAACTAACATTCACCACGATGAATGTTAACGAGTTTAGATCAAAGATTTATCAATTGTCGTTATAACCTTCATATAAATTTTATCAAAGAAGCTTAATATTCATAGGTATCGACTTAAGTCATGAATGTTAAATCAAAACATTAGTTGATAAATATTTTTAATTTAACATTCATCAGACTGAATGTTAAATCGTAGCATTTATCATTCATCAGACTTATGTTAGTTAACATTTATCATGATGAATGTTAAATCATAACATTAGTTGATAAATATTTTAATTTAACATTCACCACAATGAATATTAACGAGTTTGGATTAAATATTTATCAACAAACAATCTGCAAAATCACTACTCATTGTATTCTTCGTATGAATCTCCATATGAATTGACATTAGAATAAGGTACATATGAATTCTGTTATGAACAAAAATTACAAAAAATATCATTTTAATACCACAAAAACTATTAAAATAGATGACATTCACCAGGAACAATGTTAACATTACAATGTACCAACAAACTAACACTAATAGAAATATTACAATTTGGACCCCTACACTTTACAATGTACAAGAGCTTCTATTAAGTGAGAGCTTCCACTGAGTGAGAGCTTCCATGGACTGAGAACTTCCATAGACTGAACGTGTAATAAAAATAGAGACTCATGATAATACTTGCACTCTCTTCCCTTAGAAAATTTGGTGATAACCTTCTCTTGCGCATTAACTATTTTCTTGGAGCCACTTTGACCTTTTTTACGAACGTTCTTTGGAGGGTGAATACTTACATTATCATATATAACATCAGCATAACGAATGCTACTATTTACAATTTTCTACTCTCCTCTGTGATAAGCTCTTCATCAACAACATTGTAATGTTAACAGAGTCAAAGGAAGAAATACAAAAAGAATGTTGTCACATCGAGGCATCAATTAAACTATAACAACACTTGGTTGGATAGCTAACTATGCATCAAAACACATATTCTACCCATATATGTACACATAGTTTTAAAAACAACTTTAAGAAAACACACTTTGAGCTTGCTTAGTTGAATATTAGTTGTCTTCATTTTCTAGGAGAAGACATTGTTGGTGTTGAAGACTTCTATATTGAAAGTGGAAGCATTATATAATTTGTATCTTGACTTCTTATTGTCGAAGTTAGATAAGTTGGTTAAATTTTCTTCTTTTAGTTAAATCAGATTAGTGTTGTGTTCTTAGTGAAGAAGAAACAACACTTTGAATGGTTTGCATTCCTACGGGTGAAAAGGTTTGAACATCAGTGCAGAAATCTCGATCACGCATAATCGCGGAGTGGATTAAGGTGGACTAGTTAATGGCCACGCCAACCACTATAAATCGAGGTGTCACTTGACATACTTTCATATTTACTTTAATTATAATTATAATTGGTAGCAATCATCCGAGTTTTAAACAAAACATTTCAAAATCGATAAAATCGGTAATAATCATAGAATAAGTGCTTCAACCCCCCCCCCCCCATCCTCTCACTTACTTACATCTTGGAAAAAACTTATCTTTTTCTCCAAGTTGTTAGTTAGGCTTAGAAGTATTTTCTAAGTATTAGTATATTTAAGTTTTATGTTGAATATGATTTATTGAAATAAAAGAGATATTCTCTGGAAGTCCCGTTATGCCACCCTTTTAGGGTTTATTGAAATTCCGTTCATGTTTATTAGTATGGTTTCTTCTAGTCACAACCAACAAGTAATCATTTGATATCATAGCATAGCTACGAGAGAAGAAATCGCATAACTGAAAGAAGTCAATCAAAGAAAAGAGAAAAAAAATTGTTTAGTTTCATCATACTCTGCGCAACTGCGAGAGAATTGATGCAAGAAGTTAGTTAGCTGTTAGATCATTATGAGTTTTAGATATTTGTTTGAGAACACATAAATGCACGATCTGATCGTTGGGATCTTCGGTTGGATTGTTTTAAAAGGAGATATAATTTTCCGAAGTTGCTGTAGTTTTCGGTACTTAATATGTTTTGATTTTGGTAATCGTAGATTCACTAGAAGACGCAACAATATAACCTACCGCTAATACGTACATATATTAGAGGATGAAGACCATAACAAACAATTGGAAGAACTTCATACGAATTCCAACAACGAGCCAACCGCAAACAGAGTCACCAAACGAGGCAACGAAAACGTGAATGATGAAGACGTCCCTAGATGATTTTATCAGATGGTTGAACTAGATGGATCATGATTCTCTTTGGAGAATTCGTGTTAAGGAAACAGAAGGAGGTTAGAAAGTTTCAGTGTTTGAGACTTGGAAAGACAAGACTCGAGGATGCCTCTAGCTTCTCTAGCTTAGCCGCATGTTCTTCGGTCAACATGTGAAGTCGAATGTTTTAGTAATTCGAGAAGATTAAAGGTCAAACATGATAATATGTAATTTTCACAATCCATCTTTTAATATTTAGTATTTCTCATGTTTTAAGTGGAAAATATCTTTTATCTTTTGGAAATAATTGATCTTTTCCTCCAAGTTAGTATTAGTTTATTTTGGTTTTATGTTAAGGTTTGATGAATTGAAATGACGTTCATGTTTATTTATGTGGTTTCATCTAGTCACAACCATCACGTCATCACGATATTTTTCAATCAGTAGAATACTGGCCATGTCGAACTCATCAATCATCAGATACAGAATAGTTGAGTGACTAATGAAAGTCCCTGTACTTGATTAAGTAATATTGAGTTCAACAGTATAGCGAGAGTTGGAGAAGGGGGGGGGGGGGTGAATACAGTTTTCCTTGTTATTTATAGTACTATTAAAATTCTTAACAGTTATCAACTATTTTAAAAGCTTGTTGTATAATTAAAAGAGTAAATAGATCATAATATATATATAAGAGCTGATAACAGAATACTGAACACAAGATAAACTTGAATGATGAATTTATTAATGATAAATTACATCAACATATTGAATTGCGGAATAGTTAAAGCCTATGCTAGAACTAACTCAATACGATTACAAGTTTAAATGTTACTAGCTTTGAGAATAGATATTTTATTTCTCACATCCACAATTTGTAGTTAGTAATTCTTTATCATTGATCGAAATCAAAATGATAGTTACAAATCGGTAAACAAATCAATACAATATGTCACTCTATTTATAGACAGATATTTCCTGCGATATCTCCTATAATTTAGGATATAGAATGACATGTGTCGCTGTGAGAGAGGCCTTCCACTAACAGACAAATGGTTAGGTGGGAATCTTCTCTGGTCCCCATGAGATCATGCATTCTTCGTGTGTTATGGTTCCACCAATCACAATGAGGCATGATTGTCGTACCTCTTCATCACTGGTAACTTCCTAAGTTGCTGATGAATAGTGGACTAGGGACTTTATATACACAGTGACTTGAACATGTTTGTTTAGTAACTGCGTTATTCATGATATCGCTGGAGGATAAGAAGCTTCCTCACTCATTTGAGCTAACATGCTCTTGTAAAGTGACTGGTCTCGATTTCTTCCAATGACATCCTTTTATTTTAATCACAGCAATTGTCGTGATTATAAATGTATAAGTGAGTTGTCCCTTGTAATACCAGTGACTTTCATAATTTGAAGTGGATTGAATCTTGTATGTTTTAATGCATATAGCGGTTGAAACTTTTAGTGATAGATTCTTCAAGCGATAGCGAATCCACATAGTTTAGTCATTAATGACCTAGAAGTGACTAGGTTGATCAGCGACCAATACGATAATGTATTCTTGGAGTTTTGACTTCATCTTTCTTATAAAGACCTCCGGAGAATTGATTTATTATAGATCAGTGACCCAACAACTAACATCAAAGAACTAGCTAGATTCCACCATTAATTTTTCAAACCACAATATGAGTTGGATAGATAAACAATTTAAACTTAAGTTATAAATTCATACGATCTAATTAATAATATGTAGTCTGAACAATGATATATTTGTTGGACATGATTAGCCTAGCATAATTATACGACCATTATAGACACATATTTATTTAGCCTACCAACATAATAATCATAACTAATATCTTTAAACAATAACAATAACAAAACATGTTTAAAAATAAAAGCGAGTAAATGAAATTAGAATCTAGTAATAGTTATATGGCGACACGAAAAGCGGCTATAATAGGTTGTACACGGCTTGGACCAGACCGTATATGGCAACACGAAGCTGTATACGAGGGAGACTAGCCGAATACGGTTGGTGTCCTCTCACTCACAACTAGCTTGTTGCTTGGTTATGGCCGGGCTTGTACGCGGGATTGTAATTCTTTTGGGATAAGGTTCGTAACTATTTTTCTTTTTGCTCTATTTTATTTGTTTACGTTTGTTTTTAGCGATTCTTTTGGCATCGACCTTATTTTATCCTAATTAACAAATTAATAGAAATAAATGCAATATTTGAACAATAATTGTAATTATTTTTTAAAACGGACAAGATAATGTACTTAGAAATGTGACTTTGACTCGTTATCAGTAAGTTTTGGACTGTTTAGTTGATCAAAGCTTTAAGCAAGTTTGTTTCATCTCAAGTTTGAGTTCAAATGACTTATATGTCTCTTGATTCAAGTAGCCATTAGTCACTGTTCATTGGGTTTTGTTTATATGCCATTGGTAGGCAAGGTTCAATCCTTATGTATTTCACTTCAAGGCATGAAGTTTTTAATAAGATTTTATAACCATAGAACTTATTTTGCAAAGAAAAAGAAAAAGAAAAAGAATCTTTGTTTTTCATTTTATGGTTCCATGCGTGTTTTTGACAAAAAATTTAGAACTCTCAGTATCGTAATTCTCATCGCTAGAGAACTGAGTGTCACGTAATCGTCCGTCACGAATTGTTACCTTAAAACTCAAACACCCAAAGCAGTTCATATGATAACTTATCCAGCGTTCCGACCAAAATCAATACTTTTTTTTTATCATCAATTTTCTCAAATAACACATAAGCATTTTTAAAGTAAATATTACATAAACATGATAAAATATTACATTAATTATAAGAGCTTAATTAGAAATTTTGTTTTTTATAAAAAAAAATCCATAACTTTTGTTGTATTAGTTAATTATTAATATTAATTATTATTATTATATATTTTGACTGGGCTGGATATTACTGTCCCAATCTATTTAGCCCAATATCCATACCCATTAATCCGTCTAACCCCATCTTCCTACGTATCATCCGTCCGTAGAGTGCTCTTATAATTTTCTTTATTGAATACTCAAATACCATGTGTCAGTTAGTCCATAAGACATGAAATTATTATATTAAGTTTAAAGTTATCCGGCTTACGATCAACTTTACGTGGGGAATTAAGAGTATGATGATAGTGTTAGTTATTTTTTGAATTGTGATAATTATTTTTCAATTAAATAATTTGACGATTTACTTTATGGGTTTATGTAATTTTTATTTGGGATAAATAAATAAATTATTTAGAATTTTGACAGATAAACTAACCAAAATTAGAAAAAATTATCATGTTTTTGTGTCTGAAAAATGAGACTAAAAAATATGATGTTATGTTCAGAATTAGTTTGACGTTTAAAAGCAGTTAGCAAGACCCCAACTAGTGGGCTACCTCTCAAGGGGACGCAACCCCTTTGACCCTACTTTTTAATAGCGGTTCAAGCTAATTTGAATGAGTGTGCAACCTACACTTCTCGATTTGTTCGATAACTTAATTTCAAATGTACTTTAGTCCCAAGCAAAACTTGAATTACACATGAAATTACCATCACTTTATAAGTGATCGGAGTTTGAAACGTATAGAAAATGTAAATATTCTAAGTTTGTAGCTTAAGTACACTTGCATATCACTTTAAAAAGTGACCAGAAATAACGTCAACCAACAAATGGTAAGACAATTCGCAGTGATGATGTTCGTCGTGATCTATCGTGGGTGACACGTCATTCACGATAAATTGTCATTCACGATTAACTACAGTGATATTTTCACGACAGGTCACGACGAAAAATTGAAACCCACATTTTCTACAAATAATTGTATCTTATGCTTTATTTGTTGTACCATTTTTTTAAAAAGAAAAATATATATATGTGGGGCTCGCATATTTTCCGTATTATATTTGTGATTTTTTGCCGATAACGAACTACCAGAGTCACAACTCTATCTGTAATAATTCATGCTGATCACGCATAATAACCACGAACCACTTCCGGGTGGGCTAACCCAAATCAGAATAAGCGATTGCTTCAAATTCACTAAATGTCATAATAAATGCCATAAATTCAATACATGAATTGAAAAAAATAAATATAATACAACAAAAATAAAAAAAATAAAAAGGTCAAAATAGGTCTTTATAGGGGTGGGGTTCACTGAATCCTCCAGTTGCAACTTGCAAATGGAATAACGCCCGCCGTATAATGGCGAATTACATTGTTAAATATTTGAATTAAATAAATTATTACTACTATAATACAAAATGACCAAATCTGCCCCTTAATTTTCTTATTCAAATTCCAAATGCGTGGTTAGTGGTTATGATTCTTCTAGATTTTATAACTACTACGAATATTTTTAATAAAAGATATGCAATTGATCAATTTTTACCCCGAAGAAAAGTTGTTACATTCAGAATACATTTGATGAAACTAGTTAATAGTTCAAATTGTAAGTTTGTAACTATAACGTAGTAGTTAAAACTTACGTTTAGAGCTGTACGTTATAAATTATATATCTTTTATATGTATTTGACAAACTAAATGAAATTAAAATTTAAAAAGTAAAATGACATAAAATAAAGTGACAAAAAAGGAAAACTAACACATATACATAAAGAATATTTACGTGAAACTAACTACTCAAATAGCTTATTATTTTTTATTTTTTATTTTCAATAAGCTTTTTTGTTTTTTTTTGCCAAACAAGACCTTTATCTTGAATTTTTAAAAGCATGCAAATTTAAACTTCTATAAACTATTTATCAAACATACCCTTACCGGCCGGTGATTGTTATCTCAACTCATAACTCTTAAAAGACAACTAAATTTTTTTGACTAAAGTAAATAATAAATTTGTAAACTGAGATAAATGATATAGTTTTCTTTTCGACGAGTAGGTGTCATACAACATTGATACTAAATCAAAGATAGTATCTAGGGAAATTGAAATTATTCTTCAAAAAAATAAGTTAAAAAAATTTGCCTTTCAAAATCTTTTTATCCCATTTTACCCCATCTAGTCGCAAAACGCGGATCGCAAGACCTTCTAATCTTGCATCCGGACATATCCTTGAGTACGCAGCCGAGTACGGGGGTCGCGGAAGTCCTTCCGACTTGCGACTGTTGCAACTTGTGACCCGGAATTTATGACTTGCGACTCGCAGCTGATCGTTGCCGAGCTTGCAGATTTTTTATACTTTTTTCGAAATTGATTGAGGGTTAATATTTAATGACACTTCATATTGACTGTAAATTATACACATTGAAATTCAAATTTTATATAGCAAGTTATGAGCGGTCACAATGCGTTTAAGAGTAAAAAAAAATATAAATTGTCAAAATTGAAGGTTAAGGAGGCTGAATTTCAAAAAAAAATATGGGCAGTTTGCCAACGAATAGATATAAAAAATACACAAATTAAAAAAAATTTGTGACTTAATCGTAGTTACGAGTCAAAAGATGCGATTTGTTTCAAAGTTTACAAAAAACTTAACCCAATTTACAAAAATAATAGAAGTCAACATAATTAAAAAAGAAGACCCGATCGCAAGTCGCAAGGACCAATCGCAAATCACAAGATATCAGTTGCAAATTGACCACATTACCAAGTACGTCCGGTCGCAAAGTACAGGCCGTAAAGTCTTTGTGACTTGCGACCAGATAGGACAAAATGAAATAAAAGAAATTTTTAAAGGAAATTTTTTTAAAAAGTTTTCTTTGAAGCATAAATATCAATTTCCTTAGTATCTATCTATTTAGAGAATATAAGAGGTTAACCCTAATGACTTACAGAGTATTAAATTAGTTCATATTTGTTTAAATAAATTTCAAAATATACAACTCACAAACAAATCTAAATAAAACTTCAATTCGTCTCCAACTGAAACATACATATATTCATGTGTCCTCAAAGTGGGTTGCGTTAAGTTTTCAAAAGGTCGCGAGTTTAAGGATCATCTAAGATAATGTGTATATACGATGGAGTATATGATTCTATATAATACGTGGGATAGATCCTAGATTTGACATTGTTAAAAATAAAATAATAATTTTTAACGAATTATTAACTCACCACCATAGTAAATTTAAATCTTGTGAATGGGTTTTTCTTTGAGATATACATGAGCAAATAGTTAATGGTAGTATGTGGCAAAATGATATTGAAATTGGAAGCATGTTACCCATCATAGATTAAAGAGAAAAAGGGCCAATTTTTGGATTTATGAGCCATACAAAATAGTCAGAGATCACACCGGGAATGAAGGTTTAGATAGATATACATGTGCTACCCCCCAAAATCCATTATTTATTTTAATTTGGATATACAGTTTGTATCTAGTGTTACACTATTTTGTGATGGTTTGTGTCTATGCTCTTTTTAGCCGTTAGATTGGGTGACTCTGTACAAAGTCACTTTGATTTTGATTTTGACTTTGACTTCTAGAACATAATGTGATCATCGGAGTACATGAAATATCTGCAACTAGTATGAAATATTTAAAGAAGTGATAAAATCTTGATATCATAAAGTCAAACAATTAGTAAGTTATTAGGTCTTATAAACTTAATTTAATTCATAAAGAAATAAAATAGAATCAGATCATAATGAAAGTTTACAATATAACCAAGTACCTACATCTCCAACCCTATGACACTATAACCAAACACACGTCCTTCTAACTATATAAACAAACAACTGACATGAGTTACTTATTATATGGCTTCAAAACACACACAAACACTTACGTTAGACCACTAATCTTACATTTTGTTGGTAACTTTTAAAAGGTAAAAACAATAATAGAATAGTACTAATCCTCCCCTCCCATTTTAAATGTGCCGAAAAAAGTTTAACTTATAATAGGTTGATAACAGTTTTTTTCACCTTTATTTTTAAGACAAGTTTGATTTAAATATTTAATAAATAAGTTAAAAATAATAGATAAGTGTAAATTTAGGAGTTAAATAAACTTGTAATGTCCCACAAAATAAGAAGTCTTATTTATAGTAGGTTGATAAGAGTAAATTTAAAAGTTTAATAAACTTTTATATTATTTTTTATAAGTAAACAATCTTGTTAAAACAAATAAAGAGTAAATAGACACTTAAATTTTGACTAATGGAGTATTATTATAAAAGAATTATCCAAAAAGAGGAATTGGCAAGAGAGGAAGGATAGTACACATGGGGTCGTTTATTACATGAAAGCTTGGTGGTGGTTGTTCTATTTAAGGAAAGTAAAAAAAATCCCAATCCCCAACTCCAAACACTCGCCTTAAAAGCTGCTTAATGGTCCATACCAAATATAGGGAATAGTAACCTTTGCTTCTCATCCAAATTTACTCTAAAAAAACCAAAAAGCATCAATCTACTTACAACATCAAGGCAAGTAACTATTATATATACACTACTATTTAGACTACATATAATAAGTTGCTTCATTTGCATATCAGAAACATTGCACACCAGTTGATTCAATGCCTGAAGGCCGTCTCGTAAAAGCGCTTTCGTTCGGTGATCATGAAGCCAAGGCTGCAGCCGTTGAGGCGGTTATTCATCTTACAAACAAGGGACAGAGACACAAATTGGGAGATAATGGAGCCATTACACCAATAGTCTCCATGCTTCATGCTGCTCGAGATTTCAAATCCGTTGAATCTGCCCTTTTGGCTCTACTCAGTCTCGCCTATGGTAGCGAAAGGTATTTCTTATTTGTTTAACACGCGACTAAAAATAAGTAAAAACTCATGGTGTGCACCTTCAGATCTGATCATTATGATTATTTAATATCGCATAATCACTTCCGGAAAACAAATTTGCAAATTTCAATGACCTATCTGTCTATTAAACCAAGATTTGATCTGGAACTAATACTTTGTGTGTTGTTTCCAGAAACAAGATCAAGATTGCCAAATCAGGAGCGATTCCAATGCTTTTAAACCTCATAAAATCCCAAATCCATCCATTAGATGATCATGCAATAGCATCACTTTTGATCTTATCAACATGTTCAGCAAACAAACCACAAATGGCTGCTTCTGGTGCCATTGAAATCCTAAATGAATCCCTTCTTGAAAACAATAGTACTCAAGTAAAACTCGATATCATAGTCACTCTCCATAACCTCTCATCATTTATTCCCTCCATTCTACTAACAACCACCTCATCTTCTATAATCCACCTCATAAACGAGTCTGAAAAATCATCAAAAGTAGTTGAAAAAGCCATTTGTTTGCTTGAAAACATAGTTTCTTCATCGGACGTTGCATTAAGAGAGACTGCTTTGACAGAAATCGGGATTCAGGCACTTGTGGAAACAGTAGAAGATGGTTCAAAGTTGTGTAAAGAGTATGCAGTGGGAATATTGTTAACGATATGTCAAAGTAGTAGGGAGATATATAGAGGGATGATTTTAAGAGAAGGGGCGATTCCAGGGTTACTTCAGCTTAGCATTGATGGGACAAAACGAGCTAAAGGGACCGCGAAATTGCTCCTAACGCTTTTGAGGGATTGCTCAAGTGATTGTGGAAGTGAAAGTTCAAAAAATGTGGTTTTTGAAGAGGTTATGGAGGAGATTGATAGAAGTGAAATGGGAGGGATTGAGCTCGGAATGGTGGAAGAGATGATTGCTAGACTTAATACATGAATGTTTTTATGTAAAACATGAAGAGGTGTTGTTTCCTCTGTTTGTGATTGTAAATATTAATTCCAGCAAACTTTGATCAAAAAGAATAATTCAGTCCTGATAATAATAGATGGATACTTTCTCGGTTATAAATTACTGCGAACGGGTTAGATCGATTAAACTGAAAAATGTAGGTAAAGAATGATCTAAAAGGTTTAAAAGTGTACTCAAAGTCTACAAACTAACATAACCACCCTGATATTTACCTCACCACATATATAAACTCAAACCACACAATTATACTAGAATTATGTCGATGATAACCTCAAGTAAAGAATTTAGCCCCTACAGGTATGACTGTACTACTAAATTACAAGTGATTTGACCCAAAAAGTCGACAGAGAGTTCTTGAGCAATTCAGTTGTAGGATGTTACCAGGGCGTGCCAAATGCAACTTGAGTTGATTTGGTTCTTAATTTAAGATTTTTAGAACCGGTTCTTCATAAGGTTCTCTATAAAGAGAGTTCTTTCTTTTGATTATTTTTTCAAATCAAAACGACCCAGATTTGTATACATTTGAGACTAAACTAATCATACACCAAACAAAACCAATACCAGTTTGATTTTGGGTTTTACTCAAACCCGATTAGCTGCCTAATTTCACGTTTGAATGACATTCTATGTAGTTTGTTAAACAAATTTGAAGATTCATCATAAAGATGTCAAAACAAGCCTGAGCCTGACCAAGAATTAGTCCTTCTATGCCTGAAAGCTCCAATTAGTAGTAACATTTCAACAAACAACCCAGAGCCTGATCTGACCCGGATCCAGAATTGATTGGACCCGAACATGTGGTCCTAAAGACATGGTCCTTTGAGCGTTGTATGTCAGTAAAACTGAATAATTCATAGATATATTAAAAATAGATGTAAATGAAAGTCTGTATAATTTTATCATTTATAGAGCTTATTTAAGGTATCGTGTTTTACAAAATAACTTGCATACATGTATTTTCAAAATCTAGGATACTTAATCTGATAGAATAACATTTTCTGTAACTCTGATTTTTGAGATATTATCTTTACAGAGGCCCAAACCTTGCTTTTCTCAAAGCCTATGTCCAGTTTTTGTGTGCCTCCACTCAACAGTTCAACGTCTCCCTGAAATCTAAGAGGACAAACAGACCACTAACTTGATTACGTTCAACGGCTCAAGCACAACCAGTATCATAGTAACTAGCAGCAAGAGTTCAAACGAAGTAAATCTCTTCCCTACTAAATTTACCTAAAACAAAACTTCCACATACATATGATACCCAAGAATACAAAACATAGATTCACATTAAAAACAAAGCGATTTAGGATCAATCATATTACCCAAGAATTGCCAAATCAAAGCACAAGGTTAAATGATACCACAACAATCATATTACATAGCCAGATTTCACAACATATGCATCAACATTTTAAAAACCCCCCTGGATCTCAAAATCACATACCAATTATTATCACTTGTAACGTGCCAGAATTCAAAACAGAACAACATATAGGATCATCAATACACCAGATTGATGCTAATTTGTCACCTTACAAACGGGGCGATTTACCAAATACTATGTATACGTAGCAAAACTAAGTAGATTTCTTCTGTTTTTGTGCTTAGTGATTAAGATACTTGATGCTAACCTTGCAATATAGAATAAAATCTGTTTTACGTTTGTGATACTATTTGTAACAAAAGCCAAGTATAACACTGAACTGAGTAGCCATGTGAGCAAAACTCACAGTGACCTTTTATGAAGGCTATAGGCCACAGCCACAGTTGCCACAGCCCCGACTACAGCAGCAGCTGTGAAAACCTCGTGTTGCTCCCATTTTCTCGTCAAGAAGTCGAGTTTATAGATTGACTTCTTTCCCTCCTTTTTCCCTTCTGAGCTTTCATCTCTGCAGCATGAGAACCCATTGGCACCTTGACAACAGCCTCCAGTGTTCTCCTTCTCATCTTTGATATTGCTTATGTTTTCTTTCTCACTGACCTTGATACCGTTTCCATTTGGAAGTGACTGTTCAACTGCCCTCTCACCTTTTTCAACAGGAGGAACACCCATTTGGCCCCTGAAGTCGATTCTTATTAGTGTTATAATAATAATAACAAGCAATAAAGAACACTTCTAGCTAAAAATGGAACAGGGTGAGCAGTTTCAAAGATACCCAAAGTGTATTGTAGAGTTGACAATCTCCCAAAGTGGATTGAAGTAATGGATTTTATATAATAGAAACAATGATGGTGGTTAATCCGTAAATCCATCATGTTTTAACTGTCGAACATACCCCTCTATATAAAGCACATGTCTGGTTGACAAACTATAAGGGTTAATCATTAAAGCAAATTGTCATTTTCAAGCTTCGTCTGTATCAATTATATGAACATTAGCCATTTGGGATGCATAATGATCTCAAGAGCCTGTCAACTGAACATTAAGATATTAATACAATTTGACGAAACAGCTAAAATTTACGACGCGGCTATGGTTTCAGGTAAAGAATGGGCCACAACTATGAATTTAGTTTGACATGAAACAACTCAAACGATTGATAGACAGTCATCAAACTTCTTGCAATATAAGATAGCAAAATTATAACATCAAGTACAAATTAAAAAGAGGGGTTGCCTGGTTATAGGAGAAAAGTCTAAATTAATGCTGACATAAACGAAATAATCAACAATAAATAAAACTAAAGTGTATAAGAGGGTACCTCCAAATCCTTTCGATGATCTCACCCTTCTTAATGTGCTGGTCAAGCAATTCAGGCACATCATTTGGGGTAACATAACCATACCTGTAATACAAGAATAACAAAGGAAACATAAACATATGAAAATTGACTAAATGACATCACTTCAAACAAATATAAAAAGAAATAGAGAAACGTGGTCGTGAAATTTTCTTACCAATGACCAGTCACTTTCTCATCCTGAACTGCACTGTATATTATCAAGTTCCCTGCATACTTGTGTCCCCCAACATGTGAGCAAGGACTCACAAACACCTGATCCTTCAAAACCCTCACTTCAATCTCCTCATTAAACTTCTCAATTAAAGGCGGTCCACAAACACCACACCTTTTATCTCGACTGTTATGAGCACACACAAATATGTATGAACCTTTCACTACCTCCTCTGTTCCTGAAGCCCATGATTTACCATTCACAAGCACTTCCTCCACAAAACTATCGACGTTTGATTCTTCCAAACCCCTTCATCAAAAACATATCAGTATAGCTTAGAGGGTGATCGCTGGCCACAAACTTGCAAGAGTCAATAAGCAACCTAGCTAACCATATGTGTGGTTACAAACAGAAATATCACATGCTAGAGTTCATAATGATGATGCCCCATATATTGTAAAATTTTAGCAAAAAGCCGGAAATGTATGCAGTTCCTTCTAAGTGCTATTTCTGTTATACAATTTAAAAAACTAGTTCTCCTTTCTATTTTTGCTCTGCTGCTAATGGCCTACTGCTCTCATCCTGCTGACAACCTCTTCCATTTTTTGTAAACTATAGGCTTGAAAAGTCAGGCGAGCAGTAATCTTTGAACAGAATTCTTATCAAGACAATGCTAGTAACTATCACCGTTTTAAATTGCCACAGTCCGACTTATTGTTTGTTAGTATTAGCAGGAAAACAATACAGCCTAGACATGAATCAGAACATCATTAAATTGTAAACTCAAGCCCAAATATCATTATCTTCTCCAGTTCTTAGGGACTATAAGCTTGCAACTTCAGGGGAGGATGATGAAAAATGTCTTTATTGTTCTATTCTTTGTAAAATTTGGAAGCAGGATGCTTAGAAGTCATCATGCTAGTGTGGTTTTTCCTTTCAGTCATTATTAATTTTAAACAACAATCTTATAAAAAACAATGACAGTAACTTTCACTGTTTTTTTTAATTCACTGTCTGAATGCAATTTTTCATATTAGCAGGACAAAAATACAGGCTAGACATATATCGCAACATCATCAAATTTTAAACTCAACTGGAAATATTGCTAACTAAAGTATCACTTTATCATAACTATATGAGCAGATGACATCAACCTTTCGTTTCACTAAATTGCAATTCTCATCTAATTAAGCGATCGGTAAAACACTCATAATGATTTCCACATGAAATTCACTTACTACCTTGCATTCAAAATTGACGAAATATTCGTAACTAATGTAAAACATCATCAAGTTTAAGCTCAAGACGATATACATGCTAACTAAAGTATCACTCCTTCAAAATATTTAAGCAATACCTAACCATACATTTCACTATTTCAAAATTCTCATCAAAATGAGCACATTTGGCAAAATTCTCATAACAATTTGTACATGACCATCAAGTATCATGTCGCTTTCAAAATTGACAAAATAAACGCTAACTAAATCAAAACATCATCAAACGTCTAGCTCATGAGCAAATATATGCTACCTAAAGCATCACTTCATCTTAAACACAAAAACAGATGCCTAGCCTTTCATTTCACTAATTACTGAAAATCACAAATTTGCTAACAATTTTCACATGACATCAAGTATTCTTTTACTCTCTAAACTGACAACAGCAACAGGTAGTACATACTAATTCTGAAACAAAAACACATCTATACGCAACTAAGCAAAAAATCGAACATACTGAATTCAAAACCCTAGCGAACATCACAATACCTGTACTTAATCATATCAGGAAAAATCAAAACATCTCCATCAGATAAACCAGTAACACCACCGCCCTCGCATATCGTCAACAGAGTCTACAAAAGTGAAAACACTAATCAACACTTAAAACTTACAAATATTACTTTATAATCATAAAATATAGTGAATATTAATTACTACAGTTAGAATATGAATATTTACATATAGATAGAGTAACCTTAACAGCGATATCATTTCTACGATCCTTGATCGCTCCAGCAAGACGTTTAGGAAGCGGATCCGAAACAGAAGATTCAACACGAGCAGGCCAGTCAACGTGAGTCTTGTAGCATAAGAAAACGTGTCGTTCGTACGGATTAACGGATCCGGAGAGCTTTTCGGTGTACATCTCATTTCGCTGGAATCCGAAATTGACGTTATCATCGATCACCAAAGGTTCAGTAGAGATGTCACTGGTACCATTTTCCGATGCAGCGGCCATGCCTGAAAAGTTATCGACGGCAGTTGGAGTATGAGTTGAGAGTTTGTGTGTGTGTTTGTGTGTGAGAGAGAAGGTGAGATAAGTTTGGACGGCATGGCAACCGCTGAGACTTAATAGGAGTTGATTTTTAATTTTATTTAATTTAATCGCTTTTTAGTGTTCAAACATAGGTGAGGGGCACTTTGGTTGTTAGGGTTTGTGGCTTAAACTTAAAGGTGACAATATAATGAACATCTACGTTTTCTTGTCTTTTTGTGGCCAATTATAATAGAAACTTGTTTCGTTTTACATTATATAAATAAATATATATATATATATATATGTAAATTCTTAATTAACTTACAATATCATACTCCTAGTAAAATAGATAATATGTCTATAGTAATATATAAAAATATTTTAGTGTTTTATTTATAGAAACTTTTAAATTAAAATTCAACATTTCTAAATATAGATTATATAATTTTTATTTTAATATTAATTTTAACATATTCATAAGATTCATCTCTGTATTTCAAATTTTTAACTGCAAATACAAGTAAACTACTGTTATTGAGTTACCATTATAGATATTTGTAAACAACAAATATAATATACGATTATCGCTGAACAAATAAAATTCCGCTATATAACACGAGTATTACGCTAGACACTAGTAGTTATTAATTTGATTGTCTTGATGAACTGTTACTTTAACTTTTATTTAATAATTGTTGTCAAAAATTGGTTCTTGAACACACCACAATAAGAGACGAACAAGAAAACAATGTCATCTTCCTCTCAAAGCTAATGCAAAGTTTATAAAGTCTTATTGTACGTATTGCAAGTTATTATACTCCGTATAAAGTATAAAGCATTACATATAAAGTTATTTACTAAGTACAATTATAAGTATTACAAGTGATTATACTTCGTACGAAGTATAAAGCATTATATATAAAGTTATTTACTAATTACAATTATTAGTTTTAGTTAAATAGCCGTAATAAATTTACTTTATCAAAATAATTGATTTTTTTCTATAAATGTGCATCCAATAAAAATTTAGAATGTAATGATTATATTTTTTAAATATGTATTTTTTACCTGTAAATAATAAATTTAAAACGAAAATAATATATCCTTAAAAGACAAAACTTCTATTTATTTCAAAATAAATAGTTACATGTATTTAAGTATCTTTAGCCGTGTGTAAACAAAGTACTCCATGGATATTAGAATGACGTTTAAAACTCATAAATTCATAATTGTACATTTCTCATGAATTCTTGGTCACTTAAATATAAGGAGTACTAAATGCCATAGCTATGCGATGGGTTAAAAAACTTAAAATCTTAAATATAACATACACGTAAGATATAAATGTCATTTTAAAACTTATACATTAGTATAAAAACTTGCAATATTTACTATTGCATATTAAATGATAATACGTTTAAATTGTAATGTAATTATATGATTAATTGTTTTATTTTGTCTATCTTTTAAAATTTTTATTTGTATGAATTTTATCTAACTTTATGAGAGTATAAGTCCTTATTTTCTAAATTTTTTTAATGATATTGTAATGATCCAAATCGAGTTTTTTTTATAATTGATGAATTAGTGATTGAACAGTATACATAATTGAGAGAATATTGAGAGAGAGTTTTCTATGAAAGATACGAATCGCTTCAATTCGAGCTACTGGAGCAAATGTTTCATCGTAGTCGATTCCCTCTTGCTAACTATAACCCTTTGCAACCAGTCTAGCTTTATTTCGTACCACAATTCCATGTTCATCCTTTTTGTTCTTAAAAATCGATTTTGTTCCAACTATGGACTTATCCTTTGGTCTTTGAACTAATCTCCAGACTTTGAGTCGATTAAACTGATTCATCTCATCTTGCGTGGCAAAAATCCAATCTGCATCTTGAAGAGCTTCCTTTACAGTCGCAGGTTCAACGGAACTTAGGAAATTGGAATATAGACACTTATTTTGAGTAGCTTTCCAAGTTTGGACCCCAGTAGTAGGATCACCAATGATTTGAGAAGTTGGATGCGATTTAGTCCACTTTCGTTCAAAAGGAAGATGTTGATACTCAAAATTGGAATTTGAAGAATCAACATATGGAGTAGGAGTAATAAGTTCTTCAGAAGCAGTAGTTGGTTGGATTGGTGAGATAGCTGAAGTTGGTTCGGTTTGTAGAATTTCAGTTATGAGTTCAGGTTGTACTGGAGGAGACTCAGTTGTAGTTGTCTGAGTTGGAGTGGAAGTCGTTGTAGTACCAAAATATTTTTCATAAAAATCTGAGAATAATTCATCAAGATCATTCACAATTGATTGTAATGTTTCAGGTTTATCCTCTATTGAGCTAGTTAACACGAGTTTTGAACTGTTTTGTTCAAAAACCTTTTCTGTCATTTCATCAAACTTTACATTAACACTTTCATTGACAATCTTTGTTCTCTTGTTATAAACCCGATAAGCAACTTTATCCTTTGAATAACCAATAAAAATTCCTTCATCACTCTTTAGAGAAAACTTTCCTAAATCTTCACGATCATTTAACACATAGCAAGGACATCCAAATATTCGGAAAAACTTTACATTTGGAGGACGGTTGTCGATAATCTCATAAGGTGTCTTGCCGAACCGCGTATGGATTACTGACCGATTTTGAGTACAACATGCAGTATTTACAGCTTCTGCGCATAAGAACAGCGTAGTTGAGAGTATATGAGCATTGTGTGAGCTGCTTCAACAAGAGTTCGATTTCGACGTTCAACGACACCATTTTTTTGTGGAGTACGTGCATCGTAATATTGATGAGTAATACCAACCGATTCCAAATATGAAGCTAAGGTTTTAGTTTTGAATTCCGTGCCATTGTCTGATCTGATTGAGCGCACTGGAAATTGGAGATTCACTTGAGTTTGTTTGAGAAAGTTGATGAGAATCTCTGGTGTGTCAGATTTAGATTGTAAGAAATAGACCCATGTGTAATGGGAAAAATCGTCCACGATTACAAGAATGTACTTTTTGCCATTTATGGTTTGAATGCGCATTGGTCCACATAAATCCATATGAAGTAGATGAAGGACCGATTCTGAACTAGGTATAGGTTTGGATTTATGTGATGTGTGATGCAATTTACCTAGTGTGCATGATTTACAAAAATGATCTTTATCATATTGTAATTCAGGTAGACCATGAACAACACCAGAGCGAGATAGTTGATTGATTTGTTTGACATTGAGATGAGAAAAACGACGATGCCACAACCATAATTTTTGAGAATAAGCTTTTGAAATTAAACATACATCAGCCATGGGTTGTGCACTATCTAGATCAATGGTATAGAGGTTTGTGCCACGGGTTCCGTTTAACAATTCATGCCCATCTTCAGTTCGCACACAACAACTTCGTTTTCGAAATAGAACCTCTAAATCCTTGTCACAAAATTGACCAATGCTAAATAGATTGTGACCTAATCCTTCCACATATGTGACCCGTGTTATAGTTATCTTTCCTCGAACCAAATCACCAACCCCCATTATTGCAGCAAAGTAATTATTCCCAAATCTAACTGTCCCCATAAATTTTTCAACAAAATTGCTTAGAAGGGACTTATCTCCGGTCATGTGTTTGGAACAACCTGAATCATGATACCAAACACATACCGAGATTTTGAATAACATGTTGATAGTAATTATTACGTCTAGCTACAATCCTATCATGCAACATAGATTCATTCACATTCACAAGATATTTTCTATCATAACGCAGGGTATGATTACAATTGTTTGAATGCTGAAAATACAATGAATCATGTTTGTTGACGTTATTGTAGTTACACGAATAAGAACTATTGAAATGACGATTAAACTTTTGACTCTTTTGACTTCGGGATGTCATGAAGATTTGTCTTTTTTAGATCTGAAACATGAAAAGCATCAGTATTAGTAACTTAAAAGGTATTTGTAAAGCTTGTGTTTGAAGACATCTTAATAAACCTTTTATTCTTTTGTAAAGAATAATTAGTAAATTGAGATTTCTTAGGTGCATGTTCATGTTTCAAGATACTTTTTGGTTTAAAAGTGTGTAAGACTTTTGAATTAAACATTTTGTCAACCTCTTTTCCTAAATCCACCTCCGACTCCATAGCTTTATCAAATGCAAGTTCATGAGTAGATTTTGATAATGGTGTGATATCAGATGAAGATGTACTTTTAAGTTGTGTAATAGTTTGAAGAAGTGTAACTCGTTTTGTTCAAAATTTTGTTGTTCAGTGGTTATTTGTTTTTCTAAATCAAAGATTTTATTTTCCAAAATTAAATTTGGAATATAAATCTTAGTGGCAACTACTTGTTCAAGAACATTATTATTTTGATCAATAATTGGTTATGAATAACTTGGGAAATAATCCTCAGAAAGTGGAATTTTTCGAGTACCATAACAGTCATTCAATTTTTGATAATCAAATGAAAATTGAGCTTTATCTTCTCTTGCCCTATTAAACTTCTCAATTTCATCTTCCTCATTTTTTGTTTTTATAAAATGCATTTTCAAATCACATCCCATGTAATTTTCATCATACAAGGGTGCTATTTTTGAAATTGCTTTCTTCAAATAGCATGGATTATCAAAACCTATCCCTTCCCTTGGATTATAGAATTTGATGTCCTTTGGTTTATTTAAGAAAATTGTTTGCTTAGTCTGACCACGTTTTAACAAAGTATTTTCAAGTTCTTTTAACTTTGAAAAACTCTTTTATTCTCAGCTATGACATGAGCATGTTGTCGAGTAGCAAGCTTTCCAATTCGTTCAGATTCCTCAAGTTGAGAAGATAAATCAGACATTTCTTTAATTAAAGATTTCTTTTCAGATTCAAGCTTCTCAAAACTAGTTTTGTAATCTTCCATGTGAGTTTTTAAAATTCCTTTTTCCCGAGTAATAGTTTTTAATATTTCAATGTGATTTGTCACTTCTTGTTTTATTTTAGTTATATTTTCTGTTTCAGATTTTAACTTATTTGACAAACCGGCATTAATATCATACAATTTAAGAATCATGATTTTAGAGTTTGATGATACCTTAGAGTCAGAATACTCATTGTCATCAGTAGAAACTGTAGACAGAGTGGCCATGAACGCCATGTTGACTTCCAGATTTTCTTCTTCAGAGTCTGTTAGATTAAGCCATGCATCATTTCAGCTAGTAACACTTTTCTAGCTTCCTTTTGTTTGGACATCAACATCTTTGCTTTATAATACTCGGAGTCACAAACTCTTGGCTTTTTACAATCTCTAGCAAAATGTCCAAACCCACCACAATTGTAACATTTATTCTCCATGTCACCCCTTGACGTGTCCTCAAACTTACCCTTATAATACTCCTCCGTTCTACTCTTGTACTCTGGACGTTTAGTGGATGATGATGAAATACGGAGATGATTGTTAGTAGGTTTCTTATAATACTTTTTATTGATAGCCTTTGTCATAAGAGCCATTTGTTTCATAAGCTCTTTGTACTCCTCATCACTCCCACTTCCTTCTTCTTCAGACTCAGATTGATATTTAGTCTCTTTCACAACCTTTTGAGAACGAGAATAAGTTCTTCTTTCAGCAACTAATGCAACGGATCAACCATCTCTTTTGACTCTTTACCGGCAATTTCATTCACTTCATCTTGATTGTGATTCAAGATTTCATAAACATCATGAATATCAATAGAAGTAAAATCCCGATTCTGAATAATATTGCTCGAATATTGTTTCCATTCTGGTAACAGATTGTTTAAGAACTTGATGTTGATCTCTAAGTTCTGCTTCATAAACTTAATTTTCCTTCATTCAACAACAAACAGAATCTGTTTTATGTAGTTTCAAGCTGTTCTCCGACATTTGGTTTAAATCCCTCATAGGCTTGAAGACAATGAGTCATCTTCGTTTCCTGACCTCTTTCCGAACCTTGCTGTTGTCTAGCAATGGCATCCCACATCTCTTTAGCTGTTTTATAACTATCCACTTGAATGTAGATGTCATTCGTTAAACCTTGTAGGATGTAGGATTTCATGTCCTTATGAGCCTTCCATAAAGCTTTTTGAGATGGAGAACATTCACTGTATGTTAATGGTATTTGTTGAGCAACCCCGGTAGTGGTTCCCGAAGTATCTACCGGGGGATAGAAAGGTGTCACTCCTTCTTTTAGCGATTTCATCAACAACTCGTAACTCTCTTGTCGTTCGATGAAGTCCATAAACCTGTCTCTCCATTCAGAATAGTCACCTCGAAATAGAACTGGAGGCTTATCGTTCGACCCTATGGCAAGTGCTTCTCTCGACATTTTTACGAATTTTCCCTCCAAAATTTTCGAATTTTGCCCGAGTAAAATGAAAATTTTCTCAAACCAAAATTGGTCAACGGGAAGCTCAAATTTAAATTTTCAATTTTTTTTATTTATTTATTTTTTTTTTTGTAATTTTAGTTACTGAATGCATCTTAAAGATAAGTTCCCAAAAGTATATTAATGCGACACTACTAAAGTCGCATATATAAAGTCTTAGAAGCAGATATTCGACCTTACTGATAAGTTTGTAGAGATAAAGTCTTATAAACAGATATGCGACCTTACTGATAAGTTCGCAGAGATAAAGTCGCAGAAACAGATATGCGACCTTACTGATAAGTTCGCAGAGATAAAGTTGCAGAACCTGATAGTGTCGCAGGTATTGTTCATCGTCTTCACAAAGAACACTGAATTTGAGATTTTTCAAAACTTGAAATTGAAACATGTAGTTACTTACTGTATGATCCTTAACACTAGTAGAACACTTTGATCGGTCGAAATGATCAGATTCAATCTTAAACTCTTCCTATTTGAATTTAACTGCCATTTTCAACTTTTGAATTAATTTTTGAGAAATTGTGTGATTTAACCGTGAATAGTTGTTCCTCTATGTTGTAGATCACTATTAGAACCTTCATTGACACTTTAATTGTATAGAAACACACAATTTTGATGAATTTGATCAAAAATTCGAATGTTCTTCTTCAAATACCCATTTTGCAATTTTCTTCAAATTTGAGCTTGATTCCTGCAATTGAACCGTGTAATCACTTCCAAATCCTTCAACCAATGCTCTGATACCAATTGTTAGATCGAATCTAGTGATTTGGACGTGAATTGAGTGAAATCCGAAAGTATGAGTACGTATGTATATGTATGTATATGAATAAGTAACCAAATGATGATAAATTGCTATTACTAATCAGTTACAAGCTCTCAATCTCTCTCTGAATATGATATACAAATGCACACACAAATTCTCTCTGGTTCAACCACCTTGTAAATGAAAACTAAGTCATGTATTTATACTAACTTTGTGCCTGCGACTTTGTTCCTGCAACTTTGTTCTTAGTGTCGCATTTTGTGTTATTGCGACACTACTTTAGTGTCGCACCTTGTGTTGCATGATCAATTTACACTTACAATGCAAATCCTATTTTCTATATCTAACAGGTTTTGTTTTGGTTTCCAAACTTCTAAATGTGAAATCGATTCATAGGGAGTAGGGATGTTCACCGGTTTTGTTTATTAGGTTTTGAAATTTCTAGGAGCAAAACCAAAAACCGAATTCAGATTTGAAAACCAAACCGAAAACCGAATTGAAATCGAAAAACCATAAAATATCATACTTTAACCAAAATAACCGTTAGCAAACAAAGCTCAAAATATGTTAGATTACACCATACAAAGTACATACATTTAATCATCAATAAGTGGAATTTAAAGTGCAAACAACCCAAAATTTGTTGGAGAAGTAAATGTGCTAGTAGTTTGAGATTTATTAAAATACCCCTTAGTCTTTTGCAAAGAATAATTGTAAAATGGGAAATCTTTTTCGAATACAGTTTAAAAGATTTATTCGTGTAAATCTTACTGGATTACTTACTTGTGGTATTGCAACATTTGACCCATGAGAGGTAGGCTTAGGTTTGGAATCAGATATTTTCAATGCCAATTTTAATTCTAAAGAAGAAGAAAGCCTTTGAAGATCATCAATTTTAGTCAAAAATTGATTTTGTGCATCATTCATCAAAATGTCCTTTTTTTAGTTCAATTTTTAACTCGTCAATCTTGTTTATCAAAATTGAATTAGGAACATATAGTGTTGGAAAAACAACTTGCTCTAAGACGATGTCTTGAGCAAGTTCATGTTTTGAAGTGTAACTTGGAAAGTAGTCCTCCGATAGGTTAAATTTTTGGGTTTCCTAACTTGCATTTAGTTTCTCATCATCAAAAGGCATTTGAGCTGATTAAGTTGTTGCTCGATTGAAGTCTTCAACTTTTTGAGCTTCATTAGTATTTTGCAGAAATGGCATGTGAAGATTAGGACCAAAGTATTCTCTAGTGTAAATAGTTAGAAGTACGTTTGATACTTTTGTCAAATACCTTGGATTTTCAAAGCCTAAACCTTCTCGAGGATTATAATATTTGGAAACTTACAAAATACATATCCTAACTAGCTATTAATACTAATAGGCTAGTCACATGATAAATCATAAAAATAATGTTTACAATCTAATTTCTTATTTCTAACAGATACATAATATCGCCTAAATTAGACATATTTATATGGGCGATATTGATCTGATTTGTATATTATTTTAGTCATTTTATAATCTTTTAGTACTTAATTAGTCTAGTTTAGTTTCAGGTTAATAATCGAGAAGAGATCGAAAAGATATGAAGAAAAGATCAAGAGTTCATGGATTTTTGCAGCTTTTGCGAGGCTCCACGGTTTTGGCCATAACTCCCACATACGGACTCCGATTGAGATGATTCAAGTGTCCAAATCTCCGGAACTCAGAGGGCTACAACTTTCAATAAGGGACCTATGGCTGAAAATTCAATTTTACCCGCCGGGTACCCATAGTACCCGTCGGGTACTCATGAAACACTCATCCGGGTGAGGAGGCCATAGTACCCGCCGGGTACTTGCATTTCCAGCCGGGTAAAAGGGTCGGTTAAGGCTTTTTGGCCTAAATTATACCCTAAACCCTAAATATCATTAACCAATTGATTAGCTACGAATTAAGGACGGATTTGAGAGCTTTTGGAGAGCTTTTGGGGACACCCTAAGTGATCTATTCTCTTGTAATCATCCTAGAAGTTAGTATTTATTTCTTTTCATTCGAATTTTGTTTATTTAATGTTTGATTTATGTTTGTAACCACATTATGAATCATTCCTTGATTATGAGCATTTGTTTGATTGAACCCATGCAAATAAGCTAAATACTTTATGTTCATCTAGGCTATTAACCCTAGATGTTGGATTTTTAATATTTAATTCATGTTTTGCGTATGATATGATATTTAATCATAGAACCATTTGTATTTAATTAATTTTAGCTTATTCAATTGGTGTAGTAATTGTGCTAATGAGTGAGAACTCTTAGATTGTCATATTACACTTACTTTTAATTGGACACAATATAAGAGTTGAATTAGGTTGATTAATTAAATATGGATGAATCATATTGAGAGATATCTTGTATGATTTAGTAATCTCTAGGACACTAGGATTACAAGATTGAATTATGATGTTAGTTGAGTTGATTAACCATAATTGGAAATATTAATTTGTCAAGGACACTTGCTCTTTATGATTTCATTTAAACGACTGCATTGTGAAAACAAGTAGTTTAGGTTATTAATTCCTATATGCAAAATACATGTTTAATTATTATCCAACTCTAGGGGGAACAAATGTAGATGAACATACTTGATTTAACTTATCAATTTAGTTTATTTATTTAATTTAATTATCATTTTGATTGCCTGTCGTTAAGAGGCATCTCCTTTATAACTTAGCTATAGATTATACAAATAACCCTCAAAGTACATATAAACTGTTCCTGTGAGAGAATACCTGGTATACTTATCACTGCTATACTACTATCCGATTAGGTACACTTGCCTAGTTGTGTAATAGTTAGCTTTAATTTTGTTTTACTATTTTTATAACTAGATTAATACACATCAATACACATGATTCAAAATTTTGTTAAGATATAGAATTTTGTATAAAAATGAGAAAATATTTGCTAGTTGATCAATGTTACATGATTTTAGTTTGTTAATCTTTGAAAATGTTTCAATACCTTAAGTGAAAAAATAACTAAAGGAATAAAATTCCTACAATTGTGTAATTGAAAAGATAAAATAAAAAGTAATTAAAGGATAATACTGGAGAAAGATGTAAAATAATATTATGATACTTTTGAGATATTGAGTAATATAATGAGAAAATAAAATCTCATATTTATATAATAATTGAAAATATAGTTGGCCATTAATATTACTTCAGTTTGTTAACTTTTGAAAATGTTTCAATACCCTAGGTGAAAAAATAACTAAGGAACAAAAGTCCTACAAATATGTACTTGAAAAAATAGATGGGTGTTTCTTTGTACAAAAATTATAAAGAGAGAATAAAAAGAACAAACAAATAGGAAGTAATTAAGGATGTTAGTGGAGAAGGATATAAAATAATACTACGATATCTTTGAGTTTTTGAGTAATATTTTGAGAAAATAAAATCTCGTGTTTTATGATAAATTGGAGAACTTTTTTTAAAATATCATGATAGATTAAAAATATAGTTGGCCAATTGAATATATATAGTAAAGTAATATTGTACAAACACTCATCATTATCAAAAGCAGCAATTAGTTTTCACTCTCGCCCTCCGTTCAAGTGCGTATACAATCATATTACATAAATTTTTTTAAAAATGTATAATTAGTACATGTCTAAGAGAAATATAACAGTTTTATTTTTATTTTTTACATCATCTTTTATGAATTAATTTTGTAAAAAAAATAAATTATAATTAAATTGATAAAATTAATATATTACTTTTAAAAGTTGACACTATTTTAAAACAAATTAAAATGAAAAACATACATTCAATTTAAGAAGAAAAAGTATATATTCCGTAGTGGCCATACACATGACAAATCATATAAAATGTGACTAAAATGTACAAGCAACATGAATGGTGAACTATAATGACATTATCAACTCTTTAAACATTCCATATAATCAAATCACCAGGTAATCATATAATATAACAAAACTTACATAACTTAAAAAATCAAGTGTTAGATATTTACACCATGAATAATGCACTATCAATGCGTATAGTGCAACTGCTTAATGTGCAATTTACCATGTATGGATCAAAGTCCATCGTGTATATCACTGATCTTGATAAATAAATACCATGGTACCATGGCACCATGGCCACCTTGTATGCATCTAGATACTTTGAATTCTTTTTCCCTTTTCTTAAATGCTAAAATAATTTGTATAACCATTATTGGGCTATAGAGCTTATGATCATACTTGGTAATTAACTAATAATATGATAACATCTTGTACACAGTAAAGTGAAAGTTGTACTTTGCTTCCAACAGAAAGACAGGAACCTTTTTTTTTCATTTTGAAATTACTAGATTGGTTTGTGATGATATAACTTGATGACAAAATATTCTCAAGATTGCTCTAATAAGTTATCCAAATATAGATTCAATATGTATCTTCCTGTGGAGAGTACATCGAGCCGCTTCTCACTAGGTTCATATTTACCTTTTCGGAGTTGGTATCTGTGTGTCACTGCTGAGATCGTGTAATTCTGGCCTTCGATTGTCACACCATCTCCACATTGCAAGTTCTGCAATGACAGTATATAGCTTATGTATTATACGCAAATATACAACTACAATACATGCCGTATCAGTAAAATAGCGTTTTGCAAGTTTTTGTAATTTTGAAGCTATGGCACGCCTAACATGGACGCTTCAATGCTGTAGATCTTGATCCAGATCTGATAAACCTAAGTAAACTGGTGAATTATCAGACTTCTAAAAGGAAACAGGTCAACTGGGTTGTAGTATATTAAAAAATGGATCTAGCGGGTAGAAGTGGAAAAAGTTGGCAAAAAGAAAACAGGTTGAGTGGTTTAAAAATTACCCACAATATACCTGTAACTTAAGTGTTTACAAGCTTTGAAAGTATAGTATGAAGATTTGGATCACCATTTTAGTAATCACTTCTGTAATCATGTTTAAGCACTAACTATCAGAGGAATTCAACAAATAATGGAGGAAAAGATGTTGGGGTCAATCTGATCTCACCCAAACTGTTTTGACCCATCTCAAAAATTTAGCATGATATAGCCCCATAATCATATTTAGCTACACTCCACCTCTGAAATTGTCATCTGATAGTTTCGCAATAGGTGGGTCTATTTTGGTCATGTTTATCTTTAACACGTCGAATGGGTATGATAAAAAAAAAACTTAGTTAAAGAGGATTATTTTGTTAAAAACTTGATGTACAACAGCCATGTTACCCACTCCTTTCCGACCTTTTTTTACCATATGGTTTATTTTACAATGACCATTACCATATATATCATAACTAAGGAAGTCCTAAAAAGATGGAGTAAAATGAAATTAAGATGCAATATGGAGAAAACAATGACTACTTGAATTTAATACTTCTAGCTAACTTATTGGTGCTTTCCGAACACGTTCTATTTAACAATCATCTAACACGTTCTATTTTGCCGACATAAGCAATAATTCTCACTAAAACCAAACTAGAGCTTAAGCTCCTAAATAACATCTCTGATTACAAAGGATTCTTACAATTGTGACTGCTGTAGGTGTCCAATAAAAGGAATCTGTCAACTTTTGTTTCTTTTCTTTTTATTTTATTTTATTATTAATGTAATAGGCAACGTCAGGGGATTTCATTAAACGAGTTAACCCGAAAAACCGCCCAATCCAAATAGATTTGGGTTAGTCGGTTTTGGGTTATTTGGTTTGGGTTGGGTGTTTGGCGCTAACCACAATTTTAATATGGTTTTCGGTTCGGATTTGGTTATTGAAATCAAATTTTGGGACCCAGTCGAAACCCAAAAGTTTATTAATGTAAAATGCATTTTATAAGTCATAAAAATTTCACATGTTAGCTATGACCTCCACACTTTGTAGTACAGTTTGTTTAAGTCCGTCATTACTTGTCAATTTAAGTTCACACATGATACGTTCTGAAAACAATTGTGTTAAAAAAACTGAACCAAAAACCTTTGACTTCATATTACTTATTTCAGTTCTATTAGTATTAGTTCATGCCAATTGTTCATATTGTGCATTATTCATTTTAGTTGTAAAATGAGGAGTTCCTTCCACGCAAACAACAACTTTTAATTTGACTTGTAACATAATTTTATCTTATTTTGTTTTTTCTAAATGTTGGTAAATGTCAATTATCAAAATTACTAGCCGAGTACTACACTAAGAATATCAAACAGATGAAAACAATGTTGAATATCATTTTAAACATACAAGTAGGTATACCCTATGTGAATATGTAAGTAATAAGAAATCTTTCTAGTTAGCTCCTTCTATTAAACAAAGTGCAGACATATAAAATTCGACCTCATGAAAGCTACAATTACAAACGAATATCAAAATGTAAGGAGGTGTGGTATGTATGGCATTTATTCTAGTTTAATTTATTTGTACCATACTAACACCTATTCCCAGTAGTAGCTGTAATGTAATTTTTCCCTAATTTGACCCAAATGAATTTGAAGGCTAAGTAAAAGCATATAATTATAATTATAATATAGAACTAAAATATAAAAATAATACATATGAAAATTCATAATAGAAGAAGAATAGAGGATGATTACAGTAGGGAAACAGCGAGTGCCAAGGTTTTTAGGAGGAGGTGTGACTTCGATGACTTTATAAGGATCTCGTCCTTTCTCCTTCTTTCTACAAACTATCTGATAATGCATCATCCTCATCTGTGCCTGTAATTTGTTTTTATCATTCAAATACAAGTTTCGACATATGAAACTGAATTGTGAAACAGAAAGGTGGAAGGGACCTTGGGGAATGTGATCAGGTGGGATGCCATTGCCATCAATAAACACGTACTGTAATCAAAACCTCCACTGTGGGAGTCTCTGTCTCAAGTAATTCTCGGCCAGAAGAAGATCAAGTGGATGGTGGGAGAGCCAGATAAATAATAAATATAAATAATAAATAAATTAGGGTATGGTTACTGTGCGATAAGAAGCCACAAGAAAGTTCTTCCTAACTTTTCTCATTAAGGGTGTTTTAGTCTATTCATAATTATCATTAAATTTAATAATTAATTTAATTTAATAAACAATGTGCTGAAGTAGCAAATCTATCAGCACTATAATTTTGGCATACAACTTTAGACCTAATGGCCGGCCTAGTAATCTTTTGAAATAGGAGATCCCCATTGACAATTAACTTTCTTATTCATAAATACTCTTTTCACTTGTCACTTCCGGTCATTACAACCCACTATCGTCCTTGGCCACCACCTACCACTGCTGGTCATCACCACATTGATTTTCTTTTGCAGCTGATAATATACAATTATAATTAATCATACATTAAATTCGTGTTTGTTTTTAAAAACAATATAAAAGATAGTTGAACTATGATCCAATAAAATTTAATTTAAACCTATAATGCATTAATTTTAAACTATGATGCACCAAACAAGTTTAAACTATGACACGCTGATACTTAAACGGAGATACACTACTTTTATAAAACTATGATGTACTAGTTTTAAACTATGAGGCACTAACTCTTAACTATTGATGACGTATCATGGCTGATTCGTTTTAACCAAAAACCAAAAGGGTTAACAACCAAAGAAACACAAGCCAAAGGAGAATAACCACGTGCCAATAAAGTTAGCCTACAAGGTAGTCCAACTTCATTAAGGACTTGTCAAATCCATATATGGCGCATCGAGAACAAGCCAATGGCATGGTTACCAAATAAGTTGGCAGTTCATAAACATATATCAAATTAGACACACCCGATGCTGACAAACCAAAAGGGTGAAATCAAATTACCCAACTAGATCAACGGTACGTATCAGATGGTTATAAATACCTCGCAACTACCACAAGGTTTGACGTTCATTCGTTCACTCATTACTCACATACTCAATTATAATATTTACTTTGAAACCGATACTATTACTTATTCTCACGTTGGAGGCTGGTCAAAAGGGAATTCCTCCTTTCCCCTTTTGACAAGACTAACAACCTTGTTTCTTTTGCAGTTAGGTTCATTAAGCTTCAACATCCAACCTTGCTAAACCGAAGGGCTCTTCTTCGGTATATAAGAAATCATTATAATTTTTACCGCATTAGCATCCCTATAGCAACAACTATCAAATAAAGACCGTCATGGTACACAATCCTTTAGCAATAAGTGTACTATGATGGTGCATCATAGTTATATATTATGATGCAACAGAATTCAAATGGTTATTGCATCATAGTGTCAAAAGATCTAGTGAATAAGAATTTCAAAATCAAGTACATCATAGCTTTCAAAATCAGGCGTATTAAAGTTATAGATATAAATTTTGAAGCATCACAATTTAAATATTTGGTGCATCATATAGTTGAAGGAGCTAATGAATCACAATTTTAGAATCATGTGCATCATAGCGTAAAAACACAGGTGCATCAAAGTTCAAAATCAGGTGTATCATATCGTAAAAACTGGTGCATCACAGTTGAAAAAAATAGGACGTAAAATAACAAAACTAAGAGATATAACATTATATTGATGATTTGCACATAAATAACGGTTAAGGTTCATCGTAGTTCTTACTTCGGCGTACCACAATTTACTTCACAGAAAAAAATTCTCTTTGAGACATTTTATCAAACACCTTGTGTACAAACTTATAAGTAAATGCTTATTTGATAATTTGAGAGCTTGACTTGCCAAAAAAAAATAGATGATGAAGAGTTAGATGTAGATGAAGAAGAGAGAGTGAATCAAATTTCAAAAATCTTTTTTTTTTTTTTTTAATCTAACCTAAATATGTATGAGGATATGTTTTTTCATTTCAATTTACTTCTTTTTATTTGTTCTTCAATGGTTGAAAGTGGAGTAGACTGTTATAACAATGAATCTAGTGGCAATAGTGAATATGATAAACGACGGTTAGAGTGATGAACGATGATGACTAGAGCAATGAATGATGGTGATGGTCACCGTAAAGAAATGAAATGAAAAAGATGAAAGATGAAGTTATAGATATGATGTTTCATGTTTAACAAAAAAAAGGCAGCTGAAATTGAGGCAAATAGAAAAACTAAAATGATGAAAATGCCCTTAATTAGAAGACCAAAGTAGTATGTATCAGCGCTTAACAAACTTATTCTCTTTCTAGTTAAAACTCCTTTTACATATTATCCGGTCCAATAAATTATAGCCAAAATCCCCTTTTTTTTCTTTGTTTTTAACTTTTTATTTTAAATTTATTTTTCCTTTCACTTAACAATTAACAAGAGTAAATTACATATGTGGTCTTTACTGTTTTCGTAAAATTGTACCTATCATCAGTAATAATTTTTTAATTACATAGATTGGCTATTTTTGAAAACATGTTACACCAATCTTCTATCTTTTATACTAAATGCCTTTAAAATCTTTTAGTTAAGTCTTTAAATATTTCCAGTTAAAATCATACCATGTTCAAAACATACGAGGGCAAATTAGTCTTTCAAACTAAATTTTTCTCACATCTTTTTTTTCACCGCACACATCTATACACTACTTTTCTTTATAAGCTAATAAAATTACTTTCAATCAAATCCTATTTTTCAAATTAACCACACATCAAACCTTCAATCATTTTTAATCGAAGTTACTACATACATACAAATACTCAAACACAAGCAGACATCCTCAACCTGCAAGCAGACATAGGCTGACCGTTGATTGAACTTGATGCGTCAATGGAACCTGCAACCCAATAGTCATTGTCTTGCAACCCGATCAAAGTTTGTAATTATAGGGAATTATATTGTAAAAAAGTATTAATGATACATACAATGAATATTATTATTATGATATTCCATGTAGATGATTAGCTAAACACAATTGCAATTCTCTTTTGAGGCTAAAAAGAATATGTATACAGCATATACAAACATGATGAAATCAAAAAGGCGAAGAGAAAACAAAAAAAGAAGAAATTTGAAAAGGAGTTTGAAATATTCCTTTGCTATTCTTATTCATTCAACAAAAGAACCATAAATTAGAACCCGAGAAATCTGCCGAAAACCCATCACCAATTTATATGATTGTAACAAAAAAGAAACTTGAGGTTTCAAAAGCTTGAGGTCGTATCATTATAACATTGCATTTTGGCTTATTAACATAACAGACATGTCCAAAAACATGACTAACTTAAGTTCAATAACAACGATAGGATGTCTTTGTGTCCTTGAACACACCAAAACAACAAAAGTTACCCCAGTTCTAAAGAGAGGGTACTATTTTCAATCACTTTGTACTTCAGTACAAATTTTAAAAATTGAACAAGATACTCGTAAGGAGCTCACTGTTTTCGTCCGCGTGTTCGTTGTATTTCTGCATATTTATTCCACATAGTGAAGGCTAGGAAAGTCTCGGGCCTACATAACAAATATGAAGTCAATAGATATGAAGCAAGGAGCAAAATGGTCATGAAGAGAACATACTCTTTAGAAGATCCTTATTTAAATAATCATACACAATAACTACACCTCTGAGGAAAGATCTTTTCACCAAGTACAAAGAATAAATAAACAGACCATACTACAGAAGACGTATAAAAGTATTGAAGCAGTTTCATTTTTAGCTTATCTCTCTATATTTGACTAACTTGATGTGTGATATAAACAAAATACAACCCATTTAACCTGTTTTGAAACAAAAAGGTGTTCCGTTGTAAGTTCTATACTTACTATCATAACTATACTTCAAATTTTTGTTTCAACATATATGTTTTTCTAGCAGCATGTTGAAGACACTTGAGAGGTATCAAAAGTGCAACTATGGAGCACCAGAGATAGATGTGTCTTCAAGAGAGGCATTGGTGAGTATTTCATTTTTTATAGCTTTATAATTGGACGCACCCTGACAATTTGACCGCTAACCAACTAACCCATCTTGCCACCTCTAGCTCTTATTTTGTTCTTTCATTTCACTAGTTGTTTTTATAAATGGAAATTTGTCTAACATTCACCAAACTTGTCCTGTTTCTATCATAGCACCTATTTTCCGCAAAGGGCTATCGATGTACAACTACAGCAGACATGTTCAAAACACTATAAATCAACAATGTTATTCACAATGTTGAGCTCTTGTTTGCTTCATTGACGAGTTTGATGGTAGGTTTGAGGTTTTAATTTGTATCTAGGGTTTCTGCAAATTCTAGGTAAGCAGGATCGGTTTACAATTCAGAAAACAAAAATAAACTAAACCTAGAAGGATGAAAGTTACTATTACTCTGTAATTGATTTCTCCAAAAAATTTACGCTGTTCACCAGCCTTTACTTGCATCTCATGTTATTAACAGATAAATTTTGGTTTTGGTTATTCATTTTATAATTTACTGAAATTAAATTATAATATTTCAGCTAATTACATTTCCATCTGAGTATCTTCTCGGACTTGCAAGTTTAAAATCATTCTCCTCGTAACAGAAATACTGAACGTGTTTGCATTTTTATACTCTTGGCCAGCATGTACTCTTAGTTATCTGTTCTTTGATCTACATTTTGAAGGACACGCGTATATATAAAACTAAAAAAGAAAGGCCACCACAAATGGCTGCATTCAACCTATTTGGCTATTGCTGTGATAAATTATTTGAGCAAAAGTCACGTGACAGTATTTTAGAAGATAACTTCAGAGATAAAATGTAGGAAAATAAGATCATGGGACTGAAAATCACGTCTGGCTCTATGAATCTATAATACGAGAATGATCGAAGTGGCGAAGGATGCTGATGGCAAAATTTTGGTTGTTCTTGATACAGGTTGCTCATAGGGCCAATGCATTTAGCTCAGTGTACGCATGCACTATAGGTGCCAAAATAATAAAATTCTAGGACATGTCACATGTGATTGGTCATGCTAAGTCGCCTCCTAGCATTTTTTAGTCCATTTTAGTTGAACTCCGTACATCAGTTATATATACTGAATATGATTACTTAAGCAATTAATAGAAAAAAAGTGAATCTTTCTAAATAAAACAGCTTAGAAGGTTGTAAACATTTAAGTATAAATTAACGTCTTTACAAACTAATGATCCAATCTTATCTAGTATAATGTATAGTAAAATGGTAAGCTGCAAACGCAAACCTGATTCAAGCAGCTGCCTGAAGCAACTCCCGATCAGCACGCTCCTTAATCCTCCTCTCCATCTCCGGCCTAAAATGCCTGATAAGACCTTGAACAGGCCAAGCAGCGGCATCACCCAATGCACAAATTGTGTGCCCTTCGATCTGCTTTGTCACCTCTTGGAGCATATCAATCTCCTCCAACTTTGCATTCCCAACCTTCATCCTTTCCATGATCATCCAAAGCCATCCAGTACCTTCCCTGCAAGGTGTGCACTGACCACAACTCTCATGTTTGTAGAAGTAAGAAAGCCTTGCAATAGCGTCTACAACATCAGTTGATTTATCCATCACAATAACAGCAGCAGTCCCTAATCCAGACTGAACAGCTTTAAGTGCATCAAAATCCATCAACACATCCTCACATACATCTTTTGGAAGCAACGGCACAGATGAACCCCCAGGAATTACTGCGAGTAAATTGTCCCACCCACCTCTAACACCACCACAATGCCTCTCTAGCAGCTCCTTCAATGATATACTCATTTCCTCTTCTACTGTGCAAGGCTTGTTAACATGACCAGATATGCAAAACAGTTTCGTCCCGGAATTGTTCTTTCTACCAAAGCTAGAGAACCACTCAGGGCCACGCCTTAGTATGGTAGGTGATACTGCTACTGTTTCTACATTTGTAACGGTTGTGGGACATCCATAGAGACCTGCATTAGCGGGGAAAGGGGGTTTCAATCTAGGCTTTCCTTGCTTACCCTCAAGGCTCTCCAAGAGTGCTGTCTCTTCACCACAAATGTAAGCACCGGCACCAAAGTGGATATGCACATCAAAGTCATAACCAGAACCGCAAGCGTTTTTCCCTAGTAATCCAGCCGCATAGGCTTCTTTCCTGGCTTTTTCAAGGTTAAGGCGCTCATTAACATATTCACCTCTAATGTAAATATATGCAGCAGTTGCCCTCATACCCACTCCAGCAATCAGGCATCCTTCCAACAGTTTATGTGGATCATTACGCATAATTTCACGATCCTTACAGGTTCCAGGTTCACTTTCATCAGCATTAACAACAAGATATGATGGACGACCATCAGATACCTTAGGCATAAAAGACCATTTGAGACCGGATGGAAATCCAGCACCACCACGTCCACGAAGGCCAGACTTTTTCATTTCATTTACTATCCAATCAGAACCCTTGATCACTAAATCTTTAGTTCTATGCCAATCACCACGTTTCATCGCACCTTTAAGAAATGGGTCATGAATACCATAAAGGTTAGTAAATATGCGGTCTTCATCTTTTAAGCCACCAAAGTGAGTTTTCTCAGGAGGAGGCGGTGGTGGGGGAGCTTGTGCTGTAGTACCAGTTGTTGCAGACTGAGTGCTAAGCAATCTAGAACCTAGCCCCCAACTCCCATTTTGACGCCTCAATAAAGCAGCCCGCTGCAGTGAAAGAATGCCCTTCATGGGTGCCTAACACAAAGTTGCGGGGTAATGTTATTCATAAACTCATTCAGAACCCAATACTCGTAATATCCTATTTTAAAGTATACACTAATAATAATATAATAATATAATAATGTAGAATACTAGAAAGAGCAGATCAATAACACATTGCAACCGAGAACTAAGGGGCTATCCTTGACTTACATACTAATGCACTTAACAAAAAAAGATTAAACATTTTGCTTACGGTATCCTCTGGTATCAGTCAAGCGCATCAATATACACAATACTGAAATGAAAGCATTCATTTCTAGTTAGTAGCCCTTTATGTGTATAAAAATACAACAGAATCACACATGAACTTTAAAGATTACCAATAACCAATAACCAATAACATACGACACCAGTTCTCATATCTTAGAAACTAATTACCAAAAAAGTTACTTTGCTTGAAACAAACCAGTATATAAGACACATAATCAGAAAAGTATTATTCAAAAACCTATTAAAACTACTAATTAGCATCACAAAGTTTGAGTCACTAGTTATCCCCAGCTTATTCAGAAATCTAGGGTTTCCACAAATATTCTTCATTTACTTCAACTTATCTAATTTTTCCGTAGATCAGAAAAACAAACTCATAACCGAATAAAAATAACATAATAAATAGGTTAAATTAGATCTATAACAAGCTCAATTAAAGGCTACATTAATATAAACACGAGGTACAGCTAATCAATGCGAAATTAAGCACATATAAAAATTCGATATAAAACTAAATAAATTCGTACCATAGAACACGAAATGCAGCAATCAAGCTTGTTAATTGAGTATCAGGATTGAAGTATGGTGATGATTTTGAAGAAATGGGAGAATAAATTTGACTCCCGATCGTTTACATCCAACGGCGTAAAATGAGGTTGATTAGCGGTTCAATCAATGAATCAATATTACGATATGAACCGGAAGTCGATTATCGAGCGGTTCAGATGGAACGGTTTGGTCTGTGATGGTTTAACTTTAATGGAATGCGTGGATACAAAATGGGCCGTATGTTTTGGTTAACAAATAGGCCCAACAGAGCTGCTACGTGGACTTAGAAAAGGTATATTTCTTTCAAAGGACGGTTTATATAGTTTTTAACAAAATTTAGAAGATTATAGTTTAAAACATTATTAATTGAAGAATTAAAAGATAATGATAGAAAAATCTAATATGTTAACCATTTTCATTTGACTAGAGAAAAAAAATATAATAAATAGGTTACAATCTAGATATAGAAAGTACAAAGTACTCCGTATGTATGTATTTTAGGAGTTGACAGGTACTGGTAATTTGATATTTGACCCGAGCCTGGTCAGAAAAAATTAAATGGTTTAGATAGTCTTAAGATAACGGGTTGACAGGTTGTATTGAATATATAAATGTTTGTCACACTCCGATAAAGTGGAATCATGAAGTGTGGTAGTTAAGGGTTTCACGTACAAGGTATAAAATAATACCCACCATAACATACAAGTGTTTAGAGTTTACATTACAATTTACATTGAGAACACAAGGCTTAGCATCTTAATACATCAAAAGCTAAAACATTAACAATGGTGGGCTTCCAATAACTTTCACTGACCACTTCCTGAAAAACATATAAAAATGGAGAGGTCCTATGAGGATACTTGGTGAGTTCAGAGGTTTCGAATGCATACAACATTAAAAGTTGATGAAATATAGTTTGTGAAATAGTGTTGCCAAGTAAGCATTTGTATCATACGCAATTATAAGTTTAGAATAAAAGTTGACGTTTATGACTTGAGTCAACAACCAATCCTACTAACCTGAACGCCCCTAAGAGAGTCCATGTTCTATTGTCAACATGAGTATGTTGGTAATATGCGAGGTCACCCCCAAATAGCAATCCATATAAACCATCGGCTCGAAATGAGTTAATAGGTTGTGTAGTGATATCGGAGAATTTAACATACGATAACATCTCCAGCGTCCGACAATTGCATATAAATATATACATACATCAAGGTAAACATTTTGTAATATGGTAATCATGTTTTTCACCCCAAAACATAAAAGCAGTAAAAAGGGGCTGTGAATACTCACAAGAAAGAGTTGAGCGATTGAATGGATGGTTCCGCGTGTTTAACAAGTATGACTCCTACTTGCGTCCTACGAAACACGTAGGTTATAATGAGATTCTTCTAGTTTACATACTTAGTCAACTACTTGAATTCTAAAGTACCACAAGATTGTTTGGTTGTTTCTACTAATTGGTGCAAAATTTATGATAAGTTTTATACATATGTTTTTGTAAACATGCGAATATTAACTTCAAAAATTACCAAATTTTTTTTATAACTTAACAGGGGATATGAACATCCTGTAAAAAATTTTAGAATTTTTAGACTTGTATAATATTTATTTTACATTTATGTCCAAAATGTTAGAGAAATTAAAAAGAAGGGAAATTGTTCGTTTTTGTCTCTGTAGTAGATGCATTTCATGGTTTTTATCCTTTTTCAATTTTGCTCGCGATTTGTGTCCCTACGGTTTTCAATTTTTCCGATAACGTCATTTTCACTAACTTTCGTTAAGTTTTTCGTTAACTTCGTGTAAAATGACCAAAATACCCTTCCTGTCATCTTTTCTTTTTTCCTCTTCCCTTCAAACCCTAACCCTAACCCTAATTTTATTATCAAACCCAAATTTTCATCATCAGATCCTGCCTTTAACAACAAAATCTTTTCAATATCAACAACACGATAAAAAAAATATTTTCAAAATCTTTTCATATCATTTTACAATTTTACAACCAAAAATACCCATATTTTCTACAATAATTGATATTCACCAACTTTGAACTTTGCTTCTTCCTTAGCTCACCAACACCGTCACTCAGTACTCTCACACAGAAAACCCCAAATGTCATCTCCGGAATAACATTCGGCATCAAACCACCATCGAAACCCTCCTTTTTGTACAGATCTGAAAGTACCACCAGATCCGATCACTAGATCCCGTTGAAACACGACCACAACCCAAGCAATCGAGTCGAAATCGATGGAGTTTCAGGTAGTGACTGTTGTTGTCATTTTGGGTCACAAATCGACGGAGGTTGCGCAGATCTGTAAATCTGCATCGTCATCCGACCACCTATAAAGATGCTATCAAGTTAAAACCCATGAAATCCGGTAGCGAGTAGTTTGCAGATACCGCCTGGATTGCTGGCGACCACAACAACTCCGTGAAATCCCAATCGTTGCCGCCACCATCTCACTCCAAATTCCGTCATCTTTTCTTAGATCTGTTGTTGGTGGTGTTACAACTTGTGTATGAAATTTTCATTTTAGATCTACATGCTTTGGTCTGTGTGTGTGTGGATCTAGGTTTGTTTGTGTGTATTTGTTATTTTGTTTGAATCTGGGTTCTTGTTTGAATCTTGATTTCATTGTCGGCGGTGGTGTGAAATCTCTGTTATGGATTTCAGGTTAATCTTGGCATCTGATTTGGATTCGTTTATATGAAATTTAGTTTGAGATTCATAATGTAGGGTTTTCGAGTTTGATTCTTTGTGTTAAAGGTCTTAATTGGGGTGTAATAATCTTAGGTTTTAATGATTTATGATTATATGATGTGTGATAATCTAAGGTTTTGATGATCATGTTACTTGAACGCTAGAAAGGGTATATGTTTTGTCATTTAATATTGATGATGATGAAGATGTCAGATTATGTTTTTTTAGAAAGAAGGGTATTTTGGTCATTATAAAAATTTAACGAAAAACTTAACGAAAGTTAGTGAAAAGGATGTTATTGGCAAAATTGAAAACCGCAAGGACACAAATCGCGAGCAAATTAAAAAAGGATAAAAACCATGAAACGCGTCTACCATAAGGACAAAAACGGACAATTTCCCTAAAAGGAAAATAGTAAACGGTCATGAAAATTTTACAAGAATAGTTTCTAATCATTTTAAGGTTCGTGAAAAAATTTCAAGTCGTTTGGATAAGTACAACTTCGTTTTATAAATTTCTCATGATTAAAGGCACAAAAATCAAAATAAATATCAAACAATATCCAAATGAAGTAAATTTTTTGTGGTTGAGTGATTTTTAATCATAATACTAACCCTGAAAAAGTTTAAGTAATTATTGACCTCGGGAACTAATTTTTATGTTTTTTCACCCTATTTCTTTGCATTTTTGTATTAATTAAAGAAAATACATATGGGGCTGAAAATTTCCAGATTAACTCTCCATCATATTTGTTTACTGGAAAAATCGGATTCCCTCATTTGATGCTTGATGGATGCATTTAAGCTCCATGCATTTTGAAAAACATTAACTAGTTTGATTTTAGTTAGAGAAATATACATGTTAGTTTGTGAATATTCTATACATACCTCCATAGTCTTTTAAAATACAATATTTGTACCCAACTGAGTTCCACATGTTAGGAGTTGAGAATAATTTTTTCAAGATTTTTTTTTTAGAATTGAAAAGGGCATTTGGACATGTATCACAAAGCTATTGACCTCAGAAAATGTGATGTTGGCGCAATAGTTTTGTGAGCACTGTTTGGAGGTCAAAAATTCCATATTTTTAAGTGAAACCACTTGGGTTTGAAATGTAACTCAAAGAGGTAAATTCTAGAAGAAAAAGTAGAAATTTTTAGTCAAGAATCAATTGAGTTATGGCCCTCCAAAGTTGGGTATATGAATATGACAGATTGCATACATGACATAAGTTTAAGTTATGGGTCTATGACTACTACTTTAGCCCAAAGGCCTAAGTCATTGATTTAGACCACGGTTCTCATGCACATGCCAACATTTTCCAGGGACCTAATGATTTTTAGAGTACGTGAAATCAAGCTATGATTTTTGTTTCTCAAGTGCCCTAAAATGGGTGTTATGTTCTAAAATGAAAAAGAACACTTGAACCAATTTAAGCTTTTGATTTTTGCACATGTAATCCGATTTCTAACATATGCATTGTGTTGAAATACATCCTTGAAATCTTGGAAATGGTTTCAAACAAAAACAACAATCTTTTATGAAGTAGAAGATGTAAATATCGATTTTTAGGAGATTTGCAATTAAATGATGTTTCTTTTGAACTTGACATGGGTTTGATCATGGATTATCACTTTTTTCTAACACATGAACATGTGAGAGTGATAATCTAAGAATATCAAGTTGTAGAAAAGATTCTAACCATTTGGGAGGCATTGAATCCGAAAATAAGAAAAACAAGTAGATTTGAAGGTATAAGTAATAGAATATGAGTAGGGTGTTGTTTATTACCTTTATGTTCTTTGATGAGCTTCAAGAAAAACTTCAAACACAAGATTTGTGGTGGGTTAAGGGCATTTGTATAAGAGTTTATATAATATAAAGGTTATTTTTATGTGTTTGTGTTTATTATTTGATTAATAAATTAAATTCCAACAATTATAATCAATACTTATAATTTTGATTTAATCATGTTGAAATTTAATCATTCATGACTTTGTTCCAATACTAACTAGTTAAATACTTAATTAATTTAACTAAGGAATTGGGGAATTTTAACTAATCCAGATCTTGCAACTTGATCAATATATTTGTAACAAGTTATGGGATTTGGATTTTTATATTTATTGGCACTTTATAACATAGTTGAATAATCCACATGAATATGTAATTTACTAAGTAGTCACTAAAACGTTCTAACGGTTTTGGAGTTCTTAAGGAGTCATGACTCAGTTCTACTATTGGATCTAGAAAAAAATCGTATTCACAAATGTCATTCAAGATATTCAAGTTTGGTAATAACTTGAGATTTGACTGTTGTCACAGTGTTATATATTATGATGATTGTAGCCTTGTAGGTATTGTCATAGTCTGTTAGGGTCATTTAGGGGCCGAAAATGGCGTTTCGCTGATTTTTTGGTGTTTATTTTGAACTTTTAAATTGTGTTTCCTTTTGTTTCGTGATTATGTTTGCGTACGCACTTTGTAAACCCTTTAAATGTGTTTTTAGGGTTTCTTTTCCATTATGCTTTGCTAGACTTTGAATATTGATCACATAAGAGAATTTCGCACCTTGAAACTTTCGGTTTAGTTCTTGATTGTTCTTGTTATTGTTTGGCCATTGTTTATTCGATCATCATCATTTGGTAACAAAGCTCTTTGGTGCTAATGGCTGGACCAAGTAGACCTCGCAAAACCCTGAGACGGTTACTCATGATCCAGTGGATATAGAGATGAGCGAAAGGCTGCAACAACGAGTCCAAGAACTCGAACTCCAGTAATTAAGATAGAAGTCTGATGTGTAAAATCTAGTTATAATTTTATACTAAGAAGTACCGCAAATTAACTATTACACAACCGGGCAGTGAACCCCGTCCCGTAGTAGTATAGGATGGGTAAGTCCGAGTCGAACCAAGAGGACCGTGCAACCAAGAGTGTATAGCAAATGTATGTTAATCTAGACAAATAAGTAAAGGTGGGGGATTTGGCAACCGAGTTGTTGCCTTGCAATTGTCACGAAATAAAAGTAAAGTAAATTAACAGGCAAGTGGATTTATGAAGAAATCAGATTTAAACGACATTCACTTGGACTAGTTTACTAATGATGTTAGGGTGTTGGTTAAAATGAGTTTACCGATTATGAATTACCAAATTGAGTAAGACTAAGAGTTACGTTCGCTACTCCTGACCGAATGCTTAAATTCACCTATTGAGTTGGCTATAGGTTTCTAAACAAACTAAATATTACTTCAACTTGTCACATTATGATTTAATCATGTACATTATGTTCGCAATCTACCTAAACCTAATCAAAGTGCTCTAACTAGGTTTAATTCAAACACATTCCAGTTTAATTCTCTTGACTTGTTCAATGCTCACGTTCGCAATAAATCAACAATTATTCGTAGACAAAAATAATTGTAATAAATCATTTAAATGAAATAACGTTGGCTATAAACATCAAATAATTCACCAATAAGTCAATCAAATATCTAAAACTTGAACACAATTGGTTCTTTGGTTAAACATAATCTATCAATCCGCAAACATCAAAGTATAAACACCCATAATCATTAGCTTAGATCATCCAAGTGAATGTAAAAGCAATTAGCCCATAATCAAACTAATAAGAACAATAAACACAAAGGAATTGGAAATAAACAAGGAAAAGAATGTAAACCGAATCGTGTATGTTTGATTGTTGTTATAGCCTTGATTATTGAATTACAATGGATTGGAAGGGTTGTCAATCCTCCTAAAATCACCAAAAATTGCCCAAGAACAAGAGAGAAACGGCCCCCAAAATCTTAGTGAAAAGTTCTTCTAATTAGGGTTTAATTTGGGCTTAAAAACCCAATTTTCGCGTATCTGACACTTACTCGGCGGGTACTATTTTTCTGGGGCATTTTACCCGGCTGGAGCACTTTTACCCGGCTGGAAGGGTTAGTACCCGGCGGGTAAAAGTCTTACCCTGTGGGTAAAATTAATTTTCAACATTTGATTTCTTCTTGAAAGTTGTAGCCCTCTGAGTTCCGAGAATTTTGGCTTTTGAATCACCTCAATCGGAGTTTGTATGAGGGAGTTATGGCCAAAACCGTGGACCCTTGCCGAAACTACAATACTTCTTCGTTTTGATATTTTCTTCAACATTTTCACTCGTTTTCTTCTCGCATCCGTTCCTAACGATAATAAATACATTGAAAGCATATTAAGTATCAAAAGTTCATTTAACTCATGATAAATATGGATAAAACGAGAGATAATGTGAGAGTAAAACATGTATAAATTGAGCACCATCAAAGTCGACGGCAGAAGAGACGAAAACTGAGGCCTACTTCCGAGACGATGGTCCTGAAAACATCAATCCTTTTGGTGGGAGAAACCCTAGGTATCGTGATCATCGTTATGTTCATTGTTGCGATGATCGTTCTCGCGATTGCGATAATCATTATCATGATGATCTTATTCGATGTATGGGATTGAAGGTTGAGATCCCCGAGTTCACAGGTAAAGTTCATCTAGATGACTTTATTGATTGGCTGAGTACGGTTGAACGATTTCTTGACTTGCATGATATAAGTCAAATTGGTAGCCATCAAACTTCAATCGCATGCCTCACTTTGGTGGGATCATGTTAAGAAGAGATGACATATAGAAGGGAAATCAAAAGTAGAGAGTTAGGAAAAGATGTAGAAACTATTGAGGGCTAAGTTTCTGCCTGAAAATCATCGTCAGGAGGCTTTCCTCGACTATCATAACCTGTCCCAATGTACAATGAATGTCGAAGAGGTAATTAATGAATTTGAAAAACTTCATATGATAGTAGTAGAAGTAGAAGAGCAGATTATAGCACGATTTTTAGGGGTCATTTAGCCTGAAATTGCAGATATGTAAGCCTTCAAACGTATTTGACCTATGCGGATGTGTGTCGTATGGCGTGAAAGGTTGAAAAACACCTTAAGGCTAGGGGAAAAACCAGCACCAACCGTTTTGTTCCTATTTCAAAACCAACCACCACCCTAGCCCCTAAAACTGTACCATCTTGGTGCTACAATTAGTGGGACTACTAGTGGTGGTAACACATAACCTCCTCGTTGTTATAAATGGGCTATCACGCAAGAGAGTTACCTAAAAAACACACTTTAACCTTCATTGAAGATGACGAACCAACTTATGATATTGATCAGGAGGAAGAGGAAGTAGGAAAATTAACTTAAGTCTACCATTGGGAAACAATTTTCGTTCAACGCGTATTAAATGTAGTAGCTTCGAAATCCATCGACAACGAATCATGGCTTCGAAACAACATCTTTAGAAACAAATGTACCTCCCACGGAAAGGTATGTGATATGATTATTGATGGGTAGTTGTGAAAACTTCGTTTCTGTCAATATGGTTGATAATTTGAGGATTGAAAACAATAGAGCACCACGAGCTGTAACAACTGACTTGGCTGAAGAAAGGAAATGTTGTTAAGGTTAGTAAACGATGATGGGTGTAGTTTTCAATCGGTAAAAAGTATAAGGATGAAGTGTGGTGTGAGGTTATACCAATAGATGCGGCTCATATTCTACTAGGACGTCCATGGCAATTTGACTGAAAACCAAGCATGACGGGTTCCGAAATACTTATAGCTTCAAGAAGGATGATGTCAATGTCACATTCGTTCCTTTTGATTCTCGACAAACTTTAGAAGAGGGATCTTCTTTAATCCTGAAACGGGATCATTTCAAGGGACTTGCTAAAATCAGTCCCTTCGTGTTTACACTTGTGGTTGTAAAAGAGAACGAGGTCGTGAATGTACCCCCTATCTAGGTTCAGCCTTTACTTAGGCAATTTTTCGATATGATACCCGATGACAATCCTCCTGGTTTACATTCAATTAGGGACATTCAACATTGCATATACTTCATCAAACATGCATGCTTATCGAATGAACACGAAAGAATATGAAGAGCTCTAGACATAAGTGACTGAGTTACTAGAGAAGGGGTTGATATGTGAGAGTATGAATTTGTGTGCAGTACCTGCCTTTTTATTTCCTAAATATGGTGGGGCTTTTCGGATGGGTATTGACAGTAGAAAGTGTTAGGAATAAAAATATGGATTGTAAACATTGTTTTTATATTTAATCATGTGACTAGTCTATGGAGTATACATAGCTAGTTAGGTTTAAGCATTTATAAGTTTTCCAACACAATTATTGTTAATAGAAAATTATTCACAGGAAACTCTATCTCAATATTCATAACTGTTCTTATCAAAATCATACAAAACTCGAATTTGATCCTTACAATTGGTATCAGAGCTTCAGTTTTTGAGTTTATGATTGATCTTCATCGATTAATTGAACATAATCACGAAGGAATTGAGGAATTTGAGCAATTTTTTAAGAAATTGGGTTTTGAAGAACACGTAATGTGATTTATCAAATTAGAGTGATTTAGGAACTGTTTTTCTATTTCCACCGATCAAATCGTTCTATATTGAATTAGGAACGATCGATATCAGTTTCATAGCTTAATTTAAACATTTCTAAAGATTTTGATTTTGAGAAGAAATGGCTGTTATGAATGATGAACTTGAAATGTACACAATATATATTCGAGCTCACAGGTTGATCTCGCACGTAAGTGTGTTTGTGTGATCTCGCAGTTACACGATATATCAAGTTTATTATCGAGCTCGATAGGTTTGATATTAGGTTATCAAAAATTTAGGTTGTTTGATCTCGATAAGTTTGATCTCGAGATGGATGGTTTAGGTTCAATTGATTCGAGCTCGATACTAAGTCAAGTATAAATTGATTCGAGCTCGATACAAGTATATATACCGAGTTTTTTAAAGGGAAAAATTTTCAATTACCGAACTTTGAGTTTAAGCGTACAATTGAATAATTTTGGTTTGAGAAAATTTTCAATTTACTCGAGAAAGGAGGGAAAAATTTTGGAGGGAAAAATTTCAAATCTTAAATCTTTAAAGATCCATTCAAGCAACGTTCTTAATGAGTACTTCAAATCGTTACAGGAAGAGCTAAATTGATACATTACTGCAACAAGCAGAACAGAGTATATACCGATGGGGGTAATTACTGTTATACCACAAACGGTTTAGAAACACATAGTGTTAATGGAGAAACAGCTGGCAGAATTTCAAGGTAAACTGAAAAATGATGTGGGCAATAATGTCGCAAATCAAGCCGATAAGAAGGTGAAATTTGAGTTACTCTCTACTTATGAGACACAATATGAGGATCCAGAGTTCTAAGTGAGTGTCAACACCAATTGACCTCGGAAAAAGAAAAGGTTAATAAACTGCAAAAGGAACTGGCAAATAACCTTTAAAGAAAGCAATTTATAAAATACCATCCTTGTATGATGAAGATTACACGGGTAACATTTTAAAAATGTGATTTCTACAAAATACTAATGAAGCTCAAGAAGTTGAAGACTTTAATCGAGCAAGAACTGATACAGTTCAAATTCCATACAATTATGAGGAACTTAATGCTAGTTATGAAACCCAAAAGTTAACTCTTTCAAAAGATTACTTTCCAAATTACTCAAAAGAAGAACTTGCTTGAGACACAATTTTAGAGCAAGTTGTGTTTCCAAAATTATATGTTCCTAATTCAAACTTGATTAAGAAGATTGACGAGTTGAGATCAGAACTGAAACAAAAGGACATATTGATGAAAGATGCACAAAATCAGTTTTTGGTTAAATTGATTATCTTCAAAATTTTACAGCTTAGTTAGAATTAGAACTGACATTGCAAACATCGAATTCCAAACGTAAGCCTAATTTTCATGAATCTCAAGTGTCAAAAGCAGCATAACCACAAGTAAATGTTCTTATGAAGATTTACACGGAAAAATCTTTCAAAACACCTTCGAAAAGGATTTCTTAGTTTACCAATTATTCTTTGTAAAAAAAAAGGGATATTATAAGAAATCACAATCACCGGGAACATTTACGCACAAGCATTTTCATCATTCTAATTCTCATGCTTTCGCCTTACTTAAATGTGGTATGATTTTATTGGGGTGTGAAGGTTAGCCTCGTTCTATCGCAGATTTATACGGAACTTTAGTTCCAACATAGCGCATGTGACTTAGTGTGTGAAGGGTGGACGATTTATATGGATGAGTGAGGCGTCCGAAGCTTTTGACATTTTGAAAGCTAAGGTAATCAAAGCTCCTGTTTATGCATTACCTAACTTCAATGAAGTTTTTCAGGTGGAGTGCGATGCATCCGGAGTGGGCATTGGTGTCATTCTGAGCCAAAATCAGCGTCTTATTGCTTTCTTTAGTGAAAAACTGAATGATGCTACGTGCAAGTATTTTACATATGACCAGGAATTTTTATGCTATTGTTCGCAATTTGGATACTTGGCGACATTATTTACTTCCTAACAACTTTGTCTTGTTTTCTAAACATGAGGCATTGAAATTTATTAATGGACAACATAAACTGAATTCACGACATGCCAAAAGGGTTGGAGTTTATTCATGCTTTCTCTTTCGTTATTAAACATAAGGTGGGTTCCTAAATTCAGGTTGCGGATGCACTCAATCACCTTTATTCTTTAATTATAACCATGCAGATTCGAGTGCAAGGTTTTGATTCGTTCATTGAGCTTTGTTGTGATGACTCGGACATTAAAGAGGTATCAGGTAAATGTGATAATAGACATTTTCAACTATTTTCAAAACATGATGGCTATTCATTTTATCAGTACCTATGACTCTGTGGGAAGATATTAGTATGAATTTTGTGTTGGGAGTACCTCGTACGCAACGCCATAAGGATTATGTTATGGTCGTTGTTGATCATTTTTCGAAAATGGCACACTTTGTTCCGTATTCGAAAACCTTTGATGCTTGTCAAGTTGCTAAGTTATATTTTGTTGAAATAGTGAAGTTGCATGGCGTTCTAAAACCTCTTACTTCTGATCGCGATGTGAAATTTGTGAGTCACTTTTGGCGTACTTTGTGTACTCGTATTGGTCTAAACTGCAGTTAGTAGTTCCCATCATTCGCAAAGTGACGGACGGACATAAGTTTTTACGAGTATTTTTCAAGAAGGGGAGGATTACGTAGATATGGTCAACAACTTAGTCAACGCGACAATCAACAGAAAAGTTAATGCGACAAATACACTTGAAGCATATTTTGCTGAAATTGAATTCGGTGGTAGATCGGGTTGAAATTCGTATGGTCACTCGGAAACGGCCTAACGAGCAAGGCTCTTCGCTTTTCTATGAGCCTCGACAGTTTTCGGCCTTTTGGGGTCGTTTCATTTTATTGTTTTTCGGGGTTTATTTTGAACTTTTAGATTATGTTTCCTAATTTTTCTTGATTGTGTTTGCGTGCAGACTTTGTAAACACTTTAAATACGTTTTTAGGGGTTTTTTTTCCATTACTTTTTGTTAGACTTTGAATATTGATCAGTTGAGAGACCTTCTTACCTTGATAATTTCGATTTAGTTCTTGATTGTTCTTGTTATTGTTTGACCATTCTTTATTCAATCCTCATGAAGAAAGAGACCGGAAGATGAGCATATCGATTATAGAAGTGAGATCACATATCATTGAAGGTACGAAGGGTAATGAGATAGTATCGGAGTTATTATCTTAATTATTAGGGATATTATATCTGGAGGCCACCCAAGTATTTCATTTTATTTTTGTAGGTCACCCATACTTGAAAACAATTTTGTAGGTCACCCAAATTTTTATATTGTTTTTTGTATACCAAATTCAACTAATAACTCATCAAAAAATGTAAATTGACACAAATACCCTTATGTTTGTCAATTAACGTTATTCATATTATTTTAGTCTTATTCAAATACATGGGTATTTTTGTCCCTTTATATTTTTTTTATGAATTTTTAGTCGAATTTGATATACATGAAACAATATACAAATTTGAGTGGCCTACAATATCATTTTTAAATAAAAGTGACCTACAAAAATAAATTGATATACTTGACTGACCTCCACATATATAATCTCTAATTATTATTCTATGTCTTTAAATTTCTCAACTAAAGTAGTCCTTTACCCTCCGCAATCCCCGTACGGATACCTATAGACATTTATATTAAAAAAAGTCATTCTGTAAAAGGTTGAAAACGTTTTGGTCAACGAATTCAAGTACGAAGCTGATATTTGATGTGTATTCCGTGAGTTGTAAAATTAAGAGATAATAGTAACGTTAGGAACTGGTGTATAACTACATAAGTGAATCTAATCGCTTACCGGCAAGTAAATTTTGTGGTGGTAAATTATGTGGTGTGTTGTACAAAGATAGGAGTATTTGTTACGTGAAAAGAAAAAACAAGATAACATTAGGAGGTGGATCTAGGACAAAACTATTGAACGGGTAAAAATAATCCTTTTTGTTCTTTTCTCATTTTAAAGGAGGTAAAAGTGAAAAAAATATCAATATATACTTTTTTCCCATTTCCGAACGTAGGTGGCTTGAAAAACAAAAATTATAAAAATAAGTTTATATTTTTTTCTTTTAGTATTTGAAATTTATATAATCAATCTCTTATTTTAACCGAACATATAAATTATAACAGTTTCCGGATTTTTTCCCATTTCTTTTTATCGGGAAACAAACACACCCGTTATCGTGACTTCAATTAAAGGATGTACATACCAAACAAATTAAGAAACATACATATGCATGTATTTACACGTAGCTTCACTTAAAGCAAACACATCTTCCAGTTTTCCAGTACCGCAACACCTGTCAACACCAACGTAACCAAAATCCAACCCATAACACACTTCGTAGAATTCTCGTCTCACTAAAACTCTTTTCACAGAGAAAAGCATCATAAACACAAATGGTAATGGAAGACAGAAACAACTCATCCTCATATCCTAAAGACCTTCCATTGCAAGAACTTAAAGCTAAAGTACACCTTCATGATGATCAAACCATTAATCTCCACAACAAATCAGACGTCAATGAACAAAATGATCATGCAAACGAATATGAACCATCGAATATGAAGATCAACAAAACGGTAAAAGAGTCACAACCTCTGCCACACAAACAGGTTCCTCAGCCTGATGATTTCATCTCCACACAACAAGCTCTTGAGCAACTTTAATTATATTTATATGTTACTTTACTGAGACTGATCATGATGTTTGTTTAAATTAATATCAAATAAATGATGTAATTAATAAGAAACAGTTACATGTTTGAATATACAATTAGTGATTGACGAAGAGTAAGTGAAGGCCATAATTTTTGTCCATATTTTGAAGTTGATGTAATCGTGCATACAATCCGTTTTGCTGTAAGAGCTTCTTGTGATCTCCCATCTGCATGCTCAAATCATGTGATCAACCTTTAACCACTTTATATTATAGTATTATATATAATATATGGCTACTACTTATAAATATGTTAATCTGGTTCAAAATTTCTTTATTTTAGTATTTATAAATACATTGAAACAGTACATGCAGAGACGTCTACATGATTTTTAAATTTGATCCAATAGGCTGTCACCTCTTTTGGCACGATTCAATTTTAAGTTATTACCCAACCTGTTTTAAATTGCACGAATAAATACAAAAATGATATTTAGACCACTCGTACCGACGTTAGTCATAACGAATTGTCATCGATAATTAATTACGACGGACAATTGGGACTCAAAATTTTTTACAAGTGATTGTACTTTATATTTTATTTGTTGTAACATTTGTATTTAAAAGAAAAAATATAAAATAAAAAAATACATACCGGATCGTCCTGGTTCCGTGGTATTCTTGAAGAGGATGGGTCATCAGAGCCACCACGGACGTGGTGGGAGCACAGATGGTGACCACGAACGATCGCAGGTGGTCACCATTTCATCCGTGGTTGGAGTACGGATGGTGGACCATGGACGACTTCAGGTGGGGGTGGTCATCACTCCGTCCGTGGTAGGAGCACCACTCCGTTCGTGGTGAGAGCACGGATGGTGACCACGAACGACTACAGGTGGTCTCAGCAACTCAGCCGTGATCCATGACCATGATTTTGTCTGCATCTCTCTGCTGATAGCCTGCAAATGGGTTCACTGCCAATTTGCACATCTCAAGTCAACCTACAAAAAGTAGGAGTACAACACACCTGTGTGCTATGAAAAGGATCGTCTTTTTACCTTTATGTCACATTTCAATCTAAACATTTTTACCTTTATGTCACATTTCAATCTAAACATTAGTTCAATAAGGAGAAGTTACTATAATTGTAACAAATAGCATATCACATTTCTTTTTAAATATTTGATAGTTAGTTAGCAGTCTTTGGACTGTTTATGCCGTGAGAGAACTTATTTGACATCACAACTAAAAATTAATGTTTTTAACTCACATATCTTACAATGATGTCCTAAATGAAGAGTAAATTGCATAGATGGTCATTTAAAGGCCTCGTTTACCCCGTATGGTCAGTGTCAGACAACTTTACAAGCAAATGGTCACAATTCCCTCGGAACAAATCTAGCGGGCCTACGGGAATCAATTTACCCAATGAAATTGCGCCACGTACACCAATTCCCTCTGGTCAACGAAAATCCCCGCTGGTCAACCCCCAATTCCCTCTGATTTTTTCCTTGTCACAGTATTTAATACGAATTCCCTCTATTTTCAAAAATACCCTATGTTTTTATCTAAATACCCTCTTTGAATCATAATTCCCTCTATTTTTTCCATACCCACTGTTTTGAGCTAAATACCCTCAGTTTTCGATTTTCGCGTGCACGCTGTTTTCTTTTTGCTTGACCGCGGAATCGTTTCATTTGTTACCGGAATTTCTAACCATCCATATTCCCCGGTTCAAAAATCCGAAAGAGTAAATAAATTTCGGTGATAGTCATTATTTATACCGCGGTAAATGGCGGAGTTCTTTAGGTTTAGGGCAGCGTTGGAGTGTTAGGTTGTACATCGTTGGTGACGAAATTGCTGGTGGTTGTGGTTAGGTAAGGCCGACGGTGGAGGGGTGAGGTTTAAGGGTTGCGGTGGGGTGGTTAGGTCTTACAGCGGTAGTGGTGGTTAGGTTTAGGGTTGCGTTGGTGGTGAGTTTTAAGGGCTGCGGTGGTGGTTAGGTTTTAGGGTTGCGGAGGTGGTTTAAGGGCTCCGGCGGCGGTGGGATTTGGTATTTCCGGTGGTGGTAGAAAACATGTGAAGAACAATAGGTACAATATATCTTTAAGTTGTTTGTTTGTCCTTCTATCAAAGAATACACATATGTATCTCGAATATATACATGCACAGACAAAGATACATTGTTTTATCTCGAATATGTCTACTTTGTCTACTTGTTTTTTTGTTCTGATGTTGCTTGTCTACTTGTTATTTTGTTCTGATATTGCTTATGCTGGTTTCACTCCATTTATTGTATTAAAAACTCATTTTATGGTGGAGGCTTTGATGTATAATGAAAATAAAATAGTTATGGTAACAATTTTATTTTTTTAAGTCGATCAAAATCTAATGTTTCGGTCTTTTTTCTCTGATTGATTTTGCAGTGGTAATCCAATGAAGTTGAATTTTGATCGTAGTGTGGTATGTAACCGTTTTATAACTTCTTATTATTGTTAAATATAAGTTGTATTGTTTTGATATGTGGTTAAAGTAAATCGTTACATGTTTGCTTTAAGATGAAATCTTTATATATAAAAAAGATATTTCAATTTGATTTGTTAAAAAGTAACTTCATAGATGTTTATACATACCTCTTTTAAGTTGTATTGTTTTGATATGCGGTTCAGGTAAATTCTTACATGTTCTTTTTAAGATGGAATGTTTAAATTTGAAAAGGACATTTTGATTTTATTTGTTAAAAAGGTAACTTGGTAGATGTTTATACATAGTATTAAGTTCATTTGAATACAACTTTACAATGTGTTTATTACTAATATTTTATGATTTTTGATGAATGTAGAGGTATGAGGCGGATATTACCATTCGTAGTAGATTTGGAATGCTGAAATCAATCAAAGATAAGTTAAAGAATACTCCGAGGAAAGCCATATTTACACGTACATGTTTCGGACAATGGTCGGATTACGAGGAAAATAAGAGAGATGGTCAGGTGGTACACCTAATATTGCAGGCACAGTTGCCTTTGACACAAGGACATCGTGAAGAGATTGACCCCCTTAGATATGATGTAGGGGGTCATGAGATTTTAGAATTCGGGCCGGAACAATTTTTCTTGATTACTGGACTACGGTTCGGGCCGATAGCTTGGAAGGCGTATGATTCACTTGATCGGCCGTTTGAGCATCGTATTTTTGGTGACAAAGGTGGCAGCAAAGTTCGCCTAGATGACGTGCGATGTGTTTTTGAGAATAATGAGTTATTTACCTCACTGTCAGACGAAGATGCCATACGGGTGTGTTTGGTTCTTATTGTGGTTTATATATTTCTTGGATTTGGTGGTGACAGAAAGACGTTAGTGGATCGTACCATCCTTTATTTAGCTGAGTAATTAGAAGAATGGGACATATTTCCATGGGGATCCTACGTTTGGAGGTTTACTTTTAAGGCAAATAAAGATGTGATCCCAAAAAAGAGGAGCGAGCATTTAATGAAAGTTGCTAAAGGAGTACTTCCAAATTGTTCCATTATGGGATTTATTCATGCCATTAAGGTAAGATAAACAAAAACTTGTGATACTTATATTATATCTTTATGGCTACATATAGAGATCTATATTATTGTTGTTTGACTTTGATACATGTTTGGATTTTCGAGTGTTTTCCCAAGAGGCATTGCCTGGAGCAAGAGAAAGTCTCATATTAAGTTTTATGGACCGTTTGATGAGACGTCAATCCCAAACACCTTTCACCTCTTTGATTTCTTAATTCTTCTTTGAATTTTATCTTGTGCCCAAGGCGTAATATGTTGTTCAAGTTGTTCTGCAAATCGATAAACACAATGTAGTTAGTTATTTTAAAATGTTATGCTAATAATTAGGTATCAAGCGAGATTTAACATTGACATACCTGCAAGTAAGTGTCGTTCGTAGTACCATCTTTGTGCCATACCTCGAAAATACTCAAGTAGCATCGTAATTTGCATTTTGCGCGCTTCCGCAGTTAGTGTATTTATTGACTCAGCACTGTTTGAAGTTGTATAATTATAACGAACTACAGGACAATGGGCCCTAGACCATCTTTTAGCACTTACTTTCATAAGCGCATCGTGTGCTTTTGGTTTAACGCCTTGAAGCATATTCATGTACTGATCAAACTCATCAACTCGGTGAGCTTTACATATCTTCCAATACAACCCATTGACATCAGACCTCGTTAAGTTGAGGTTCATTTCTAAATGCCGGCAACATAAAGCATGAAATGCATATGGGAAAACACTTCTTACTGCTAGCGCAATTGATGAATGTCGATCAGAAATGACTACCATGAATCCTCAACTTGGTAAAAAACCAACTCCAAGCATCACTTTTCTCATATGGAGTGACCCTGTAAGCAATTGGTACAATTTGATTGTTGCCATCCATTGCTACTGCTAGTAGATTAGATCCAACGTACTTCCCCTTCAAGTGTGCCCCATCAACTATTATTAATGGTCTCAAATGATTAAGGAAGCTTCGTATCTGTTAGAATTTTAAAGTATAATGAAGTTAGTTAATAAATAATAATAGCAAATGACAAGCATTGTAAAAAACCATTGAGTAAAAGTTCATAACTTACCACGACACTTATGGCGACAAAACACATCTCGAAACGTCCATAATTATCAGTCTTGATATCGATGACAGTTCCAAGGTTTTTTAAGTTTCAAATTGTGTAAATAATAAGGCAATTTGCTAAACGACTCTTCATGACTACCCCTCAACTTATCCAAAGCATTAGCCTTGCCTCGCCAAGCTTGATGATACGAAATATTGATGTGAAAATTTCTACCAATATCATGAACTATATCTTTAGGCTTGTAAACTCGGTTGGGATTTGTTAACTGTTCCATTAGAATATCACCAAGTACATCTTGATTTGCATTTCGATGCTTGGCCTTTAGTTGTGTTTTTGAACACGTGTAGATGTCGTACAAAGTGCTAACATAAAATCTAGGGCCATTATTCGCCCGATGTGTCGGTATTTTCCATTGACACCCTTTGTTCATACATATAATATCGTACCTCAATTTGTCTAATTTTATGAGTTTGAATTCATATCCATCTTTCATAGATTTAAGGCTAATATTCTTCTACAAGTCTTTTTTGTTTAAAAACCATTGACCTTTTGATATACAATTGGTTTCACTGCAACTTATGGGGTTCTTTTGTTTGATATCAAAAGTTGGTGTTGGTATTGGATCGGGCATATGAGAAAACGTATGTTTTTGCCATTCGTCAGGGAATATATATTTTCCTTTAATTTCATCTTCATCACCATCCGACCCATGTTGTTCATTTTCTTCACTTTCTTCTTCGGACTGCCCATTTTCTTCCTTACTGTATCCTCCTGCAAATGACCATATTTGTGAGGTGCCGGCATCGTACGTATCTGGTTCACGGGTTTGGTGTTGCACATCTAGGGTGTTTTGAATAGGTTGTGTAACACATTGATTGATTTCATTATATTGGTTTGGAAAGAAGTTGTGAAAAATTGGAGGATTTACTTGTGGACTCAAAGGTGTATTTAAATAATTTTGCCTCGTTTGCAAAATATGAGGGTTTTCGTATTGTTGATGATACTGAGATGAATGGTCATATTCCGATGACTGGTTATATTGAGTTGATGTGTAAACGTTTTGTTTCTTATAGAAGCATCATGAACGGATAACTCGAGTGATTTGTCAATCAAATTACGAGCGGCTTCAATAAAAAAAGAAACTTCTTCATCATCCGTAATTTTCATTGGATCATCGTTGTGTGATGATAACTTGTAAGATAAACTACATCTACCATCCATATCAAAACCAAACTTGTTCCCCACTCTTTTCAACAATTGGAGGTAAGTTATATCACTTGCCAAATAAACACCACGTCTACTAGTAGACGAAACAAGAACCACCTTAACCTTATCACCTTTCAATGTCATTTAATGGGTTTCTCAATTTATAAATTTAAATATGACTTTCATAAAAGAACAAATTTAATAAGTTTACCTTCAATCGTGGCTTTCTTTGATCAGTCAGAAAACTCTTAGTGATGACAAAATTCTCTTTGATGACAACCAAAACCACCCTTTTAAACTTGATTGATAAAAATATAAAGTGGAAACGAAAACATTAGTTGAAAACAAAGAACGAAATATGAAAGTAAAAGTCAACACAATAGTAAACTGATTAATTTTAAAATAAGAACAAACAAAATATCCAAGATCAGGGCACGCGAAACGGAGAAAGATCTCTAAAGATCTTCCATTTTTCGAAAAATATGAAAACAGAGGGTATTATGTCAAAACAGAGGGAATCATGGAAATACAGAGGGAATTCGTACTATATACGCCACGAGGCAACATATAACCCCAACCGTTAATATGTTGTAAACAAAAAGATACGATCATCAAATTTTCATAACATATATAAAATTTATTTAAACATAAATATACATGAATTTGAGACTTACTGTATTCTCTAAGTATCCATTCTCAATATCTCTATATAATCGTCCCCAAAACTCCTCCAACACCATAATGGGGATAAATAGACAACACACCTCTTCGTCACTCTCATAAAACTCTCGCACAGTTGGTGGACCGGGTTTTACCCTACGCGGTGGTGGCGGAGTGAGAAAACCCGTTTATGGGTTCTATAGACTACGCAATACCTCTCGTATCTTTACCCCCCTCGTGCACTTTCTCAACAGGAGGATCCTGCTGCACCCCCTTAACATGGGATCCTGATGTGTAAGATCTAGTTATAAAATTTATATTTAGAAATACCGCAAATAGACTATCACCCAACCGGCGGTGTACCCTGTCGCGTAGTAAGTGTATAATTAATCTAGACAAGTAAGTAAATTGAGGGGGGGGGGGGGTTTCGTAACCGAATTGTTACGATGCAAATGTCACTAAATTATAACTAAAAGTAAAACAAAATAGCAACTGAATTTATGAAGAAATCAAATTAAAACGACATTCACTTGGACTAGTTCACTAATGATGTCATGGTATTGGTTGAAATGAGTTTACCTATTGTGGATTGAGTAAGATTAAAAGTTATGTTCGCAACTCTAGTCCTAATGCTTAAACTCACCTATTGCGTTCAACCTGTCAAATTATGATTTCATCATGTAGATCACATTCGCAATATACGTAAACCTCATCAAAGTTTTCTAACTAGGTTTAATTCAAGCACATTCAGTTTAATTTTCTTGACTTTTTAATTCTTAGGTTCACAATAAATCAATAATTATTCATAGACAAATAATTGTAATAAATCATTGAAATGAAATAACGTTGGCTATAAATATTGAATAATTCCCAAAAAGTCAATCAAATATCTAAAACTTGAATAAAATTGGTTCATTGATTAAACACAATTTATCAATCCACAAACATCAAAAGATAAACACCCATAAATCATTAGGTCACATCATCTAAGTGAATGTAAACACAATTAGCTCATTATCAAACTAATAAGAACAATAAACACAAATGAATTGGAAATAAACATTGTTTAAAGGAAAAGAATGTTAAACCGAATCGTGTAATGTTTGATTGTTGTTAGTGGCTTTAATCTTGGAATACAATTGATTGAAAGGGTTGTCAATCCTCCCAAAATCACCAAAAATTGCCCCCAAGACCATAGAAAACGACCACCAAAAGCATCAACTGAAATTAGGGTTTAATTTGGGCTTTAATACCCAAAAATCGCGTATCTGACAACTACCCAAGAGGGTAGCAGCTCGCCTGGACAGGTGGGACTCACCTAGACGGGTGATACTTATGATAACCGAGAATTTATCGCAACAAAACAACAATATTATTTATTTATCAAAGTTTTACATCACAAACGAAAGTGGAAATATATTACAAGCTATTCAAAAAGAAGACTATAAATAAACAAAAACGTCTTCGGGCATCATTTGGTCCTACGATCCCCATCTGGATGAGCCAACTGGATATATCCTGAGATATACACGTACATGCGTAAGCCTAAAGGCTTAGTGATTTCGTGTGTTTGTGTACAAAATATCACACACAATATGCAGTGATGACGCAGAATGTAAAAACGTAAAATATACAAGTATGATGAAATCTCTATGTCCATCAGGGTTAACCAGATCTCAAGTCGTCTCCGACATCAATTTAGCATAACAACTATCTGTGTCACGACTATCTATACCAGCATTACACAGAGTGAAAGGTATCTGTTGGTATCGACTTAGTACAAATAAGTGGCCGCTTGTGTACTAATCGTACCAATATATATATATATATATATATGTTAGCAAACGACCATCTCGGTTCAACAATAAATAAATACACACACACACACATATATATATGGATATATATATATATATATATGTGTGTGTGTGTGTGAGCGAGCCAATGACCATTACGTTTCAGCTCCTAGTTATCTGACGATTAACATGACATAATATATCTAGAAGTCAATATGCGTGCTATTAAATGCAATTAAACAGATAATCAAGTAATCAAGTAATCACGTGGTATATCGCATATATCTCACTTTTGAATATAACAACAAAATCACTTTACGATTTTGGATTAAGTTGCGCTTAAGCTGATTGTACCTCCACCTTTATTACTTGTACTTCCACCATTATAATTTCTTATTCTATATAATTGTATTTGTACATGTTTAAGATGCATGAAAATGTTTGAACTGCTACTTCTAATTATATTATCATCAAGCATGAGACATATCACACTACATACATAGCTACTCATTACTTTTGCAAGCTGGTATACACAACCTTAGCTCCTAAGAATATTACTCATCATCTATCAAGCATGTTAGTCACCATTTTGAGATAATGATCTACTAATTATAAAGACTTGTCCATACATATCCCTTATCTACGTAGATATGCATGCATAATTAATTACTTTAGTTTGATATTTATTTTTACTCTTAATTATTATTAATCTAGTTGAAAAATGTTTTTCTTTTGTTAATAATAATTTTATGCACCTTATTTCTAGTCCAAAAGATGCTAAAATAATGATTATTTAGACGTATCATTATTCACTATCATTTCGTTATATGAATTTTAGTAGTTGGGATTTAGGATGTTACAATTTAGATTTTGAAACGTTCTATCACGTTGCACCCGAAAGGGTCAGGCATCACCCGTACGGCTAAAGCATAATTTGCTGAGACATCTATTTGTAAGTTGTAGCCCTCTGAGTACGAAGAATTTGGGCTTTTGAATCAACTAAATCGGAGTTCATATGAAGGAGTTATGGCCAAAACCGTGAAGCCTTGCCGAAACTACAACACTTCCTCTTTCAAGATCTTTTCTTCAACATTTTCTTCTCACATCGGTTCCTAAGAATAGTAAAAAAACTCAAAGCACATTAAGTATCAAAAGTTCATGAAGCTCATGACAAAAACTGATAAAATGAGAGATAATGCGAGTGTAAAATATGTATAAATTGAGCATTATCAGATCCTCAACAGGAGTATCTTGTAGATCCTAGCGATGCAAACATTGTCTCCTAACTCTACGGTGTCTAGGTGTCGTGAAGGGTGATTGCATAGCTCAGGCTTCTCGTTGCTCTCGCATACCACGCCGCAATATAACTCACGTGGCACTGAATTCTGTGTTGCAGAAGTGGGACATGGGTTAGATATGTGACGATCATCATCATCATGGTGGTCAGATATATGAACGTCATAAGCATCATGGTTGTGGTCATGGATGTGGTCCTCAATTAATTAATTACAAAACTTGTTAAAATACAAAAATCAATCAAGATAAGAGTTGTAAATGACAAAATATTAACAACTTAATACCCTAAGCGTGTCTACAGTTGCTCCTGTAATGTGGCGATAGTGGCAAATTGTGTGTCCACCCGCTCGCGTAATGTGGTGATAGTGGCAGATTGCGTATCCATCTAGTCTAGTAATGTGGCGATGGTCGCATCCTACGTGTCCACCCACGCCTGTAACATACATATAGTGGTAACCTGCTCGGATATATGATCAGTTGAGGTGGTAGAAGGGGGGTAGACTAAGAAAAGTGGGGGGGGGGGGGAGTCTAATCCTCCTGACTCATCCGGGCCTTCTTCGTAGGCTGCTTGACACCGTCATTATCATTGGTTTGCATCTACTCGTCGAAGAAACAACAAGATTCCACCCACCAGTTACAATTCTTCTCAATATCAGTCGGCTTAAGCGTCTACAACGACCTTAACTTTTTATCACCCTCCTCCTCCTGCAGTTTCAAATTAACAAAAATCAGTTATATAATTTTAATATGTTAAAATGTTAAGTACTAATACAACAAACGGTAACACTAACCGAAATAGTCATAATAGAGATATATTCTCTCCATGTTTGCACCTTCTTGAGTCGCATCTAATACACTGCCTGACGAAGTCCAGTCCTATCCTCCTTCCTCGTATTATTAAAAGCCCGAGCAGCGTGTATGCCATCCCAGGATATGTCTGACTCCCCCATCTCTCCAACCCAAGATACAACTGGGAATAAGTCAAGTCCCAAAGACGAGAACCCCAAGGGTACTCGTTAACAACACTGAAATCTTCAAGCAAATGAAAATATGAGTTGTCAATAACTTGGCTTGGGCTCATTTCCCATAAATCCTCGCTCCAAAAGCATAATGATATATAAGCACACACAATCCTCGTCACTCAGATTTATCTCCCCAACAAACGTCTCTTTTAAATTAAACTTTTCGGCCACCTCATCAATAGATACTCACTTTCCAGTCTCTTGGTACACTCGATCTCTAAATCCAGGGGTCGTCTTATGAAGATTCTTTGGAATATAATTCATCATACAAGTCTTAGGACCGAATCGCAATCAGGTCACCAAACAGAACTCGCTTCGCCCGAACCGTATCGCATAACTCGGCTCATCCTAAACAACAACTCCTCTGCCTCCTTAATAGGCTTTTTAAACTTTGGACGCTCACATCGTCTCTGGAGTATATAATGTTCATAAGCCGGGTCATTGTCTGGACACATAAAATCCAATCAACTTCCAAAGCATGTGCCTTTAAATATTTCGGTTTGCTCGGGTGTCATCATCCTTTTAATATCTTTCACAATAGTGAGTTGACTTCTTATGGTCAACAAAGCATCAAAATGCTCCTGAAAATTCATCAATTAAAACTCATTATTAGACATAAATAATTAAACATTGTATAAACGGGTCAAACAAATCAAATCCTATTAGCTAAAGTCAAACGGGTCACAACGGGTCAAAATGTGAAAAAAATGGGTAAAAACGGGTTAAAAACGGTCAAAACGGTTTAACTTGCTAGTCGTAGCCTACATTTTACATGTGGTTTCCTATTTGTACAAGCAAATCCCAGCCACCACACGCAACTACTCCCTAACCATTGCCCAAATCAAGGTATTTTGCAAATTGAAGCCAAATCAAGCAACTCAACCTCGTGTTATGCACCAACAACATCAAACACAAACTTAACAATTTCAAACACGAAAACATCAAAAAATCGAATGCACACTAAGTGCTCGATGAAATGCTTCACTTAAAATTCAAAATTTAAACTATATATTCAAGTTTAAACGAATGTATACCTAATTAGTGAACATTGTTGATGTAGAATTTCACAAAAATGGCTACAGATCCGTGTTAAATAAAGTTGGTTGGTTGGGTTAGTTGAGGAGGGAAGAGTTGATGGTTGGTATTTGCGGTAGGAGGTGGGTTCCGGTGGTGGGCAGGTGTCGATCGACCGTTAGAGGTGGTGGTTGGTGGTGGTTTGCGAACAAATGAGATAGATTGCTGATGGTTTTGGTCGCAAATGGTTAGAATGAGATTGAGTGAGTGTTTGGAGTGAAAGTTAAAACCTGCAGATGTGTCCTATCTGCCTGATATGTATCACATATTCGCCGGATAAGCTTTAATACGTTTGGCACATCAAGCACCTATCCAGCGGATAGGCTCCACTCTCACTCGCAACTCGTAATTTGCGAGTTGCGAGTTGGGTGTTGTGAGTTGCGAACGGGCAGTAGTTTTTTGCAAGTTCAAATTTTTGAAGATAAAATTTTATATGTGGTAAATAAATTGGTGTATTTTGGTTATTTTCCCTAAAGAAAATGAACAAAAATTAATTATATGTAACTTATTCACAACATACATTATATTTCGAGATAGACCATGTATCTATTCAACTCTTAACAAAAAGAAAAAAAAAACAAAGGAGCCCTAAGGCATGTACATCGATAGACATCAATATCGGAATCCCTAGGATTAGTTGTTACCTACATGTACCTAAACCAAAACACAAAAAGAATCAACATCTTCCAACAGTGGCGGATATATCATATAAGATCAAATGGTTCCTTAGCATGATGGCTTGATGACTTAGTTGACATAACAAGATAATCATGATGAAATAAATGGGTTGATGGGTCGGGTCAGGTCGTTATTACGAATAGAATTTTGTTAAGAAAAAAGATATTAAAAAGTAAAAGTTGTTACAATTGTTCCTGGTTACATTTTATATCTTAGAAATATTGAATGACTCATCACTGATAAGGATATTTATTTTAACTTTTCTATTTTCAAGAGTACATGGACAATTCGATTAAGATTTATGAGCAAAATTTGATAGTAGTTTTCTAGTCGATGGATTTCAGTAAGCCCAATGCATTTATAATGGGTTAAATTAATAGGTCATATATATTTTTCACCTAGTTCCATAAGAGCATTCGGAGTGGTGATTAAGGGGATCCGTGTTCATGAAACTGCTCTGAATTTTTTATTTTTTATTTTTTCGTCGTTAGAAATTTCAAATAATTTAATAAATAGAAATAAGTAACAGAATAAATTCATTGAAAATAAAAATGAATATTACAAGTCCTAAAAATTAAATTCATAAACATAAAGAAAAACAATCAAGTGTCTTCCGAACTCGAATCTGATCCAAATCCCATCTTCTCCTTTTTCTTTCTATTATTACTTTGTCTCGTCCCATCAAGTGGTCCGTCGGGATAGAAAAACATCGGATTTCGAGATCTTTATTCTAATAGTAGCTTTGCTTGTCAGAATGAATGCCTTGGAAGTTATCGGTGATTGAGTCGTCAAACGAATCGCGAAACAGGCGGTGGAACTCGAGGTCGTCTTTTGCGATTTTGTTTTCCTTGCTTTTCCCCGTGGATGTTGGAATTGATCATCATGGAATAGTATGGCATTCCGGTTCTATTCGTTAGCCTCCGATTCCTCGTCAAAATTCAAGTCGACCAAGTGCACGTCTCGCGACGTTGGAACATTCCGCCTTCCGACAACAATAGGATCAGGAGTTAACTAGTCGGTCGTTCAAAAAGTTGCACGCTTTAAAACGTTTGAAAGTTTTTAGCGTTTCAACCTTATATTTAGCTGCTTCCAAATACCTCCCCACTTTTGGCAAGTGGTGTTGAGTTTCTTCCATTTTGAGGTCAACGCATCTTTTGTCTGAATAAATGGAGGGTTGCGAGCATGGTACTCTTCCATGATAAGATACCAAAAAGAGTTGTTGTTTTGCGCATTTCCTCGGTTGGAATCTTCAAAAACGACAATCCAACTTTGGGCCAATTGGAGTTTGTCCTCGGGTTCCCAAAACGCTGACATTGTTATAAACCTTTTTTGGAGGCGATTGTGATGTTCCAACCTCGGGTTGTTTGCCTTTCTTGGACCTTCTAGGGGAGGTTGGTTACCTCATCTTTCACCGATTGAATGTCGGGTTGTTGGGTGGGAGGTTGTTGGGTGACAGGTAGTTGGGTGTTTTGTGATGCTTATTACATTAGGAAAACATTATATTGGTTGGGGGATAGGTTTGGTGTTTGTTTGTATTGTGGTTGATGGTAAGACGTTTGTTGGTATTGTGTTTGAGGATGGTATGGAGTAGCAGAACCGGACATGTCGGTTGATGGGTTTGAAGATGATGAATGTTGTTGAAACAGGTTCCATTGAAAGTATAGGTTATACGGGTTGTTTGGGTTGTTCGACATTGTGAATTATAGTGAATAATAGAATTTTTGAGTGTGTTTTTGTAGATTAGAAAGACTGTTTGGATGCGATTAAAATTTTGTTTGAAATGTAGTATTTATTGAAATAAAATAAGGTTTAAAAACAAAAAAGGTCATACAGTCGTTATTTTTGACTTATTTAATTAATGGTTATATAGCCGTTAGAAAAACCAAAAAAAGAAAGAAAAAAAAAAAAAAAGAAAAAAAAAAAAACAAGTCGAATAACGTTCAGCGTGGGACACCGTCACCGGAACGCCATTTTAGAATCATAGAACGTCATTCTGACGGCGCTTCCGATAGTAAATGAAACCACTCGACCCTCCGCCCCGTATGCTCTGACAAACTTATCACTGCCGAATAGAAAAAGTCCGTTCCCAAAGTGGATCAAAGTACCTGGTATGTACAAGACAATCCGCCCTAGTCTACAAGTTCCTATAAAACACCAATACTTCATCATTTTGTGCAACAACTATTGATCTTGCCAATAAATTAGGCATTGATACCTCTGAAACCTGGGTTATATAGAGACAAATCACTGCTAATTATACAATTACATATCATGACGTACCATGTACTTGGCCGAAGAGTTTACTTGGCCAAAAAGTTATTTGGCCGAAGGATACCTGGCCGGAGAGTTACTGGCCGAAGGATACCAGCCCGGAGAGTTACCTGGCCGAAGGATACCTAGCCGGTGAGTTACTTGGCTGAAGACTAATGGTCAAGACTTCCATACTAAACGAACTAACCTAAATTATACGCGTTTAGTCAACATCACAAATATCAAATCAAGATCAAACCGACGGTGAAACATGAATAAGCCAACGGTCCGTTCAAGACACCCGAATTGGATAAAGGGCAGAAGCCAAAGAAGGTATAAATACTATCCAACAACCTGAGGTGATGCATTGAATACTCATTAATTACTACACTTACTTTACTTTGCTCAAAACCAAACGGTTTTACTTATTGTCACGCCGAAGGTCGGTTAAAGGGGGGAAACCCTTCTTTCCCTTTGACGAGGCTTACGGTGTTTTCTTTTTGTAGATCGGGCTCGCTCAAAGGTTCACCTTACATCCATCCGGAAACTTTTGTTCACCTAAAGCACTGCACCAGGATTTGCTGGAGCAACATTTGGCGCCATCCGTGGGACCAAGACTCGAATCCGACCGGTTTAAGCAAAACATCCGCCAATGGAACAAAACGTACTTCCAAGTCAACCTGAAAGGCCCGAGATTCAGGGACAAGAGAAGGAGGTTGTAGTTACAAGAGTAAATGAAGAGATCACTCCGTCGTTTGTCGAACAAAATTACGATAAGCTCAAGACATTAATGGAAACCATGGAAAAAGGAGAGAAGTTTAAAGGTGTTGCAAATAAACTTTCCTATGAGGAGACGGAAACAACTAAGGAAACTGTCGATACCTTTGATTCCCCCCAAGTAGCCTCAGGAAAGGTTTCGGGTTTAACAATGTCAAGAAGAGGAAATAGGAAAACAACATCTTGGGAACACTCACCTCACTCCAGGAAACGCACAAGCTACTTGAACTCACCTGGCGGAAAGAGGAGTGATTCCAACCCCAAGAGAAAGCAAAGGAAACCTACCTCCAGGAAAAAGTTTTCCTGTAAGAGGTCTAGCCGAAGGAGTTACTCACCAGATTTCGATAGGTTCGAGGACTCAAGCTCAAGAGGAAGTGAAGAGAGCTCGGAAGATGAATTAAACTCTCCTTATAAACCCTCGATAGCTCGAAGGTTCACTTCCAGAATAGCAAATTGCCGAAGGCCATCTAGGATGAGGATGTCTTCCCACGTGCAAATTTACAATGGAACAACAGACCCGGATGATCATTTAAGTTTATTCTCGGGGGTTACTGAGATGGAACAATGGTCCATGCCACTATGGTGTCACATGTTCGCAAAGACACTCTCGGGTCCAGCTCGAGTTTAGTATAAGAGTCTCCCAGGAGGAATTGATAGTTTCGAGGAATTGAGTAGAAATTTTTCTGCTCACTTCACATCCCAAAAGAGATTTCACCCGTCACGCGGTAGAGTTGGCGGACATTAAAAAAAGGGATAATGAATCCTTGCAAGACTTCATGAATCGTTTCAAAGCTGAAAGCCTAGAAATTAAGGGTACTACAGAGTTGATGCAAATCTCCGGATTCATGCATGGAATCAAGAATCGTCAGTTAATCGAAAGGCTGAACAACCAAGTACCAGAAACCACCGAAGAAATGTTTGAGGTAACGAAGGCATTTATAAGGGGGAAAAAGGCAGCGACTTACCAAGTTCCCGACACCTCACAAAAGCGAAGTCTTCCACCTCACAAAAATAGTAATTCTTGGAAGGGTAACGATTCACCCCAATCCTTCGTGACTTATGGAGGCACGATCAGGGTTGCAGACACTAGGGCAAGACCCATGGCTCCGGTTTCTCTTACTCCACATAGAAGGGGGCCATCCTTCACTACCCTAATCAAAACACCTAGTGAAATTCTCCACCGAAGGGGTCAAGAATACCTTTGCGCACCCCCCCCCCCTCCCCCGCCTCTAACTGGACACCCAGAGCGCTGAAACCTGGATAAGTTTTGTGAGCTTCATGGAGAGAGGGGACATAACACGAATGATTGTTTCCAACTGAGAAAACAGATTGAAGAAGCCGTACGGTCCGGACGGTTGGCACACCTCGTTAAAGAAGTCAAACCTTCAGGAGGAAGGCGAGGAAATAAAAAGGCACAAGCAAATTCTAAGAATGTTCCCCACAAAGGAAAGGCAGTGATGATGACACATTTTGGAAGTTTTAAAAGGAAAAGAAAAGAGCGTTCAACTAAAAGCTGGCTAGACCAGGTTATTACATTTCCCCGGGCCGAAGAGCTGGGGCCTACAGAGTATCCACTTATAATAAAGGCTGAGGTAGGAGATCAGATGGTCCACCGAATTTATGTAGACGAAGGCAGTGCCTCTGAAATTATGTACGGACATTGCTTCCAGGCTTTGGATGAAAGAGTTAGAAAGGAAGTGAGGACGCCTACCGCCCCTTTATTCGGTTTCTCGGGTTACTTTTGGTGATTACCCCCTATGCTGGACTGTGATGCTTAATTTCATCATAGTAAATGCTCCATCCTCGTACGACATCTTCTTGGACGTCCCGGGATTTCAATACTCAGGGTCGTGCCTTCTACCATGCACGCTAAGAATGTTTAAAAATAGAAACAGTGATAAATAGAATAGAGAAAGCCCTCGAATAGTCAAGGGAGGAAGGGGGACCAAGTATGAGACACTCTCCCGAATTGGAAGTTGAGGAAAAAGTGGTAATTAATCCAGAACACCCTGGGCAACTTGTGGGGATCTAGAGGGCAAGGAAGAATGAATTCGTCTATTACAACGAAATTTAGATGTGTTTGCTAGGACAATGGCAGACATGACCGGTGTACCACGAAGTATAATCGAACACCTACTGAATGTAGACAAGAGTGTATGCCCAAGAGTTAAGAAGAAACGAAGCTTAGCCCCAGAAAGAGCGCAAGCAGCTTGTGACCCGGTGGATAAACTTGTGGGAGCAGGAATTTTCATAGAGGTACGCTACCGGACTTGGAGAGCCAATCCAGTCATGGTAAAGAAGTTAATTGGTTCATGGAGAATGTGCATTGATTTCTAAGACATTAATAACGCGTGTGCAAAAGACCCCTATCCCCTTCCAGAGGTAGATTGGAAAGTGGAATCACTTTCTGGTGTCAAATACAAGTGTTTTCTGGATGCGTACAAGGGCTATCATCAAATTCAGATGGCCGAAGATGACAAAGATAAGACGGCGTTTCACACCGACAAAGGGGTATATTGCTACAAGAAGATGCCATTTGGCTTGAAGAATGCAGGGGCTACCTATCAACGACTGGTGGATCGCGTATTTAAGGATCAGATAGGGCGCAATCTAGAAGCCTACTTTGATGATATTGTCATCAAGAGCCGAACTCTACATGTTATTTTAGTTGATGTCCAAGAAACATTTGATAAGCTAAGGAAGATTAATATCAAGCTTAACCCTAAAAAGTGCACGTTCGGCATAGAGGAAGGCAGATTCCTCGGTCACGTGGTTACTGAAAGAGGGATGAAGGCTAATCCTGATAAAACAAAAGCTATCATAAACATGAAATCTCCCAAGTCGATAAAGAAAGTCCCAAGTTTGAATGGAAAGCTCGCCGCATTAAATATATCTTTCGAAATCTGCTGAAAAATCTCTTCCATTCTTCAAAACTTTAAAAAAATGTCTTAATAAAAAAGATTTCGTGCAGACCGAAGAGGCTGAAGAAGTGTTTGGGGAAATGAAGAAACTGATAGCATCTTTACCAATGTTCGTGGCTCCAAAAATAGGTGAAACACTATACTTGTATCTGGCAGCAGCTCATGAGCCCGTTAGAGCGATGCTTATGGTTGAACGAGACTCAAAGCAATTGCCTATCTATTTCGTGAGGAGAGCATTGAAGGTTTCGGAAGTTGGGTATCCACTCTTAGAGAAATTGGCGCTCTCATTGGTTAACGCCTCAAGAAGACTTACGAGATATTTCCAGCACACCAAATCATAGTCATAACGGATCAACCCATCAGGCAGGTGTTACAGAACCGGAAGTGTCGGGTCGCCTCGCCAAATGGGCAATTGAGCTCGGGGAACATGGGATAGAGTACCAACCAAGAAACGTGGTTAAGGGTCAAGTATTGGCAGACTTTTTGGTCGAATATCCATTTGAAAACCAAAAGAGGGTATGCAACGCACTAAAGAAGCTACATAAGCAAGGTCAAAGGGAAAAGAAGATTGGTCTTTGCACACAAACGGAGCATCCAACCACCTTGGTTCGGGTGCGGGGCTGATTTTAGTCGATCCAGAAGGGACAAAGTATACATACGCTCTACGATTCAATTTCCCAGCCTCCAACAATGAGTCAGAATATGAGGCATTACTTGGCGGTCTCCGGTTGGCTAAGAAGTTGGGTGTAAGGCAGTTAAAAATTCATGTCGAGTCAAAGTTTGTGGCCAGCCAGATCAATGGAGAATATGAAGCACAAGACTCCACCATGAAACTTTATATGGACAGGGCAAGGGACCTCATGAAGCAGCTGGGAGAAGCAAAAATCGAACAAGTGCCAAGAAGCAAGAATCGTCAAGCAGACGCACTGAGCAAGTTGGCTTTGGTGGCTTTCGTTCATTTAACAAAGAAAGTATTGGTTGAAATCCTGGGAAAACGTTTAGTTAATGCAAAAGAGGTAAACACCATCGTGGATAAGGAACGAAAAAACTGGATGACTTTGATTATTGATTATCTGAAAGATGGAACCTTGCCTACCGACACACACGACGCCCGAAAGATTCAAGCCAAAGCCCTCAGATACGTCTGGGAGGACGACATTTTATATAAGAGGTCATATTTGGGACCACTATTATGGTGTGTTGGCCCACTGCAATCAAACTACATAATACGGGAGATCCACGAAGGCTCATGTGGGATGCATTCAGGACCAAGGTCGGTGGTCTCCAAGATCATGAACGTTGGCTACTTTTGGCCAACAATGCATCAGGATGCCTTGGAAGAAATTCAAAAGTGCAATGGTTGTCACGTACATGCTCCTGTTCCTAAACTTCCTAAAACAATATGATTTCAGTTACTTCAGCTTGGCCATTTAAAAAATGGGGAATGGATATCGTGGGTCCTTTTCCTCACGCACCAGGAAAAGTAAAATTCTTGTTGGTGGCTGTGGATTACTTCACTAAATGGGTTGAAGCCATGCCACTAACACGAATCACGGGGAGAAATGTCCAACATTTTGTGTGGGATAACATAGTATGCCGTTTCGGCCTTCCAAGAGAAATTGTCACAGATATTGGGGAGAAATTTTCTGAAAATTCTCTTCGAGCCTGGTGTAAGGAAATGGGTGGAACACCTCCCGCATGTCTTATGGGCACACCGCACTATGCACAAAACAAGGCACGGGGAAACTACATTTAGCCTGACTTACTGGTCCAAGGCAGTGATTCCGGCGGAAATCGGAATACCAACTCACTGGCACACTCGAGCCGGAGACTCCAATGACTCAGAACTTCGCAAAAATTAGGATATGCTTGAGGAACGAAGGGAAATTGCCTCCATCAGGGAGGCAAATTGCAAAAAACGGATTGAGCAATATTACAATCAGCGCGTACGATCGATCACTTTTAAGCCCGGAGACTTGTCGTTAGGAAAAATGAAGCAAGTAGGATGAAAGATCAAGGAAAAATGGGTCCAAAGTGGGAAGGACCAAACAAGATTGAGACAGCTTACGACAATGGCTCATATGAATTGATGAATGCAAAAGTAGTAACTCTTCCACGGACATAGAACGGGGTTAATCTCCGAAAGTATTACATTTAATTTTTGAAAATGTCACTCCTCTGTGTCTCCACGAAAAACGAGACGAGAAATTTGAAAGAACTTATATACGGAACGAGGGCGACCCGTGGAAATACATCGGTTTCTTACTCGTGCAAAGGAACTATTTCTTGGCAACTTGGACAAATTCTAACGATGTGTGTACTGAGTTTTACCTCATAAACTAGTCTTACTGGTTCATGTACTGACTGTAATTTTTGTCTAATCTATAATGAAAGAACCACTCTGGGGTCACCCAGGACCGGATTTAGTATCCAACTATGTTTTATTTATTAAGATAGTAAAAAATTACGACTAGAACTGTTGGTATCACATCGGTTGAGCTCACCCCTCAAATCTGCTCCTTTGTCTTGGCAACGGCTAAGACATTGAAGGGTTAAGCTTCCCCTCTAATTAGCTTCATACGTTACAAACATATAAATCGTAACTATGAGGTACTAGCCGCCTAATAAATTGCCATGTGTTTGTAAGGGACGCCTTGTAAAAACACAATCATTTCAGCCAAAGTCGATAGACTTTCAGCCTACTTAAACTCTACAATTTCAACCAAAGTCGACAGACCTTCGGTTTTATTCAAATGAAATTTATTTCAAACAAGTGTTTACAACACAAACATATATATCATAAACAACCACAATACACGATTAAAAAGCAAAAGGTTGTTCCCATTAACTCGTTCAAGTGTTGCATAATATATAAAGTACAAACATGATCGTATTCGATACAAAAAGTTCAAAAGATTCATTACAAAAGCCAAGGTACAATTACAAAAGTTCAAGTGATACTTATAATCAAGTAAATAAATCCTTCGGCTTCGTAAGAAACAACACAAATCAACATCATGTAGAGGCATCGGCACACGGTGGATCAGCATGCTTAATGGCCTTAAACTCCTGAACTGACAAGTCACAGTCCACATATGGCCTCTGCAAATACGGATATGCGATGAGAGCAAGAGCATCGACTTTCTCTTCCATCATTCGCTCAGCATCCAAATCATAATAGTCCGACTGTTCCATCGGCACACCCATGCGACAGTTATGATAACCCAGCATCACACCCTCATGCTTACCCACATCTATACTACATCCCTGAACCTCACCCAAAGACTCTAGATACTTGTGACTAACTCGAAGTTTGTCAAAAGCATGAGTAGCCGCGTGTTTCGCAAACCATCTACGATCATCTCTAAGCTGATCATTATCATCCGACAAACTAGAAACATGATCAGTCAGCTCGGTAACACGTCCGATCAAAGACGCATTCTCCGACCGAAGAACACCTACCTCTTCGGCAGTTTTCACTCTCTCTACCTCTAATTTCTCCAACTCAACAACACGCGCGGTCAAGTCTGAAATCTGCAAATCCTTCTCCATGGCCCGAGTCTCTGACTCTTTAAACTTATCCTCAAGAGCATTATAATCCTCATGTAACTGCACCAAAGCCTTCAAGGCCTTCTTCTTCCTTTTAGCATTTTTTAACTTATCCCCTAGCACGACCAGCTGACTATCCCGCTCTATCCCGCTTTGAAACGTCCTCAAGCAACTTTCGTATTTTAGACCAGAAGCCGATATGACTTCTCCCACCTGCGAAGAGCCTTGCCACCGTTAACCATGACAACAGCTTGGCCTGAGTAAAAGTCTGCCATAATTTGGTTGGATGAACTCCGGGACAAAAAATATTCTTGTGCCTTGGTTGGAAGATTCAAAATAAGATCTCGAGAAGCTTGCTCATTATCGACCAAATCACCATTTTTAATATCCCACTCTGGTCTAAAAACTTCACTCGCAAACTTCGGACGAAGATTAAATGTACCATCATCCTTGGGTGAAGAAACATATCTCTCTTCAGCAGCACAATCCGCACCACTAGCATAGGTATCAAAACACCACGGAGACCCTGGTTGATTAACTTCCGCAGTCACGGGAACCTCAGCAGTAGCTTGCAAACCTTTACCCCTAGTGGACACACCCTCCTCAGCAGCAACACATGTTCCCAGATGTACACCACCCAAATCTGAGTGAAATGATGAAGGAGAAACATAGACAGGTATAGGACTCCCTTCCCCTGAACTAGATCGTTGAGTGTCAACTGAAATGTAAGTTTTTCTCTCGGATTTTTCGCAATCTTTTTAAGTCTCAGTTTCTTCGCCGTAAGAGTTTTCGTCGAGTCAGATACCACATCAACATTACGCTTTTGTCCACCCGCATTAGTAGCAGGACCAGGTAGCGGCCCGGGTTCCACTAATTGAACAGGATGGTCTGATGAAGGAACAATTGAATACGGATATCGATCAGTGTGTGGCACTTCCTCAGCAACCCGTGGACGTGCAGCTGCATCCACACCCTTAACACCTGCGCGACGAATATACGTGCTCAAACTCAACTCTGTAAAATAACACAAAAGCCAGAAGTCAGTAATCAAATGCAATACGAACAACAAAAAATAAAGCAAATAAAATCACATCACACCTTCCCCTTTCAAACTAAAACAAGGAATCTGGTCTGGTTGATTCCATCTTGTACTTATTCCAGTTATGATTAAAGTATGTTAACAGAAATGCCAAACGCGAAATGGATTAGCTTCCAAGAGTGCAATTTCTGCCTCTCTAGCCTCTAAATCAGAGGGAATCGGGTCTACCAAGGATACTTGCCCCGGTTTCCAAACCATGGCAATAGGAACGACTGAGGCCTTCACCCAAAAGAACCTATCTTTCCAATGTTTTAAATTAGACGGAGACTGGGTAATACATACAGGGGCAGTACCCTTAACCCGAAGACTAATAGTGACCCAAGTAACCGGCACGACCCGATGTATAAAATTTCCTAAAGAGGGCAATCGTAGGTTCGATACCCAAAGCCCTACACTCGATCTCAAAGCATGATACTTTAATAACACCCAAAGTATAAAATTGTGATATATGGAAATTATAATACTGAATGACAGATAACAGGTAACTAGAAAACGGGAATGAGGCATTCAAGTAATCAAAAAAACGAGTGTATACACCTATCATTCCTTCCGGTGGCCTACTAATCAATCTATCCGGCTCAGGACTCAAGGGATTAATATCCTCAGTTATGTGGTATTTCCTACAAAATTCATCTACTTGATCCTGATCTAGAACCGAAAAAGTGTTATCTCAATTATCTTTAGACATCTACCTTTGCAATAATGAAATCTTAAAACACGAAAAATGTAAGATAACGAAATAAAACACACCTTGAAAACTGAAACGTTAGGGTTGTTCGAATCAATGAAGAAAACTGAACACACCCACAAGATCCACGAGGATGCTAAAGACTTGTAAAGTGTGCGACCGAATCTGGAGCCAAAAACCGAAGGGTTCTGGATATATCGAGTCGATGCTAGATCTCGAATCTGCAAGCAAAAGATCACAAGGTTGGTAATCTATTTAATTTAAACACAAATTAATAGAGATTTATTCAGCCAAATTGTAATAGAACCGATGAGTTTTTATAAAGAACCTTCAAGTGTCAAAAACTGAGGGGTTTTTGTTACATAGAAAGCCGATGGGTTGTAACCCACATAACATGAAACCGATCGAGATTATAAACTCAGATCCAAGGGATTTATTTAACCTAAACCGATGGGTTTGATAAACCACACGGAAAAAACTTAATCTCAAATGATAACATGAAACTGAATGGTTTTCAGTTCCGTTTGACCGATGCAAAATCTCACAACTATAATAAAATTGATCAGTGTTTACAAAGAGAAAACCGATGGGTTCTTAAATTCATTAGCTAAGGGATTTTTAATTCGAAAAACCGATATGTTTTGACTAACCATCTGGCCAGTAACCGATGGGTATTAATTTTTAAAATCAATGGCTTTTTAATCTTTTATCGAACACCGATGGGTTTTAGAACCCAAAACAAGATACGTTTCCACCCAAAAATTTGATAAGTTTATACCCAAAAACCGATGGGTTCGAGTTCCAAAAACCGGTGGGTCTCGCATCAAAAATCGATGGTTTCCATTTCAATAATCCTATTGGTTTTAAACCACAAATTTTTTTATCTATTATAAACTCGATTGACGTAAGTGGCAATAACTAGTATCCTAAGATTCACAAGATCATTGTTATCCAATCTATTATAGAATATCTCTAAAATATATATACATATATATATATAGTATTCATAGGGGCAATATGATGGGAAAGTCCTTAATTAAATTGTGAGATGAATAATGTGCCACTAACATAAGTTTGCATTCTACTTTCTTTACTTTAAAAACAAGATATCAAAATTAAAAAACCGATCGGTTGTAGAGAGGTCCTCTCTTGGTAATTTTGAAAACATCCTTACAAGCTATGAATAATGAGGTTCTAGCATTTATATAAAGTCAAACGAAAATAACAACAAATTGAAGGATTTATACCTCACAACCGATGGGTCTCTCTAATCAAATACAGATGATTCAAAGCATCGATTGAAGGAATTTTTTAAATGGAAAAAACAAGCCATGTTTCTACACAAAAAACTTGTATTTTAAAACTGAAAACCGATCGGTTTTCATCCTAAACATCGAAGGATTCCAACTATGGTCGAAGGATCATATACGTAAATCATTCAAAGGAAAAAGAAAAGATAGAGACCTCACCTAAATACCGAAGGGTTGCCTTGATTTTTCTTGGTCCGGCCGCCACTAAGCACAAAAAATCGAAGGGTTGTTGATATTTAATAAAGCCGATCGGATCAATCAAAATGGGCCGGAGGGTTGAATAAGCATACGAAAAACCCGATGGGTTTAGTTACCCTTCGCCCACAGAACAAAAGCCAAACGAATGTTTTCTTTTTATTTTGCAAGTATACTTGTGTCCTTGGTAACCTAGTATATATATACGGGCCGGATACATTTGACTCATGGCCCAAAAACGTCCCATCAACCCAACTCACATAATCGTACTTTTGTAAGATAAAATAGATAAACTTTTTTTTAATAGCGTACAAACCGGAGGATAAAAACCTTCATTCACCAATATGGGAATCGCCAACAATACACAAACAACTAAAATCTAGTCCGATATATTCTATAATATATACAAACTAGATTGGGGGGCTGATGACGTACCACGTACTTAACCGAAGAGTTTACTTGGCCAAAGAGTTACTTGGCCGAAGGATATCGGGCCGAAGAGTTACCTGGCCGAAGGATACCTGGCCGGAGAGTTACCTGGCCGAAGGATACCTGGCCGGAGAGTTACCTGGCCGAAGGATATCTGGCCGGAGAGTTACCTGGCCGAAGGATATCTGGCCGGAGAGTTACTTGGCCGAAGACTAATGGTCAAGACTTCTATACTAAACGAACTAACCTAAATTATACGCGTTTAGTCAAAATCACAAATATCAAATCAAGATCAAACCGACGGCGAAACATGAATAAGCCAACGGTCCGTCCGAGACACCCGAATTAGATAAAGGGCAGAAGCCAAAGAAGGTATAAATATTATCCAACAACCTCCGGTGATGCATTGAATACTCATTAATTACTACACTTACTTCACTTTGCTCTCAAAACGAATGGTTTTACTTATTCTCACCCCGGAGGTTGGTCAAAGGAGGGAAACCCTTCTTTCCCTTTGACGAGGCTTATGGTGTTTTCGTTTTGTAGATCGGGCTCGCTCAAAAGTTCATCTTACATCCATCCGGAAACCGAAGGGTCCAACTTTTGGCCACTTTTGTTCACCTAAAGCACTACTGTTTTGACCGTATGATGTTCATGTTTTCTTCCTTTAAGTTCCACCAATTTCTTCCAAGTATATAATCAACCCATGTGTAAGTATTTTGTAATGAACTCTGGCAGCGGGAGGTTGTGAGTTGATATTTGGTGAATGGACTGTGGAATTGGATATACGCGACCTATGAAAATGTTGATTTTGATGACTGAGTCTGAGTTGAGGTGCGGCCATTGATGGTTTTAGTTTGTGCTTAAGTGGTGTTCATTGGTTGCAGTCCAGCTGTTTGATGAAATGCAACTGAAGAAATTGGAAATCCGTGACTGCGTTTAGTGTTAATAAAAAGTGGTAATAAAATTGAAACAAAAATTTTATAGGTCCTACCGAGATTTGAACTCGGGTTACTGGATTCAGAGTCCAATGTCCTAACCACTAGACCATAGGACCACTTTGCTTTCATTTTTCGATATCATTTAATTTAAAGTTTCTTGTTCTATATTTTTCTTTCTGTTGTCGCGCTAATGGCTGAATTCAATATGGCAACATGCTAAGTTTATTAGAAGGTTTGTGAAATTTTGAAATGGATTATAAATCAACCGTCGAGGTAGGACAAGGTTTTCAATTGTATGAGGACATTAGAGGTGTTCATGTTTATGATTCTTTTTGAGACATATAACGTGTGTAAATTATACACAATATACAGTTTTAATGTATTTATTAAGGATGAATACGTAAATATCACTGGGGTATACCAAAGTGCCAACATGTTCAATTTGGAAATATAAAATTCGTCTAAATATTGAGCTGTATATAAATTTAAATTATATATACAGCTAGGATGAAAATAACTAATCTTGAGCTTAGGTGAGGGTTAGTCCATATTAACCCTTATAATCAATTTGTCAAGTAAGTTGGCATTTTATCATGATATTTTGAGCAATTTGTCATGATTATATTATGAAACATGATTAGGTTATATTTTCATGAGAACTTGAGGTTTTACTGAAATTTACAAGGCTAATACGGGTATTTCAATTCCACAGAAATCTGGAAAGCCACGTGGTGTAGGCTGTACTATATAGGTATAGGAATAGTTTTTTTGTTTGAAAACATACTCAGCTACAAAAAAAGTTTCAATATACATTATTCTGAATTTTGAGGTTGGATTATGAGATTTATGGATATGGATTGTTTGTCTTACCTTGGGACAAAGAACAATTTGAATTGTTATTATTAAAAGTATTTGATTAACATATGCAAACAAATAGTTGATGTAATTAATAGTTATACACATTCAATTTAATTTTAAACAACTACGGAGTATTATTTTTGTAGCATATTTTTGATCTCACTCCTGTTACAACGCATAGTTTGGCATAGCATAGTTGACCGATTAGGTGACGAGAAGGTTTGCAATGTAGGTGTGAGACCGCTCCTTGTGGGGAGCACGTTTCTCTCACCTCGCATTGTTCTCCGTTTTTAACCGTAGGCATATGCCCATTTTAGGTGACCGACCTTAAGGTACCGTTTTTTACGAGATGGAAGAAGTGAGCCAACTTTGATCCGACAGCCATTTAATAAAAATTTATTATTTTTAATGCGTTTTTAATATATACATACAATTACTACTCTTTTTCAAACACACTTCTGATCATCATTATTTATTTTACACACAAATTATATCCAACAATTACTACTGTTTCTCACACACAATTCTTACTTTCTTTTTAATTATTACATCAACTATATATATATACATACAACCTATATAATTCAAACACTTTCTTTTCATCAAACCGTCAATATATCCCTTTCAAAATTCCGTTATGGAAGATCTCAAAGCAAGTATTGTTTGCTATGATTCGAATATTATGCTCAATATTCTTGAAACATCAGAAGAAAATGAAGAAAACGTAGTTTTGAAAGTTCTCGACCAACATTACGTAGAAAGCGAATACATAGAGATCGTCTCGGTGCCGACGAACATTTATGGTCGGACTATTTTTTCCAAAACCCAACATTCCCGGAAGATTACTTTCGAAGATGATTTCGGACAAGCAAATCATTATTTCTGCGTATATGTCAAGGTATAACGTCTTACTATCAACTACTGCTACCACCGTACTTTAGGTTTTTTCATCAAAGGCACGATAAAACTGGTAAACTTGGTTTTAAAGTTTATCAAAACTGCATTCTGCCATACGGCAATTAGCATACGATTGTGTCGCCGATGGATTTGATGAGTACTTATACATGGGTCAACAAACATCATACAATTGTTTCGACAACTCTTGTAAATGTGTAATTTATTTATACTCGATCGAGTACTTGAGAAAACCAACACTACAAGATGTCCAACGTTTACAAGCTAAACATGCAGAGTTGCATGGTTTTCCAGAGATGCTCGGAAGCATCAATTGTATGCATTGGCCTTGGAAAAATTGTCAAGTAGCGTCGAAAGGTCAATACACACGAGGTGATCAAGGTTATCCAACAATCTTGCTCGAGTGGTGGGCTCGTACGATTGTGGATTTTGCACGCTTACTTTGATCCTCCGAGTTTGAACAACGACATCAACATTCTTAATGAATCATATTTGTTTACTGATTTACTCCAAGATAGAGTCCCCGAGGTAAGGTTTACGGTGCACACGCCCACGTTGCACATTTAGGTGCACACTATGTTAATGCATGACGCATTACGTTTACGTAATTATTGAGAATTGTGCGATTTAATCTGATGATTTCCAACAAACACGGACGTTGGTAATAAGCTTTCATAAATAACGTAAAACTATTTGAAAATTAAATAGTAGTTATTTACTTTATTATTATGCTAGGTTAAAAGCATAACGTTTTCGGATAATCGAAGAAACGCGTACACAACTTAAATCTAAGCGCAACGACTAATACGAAATGCGTATTTATTTAAACCAACTAATCGTAACAAGAGTATATCATCGAATAACTTACAATTATTTAATTCACTTTGAATTACCCAAAATCTCTCAATTTAACTATAACCATGTGTGTTACATGTAATTAACCCCTAATTAACCTAAGTGCTAAAATATCTAGTTTGACTAGTCAAATAAGGGACAAGAATCAAGAGAGCCACGCTCTCGCTTGACTCCCTCTCCCTCTCTAGCCATTTTCCACACCACCCCCACCACATTTTCCTTCTTTTGTCGACTTCTACGCTCAAGACACCATTCTCCTTCCAATTTTATAGTGCATTAAATCATACTCTTGTGATCTTGTGAATATTTTTTGAAGTATAGCAAGAGTTAGGGAAACACACACACACCACCCCAGCTCTCATCAAATATCTGCTAACTCTACTTTCCTCCCTCTCCCTATCAATATTCATCATCATCATATTTATCTTCATCATTTTCATCTTTAAAGGAAGAATCGAGAACACCATCAAAAATCCACCACTTCTACACCAACTTTACATCATCTTAACCACTCTTTCAAGCTCACCAACATGATTAATCTTCTAAATCTCATAATCTTGAGGTTTCAAACATTAAAGGAAAGCTAGCAAAAATCGGGTTTATATAAAAGGATTTCGGGTTGAATAATCAAGTTCTTTTTTTCTTTTCTTGCTATAATCATTCATCCTAACTCATTGTAAGGAAATCTATACTTTCATGTCTTTATTTCCTTAGTTTTGAATGATTAATAGCTAGATGTTCGCTCGTACGTTAAAATCAACTATATATATGTTAAAAATAGTTGTTTGAAAGATTTAAAAAATTGAACATGTGTAAAACACGTTTAAAATGATCAATAATGAGTTTGATGTTAAAAAGAGTGGTTAAACATGTGTTTTGATTATATGTATATTATGATGTGTTTAAAAGTGTTAAACGAGCGAAAAACGGGTTTATAAACGAAAAGCAAAACGAGACTTTAAAATGAGTAACAAAACCCTCGAATATCTTATTTTGACTAAGAATATGTTTAAACATAATAGGATAACTAAAAGATATGTGAAATTTGGATTTCACGGAGTTGCGGTGGTTGCCGACAGTCGACGTCGTACCTGCAAACTACTCGCAGCCAGATTTCATGGTTTTCTACTTGATAACAACTTTACAGATTTTGTAGGTGTTTAGGTAGTGGTAGGTTTTGATTTGACTTTGGTGAGTTTTAGATCTGGATTTATTTCTAGTTCATAACCATTTATCACCGATGACCAGAATCATTGAAGCATGTAGTTACCAGAATCATAATTTTCGACTCACATTTTGGGTTGAGTGGGTATAAATTCCTTGTACAGAATTAAAGTTACGTCAATTTTATTGTACATATCTTGCTATAAATTCCTTGTACAGATCTTGTTTTATTGTTGTTGATGTTATTAATAGTTGTTAGAAATTGTTCAGGATGAATTCGGTGTATTTTTGTTTTGTTAATGAAGCCATGAAAAGAGAATGCAAGGAAGAAGATAAAAGGAACAAGACAAAAGGGTATTTTGGTTATTTTACAGGACTTAACGGAGAAACTTAACGAAAATTAAAAAAATTGGACTAATCTGGCGAAAATACCAGGCGAAAATACCAACCTGGGGGACAAAAAGATTGATCAAACTCGAAAAAGAATAAAACTGTCAAAACGTGACTACCATAGGTACAAAAACAGACAATTTCCCTAACATTTAAATCAAAGAGATCCTATCATCGAATTTAATAAACCTATTAAACTTAGATAATTGCATACGTACCCTATTCAATATAAACTGAGTACTCAGTTTGTTTAGACTGAGTACTCAATTTGTGCATACATGCGTTATAAATCATTTGTTGTGTAGATGTCATGTATTTTAATGAAAAGACTTTGCTAATTAATAAACATTTAATTTTCTGTTAGTCATATTTAACTTTCTGTTTTGATGGTTCCATATGGTTGTTGAGTTAAAGTGTGGCGAGCTGCATTTTCCTTTCGTTTTAGCTTAGTTTTTCGTGTGGTGGATGGAGACATGGTCAAGCTTGTTTTCTTCTTTGTTTTTTGTTTATTGGTCATTGTTGGGTCCTGCTGTACTTGGTCATTTGGTGATAATAGTTTTAGTAGCTCTTGTAGAGTTTGTCTTTTCTCATTTGTTTTTAGCTGTTGAGCCTAATTACATCTTGTAGTCATAATTGTTGTTTGGGTAGCATGCTTTTTGCTATTTTGGTTTTGTATTAGGACTTTATTTTTGGTAGATATAAGTCCCCAATTTTCACATATATACACAAATTCATCACCCAGTCGTGTGATAAATCACAAAAGAAAAACATTTTGATGGCATGTACAATCATAGTAGGTTCTTTTGGGTTGTACTCATGCATTGAGTACTTGTATTTTTTATTTTGTGAATGATTTAAAGACGCAGTTGTACCATCGGCATTAAGATCACAAGAAACATTGACCAAAAGTCTCATTCTTGATGGGTTCTCAATCAATCTCTACGATTGGATCCGGTATGAGAGATGAGCTAGTTGAGTGTGAGTGGAGAAGAATTTATTAGACTTTTAAGTCTAAATTGAGTACTCAGTTTGTGTAGAACTGAATACTCAGTTTGTCCCTTAATTCTAAACTCTAAACACTAAAATTAAAAATGATTCCCACGATAACATTATCTATTCAATGACTGCAACTGTAAAAGCGCATATGATTTGCAAAATAACAGTATGCAGCTGTAAAGCATACAATTATGTTCTTGCGAATTGACAATTTCCCAATTTGATTCTTGCGAAGCTTCAATCGACATTTTTGAAATTGATCATTTCCTCGTCATCAGTACGTTCGTGTGTATGAAATTGTTTTCGAATTTGAAGCTGAAATTGTGAGAATGATCGTATGTATGAAATTGATTTTGAATTTAATAAACCTAATGAATGATTACGTGATCCTATGTATTAGTTAAGTGATTAAGCTCGAAATAAGGAATTGGTTAAACCTTTGAATGGTAATACTTCTGACCGTTATGTCTGCCCGCTCCAAAAGAACTGAACAAAAAGTTGCTTTGTACAGTTTGCAGCGGATCCTTGGAGATATATATATATATATATATATCGTGATAACGTGATGATAATTTTAAAAATACTTTTTAACTATCTGAAACATCATTTTCTTCAAAACCTTTTCAATGAATATTATTAAAATAACTTTTGAAATATGATAAAAATATAAACAAAAAATATTAACTTTTTCGAACTTTTTCTACATCGCTGCTATCGTAATTATTCAAGATAATCACAAAATATAACATGATTATCATGTGTTCGAGATAGTTACAAAATATTACTTGATACTACATATTATTCATGTGATTATCAAGTTATAAAATATGATTATTATATATACAAACTTTTTAAAAAATAATTACAAAAATTACAAAACTTTGAAAAATTTCCTATTTGAAAAATAGTTTTAAAAGTTATTTAAATAAGGAGTTACGAATAAAATTTTGTCAATGTGACACTACTTTAAACTTTTAAAAGTTCAATAAAGATGCTCTTTTTAACACCTAATTCCATTCAAATTTCAAATCATTGTAATTAAGAAAACTCTTCATGCATTGGATTCTTCTTCTGTACCATGAATTTAGTATAGTGATATTTAGTACCACTTGTTACAGAAATAAGAATATTGATATTAAAGAAACTCTTTCTCTCTGTCAACTTAATAAATATGGGGTAACAAATAATGCATGCTTAACACCAATATATAAGGACTTTTATTTAAATGAAAATGTACATTTTACTATTCCATAATCTCTAGTTAGTTTAACATGTAAACTACAATAAAACTATTAAAGGGCCTTCAAATATACTTCGTAGCAAAATAAGTTTATTATCATTTCCATCAAATAAAATTATCTCCGCAAACGTTTGATCCATATTAATTAGGAGCGGAGCCACCTTAAGATAGAGATGGTCGTAACTACGGATCCATTCAATATACAAAATGTAAACTTTTTTAAAAATATTGCATTCTTTATTTGTGCTACAGGTTCATATAAATTGAGATACTATAGTTACGAATCACCCTAAACTCTGGATCCGCCACCACTATTAACATGTTGTTATGAGAAATGTATGGAACGTACTTAAGAATATGAAGTTTGACGTAACTTCAATAAGCCTTAAGAAGTTGAGTTGATACATGATTTTCCATCATCAATAAGATAAAAGTTCAAAAGTATGTCACAATGAAAAATAACTAATTGCATTATTATTACTTTTAGTCGTGATTTCGGTACCATTTTACTTAATCACTATTCTATGAAGAATAAACTCGCCGTGACACAGATTTGATACAAGTAAACTCTTTATAAAGAGACGTGAAAATACAGTAGACTAAGAAGCTTTTCAAAAAACTATTAGTACTACTAGTTGAAAAGGGTGGTCATAGTCAATTAGTCATGAAATGCATGATTAGCAAGGAAGATGATCCTTAAAAAATGTTTTTTATAATATGTTATATCCTTATCCGATCAAGGAACTCCCTGATAATGCCCAATGGATTAGTATGGAAAGGTTTAAGTATAAGAGTGATGTAAGAGGTTTTAAACAAAGTATGTTATCTTCGAGATTTAATCTTTTAAAAAGCTTTTAAATCATTAAAAACGATTAAATAAATAGAAAAAAGATATATAAAGCTTAATTCTTGCAAACTTGTCTATTTGTATTAATTTAATTGTTTTTAATGATTTAAAGTTCTTTTTAAAGGGTTTAAGAATTATAGAGAAGAGGTTTATAAATCCTCTTATATCAATTCACACTTAAACCCTTTTATTTTAACCTATTAGAACGCTCATGTTGCCATTTAAATATCGAGTTTGTGGGACCACACAGAGTGGTTCATAGACCCATTTTAAGATAACATGTTTTGACTTTATATAATTAAAAATTAAATTCGGACAACACTGAATCTTACAGAAGATTCATATTCTGATTATTGATAGCAGACCAAAAGAGATTTTGAAGACTTTCAATTAGGTGGCGTTTACTTGGTAAATAGGTATAAAAATAAGTATAAATATGAATATATAAATATAAATATAGGATTAAAAGAAAATGAGAAATATGAGAATAAAAGAATTAATATTACTTTAGAATAATAAATTAGAAAAATGGTTATGAAGGTGAATATGTGAGGGAGAAAACGAGAAAGTAATTATAAAAAATATGCGAGATAAAATAAATCTTTTAGTGAAACTTTTATTTTATGCGTTTTATAAAACTCATTCACTCGTAACAAATATCAACAATCACTTTTAAACTCATATCTCAATTTCACCAAATATATACACCTTTAAATATTTTTGCCTATCTTTATTTGTTATTTATAATTGTTTTTTAAAGTAGGCAAAGTAGGCAAATATCTGCACAACATTTGAACATGTTATAGCCAATCATATTTAACCATTTTTCTTTCTTTATTTTTTATTAAGTTCACCTATGTGTTAATATATGTTATTGATCATTGTTGGTTTCTTTTATATAAAATCTCGATTGACTTGATTTGATGATTTTGGTTATAGACGAAAATGCCCTCCGATTTTTTAATTTATATTCAAAATAAGTTTAATTGAAAATTCTGAAAAAATAAATGATCGAGAATAAACTAAAAAATTTAACAATTTTTAATAATTAACTTTTGCAGATAAATAATTTTTTGAATATGAACGATTAAAACGAGTCGAAAGATGTAACAAATTGTAACCTAAGCTATAAAAAATCATTTCATCATATCAAAAATACTTCCAATAAACTTTTCACAAATTGAAATAATATGCACAAATTAACTTAAAAACAAAAAAAATTGCAGATTTTGCATTATTAAGTTGAAAATAAGGCAAAAAGGAAAGAAAAAACACTTAATTATTTCATCATATTTATTTGTATTTATACATCTCAAATCTAAACCATTAAACCTCAAAACAAAAGCAACTGAAACCTAAAATTAAAACAGAAATATCAAAATTTCATCCAAAACAAAACCCTAACAAATTCAACTAACTAGCTCTTTCAGTACTCGGAAACATTTTAAACAACGAATCAATATCAGGTGAAGTAAAAAACTCTATGTTTCCATTGTGACACGTGGACACCGGCCGGCGCTTCCTCGGCGGCGCAGGACACGGCAGAACGTCCGGTATTCTTGATTGATTGTTCGTCGGAGTTGTTGAACCAGACCTCGAGTTTTCAATTTCGTCTTCATCGTTTGATATCGATATCGATTTCACTGGAGTGCGAAAATTGATTCCAGAAATCAACCATTGGTTGTTTACTTCTTTTGATGATTTGTTATCTGCTTGATGTTTTTTTGTGAATCTCATAGCTATAAATCGATTAGTAAATGTAACTTTTTTGGAGATGATTTGGAGCTAAAAATGGAAAAGAAATGAAGAATTTATGTATGCTTTTGAAATTGAAGAAGGCGGCAAAAAATGAAAATAAGAAGACGAAAAAGGTTTGAATAAATATAAGCAAATTTGCATAGGATTCTTTTACGATGGACAATTGAGGGCAGGTTGATTTTGAACTGCCCGTTAAATGCAGGGCAGAGTGATCCGAGTCAAATTTTTGGACTTTTCGCGCTGTTTTTTATACGACGGTTGATTTACCCGCGCTTGTCGTTTTGGGTTTTCTTACTGCTTGCTACTTATTTGGGCTGGTCCAGTAAAAGTAATTGGGGATTTGGCCCATTCTTAGTCTCTTATTTTATTTTACCGTTTATGAACACAAGTTTTGATTATATAGAGAGGGAGGGGTTACTATAATATTGATGGATTTTGAATGTAAGTGCTAATATAGTTTTTTGTTTGAGAATTCGTTTTCTTTTCATGTTTCTCTTTGAGAGATGTGAATTTGTGATTGAAAATGGTGTTAGAAACGTATGTTATCATAAAATCGAAACTGTTTAGAAAAGACTGACATGAGAGATTCGTAGTTTGTTATGCGAGTAACATATTATGTTATTTTGATTTTTGTTGAGCAATTAAAATTTATATTATTAATAAATTTAGTTTAAGTTAAATATATGAACACTTGATGTGTTAAATGTGTGAACAATTAAACGACTCGTTGATGTGTTTCATCTAGTTTTTCACCTAGACGAATCATCTGATCATCTTGTTTCCATAAAATGATTAAGGAAACTAGATGCATAATATTATTTTTTGGGAACTATTGATGATCTAGTTCAATTAGCCTATTCGTTCCATCTTTCATAATGTTTTCTTGGTTCTTTTTATCGAGTCAATTGCAAGAAAATTGAGTGAAGTTGTCGCCTCTAACATACATCCAGTTAGCTACACTTTACCTTATATATCATATACTGATACTGATCGCTTGTCATATGGCTATAGCCAGATCTGATGGTCAACGACCTGGTTGATGGTCAAACTTGGATCCTGCTTGAGCATACCAAATGACAGACATGTAACATGTAAATTGGTTCAATTGTTTAAACAAAAAAACATGGATACCCCATTCCCATGGGTTGTTAGCCTCCAAAATGGCAACATACTAACATGTGTGTCAAATTACATGCATTATGGTCTGTACTTGAATGTGCCTGCCCATATCACATGCATTGTTTTGCCCCTTTACAAAATTTATTAATTCAGATATAAACTTCAACTTATTGAGAATATATAGTAGCAAAACTAATCCAAACTTGTAGAGTTGCTATCATGAGATACTTCCATTACACAAACTTGAACGGTTTTCTTACGTACGATTAATAGATACTAGGGATTCGAAAAGGTCTAAAATCCGCAAGACCACAACTAGGGGTTGGAGTGAGATATACGGGTTAGTGATGTAAACGAAAACCATACAATACATAAGCAATAATTATTGGGTATATGGGAAAAGTGACGCTATCAAGTATATAATAATTTATTCGTCATAATTATCAGGGCCGGCCACAAAATTTCGAAGGCCCTGCACAATTTAATAAAAATAGACCCTAAGATTTGAAAGATCAAAAATATAAAAAGATTCTAATTTTTTATTTTTAATTACAATATACATAAGTTGAAATTTATTCAAAATAATATACAGAAAAAAAAAGAAAGAACTTGCTTCTACTTGAAAAAAGCAATCCTTCTAATATTAGTTGAAATAAACTTTTCAATTACGTCTTCATAATTAACTTTATCCAAAAGCTTGCTCTCAATCGTCATCAAAGCCAATCCATTAAGTCGTTCTTGTGTCATTGTAGACCGTAAGTAATTCTTCAATATCTTCAATTTGGAAAAACTTCTTTCTGCAGATGCAACAGTAATAGGAATAGTCAATAAAATTCTATATGCAATAGATGCATTAGGAAAACAATCATCACGTTTTAACAATTTTAGAATATCAAATGCTGTCATTTTTTTCTTAGGCAAAAGATATTGAAGTAATTTTAACTCAACATATAATTCATTTGCATCAATATCCGATTGTTCATCTTTCTTAAGTGAAGTTTCAAGAAATTTACAACAAGATTTTAAGCTCATTTCATCTAAAGAAAGTAATTTTTCAGAATTAAACAAAAAATCAAATATATTATCATATTGTTGATATTGTTCAAACCTTGTAGTTAAAGAAATAGTTGATTGATCAACAATACATATAAAATATTTGATTCTAAAAGTCTCTTGTGCGGATTGTGAAACACTTAAAGACTCATTCGAAATCTCATCAAAATGTTTTTTTCTTCTAATTTCACGTCTTTGTGGAAATATTGGATCAATGTTCATTTCCAACGCAATTTCTTTTGCAGTTTGTAAAGCATTTGAAAAACCAATTTTTCTTATTCCTTAAAATAAGATATCAAGCCCATTATTTTTTCCATAGCAACATCAATAAACATATCTTTTGATTGCAATTGTTTGCTAACTAAATTTACAGTATTTAATATTTCATACCAAATTACCAATGCCATTATAAACTCAAAATTACCAAGCTCATTTTCCGCTAAATATAAAGCTCTAGAGTTTATATCTAAAAGTTTTTTTTGCACTCCTTGATGTTTTCCTTTCATATTTGATCCATTATCATAACCTTGGCCACGCACATTATTAATGTCAAGTTCAAACAAATTCAATTGATTTTGTAAAACATCAAAAAGTCCTTGACCGGTTGTATCATTTACATCTTAAAACCCTAAAAATTCTTCAATGCAAACAAGACTTGATGATACATCCACATATCTTAAAATCATAGTCATTTGCTCTTGATGACTTATGTCGGGAGTACAATCAAGTATTATAGAAAAATATTTTTATTTTTTTTATTTTTTCAATAATCATAGATTTTATTTCGGAAGAAAGTAAAAGTATTAATTCATTTTGTATCCTATGACCAAGGTAATGATTATGGATGCCTTTTTCATTTGTAATACGTTGAACATGTTCTTGAGCAACCTTGTCAAAATCAGCCAACATTTCAATTAAGCCTAAGAAATTTCCATTGTTATTTTCATACAATTTCTCATTAGTACCTCGAAAAGCTAAGTTATGTTTAGCAAGAAATTTTATAACATAAATAATTCTCAACAAAACTTTTCTTCAATGTTCTTTTTCTTTATCTAATTGCTTTTTAGCGCGTTATCAATAGTTTTATTTTTTTGTAATCTTAGACGCAAATCATACCAAGTATTTATATTTTTAATATGTTCAAAACTAGTTTCATGCTCTTTAATTCTAGTGTTTCGATGTATCCAATCCCCAAAACCCTCATTTGCTAGTAAACCCTTTCCACACCCTTGACGAAATATTTTACAACAAAAACAAAATACTTTATCAATTTCTTTAGAATAAACAAGCCAATCTCTATCACATTTTTCCCCATTTGATAAAGTTCTAGTAAAATATGTTGAAGAAAACCTTCTTAAATATTTATCTTTAGGACCTTTAATAATTGATAAATCTCTTTTAGGACCTTTTAATGCTAAAATATTTATCATATTAGAATCAAGAGAATCCCATTTTCTTGGATCAAATATATCAAATATATAAAAATCATTACCATCATTATCATCAACATTAGCGTTATCATCCAAATTAACATTAGCATTACCATTATCATTATCATTATCATCAACATTAACATCAACACTATCATTATCAACATTAGCATCATCATCCAAATTAACATTAGCATTATCATTATCATCAACCTCAACATTAACATTATCATTATCATTATCAACATCAATATCATCAACATTATTAACATTTTCTTCATTTTCATTTTCTTGAGAGTTTGATGTTGGTTTTATTAAAAACTTATCCATAGGCCCCTTTTGAGATTTAGTAAATTCTTCAAGTTTTTGTCTCTTTTTACATTTTTCACATCCAGATTCATATTTTTGGCATATTAAATTATAGAAAGGAGAGAAAACACATAATTTGTGATTTTTAGGCTTCCTTGAGTCCTTCTTGGCTCTCAATTCCAAATATGATATAGGAAATTAGGAATGCATACGTTCTATTTTTTAAAATAGAATTGTGAAACTTAGAATCAAACCAGAAAAAAATTAAGAGAAAGAATCATTAATTAGAAATCAATAAGAAAAAAAAATTCGATTACGAACCTTCTGATGTAAATTATGAACTTCTTATTTTTAAAAAAGGAGCTAAATGTAACACATCTTTCACTATATTCAATCCTTTCTGTTACTATCTTGGTATTATATAAATTATAAATATTAAATATTAAATAGTAGTTGTAACTATTGTACTACTTACAGCAAGTAAAGGAATATTAAATACTAGTCTGTGGCTATTATAGTACTTACAGCAAATAAAAGTCATACGAAGTACTACCACTTTGAATTAATCCTTCTAACTTCTGAGTTCAGCAAAACTTGGCTATTTCAAGAAGAAAAAACTGCGATGATTGAGGCAAAAAATCATTATATAACTATATAAGGTCTTTACCTTATTTTTGCAAGAAATCATTATTTAAGCTTCAGATTTATAAGCCTCTGATTTGAGACCGTTTGGAATGATAGTAGACGATTTGGTCGATTCATTTGCCATATTAATGGCTTCCCCATGTGTGTAATCATCGAACATGGAGGAAGCAAGAATTGAATCGACATTTTATTTTCCCCAAAAAGAAACTTCCAGCTCCTGGCCTCCTGTGATGCAAGTCGTTCACCCCTTAACCTAATTGAGTTGGCCCAATAATAAGTATAGCCTATTACATATGAAAGAAAATTTATGGGCCCTGTTCATTAGAACATCTTGAACTCCCATTGGGCCGGGCCTGATAATTATTATTTATGAGTCAAGTAATATAGAGTTATAATGTATAATTTCAATTGTAGAGAGAGATGTGAATATAATTTAATTTTTAATTATGTATTATAAAACTTTTAATAGGATATTAATAAGTTTAAAACACTTGTTCAATTAACAAAGTAAGCATTATATGTATGAAAGCTGATAACAAAGACTACACGAATAAATAACTTGAATGAAGAATTTATTAATCACAAATTATACCAAAGTATCAAATGCATAATAATCTAGCCAAAGATTAGATTAACTCAATATAAAATTACAAGTTATTGTAGCACTTGCTGTGAGAATGGTATAATCTTGCCAAGGCTGAAACTATTACCCACTTACTCAAAATTGCACTTTGGCAAATATTATCACTAATAAGCAGATGATAGATGCAAATCGATAAACGTCTAAGTATAATATGTCACTCTATTTATAGACAAGATATTTCTCGTAAATATCTAATGAATTCTAGGAAAATAGAATGACACGTGTCGCTGTGTGAATGACTTCCTTATAACTGACAAACGGTTAAAAAAGAATATTATGTGGTCCCCTAGAATTCATACTTCTCTTGTGTGTTGGTTTTTTACCAATCACAATTAACTTTGATGTCACACATTCCATCACTTTAATACCGAAGGTTATTGACGCAATATTGAACATGGACCTCACACTAGTGAGTTGTAACTTGAACGATACTTTACTCTTTTATTACTGGAGTCGTTGGAGGAGTAATAAGCTTCATCACTTACTGCGAGCTAATATGCTTTTGTAGAGTGACTTGACTTGTCATTTTTCAGTAATCTCCTTTTATTCTTTAGCAGCAACTGCTATGTTTATTGTGTGAGTGAGTAAATATTTTCTCTATCACCAAGGATACAAAATAAATGACAAACAACTTTAAAAGGGTGTCATATTGGTTAAATTCAATTGAAATAAAATTGTAACCAATATTTTTTCAACGTATTTACGTGATTCGCTAATATTTTGAAGAAAAAAGAATCAAAATCAATCTTTATTTGTTATAGTTATTATCTAGCATCATAAACAAATATTGTCAGATTAAAGATGTCATACATATATATGATAAAAAGGACGAAAAAAAACTCAAACAGATGATTATTTATAGTACTTTGATTAATATAATCAAATACTTTGAATGTTATATTATCAAAACGTAACCAAAACAACATCATTTTGAAGTGTTGTCACTTAGTGTTAAATGACAGGAAACATCATAGTTACCTTGCAGTTAAATCTGAGTAAATAAGAGGCATGTCACAGGTTAAATCACAATGTAGTAAAGATAACAATGTAGATACGTCAAGTTAGGGACTATAGACTTTACCCATGATTCTATCATTGCATTATTAGTCGTATATGTTTTGCTTAAACATCGATATTTTACATAAAGACAAATACTTCATTCTCACTCCGACCCATCAATTGAATATTTATTTTTCAGAAGTTGTAAAAACATTTAGTTAACGATGTTAACATTACGAACCACAAAATAACTCATAAAGCCGTATTTGAAAATTACAATTTTATCGATCACTAGTTACAGTGTTACATATCTTATAATGATTTGTTGTACACGCTGAAAATATCAAACCTAAAATAACAATAAAAAGAAAATAAATGTTTATAGATTATAAGTAAAAAGCTTTGAAATGCTAACATTTTTTATAAAAGTTTCTTCTTGCTACACATAATTTATATGTAGTTAGATGCACAAATTACATCCCCTCATTTTATAATATAAAACGTTTACACATTTATGATGATTCATTGAGACAATGAGAGTTAAACTAAAATCTTGATGACATGGGACCTAAAATAGCCGTCCAATATCTACCCAAGTGTACTCTTTTTCTTAGGGAAAGGAAATGGTACGTGTATATGATTTGGATGCTTATAACTCAATTAAATCCCATAACATTTAGTAAAATTTTTTTTTTTTGCAAAGAATGATGGGAACTCAAGCATATATTACCATATGTGTACATCTTTTACCCCTCTATAATCAAAAGAGGTAATTTTGGGCTAATTTTATCTAAGAATTAGTCAATGTAAAAACTTAGCTAAGAATATAATGGGTTAAAAGTGAGTAACACTTGGTTAAACGTAGAACAGCCCTTATCGAGCCCTCTACCTTACGTCCTAACCACCAAGACAGTTTGTCTCAGTAGCCACGCCCAAGTCCTTGAGGCGTCTTCTTCGGGCATGTCCTTCGGTGGACATACATTAATAAATGTGAGTCCGAGTTGCTACGTTACTGATATGTTTTAATAGGCAATAAACTTGGGGTTTCTAAGTCTTGGTATGCTCAAGGAAAGTAGCTCAGTTGTGACACTAAAGACTTGTATCTATATATCCAAATAGTCATGCATTTAGTATTGTATTTGAATACTCAAGATAATATCTATATAAACAATGGTACATCAATTCAACTAATTGAACTCTTAGAACGATTCAACTGATATTGTGATAGTGGTTGTAAGACTACAAAATGACTTCGAAGACATGTGAAAAGGAATGATGTAAGTTGAATATTAAGAAATATTCTTTCAAAAAAATATCTTTTATACAACTGTTGACTTGTTAAACTCGATCGAAACTTCAAACACCCATCAATGAGAGACCGTGGATGAACAGAAGATTGAATATATATTATCCGGATCCATAATAATGGTCAAACAATAACAGAGAACAATCAATAACTATACCAAAATATTCAAGGTGAAAAAGTCACTTATTAATCAATATCAAAGGGAAAACGTGTCTAAAGAAAAGTAAACCCTAAAATTGTCAAAAAGGAGTCTAATTAATTTCTTGAAAGGGAAAAAAGATTACAATAGACATGAGCAAATTCGAAAGTTTAAAACTAAGCACAAAAAACAGAAAAATGTCGTCGAACCTAGAAGGTTGAAAACTGACTGGGCTAAAGACGAAACGATGACCCTTGACCATTGACCAGTTTTTGAGTGGATATGTAAATTTCGTCCCATTCTGCCACCAAAATCCACTTTGGCAAAGTAGACGCTCAATGTTTTTGACGCGTTGACATGCTCATTGACTTTATTATTAACCGTATCTGCATCATATATCTTCTGGAGAGTTTTGATCTACGTACCCATGTATCATCTAAATTACATTTATATCTATATCATATATGTAGCATCAAGTAGTTATTATTATGATGAGAAGAGATGGATTGACGAACCGTGGGAGATTCATTTGGGAATTTTAAGACTCCGAACAACTTTATTTTTGTAATAAGTGTATGTTTGGTTTAAAGATTTTAGTACATGGGGTGGTAATGAGAATGATATTTGACGTTTAATTTAGAGGTATGTGTTTTAAGTTGAGAATGAAACCCTCAGACTGTGAGTTTCTTCAAATCCATATATAGAGGTGGGTTTTAAGTTGATTTACATTCCCATTCCATTCTATTATCAATCTAGAGTTTTATAGTTTGGTAGGGTATCGAACTTTACATACTTCACTATTGTATGCATTTAACTATGAAACCTCTTATTGTATGTATTTAAGTTTTAAAATCGTCTATTGTATATTTTTGACTACATAAATTGACGTGATTTTTGTATATTCAACACATATAATAGTAAGTTAAATGCATACAGATAACTTTTAAAATTTGAGTACATACAATTGTACCTACAATAACAAAAGGTGTAAAATTATGTGAACTCGAAAACTATGAATCCGTCAGTTTAATATACCCATAGTGATACTTTACGCACACCAAACACAACCCAGGTGTTTTTCACGGAGTAGGCTCCGTTTTTTTATTATGTTCGTCCATGTATATAATTAATCATGACTGTGCGGATATCGTATTAAGTCCTAGAGAAATAAACACCCAGAAAATCCTCTAAACCAAGCAATACGATGTAATAGTTCTTTAATTTGGCGGTTACGAAAAACCTATCTAAATCATTATAATACTAGCAACTTAATGTTCCAATGGCATGACACAATAATACTTGACTAGAAAGGATGTTTTTATTCTCAAATCGTTGAAAATATTTGGTGGACGCCACGTCACCAAAAGGTAGGCCAAGTGGACCGTCCAATCCACATAAGGGGCGGCGAACAAGGACAATAAAGCTTTAGCCTTTGGCCGGTTGATGTATGCAAACATGAGTCGGCTACATTATCGACTCCATCGTATTCTTAATTTGATCAAATTAAGTGCCCTTTCACACTTTTTACCGTTGTTAAACTTATTACTATCATTTAGAATTCTTATAAAATGGTAGTAAAATACCGGCGTCTTAAAATGATCTTAATCAAAACAACAAACGATGATATTTGATAACTTTGTTTAATAAACAGAGTAGTCGTACACCATTATGTTTTACTTGTTGGTTCAGGCGGGGATTGATAACTATCAAGGTCGTTTATGAGTTATTGAGGTCCTAAGCAAAAAACATTAATTAACAAGTCCTATAATAAAAGGCTAACTTATAGCACATGGTTAGACGGTAATTAAGTAGTATGCAATTTGTCTCAATATTTTACATTAAAATCAACTTTCATGTATTTAAACATATTTTTTATTTATTTTTAGTTGAAAGTCAAATTATTTCTTGAATTATTCATACGTATATTATTTTTCAAGGTCAGCAAGTCTCAACCTCTCAAATACGTGCCTCAGTAAATAACTATAATTACAGCCTACAAGTACACCAAAGAAAAAAAATCAATTTTTATTTAAAATACTTTTCTACTAAAAATATTAATTTGTATTTATTTATTTATTTATTTATTTGATATAGGAAAATAAAGTAGATTGATTTTCCAATCCAGTTGTCAATATCGTGACTCAGAAAAAGCATATGCCACGTCATTAAATAAATATTAATACAAATTAATTACCTATTATCTCTATAGTTTGATCACTCTTTAAATTCAGAAGCCCCCCACCACTTAAAATATGAAATTAAAATAACAGGGTACACAAAACAATATATACCATTTAAGTGTTTTTAAGGCCGTTACCATATATGACCAACTACTTTTAACTGTCGCCTTAAAGAACTTGAGTGTTAAACCACTATAAATTATTGTTGAATAAAACTAAAAAATAAACCTTACAACTTTGAGTGAAAAGGAACTGATTTCTATTGGTGATAAAAAAAGGTCTTAGATATCATTATGTTTATCTTTTGACTAATTAGTATCAATAACATTCCCACAAACGATAGTTTGATTATTCGTTTAGTCGATATGATGGCACCTTTGGACCACCGAAAAGCAACTCCGTGAACTCCGTTCCACTGACGTGTAACACGATGTAGATTTATAGAAATATCCATTTACTAATACTGATTAGCTCCCAAAAGCATATCAGAAGATCCTAAACTCGTGTTCATCCAAATATGCTTAAAATGTCCTTAATGCAGTGCAGCGCTAAACAGGTGATTTAAGTGTGTTTCTTGGTGATGATTAATGATACTGAAGTGATACGGTTAACGTTACCTTTTAAGAGATGAAACCATAAATACTCCTCATGCATTGGTGACTTGTTCTCCTATAAATTGAAATAGTACATTCTACAGTGTCTACTATTTGAAACAATATGAACTATTATTAAAAAATTGAATTAGTATCAATGCATTAAGCCTCGCTCAGCAGATATATCATCCCTACACCAAAGATGTAAAAAAAGCAATGTCCAAGTGGCAATTTTGTCGTTTTCGGCCAACTTTATCAATAATATTAATCAAGGGGCCATAAGGTGTAGATATATATAGTATGCAGTTTAAAAGTTGAAGCCATAAGAAAGTAAAGCTTCTATAAACTTTCTAGTGATCATCTCACATAATTAACTGTGAGATATTGCTTTTGACTGTACATGAGCAATGGCAACTGAAACTGGTACTCCCGAATCTGTTTGCATAAAGGTTAGTGATCATATTCTCTATATCCTGATTCTATTTGTTTGTTATGATGTGTCATCACTAGTTGTATCTACTGATTAACATCATAACGTATAATATGTGTGATTAATGTACCTAGTATTTGTGGACTCTGGTCATAGCGAAATATACGGAGATTTCATATAGTGAAAACCTGCATGAGTATGAATCAATTGCGTAGAAAGATCAGAGATTTATACAGAAAGAAACTAAAAAGTTCCGATTAGTTAGAAGCTTTTCAATAGTAAGATTTCCATGTATGTGATTAGTAAAAAATAAAATGAGAAAAAAAGGAATAAAAGAAAGAAATCTTGAACATAGTCTTGCAGTAGGCAAATCAGTCGGCAATCATACCTCTACACACCTAGACAAACCTTTCATTGTTTAGAAGTTCGAAATAGTGATCATAAGCTGCACTTAAAAAAAAATATTATTTTGTTTGTTGTCATTACTCACTAAAGGTGGCAAAACGAGTAGGTCAGACAGATTGGGTAACATGTCAAAATGAGTGCTAGACGATACAGATAATTTATGTGTTCGTGGTTGGGTTGGATTGACTCGACAATTTTAGTTTTTTTAACAAATACTTGGTGACAAATATGATTAAAATAGTTTATTTATTATTTCAATAAATCTATAACTTGTTGAACAGAATGATTTACAGGGTTCTATGCATTCAAAAACTCATAGGATGAATTTCAACTTGTTTACCTATTTGACTCATTTCCCCTTAATCAATTTTTATTTTACCTATTAGAGATAAAGCCTACCCCGAATCGAACAATTCATAAAAGGGTCAGAATTGCCACCTAATTATACATGTGCACCAGCTATTACTGTAAAATATATAGAGCAGTTACAAAAATTTAATTTTCTAGAAATATGGTTTCTCAAGTAGTTGATTTGTATCTAGGTTCCAGGCAAGTGAAGTGACATGCAGATGAACAAACGCACCACTTCAATAGCATACAAATTTAAAATTTGCACAAAGAAACATATTCACTGCACAACATTACTACTTCTCCAAGTTCATAAATAGAAGCTTCGGAAAATAATATGGTGTTTCCAAGTTCAAACCAAAAGTACACTATATAGTTAATTTTGATAGCATAAAATTAATTTTTCTGCAGAAAGATGAAAAGGAAGATGATGCATTGTCAAGTGAAATATTGGAAGAAAAGGTTACAGAAATTCCTGTCAACAAAGTGAAGCAACTCGAGTCTGGGCCTAATCAGCCCCTTGAAACTAGTAGCCAAGTGGCAGAAACTGTATATACACAATTAGAAACTGGTAAACCAACCAACAAGAGTGGAACTTTTTTTGAAGCACTCTCAGTTCCCATGGTCTCAAGCAACACACCAGAAAGTTGTGAGGCTACCACAGCAGAAGATCAGGATAAAAGGAAGACAAATGAAACTGAAACCTTGTATGAAGGGAAACCAAATGATGATGAATGGGTTGAAGCTGTTTCAACACAAACAGAACCTGAAGAAGAAAATATACGAAATGAAGTGAAGTACAATAACAAGGCGGCTATTGAGAAGGAAGCGTGTGAAGAAACGGCTGAATCTGAAGTCGGATTAGAACTTTCTGACAGTAAGTTATCAAGTAAGAAAGAAGCGTTAGAGAAAGACCAAGGTGATAATGATGATGTTACAAGCTCACAAGATGCAACCTGCGAGGATATAAAAGAAATGACAACTAGTCAAAATGCTACTATTGTTGCCGATTTCAAGGAGCAGGATCTGAGTGAAAAGCCTAGAGATGTCCTCAAGGAAGAAACAGAGGACAAAATACATGATGCTAAAGAGGTAATCAATCTTCAATCATAGTTATTTGTAACTATGTTAAATGTCTAAATACATCATTTGAGCTAAACTTGTTCCTCTCTAATCATCACAAGGTGCAGTAATATTGTTCTCTGCTACATCATTTCTTAAAGTCTTAAGAATATGATATTATGAACATGTAGTAGAGATGGATGGCACTTTATAAAATTACTTCACAAAATGCTAAATGGTTAGGAATAATAGTATCATGAAAAAGAAACCACTTGACACAACTGTTGCTAGCAATTAGATGAAAAATGATGATGCGAACCTGTCACAAAGATTGTTATGACAAACTTAAGCCTATTCGCTTCAGTTATAATTTCTTATCTTTCATTCATTCCGATTAGTTAAATATATTTTTCATATAGGCAAGCGAGCTGTGTAAAAATGGAGCAGAGGACAATAGTGAACAGAAACCCGAGGAACGTGTCAAGAAAATTGAGCAAGAGGAAGAAATTGAAGAAATCAGGCCAGGTGTCGAAATAGAGGAGAATATTGAGCAAAATGGATTGTTGCATGATATCACTGCTGATGTGTGCATCTCAACACACACAAAATCTAAAGTAGAGACTACAGAACATGAAGAAAGGGATGAAGAGGAGGCTGAAAAGTCTGACAGCCCCTTGATCAAGGAAGTAAGCAAAGAAATTGGTTCTGAGAAGGCTGTATATCAGGAAAAGGAACAGGTTCTTACTAGTTCCTCCTTCCAATTATTGCATAGTAATGCAGAAATGTTGCTTCCTGCTGAATAAGTTGTCACACTCCATAGTAGGTGGAAAATCTCAAACAACCAAATGCAGTTTACACGCTAAAGGCTCTAAACAATATATAGTAGAGAACTTTGACAAAGTAAAAGCATCTACAAATATAGAAACAAATTGGTTTTCGTGTCATTTAACATATAGTAGCGATGGAAGTAGTCTCAGTTTTTAAGAAATTTTTGCTTTGTCTGCCGAACGCATATTTCATACCTATTGGAATTGATAGTTCACATTTACAAAATGACAGATGCATCAAAGCATGTTATTAGTCTGTTCAACACATTTTAAGAAAGAACAATGACATAAGTTGCTATTAAAATATATTTCTCACAAACTTTATGTTTATACATCAAACTTACATTGCAACTTTAAACCTATTCATCATTTCTTTTCTTTCTTTCTTTCATTCAAAATACTGAAAATGTATTTTCTTATAGGCAAATAAGCAGAGTGAAAATGGAGCAAAGGAAAACAGTGAGGAAAAGCCTGATGAATATGTCAAGAAAACTCAGCTGGAGGAAGTAATTGAAAATATCAGGCCAGGTGTTGAAAAAGAGAAGATAGAGCAAAATGAATTGTTGGATGATAGCACTGCTGATGCTTGCATCTCAGCACAAATGAAATCTCAAGTAGAGACTACAGAACATGAGAAAAAGGATGAAGAAGAGGCTGAAAAGTCTGACATCCCCTCCTTCAAAGGAGTAAGTCAAGAAACTGGTTCAAAGAAGGCTGAATATGAGGAAACAGAACAAGAGGTTAGCATGCTAGAAAAAGACGAAGACGATGAAAAGGAACAAGACGTCAACACGCTAAAGGAAGATACTGAAAAGATCAGATCAAGTATCGAGACACCAGAAGAAACGGAAAAACAACCGTTGATAAATGTCATTTCCATGGATATTTGCGTCTCAACAAAAACAGAACCAGATGAAGAAACGACAGAAAACGTAGAAAAGAATGATGAAGAGGACATTGAAAAGGACGATGGTCATACGAACAAGTCTGGAAGCCTCGTGGTTGAGAAAATACATGAAGGAGTTGTCTCAGAGCAACCTGAATCAGAAGAGGGGTTAAAACTTCCTGAAAGTTCCAATGAAATAGTGAGCAAAGATGAAGATCAAGAAAAGGAACAGGAGCTTAATGTATCAGACAAAGGCCAAGGCAGTGGGGATGAAATTACAAGCTCACAAAATGCATCAGATGATATAAAAGAAACAAATGCTGTAATCTCGGATGAGAACCTGAAGGAAGAAACAGAGGACAGATCAATTGATGCTCAAGAGGTAATTCATGTGTATCCTACACTAGTTAATCATTCCAACTAAATATGCAATGATTAATCATGGTAATTTTAGTAATGTTGATGTCTGCTGTATAAGCTGTCACACTCCATAATAGGTGAAAAATCTCGAACAACCATACATATTATACAGGGTAAAGCTATAAATAAGATAACTAATACAGTTTTTAGACATAATAAAACATCTAAAAATAGATAACTGGATCGGTTTTCAAGTTATTGAACATATAGTAGTGATAGAGGTACTAAGTAGCCTCAGTTTCAGATTTTTATTGGTATGTTTGGTGGTGCGCATGCATAACGTTTATGTCAAATGCTCTTCTCCTCCAACTCTAAGTTCCCATTATAAGAAAAGATATCCCAAAGGATCTTTCATTCCTATTAGAAATGATGGTTCAGATGATGATAAATGCATACAGAAACCATGTTATTAAGTAGTTTATATCAACTGCTGCTCGATATATTTTTAAGACTGTAAAGATATTTTTCAGTTTTCACTAGCTCTCTAAGCCTATATATCAAACTTATCATCTTCTGTTACTTTCGTGCCTCCCGTATACTCAAAATACATAGGCAAACATGCTATATGAGGATGGAACAAACGAACAAAAGCCCGAGGAAAGTGTTAAAGGAACTGTACAATCCGTCTCAAAAGTCGAGCCAGAGGAATACACTGAAGAAATCAAACCAAGTGTTGAACCAAATGAACAAATGAGTGTTTGTATCTCGACACAAACAGAAACTCAGGAAGAGGCTACAAAGGATGAACCAAAGGAAATTGAGACTGATGGTGATCGGGAGGAGAGGTCTGATGACCCCTTGGTCAAGGAAGTATGTGACGAAACCGACTTGAAGGAGATTCTATTTGAAGAAGAGAAAAATGAGAAAGAAATATTGATCTTAAGCAAAGATGAAGGTCAAGAAAAGGAACAAGAGGTTAACATGTCAGAAAAGGAACAAGGTAAGAATGAAGCTACATGCTCACAGAATACAACTGCAGTCTATGAAGAGGACTTGCAAGAAAAGAACCATCACATTGAACGTACTGAAGCTGAAGTTATTGAAGCTAAAGAAAGTATAAAGGAAGGTACCAAAGAAGCCAGATCTATTGACGAGACACCAGAGAAAATAGAGCAACCTACTGATGTGTACATCTCAACACAAACAGAAATTGAAGAAAAGAATGATGAAGAGGCTGTTGGGGAAATATCTGCAGAGACCGTCTCGGAAAACGCAGAACCTGAAGAACGGCTAAAACCTTCTGATGAGAATGAAATAGTGAATATAGATGAAGATCAAGAGAAGGACCAAAAGCTTTCTTTGTCTGAAAAGAGTCAAGGTGGAGAAGATGTTACAAGCTCACAAAATGTATCCGACGAGGATACAAATGAAACAATGATCGGTCAACATGTTACCACAGAGGCCTATTTCGTGGAGGGGCAGGGTCTGAGTGCAATGCCTAAGGAGATTTTCAAGGAAGAAGTAGAGGGCAAATCAATTGAGGCTCAAGAGGTAATTCATCTTCATCCTAAATATTCTATAATTATTCCAATAGATTTTATTTGTGCATCATTGGGACCAAAATGTGCATTATTAATCATTAAGCAATTGCGTAGGATTGCCTGCTACACAGCTCTGAAGTTGTCTTTATGAGAAAGTAAGAAGTGTGTAAGTTGTAGCACTTCCTTATAGTAGGAGAATCTAACTACCATATATATTATGCCCTATAAAAACTCTAAGCAAGCTAGAATACAACTTCTACCAAGTTCAAGGATGGATTCATTTTATGTCATTGAACATACAACAGAGATGGAAGAAGCTTTTTACAACAAACAAAAAAAAAAAAAAAAAAAAAAAAAAGAAAAAGAAAAAAGGGTGCCAGGTTTAGAACAACTACCAAGTTGGGTCAAGATCTTCCATAGAGAGCATAAACTTATACACTATAGTGTCACCTTTTGATGCTAATTCTTATTCTTACTAGTTTTATTTATCCACAAGAGTATACGGATTATTATGATGTCCAATGCTCTTCTCCTTCAACGTTTAATTTCCATTGTTACAAAGTAATTTATAGCAGCTTGCTGCTTAAAGATTTTTGAAGAAAGAACAATGAAATAAGTTTGCCACAAAGAGAGTTACAAACTTCAAGCCTATACATCCAACTTCTCATGCTTCTTTTCTTTCGTTCTTCCCGTATACTCTAAACTGTTTTCTCATACAGGTAAGTGAGCAGTATGAGGATGGAGCACTCAACAAAGAACAAAAGCCCGAACAAAGTGTCGACAAGTTTCAACAGTCTTGCTCCATAGTTGAGCAAGAGGAATATACCGAGGAAATCAAAGCAAATGTTGATACAAATGAAGAAAAGGAAGAAGAGGCTACAAAGAATGAAAATTCTAACAACTCCGTTGTCAAGGAAGTAAGAGAAGAGACTGAACTAAAGAATCCTGAAATTGAAGAAAATGTGAATATTTCCGACAGTTCCAATATATATCTTGACGAGGAAACAGTAGAAATTTTAAGCAAAGATGAAGGAAAGGAACAAGAGCTCAAGGACGCAACTGCAGTTTCTGAAGAAGACTTCCAAGAAAAGAACAACATTGGTCAAAGCAATGAACGTGAAATTGTTGAAACAAGAGAATGCATACAGAAAGGTATTAAGAAAGATGACGAAGACCAACAGGATGAGAACTACCACAACAAAGGTAATGAGCCTGTAGTTGTTAATACTAAAGAAAATGAGGTTGAAGATACAGAAGAAATCAAATCTAGTGTCAAAACAAATAAAACTACAGAAACAAAACCTGAAGAAGAAACTGCCGAAAATGACCAAAAGATTGTTGAAGAGGCTACAGAGAATCATGACGATCAAACCAAGAAGTCTGAAATCCTCTTAGTTGAGGAAGTATGTGAAGCAACAAGCTCGGAGAAGGCTGCAGCTGAAGAAGGCGTAAAACATTCTGACAGTTTCAGCACGACGTTGGATGAGGATGATAAAGTGAACAAAGAGGTAGATGTTGGAAAAGATTGCCACCTCAAAACGTCAGAATTCATAGGTGGTGAGAATGATGTAATAAGCTCCGAGGAAATAAAAGAAACAGAGATTGGTCAGCATGCTACCACTGAGGCCTATTCCGAAGAGGGGCACGGTATGAGTGCAACAGCTGAAGAAATCATTTAGGAAGAAGCACATGACAAATCAATCGATGGTCAACAGGTAATTCATGTTCATCCTAAGTTATCTCTAAGTATCACTTAATATTTACTTGTACAGGAATCTACATTTTTGAATGTCAAGTAGTCAAGAAAGGTGGGTCACAAACTTCAATCGGACAGCAAACTGGTATATTGCTGACTTGAAGTAATTCGATGCTTACATGATAAGACCATATTATGAACATGATTAACTGTTTTAGTTTCAAATGTTTTTTTACTCCTACACATTCCATTTAAAGAAATAAAATACCAAAAACAAATGCTATAAGTACATGTAGTGATAGTTCAAAAAATGAAAAATGCTTACACAGAATGGCGCCAAAGAATAAACAGTCTATAACAATTACTGCTCACAGTTCTATAAAGAAAGAACAATGTAAGAAAGCTCCCACAAAGACACTTTCAGATTTTAGCCTCTACAAATATCCAACCATGTTTCAATCTTTTATTCGCTCATATATTCAGAATCAATATTTTATATAGGCAAGCGAACATTGTCAGAAGCCCAAGGGAAGTATCAACAGTTCTGTAAACTCTGGTTCAGAAGTCGCTGAACGAGATATTAAAGAAGATGAAGCAGATGCAGGGAACAACAAGGAGATAAAAGCCATGCTAGACGCAAAAATTCAAGATAACATGACAGAAGATAGAAGTTTGACGGAAAAGGTCAGTTGGAAAAACAAACTAACTTAAGCATACTTCCTTTCCCATTTCTTTTTTTGTAAAAATAAATCAACTATGTTGTACATCCAGTAATCTATTATAATATTAATATGACCATGTTAACCAGATGTCAACGGAGCTTGAACAACCTAAGGAACAAATTGTTGAGGAGTTCCAGGCATCTCAAACGAAAATAGTAAGTGAAAAGACAGAAGACGAGATCACAAAAAAGGATGAAGATTTATCCTGTGACAAAATAGAAGATACAAACGGCAGTACTACTACAGAGGAAAACATCTTTTCAGATGGAAGAGAGAATGAGTCCGTTGAAGAGCGAACTTGTAGCCTGTATGAAGTATCCGAGGAAAAAATTATCGATGTAAATGAAACAACAGCAGTAGAACCTCAAGAAGATATCCCACCCTCAAATTCATTAAAAACTTCAACAAACGACACTTCAAATTCAGAGAAGGCAAAAGCAGAAAGTGAGAATCTGTCAATAGATAATCTTGAATCTGTATCTGAAGTACAAATCCCTGAAGTGGTGCACACATCAGAAGAGTCAAAGGTGAATGAAGAGTGTCTTATTTCAGCAACAACATTGCCAGTGGATGAAGAGAAAGGAACTGTAAAAGAAGATATTTTAACTGATGAGGTAAGACAGAAAGAAAATGATCCTGCAATTCATAGCATTAGTTTATTTCATTTCTCGTGCACTTAATTTGACATTCATTGACACTAATTAGATGCAGAAAACAGAACAGACAACAGAAATCAAGCAAGAGACTTTCGAGGAGGCGTGTGAAGGGACTAGCTCAGAAAAGGGTGAACTAGAATAAGGGGTAAAATCTTCTAATAGTTCCAATATGGAGATAAATGAGAAAGCGATGACAACTTTCAAAGATGAAGATCAAGAAAAGGATCAGGAGGTTGACATTTCAATAAAAGGACAAGGTAAGGATGATGTTACAAGCTCACGCGATGCAGCATTTAAAGAAGACTTGCAGGAAAAGAGCTATGAAAGCGAAGATGGATTTGTTAAAACTGGAGAAAATGTAGATGAAGATACCGATAAAATCAACTCTAGTGTCGAAACAAAAGAAAGTGAGTCCGAAAGCTCCTTATTTAAGGAAGTATGTGAAGCAACAAGCTCAGAGAAGGCTGAATCAGAAGATGTGGTAAAACATTCTGAAAGTTCTGATACAAAACTCGATGAGAATGAAATGGTGAGCAAAGAAGAAAATCTGGAAAAGGAACCAATTGGCGCTCAAGAGGTAATTCATGTTCCATTCCTAAAGGTTTTACTTGTACATCTCAATAATCAATGAAAAGACTATGTAGTCCAATCATGTTTCATTTCTTCCCTTCTTCACATATACTCATTTATACACTTTTTATAGGCAAGTGACCAGTGTGAGAATGGAGATAATGACAAAAGTGAGCAAAATGATGATGGAAGTGTCAACGAACCTGTAAAATCTTGTGCAGAGAATGTTGAAGGAAATATTACAGAAGATGAAGCTAATGCAGGAGAAGATAAGGAACTAGAAGCTAAGCTAGATGCAGATCAAGTTGACAAAACATATGATACGAGTGATATAAAGGATGAGATCATCTCGACTGAAAATGTCAGTAGGGAAACAATAGCAGTGGAGCCTCAAGAAGATATCAAGCCCTCCAGTTCCTTAGGAAAGTCAACAGAAGATATTTCAGATTCAGTTAAGCCAAAAGCAGAAAGTGACAATTTGCCAATAGATGATCTCAAATCAGTATCTGAAGTACAAGTACCCGAAGTGGTGCCCAAATCAGAAGATTCTGAAATAGCAACTTACGTGGATGAAGAAAAAGGAACTGCAACAACAGAAATTTCAAGTAATGAGGTCAGACAGATAAACAACACCCTTACAGTTCACATCTTTTTCTTGCGTTTCTTTTCTGCTTTATTAACATTTCTTAAGACTAATTAAATACTTACTTTAAATATGTTCAACTCCCCGCACATATTGCCACAAAATTCACTTCAGAGTGGTACACTAGCATTGTCATGAAGGCAGATATATATTTTCCTACCAATATTTTAGCTTCCACAAAAACAGTAGTTTCTAAATTATGACTCTTAAGATCCAAGTTTTCCTTTTCTTTATGCAACATTAAATCTTTCATGATATGTAAGATGCAAACTTGCACATGCATCGATGACTGATGATCATATTAATGAAATGAAAACAGCAACCAGAGAAATCACACATCACCACTGGAGAGAATGTGACGCAGTTGCAACTTATTGGTGAGAATGATTCACCATATGAAATAAGAGATTTGGAAGAGGATGTTACACAAGAAAGTAAACTTAATAGCACAGAAGACTGCAGTGATATAGTAAACGATGTCATCTTGACTGATGAGGTGAGTAATTCAATAACATTAGACTTTCTTCTATCATGTCATCAGGTCTCCATCCATGATTGTTACATATATTAACAGGTATCTTTAAAGATACAGAAGGAAAAGGATATAAATGACTTTAAAGAAAAGATTACCGGGGAAGCTAGTTATTCACAAAATGAAAAGGAAATGGCACATGAGGTCAGCTTTTAGATAAACAGAACTATAAGAACAGCATTCTCTTAATGTCTCTATGTATTAACATGAAAACTTTAAAAGCAGATGTCTTACTCAGATCCAATATTTGTTGAAAATCCTGAGGTGACAGAAGATTTACAGGCTGCAGAAGATATCAGTTGCGAGTCAAAAGTAAAAAATGACAGCGTAGATGAAGCATCAAAGGAAAAAAGTATTCCATCTATTGAATATGCTGCAACATCAGAACCTCAAGTTTACTTGTCAAACATAGAGTCGACTGCTTATCCATCAGAAAGTGAGAAGTTACCCACACAGGCTCTTGAATCTGTTTGTGATGTACAAACCACTGAAGTACTTGTTGATTCAGAAGACTCAAAAGTGAAAGAAGAGAGCATTGTCTTAAAAACAGTTGAGTATACAGAGGAAACCGAAATTCAGGACAAACTGAAGAACAAAAGCAATGAAATTTTAAGTTCAGCAGATACAGAAGAGGAAAATATCAAGCAAGCACCTACGAAAAGTGAGGAAGAGAAGAAGAGTGACTTAAACACAGACGAAACGGTCTTAACTAAAGAGGTCTGATAATAGATTACTTTCCCCATTCAGCTTTGGATGGAATAGTCTATGATAGTACAATAGTATTGCCATGTGGAAAATAAAGAATCATCTTTCCAATGCAACAAAGCTTTTATATAACTTATTTGTTTACTATTTTTTCAAATTAGAATCATGAGCTGCATGGAGAACTCGAGACCACGTCAGAATCTATGACAGAAGAAGACAAAGTTAATGAAACAACGCCTCAACCAGAACAATCAGACATCACTTCTGAAAGCATCATCTATGACCAGACATTGGAATCCAAGTTAGAGCATACGAACAAAAAGGATTTAGAAGATGTCAAAAGGGATATAGAAAAGGATGTTACACATGCACCTGAAAATCAGATAAAACGCGTAGATGTCATCTTGACTGATGAGGTAAGTCAAAAACAGTCGACTATGATTTTCTTGTTTAGTAGACGTCCATAACTTCTATTTACATACCAAGTTATATGGACTTAGCAGGTTGAAGTAGAGACGGAAAAAGACAATGAAAGTAATGAAGTCAAAGAACAAGTTTCTGAGGAAGATAATGATACTACAGACGAACTCGATAATGCATCAACATCAAATCAAAAGGAATTGGCAAATGAGGTCAGTGGAGATGTCAAGAAGGAAACAATAATTTTAAACTTTCTTCACTAATCCAATTTTAAAAATTATAAATTATAATAATATTCTAGCAGATAGAATTAGCAAAGATGGTACCAGGCGAAAACACTGAAGTAACAGAACAGCAAACAGAAAGCGAAATAGAACCAGAAAATATGCAGGTTGCAGAAGATATCAGTTGTTTGTCAAATGCATCTTCCACAATCATTGGAAAGGTAAAAGATGGCAGTGTAGAAGAAGCATTAAATGACGATGTAATTCCAGTTCAAGAAAATTCCAAGGCATCAGAACTTCAAGTCAGCATACCAGAAACGGAATTGATTGATACTCCTGCAAATGGACAAGATAGCATGAAACTAACAGAAGGCGGTCCCAGCAGTACACAAGAAACTATAGCAGAAAAAAGTGTACTCATTTCTCAGTTAGCAGACAAAGAGAGCTTAGAAGAAATGGATGACAAACTGATATCTGAAGTACAAACTCCCGAAGAGCATCAAGAAGTACCAAACTACACATGTGATAGTACACTTACGAGTAGAGTATCAAGTGAGAAGGTAAGACAAGTTAACCCCAGATGATACGATTATTTAAGTCTACATTTGTACTAAATTAATTCTATCTGATATTTTAAAACAGATTATAACTCAGATTCAAGTGAACAAGGATGATAAGTCTTTCATGTATATCCTCTTTAATAACTCCTGATGAATTTAGAAAGCTAAGTCTTGTTTACAATGCAGTTATTGGATGAAACGGAAGTGAATGATGCCAAGGAAGATATTGAAGTAAGAGCAGAAGTAGCAGAAAAGGTTACTGAAGAGTTGTGTGACGATGCAGTGGCAGAAGTGACGGTACATGAGCATTTCGAGCAAACGGAAGAGGTAAAACATACTCAAGTATTTCTCATAAGAAATATATAAATAAAGAAAACTGAACACAATCAGACCCTGACAAACTTAGCTGCATAATTTTTTGATTAAATTCTTAAAGGACTCTACTTACTGATCCCATTATCAAGAAATACACAACTTGGTTTCATGCGCTTCAATTATGGCAACATAATTTTTCTGCTCTGTGCTATACAGAGGACATATATATATATATATATATTAGTATATGCAAATATATATTCAGCCTTCACTCTAAATTTTAGTAATTGTTTCCGTGTAATAGAAACTTGTGTCCATGGTACCACCTGAAGAACTTACACCTCCTACGGATAAAGAGCAAAAGCATGAACTGGTACTGGAAACAGATAAGGCACTTCTTGAGCACAACAGCCTAGCCAACAAGGATCAGTATCCTGAACTCGTGGAAGAAGAGTTTACAAGAACTATTTCAGAAGAACAAAGTATCAAAGAAAGATACATTGAGGAAGAGGGGGTAAGTAACTTCGGTACAGAGAACAAGGAAGCAAGTGGAAATAAGGTAGTAGATGTTATTGTGAATGAGATCATCCATAAGTAATTTGTATACGTAACTTTTTAATGTATTTGCTTACAACAATTCTGGTCCTAAGTTGGCATATTAAATCATCCCCTGATTTACAGGTTCTTTTGGAAGATGAAACTGCCAAGGAAAATAAAAGCATCAAAGATAACATCAATGAGAAAATTGTATATAATCAATTGACATCAGCCACAGATGAAGTTTCTCAGGTCAGATCGAACTTTCAAATATTATATTTCACAAAAATGTTGCTTTAGCAACTATTTACTCACAGATGTTCTGATTCAGCAAATTGAAAGGTCAAGTTCAATTTCCAATGAACTACTCAAGACAAAAGATCCGGTTGAAGATATGATGGCTGAGAACCTCAAGTTAAAGAATAAAAGATTCACTGTCATGAAAGAACCAAATGAAGAAAGTGAAATTCTTGCACCAGAAGTAGGAAGTTTTGAGAACATGGTGACAGAAGAAAAGATAATAAAAACAGATGAAAGCAGGGAGAAAGAAACACTAGATGAGCCACATGCAGATGATCTACCAAAAGCCACTTCTGATTCAATATCGAGTTGTACAGAACAAGATATGGTAGTTAAATCTGAGAGCAGGGGACATGGTGATATGAGTGAACTTGAAGAAAAGCCAAATGAAGTTCTTGAAGTTACATCTGAAGTTGTTGAAATTGTGGCAGAGGGTCAAGAAGCTTCTACAATTTTGACAGACAATTTTCAGGAAGCTTCCTCCAAGATGCCTCCAGCGAAACATGAACAGGAAATTACAACCACGACTGAAGATATTGAAGACGAGATTAAAGATAAAGAGGTAGTGAGTTTGCCAGTAGAAAAGACAGAAACGCTTCAAGTTTCCACATTAATTTCTGAAATAGACAAAGATGAACAGAATGGTTCTTGCGATATGCTAAATAAAGAAAATGAAGAACTACAGCCTCAAGAACATATCTCTGAACTTGAAGTTGTTGATCCTCCTACAGACGTTGAACCACCACATCTAGACACAAAACAAGCAACGTTGGAATTTATTGAACGGGAAAGTCAAAGAGAGCAGAAAAAAGAAGCAGATGAAAACATAGAGGCTGCAATTCCTATTGAAGATGTATGCACTTTTCATCCACATCATGCTGCATGTTCAATTCCGCTTTCAATTTTATTAATTTTGGACTCATGTCTTTCGTTGTTTTCAAACAGGTGAAAAGTTTAACAAAGGAACCTGAAATTAAAAGTGTGAACCTTGAGGTTCCATCTGTCGTTGATGCAACAGCTGATACAGCAGGTTACAATGAGGATCCAAATAATATGACAGATGACACGTATGAGGCAGTAAAAGGAGTCGTAAAAGAAGATCAGCCTCTTGAGTCAACATGTGATACTGTAATGAAACAGGTAACATCATCATCAACTGGATAATGTATCACATAACGCAAAGAAAAAGGATGTTAATAAATATATAAAGTTAAATTAATGAGCCATTCTCACAACTAACACACTAGTAATCATTTACAGGAACCACTTTATGTTGATTCACCGGTGACTCCTGATACTGCAGCTTCAGATAACTTGAATATTTCACAAAAATACGCTACAGAAGATCTTATAAAGAATAGTCAAACTCAGCGGGAAATACCAGAATACGAAGTTTCAACTAGCAGTCTGTATAAGCAGTCACCAAATGAACCACTTGAAAAAGAGAGCAACCTCTTAACCGAGAACGTTGATGCATCACAGGATCCAGGAGAGCCAACTGAAAAGTCATTGATTGCTGAAGTGGAAGAAAAGAAAGTCACTCAGGCTTCAACCACCAAACCACAATATAGCAATGAAGTATTAAAAGAAGAGAAGAAAACAAGCGATGAAAAAGAGAAGTCTGAGTCAGCAGAGCCAACTAATATCTTGTTTGCTGACATACTACATGAACGAACAAAAGAAACCTCAGAAGTCGCTGAAAACTTAATCGGAGACAAACAGACGCTTCAGACAAAAGATCAGCAAGTAGTCAAAGAAAAATACAGTGAGTGTGAAGTGAAAATGGACGAAGAAAATGAAGAAGGAGAGGTTATTGTAGAAGCATCAAAAGAAATGGAAGAAGTCAAGGTTCCTAAGAAATCTCATAATATACTATCAGGTGTTGGTTCAAAGGTAAAGCATTCACTCGCCAAAGTGAAGAAAGCAATAACCGGTAAATCTTCTGATCCAAAACCATCATCACCAAGAGAAAAGGATTCAGTAATTACTTAGCAAGACAGATCAGCGTATTTTTTTCGTAGAAGAGTAAAAAAAATGTAATAAATAGTTCGGAAGGCACTCGATATATCACATAGTCGAGTACTGCGAGCAAAAGCTTGTAATAGTATAGTTTGCATATGTAAATTGTGTGTGTTTGAGTGAAATTTATGAAACATCTATTTTACAGCTATTTAGTAATTTGTTAATTATAATCCATAGAACGTATATAGTGACGCACCCTATTATCGTTCAGTCCAAAACAGTAACACGTTGCTTCCTTCACATATAGATATTACACACACTACAGGTAGCACTGTAATCTTTTTATAGGGAACTACTGATTTAAATTATGAATATGAAAACACTTAACTATTTTGATTATCATTGATGAATAACAATGAACGAAGATACAACTTCAAATGATCAGGTGATATAGAAACCCTACAATGAAGAATTTCGGAAGTGGTTGAATAAATCAAGAGTGAGAAGTAAAAAGAAACCTGATTTTCATCGATGATGCGAGGATTATTTGCATGTTCGTAACCGTCATTTGAACAGTCATTATTTTCTTCTTCTTCTTCGTGTTTGGGCGGGATAAAATCTCGGATGAGAAATTGATTTGGGAGTTAAATTCATCCGTTGACACATGTTGCTTCGTCGGACAGCTGCTAAGTCAGGAAGCTTTAAGAAGATTTAACTTTTAATTTTAAATCTTTTACAAAATTAAAAATTTTATTTGTCATGTATAAACTATAATTTTAGAATTTTATAAAAAATTCAAAATTTTAAAACTACTAAAATTAGCTTTTCATAAAAAATTTAAAACCTAAAAGTACAGCTACAGCTTACAACTACTTCACCAAACATACTCTATTAACTTCAAATCGGATGACAAATTTACATCAACTTCTCTCTTTAGATGGGTATTGTTGTTTAAGTGAAGTTGGAGAATGAACTCAACTATAACGTGAAATTTATTATGTGTAACCTATTAAGATTTGTTCTATTGTTGTATCTAATTCAAGAAAATGTGCATTTGATGTGAGATACCGGTTAACAAATCCATGTCACCGATTTCATGACACGTTATGTAACATCCTCTCCCGCGGTCTGGTAATTTCTATTATTTTAATTGATTATCTAATTGTTTTAGAAAATATTTAATATTATGTGTTTCCTTGTGAAACGTAGATAAATAAGCCCTTTGACTTATTGTGACTAGTGAAATATTAGTCATTTCAAAATTTGAAAGTTTTGATTTTCTGCGACACAAGGTTTGTGTCGCAGGTGGTGTCTGTGCGACACAACGGTTGTGTCGCAGGACTATGTCGCAAAACGGGCTGAACTGAAATTAATTAAGGAGCTTAAGTGTAATTGCGAGTTTATATATATATATATATACACCGTCTAAGTCTTCCAGATCATTTCCAAAACTCTTAAAATCGTTTTAGAGAGAGAATTAGAGAGAGTTGAGAGAGAAAGTGAGATTTAACTTTAAATCTCTAAATTGAAGCATTTGATCCGTGAATTCAAGGTAAAAATTTGATTGTTAGGTGTTATTGTTGTTTATAAGTGAATTGCACGGATTAGAATAAGTTAATTTGAGTAATACATGTTTGAATTCAAGAATTTCGAATCTGGGAACTGGTCTGTTCTTCATTGCGACACAAGGTTTGTATCGCATAAATGTTCTGCGACACAGTTGGTTATGTCGCTTAAGGCGGCCATATTGAGTATTGCGACACAATGTTAGTGTCGCAGGTTTATGTTGTGCGACACAGTGGTAGTGTCGCAAGGGTTTATTGTGCGACACAATTGTAGTGTCGCATGAGGTTATAAGAGACGCGGTTTTGAGAAAATATCACTAACTCGGATTTAGTTGAAATTCGCATGGTCATTCAGAAACGACCTAATTTGCTGGTATAGATTAAACTAATTTGCTGGTGGTCTTGTACATGATTGTAATATAATGGAAAAAGAAAAATGACCAAGTAGAGTGACTCAATTAGTTAGTCTATAAAATGAGACCAAAAAGATAATTATTGATACATAGTGCTTACACCGGGTACAGATATAAAGTGAAACTGATAATAAATTAAAGATTGTTTAAAAATGCTTCAGTTAGGATTACATTTACGAAACAAGTCATTGCGCAGATATCAAACGTCCTTGACAACCCTCCAAATCCATTTTCTTCTGGGAGTACCCTGTTTTAACAATCCAGACCAAGTTCACAAATAATATTCAGATGACATATTTTAAGTATGCCATACTTAAATCAAGGAAATCAGTGTACCAAATATGTGATTTGGAATTTTCGTTTCGGTTCATATTTACATTTCTTAGTTAGAATTAGGTTTACAGATGAAATTTTAGTTTGGCTAAGATTTTTACGGAGTAAAACTTACCAGTTATAAGCATGATTATTTACTCTGCTTTGATGCAACTGTTCTCTGAACAGTGGAGACGCCATCCACAAAGTTTGTACGCAAAAGAACATTTGCATTGTTAACCATGCCTTCTTTCAGGAGACAACATAAAATGTGAACAAAAGAAATTTCGACAAGCATTAATGAACTTACATAAGTTTTAATTTTATTTGTCATCCCTAAAATACAACTTATAAGTTTTAGAAAATTAATTGACATGCAGATGAAAATCAACGCATAGAGTAGATGGTGGTGGTTTAGGATGGTTGGCCGGAAGTTGTAGGTTTCCGGCGAGGGTTATGGTTCACGACCGACAACTATTTTTCGAATATATTGTATCTACCCAACTATTGTTCGAAGTCTATTGTATGTACCACTGACGTATTGCGTCATGTGTATGCTTATTTTGTTGATTAGGTAATTACGAAGACACTGTTTTAAAAATCACCAAAAACGGGTGAAGAACGAGTAAAATAGAGCATAACTAACAAAAGAAGATTCGTTCGCGTTATAATCATCTAGTTGATAAATTTTAAGAAATTATTCTTAATCAAACTTAAATCATAGATCAGGTGATTACGGTCGAGTGGGTTCAAGAATCGCTAAAGACGGATAAATGACGAAGAAGTTAGAGACAAAACGAAGAAACAAGTTACGATCCCGCGCACACGAGACTACGACACTGTGTAAACGGCCCACACGAGCCGTATACGGCTCAACAAGGACCTTATATGGCCTGCATGAACCGTATACGGTTTAGTATAAGCCGTATACGACCTAGTTGATGCGTATACGCGTAAATGTGAGGCCATGTGACGGTTCATGCGATACGGTAGTGATTTTTGAACGTAAAATACGAGCAAAAAAAGTCAAACCTACGAGTCAAGGATCCCTCTATAAATAGTTAACTCCGTCAACAACTAAAACACACATTTTTCTTCATTATTTTTTCCATTCTAGTCACTTTCTCATTCTAGATTCCTTTTTTAATTAATTATTTAATCATTAAGATTAATAATTATCTAAGAGAGTAGTTAGTATTTAATTTGTAAGGAGGTGCTCTCAAATCTAGAACGTTATTTACACTGTATTATGTTTTAATTTTTTTCTATCTTTGCATTTATTTTGATTAACATGATAGGCTAAATAATTTAAAGTGTCTGCTATGATAGACGTTTAAGTTGGCGTAGTTACGTAAGTTATTGTACTGTTACTTTGCTTATGCAATAATTAATTGACATATGAATATATGAATTGAATCATAATCGTTTATTTATGTAACTCATGTTGTGGTTGAAACCTTGCCTCTAAAATGAACGTAGCTAATTCAAAGGTATAGGTCACTCAATTATTCTGTGTTAGAAGATCATTGAACTCGGTATGGCCGCTGTTCTCCTGATTGAAATATGTCCGTGGGAGACACGAAGCATGACTATAGAGATAGATTAGATTCAATACCATATAGTTAATATTTCAAGAGAACTTTCAGAATATTCACAACTTAGTTAATTCATTCATACGCTATATTAAACTAAATGCTACGCCTTATAGGATTCGAAGACGATTGTCGGTTAAATTCGTTATTGCATTTGGAAGAACTTCTGGTGCATAATAACACTTCGTATCTACTATCCAAGTGACATACTGTTATCTGATTATTGACAACTTCGTGTCAGATACTCAGTAGGATCGTAGGAACGACTTATTCAAAAGTATAAGTCTGTCATTTCTAGAGTCATATTAACATAACTAACCAAACCCAACTCAAGATGATGTCATAGTGGACACCCCTATATCTATAGTATCAAAGTAACCTCCCCCATTTACATTTGTTGTTTTTAATTTAAATTAGGATAAAAGAAAACCAAAACCCTCAACCTTTTAAGATCCCAGCTAATTACCAAAGATAACATATCGCCCTAAGATCTGATGCCCGTTGTAGTTTAAAGAATGACACCTGAGTTACACTTATCATTTACTCACTCTAGTAAGACCTACTTAGTGTCTGTACGTAATAGATAATTTAGGATTCCTTGCAATATAAATATAAAACACACATACTGATATCACGTTGTCCTATCACCGTCTGACAATCAGAACCAACGACGACCCGCCGTGACGAACCGACTGTTCGGTGTTGCATCAATGTTGAACAAAAATTAATTACTCAACGTGAAATATCAAAACTACTGGCCACCAATATATACTAATAATCATCAACAAATATCATTACATCTTAAACTACTACACGCTACTTTTAACTACACCTTCAACTACCACTTTAATTTTCTCGTATCGCTACATTGCACGGGTAACTTGCTATCTTTTTATTACTATTAATATTTTAAGTACTATTGAAACTTTAATGTAATTTTATTAACATTAAACATCAAAACTATATTATAAAGAGTTTGGCTAAAACTTTTAATTATTTTAAAAAGAAGATACCAAATTACTATTATATCATTTTAATTATCTTATTTGAGTTTTACACATTTAAAGTCAATGCAACTAATTAATAAGATGAATATATCTTAGTTAATTTCAGTTATAAAATATATAACCCCATCATTAATATTTTTATAACTAATAAACATGTGATATAATTTTTGAATCGTTAGGAGTTACATGACGTGTCAAATATGAATAGAAATGTTAGGACGACACGAACATGTTAGCAAACTACCAAAGGTGGTTTGTCCACCTTTTGGAGTCAAATTACTCCTCTAAATCCTTCAAATCAAATTTTCCCCAATTTAACTCATTTTTAAGTTTTTTTGAAACATTAGAAACGAAGTCTTCAGTATTCTTTTAATGAAAATATAAATTTACACACATTTACATATTTAATTTTTGTATTTATGTTGTTAAATTCTATATTCGAGAGTTTCAAATTTTAGGATCACAATTTCATATAAATAATGCTTAATATAAAAATACTAAAGTAAAAAACAAAAAAAATCATCGATAGTCAAATCTCTTGACCCTGTCAAAGACTCCGCAACTCGCAACTTGGTTGATAACCGACATATCTCTAGTGTATCTGTGGCAACAGGTTGATAACAGATAATAGGGTGATTGTATGACAACTTGTAATCTCTTTGTTGTATCATATATAAATCAATGTTCTTCATGTGATGATTTATATTTACTCATTTTTGGAAGAGTAAAAGAACCCAAAAACAGAGTACCAGAGTCAACAAAAATCAAAAGATAAAACGGTCCTTATCAGAGACTTAATTTGTCATAAATAAATAGGGGGAGCTTGTTGGGTCAGAAACCACACTAACGTAACTTATAAATGATAAAACTAATCTAAGTGTTTTTGTCTTTCACTACATCTGTTAGCAGCGACACTAGAGTAGACAGGGTAGAGATGCTCACTGGTCAATCTAGACAGTGAGCTCTTCAATACTTAGAACATTTACTTGTCTACTCAGTCACTGCATATCTTAGCAGTGACATCATTGTAACTTGGATCTTAAACAGAATATATATCACTCACTATTAAACACTTGACATCTGAAGAAGTTACAAAGGACTAACGTTGTCAAGAACATGGTACATCTGTTGAAGTCAAAGACTAAAGACAGAGACATAGAGTATAACGCTGAAGTGGAAATCAACTATACTCTATTATCCAGTGGATCAAGCCCGTAACCAATAAGCACATTGGGTTTGACAAATACCCAATATATTAATGAGAAGGTCAACTTATATGGAACACATACCTGCACGTATCTTTCTATGAAGATATGTACAAAAAAGCAATTATACTATATTAATATTTAAATGACCTTATTGTAACCTAGGGATAAAGTAAAGTGTAAACTTTATTCCTAGGATATAATGTCACTTCCATTACATTAGAAGTTCCATTATGTGCCCAACGAATATGATGATGACATGTGTAGGGTTTGGGATGTATTTATGATACTATGAATACATCTCACAACCACCATATTCAATGTCTAGAATTTTGTATTCTGCCCGAATTCTGTATTCGCCCAACGACCTTTGATTTAAGCACGTTCCTGTATGTCAGCGAACCAAGTGCCCTCACTTTTCTGTTAAGTGTTGATCATTGATCATCAGCGGCGAGTAGGGTCGCTGCTGATCTGTCGATGCCAAATTTGTCACAAGTTAATTTACTTAGACTAGTCTGTTTCCACAGTAAACTTTGTAAAGTATTCTTTGATTTAAATCAATAAAAGAAAACTTTAAAGTTGAATTTATTGTTCACTTATACATACGTTGTTAGTAGTTAACTTTATAATTTGACAAACAGGGACCAACAATTGGTATCAGAGAAGATTATATAACTCATATCTAAATCTACTATGACTACTAACCCCAACTTTAAAGCTACGATGGGTCGATAATGATCATTTCCAAATGTGGAAAGGTCGTATGCGTTTCTTCTTAATGGCTCAAAATCCTCTACTTATTAAAGTTTTAAATGAAGGGCCCCACACTCCTTACACCATACTTGAAAGAAATCCGTCAGCACTGGTAGTGATGAAGATACAACTCCTAGGAGTATAATCAAACCTCAAAGTCAATGGTCTGATGAGGATAAAATATTAGTTGACATCAATACTAAGCTTCAATATTTCTAGTGATGTCACTACCTAACAACATTTATCACTCTGTAATCAAATGCACCAGTGGTAAAGAAATTTCATAAGACCACAGGGAGTGGTTCGTGCAGCTACCACAGTGGGAGTGGGGCCATGGTGATCCTGTCGTCAAGGAAAACACGTGACAAGACGAGCCAAGCGTGGGAACTTTTTCTTATTTTTTTCGTTTCTTTTTTACTTAAAAAAACTACTAATTTTTTTTTTTTAAAAAACTATCCGTTGCTACATTAACGGTTAAAAAGATATATTATTTTAATTTAATTTTATTTATTATACTCCGATATAAATACACAACAACTATACCATCTTTTAACACACAACAAATTCATCTATACACAACAAATTCATCTATACACAACAATTTCAACACTTCCAACAATTGCAAATCTTCCAATAATTCCAACACTTCCAGCAATTCTAACAATTTCAACACTTCCAATAATTCAAACAACAACATAATCACAAACAATATAATTCCCTACCATGTCTAACCCAAACGAAAACTTTTCGTATCCGAATCTTCTCAATTTCAGCACTACTAATACCCTGGGTTCTAGCTCATCATCGCCAAACCCGAATAATCAACAATCCAACATGTTCCAACAATCGTATTACTCACAACAATCATTCCAATTCAACCAATAATTCAAACAACAACAATTCCAACTCCAACAACAACCACAAGAATCACCAAAACAAGAATCCGTATCCAAGGAAAAAAAATGTAATCAAAGGAAGATTTAAAGACATGTCGGTCATATGTATAAAAAGTCATGGACACCTAATAAAGAAGCTTGGTTGGTACAATGTTGGGTCGATACTTCGAAAGACATGAAAGATGGAAACTCTCAAAGACGCTCTAGTTTTTGGGAAAAAGTGGGAACAAAATTAAACAACAACTACAACGGCTACTAATGAGGCGACAATCAAATTACCTCCAAATGGCGAAACATTAACCAAGTTTGCGGTCAATTTAACGCAATATAGAATGACAACTAAAAGAAACTACCGAGGGTTATCAGCCGAAGGACAAAAAACGAATTAATAAAATGAAAAAATTTATTCGCAAAAAATATGCGGAATTCGTAGACCTCGATGCGGACGAAGACGAAGATGAAGATTAGTTTTAAGCTTCTTTTATCGTATTGTAACATTTTTTATTTTTAGGAACTACATGTTTCTTTTAAGTATTGTGATATTTTTATATTTTTAGTAACTATTTTTTTTTAATATTGTAATGTTTTATATTTAATTAAAAGTAAATGTGTTTTTAATATTGTAATGTTTTATATTTAATTAAATATAATTTTAGGAACTACATTTTTTATTAATTAATGTAAATTTTATTGTATTAATTGATGTATCTCTTTTTATTAATTAAGAAGTTTGTAAATTAATTATAATGTTTTATATTTAATTAAAAGTAATGTGTTTTTAAGAAAAATAAAAAATAAAAAAAAATAGTGAGTCTCAGTTGTCCGTCATGAGCTGTGGTTAGTTGTCGTGAAAACTCCATTTTAGTCAGGGGTAGATGACATTTCGTCATAGGTAACTTGGCACCCACGACGAGTGTCATGATTGTGAGTGGTCTAATTCATTTTATTTAAACAAAAAACAATGCTATGTAAATCCAAATGACTGATTGATTTGACATTTACTTTTCTTTTTGATTTAATTACACATTTCATTGTTTTTGTTGACAGCCGTGTATAAAAAATTTATGTTAAACATTTTGCTACGTAATTTAAGATTTCTTGTTGTATTTGAATTTAGATTTTTGTTATAAAAAACATTTTAGGTCATCTGTGAAATATACATCAAATATCAAATAATAGTAATTTTGTAACTCAATAGATCTTTGTTCGATAACAGCGTTATCTTAAAGTATTGAGGTGCGGAATCCTTCAATACGTTTGATTAAAGTTTATATAAACTATCTATATAATTAAAGACTTTGTTTTGATAATTAACAAAAGTTAATTGTTCAAAACCTAGCCTCTTTATATATTAATATTTTTTGGGCACAGAAAACGAGGTGTGTGTGTAATAATGACTTCGTGTATTGTAAGGCACGGATCCCCATAAAATAACTCAAGTATTTTATTTATATCCGACTCAACTCGCAGGCCATGGGCTTTGCGAGTTGACTCAACTCGCAGCCCATGGGCCTTGCGAGTCCAGATGGGTTGCGAGCCCAGATCTCAGCTCGCAAGTATCTCAGCTCACAAGCCACTTTCAACTCGCAACTCTGAGTTGCGAATCCAGATATCATCTCTTGAAATGGGCTGCAAACTGAGATCTCATCTCGCAAGTCTTATGACTTGCGAGTTGACTTCTCATTTCGCAATTTTGACTTTAATTTGTATTCGTTACTTGTCTAATATTATTATATTTAACAAATAATAATACCAAACTAATATCTTATATTTACAAATCTAAACCAATGTACAAACTTGATAATAATTACACCAGTTCTATTACAAGCTAGATCTGTTGTCACAAAACATGTCCCAACAGACTCCCTTGACAATAGCTCTAGCGTCGTTATCTTCATCTTTGTCTTTGGTCTTTACTTGTAAATTTTACAGCCCATATGTATTTTCATTTTAACACAAGTCTTCACCATCATTTGATAATCTCGTGCAAGATCACCCCATGCTTCAGTCGTCAAGATCCTGTTTTCGTTTAACTTCAACAGATCCTTCTTAGACAGATTCATTAAGTGTCGATGGTCATAGAATTTCAAAATTACTCTTTCTCCTCCTTCGACTTCATCATCAGCTTCAACCATGACAGCTTCACAACTTTCTGAGTCGACATGCCAGTTCATAAGATTTCCCAAAATGTTCTGTGGCATTGTCTTCAGTGGTATTTGCTGTACACACTTGACAGCTGGATAAGTCTTTTTCTTCAGTCTTCTGCCAGTTCTTTGACTGCGTTCCTTTAATTTGATCGTTTTTCTAACTCTTGGCTTTATCTTTTCAAACTTCATTGATCTTCCCTCAGTCCGAATGATTTCTCAACATAGTTTGCATAAGGATCATTACCGGGATTTATCAATTCTAAGCGTGCCAAGTCTCGGATTTCAAATCGAGGAAGAGAGCTGAACTCTTTAAGCTTTTTATCAAAATATTGAACACCGTCAAACCTTTTGATAGCAAAAAGTTTCAGATCAGAGTCAAAGTACCATCCAATGATTCCTTTTTTCGGTACTTTCTTTCCAGTAATATCCACCTCAGACATCTCAATCTTTTGCTTTTTCCTTTTCAAAGGTCTAAACATGGGATTGTTTCTGAGTCTTTCAGGAAGCTCATCTTCAGATTCAGAACTAGTTTATTCATCTAGATTTTCATCTAAATCAACAACTCTTTCTCCATCTTCATCATGAATAATCACTTTCTTTGTTGATGGGCTTACGATGTGTTCATCGATATTTGCATCAGGATCTACACCATCGTCTATCCCAACATCAATACTGGAAGTCCAGTCTTCAGGAGGCACAAACTCTCCTTCTTCTAGGTCAAAATCAATGTCCTCATCTATTTCATCTAGCATATCGCCTTTAGAATCGGATAAGTTCAACATTTCCAGACCTATAGAAATACATACACAAGTAATCATTAATATCATAAATCCTTTCATCGATTTCCCTGAATCGATCTAAGGGTTTCCTTATTAATCAATAATAAATAATATTATAAATTCTTTCATCGATTTCCCTTAATCAATCTAACAATTTCCTTATTAAATTCTTTGTGTATTTAAAATATATTATATATACTTATAAATCTTTCATCGATTATCATAATCAATCTAAGATTACAAAAGTCTTATAATATACAAACATTCATAAATTATAAAATTTAAACATTAATGTATTACATATTCAAGTTCAAAAATCTTAATTAAACAATTATATTACAATACCAAATGTTGTTTCAACAGGCTTCACCTTCTTCAGTAGCTTCACCAGCACCAGTTGTTTCTTTATTAGCTTCACCACCAACACTTGACTCCCCCTGAATATTAGCTTGCTGACTTGTCGTTGAGGGACCAGCCAGCTCACTATCTTTCTGAGCCGTGGAATCATCATCTTTATCATTTCTTCGCTTCTTTGCCAACTCATCTTCTCTGCAGGACTCTTTATAGAGTAATGTCTCCTCCTGAGATGGCTTGTCCTTTAGGAAGCTGGTAACCAAGCGATCAAGTCTGTCAATCTTCTGTTGCTTGTCAGCTACATCATCTATCAAATTGCTATTGGTCTTGATGAGCAGTGAGTAAGCTTTATTATGTTCAGTCACACTCTCAGACAGAGATAGAACTTGAGATGCCAAGATGTTGGTTGTAGCCTCCAACTCTCGAACCCTAGACTCTAAGTGGATAATGCGTTCAGAATCAGTCTTTGGTGAGGTTGAAGGAGCATCAGTAGTGGTGGGAGCAGGAGGTTGCATTTTCTTAGCTATCTCAGTAGCTACATCCGTTAAGAGGCGAGCGGCAACCCTGCTGGACTTGGTGGTTGGATGCGAAGACGGGCGAACCAAAGCAGCAATCATATCAGCCTCAGAGGGCATAGAACGTGATTGTGTAGGAGCTGCAGAGGTTGAAGCTGTTTGTTTAGTCTGCTAGCGGGGGCGAGGGATAAGCGACTCCTCCTCTTCATCTTCATCTTCATCTTCATCTTCGTCAACAAGAACAAAGTCAGTATCTTGGTCAGCGGCTTTTCTTTTTAACTTCAGTGTCGGATCCATAACAACTTTGACCCTTGACGAATCATGCCGGCTGGAATCCTGGAGACAGTCCCAGATGTTCGAGTCTCATCATCATCAGATTCAGAATCAAAAGCAGAAGCAGCTTCTCCATCTCTACCCGATGGACCAGCATCACCAGATGGCTCAGCAAATGGAGTCGGTCTAGAAGAACTCGGACCCTCAGCCGAATATTGATCTACATCTCTCAAGATCGGATCAGTGGCTTCATCATGTTGTACCAAAACATCTTGCACCAGCTGTGCAGCCACTACAGGATCCACCTGTGGCTCAGGTTGGTGTACCTGATCCAAAACCTCCTCAATCAGCTCCTGTGGCGCAGGTACAGTTGCAGCCACATCAACATCAAGGCAACCGTGATTCGGTGGCGCCACACAGTGAGGATCGATCAGAGAGCCAAATAACTTAGTCAGCTGGGGCTGCATCTCAAATCTTCGCGAGGTTTGTATAAACATTGCATTATAACCTCGGAGCCCAATAGTATCCACACGAATATCTGGTTGAACAACCTGCAGATCAGGGATATTGGCTCGAATGATTAGCATGCAGAATCTCGGGTAGATCATAAACTATGATCTAACACCCCCCAAGATTTGTCGAACGATTTCCCCAAAGATATAATCTGAAAAACTGTATGGTTTGTTATAAACCAGTGACAGTACTGTTGATAAGAGAGAAGGGCTTAACTCGTCATATCCGCCTTTCTTGGGACCAAAAACCGTAACCAGGACATGCCATAAGAATCTCCATTCTCCGAAGACTAGAGCTTTGAGGAACTGACGTCCTCTCATGGATCCTACATATCCCATGCGTGCCAGTGCTCCCTCTATAAAGTCCGAAGGGAACTCAGTTGGTCCATCTTCCTACTCGACGGTGCCCAGCTGTAAGATGTTCCGAATGTCGGTGGGAGAGAAGATAACAGGGTGATTATTAACCCTCGTCCGAATGACCGGAGGATTCACAACTGTATCATACTCAATATTGGCCCAGAATTGGGATAATAAACCCTGTGACAGTGAAGGCGACTCGGTAACGGCATATCGAATCCTCGATCGTGCCAAAAATGAGAGAACCCGAGCAACGCGAGAAGCTCCGCGTGCGGTGATGTCCAAGTCCACCAACACGTTATGGTGAGCAGCAAACTGTCTGGCAATATATGTAATATCAAAATTACACAAATGTCAGATAATTGGTTTAACGTATATTGATAAACTTATATAATCTACGACACGTAATTGAACTATTAAGTCGTGAAACTTCATTATCAATTATAGTCGTTAATTATATATAAAATCAATAAGTCTAACCCTTTACTGAACCTGTTACACAAAGTCACAAGTTGTAAAGAGAAAGTATAACCTATTACTAGAAGTCGTAAGTCTTACATAAGGAGTATATGGTTTAACATGTTCACATTTAAGTCGACACGACTGACCATATAACATTTTAACTTATAACTCTTAATCAGGTAATTAATCTAGAGTTCGTAAATTAAAATTAAGTAGTCAACTCGCAATTCAATTTGTAAAAACAAGTCAACTCGCAAGTTTCAAGTCGCAAATCAGCAGGTCAACTCGCAAGAGTCAACAAGTCAGCTTGCAAGTTCAACTCGCAAGAACGGTCTGCGAGTTGAGTTGGATCTCAACTCGTAGGATGAACTGCACGCATGATGTCACAATCAAATCACAATTTTGGCAAGTTTAAAGGCAAACAGGTGATGCCATTTAGCACTAGTAAGTCAAATTAACATAAACCATAAGGTTTCTTGTTAGATTGAGCATTATGTCCTTGTGATTTGTATAATTTATAAAACAAAACCCTCATTTTATTAAAAATGTCATTTTTAAGTTAATTACACGGTGAAATTCCTTGATTCATACCTTAAAATGTTCAAAATGAAAAGATGGATATGATCTACGGAGTCAAAGGTTCAATACTCAAACAAAAATCTCAAAAAATAAAATGGAATAGGCTCTCGGTTCGCAAATGTCAACTCGCAGATAAGTGAACTTGCAGGGCTGTGTGATTGACTTGTGAACTCGCAAGTATTTATACTTGTTGACTCGGCTCGCATAGGAACTCAACTCGCAGAGTGAGCTCAACTCGCAGCCGGAGTCAATTCGACAGTCAACTCGCAGAGTTGACTAGAAAACACAATTTTTGTTAAACTAAATTAAATTAAAATAATTCTAAGCCCATAAAATAAACAAGTCTAAAATAAACGTATTTTTCACTTGTTTTGAGACCTTAAATTAACAACACGAGCGACAATATTATCAAATAAAATGAAATGATAACAATAGGAATAAAAGCATAAAATAAAAAAAGGTAAAGATTCATGATAAACATTGGCATCAAGTACCCTTGTATTAATGAAACTTATAAACGAAAAATAAAATAACATAAATACAGTCTAAGAGAGGGCGTTAAGAATTTATCGACAGTGGGATCATATTAGAAAGAAACAGCTGAACCAATCGTTCGATTAAGAAGTCTAAGAAGATTGTGAGTATACATACCTCATGAAATTCACAATAAGTTATAGAAAACTTACAATCTTAACCATTTATCAGCTTATATTTATAAAAGTATAACTTGGCTACCGTGCTCCACAAAATATAACATGATTCATCAAGATGAAGCGATTAATTATCATAGACAGTTCAAGATGATTACCGATATTATGAACCACATAAACAAAGTCTACAATGGTTTCCTAGCAAACCGTTATTGTTGGTATGCATATTACCTAATGTGATCCAAATACGCCATACTAAGAATTCAAGTAGAACACATAACACGGTATCTGTCACATTCAAGGTAGAGGTTAGTAAATGATGTTCTTTTCGAAGCATATAACATACCCTTGAGTGAATTTAAAATGTGACAAACATCAAACCTGTTTTGTAGATACTAGTGGTTCTAGATATGTACTTAGTACAACATAAGATCCCTTAGTATAGACAAAACAAGTTTGAAACCATTGGCAAAACTAAAGGAGTCAGATCTGTACTTAGTACAATAAAGTCACCAGTAGTTTTACTAATAGCCATAATTCTTATTATTTGTCTTGACATATATTCATAGATTCTTGATAACAGTGTATGGTTAGACTATCATTCAACAATTAAGACTTATGTCATACGTCATATAGCAGATCACACTAGATAACACACAGAATAGTTATAGCTTATTATATGCTCAGAAATCAAAGTAGAATTTGCCTACCAGTACATCATATAATGAAGCTGTCTAGATTTAAAGTTTTCGAGGTAAACTATAATGTGTGGAGAAGGGTGTATACTAAAATAAAGATAGGCAAAGTCCTGGTTGTAAATATGTAAAGTTAATGTAACTTACTAGAATCTACTAACACATCTAACTTAGGACTTTCACTTATTATTATAAAGCTGATTCTTCTAATGTACTATCATTTCCCAGCAGATAAAAACTTAACATTTTTATCGGAGGCGATTCCCCTTAGGTAACAAGCAAATGAATGCCATACGTCAACACTCCCCCCCTTTTTTTTATTATTATTTTTATTAACTAAGACATAAGAACCCTATGGAAGACTAATCACTTTGGATTTCTCATTCCATTCAATTGCACCAATTTCTCAAATCGAGCTCTGTCGAAGGCTTTGGTGTATAAGTCTGCTAAATTATCCACAGATGGAACCTTAGCTAACTTTATCAGGTTCTTCTCAGCACAGTCTCTAATAAAGTGATGTCGAATATCAATGTGCTTAGTTTTACTGTGCTTGACCGAATTATTGGTTATAGAGATCGTTGATTCATTATCAATCATCATAGGAGTATTTGTTATACTCAACCCATAATCTCGCAGTTGTTGTTGTATCCACAGAACTTATGAACAACAGCTACCAGCAGCAACATACTCAGCTTCACATGTTGAAATGGCGACTGAGGTTTGCTTTTTGCACTGCCAAGACACTAGTCTTCCTCCTAAGAATTGACATCCACCAGTTGTAGACTTTCTATTCTGATTGCATCCTCCATAATCAGAATCAGTGTAAGCCACAAAATCTAAGTCTCCATCAGTTGGATACCAAAGTCCCAACTTAGGCTTCCCTTTGAGGTAACGTAGGATTCGTTTAACAGCTTGCATATGAGACTCTTTAAGAGTAGCTTGATATCTTGCGCAGACACACTGCAAACATTATATCAGGCCTCGATGCAGTAAGATACATTAGTGATCTAATCATGGCCCTATAAAGAGTAGGATCCACGTCTTTATCACTCGATATATCAGGACCAATTCCATGAGCTTCCGGAATGGGAGTATGATAAATTCTAGCTTCATCCATCTTGAATCGTTCAAGTAGTTCATTTGTATACTTAGTTTGATGAATGAAATACCCATCTTTCTTTTGATAAACTTGTAATCCTAAGAAAAATGTCAGTTCTCCCATAGCGGACATCTCAAACTTGTTCTTCATGACTTGTTCAAATTCACTACACATCTTTTCGTCAGATGACCCAAAGATGATATCGTCAACATATACTTGAACAAGTAGAAAGTCTCTCTTTTTCCATTTAACAAAGAGTGTACTATCTATTATTCCTCTTGTAAAATCATTCTCAAGAAGATAAGTAGATAGTGTCTCATACCACGCTCTCGGTGCTTGATGTAATCCATATAGAGCCTTATCAAGACGATATACTCTATCTGGATACTGTGGATCAGTAAATCCCAGTGGTTGAGAAACATACACCTTTTCTTTGACTTTGCCATACAAGAAGGCACTCTTAACATCTAGCTGAAAAACTTTCATTTTCTTTGAAGCTGCAAATGCTAAGAATAACCTAATTGCTTCAAGCCTAGCCATAGGTGCAAACACTTCATTGTAGTCAATCCCCTCTTGTTGATTGAAACCTTGAACAACTAGACGAGCTTTATTGCGAGTCACGATTCCTCGATCGTCTTTCTTGCACTTAAATACCCATCTAGTTCCAATTGGATATTCAACAGCAGGTAAATCAACCAATTCCCATACTTGTAACTTAGAGAACTGAGACAGTTCTTCCTGCATTGCTTCGACCCACGAATTGTCCTTCAAAGCTATTTGCACATTCTTAGGTTCAATTTGTGAGATAAAGCACGAATATAGACATAGATTTGTAATCCCTGTCTCTTTCATTTCCGCATACAAGCTTGAGTGAGTTGATGTACTAGCTTTCGATTGATTTCGAGTTTGAACAGGAGAATTTGGATCACCGATGATATCATCAATCGGATGATTCCTATTCAATCTCGTTAAAGATATAGGTTCAACCGGTATATCAGCTCCTAAGTTGGTATCGATTTCCTCTAATGGTAATATAACATCATTAGTAGTAGATATCCTTAATTGTCTCAAAGGAGGAAGAATATCATCCTTAACAATTTCAGAGTCTACATTCTCTTGAGATATATCAACTGGAGGTTGTTGTCACTCAATAGTTGAAACTTCATCAGAATCAACCATAGTCCTAATTCCAGACGTTTGAACACTCGATGTTGGAGAAGGAGTAAGATCTTCATCTCCAGAAAATAAATGCTCAGGTATCTCTTAATTACGGACATAGTCACTGATAGGGACTTTAAATGACTTGAAGAGATCTGAATAATCAAATTGCCAATCTAATCCCTTATGCAAGTCATGTGTAACATCCCAAAGTTTGAAAGGAATTTCGGAATTTAAAATAAAGTTTATGAATCCTACGAGCTATTTGTTGATGTCTCGAGTTAGAATTTGCACGACATTAAGATTTGGGTTACATGTGGGATTTAATGTAAGATTGAGGAGCTTAAGCGTAAATAGCGAAATATATATATATTAACTTCTTACTGCCTCCTAATCATTTCCAGAACACAATTGAATTCGCAATTTTCGAGTTTTAGAGAGAGAAATGAGTTTTTAGAGAGAGAAAGGCCTAATTCAAGTTGAAAATTGAAGATTTAAAGGATTGGAACCGTGATTAAGGTAAGATTATGTTAGTTGATGTTATTATTAAGGTTTGAACGGGTTAATTTGGTTAAATCGAGCTTTGATTGTGAAAAACTCGGTTTTGGGGTCGGCTGTGTTCGTCCTGCGAGTTGACTTTGCGAGTTGACTTGCGAGTTGACTTTGCGAGTTGACTTGCGAGTTCAGTTCAGTTGAGTTGCGAGTTGACCTGCGAGTTGACTTGCAAGTTCAGTTCAGTTCAGTTGAGTTGCGAGTTGACCTGCGTGTTGACTTGTGAGTTCAGTTCAGTTCAGTTGAGTTGCGAGTTGACCTGCGTGTTGACTTGTGAGTTCAGTTCAGTTCAGTTGAGTTGCGAATTGACCTGCGATTTGACTTTTCAGTTCAGTTCAGTTCAGTTCAGTTCAGTTCAGTTCAGTTCAGTTCAGTTGAGTTGACTTTTGCGAGTGGACTTTTGCAAGTTAAAATTTGTGATGCACCTTGTTGTAGCGGCTTTAAAATAGCGTCGCTAAGTTGTGAAATAGAGTTTAAATTGTATCTGTTTGTGTACAGACCAGTGTTCAGACGTGAGAGACTAGAGGTTGCAGAATTTCACGTACTTCGAGGTAAGTAATAGGGGAATATAAATTAAATGAAATTATCTAATTGTAAAAGTACTTGAGTGTACTTAATTGTTGAAGTACTTGAGTGTACTTAATTGTTGAAGTACTTAAGTGTACTAGATTGTTAAAGTACTTGAGTGTACTAGATCATTGAAGTACTTGAGTGTACTAGATTGTTAAAGTACTTGAGTGTACTAGATCATTGAAGTACTTGAGTGTACTAGATTGTTAAAGTACTTGAGTGTACTTGATTATTGAAGTACTTGAGTGTACTAGATCATTGAAGTACTTGAGTGTACTAGATTGTTGAAGTACTTGAGTGTACTAGATTGTGGAAGTACTTGAGTGTACTAGATTGTTAAAGTACTTGAGTGTACTAGATCATTGAAGTACTTAGGTGTACTAGATTGTTGAAGTACTTGAGTGTATTAGATTGTTGAAGTACTTGAGTGCACTGCATTCAGATTTCTTGAGCGTACCGTATTAATTCAGTGATTGGCCCTCTTATGCTGAGTGATCATAAATGGCCTAGAAGTATAATCGTGAATCTTTACTGAGCCGAGTAAATATAAACGGTTATAGTGTTTTATAAGATTGTTATCTTTATACTGATGTAATCCTGTTACTTACTAAGCTTGTGTGCTTATCTATGTTGTTGTTGCTGTTTTATTACAGGTGGGTCGAGTAGAGGGATAAAGGGTTCAAGGAAGGAACCTCAGCGCGATTAGTGGTGGGCTTGCTACGGCTACTAGTAAGCGTTTACTCCCGTTAAATCATGCTCAGATATTGAGGGAGTCTTTTAGAGAACTCACATTTTGTAATAACTATAAAACATTGTGAAGTTCGTGTAACGAATGTATGATACGTATATGTGTTTAATTATGTTTAATGAGTTCAAAAAAAAAAAAAAAAAAATTGTCTTAAACAAACGGGTGTTACATCATGTGTGTAGCTCGTAACTTCAATGTTATAAACGATTTCCACACGTCCCGTAGACTTATTGAAGACACGTTTGTTTAGTGAGTTAGGCACATAACCTAGGAAATATCCTTCGTCAGCCTTCTCACCAAATTTTGGTTGATGGCTAGTCTTCAACAAAGTGCATGAAACTCCAAAGGGTTCAAACCCTTTTAAGTTAGGTTTCTTATTGTTTAAAAGCTCATAACAAGTCTTGTTCTGCTTTTTAACCGTAAGAACTCTATTGAGAACATGACATGCAGTATTCACTGCTTCTGCCCAAAAGATGACCGGAAGCTTAGAATCTGCAAGCATTGTTCTAGCTCCTTCAATCAACGTTCTGTTCTTCCTTTCAGCAACACCATTCTGTTGAGGTTCATAAGGTGCACTGAATTGATGTTGTATCCCTTTGCTTAAACAATAGATATTGATCTTTGAATTCTTGAACTCTGTTCCATTGTCACTACGAATTTTCTTAACTCTTGTTACATAGATATTCTCAATTAGATCTAAGAACTCCATAAGAATACCAGGAGTTTCATCCTTAGATCCCAAAAAGAATACCCAAGAGAATCTAGAAAAGTCATCTATGACAACCAAACAGTACCATTTGCCACCTATGCTTCTCTTGCTTATTGGGCCAAAGAGATCCATATGCAGCAATTCAAAAGGCTAGGAAATAGAATTTACAGTTTTAGATTTGTGTGGTTTTTTATGCTGCTTTCCTTTCATACAAGGTACACACTTGTCTTCAAATGAAAAACTCTTCTGTGGTACACCCAGAACTAACCCATTTTTGGTTATATAGTTCATTTTTCGAAAGTTTAGGTTTTCCATTTTCCTATGCCATAGGAGTGAGTCGGACTCTGAAGCCTTGGATAAGAGACATGTAGATTCCATTGAAGTAATGGGAGCACTCATGTTGATTGCATAAATGTCCTTCTTCCTTGGAGCCGTCATCAGTATCCATTTTTCGGGAATAACAAAACCCGGCTTCAGGACTAAGGCCTCTTTCTCATTGAACAGTACAGGGTGACCTTTATCACAGACTTGGGAAACACTCACTAGGTTGTGCGTTAGTTCTTCAACATAATTCACATCCTCTAGAGTCAAAGTTCCATTTGAGACTTTTCCTTTCCCAGTAATTACTCCTCCTTTATCACCTGCGAAGTGCACTCCTTGTTTCAATCCTCCTTTGAAGTCTTTCAGGAGACTTTGAGTTCCTGTCATGTGCCTATAACAGCCACTGTCAACGTACCACCAATTGTCGTTGTTCACAGTCTGCTCCTGCACAAACAAGTTGTACACGATTAGTTCTCAAGAGGGACCCAAGCCATTACGGTCTTGGTTTGTCCCTTATCATCTACAAACTATAACTCTTTAAAGTGACCATCCTTCCCATTAGGAGCTTTGGTCACTTTTGAAGTAGTATGAGCTTGTTGATGATCAGTGGTCTTGGGTCTATGAGATGAATTATTTCCAACCCTCCCTGACACATAACCTTGAGATTTTTGTCCTCGGTTACGATTATAGTTATACTCGTAGTTAATCCCATGTGTACGAGAAGTAGAACCATTCTCATAATGACTATGGTTTCTATTAGGGGTCATAAACCTCGACAGTAATTGATCTTTAAAAAAGTGTTCAGGCCGTTTAGGTTTAGGTGGAGAGACACAGTGTGAGGCATCTCTTTTAAGAATATTTACAGGTTTAATACCTTTACCTGGTTTGGTACCTAACCTGTCTATATTCACACTAGAGATATTCGATGTCTTATCGTTATTCACTTGCTTATGTGGTGCTTCCAACTTCTTCTTAGGACAGCAAGAAGACACGTGCCCTTTTTGATGACACTTGAAGCAAGACATCTGACTGCACGACTTAACCACTTTAGCACTCTCTTTCTTAGTCTGATCCGAAACCACTAAAGGTGAATCTTTTTGTTCCTTAATCATCTCATCATTTACATTAGTATCAACTATCATTCCACTCGAGACGAAATGTACTTTAGGGAATGATATGTTCTTACTAATGTCAGATGATAGGTCTTTAACAACATCCTTCTGAGTTTTCGACTCGTTGGTTACCAATGCCTCAGGATTAGGATTCACATCAGTCATCTCTAAGTCAATAGAAGTAGTAGTGTAATTTGAATTAAAAGGTGGGGGTACATCAGCGTAACCTAAACCAGTCACATCCTTTACACTACGTTGTGAGCTAATAATATGATCTAAAGTCGAGGATGTCCTTTAACTTTCAAACTTACGGTTTAACTCAACTAACTTCATCTTATACTCTGAGAGCTCCTTATCCTTACTAGCAATATTCTGATTTAACTCATTTAAGTTCAAATATAACCCATCTATCTTAACGCATTGTTCATTAATGATGTCACTTAGACTGGTTCTATCAGAAGCATCAAGTTGAATCTTTTCTCTTAAAGCTAGTTTATCCTCACCTAACCTTTTTACATCACTTTTAGCTATTTCTAGTTCAGATGTTAAAGTTTTGTGAGATTCAGCAAATACACTAACCTGAGTTTGTAAATCAGTAACTAAATAGCAAACATCAACAAGAGTAAGAAGGTCAAGACATACCCTTTTCTTGTCTGTCTGAACATCAGCCATGTATGCAACAAACTCATCAGGACTCATCTCTTCAGTTGAGTTGATGTAAAGCATATCTTCATCACCGCCTTTGACTTCAACATGTGGCATCTTAACTTGAGATTCCTCAGCTGTTGGCATATAGGATGTTGATTCAGTAGGTTTCTCTTGATCATCTATTTCAGCCATAAGAGCTTGCTCAGGCAGAGTAGACCAATCATAGGAACCGTCCATTTGCTGAACCACCAAGACTTCGGAAGTTAAAGTACTTCCCGAGTCTTGTCTTCCATTACCACTATCAACTTTTGGTCGTTGACATTTATAACACTTAACTTTGGATTTATGACACTTAACTTTGACATTTATAACACGTAACTTTGGATTTATCAAAACCCGGTTTGTTACCCACCACTCTCCTATCAGTACGCTTTAGGAAATTCTTAACTCTCCTTGACACCATAACAAGTTGCCACTGGAGATCCATTTCCTCTAAGTCATCAGGGTCGACTTGATCATAATCCTCATCAAACTGAGCAGGATCATTAATCTTCTCTTGAATGTAATTCCATAGGAAGCAACGAACGAGGCAAGTACAGAAAGTTGTTGTTCTGCAGATTTCACACTCATTGGCATTTTATGATGCCCTTGGGTTGACTTCTCAGAAGAAGAATTCTTTCTTCGTTTCTCACCTCCATCCGATGCTATAAAGCATAGATCCTCGGTTAACATTTCACCATGTTCGTCAGTTTCACCAACAAATAAAGTAGTGGTCGAACTGGATGAAACATTCGAGAGAACAGACTTTCCATGATATAATCCTGGATTTTGTAATTGATCATAATCTGTATCTCTTGTTTTCTTGGAGAAATCATAGCCTCTGAGCTTATCTATAGCTTGCTCTAAGGTCATTTTAGCATACCGCTCATCATTGTCTTTGAGCATAATCCCATACATTTCCCATTTGGAAGGTAAACCCTCAATGAATTTTTCGGTCCTTTCTTCATCAGAATAGAAAATCTCATGGTCATCAAGCTCACTCAATAAGTGGTAGTATCGAGTGGTATAGGCTTTAAGATCCTCTTCTCTAAAAGCTTTAAACACAGTAAACTGCTTTTTCAGAAGATTTTTCTTGCCTGCCTTTACTTGTGGACTACCCTCGCATCTTTTCTCAAGAGCTTCCCAGAGCTCCTTAGAAGTGTGAAAAGACTTTAGTTGATGATTGATTTCCTTAGGAAGACTCATCTTAATTGAAGAATGAGCCTTATTTTCAATCGTAAACTCCTTTTTCTGGTTATCATTCATCCTGCGATAGGGAACAATCACAGTAGCATTCTCCACAATAGCAGTAGGTGCAGCATATCCGTTTTTAATACACAGCCAGATGGTCAAATCATGAAATCTACAGTATGATTCAAATCTGTCTTTCCATTCGTAGTAATCCTCAAGTCTGAGCTATTTAGGTGGAACATTAGATTTTCCAACCTCGTGTTCCACCTCAATCATCCTACTCAAGTGAGACATTGTCAAAGTCAAAAATCAGGGTGTTTTGCGAGTTCAGTTAATCTCAGTTCGCAACTCAATTCAGTTCGCAGATGAACTCAATTCGCAGGTTGAACTCAGCTCGCAGTTGAACTCGGTTCGCAGAAAACTCGATTCGCAGAAAAATCAGTTCGCAGATGAACTCAGTTCGCAAGTTGAACTCAGCTCGCAGTTGAACTCGGTTCGAAGAAAACTCAGTTCGCAGATGAACTCAGTCCGCAGGTTGAACTCAGCTCGCAGCTCAACTCGCTTATAACTTCTGAACCCTAATCTCAACTCGCGAAACGGCGCTGAAACCCTATTCTCAACTTGCAAAACGGCTGTGAAAACCAAAAAGTGTCAAGAAATTAATTTTTGGTTGTAAAGAGTACTTAGAGCACTAAAAACAACCCTAAATCAATAGTTATATAAACTAAAATCTTGAAACCACAACGTATTTAGCCCGAAAGCTCTGATACCAATTGTAAGTCACTAGATCTTGGTTCGATAACAGCGTTATCTTAAAGTATTGAGGTGCGGAATCCCTCAATACGTTTGATTAAAGTTTATATAAACTATCTACATAATTAAAGGTTTTGTTTTGATAATTAACAAAAGTTAATCCTTCAAAACCTAGCCTCTTTATATATTAATATTTTCTGGGCACAGAAAACGAGGTGTGTGTGTAATAATGACTTAGTGTAATGTAAGGCACGGATCCCCATAAAATAACTCAAGTATTTTATTTATATCCGACTCAACTCGCAGGCCATGGGCTTTGCGAGTTGACTCAACTCGCAGCCCATGGGCCTTGCGAGTCCAGATGGGTTGCGAGCCCAGATCTCAGCTCGCAAGTAACTCAGCTCACAAGCCACTTTCAACTCGCAACTCTGAGTTGCGAATCCAGATAACATCTCTTGAAATGGGCTGCAAACTGAGATCTCATCTCGCAAGTCTTATGACTTGCAAGTTGACTTCTCATTTCGCAATTTTGACTTCAATTTGTATTCGTTACTTGTCTAATATTATTATATTTAACAAATAATAATAACAAACTAATATCTTATATTTACAAATCTAAACCAATGTACAAACTTGATAATAATTACACCAGTCCTATTACAAGCTAGATTGTTGTCACAAAACATGTCCCAACAAATTTTCTCTCGATCAAAACATCTAAGTGATATACAAATTTCGCATAACATTATTCATATCCCCGTCTTACGCTCAGTGTTTTAAAAACCGGTTTTTAAGTCGGAACGGTCGACCCTCTGGTTCTAGTCGGACCGGTCAAATCGACCGGTCGGACTGGTCTTTGACTTTTCTTGAGTTTTTTAGATTTTACCATTTTTTTATGAATTTTTACGACTTTTTATAATAAATTTTTTTACTTTTCTTAAATTTTTATGACTTTATTAGAACAAACCGCCTTTGAAAATTTGTCAACAAATAGATCTTGAAAAAAATACACTAGTTTAAAGAAAAAATGGTGATTTGATCCGTATTACGAGTGAAAATATATGACATTTGAAAGTTCATACCTCAAACTTTTAAAACTACAATTATAAATTATGATATTTTGAAATGAAACATATATTGACTATGAACTTATTATAGAATTGTCATAAAAATCATTAAAAATACTATTTAAAATTTTATTAAAATTATGGGTGAGCATGGGTTGATTCAGTTCAGTTTTTGACTAAAACCGAAAACCAAACTGGAATTTCGGTTTTTGAATTTTCAAAAACCAAACCGTTCTGTTATTTCAGTTTCGGTTCATTCGGGTTTTTTGGTTCGGTTTTTCCAATTAAGCTTATTTGTCAAATACTTTTATAAATATACATTTTATATTGATATATTTATATATATATTATCAACCTATATTCTATATATATTAGAAATGAGTGCAAAATTTTACTTTAAAGATTTAATATAAATACATACATATACATGTTGTATACATATATGTATATATGTATTTATATATATATGATATTTTAATAGTTCGGTTCGGTGTTTAAGGTCGGTTTTTAGAGCGTAAACCATAACCAAACCGATCGGTTAGGATTTTAGAAATTTGAAAACCAAACCGTCGGTTTTCGAATTGTTTCAGTTTGGAATTTTCAGTTTTTTTTTTTCGTTTTTCGATTTTTTTTTTTTTCGGTTTTTGCTCACCCCTAATTAAAATAACCATTTACAAAACTAATAAGAAATTATTAATAATTACAACAATATCACAAAGTAATGGATATATTAGTTGGCAATCAAATCATTCAACAAGCATAAGGTTAGAGGTTCAAAACATGGGGTAGACATTTTTGTTGTGTTTATTTTCCTTTAGTGTTGAATTTGTCCCATATTGGTGGCAAGACAAACCAAAGTTTACCATGATCTCCTATATATTCTAAGCCAAACACACAAGTAATTCCAACTTGATCACGGTTGACTTACTAATTTGGAACGTTTACCTAAGTGGTTTCGGTTTAGAAAAAGAAAGAAAAAAAAAAGAATTATTAAAAACCGATCCGAACCGGTTCCCGGTCCGACCGCCGATCGTTGACCAAGTCAACTTTGACCAAAAATCGGTTAATTATGGGTCGGTCTACCTTCAAAATCTGGTTCGACCAGTCAAACCGGATTAATCGGACCGATTTTCAAAACATTGCTTACGCTTAACTCCATATAAAATAATTAATTCACCAAATGTTTATACCACACTTATTACATAATATTCTATTTGTCACATTTTAATTGTTCATACTACCAATTTTATCTATCTTAAAAAATTATCTACTTAACAAAAATAATTATTTTACTTTTTAAAAAATTCAGTCAAAATCATTTTAAATATTTGGACAAAACAAACATTCACACAACATATTTTATATCAAAGTGACATTTGCCCAAGTATAATCTCAAGGACTATTATTATTTATTCCATGTTTATAAACGTTATAAAGATCAAATATTGAGTTTACACTAAACAAAAGTGTTTTCTGAGTTTTATTAGACATTTGTTTCTTTACTAGCCGTCTTGCTTATATGCCTTCTTATATTAATTGATATTGAATGAATATTAATATATTATAAGAATTATGAAACAAATGTTACTCATTTCTTCTTAGCCACTCTAACTATACATACAATTTTAAAAATACAACAACCGTACTATTCATCAATTAAATAATATCTTTATTTACTAAAGTTTATTTCATTTATGATGATTGGTAGTAATATTTAGAACCTTCGTGTCTTCTTCTTAAATATAGAGTTTGAAGTTTTTATTTTAAAGTTGGTGTCGTGTATATAGATTGCTAATGGATTGGGCTTGGAATGCCAAGCTTGTGGGTTTGTGGGGTTAGATGATGGCTTCTTTTACTGCCATTGATGTGGGACCCAATCTGAAGGAATTAGAGAAACGGCTGTTGATATTGATCAATTGCTCTTGACCAAAGAGACTGTCCGGGCTATTGTTCAAAGGCGTGTATCTGTTGTTAAACCCAAGCCACTCTGTCAGTCTCAACCTGCCTCACTATTTTGGAAGACTTTAAGGACCCAAGAAGAAGAAGATGCTCAAGCAGGTGATGGTGTGGCCCCCACTGAGCCAGCTGATTTTGCAACAGGGCCTAGAACATTGACTTATGAAGATTATTACTCAGAAATTAGGATGAGGTATGTAACAGGAGTCCAGATAATGGTTGAATTGCAGGTCAAGGCTTTGGTCGAAAAGTTCAATGTGTATCCCAAAATAGTTGGCATGATCGAGCCCATTTGGTTAAGATTCCTGGCACAAACTAAGCTTTTTGCTGACAACTGGGCTGATGAGGTTGTTAATGTATCAGAATCTCAAGTTCAAGGTTAGTTATATGTAGGGTTGTTCACAGTTCGGATAAAACTAAATTATCCAATTGGATAATCTGGATCGGACCATATGGTTTGGATAATTGGATTTTTGGATTGGTTCGGACCAAAACCAAATTTATTATTTTGGATCACGGATTGGTTTTGTTAAAAAAATTCTAAACCGGATTATTCTAACAAACCAAATAAGAAATAAGTATTAATTTTTCAAACATTATATATTTATATACGTGGATGCTAACTTTCATTAAATATGTTAACTTTCGTTAAATTGCATTCGACTAGTATATGACATATACATATATAGTTTCATTAAATATCCAAACATTATATAGGTAGTATATAATTTCATTAAATTTGCATTTGACTAGCATATGACATAAACATATGCTAACACTCTATATGGTGAAGATGATATTCTTTTGAACTTGTATAAATCAAACCTAGTATCATCCATTTTGTATAATTTTCTTATAATATCTAACGTATTTTTAGCAAATATACATAAAATATATTTGTGTATGTGTGTGGATATTTGAAAACCAAACCGATCCATCCAAATATTAATTCGGATGGATTGGTTCGGTTTTTGAATTTGTTTGGACGGATCGGATTCATATTTTTGAAACCAAAATCCATTTGGATTCACATATACATTTCGGTTTTGAACCGAACCATCCATTTGAACACCCCTAGTTATATGTTTTTTTGTAGGGTTGGCAATCTCAACCGATTGTTTATGAATGGGTTACTTTGTGTGATTTTTTTATCTCTAACTGGTCAAGTAAATAAGAAAATTTATCATAAAAAATGAGTTGAAACTTACCCACTATGCATATTTAATGCGTAAAACCCAGTAAAGACCCATTTTCAAAAGATATATATCCTTAATGAAATAGTAGAACACACTGCTTCTGATAAAAACTTAAATATATAAAAGTCTAGACAAAATGTTTCATAAGCGAATCCAGCTGACCCATACCACTAATTAACTGTTTTAAACTGTTATCCAACCCGTCCAATCCATCCATTTTTCCACCTTACTTTTTCGGTACGTTATAGTACAACCTGCCCATTTTTTTGCTGTTTGTGTCATGTTCAGTTACTTTTCAAATCTTGTTAACCAGCATACTCTTACTTTTATCTCAGGTGAAACAGGTTTTGGGGCTAGAACATAAATCTGAGCCTCATAATTTACTTGGTAAACGATCTGTGATGATTTGGTACCAATCCGTGAGCAAGACAGTACCATTGTCTTATTCTTTAGTAATATCCTTTTTGGTTTGCCATTTGGCAAGGGAACCAATCCTGTCAACCGATATAATTAAGTGGACACTTAAACGAAAGCTTCCCTATTTTGCTGCTTTTGTTGAAATCGAAAAGCAATTTGGACCACCTACTAATGTATGTCCCCTAAGTTCAAGCCGTATGTTTAGACCGATACATGCAATTTCAATACAAAAACTCGAGTTATTGGCAGCTTCTCTTGCTTATTCAACAGGATTGGAATTACCTCCAGTCACTTTTTTATGCAATCGCTTCTCGTTATCTCAAACAGTTATCTCTTCCAGTTGAGACTATTCTCCCTCATGCATGTCGAATATATATGAGTGGTCTATGCCACCAGAGCTCTGGTTATCTGCAAACGACTTTAGACTTCCTACACGTGCATATGTATTGTCTATACTTATAGTTACGATTAGGATTCTCTACAATATACATGGCTTTGGGAAATGGGAAAGTTCATTGCCTTGTGCCACTAAGAAAAAATTCTTCTTTACAATATACATGGCTTTGGGAAATGGGGAAGTTCATTGCCTTGTGCCACTAAGAAAAAATTCTCGAAAAAAGACAAAAGTTTTGGATAATGCTGATAAAGAAAAGGTCAATGTAAGTAATGCTGCTGAGCTGTCAGAGTCATTTAGTAGACAATCAGATGTCGATGATTCTGCTGCAGAGCATTGTAATAAGACACCTGAAGATCGCACTTGGATGCTACAGAGATTCCACTTATACTTCAATCAAAATACAATTAGCTCATTGATACAAGTAGTAAGCAGTAACAGATTGGATAGAATTATATCATCAACTTCTTTTAATTGCAGTGTGTGGAGTTGGTTTATATATTTCGATATGTATTGTCACATATTGAATTGTTTTGTGATTGGTAGATCATGCCAAGGCTTTGGAAACGTATCTTGAATATTGTAAAGATGTGGTTTTTGCTGGTGTGGAACTGTCATTTGAGGATACAACAACAACAATAACAATACACAATCTCGTCGAGGGCGGGGTATAGGGGAGGTAAGATGTAGACAGCCATACGCCCATAACACTGCTTCTAGAAAGACCTCTGGCAGACTAGTAGGCATAGATGATGATGATAATAATAATAATAATAGTACTTCCAAAAATCCATGTATCATATTGTAAATTATTTATGAATAAAATCTCTTCTTTCCTTGTAATTTCTTGAGTTATCTATAATCAAGATGTTTTATTTCCCTCTTACTTAAATAAAAATCTCGAATCAAACTTACACCTATAATCCCTACGTCTAACGTAGAAAACGAAATTAGGCTATGTTGGGTAATCTTGAAGGAGCTAAAGGGAAGTTACCTATTCCCATGAATAGGTTGGAGCTGAGATGCTCGCTAAAAGTCTCTTAGTATGACCCGGTCGCTAAAAGTCTCTTAGTATGACTCGGTAATATTTCGGTCAAAAAGGATCAAAGGTATAAATTCTTGGAAACTTTTATTTTAGTAATTTGAAAATAATTCATCTAGTTATGATAATTTAAGTTATTATAAGGAAAATCTTTAATAAAAAGAAAAAAGCTTTTATTTTGTTAAATTAATATTTTTTATCATGTGGTTTATTTTAGTAGTTAGTCTAGGTAAGGTTGATTTTGTATTTAATTATTAGAATAATATTTAGTTGTTTTTAATTACTGAAATAAACCAAATAAAATATTATTCACACAAATTAAATACAAAATCAACATTACCTAGACTAACTATTGAAATAAACCACATGATTAAAAATATTGATATAACAAAATAAAAGCTTTTTTTCTTTTATTAAAGATTTTCCTTATAATAACTTAAATTATCATAACTAGATGATTTATTTTCAAATTACTAAAATAAAAGTTTCCAACAAGAATTTATACCTTTAATCCTTTTTGACTGAAATATTACCGTGACATACTAAGAGACTTTTAACGAACATCTCAGCCCCAACCTATTCATGGGAATAGGTAATTTCCTTTTAGCTCCTTCAGGAATACCCAGCACAGCCTAATTTTGTTTTCTACGTTACGTGTAGGGATTATAGGTGTAAGTTTGGTTGGAGATTTTTATTTAAGTAAGAGGGAAATAAAACATCTTGATTATAGATAATTCAAGAAATTACAAGAAAAGAAGAGATTTTATTCAAATATAATTTACAATATGATACATGAATTTTTTGGAAGTACGTACATAAGAAATTGAAAAACTAAAGAAAGAACATAGAACTTGCCCTCTCTCTCTTTATACACTTTATTTATAATACATAGGCAAGTTGACTACATGATGGCCCTTACATGACACCTGTAGCTGTCTCTTTAAATGTCATCCATTTTTTGGAATTTTGAGTAACCACGTATCACCCAATTTTCACACTTGTTACTTTGCTTCTAGAAGGTTTTCACAAGACTCCTTATCACTTATCATGGGAATATGTCCACATCTGATTTGTATCTATGTAATTATCTTTTGAATAATAGAGGTTTATTCTTAATTAATCATCATCCGAAATAACTTTAATCTCCTCTTTGTATTTTTGTCGGGAACATGTTGAGCAAATCCCTCCTTCGTGATTTCTGAATTCACACAACCTTGATTGTGCTATAGGACTTGATTTAAGTAAACCTCTTTCCAATAAATCAATTTTCTTTGCAAAAATCTATCTCCCGATGGCGGTTTCCTTTTTTCTAGAGTTATGATTACCGGTGAATATTTACTTGCCCCGCTATAAGTCCTGAAACCTTTCTTGAAACTAGCTTCCATTCCCTTTATTATAACTCTGATGCCCAATGCCCTTCTATAGTGAATATCTGATTTCGTGAAATTTCAAAATTCTTTTCTTTCTCTATCAAATTCATTATTAAAAATTTCATATTTTAAGAGTTGCAAAAAGTGATATGCAGGATATGTAAATTGTAGAAATCGGGTCGTATATTCTTTGTAGAAATCGGGTCCTGTTGAAAGGAATTTTAGAACAAGAATGTCCTTAGGGGTTATCGATGTATTTTTTAAATAACAATCTTTTACAGATTTTGTTATCCAATTTGGCAGTTCAGAAATTTATGGAAAATCAAGGGTAGTAAGATATATCGTCTTTATTGCTCCAAAGTCATACCAATATCTGATTTCTTTAGGTGAGGACCTTAGTAAATAATTTATTCTAGGATAAACTCCCTTAAAATTTATATATCTTGATTTAGTATCTAGAGATTATATAACTCCCTTATCATCCGCACCTGGGTTTTTAGCAAAAGTAAGGGTAATGGGAGTTTTAAATATCTTATTTGTTTCATAAAAGCCTGTGTTTTAAGAATGGGTCTAAAAGAATAAGATTCTCTTTTACCCATATCAGTGTCTACCATTTCTTCATCTTTTCCTGAAGAAGATGAAGGGATATCTATGTTGGGTTTTTCTTTTATCAAACCTCTTACTTTTTGACTATCCACCTTGTAGTTGGCTACCTTGGACATGATTAGTTGACATTGCCTTTTGACTAAAGCTTTTATCTAGTGGAACATTATGTGGGAGGGCTTCCATGATATTTGATAAAGCTTCCATTGTATCGTTGATATCTTCAATCAATCTATCCATTAATATCATATGTTTATCTATCTTCTACCTTAAATCTTCCATCTCTAGTTAAAAAATCTGCTAAAACATTCTTTTTAGACTTAATAATTTCAATGTCAAAATCCTATTCTGACAAAAAAGTTTGCCATCTTATCAATCTTTTATATTCTGGTTTTGAAGGCAAATTATTTTTAATAAACGCTTTTACTTGCGTATTATCTGTTCTTAGCAAAAATTTATGGGGTAACAAAAAGTAATAAAGCTTTTGAAAACTTTTGACCACTACTAATAATTCTTTTTCATTAATATGATATCTTGTTTCAGTATCGCTAAATGTCCCATAGCAATATCTACATATGCTTTCGTTTATTTTTTTTTCTTTTTCTTTATTATAGTATGCTCATTTTAGTACTCCACTCCAACATTCTTCACAAGCATTTGTTTCTAAAATTAAATCATCGTCTTCTTTAAGTAACTACAATTTTGGTAATTTTTTTACAATTTTTTTTATCTTTACTTGGGCTTCTAAAATTTTTTCGAAACTAAAAAATTTTATCTTATTTGAGTAATTTTTGGAAAGGTTTTCTTATTGTGGCTAAATTTTGGATAAAATCGGAGGCATAATTTAATATCCCTAAAAAACTTTGTACCTGCTTCTTATCTTTTAGTATATTTGGAAAGGCTATAATTTTTTCAAGTATATGACTTTGTAATTCTATTCCATTTCCATCTATTTTCATTCCTAAAAGCTCTATTTACTTTTGTAATAAATTCGTTTTCTTTTCTGATAAAGCCAAACCATTTTTTGTGCATTGAGTAACAAAAGTATCTAAATGTTGTAGATGTGAATTATAGTCTACATACACAAATATAAAATCATTGTCTTTTAAAATGGTATCCATTTTCCTTTGGAATATTTGTGGAGAATTTTTTAATCCACAAGGCATGACAAGCCATTCATATTGCCCCTGAGGCGTAGAAAATGTTGTGTAAGCTATACTATCCGGATGCATTTTATTTGCCAAAACCCACTTTTACAATCAAACTTAGAAAATATATTTTTGTTTCTACTCCAATTTATTAGGCTTTCTTTTTGGGTAAAAAATATCCATCAAAAATAGTATTATGATTTAGTTTTTTATAATTAATTACCATTCTTGCCTTTCCTCTAGCTATCTCTAGATGCTTTCTAACTAAAAAGGCGGGAGAACTATGAGGGTTATTGCTAGGTTGTATTAGTTTAAGATCTACTAGTTCTTTTATTCGGTTTCTAAATTCTTTCTGGTCTTCATGATTATACATCATCGGTTTGACCCTTTTTTTTTTCTTTGTCTTTCATTTCTAAATTTGTCATTATTTTATTTTTATTCCAAAATTGTAATGAATTTTCACTATAACATTTTTTTAGTTTCTCTTTTATATTTTCTATATCTATATTAAGTTTCCTTAGGCTTATTTGATTGTCTAGAAGATTTTCTTTTTGGTATGTTAACACAGGTAAGCTCCTTTCAATAATTGGTTTTTCTTTGTACCCTATGTCATTTTCATTCAATCTTGGCTTAAAACTAAAGGGGAAAGGTCTTGAATAAGCCTTTTTTATTCTCCTGACTACTATCAAACTATGACAGGGTGTCTTTAGTATTACTTGGAATGTTATCATATCTAATGTTACCTTAATAAATCTTTGTAAGAAATTATTTCCTAATAGAATGTCAGAAAAAGAGTTATGAAAATAAAAAGGAGGACATTTAACCATAAATGATCCAATTAATATGACTGGTTCTTTAATCCCTCTATTTAGAGGGACAATGTTTCTAGAAAATGATATACCTTTAAAAGGTTCTAAATCCTTGTGATATTCTTTTGAAAAGCAATTTGGCTTGCATACATATACACCTACACCACTATCTATAAAAGTAGCAAAATATTCTGCTTTATAATCCTTATAAGTGATTCCTTATATGAATGCAAATACTTACAGGGCTAGTCATTTTGGTATGTATATTAATTTTCTATTATACATTATCTCCAAGCCGTATGAACTTATTTGATAACGTTTTCTAGAAATGTTAAGCGTAGCATAATTTCTAATGTGTCTTCATCACTTTCATTTTCAATTAATAATCTTAAAATTAGTATATTGGTGAGGTTTGTTTAATTTATGTTTGGTTAAATTCTGACATAGTTTATGGCTTATGTAATTACCATTTGCTCCAGTATCTATCAATATACTAACACTAGCAAATTTTGATCCATTAAAATATTCCCCTTGTATTCTATAATTTTTTAAATTATCTTCTTTTTCAACAATCACATGTTCAAACCTATTAGAATTAATTCTTCCTTCATGTGGATAACTAATTACTCTTTTGTCTGAAAACGTCATATTGGGTGTTCTTTGATTTGACGATAATAATGGTTTATCTTGTAAATCTGGATTTAGAGGTCGGCTATCTATTTCTTCAATTTTTGCTAAAGTAGGCATTTGAATTTGACATACTTCATTGAATAGAAAGGGAAAATCTATTGTATTTTTTTATTGTAAAGCAATCTGAATGATGTTTATTGGATATTGCATAAGAAATTGCATAAGTTATTGAATATGGTCTGTTGTGTTGTTTGAAGAAATCTTTTCTTTTAAAATCATGTAATAAGCTTAATGTTTTATCAAAATCTTTATCTTGTATATTGTAGGAGATTCTTGGATATATATTAAATTTAAGTTTTCCATATTGCAGGTTTCCTCTCAAGATACCTAAACAAGCTTTGTCTCTATTTTGAATTCTATTATCCATTATCACTAAGTCTATTGGAGTGTCTATTCCTTCTTTAAAGATTGATTTTATAATTATCTTAATTGCTCCAATATGAACCCATCTAAGTGTATTTCTAATATTTGGTTTTATACTTTTCAGTTTACTTTGTATATCTTTTTTGGATAATAAGGGTACCATAACTTTATTAGATGTTATATTTATATCAAGAGCTCTTTCTTAAATGTTTAATCCTAGAATAAATTATGATTTATAGATTTTAGTCCTAATTTTTGTAAAGTGTTTGTCTTAAATGCTGAATAGTTTGATAATGAAAAATTCTCATGTTGAATATGTTTTAGTTTCTTTTTATCTATTAGAATTTCCTTTCTATATGCTCCTTGCAGTTCATCTTGTACATCTATAATATCTTTATCCATATTAATGATACTTGTTGTTGCTAGCTCTAAGTTATCCATCTTCGGAACTAGTATATTATGTTTCGGTTAATATAAAAATACTTTCATCAGACTCTATATCTCGGAAATCCCTTATAGGTATAAATTCTCCATCATCTATCATTATATCTTGGAAATCCCTTATAGGTATAAATTCTCCATCATCTATCATTTTTTCTATATCGTCATCTAATTCAAATATTTTTAGGTTTTTGTTAAAGTTTTTTGGACATCTATTAGCATTATGGCATTTTTCTTTACAAATATAACATGTACATTCTTTAGGATTCTTCTTCCTCTTGTAGGCCTGTTTATTGGTTTGATTAAAACCTCAGTTTTTTATAATATCTAGTTTTTCGAATCCTAAAATATCTTTTCCTAAAGTGACTTCATTTTTTATATTTTCTTTTTATTTTTTCGTAGTAATATGAGCTATCACATCCTATATGTATTTATTAGTTTTTGTCCCCAAGGATCAGGTATTTTTGCAAAAAATAAAGGTAAATAGCTAGTAGTATTTTCTACTTGAATATATATTGTGATAATAATAATCCTGAAAAACACATATATATCTGTCTATTTCACAAATATCGCATAATTGTACCCTTAACAATGTTGTGGAATATTTTTGGACTGTAGCAGGGTATTTTATATTACTCCCTTCACCACAAAATTCTAACCTAAATGCTTCTACAGCTCTTGTTAATATATTTACTACGGTGTCATCTGTTTCAAATATAGTTCTTTTAAAATCTGGATGTATGTTTTGCCAATATCTTAAGGCACTATTTAATAAGGTTCTTATTAATAATCCTTTTATAGTTTCTATATCCATTTTATTTACAGACACTGCTATTCTTAAAGCAGTTTCCCACTTGTCAATAGCTTCTTCTGTATTATTAACACAATCTATATCCAAATATATTCCAAAAGGATTAATTGGTTCGTTTTTCATGCTTTCATAAAGTTTATAATTACTAAAATTTTCATTGTTGTTTTTATAGATGCATAACCTTGTGTTGACCTGTTAAATTCATTCCTTATCGGTGGTTGTGTACTACTGCTACTAGGGATATCATTCACATTAGGAACCAATCTTCTTGTTTTACTTCAGGTTTAAAAGTTACAAAGTTATTTGTTAGGTCAACTTCACGTATTTTTGTTACTAAGTTGTCTATATTAGGGGGAATAAAAATCTCTGTTTTTGAACTAGAACTCATTGTTTGTAGTCTTTAGGTACTTTCATATCAAGTAACCCTTTTATTAAAGGGTCTTGAGTTTTTTATTATATCTTTTTCTAGACATTTAAAATCCTTAAGTAGTTTTTCTCCATAATATATAATACTTTTTGTATTGGTATTAAATCCTTGTTTAATTTTAGTAAATTATCAGTTTCTTCTAACAAAAAAAATTCACTATTATTCATTATGATGAATTATAAACCCGATCAGTGTTATCATAAACATAGTCGGAATCAGTTACTTCATATCTATCAAAATCAAAATCTTCATCGGAAATATAATCATCAAAAATATCTTCTGTTTGATTATTAAATTGTTCAATAACTAAAATTTCTTTATCTATCAAGTTATAAGTAGCTGATATTAGTGTATTAAAATCTAAAAAGTTAAAAAAAAATATCATCCAACCCTTCGTCGTAAAAAAAGTGAGTGGCTCTGATACCATTAAAATATTATTCAATGTCTAGAAAAAGATATAATAAAAATCTCTGTTTCAGAACTAGAACTCATTGTTTGTAGTCTTTAGGTATTTTCATATCTATCAAAATTAAAATCTTCATCGGAAACATAATCAAAATCAATTTCATAATAATAATAAGAATAGTAGTAATAGTAAGTAGTAAGTAGTAAGTAGAAACTATAGTAATACTGTAATAGACAAAGATATATACAATATATATAGATATAAAGATTACTAATAAATATATAAGACTATATAAATATGTATGTATGTAACTAAGTTTAATAAATATTAATATATATTAATATATATATATATCAATATATGTATGAATAAGTATATATTTATCCAGAACAATATACTTAACTATCTTAATACTACCTAAGACCCCCTCTCAACTAAATAAACGTCTATCTACATATTACACCCTAAAATATATAAAATATATATCAACCTAAAAACTCCCAACTCCTCTATAGTAAACTTACAGTAACTCCTTTGTATTTATAACTGTCTATCTAGCTAAAACTCCGTACTCATCTATTCTAGTTCTACCTATAAACACCCTACTTAGCTATTTAGTTATATATACATATCCCAATATGAAATAAATATATCCAACTCCCTAAACACCTTACTCCTCTGTCCTAATTCTAGTCCTACATACGTTCCTATCTGATGTCATGTCCTCGCTCAAGAGGAACTCCTTCATGTTGAGCTTCAGTCTATCCTCCCACCTACATCTTGGTCTACCCCTTCTCCTCAAGCTGTCGACAGTGAGTGCTTCCACTCTCCTAACTGGCGTCGTCAGTGGTCTCCACCTTACATGTCCAAACCATCTTAATCTTTCTTCTCTCAACTTATTGGTGATGCTCGCGACTTCTAGTGCCACCCTATAAGCTTCATTTGGTATCATATCTAACATGGTTTTACCGTATGTCCATCTTACCATCCTCATTACCGCCACTTGCATCCTCTTTTCTTGTGCCTTAGTCATCGACCAACACTCCGCTCTGAACAACATAGCAAGTCTTATTGCTACCTTATAGAATTTCCTTTTCTGTTTAAGAGGGACGTTCTAGTCGCACATGACTCCCGTAGCCACTCTCCACTTCAACCAACCTACCTTTATACGGTTGGTCACATCCTCTTCGCTTCTCCCTGAACTGCGTAGCACCGAACCTAGGTATCGAAAAGAATCTTGCGGTTGAAGGATCTAGTCCCCAATACGGATGTCCACTCCACCGTTCTGCTCGTCCTCATTCTTTTCGAAGTTACACTGCAGGTATTCGGTTTTTTGTCGACTGATTCGTAAACATTGGTCTTCTAAGACCTCCCTCTTTGGTTTCCGATACTTGAACAAAATTAAGGTAAAAAGGTACGGGCTAAGGGCTGACCCCTGATGCAGGCCTATTTCTACTGGGAAATACTCGGTGTTCCCCACTGGTGTCCGTACGCAAGTCTTCGCCCCTTCGTATATATCACGTATAACTCTAATGTAATTATCCGGGGTTGCTTTAGCAATGAGGGTTCTCCGTATCAGCTCATGTGTGACACTATCATATGCTTTCTCCAGGTCAATGAAAGTCATGTGTAGGTTTCTTTGCTTGTCCCTATATTTCTCCATAAGAGTTTTGATAATGTGAATCGCCTCAATTGAGGAACGTCCTGGCATAAAACCGAATTGGTTTTCTAACACCTTTGTCTCGCGTCGAAGTCTAGTCTCGATCACTCGCTCTCATAGCTTCATGGTATGACTAAGGAGTTTTATACCTCTGTAGTTGCTGCAGATTTGCGCGTCACCCTTGTTCTTGTACATCGGAATAATCTCGTTGAGTCTCCATTCCTCTGGCATTTTAGCACTTTTAAACGTCTTGTTGAAAAGATTTGTAAGCCACCTCACTCTATCGTCTCTAATTTGGTCAGGTCCTACGGCTTTGTGTCTCCCCATCTTTCGTAGGGCCGACCTTACTTCCTCATGTCTAATCTTCGTGCAGAAACAATTGTTTTGTACTTGTTATCCTATAGTCGTACTCTCCCCATCTTTTCCTAATATCGTCCTCTTTAACTATGTTTTGTCCTCCCTCATCTTTGATAAATCTGATGTTAAGGAATATCAGATAATATAACAGAGGACCTTTGGAATTTTTATCAGAAGAAAGAGGTGTGTCTTACTACTTGTCCTTTTTAATGTGTGATCACTGTTCCTTGTGATACATGTACATATGTACAAACACTTTTGAATAGGTGTGTGAGTGGATCGGATTTGAATCAGGACTAATGATTCAATCTGATCTGACCCATTAGCTAATGGATCATGATTGACCCATGACTTAAATCTGACCCATTAGCTAATATATTCAATCTAAAATGATGGATCATGACTTAGATCTAAACAAATGGGTAAATATACACTCACATGGATCGGCCAAAGATTTGATATGCTTGAAAGGGTGGATTTATTGGATCTTTTGTTTATTTATTGTATGTTTTGACTATGTTGGATCATATAAATGGATGGAATTTAGATCAAGACCTGACCCCATTATAGACGTACGTAACGTAAATGTAGATCATTGGTTCACGTGCTTATACATCCAAACAGAATGGTTTTGTTGTTATTGGCGTCAAATTATTAGTTTTCCCTCCTTAAAGTTTATGTATATGTGACATGGTTGAATTAATTACACATTTTATGGAATTTTTGCGCATCAGCTTACATGTGTTGATTACCTTGTTGGTGATTAATTGTAGGATCATAAACCATCCGAGTCACCCTACTCAAGCCCTAGTAGTCCTTACAAGAGACCAAGAAAACGTAAAGTCAACAATGCCCAAATTACCCACGACTCTAAGGAGTATCACAAAGAAAGAGAAATTAGGCAAATGATATCAAATATGGAAAGAGAACAAATTTTTATTATATCCCTCCAAGGACCAAAGTCAAAAGACGCTATTAACTTCACTACACAAGGAAAAAGGCGTAGAGGCCTATTTTATGCTGCACATGCAAATTATTACATTCCACTGTGTTCTTGTGCACGAGTGGCTCAACTAGATGTCAGATATATGTATGTAGCAGTGCTGTGTTTTGAAAGGAGATTAGCTTGGCTAGAGAATAACATCCAACGTTGCTTGAAACAAATGCCATCTTCTGAAGCTTGCCAACTCTGTGATAACGATGAGGTTGTACGAAATGTTCCAAATGATGAGTTTATGGATATGGATTTCTCCGTGTTGAACTTGTGAGATTTGTACGTATTAATAGCCGCGTGGCTTTTGCACATACCAAAATCCAAGATATGAGTATCTAATGATACACTGACTTTCTTACAAAAGCGAGATATCACACTTTTGCATGATCCTTTCTGCTATATTTGCTATATGATTTGGGAGAAGTTCTGAATACAGTTACAGTCATAGTTATAAAAATAACAATAGTGAAATGATGGGACAAATATACAGAGTAGCAATATACTTCTAAAGTTCGATCTTACAAAAATAAATTTGTTAAACAAGTTATCCAAGTTTTATTGATTGTGATTTGTACATCACAAAAGGATAACATGTACGTGCACAATGTGTACAGTGCAAAACATACGTATAAGATGTTGTATCGCGTTATTAATAAAGTTATTTCTTGGTATGTACACCACTGTGTAACTCTGTAATTGCTCCAACCTAATAAATATGCAACCTTCTTCACTAGTTTTATGTTTGTACTTAATAATACTAATCAGTATATGAGTACCAGTTTTGCCCATAAAGCAATACAGATGGACTACATATAATTTTATAATCATTTTAAACATATAATTTTATACATACAAAAAAAAGTCAAAAACGGCTAAGAGTTTTTAGAGCTTGGTACAAAACCATGAAACTGAAAACCAAGTTGGAACAATACTGAACAAAATTGTAACACATTCAATCTGGTGGTCTAAGGTGGAATGCCATTCCCATAAATAAAACAACCTTTGTCTTGACAAGGAATTTGGAACCCAAAGTTCAGATGTAAGGGTTTGGGAGGCGAACCAATTCTGTAAGGTTCGGTCCTTGATATTCTAAAATTTCTATTTTTCTTCCTGGTTTGTACACTACACAGCTCTAGAAAGGAGAAACTTTATGCTCAGTGAGCAGTCAGTGAAATGCATCATCCTCTTTCAAAATTCTGAAACTGATTAGGTACAATCTGAGGAGGCTCAGGGAAAAGAAAACAAATAATATGCCCCCAAGAAGTCACTGCTCAGAAATTATCTTTGTAGTAATCAAAAACTAGCAGCAGCTGAATTTATATCTTTGGGTATCCAGAAAGTGAGGACCCCGTTAGAAGCAGCAGCAAACATGACACGACGAGGTGCCCATTTCAAGCACGATGCAACACCTATGTTGCTGTCCCAACTCGCCACCTGTCACAAGCATATTCCAATTACTTGTAAGGAAAACAATGTATATAGCTTCAAAGTTCAACACAGCGGAAACATCATGTAACTAAAGCTCACGTCCATAAAGTTGCTGAAATGAGCAGATTTCTTTTGGTTTTAGATCTTGCTCTAATGTTAAGTTCTGGAGTTTGGAGAGAGCAGAAGAGTGAAGAAAGCATTAATTACTCAAGTGACCAGTTTTTTATTCAATTCTTCTAGTTAAATAACTAACATACTAAAATACAACAAGAATACATCTAATTAATATAATGATCCAACTGATTGAATTTTAAAAGGTTGTTAAATTTACTCTTTGAAAACGTCAAAAACTTTAACATCACCCAAATGGCCATTTAGACATATATAGGTTGAAACTGCAGCCTTGTATTCATCTTAGCATTCTCAACCCCTAATTAGGATTAAACAGTAGGCTATTGTATACAATTTGGTTACCAGTTCCAGTTAAGATGGAATTTGTGAGCTTTAGAGCATATTACAGTTAAGGATCATAACGTAATTGGTCAAAAAGGATTCAGAAGGACCCACTTTAGTAAAGTAAAAAGGGTATTACTATAGTAGAAGGTAGCTCTTGCATTTTGCTTTCATGAGTATAGGAGTGATGCATAAGTTGACAGACATGTAACCAACAGTAAATTAGTATACAAATAAAATTGATTGGAAATTTGTAATACCTTGCTCCTTGTGGGGACGCTCCATGCATTCAACGTTCCATCCCCCGACCCTTTAACATAATACGAGTGTAGGAGTTAATACTACAAATACGAATTGTTGGTAATCAATGAAAATCATGATTTACATCTTCATTTCACTTGAGAATAATTTTCAGATACCATTAAGAGTTCAGGACACTGTTTTTTAAAATTAATTGGCCATAAGTCATAACCCATATGGCATACATGATACAAGTCATATTGGACAAAATTAATTTAAAGAGAATATACCTGATACAACATATTGGCCATCAGGCGTAAATGTGGCCTCAAGTGTTGTATTTGGAGAAGCATCCACACTAAATCCACATCTCTGCATAGCAAACTTTGTTAAACATAGATGTCTAAATGATTAACATATCATAGACTTTAAACAAATTGTTAACCTTCTCGCCGTTATATGCATCTAGAACATAAATGCTGTTACTTTTGGTAGTAAGAAGCATCGATTTACCATCATTGGTAAATTTAATATCCCAGACCTCAGCCATATCTCCTCCCACCAGAAAGGTATCGAATGGGCCCTATATGAATGAGAAGGATCATATTCACTATTGTTCAGGTCTATTAATAAAAAGTAGTAAAGAAGTTATTTTTTCTGTTATTAATTTTATGTTGTCCTCCAAGAATGTTAGTTCAAAACCTTATCATATGACCGTGAATCAAATAACTTGATAGCACCTCCTTCCATTGATACCGCAAAGACAAGGCCTTGTTGGTCATAAGCAACAGTAGGCCTACCTCGCAGACGTAAGATTCCCTGAAAAGTAAAGTGGCGAGCAAAAATCAATATCATCAGAAAGATACATGATTAATCAGTAGAAATATGAAGCTTTGATTAATATTCTTCATGTCGAACACATTTTTTTGAACCACAAACTCAAACACCCTTCACCCTTGTCCAATTGGCTGATGGGGCACCTTAAGCCAAGGCCTGTTGGTTTTTCACACACTAGTTACCATGTTCACATTTTATATTAGATTATCTACCTCTACAATGCATATATTCTTCTTAGCCAGTGATTTTTGCACAAGTAACAGACAAAAAAAAGGACCAATCAATTGAATATGTTTTGGGCCAAGCTGACATAACTTCACTTCACAGTAAATTAAACTGGAATCTATAGAGGTGGCATATTGACCCACATATGTACATATAGGTTGATATGGTTATGCTTTATCTCAATCCTGAATTCTTTAATGGATCACATGTGTTAAGCTAAAAGATTTAACCAAAAAAGGAAATGGGTCAAATGGATTGACTGAGTTAGAAGTCATCCAAAATGTATTTAATTGCATAAAACCTTCTAAATCATTTTAATTAAATAGACTGTTTAGCTTATTAAAGTAATGATAAAGTTATGTAATGAAATTTAACATGTAAAGTATTTAATGAAATTCAAACGATAACTAAATAGCGTTTCTCAGTCAGCTTAACCTGACCTGTTTTGACCTGCACCAGAGAACCCACTTTTGACCTGTTAACCAACCCACCCCACCAGATCTTCTCATTTTGCCACCCCTAACAATCTTGGTAGATTTGATTGTCACCAGAAATCGTGAAAACAAAGCATCTGTGTGTTGCATTATCCTTGTGTTGCTTTCAAAAACTCACTGTTTTTTTTTATTTTTTACTTTGTAATAACCATCGTATCAAGCAGGCTACTCCAAGACTCAATTTTGATTTATATAGTGTAAACACCAACCTGGCAAGCATTCACACGAAGATCCCATATTCTGACAGAGTGATCAAGAGAACCAGACATGAAGCTATCATCAACTGGAGATGTACAGAGGGACACAACCCTACACCCGTAAGCCAATAATTCAAAAAGGGTTATGTTTGACTTCATCTTTCAGTAAGGAGAAGGCACGGATAACAAAATGGTTCTAGATGACATGGATCATGGTTTACATGAAGTTTTAAAGGTCAGCACATATCTGAAATCATCAAGATCTCTAACATAAAAGCTCATTTGATAATACAAGTGCAAACATATGATATGCACAACGATGGAAGAAATATAAATCAACAGTCAGATCTAACTGAAATTGAATTATTACTGTACAAAGAGAAACGTTCAATGCAACTTGAGTTAGTCTTTCATCTAGTTCAAACTAGCTCTAAGCCAAATGTAAAAGCCAAATATTTAAAAAAATGTAAAAATCTGTAAAACCGTTTATCAGTCTTCTTGACTAATTTGATCATCAAAAAGTATCCCATCGAGCATGTCATTATCAGATCATAATGAGGACGTAGGCGGCAAGTTAAAAAATCTAACCTATCTGTATGCCCCTTGAAGTAACGAAGGCAGCGATTGTCATACATGGATAGATAACGTAGAGATTCTGAAAAGATATGGTATGAAAACAACTTTCATCATTGATGCATTGATAAAAAATGATCCAATTAACTTTAAAATGGGAGTATGAACACTCACCGCCTGAATCCAGATTGTGTGTTGAAGAGCATATGACAGAACTAGGGTGGTGGGTAAAACATACGCGATCAGCACCATGTTTCCTATGATGTGTTGTCTTCAGTAACCTGCAGTTACGATGATGAATAAATGACTACCAAATCTAGCAATAACATCTAGTCACATAATTACATACTGCATCTTTAGTAACCTAACATCATGACAGACCCACAAATCAAAAGTAAGATATATATGTACATTAATATAGATATGGTTTTTTAAAAGAGAGACGATGCCAACCAGTCTCTTTGGGAACATATTAAAATATACTGAAATAATTCCCAGTAGATTAAGACAAAATAAGTATGTATTACTATTATGTGAGCCAGCTTGTATACTTGGACTGCAGATGCACAGAGGATGGCACAAAAAACTATATATCGTTAAGGTAGTTCACGAATGAAATTAAGAGTAAGACATTTGAATACCGATTAGCTTTATAATCAATTATGCCAATGACCAAAAAAGAACATAGCGATAAGTAAACGAATGAATAAAAAGGCCACAGTGATAACTAGCATTATCCTTTACTTCATCCAATAAACAATTTGTCAAAATCATGAATACGCACTTGCCATTTGCTATGTCATATAGCCGTACGGAATCATCCTCCCCTGTTGTTACCAATAGATCCGCAGTACGATGAAAATCAAGTGCATTTATCTTTCCAACCTGGAACCAGTTCTATATGTCATGATCAAAGCAGTAGATACTAAATCCAAATAAATGAATTACCATTTTAAATCATGAATTGGACAAAATAACAAATTCCTTAAGTAAATTGCTATGAAATATCATGGGAAAAACCTACTTTTCCTACCATACAATGACATCTTCCTTATGCATCATGATGAAAACAAAGTCAAAAATAGATGTATATTGGCTGGTATGTAGCAGCAAGCAGCCATTTTCTGCCTTCTTAACCCTCTTCCCATAAAGGTCAATTATGACTTGCTTGAAATCAAAAGATCCATAGAAATAACGAATTATAGTGTTCATATCTTTCTTATATTTAATTAATGCATCCATATTCTTCGAGTTTCATTTACTCTTAAGTAGACAGTAACCAAAACATTTCAATAGCATGTACCTTATGTATATGTCGCCAATTTAAAATCAATCAATTTAGTATATCTAACAAGTCTTGACTTGGTAGGATTTCATAGACATACACATGACGATTTCGTTGCGTATTGTATGCCAAGCATCTTCATCAGTCAATTTACCTTGAATGACTACCAAAATGGAACATCTTTCAACAATTCATATTCAAACCAAAACACCTTTATGCCCTTCTATCACAAAAATCACCCATGTTCATCATTTCACATACAAATCCTCTAGACTCAATATATTTCTATGTGATCTTAGCATGGAGTCAATTGTCAACGTAAACTTTGCCCCATCCATCACAATAAGATGACCCATGAATAATATGTGCTTTTGATCATATCTTCAGCAAATACTAAAGGGAAACGGCTTAAGATCTTTACACAATACCTATAAGTCCTATTTATACAGACTTTTCTTTTGAGAGGCATGTTAGATTACATCAATCAGGACGTTTCTAATTTCTTGTTCATGTACGACAGACATTAGATGATTCTTACCTTAAATTACTTACCTATAAGGTCTATGAATCTACATATTCATATATTTATAACTGTGTAATCTACTAACATTGTACCCAAATTTTGCCCAATTCTGTCACCAACCACATATAACACTTCTAATTATATTAACAATTAAACCCTAATCCCTATTTATAAACCTATTTTACTATAGACAGTACATAGTTACCTAACTTAAAAATTAAACCCTACATGTCATTTCTCATTCGCCCTTCCCCATACAAGTGCCTAACATAAACCCATGCTAATCATTTTATCACTCTCCAAAACTAGTTGCTATGCTTCTTTGATGTACGTTACATAAATCATAATTGGCAAGTTATCAAGATTCACTCTCAGCATGTGTAGTTTCTAACATAGGATGAATAGAAGAGGTTTAATCATAAGGTTGTGGCTCCTATACAAGCACTTTACTTGGCAATTGGCAATTGGCAATTGGCAATCTAAACAATGATCAAGTCTTTTCTTAATGCATGATAACATAAATTAATAAATAAATAAAAACAGAGATCACGTTCTAATGCTTTAATCCTTCGTGTATGAATGATTGAGGTAAAACTAAAGACAATGTTCTTGATAACAAATTCCAACCTTCTACTCTAGTTATCATCCACAAATTATAATCACTCGGACTTGTATATATCACCCATGGAAATAATGCAGACATAGTATAATAACTAAGGAGTCTAGTGCCCTGTCAACGTATCATCATATACATGAATAAGCCACTCTAAGAAAATTACGTACTTAGGTAAAAGGATAGTTTTGTTCTAAATATATAATCATAATCCATATTATATAAAATATATTCCAATTCCAATTGCAGTAAACTAATATAAAATCACCATAACTCCAAACTATCTACAAAATGTCTGTAATATGGATTTATCATGTATGTTCCAAGTTCAATCAAACTTTACCACTCTAGTGCTTCTTCATTCTCGTATATATATAGGGAAAGGATTCAGAGGGAAGGAGGGAAGTAGTAAATTTTAGCCTAAATATCCGTTAATGAATATTTCAAATAAACACTATTTTGTAACTATTATTCATTAGATGTAATATTCATTGATGAATGCTTAGGCTTACAAAGGTTGCTTCCCTCCTTCCCTCTAAAATGTCACTTCCCTCTTGATCCTTCCCCTATATATATTGAGAGAGAGGAGGGTTCAAATAAGAAGGCTAAATATCGTGAGAATGACTTTAAAAAACACTTTTTAACTATCCGAAAAACATTTTTCTTCAAAACTTTTTCAACGATTATTATTAAAATAACTTTTGGAAGCTATTATAAAAATCTAGACAAAAAATGTTAAACTTTTTCTTTGAACTTTTTTTTACAGCCGATACTGTTGTTATTATTCAAGATAATCACAAAATATAACATGATAATCACACCTAATACTCTATAATATAATGTGATTATCATGTGTTCAAGATAATCACAAAATAGGACTAGATAATCACATTTATTCATGTGATTATCAATTTATAAAATTTTCTTTGAAGCCAAAAATAATAAAAGTTCACAAGTAAAATTTTCTGTGAAGCAAAAAAAGTAAAGATTCACAACTAAAAATAAACTGTGAATAAATACCAAAAGCCTTTTCATCGTTATTATTTTAACATCTTCTTTTCAATGGAACCTAACACTACATATATATATACATACATATAGGGTAGAGATCGATAGGGAAGCAATTTTTCCAGGGAAGCAGGAAAGCAATAACATTCATCACTGGTAGCTAACATTCATCAATACAAATGTCAAAGAAAAAAAAAAGAAATTTTAGTAAATGTTAATCACAATTGATGCTATGAATCTTAAGCATCATTGGTGAATTTTTCTGTAGATTAAACATTAACCGGTGAATGTTAAATTATAGAACTCGTTAACATTCATCATGATTGAATGTTTCCAAAATGAATATAAAGTTGACGAATGTTTTCAGCAACATGTATTTGACTAATATTCATTGAAAGAATATTTCATTGATATATTTTAAGTGATAAACTCATTAACATTCATCATGACGTTCGTTCGATGAATGTTAATGAATTTAGAACTTTAAATTCATCAACGTATATTCTTTCAATGAATATTAGTCAAACATATTTTCGATCATTATTTACTAATAATATCCACTTCGGTTAGCATTCATCAACAATCAATTTTAAGGAGTTATTAACTTAATTTTTATTTATGAAAAACAAGTCATTCATGAATATTAGTATTTATTGCATCGGTTTTGATTAATATTTATTGGTAAAAATGTCTTCTTTTGCACTTTTGATTAACATTCATGACGAATGAATGTTATTGATTCCCCGGAAAATAGTCCTTCCCTTTAGATCCAGACCATATATATATAGACACAAACATATATATAGTGTATATATATAGGGTAGTGAGCTTGTGATCTGGAAAATAAACATCATATACACAATAAAAAGTCTAGAATTTACTATATTCACTATTCGCAAAATGTGTGTAACATGTACGTATCCTTTATGTTCCAAGTTCAATCAATTTTTTTCTATTCCCATTCTTCTTTATTCTCAATTATTATATATATAAAATATAAATATAGGGTGGTGATCTTGAAAAAAACATCATATACACAACAGAAAGTCAATAGGTCACTAAAATCACATTCATATATATCTTATATATTATATACGAGTAGATAAACATGTGCACATACGCACTTTGTTACATAAGTCGATAAAATGATAGATGCACAAAGCAAAACATATGACTTTTTTAAATATAAAAATGTTCATCCGTTTTTTTATGCATATTTGAGATACATAAATGTAGATTCGCCGAATTTGTCGACTTTATGTATTCAATTCGGTTGTTTCACTATATATATATATATGTGTGTGTGTGTGTGTATATAATGAACTGTGTTTTGTAGTCTAATGTGCATATAAACATATGATTTGGGGAATGATGAGGACTCACGAAATCTGAAAAGAGTGCACCGATTGACATATTATTGATGATTCCATCATTGAGCTCAGACACTGATGTGTTCCTCATGACAAAATTAAACGCGCGAATTGTAGAATTTAGGGTTTTGTTTGAAGTGACGATTCTAGGTTTTTGCCTCAGGGTTTAGAGATTTTTTTTCCTGGTTGTGTTGACGTACAAAAACGAAAAGTACAAGCGGGGCGGATATATGGATCCGGATATAATTGCATTCTCACACTCGGGTTCTTTTATTTCTTTTTTATCCTATTTTCGAAAAACATAAGTATATACTTTCTCACTTTCAAAATTACAATTCATTTTTTTTGTCAAAATTAATTGTCTATTTTTATAAATTAATATGTATAATTAATTAAATTTACTTGATTTTTTAAAATACTAAGTTATAAACTCGCGATAACGCGGGTCGAAGTTAATTTTTATTTGATCGATTTTTTTTATATAATCTATAGACCCACGATAAGGCGCGACAAATTCAATTATTATAACTGAATCAAAATTTGGATCTTTTTTATATATTTTATAGACCTACGATAACGTTGGACGAATTTAATTTTAATAAATGATTAAAATATTTTGTCATTTTTTTAAACAGCCTAGAAACCTGCAATAACGCCGGACAAATTTAATTTTTATAAATAAATAAAATATTGTGACCGATTTTTTATATAGTTTATAGACCCGCTATGATGCGTGTTGAATTTAATTTTTATTTGGTCATTTTTATATAGTTTATAGACCCTCTATAACATGGTTCGAATTTAATTTTAATAAAATGCCGGACAAATTTAATTTTTATTGTGACAACCGTCAAAAATCTCAGGTCAATAACGCACTTAGATTCCTAATCTATCTATTTATGATTACAACACTCAAAAATCCTAGTGAAAAGTCTAGGTTACGACTCCTTAACTACTGAAACCGTAAGTTACCGAAATCGCGTAACGTTTTAGGAGATTGCTTAGCGGACTTTAAGACCGTGAACAACTTTAAATTAGGTTACAAAGTGCCAAAGAAAACAAATGAAATTTAATTTCATTCATCAACACAAAATATTTATCATATCACCAAAAATTGGAATTTAACTGGAAATTTCGTAACTCGGTAACACAACTGGAAATCGGTTTATTAACTCGCAAATGTCAATCGTGATCGAATCAAATACATTTTGATGAATGTTATAAACTTATAAAATAAAGTTTCATGACTCACACTTTAACCAACAAAAACATCACAAAAATCGGAAATTAACCAAAATGTCGTAACTCGGCAAACGCGACCCGAATCGAATAAACGAGACTCGAATCCGACAAACTAATATTTGAATATCCATTATAAACAATCTAAAATACAATTTAAAGTATTTTAGAAATTTAGAACCTCAATGTTTATAACCCTTATATTAAGCATAAAAACAACACAATTTAAAGCCTTGAAATGTACAAGACTTGTGAGATTTTAATACAAATAAATAACACAAATAATATATATGATATTTTAACAAAAAAATAAAAATAATAACTCATTTTTGATGCCAAAAACCGGACCTCCACCCCCCCCCCCTTTTCCACTCAAATTTCTCCACTAACTAGCTAAGATTCCATGCAAGACCTTTATCCATTTCCACACTCTTTCTTTCCATCATTTCCTCTCTTTTCTCTCAAGAAAAACACACACAATTCTCTCTAAACACACACTAAATCTCAGCCAACATTCATCCCTAAATCATCTTCTAAAAAGTGTTCTTACACAAATACAAGAACTTTGAGGTAAAATCACTCTTCCTAGCTTCCATTTCCTACTTTTACTATGTTTATTTCATGGATTTCATACCTTTTTCATGGCTTAAATCCCCATATAAGGTTTGATGGTTTGTAGGTTACACCTTATACACATTCATGTGTAAAAGAAGGGTAACCTATGATCAAACCAAGAATCAAACCGAAAAAGTCGACTTTTTTTTTTATGTTATAGAGTTTATTTACATGTTCTTGCTAAAATAAATGGTTAAAATGTTAAAATATATTTATGTTTCTGTAAAACACATGTTCGTGCATAAAAGAAACGACTTCAATCTTTGGATGAGGTCTAAAAATCGTTTGGTAGTGAAATCACTCCAAAAAGATCATTTTGTCATGCATGTAATCTGTCCAGATTTTGACCCTACTTTGATTGACCATAACTCAATCAATAATGGTCCAAAAATCGTGATTTTTCTTCTAGAATTTAGCTTAATGTCTCACCTTTCAAACGCCACTGGTCTCACTCAAATCCATTGAGTTTACAACCTCCAAATGTATCACACGAATCTGATGCGCAAACAGTAACTTTTCTGTTAGCACCTTGATGTGATACTTGTTCATGGGTCTTAAAGTATTCAATAAATCTAAGAAAAATTACTTTAGACTCCTAACATGTATATCTCAGTAGAATAAAAAGATAGGAATTTATCTTGATGATTAAGTATTTTTAGAAAATGCATGAAAATCATGCATTATTTTAGCCTTGTAGAATGCAAATAATTGTGTTGTGATTAACCAAAAATACAAAAATATTAGATAAAACGTGTTAAAAATTTAGGGATGATTTTTCTCAATAACTATATCATGAAAAGAACTTTGAAAATAAAAATGTGAATTTTGGAAAAACATAAGTATTTTTCCTAGTCTAATACAAATAAAGTCTATAAAGAGGAAAAATATTCATGAAAAATACTTTTTGACATAAAAAAAATATGGGAAAATTCCTGTGTCATTTTTCACAGAAAATGACACTATCCTCAAAATTTGACACACATTGGAAGTGAATTGATACGTTTTCCGATTTACGTCTTGATTAAACACATAAAGTTGGGAACCAAAGTTCCAGTGCTCAAAACAACATGAAAATTTTACACAAACCTAAAAATGAGTTAAAACTGATCTAGTAAAAATTTCAGAATTTTTCATGAATAATTACTATTTTTCTCATATTTATCACACTTTATAGACATTAATTGATTAAAAATAATCTGTATGTCTAAAAATCCCCAAATTTTCACAGAAAATTTGTGACTATATTTCATGTTTCATACCAAGTTTGGTAATTTTTAGATGTTGTATACATATATTTCCATTATGTTGTTCGCAACTCGAACAATTACCAACAACGTAAATTAAATGGAAATTCGAACTTTAGCGGCACTTTGTAATTTAATTAGCTAGCTAAGCAATCCTAACAAACTGTATTAGTCGAGAAACTAATTAGAAACCTTGTGTTCTTAGGAATTGAATAGGAGTCAAACCCGGTCGGTACGCGCATTATATCCATCTGTACGCTCACGCTCGAACTGTGAGTTTCATAGCCCCTATTTTTAAACGCTTTGATATGTTTTGGGGTGAGAATACATGCTTTTTCTTTTGTGGTTACAAGTACATATAAACTGTTACGTATTGCATAAGTTTCCACTATTCAAATTATATGGGCCTCTATCATGAATTGTTAGTTATGGACTTAAACGCAAATATTGTGAATATATTTATTGGGTTGACACCCCCGTCCAGGTTGGTCGCGCCAACTCGAAAAACGGACGCATAATTATTTGACCCACTACGAGTGTTGTGAATAGAACACTTGCGAGGCAACTAAATTGTTAAGGTTTCAATTCATGAGCTTATGGCAATAGTAATACACTTTGATATTGTGGTAAGACAAAATAACTTGAAATCTCGTAACCACGGGTCTACTTTACAAATGCTTACACCTATGAACTCACCAACTTTATGTTGACGTATTTTAACATGTATTCTCAGGTAACTAAGGCGCTATGTAGTTGTGCCGTTGTGTCGCACTTTTGACGTAGGAGTTGCATTCACTTGGAAGGACTTAGCATGAACTTTGTCAATTTGAATCAAGCTAGTTATTCGTTAAAGTTTGTAATGGTGTTGCTAAGACTATGTAATTTCAGGGTGTTGTTAGCGACTCTCTTAGAAGTCGTTCATTGTAATCTTTGTTCATGATCCGCGCACGTCGCGCTCCCACCAGAAATCGGGGTGTGACATTTATAAATGAATAAAATATTGTGACAGACTTTTTATATAGTTTATAGACCTACTATGATGCGTGTTGGATTAAATACATTTATTTGACGTATAATCTGTGTGATTCAATTGTTTTTAATTCACAAAGTACATTCATATTGTTTATCGCATAAATTGTTTGTATACTTCTAAAATCAAATACAAATTTAACGACCCGTTTATATATACAGGTTTGAAATATAATATTTTAGAAATTATATAATTGTATTTTACAAAATCAATTACAAATAGTTTAATGATTTATTGTATTTTACAAAATTACTAGGTTATAAACCCGCGATAACGCGGGTCGAATTTAATTTTATTTGATCGATTTTTATATAATCTATAGACCCGCGATAAGGCGCGATAAATTTAATTACTATAAATGAATAAAATGTGGATCTTTTTTATATAGTTTATAAACCCACGATAACGCTGGACGAATTTAATTTTAATAAATGATTAAAATATTTTGTCATTTTTTAAACAACCTAGAAACCTGCGATAATGCTCGAAAAATTTAATTTTCATAAATAAATAAAATATTGTGACCGATTTTTTATATAATTTATAGACCCGCTATGATGCGTGTTGAATTTAATTTTTATTTGGTCATTTTTATATAGTTTATAGACCGGCTATAACATGGTTCAAATTTAATTTTAATAAAATGCCAGACAAATTTAATTTTTATATATGAATAATATATTGTGACCGATTTTTTATATTGTTTATAGACCTGCTATGATGTGTGTTGAATTAAATTTTTATTTGGTAATTTTTTTTATATAGTTTATAGACTCGCTATAACATGAGACAAATTTAATTTTTATAAAATTAATAAAATATTGTAGTCGATTTTTTTATGTAGTTTATAGACTCTTTAATTTTTATAAATGAATAAAATATTTGGTCTATTTTTTAATTTAAATAAATACATCAAATATTTAAGGGCCAAAAGTGTAATTATACGAAAAAAAATTTAAATAAATAGACCAAATATTTAAGGGGCCAAAAGTGTAATTATACGAACGAAATTAAGACCGTTGGATCGAAAAACGTGAAAAACAATGAAGGGTTCAGATTCATTCATGCTATCCTCTTTTAATTATATATAAAGAATAAAGATATATATATATATATATATATATAACATAAAAATATGTATAGAAATTAAGGATAAAATTGTCATCGTACAAAAAAGTATGTGAGAAAAAGTAGTTTTTTGATGTGAGAATCATGTTCACAAATATCGTACACTATCAACTATGGTAGAAATGTCTTTATATTTTTTATGATGCACCTAAATTTACCTTAAAGATGCCTTAGTGTGAATTCATTTAACATGGATATATTTGCTTTTATAATTGTGATGCACTTGAGTTAATATCATGATTTACTTGATTTTGTTGTAAGTTCTCTTTAATCTTCATGAGGTTACAACTTCATGTGGTTGTAAACGTTTTAATTTGTATGGCTTGTTGTATCGTCATATTTTCTATGTCTTCAGGGTTGACAATACTAATTATTTTCCAATGAAGTACATGTTGAAGTGATGGTTTATGGCTGCTATTCCTCCGTATCTCAAAGGGTTTCTAAAGTTGGTCAATCCAATGATGGTCCTCAAGCTTCTGTTCGTAAAATGCTTAAGATTGTTAAAGAAACTGCAAATCGAATAGTTCATATAAAAAGAAGTTTGTCAATTATCGAGCACAAAAGCTTCGTTTACACGAAAAAACTAAGGTTGATGTTCTAGTAGTTAAGAAGATGAGTAAGAATGATGTTATATGTACTTTTCTTGGAGTGAATGAGCTAACATAAATTATAGTTGAATGTCTAAGTCTCTCATCCAATAAAGGCAGCAAAAGGTGAAAATCTAAAGTTGAGATCGCGGCTAGCAAGTCTAAGAGGAAGAGGAAGGGTGGTAATGAACGTAAGGTATGCTGACAATTTGGACACAACTCAAGGAGTTGCAAGAATGAGCATGTAAATACTCCACTAAGAAAGAAGTTTTGTATTGGATCAAGCAGCGGTTCACATAATTAGAAGACATTCTTTTTCTATGCATATGATGTATTTAAATAAGATTTCTGTTTAGTTTGCCTTTGGATTCATTCCTTTTGATATGAGGTAGTTGATTTTTTTTATCATTAAATTGCAACTTTTACATTATCACGATTACTTGTCTTCGTTTTTTTTTTCTTTACATTAGGTTTTGAAATATGACTCAAGTGATTTATAGTATTATGATGGACTATGTTTTTCAGTATGATGCACCATATTGTAATATATGTTTCTACCTTTCTTATGACATTAATGTAAACCAACATATGTATTCATTCTTCAATTCAATAAATTGATGATAATCCATAAACAAACTTTCTATTTGATACCATGCTTATCTAAGATTATTTTAAGATATAAGCATCATAGAGATTGTCTTAGAACTACCACAAACACATTCATCATATAATTATTGTTTTACAACTACTTGTAAACAAGTTGACCATACAAATATTGTTTTAAAAGTATACAAATGTTGGTCCTAAACTAACATTAGAAGTTGTAGAGGGAGCGAATACAATCTTTTTCGATTTAAGTTATTTAGTGAATCTATGTTGACTTGCAGATTATAGATGGAATAAATAGTAATTTTCAATAAAGTTCTTTTATTTGAATAAATCAAATAATTACAAGTTATTTGCGGAATGACTAACTTAATTGAATACAAATTAACACTTCTTATCAGTTAAGAACAAACTTAAAGCTAGTTACAAATAAATGTTATTTATGTTAAATGCTCTGTTAATTTTCTCTGGGATTCACACACACTTAAGTTCATTATTGAAGTCTATAATGATAATAACAATAATAACTATAATAAATGCTGATCCATAATGAGTTACCGAATTCAACCGAATCCAAACCGGCAATTCAATGGAAATTGGTAGCTTGCTGAGAAGCATCATCGTCCTTTAGTTTATAGCCACTCCCAAACCCAATTGCCTTCCAAATATGCCTGATTTTTTCTTTCTAAAAAAGGATAATTGTAAAGTTTTGATACATTACAACTTTTCTAGGTTTTTAAACACAAATTTTCACAAACAAATAGAGATTCATTTTCCTTGTGAACAAGTGACTACTTTCTTCCCTTTTTATTCGATAAGTGGCAGATAAAACACAAGTCAAGAGCTTGAAACCACCCTGTAGTTAAACTACAAGCAAACTCGCAGCATGCCAAAGTTCAATTACAACGCCAAAAAGATTAAAGTTCGGCACCTGCTGTATTGAAGTTGTTCGTGTGCACAGCAGCGTGCCAGCAACCACCTTAAAGGAATCATGGTGGTGCTGCTGATTGACGGCATATAAAGGCAATGAACTGAAAGTTCAGAAAAAGTGACTTATATATAACATAACTAATCAACTTTTTTACATCTGGTCATGCACCGATTGGATGGAGAAGGCTGCCTAATTACCCTCGTACAGAAGTGATATTAAGAGTTCAGAAAAAATAAGATGGGATAAAAGGAGATGCAGGATGACGGTTGAAATCCTGATACAGCCAATGAATAGTTGAATGTATATTTACTAGATGGACCTAAAAACATAATGACACAACTAAACCAACAAATTATCCCAACCGGCAGTTACAAATTCCCTTTACAAACTGCAAGCAGGAGACAAAACAAAATTGAGCAATTGCTATGGCTACTAAAAGCTATATCATAAGTACTGATATAGCATTTACCTCACTGTACACGGTATCCTTAACTGAGCCTGATTAATTTTTAATCGTCATTAATGCAATTAGAGTGATGACTTTTATCTATGGGTTCTGTTCCTTCTGTTTTTTCAGATTCTCCAACTCCAGATGTAGATGGTTTCTAGGAAGTAGTTTTAGAAGAATCTGAGTTCCCTTTAGAGGTTGGTGAAAGGCTTTCTTTAGTGACGGTATCTTTTCTGGAGTTGCTAGAACTTAGCCATACAAATTGCAAGTTGTGACCTTTCCAGGATTTGCCAGTCAAAAATGCCTTCTCTGCTGCATAGCGGGTTGTGAAATATATCTGAGCTGAAACTTTGGATGTTTTGGGTTCAGGATTGTCTTTGATGAGCTCTACATCCTCTAATTGCACGTTTGAAAGATCTCCATATGGTGAAAAGTGTTCCGTCAACACAGGAACCTGCACAACTATAACCATCAGATTTCGCAGCCATGTAGCAAGTAGATTATAATAGCCATATCAGTACAAAAACCATGAAGATATAACCAACCAATCCACAAATGCGGCATATGCCATTTCTTGTGATATAATAAGAGCATTATAATGGGGCTGTCGTATACTCGTTGCCATAGTGAAGAACTCGACATCCCTCATCAACTCCACCAAAATCTTGAAAAATAATGAAGCACTTGCAACCTATAGCTGTATGAATGGGTCTATTTGGATTATATTTAATTTCTAATGGATCCACAGCGTGAAACTTATAGCTAAAAAAAGGTCAAACAATGTCACCAAAGTATATCAAGAGTTCTAACAAATTATGTAAGTGTACTATATATCTCAAATTTTGAGGAATTCGAAAATAAAAGTGAAAAATAATAAGCCAACACATGTCAACTTGTCCACAGTTGGCGGGTCAGGCGAACGCGACTCAACTGGTACCACCATTGTGTGTCATAATACCACCTAAAACTGAAGTACTGAACAAACATGATGTTATTTGTGATTGACCCTAGAATTATCACCAAGCCACAATTTCTACTTACGTCCTAGAGATTCATGGTAATTATGCTACCCATCACTGTTTGTGAATGGCACAAATTTTGGTTTCCATGTGACTTCTGAGAACCATATTCTACACCAACAAAGCAACCTATTAAAGCCTATTTTAGAAAATTCTGAAGTTCTATTATCGATACAATCATTTTTCGAAAAATGACCATTGGCAGAAATTTCATGAAAATTGAATAAATCCTGATAGAACGTAGAAGAAAACATTAGTGATAACTTTCTTAACAAGCCTACCTCAAGTGCATAGGTAACTGAAGGCATGAAATTAGCTAATTGTCTAGTCAACAAGTTCAACCAAAAGAAGCCAAGCCCGCTTCTCAATGGCCAGGTGAAGGGCTAGAACCTACAGTAATTAATAATACATTTACTTGATACTAGACAAGATTTAAATGACTTGTATAATGATCATGTGATACTCATGTAGCTAATTTGCTAAACTATAAAAAGCTAATAAAGATATCTCTATATATATATGACTAAGTGAGTCATCTTAAAAAACGTACAAGCATGGGAACAGCCCTAACTTAAGAAAATTTTGCATTCTCAGGTATCTTGTAAGTATTTGCAAAATGAAAAATGAAAGAGTTAAGAATGGAAGCTTACATCGGCAAGACCATCCGGTAGAGGTGGAACGATCTTAAATGCAGTTGGACGATTATCCAGTTTGAATCGATTGTTGGCAGCAGGTGATCCAGCGGTGGGCAGTGAAAACGGTGATGATTTCAAGCTTGAAGATTTTTGAAGCGTTAATGAAAGGGTTGTTTTGGAACTTTTCAGCCTAGAGTGATCCACATATTTTATGTTAGCATCTGCCACTTCATCTTGTGCGGATGGTAGAATAGTATCGTGACCACCGGCACTTGGGGTTTTAGCCTTTGTAATATTAGCTAAAACCCCCAATTTCTGCCTTTCAGCAACCTGTTCAGGTGCTCCTTCTCCTCTTAGACCTGGAGCCTGTAGAAAAGAGAAGATCCTTGTAGATTAACAAAGTAAAGTCTGGTTTACAGATTCTAGCACTTATACTAAAGAGGCTGGTTTGATCAGTGGTGGAGATCCAGAATGGGAGCCAACCAGGAGCGCATATTGTGTCGAAAATAGGCTGAAAAGGAAAAATCAGAATAATGGATCCGTCAACTGGACCGATCTAAACCAGTCCTGTCACCAGTTTCATCCATTACTAGATTGCAAACCGAATATAAACTTAGGATTCTATTGTTTGAAAAATATATATATAAATTAAGCGTTGTTTCAAGTAAATAATTATACAGTTCTAAAAAGATTTTCTAAAAGAAAAGTTCAGTCGCTTTCGGACAAGACTGGACCAAACCCAGAACCAATTTTTCTAAATGGTCCAAAAATGAAAACCAAACAGAGAGCCAGTTTTTATGCAACTCTAGAACCAAACCGAAATGAAATAGCAGCTACCGGTTCGATTCTCTGGTTTTGTATCCAGATCAACTTTTGAACAATACTTTTTCTTCAAACGCAAATGGTAACACTTATGACATCAAACAATTTAACTCGAGTAACCAAATTGAGGGGAAATAGAAATATACTTGTTTCGCAAGTTTATCTAGCTTGCGCTGGAAGTCATTCCTTTTCTTATCAAGCATTTCTTGCTTTTTGCGGATTTCCTCTTTCAAAACTTCCAAACTCTCCAGCTTCTTTTGCAAAGGTGGAGGGCCTTTTGCACCATTCACAACCACCAGCTTTGGGTGATCAGAAACAGGCACGGGAGCAGTGGCAGGAGCAGGAGCAGTAATGCCACTGTGCAATATTGAACGGAAATCATCTTTTCTTTTGTTTGCAAGAGAAATATGTGGGGATGCCGCAGAAACTATCGATCCATGGGGAGGTATGGACATGCTATGGCCACTAATTGTCTGGATATCCTGTATGTTGTCACGATTAGCCCACCATAGCTTTATAAAGCGATTACCCATTACAGCGTCAGGTGCCATAAGAGCAGCTTCTGCTTCTTCCTTTTTAGAAAACCGAATAAAAGCTCGTTCACTATTGGAAGGAATACAAATATCAACAACCTCCCCAAATTTTTTAAAATGTGAAAGTAGGGACTCCCTTCTATTATTCTGCTGGGGTATACCATTAACAAATAATGTACGCTGTGCCTTTTGTGAAGGCTTACGGAGAAAACGTCCATTTCCACTCTGCATTTTCATAGATAAATCTGAATTGCTCATCTTCTGTTGATGGGAAGGACTCTGAATAGTTTCTGGTGGACCTGGAGATTCCATTGTCTCCTTGTGTGTATATTTTGAAGAGCTTGCTTTGGAAATCATATTATCTTCCATTCGTGCTCTCTTTTTTCTACTAGTGATTCTACCTTGTACAGAAGACCTTGTAATCAAAGATCCCACAGTAGCCCCACCGGCGCTTACAAGTTCATTATCAGAGACATCAGACAGACCAACACGATGATCGCCAGATAAACCAGGATCCAACAAAGAACCATTTTTTCCAATATTTGGCTGACTTATAATTCGAGGTCCAGTTGATGTACGAGGTTCACTGCCCCATAGAGGCTGATCAGGATCATAAAATTCAGCAGCAGCAGAATCAATGAAGGGATCACTGACGTCCAATCCATTGTCACCCACTCCGGGATAGATATTACTACCATGTGAAGCTTTGCTGTTTGATAAGGTGGTTGTTGCAACACTGGTTGCAGGTGAAGGTCCTGCCCCAACTGGTACTATAGATAGATTCGCACTAGCATGTGATATGGGGAGATTGAACTGTGAGAGGCTCTGTAAATAGAACAATAACCAATAAAATTACGTAAGGTCAAATAATATACCTGCTGAATATCAGAACATACACAGGGAAAACACAGAGTATGATATTCCAAAGAACCAATAAGCATACTAATAGTTGAATTTGCATGTCATGCAAAACTCTTCATTTATGGGTTGAAAGTCATCAATTAGCAGGAAAGGCTTTTATCCTATGGCCAAGAGCTAATATTCCTTGACTCATACAACTAATAGCAAAAAATAGTCATTATGGTTGATTTTCAAAGATATATGCATTACTTTAGAATAGCATATAATATACGGCAAAAAACGCAGAGAGAGGGAGTATGGTATGCACTCTCTTTTTCCATGTATTAATTACTTAATTTCCATCTTTCATCTATCACAACTTCTTTCCATATACTTACTAACCAAGTTTCTCATGAAACTGTCACAGAGGAAGCAAAGAAAAAAGATTGGCTTCACTTATTCCCCAACTGGTGGAGTTGAGCTTGGTGATTTACCAGGAAAACAAGGATGAAGGATCTATTCTTCTTATCCAATTTGAGGTGACAACATCGAATATTTTTAATACAACATGAACACATCTAAGAGAAAAGATAAGATCAATGGACATGGATGCCTAATAAAACTACGGCTACAGGGGTACAGGGGCGCATTTTATAAATGTAGCCATAACTATGTGGCTGGTGCATGTTGTATGTGCAATTATGATTATATGCAATAATAGCCTAATCAACCAATAATAAAAAGCAAACCATAAATGGAAATAGGGATCTAGGGTGTTGAATGTCATTAGAAAAGTAAGAAGGTGGCAAATAATTCTTTTCGAGGGTAAAAAGTTACAGATGCAAACTGCTTAATAGTATAAGCAGTCTGAGCTCGGAAGAAGTTCAGCTGATGAAGGAAGCAGAAATTCAACTCTGGTGAAAAGGTACCGGTTGGAAAGAATCAAAGTGGATTTCACAGCCAAAAGTCATAATAAACTTTTCTGGCAAAAATATGGTTCACAGAAATTATAATTTCGTAAGAAATTGAAAGACAGGCATAATTATCTTAAAGTAGTTGATTCCTGTTAGCATTACACCTCATGTCCAAATCAATGGTCTATCAATGAATAGCTATCACATGATTTCATCCTAATCTATGTAATTAGAGGACTTCCTAATATTCACAACCATGAAAGTTGGATTTCCAAAATAGCATCACGTAAAACTTACATTATGTGTCATTTTAGGGTAGATAATGTAACATACCTGAACATCTTCTACAACAATACGATTCATGCCATGCTCCATTGGGCACATGTCACCTCTTAGGCAGAAACCCTGTTCCTCAAAGTCCCTACACCGTTGTCGTGCAAGTCCCATATTTAGAGGACTAATAGTTGGTCTGAAAGTTCCTTGTAATCCAACAGCATGGAGCATATCCAGACCACCATTTGGTATTCCTGGAACCAATTCGAATGGACTCCATGAAGGACCGTGGGAATTAGAAATGGTTGGCAAACCCCTCCCTGCAAAAAGACTATGAGGAACAGATCCTTGTTGAACTATCTGAGAAGCAATATCAACAGAGCTGAATCTAGGATCACATTGACTCCAATGAGTGGAGTCTCTACCTCTACCCCTAATTGAAGCAGGTTTGCCAGAAAATGGTGGGTTTACCCTAAATTTCTGGTTCAGATCTGAAGATCCTCGAGAAAATTGAGAAAAACCAGGGCGCTTTTGTTCAAATTTCACATAGATGTCTTTCTCCAGAGGATTAAAACTATACTTTTCCCATGTTTCATTGGACTGAGAACCAGTGTCCCTGAAAAGATGTCCATTTTGAAAAGGCTTAGTTCCCTGTCTGTATGGCCTTGTAAATACTTGTTCCATAACATCACCCTCTAAAAATTGAGACCTTGCATCCTCCTTTCTACGATGCTTATGGTTGCGATCATCGTCATCATCATCACTGATTTCTTTATCATCAGGATCACTTTCATATACAGAATGTGACATGCCTGGTTCTTGGATTGAAACTCTAAGCTCCATAGAGTACTTCTGATAAAGGACGGTAAAAAAGATTATACGGCTTACAGGCTAAAAGTTCCAAAAAGCTCGTAGAGTGGAAACAATGAGACAACTAGATCAACCTGAAATATCTCTATCTTCAAAAGGATCCCTGCAATAAAATTTAAAAATATAGAGTTTATAGAAAACTAAATCTAAAGTTAGAATCGGTAACATTGACAAAATAATTTTCAGTCAAAAAATTCCAATCTTAATTTCTCTTCGCATGTTTTAGATGATTAAAGCATATGATGCAAATTTCCAAAATTTGAAGAAAAAAAAATGAAGAAGGAAAGAAATTATAGAATGTCAGCAGGAGAGAATAATAGAGAATAATATTAAATTCGGTAACTGCAGGCTGAAAAGAGACATTGGAAATCTTCAGTAGAGTCACTACCGCACCAATATGTTAACAAATCTTGGTATAGTACAAACTTTCCGATCCTAAAGAAACTTGCCACACCCGATCCACGATTATTTAAGCAGGTCTGATTCCTTTATAATTTAATACGCTTCATTTTAACTACAAGACATTTAAGTCAAACTAGTAAAGAGATCTATTCATTGATAAGAAAAAGAAAAAAACGTGAAAGCGGACGACATATTCTAGTGATCAGAAGTTCTTAGTTTACAGAGAAATCCTTTGTTCAGATTAGGCAAGGCAGGTCTGAAGTGAGTCAGAAGTTGTTAAGTTAGAATTAGTTTCGGAAACCTATCATCATATCCTTTCAGGTGAAATCTATCTCCAAGAAAAGGCTTCCAAGCCCACAAGTACAAAATGAAATGTAAGTATCAATCTAAGACAGAGTGTTCTACTCCTATTATCATTCATCTATATAATAATCATTATATCCCTACGAAATGCAATATCTTAGCACGCTTAACCTACTCCATGTTTTTCTATCTTAGTATATGCACAAACAACAATGAAGTTAACTTTAATATCAAAAGACTATTGTATTCGTTTATCCTAGATATATTTCTTCTCATCCACTCCATTTCATATGCAATAAGCCTAATCATTAAACCTCGATACAAACTTCACAACCCCTATGTTAATTATTTCAACAAAATTAAACATAAAAAATGTAATCCACCGATTGAATGTCATAGAAGTATAACTCTAACATAGATATAAATGATCATACACAAAAGAAACAAGTCAATATTAAACAATAAACTAACAAACACTTAGAAAGTTCGGATTATAAACCCTGTAACCTAAACCACGAAACTAATATAGAACTGCAAGTTCTCACATGCAAGCAATTTCAAATCAAGATATAAAACATAAAAATAACGAGACGGTGTAAGGAATAACCTCGGTCAATTGAAGTGCGCAATTATGGCTACGATATGTGATTTTAGATATCATATGTATTTCATTTAAGCTCCAATTCGTCTCAGAAATGGCGGAGTACACGTTTTAGGTGTGTGTTTATGTATGTGCTGTATATAATATGAAATGTATCGCTTTCTGTGTTTGGGACTTTCTCTCCCTATAGGACGCAGGTAAGTTTTACGGAAAGAATTCTGACGTGCATATGAAAATTCGGATGCGAGAAAGTTACAAGTTTACCCCTCATAGCTTTAACTAATTCCAAATTTGGAAATTTCTTTTGTTTTTTTTGTTTTTTGTTTTTACACAAACCAAAGAAAAATTTGGAAGTCTTTTTTTTGCTTTTTTCACATAGAGCAAGGAATGCAAGCGGGAGGGACGGTAATGGATCGAATATGAAACAGATGGAGCGATATTCATATTCGATTCAAGTTAACTTACTATTAGTTTTGTCATTTATATCCATCGATTGTGAATTGGATCGGGTGAGTATCTATTGAATCGGATGATTATTGACATTTTAGTCTATATAAACTCTGAGGATTGGTCATGAATACATTTTGTTAATTTAGGTTAAGATCATTGGATCTTAATTATACTGCAAATAGGTTTGTAAGCAAAACAAACAATCAACTAACAATATGACAATCATCTAGCGGAGAAGTTCATTTATGTTCGTTTGTTTATTGTATAAACAAACATAAACAAACGTTCATTTAATTATTCAAATGAACATGAGCATATGTCTCATTCATTCATTTACGTTTGTGCATGTTTGATAACATGTACGTTTGTTTATATTTGTTTACTAATTAAATTTATTCATATTTGTATATCTAATTTTTATATATTTTAAATCTGAATATAATAAGATAAAACCTTAAGATATTTTCATGACTTATAAAACTTATTCATATGTCAGAATTAAGCATCACATTTTTATCGCTTTGTAATATTTAATAGGGTTAATTCATCAAAAGTTCAACGTACTGCCACATTGTATCCCATGTATACAAGCTACCCATTTTATGTTCTCGGTATGCAACCAACCGGAAGGAACCGTTTCCATAGTTCGTTGTCCCGGTAACCGAATACCATGTTACATACATCGATACAAAATATTTCAGTTTGTTGCATACCTAGACAATAAAATGGGTAACTTTTATCCACGTCACTTTTAAAACAAATTGAAAAATGCTTACAAATACGTTCTTACCTGTTGTCCAAGTAACCGGTTACCATGTTGCATACATCGATACATAATTGTCCAGTCTCTTGCATACCCAGACAATAAAATGGATAGCTTGTATACATGGAACACGATGTGGCAGTACGTTGCACTTTTAATGAATTAACCCTAATTAATAAGCATTGCATTGCTTCAAGTTATATATATAGAGAGAGAAAGATAGTTTAGATAAGATAAGAACAGTAAACAAATAAGAACGGATAAAAACTAATCTGAACCTTCATTTATTTAGATAAATGGTTTAAATATTTTTTAACAATTATTTGTTTAAAAAGTTAGAAAAAAGGCATAAAGAGAAATTAACCCCTCCATAACAATCTTAAATAATATATAAAAATTATATTTGTAACATCATCATTTTAATTTGAAATCTAATTAGCCAATCAGAAGTCATAATTTAATTAAAATATTTTTTTTTACATTGAGTAAAATTAGAGATTTGATAATATCATAAAATTATGATTTTAAAAAATAAAAGAATTAATTAATTTAAGGATAAACATAGTAAACAAGATAATTAGTAAATAATACTACTAACATTATCTAAATTATATACTATTAATTAATTAATGAATTAATATTTTTTATATTTATTAAAAACGGATATTCAAAACAAAAAGAATTGGATAAAAAACCATCATCCAATTTATGTAAAATTTATTTAGGTATGTAGCTTTGGGTTTCAAGTTAATTAATAAGGTTTCAACGTTTCATGAGCATGTCTATGACTTATGATTAACTAGCGTTGAATCCCGCGCACAACAGCGGATGAATATTTCACATGTTGATATTTAGAGACAAATGTTTAATGGTATCTGAATGTTATAATTATTGATACTTCTTTAATGAAAGTGATTTTTTATAATAGTTTAAATTATTGTAATTGTAAATTCAATATTGTGATATAAAAGAAGAAAGAAGATATCTAAATGTATTATGTGAAATATAATATTAATTGAATGATTTATATAATTAATAGTGAAGGGATAAGTGGAACGATAAAATAGTAATTTCTAATATCCTTTTTTAAGGATTAAGAAAGAGAATGTTAAATGCTTAATAAGGGTTATAGATATAATATAATATGATTTATTAAAGCATCTATATTATATTAATTTGTGACAACCCTCAAATTTCGGTTAATTCCGTATATCATTATCAAGTGCATTTAGGCTAATTCCCTATTAATTTAAAGTGAATTCGTTTTTATCAAATAAAGTCTAGCACAAAACCACATTGGCATATGAGATGCAACTTATTTTAAATGCGAGATACATTGGTGATTATTGAGAATAACCGAAACAATCGGTAGAAACCGAGATTCCCGAACGTTGTGATCGTTTTTCTTAAAATAACTTAAATCTATTTAATAATAAATAGTAGTTATTAATGTTATGATAATTATGCTAATTTAAAAGCATAACGAACTTTAGAAATCGATAAACGTTCACGTGAACTAAGAAACGTGCAACGACGAAATAAATTGTGAATTTAATCGAACGAGGTATCGATAAATACTTGAACATTAGTATAATTAATAATAGTTAATTACTATTGTCATTCTAAGTTATTTCATAACGTTACAAATAATCGAATCAAAGAATATACGAATTCGATAAACGCAAAAACGTAGAGATTTCGCGTATAACAACAAACGAAGTATCGGCAAATCAATTGAATACTATTTCAATCAATTAACAACATTATAATATCCTAATAACCTTAATCTATTCTAATTAACCATAATCTACCTTAATTAATCCTAATTAACCTTAATCTCGCGATTAAAAACCTAACTAATCGAAATTAGCACCTAATGACTAAAATATCTAGACTTAATGTGATTTGGGAAATCACAAGTGGGCCCTTCCCTTGCCCAAAAATCTGCCATGAATCCCCATGACCATACCCCTAAATCAAGGGAAACACCATGCTTTGACCTCCATGAAACAAGGAAAAAGCCATGCTTCCATACCTCCATGCTTGGCCCCCTTTCCCTTCACTTCCACACACACAAACACTCAAACTCTCTCCCTCTTTTCAGCCCTCTAAACCACGAAATTCTGCAGCCCCAAACCTCCTTTCTTGCTCAAGAAACACCACCATAAGTCTACCATTACACCACCACTCAACCACCATACAACCACCATGAACCAACACCCCTAAAACACTTATATTGCTCTCATTTTACTCACAAAAACGTGCATATACTAATCTCATATCATTTCACAAATAAAAGAACCCAAACCCATGGATTTGGAAGCTAGGAGCTCAAGAACACCAAGTCAAACCTTCATTTTGCCCTATTTGCTCTTTTAATGCATTGTAAGGAAAATCTACCTACAAACCCTTTAGATCTTTTATAAAATGCTTAATTTATGGTTATTGTGTGCTTAGATGTTCACTCTTGCCAAGATCTAGTTTGAAAAATCGTATTTACATGTTTCATAACCAAGTTACACTAAAAATCACCAAAACAGTCCATAAACAACAATTTGAAATCCGGACAGAAAGTTGTGTCAACTTTGAAGCTTCATAACTTGGTCAAATCTTGATGAAATTACGTGTTTCTTGGTTCTAAAGTTAAGTTCAAGAAGTTAGCTATCAAACCCCACTGGATTCATAATTTTTAGAAGAGTATTACTAGTTTAAAATGAATTTCTAAGTTAAAGTGTACAAGCTGTACTGTTGGGACAGAAAATGACCTGACTTTAAAATATCATAACTTTCAAACCGTAGATCAAAAAGAGTTGATTCTTTTTCCTGAAAGTCACAAATTGTGTTAGCTTTGAAATTTGTATGATCTCATTTTGTGAAGTTAAGTAAAACTCAAGATACATACGGATCTATGACCAACTGTCCAAAATAAGTACTGTTGGACCTTTGTGTGATGTAAAATGTATTTGGACCCCTTAAACTTAACCAAAAATTACAAATCTTATGTTCCTGGAAAGCTAAGACATAGGAGAACGTGTAGAAAAATTTTCATAATTTTATGAACATGTTTGACTAGTCAAAACTGTAAGCAAAGTTGACCTAAAAATTTGACAGAATCTGTTAAAAGTGAGATAACTAAACTAAAAAGGATAAATATGATTAAAACCATATATTAAGGACTTTTAATGTAAAGATTAGTGTATTTCATGTAATTTGGTGTAAAACAAGTGTTAGAATAACTTAGGACAAAATGTAGGTTATTAAACTTTAAGTTTATAAAAGTTAAGTGTTAAAAATAGAATAAATAAAACTTTAGGGACTAAATTGCAAAAACATAGGAAGTAAGAACTTTTATACAAAATCAGTGAGTTTAAGATATTTTAAATAAGTTAATAAAATTTTAAATAACAAAAACGAGACTTAGACATTGAACGAGGATTTTAAAACGAAACCGCGAGTTAAAAACGCGAATTTATTTAATTAAATGATAAACGTATAGAAATCGGTAAATTTAGACTTAAATTGGAAAATCAATGAATTAAAAGGTTAGTTAAATATTAGTCATGCCTTAAAATGTTTAGAACGAGAATTTAATTTATTAAAACCTAAAGTTAGGTTATAAATAGAATTTAAAAGGAATTAAATAATATCGTAAGGTAAAAGTGTGAAAATAAATTATAAAAGCGTATAACTATATTAATATGTGTATAGGAATGTACGTATGAATAAATGTACATATTGTTGGTCAATATATCATAACGATAAGTAAAATGTATAAATGCTTATGAGAATACATATATATATATATATGCTAACGTTTAAAATGTGGTAATTATAGTGAGAATGAATATATATATAAATAGATGCCTACATGAGTATATTTTTATATTTATATGTGTATATGGAAATAGATGACGTGATGATAATAATAATAACGAAAGACTACCAACGTCAATACATGTCATGAAAACCCTAAATCAAACGTAATTGAGATATATAAATATATATATAACTATGTGAAAGTATATGTATTGAATAAATGAAAGTTACACATTAATAGTATAATACGTTTAATAAGGTATTTTTAATGTGGACTTAGATACGTTTTAATGATTTTGGAAACAAAGTGGGATCACAACGTGTCGTTCTTTTTAAATGAAAGTGGGATGTTTTCAAAAGCCCGTTGATGGCAAATCTTACGAATCTTGTTGAGTGAACAACTGGCATAGACTGACCATTGTGTCGGCTACATGCATTAACATAAGCTCTTACGTTTAGGACGTTAAGAGGCTTACTTGGACAATTGTGATTTAAAACTGTGTTGCTAGCACGCTCGGACTCAGGTGAGTTCACAGCCCCACTTTTACCGTTTTACTGCTTTCAAATTTGGGGTGAAAAGCATATAACTGATTTATGCGATTATTAAAACCTGACAACGTATCTTTATGGGCGACTAAATTCTTCATGTTGTAGCATAGAAGTCCTCTTGCTGACAATCACTATAACCATTAGTTAGATGACGCTAACCACTGAGTATACAGATAGTACTATCGGGGCTGACATCCCCATCCCACGTTTATTTTAGTTAGTCGCGCTAACTAGCGACGTTGTTTCGCACTTTGGGGACGAGTATACTTAACCGGTCCAAGGCACACGAATTATATGTGAGTTGTGGTTTGGTTATAGGTTTAGTTCGACATATTAACTCGCAGGACCTAGCTAGTCTGCGGGGGATCACAGTCAGTGTTTGCTTTCATTGTTTTAAATTGAGAATAATCGCACAATAGGCCGTTGATGCCACTTTTGATCTATTGATGAAATGTTTATAAATAATGGTTTATGATAGAGTCATTAAACCTGTGAATTCACTCAACGATATGTTGACCTTTTATAAATATGTTTTTCAGGGGAATTAGCTATGCCGTAAGACACATGCATATTTGGGACCGTACCTGCCACGATGATTAGGATGCCATATTTAAACTAACGGGATTTATTTATAATATTGACTTGATGTATTTTTATTGAATCCCGGAACTTGCATTTTATTTAAAATGATGTATTTGATAACCTTGACATGTTGACGGCTCGATGAGCCGAAATGTTTGTAAAACTATTTTGGCATCCTAATAATATCGATGTTCTGCGATAATCATACGCTCGAGGTATTGTTATTCGATCGTCGTCACGCCCCGAAATCTTCCGCATGATTAACTATAAATGTCAAATTTGGGGGTGTGACAGATTGGTATCAGAGCTAATGGTTATAGCGAACTAGGAATCTTAAGAGACCTAGACTATAACCCTAGACTTGGACATTAATTCATTCATGCATGTGCACACCACTTTTACTTATAGTACTAAAACTCTATCGTCACTAAACGTCTAACGAATACCCCATTATCGTGAATCGATACCGATGATGAACTTCCCGAGTGCGAAAATCTACCGTTCCGCTTTAGAGCGACCCCTGATGACGATTATGGCACGATACCACCATATTACCAACCCTATCCTGGACGATACCGACACGACTCCTGAAGTCGATGTAACGTAAAAATCTATTTGCCGAAATGGCACACGCGCCCGAAACGGGTAAACACTCCACACCACACGCTTACCCGAACGAGGGAAGCATATCTTATAATATAAAACTAGCAAATATCCCTTCGAAGTACAACTGGTCCGGGTGTTGCATCATACGTCTTTAATTTAGCATAGCCTGATCACCTATGTACAATTAAAGAGGGATTGATGCAAGATCGGAAGAGGTTATAGGGATATCATGCACAATGAAACTCATCTAATTCGGAAAATTCTTTGAAGTATGCTAGTTCCTCCACATGTTAGGAAATTAATATCCCTGCAAGGACAAAGCCTCTACTTGAAATTCCAATATGTAGTTATCGTTGTCTCGTGCTACATACTAAACATAAGCATCCGGATATGTTACAAATCTTTCCGGAACTAAACCGCCTAACGCTAAACCTAAGGAAGGTGAATCCTCGATGGAAATTGAATCCGTACGCAAACGGAGTGACAATCCACTTAAGACATCCCCGACACCGATTTGGCCCTAAATAATTCGCCAACAACCGCTTATTAGCCGTACGACTATAGAAGATAGTCGCGATACCAAGAAGGGTATCGATGGCAGAGCCACGTCAAGAAGTAAATGAGACCCCGAGAAAAGTTATTGAAACGTCAATGGAACACGTCTCCAGTCTGACTTAGAGAGAAGTCGTGACTTAGAAACTTCATAACAACCTTATAGGAATAAAACACCGACGCCCGCTGAGGTGCGAATTAACTGAGAGAACATAATAATTGTCGCAGTAAGCGACTAGGATCAAAGAATCAGTGACTGAGGCGAGGAACGCCGTTAGCATTATGATGCCAGTATCACTGTTAGTGGGAAGATAATTGTCATCCATCATGACGTCATCTATACTAGAAATTATAATTAAAGAATAATAACAATAGAAATACTTAGTGACAAGATGTACATACGTTAAAACTTTTACAAGGAAAACAAATTTTATTATGAAATAAATAATTCGAAAACATTTTCTATATGATGATACAATTTTGGTTAAAGGAAATTTCATATACTCGGAGTAATTAGAAATCAAGTAAATAATAATCGATGATAAATTTTCCATTATGAAATGAATATTCCAAAACCATCTTTCCCTTTAATATTACGAATATTTTAATGATGGTTAAAAAGAAAAAAAAAAAAAATTTTTTTACTTAACGAACTCAAAATAATAATGATAATAATAATAAATAAATAAAAGAAAATAAAATGAAATGAAATCAAGTGAGAAATGTCAGTTTAAATTCAATAGACATATTTTGACAACGTGTTGATTTACTCGCATGAGTATCATCAACGGTAACATGAAATTTAAAGTTTTGACACGTTATATACTCAATATTTTTATAATTCAACTTGTACAAATATCTCATCACTATTAATAATAGGATGATATGTCATAGGAAATGGCAGAGATTACTGTAGACAGTTACCTATCCGATAACGATCTGATCCATGAGGAACAGATCAACTACGAATACCTTGACGAGGGAATAACCCCGGTAGAAGAAGTTGCTGTAGACATAGACGAAAATCCGTTTGGTGGGATAATTCATATTGATGAATATGAAAGGTTGAGAAATCAGGCAGATGAACTAGATGCTCAAGTATGGGAGATCAGGATGAAGTGCAAAAGCTACAAACTGGAACTGATAATTGCGAAAAGGCCGATCCTAGAGCAAATCAAGGATAGGATTCGCTTCTGGAAGAAACTGGCAGCTAAATTGACACAAAGGACTAGGTCTTGGATTAAGAAGAAGTGCCAGCAGTCCACTAAGGAGACTGCGATCTACACTACATCTCTACGTTATAGAGACATGTTAGAGGCACGTTATTATCTACATGACCTAGATATGGAATAGATTATTAGTAGGAAGTATGTACGATATATATAGATTTATGTATGTAAAAGGATGTATTGAGACGTAGATGGAGGATAAACCTCGATCAATTTTGTAAGAAACGTCTCAAACTTTTGTATAATGCTTGATGCATTTTTATATATAAAAGTTTATCATTGTACTAATAGAATGATAATACTATTTTAATAAACGCCGTCTCCAATGAGTGAAATGTACAAAGAGGAACGATAGAATTATAGGCACGAGTGATATTATTAATCTAAAAGACAACCACTTAGTAACAGCTTAAACCCAATTTAAAACTTAATAGTATGACAGATTGTTATCAGATACCCACGAAAATTCATACGGACATAGATTACTAAGAGAGAGTAATACGAGTCCCGTTACCGTCTGGAGAAAACCTTGGCGATGCAAGGAGAAAAGAAATGGAGCACCGTGAAAAATGACTACTTGCATGAAGGCAAGCAAATACCTACGAGAAGGACATCCAACCTTCCTGGCCCACATAGTAGAGAAGAAACCCGAGGAGCGATGAATATACGAAACACTAATCATACGTAAATATCCGGGTGTAATTCTTGAGGAGTTGCTAGGACTACTGCCCCGAGACAAGTCAAGTTCGATATCGATCTAATACCAAGAGCCGCACCAATCGCGCGCTCACCCTATCGTCTAATTCAACCAGAATTAAAAGAGTTGTCCACTCATTGACAAGTATTCTTAGACTTAGGATTCATCCGACTGAGCCTTTCGTCTTGAGAAGCTCTGGTGTTACTTGTAACGAAGAAGGATGAATCCATACGAAAATACATAGACCACCGAGAATTCAATAATGTAATTATCATGAACCGATGCCCTCACCTCGTATTGACAATCTATTTGACTAATTCCACAATTTCAACGTCTATTCAAAAGTCGACCTATATTATGATATTCATCAACTAAAGGTACTAGACGAAGATGTACCTAAGACCGCATTTAGAATTCGTTATAGTCATTACGAATCCCTAGTTATACCTTTTGGCTGGACAAACGCTTCAACTGTGTTCATAGAGCCTATGAACATAGTCTACAAACGTTACTCACTTTAGGAACATACGTCGTTAAATCAGTCAACCTCTTCATGACTCTCTATATATTCTCGAAATCAATTCATGGTTACACTAAATCGGAGTAATTCCCCGGTTGTTTGCTCTTAACTTCATAAATAAAATTAAAAAATGGCGCACAATTTAGCATTAATTCCGCTACTTAGGGTTAGAATGATAACAACGTCAACATCTCTCGCCTCGATTATACCTCCTCCAAAGATTCCTTGTAAGACAAATAATCTCTATAGTTATTGTGGTATGTTATTATGAAGTTTAATATTTTTGAATTAGCTTATGTTTTGTCTATTTGTTCAAGTATCAGGAAAATTTACACCGTTAAAGAGATTGTTGACGAGTTTTGAATCATCATCCGGAGGTTACTCGCGTCCCTTGATCAGCAATTGGAAGCTAAATGTGCAGAGATATACGAAATCGTATAATTCCGGTCAGTATTATTATTTCTAAATAATTTCACATTGTAAGGTTTGTAATTTTTGCTGCACTAGTGCTGAATTAAATCTGTGTTAGTTTTTATTTATGTTGCTGGAGTTAGGAAACTAGCATTGATATAATAAGTAGTGCAGTATAACTTGTGAAAGGAACGTGAATTATGATGTTGCACTGCGGTTTAGTTAGTTATCATTACAAATTAGTGTATAGATGTATGATACGAATCAAACCTCTTCTGGCGGATATTGCCCGCTTTGGTACCTCTACCTCAAGGATTTGTTTTTTGATTGGGTCCATACTAGAAATGTGTCAATGTGCACCTTATATAAGTAGCATATCCTCTATAAGTGCTCAATGTGGGACAAGAAATGTATCATTATGCACCTTCTACTTTCTAAGCTCAAACCTAATATAGTATTTTTTATTTACAAAATATGTCAAAAATATCTATGGATACTAATGTGTACGTACGTGGGCAGTAGAACCTGTTAATATATTATTTCTCTATTTATCGGCGTGTGCCTAGATAGTATAGATACTTGACACTGGTTTATAAACGCTTTTTAGTAGCAGTTTCTTTGGTAGTACGGTTTCAAACTTTTCTTTTGCTGTAGGCTGTTGTTTCTCATACTTATGAATTGAGTTGTAAGTTTTTAGTGGAACCAAAGGTATTGATATATACTAATGAGCTGCTATATATATGGGATAATCAGGACGTGAATTTGGCATGGGGGGCCTATTAGGTGTGTCGGCTGTACTAGGATTCTTTACCCTTCGGCCGCACTTTGCATATTGTATGGATGGTAAGGAGCTCCTTTTCTGCTTGTTAATGACTTAATGCTTAAATAAGCCACTCGTTTGCCCATTTCGAGTCAGTTAATTATTTCATTTAGAAGATTGAAATGGGTTTGTTAGAGCTGACAATTTCTACTCAATTACTTAGGAAATGGTTGATTTGGGTTATTTTAATTTCTAATAGGTCAAAGGGTAAAATAAAAGATCATTGTAAAAGAAAACCGGTCAAAAGTCTCCTAAAGTGTATTTTAATGGATAAGACCTCCTAAATCATTTTATACACATATTTTGATTAGTTTTAAACAATCTATATAGTGCAATCATTTTAGAAACATTAGATATTACAGATAAATCTAAAATATTTGAATAATAAGTGTTTCGGGTCAATCCTATTTGACCCAGCCCTAAAAAAAATAAACCCATTTTCACCCTGTTTCCTAACCTTGGCGCGCCCACTTTTCCACATCTAGTTTAAAGTGCTAAATCTATGATACTTGATGTTGAAGGATATGCCAGTTCAGTAGATGATCATAGCATGGGCATGTTGGGCCAATCAGATACCAATGATAATCCTCACAATTTTATGATTTTTGCCAAGAAGCTGATGGTTCCTATTGCTCTACTCTTAATTGTGTGGATGAACTGGAATTATCCTGTTGTTCTTGGAGTTAAAGTGATACTTACCCTTCTCAGCACAAAGCCCAGCCCTTTTTCGGTTTATGTATTCGTTGAACAGGTCATGATGGATCACAACTTAATCTCTTACATATTTGCGTACTGATATTATTACATGAAAGGCCACATTCTAAAATATAACTGAATACTATTTTTGAAAGCATCTGCCTTACCAAAAATGAGGAATCAACATTTGGATATGTGGCACACTATGAGGAATCAACATTTGGATATGTGGCACACTTATTTAACCCGTTGTTAAGTTTCATGACCATAAACTTTTGTTGACTTCAAGGCTCAGTATGATGTTGATACTCGTCACCTAGTACTATGTTTTAAGGAGCAATGAAGCCTGTCATGTATTTTTTGGTATCAGATCAAAAGTTTTTCTGTGTTGGTAGTTATACAATGTTGCTTTAACTCTTGATTTTCTCTCTTAATATTTTAGTTGCAGCAACAATACAGGGGCCAACACCCTTTCTTACACAAAGTCAAGGTCAGCATTCTGCACTTGCTATGTTAGAAAGATTTTAGATTGTAACTGAAAACATACGTTTCATCGTTGTTGTGTTCAGATCTATGAACACCTCATAAATACTGCACTACAGGTCTTACAGTAGGACTTTTGGGTTGCATCATCTTATGGTATCTGCTAAGCCACCAAGTGTATCTAAAAATCCGATTTGATTTAGATCAGCTAGAGGTGGCAAACTGGCAATTATGACTAGTATCCTTACAAATATTATACAAAGCATATATCTTGTGGGGCCCTCCAACTATAAGATAATGCTTTTAAACTTATAGAGATGAGTTTGAGCCTTTGGATCCTTCCATGCTTTGATTACAAGCCTTGATATGCTAACCACACAACCAAACACTTCCCCTACTCCCTCTTTAGTCTTAATAAACAAACACACAATACTACACCAATTTGCTCTCTTTTCGCCCCCTGCATTGCATGGGTAGAATGCTTGTACTTACAAATGGGTCAATTTGAGTTATGCTTTATCTCTAAATGGGTCAAACAATTTAAGTTAAAAGATGTAACTAAAAAAAGGAAGCAGGTCAAATGAGTCAGAGTCATCCAGAGTGTATTAAAATGCATACTTTTGTAATCATATTCAGAGTAAATATGTTTGTGCGTCTACCCAACCTAACCTTTTACCGAAGCCACCCTGACATCCACTTTGCAACTCTTATCAGTGCTTACTGCTTCTGCCACCAACCATTATCCTAACATGCTGATCAATGTGCAGTCATTATATGCGAAGAAAGTTAAAGTGGATGATTACACAGTCTTCTGCATTGCAAAGGTTGAAATAGGAGATCAGAAGTACACACTTCTTGGAATCCTTGGTGGCTGGTGGGTTTTTGAAACGACATCGTTGCGAAGTGCCATTTCTGGATTTAAAAGCAGAACTATGGAAATACTAGGAACTGCTGTAAGTAGTGATATGTAGTCATTATCTTGTTATACTCAAGAACTTAATATTCATTTGTTATTCTTGACTTAGTTTAGTGTTCGGATACTATTCACATGATGAGGTTAATGAGAGTGTCCCACACATTTATACATTAATAAATATTGGATTATTTGCTTCTTTTTAACATATATGAAATGGAATTCTTCTTTTTCTTTTCCTACCCAAAAGAACAATACAACTATTGGATAGATATACATATGTGGAGTTAGCACACACATGTACTTGGAAGAAGCTTTCAACACTGCTTTTTAGGAAGAAGCTTTGCCATCTCATCTCAGATATAAATGAAAGAAAATAAATTATTTATGTATTCCTTTTCTGTAACTAGTAAATTTAAATATTTTACATGGAAATAGCATTGGTGATGTCAATAACATAATCCTTAGGTGTTACTGACCGATCGTCACTCACATTTTTAATTTTCAAACTCTTGTTTATAAAAATAAAATCAATTTCTCCTTAAAAGCTAACACCTAAGGTTAGGTATTGAAAAGTACCCGCAATATTTTTGCTTCATATAATAAGCCAATGTTAATATGTTATGACATGGTTGGAAAAGTGAAAATTTTTATGGCAAAAAGGGGCAGCGCCCAGGAAATATATTACTACAAGAACGTTATATGAGATACAAAGACGAGAGCTATGTCACGACATGCCGAGAACAAGCCTCAATACAAGAAAAAAAAAAAAAAAAAAAACTGCCAAATAAATCATGTATTGATAAATGAAAAACAGAAAACGCCGATCTGATCAAATAAGTCACACATGAACCACCAATTTATAAAAAGAAAACTCAAATCACGCATATACATTAAAGTATAGGCATTCGAACTGTTATCCAAACCCCACACCCTCCTTAAATTGAAGAAAAAGTCAAAGATTCTTTACTAATTAAGCTTAAAAAATGCAATGAACTCGCTATGTTTTTGATGAATATAGTATATGATATATCGATTGAGGTTGACAATATTCAATGTAAATTGCATAAACTGCAGACAAAGGATGCATAGCCGAATTTAAATATGAAATCCTCGTTTAATTTTCTATCCTAAATCATTAAGCCATCATCAATAGTTTATGCATAGGATACTTAAGTCACAACATTATCAAATTTTGTGACGTCATTAATGCAATTTACATCAAACATAAATCAAATTATGATATTTTTAGATGTCAATCTTTATCTTTTCTTTATATATAATTGAAAGAGAATATGATGAAGAAATCAAAATTATTCATTGTTTTTCACCCTTTGCGATTCAACGATCTTAATTTCTTTTGTATAATTACACTTTTAACCCTTTAAATATTTGATGTATTTATTCAAATTAAAAAGATAGACCAAATATTTAATTCATTTATAAAAATTAAAAGAGTCTATAAACTATATAAAAAATCGATCACAATATTTTATTCATTTTATTAAAATTAAATTCGTGCCATTTTATAGCGGGTTTATAAACTATATAAAAAATCGACCAAATAAAACTTAAATTCGCCCCGCGTCATCACTGGTCTATAAACTATGTAAATAAATCGATCACAATATTTTATCGTAAGTCTATAAACTATATAAAAATCGATCAAATATTTTATTCATTTATAAAAATTAAATTTGACTCGCGTGATCGCAGGTTTATGATCTTGTTATCAAATATAACAAAATCTAGTTGTATTAGTAATAAAGAAAAATTAATAAGAAAACAATTAAATATCGTTTCGCTTTCAAATCCATCAACTGTAAAAATGTTACGGAGTATAAAAATATCTCCCGCCAAGCAACTCAACAACATTATGCTTTCAGACACAATTTTCATGATCAGATCATTTCGCTTTCAAATCACGCCAATTAACCCTAGCGAGCTATAGACATTCGTGTGCATTCAGGTAAATTCTTCACGCATCTTCTAATTCTCTTTCAATTGTACACAAATCATAGTCGATATTGTATATTCGTATCAATCAATTACACAAAATCAACAGTTTACAGAAAAACCTAGAATCGCTGTGAATTTCTTAGGTTATAAACCCTAGAACAAGTTGTTTTTTAGGTTATAGATTAATATCTACTAGTTCTTCGTTCAAGTTTCAAGCTCATTATCAGTTAGAAGATACAATTGAGAAGAATATCATATATAACAATTTGTTCGATTATATTTCGGAAATCGAACATTATATTTTTCCGCAATCTGCATTATCACTCAAATATGCATATCATTGTGCAGTTTTCTGGAAGCTAAGTCTAAGGTTAATTTTGTCTACTGAATTTATTATTATTTTAAGTTGAATAACTGTGTAAAATTCGTTGATATTTTATGACTATCTATCAAGTGCCTTTAATTTGGATATAACTCTGATTTTGAGCTAATTTTAGTAACTATTGTTTACTGAATGTTTAACTTGAACACATTTACTGTTCTGTTGGCAACCTGATATTCTCCCATCCACAGTTTAATAGCAAAAGCAATCCTCTATGGATTTGTACTCGCTTAAGTCTGTCTCGGATCTACCTGATACTTTTCGTTCAACTTTTAGTTTCAGGTATGACTTTAACAATAATGAATTATGTAGGTGTATAAGTTGTTTAGATGCGAGTCATATTTTTAGCGTCAAACTGTATTTTATGCTTGATTGGTATCTCACATTATTACATAGGGCAATGAATTGATTTTGATGCCTGTTAGTTTGATATTTTGTTCATCATGTTGGGCGTCTGTGGCATTTAAGCTTTAGTTTCCATATTTCTACAACTTCGTTTAACTAATTATCCCAAGAGACACAAAATTATCTATCACTTCCAATTATCACGCTTCATTGTTGCTTATAATCTTCTGTGTAATAATAGCATCCTTTACTCTGATATATCATTTGAAAAACAGGTATTTCAACTCGCTGCAGAGTGAATGTTTTTCTGCTTGTTTCCACTCCGACATAAACATGGTTATCTCAGCACCGACTGGAAGTGGGAAGACGGTGCTTTTTGAGTTATGCATCTTGAGGCTTTTATCAAAGTTCATCTCCAAGGAAGGAAGATTCATTCATTCAAAGGGAACTCTAAAAACTGTAGGTTGCATACCAAGTTTGTCTGCTTTCAGAATTTATTTAATTCCACAAGTATCGTCAAAAGACTTGTCAGCCTAGTGCCAGAAGTATTATTGGGGTCCTGAAGTTTATAACTTTTTAGTCTGGTGTCACTGTATCACCATTACTACTTTATAAGTAAATTTTGCATTGACACTGATTTAACCTCTGCTATGATTGTGCATATTTGTATTCACCCTTCACATTATTGAAGACTCTATCCTTCAGTGGTTATTGTGTGCGTATTCTTATACTTAGTCTTATCTTCTTTTGGTTTGAAGATATATATATCCCCATCCAAGGCTTTGGTGCAAGAGAAGCTCCGGAGTTGGAACCAGAAGCTAGGGTCATGGGGGGTAAATTGCTTGGAGCTGACTGGGGATAATGAATCTTACAGTACAAAGAATATACAAGAGGCAGACATTCTCCTGACTACTCCTGAGGTTGTATACATATATTTGCTTGCATAGTTTCCTTTTCCAATGTTTGCCAAATACTTAAAGATATTTATCTGCAGAAGTTTGACTCAGTCACTAGGTTTGGTATCAAAGATGGTGGCCTAAGCTTTTTTAGTGATATATCACTAGTACTTATAGATGAAGTTCATTTGCTAAATGATCCTCGTGGAGCAGCTTTGGAGGCAATAGTTAGTAGAATCAAAATGATTGGTCGCATTCCGCAAGTGCAGAAGAGTCCATTGGCCCATGTGCGTTTCATAGCTGTTTCTGCAACGATCCCTAATATTGACGACCTTGGTAAAGTTACTCATATGTTCCATTGTGGCCTTTAATTAAGTGGAACTTTGTTGATGTCTTCTGATAAATAAGGCCATTAGATAATTACTGACTGTCCTTGGCTCTTGTAGCTGAATGGCTGATGGTTCCTGCCCAAGGACTTAAAAGGTATATGTGGTATCACTTGATGAGTGGGTGTCAATTTTTTTCTAATGAAATTGGCTCTTTTACCATTTGTGTAGGTTTGGTGAGGAAATGAGACCTGTAAAGTTGACTACCAAAGTTTTTGGTAATCACAGTTATCCCAATATGTTCATGAAAGTTTCTTGCATGTCTTTAAATACTTTTAAAAGCTCATTGTTAAAAAACCAGATTATGATTATTGATTATGCCATGTCAGATTTCATAAAACATACAGTTCGTAGCAGTCTTTTTGTTTGAAATTTGCTTAACACTTAAGTGTTTGCTTGCAGGCTACACCGCAGCCAAAAATGACTTTCTATTTGAGAAGGTAAGTGCATCATGCTCTTGTTCATGTATTTTATAGTCTCCCTGGTAAGGTTATAATTGCTCACATTTTTATAACTATAACTTCCATCATTTGTACTATAAATAATATGAGTACCGGCAAGTCAGTAACCCTTTCCTTTCTTCTATGATTTAGCGGCTTCAAAACTACATATTTGGTGAGTGTAGAACTCTAAGAATTTTGTACTCTCAGTTCCTTTAGTAAACCTCTATAATGAAAACAGCGAAATCCCTCAATTCCTAAAACTTGAAATACAGATCTTCTAATGCAATATTCTAGAGGCAAGTCTGCACTAGTATTTTGCTCAACCAGAAAGGGGGCACAAGAAGCCGCACAACAGCTATCCCAGGCTGCAATGGGTCATGGTTACTCAAACCCATTTATTAAAAATAAGGATCAGCAGGAAAGGTTAAGAGAAGCTTCACTCTCATGTGGTGACAAACAGATGCAATCTTACATCCTTTATGGTAGTAAGTTTTCATTTATTCAGAACTGGAGAAGTAAAGAGTTTTCTCAAATTGCAAAAAAATGTAATAGCATATGGAAACTAAAGTCGGCACAACATTCATTATGATTGATCTTTCCTCTATAATTCTCATCGCTCAGTTGGTTATCACAATGGTGGACTTTCTCCTAAAGACCGCAGCCTGATTGAAGGTCTCTTTCTGAATGGAGATCTTCAAGTTCTATGCACCACAAACACTCTTGCCCATGGAATTAACCTACCAGCACATACAGTTATAATCAAATCAACTCAGTTCTAGTATGTCTAGACCTGCTTTTTCCTCAGATATTTTGGGCAAAGTTCCAATCACCTAACAATTTCCGTACTTGTTCCTTTCATTTATCATTAGCAACAAGCAGAAAGGAATGTACACGGAATATGATAGATCAATGATACTGCAGGTTTGACTCTTATTTGTGCACTTCTTATAATTGTGAAAGTGTGCAGCAGAAACATGGATACCAGGATGTAAACATTTTTATATGGCGGGCTACACTGTTTTCTTGTAGCATCTGTCTCCACATCCTTAGAGTAAATAATCTGCTTCTAGCCTTCCCTACGATATTAATTCAGCTGTTTTTGGTTGTGCAGATGTGTGGGAGGGCAGGCCGTCCACCATTTGATGATACTGGAACGGTCATAATCATGACAAGAAGAGAAACAGTACCAACCCTCTCTCTCTCTCTCTCTCTCTCTCCCCTATATGTGTGTATATAGACAAAGATAGTATATACATATAGAGAGAATCTACTAGTTGTATGTGAGATGTTTCATGTCAGCATCAAATGGTAATCATTATCAAAAGATGATTTACTTCATTTCTGCTAAAAGGGTGGGGATCAAGTTGCAGGTCAAATTGTGTCGTCTATGTTCCAGTTGAATATATAGGGTTGACCCAGAATACTTTATGTCGAAACATTGAACCTTTTTAGTGAACAATTACTGTGTCAAATATGATAATAAACTTTTTATTATCTTTAGCTTCGAATAAAATGATTTAGGAGGTTTCATGCATTACTTTTACACTTTAGGCTATTATTGACCCGTTCGTCCCATCTGACCCGTTGTCTTACATGACTACTTTTTAACCTGTTAGAAATAAAATGTAACCTGAATCGACCCATAATGGGTCAACCTTTCCACCTCTAATTTCCTCTGATGGATGATATGTTTTCTAAACATGATCTTAGGTCCATTTGTATGAGAATCTACTAGGTGGATGCGAATTGGTTGAATCTCAGTAAGTCTGCAGCATAGTTTAGCTAATTTTTAAGTGCTTTACAGACTCAAACAAATTACCATATGGATGACAGCCATCTTGTTGTTGATGTGCTCCATTTTTCGTTCAGATTGCTTTCCTGTGTTACCGAACATTTAGCTGCAGAAATAGTTCAGCTGACTGTCCCAGATATAACAAGGGCAATAGAGTGGATGAAATGCTCATATTTATATGTGAGAATGAAAAAGGTAGTTTTTCTAATGTACTAAGAACTATCGAGTCAAATTTGTTGTGAATAACATATTTCTGAAACGTCCCTTTTAATGTTTTAGAACCCTCAAAACTATGGAATAAAGAAAGGATTATCTGGTACGCATGCAGAAAAGCATATACAAGGTACTTTCTATATAAAATCAGCGAACCGGCATTCCTTTCTGTGCATCTCAGTTTATGATGCATTTTATGTACTGCAGAAGTCTGTGTCCAAAAAGTTAATGAATTATCAGACTACCAAATGATCTGGACTGATGAAGATGGTTTTGTGTTGAAGCCTCTTGGTATCTTTAATCTGTTTGCTTATTATAACCATGCAATTTTCATGTAAACATATATATTGACAAGTATCCATATTTTTGTCCACAGAACCTGGAAGGTTGATGACAAAATATTATTTGAAATTCAACACAATGAAACACATTATGAAAGCTCCTTCAAATTGCAGCATAGAAGATGCCCTTCATATTGTTTGTCGTGCAGAGGAAATTTCCTGTATGTATATGTCTAACTGCTTTTATTTACTGAAATGTTTGTTATGGAGCTGACTCACTTTCCTGAGTAAAGGGATACAATTAAGGAGGAATGAGAAAAAGCTTCTAAACGACATAAATAACGATAAAGATGGTCGGCTTCGGTTTCACATTCTTGGAGATAAAGGAAAGAAGAAAAAGCGCATACAGACTAGAGAAGAGAAGCTATTCATTTTGGCAAATGATTGCTTGACTGGAGATCCATTAGCTCACGATTTGTCTCTTACCCAGGTCAGAATCCCATGTTATACGATAGAGGTGGCAATTTCGACCTATGAATGGGTCGATGTGATTTGTGTGTTTTATCTCAAGTGGGTTCATTTATAAAGTTTAGCTAGAAGGGAATGGGTCAAATGGATTGAGCGGTTCATACAAGTTGTTGTAATAACAATATAATTTTTGTATTCATTATTGACACATTATCTATTAATAATCTCAACAAAATTGGACAAAATGGTGTTTGCAGGTCAACTTAATCTAACCCGACTAGTTTTGACATATACTAAAAATGGCCTACTTGAACCCAAACCCATTTTGACCCACAATTCAACATGCCCATTTAGCCACGTCTGTTATGAACTTATTCTCCTCAGATTGGGCTTTCATACATCATTTGGTCTCCTATAGGACATGAATTCTGTTTGTTCAAATGGGTGTCGAATTGCGAAATGCATGAAAGAATATTTTATATATAAAAAGAATTACAAGGGAGCTTTGAATTCAATGCTTCTAGCAAAATCTTTACGTCAAAAACTCTGGGAAGACAGTCCATATCTGCTGAAACAATTGCCTGGCATTGGTATGGTGACCGCAAAGGTATTATCTCAAAATATATATGACCAATCCACGTCTATTTAAGATGATAGTCATCTAACCCACCAACCTGTTATTTATGTTCAGGCCTTACAATCTATGGGAGTAAAGACATTTGAGACCCTCGCTGAAGCAGACCCAAGGAAAATAGAGATGGTTACTTGTCGGAAATTCCCATTTGGCAACCACATTAAGGAATCAATGTTGTCGCTTCCACCAAAAGTCGATATGAAAGTTGAGGAGATCACATGTCCAAATTATGGAAAGTCCAAGCTGGTTATGACATTAACGAGACTGTCACAGTCATCACAAGCAACTAAACGACATTATGCAGATATGGTATGTGATTAGGAACTTACTAATACAATACAAGTAAATGTGGAAAAATGAGTGGCTTAGGCGGGTTGGGCTGTTGGGTAACAGGTCAAAATTGTTTCGGGTTGAAACAAGTCATTCTATAAACAGGCTGGGCTGGGCCGGGTGCAGTGGCCCACAAACACTTATCTCTGCATTGTTCATTATTAATGAATGTTTTAATTATGATTATTAAAACAATAACAATGTAAATATTTGAAGTAACGATTTAGGAGGCTGTATGGATTAAAAATACACTTTGGGCAACCCATTTGACCTGTTACCCTTTCTGCTAATTTGTTCCTCATTTGAGATATAGCCCATTCCAAATCAAGCCATTTTTTGTGTAACCTCCTAATACAATGCCTGTTAAAAAGTAACTTTTACATAACTTCCTTTTCGCACAGGTTGTGGCTATAGAGGAAGATAACATGATAGTTTTCCATGAGAAGATAAGGTAATAAAACTGGAATTTAAACTACCATTGCCATGGTAATGGACAATTCTTCCATTATATTACGAAGGTGATTTGACACCATAAAATAACTGGTTTCTGCAGAGTGGAAGAATTTACCAGGTAACAAAGATGTTCCCTTCCATTGAGTATGATATCGAGTCTGAGATACTGTTAAGACTAGCTAATCGTAGTGTAAGCTGATCACACTGTGAAAAGTATTTACAATAGATCCTATTTAAGTAGTTTCTAGCCGCTCGCTTCTTAATTATTATTATTATTTTATATTTTCTTTGTTTTGTAAAATACTTTGTTATTATTACCTTTGTGCAGCCCATATAGTGCAACAATACTAGTTACAAGCCCTCTGCAAGGAAAGCTGACTGTTAAGGCAAATCTGATTTTTGAAGAATACAGTGAAGTTTTATGCTCTAATTTAACTTCTTATAATTCTTATTTTAGTGATAGTTATAGTTATGTGCTATTACTTATTCTGGTTGTGATATTTGTGCAGTCGGGATTGACATACACCAGAAGGTTATACTAATGCGGGATATTAACTCAGAAAGCTATTATAAACATGGAACCAAAAAAGTCTCCTTACCTCAGCCAACCGATGTATGCATGATTGATCCTAAAAACGATTATTCATCTAATGTCCCAGCTCTCAGGCCAGACAAGTCGTTGAAATCTGAAAAGGAAGAAGCTTCTGTGTATGTTCTTATGTGCCGATGTCATTCTCGTTATTAGCTTATAAGCGATTCGGGTTATGTTTGATCTATAACTGGTCAAACGGTTAGGATAGTAACTTAAAAAAGAAACTGGTCAAGTGGGTTTAACGGGCCAAAAGTCGTCCAAAGTATAAATTAATTGCATAAAGTCTCTTAAATTATGTTTTTTAATAAGTAGATTTGTTATAAGTATATAGTTTCTGGAATCATATTTGAAACACAAATTATTTCTGACAAGAATTAAAATTAAATTTTGGACAAAAAGTTTCCTGGCTCAACCTGACCCGTGCATAAGTGACCATTTTGACATGTTACCCAACCTGCCCATTTTTTCCACTTGTATGTTTGTTGATTAATTTTCTTTTCTGTGATCAGACCAAGTTTCAAGCTCCTGGATGAAGATTCGGATGAAGGTACACTTTTATCTGATACGCCAATTCAATCCATGCAAAAAATAAGATCCACCAGCTTCTGAGGCTTACTATTTGAATTCGATCATCTCCTTAATTTCTAGTTTAGCATCATTTCAAATCTGTGTTTAACTTCTTATAGTTGTTATCAAGCTAACGATGCTTACACAGGTGAGGCAGCTGCTGAGAACAACAATGATAATGATTGCAAGATCATTACTGAAAGAATGGTTTTTGATCACATACGTGAAAAGGCCAGGAGTTTACCTTCTTTGGCAGAAAATCCAACTACTGAATACCCGCCATCCGAGGAGACATTAAGTCTTCTAGAAAAGCGAACACGCGATAGACAGCTGGCACTCATTGATACTCTAGAATTCCTTAGCCAGGCCGAAGGTTCCAACTCATATGACGAATTAAATGAGCCAAATGAAAACACACCATTCAACATACTAAACGGAGATACAATATTTGAACATATAAGAAAGAAAGCTAAGAGCTTCCCTCGAGTCAATGAAATCAAGACCTTACACACCAAGTCATCCAATTCTAGCTTTGTGATCGACATTGACTCAATTGTGGATGCAAAGTCAAATGCCCTTCAGGAAGAAACTCTTATCATGTTAAAGTCAGAACCTGTGAAACCTCGAGGCGAAGAAAGAAACTCACAGCGATCTGAAGAGAAAAAGCACAAGTCTCCAAGTATAGCAAACAGGCAATGCTGTTCATTGGCAACATCAGCTGAAACACGGGAGGTAGCAGATCCATTTCTCGGGTTCAAGAGTGTCTTTTCATTTCTATAACTGATTTTACGCTATAAAACATATTTCCATGCCTTGGAATAAGAAATTGCTTTCATAGTATGGTGTTTTATGTCTACTTGAGCTCGAGTTTCAACTATGTTTTTTAGCTTCATTTTCTACCTTTTGAAATGTTTCAAATATGATGGTCTTTTAGAGTCATAGGGATGAAGGGTGCAGCTCCATTCCCATTTGTTTTTGAATTGGATGAAATATTTTACAGTCTTATAAGTGGGGGAAAATCCATTACTGACATTGAATTTTAGTGGGCACTCAAAAGGGAGGGTCTCAAGTTCTGTTTTGTCAGAAATATGCATAATTTTTAATTCAAAATATATACATCGTACAAGTACATATGCAGTTATGTATTTGTTTTATTTTATCTGTTGCATGGACTGGTCTCGCAATTACATTTCAAAGATGGGATATCAGAGTTAGGATTGACATGGTTTGAAAATGGGAACAAGAAATCTACCATCAACGATTGATCTCTAAAAACAAACTGAAAATGCTAAACCCCCTTGGTCAAAAAGTGGAGCATAATGTTCGACCACAGCCCAGCAGAAATCGTTAATAAGAACACTGATTGACCCTGAAATAGAAATTTCAAGATTTTTGGCTAAAACGTGTTCGAGATTTGATTTATCTTATAAGGTAAGGTTCTATACTTACATCTTGATTTCTTCCTCTGTTACATAAAGTTTCTAAAATAGCAACATGTAGTTACTATAAGAACTCGAATCTTGAACTGCATCGAATTTCATATCCTATTATATGTGAAGAACACTAAATATAAACAACCAGATTACACTAATAATCCAGAAATCTAATCAATAACTGAATGATTATTCAGAAACAAATATGAAGTCCAAATACAAACTAAACCAAAAATGTATCAAGAGTTTTAGACACTCTAGATCACAAAATATTACACGAACATGTAATTCATCAAACTGATGAATTACTCAATATGCAGAATACTAAATCGATCAAGAACAAGATCAATATGGCTCAGAATAATGGAATGAGACATTAGTGATAAATGAGAGACATATGAAATTGATATATCTTGTGCAATTGATCAAACTAGTCCCTATACTCTTCAACTTCACACTTCATATAGCAAGAATGAGCAGCATCCAATCTACACATTCAACTCTTCAGAAAATACATCTAAGCCCTCCATCTTTAACTTATAACATGTAAAGCACAAGGTATAGAACAAATCACAAATTAGACTTAAACAAATTTATACATTGACTTATTTATAAGCTTGAACATATATATATATATATATATATATATTAACACTTCCCCTCAAGCTTATTACTAAATAAGTCGAATAATCTCAATTTACTACATAAAGTACTTGTGTTGTGACACACTAAGCCATTTAGTAAGAACATCTACAAACTGATTTGTAGACTTAGTTTTGATAGTCTTACTAACTCATGTAGAAATCTTTTCTCTAATAAAATGCAAGTCAATTTCAAAATGTTTAGTCATTTCATGAAAAACAAGATTAGCAGCTATTTGAATACCTGAATTGTTGTCACAAAACATTTCTACAGGTAATGATACACTAATATTGAGATCAGAAAGCAAACCAATTAACCATATAATTTCACATGTGACGGTAGCCATAGCTCTATATTCAGCTTCAACTGAAGATCTAGAGACAATAGACTGCTTTTTACTCTTTCAAGAGATCAAGGAATCACACAAATAAACATAAAAATTGTAACAAACCTCTTTGTCAAAGAGCATTTGTCCAAATCTGCACAAACATAAGCTTTTAAGGAAAAAGCTTGATCGGTTTTAACAAAACAAATACCTTTACCTAGAGAGCACTTAAGATATCTTAAAACTGTAGTTTGAGATGAGTTTTTAATGGAGAATGCATATATTTACTTAGACAATTAACATAAAAAAAAAAAAATCACGTCTGGTTAAAGTTAATTGATTAACTTTCCTACCAATTTTTGATACTAAGAAATATTGTCAAGTAAAGGACAAAAGTCTATAGCATCACTGGATATAACATAATTTGGTTCAATAGGAGTTGAAATTGGTTTACAACCTAACAGGCCAAATTCATGTATGAGTTCAAGACAATATTTTCTTTGAGACATGCATATCCCTCTTTCAGAATGTAAAATATCAATTTCCAGGAAATATCTCAGTTTTTCCAAGTCTTTAATCATAAATTTTGAAATTAGAAAAGACTTGACATTGTTAATCTCAGACAAACTATTTCTGGTAACCACAATGTCATCAACATAAACAAGAAGAGCAACAAACACATCATTATAAGACTTGGTATATAAAGAATAATTAGATTTATTCTAAAGAAAGCCATATTCTAACAAGAACACAAGTTACCATTTTAACAACGGGACAAAAGTCTCTTCATAATCAGTTCCTTCCTTTTGACTATAACATTTAGCTACAAGCCTAGCTTTTTTTAACATTTCAATCTCACCATTAGAATTATATTTAACTTTATAAATACACTTGCACCCGTTAAGTTTTCTATCATTAGGTAGCTCAGTTAATTCCCATGTGTTGTTTGTATTCGAAGCTTCCATCTCTTTAATTCATAACCTCTAAACAGTTAATATCTTTACATGCTTCACTATAATATTTTGGTTCTTTACTTTTATTTAAGTAAGACATAAACAATAGTTTTCATTAGAAAGTTTTGAATAGTTAACAACTCTTTCAACCCAATATTTGACTTTTCCTTCAATTCATAGTCATCTAAGTTTCTAGGAATAGCCTTTTCTCTGGTTGACCTTCTTAACACAGAAGAATCACTACTAGGAAGAGTAGAATGATCTTGAGAAGTTTCATAAAATTGATTTGAATTGCCCTCAAGGATTACATTTTATGGTATATGTGTTGCTGTGAATTCACTGCCATAACTATTACCCGTAAACATCTCTCCGCTCATCATTGAGACTTCAGGTGTTATAAGAATCATTAACAACAGAGTCAAAGAATCTTAAATGTGTCAAGTCATTCTCATGATAAGAATCATGATAAGAATCAGGAAAATCATTTTGAAAAGAAGTTGATTTATTTTTCATTTTGAAAGGGAAACAATTTCATTGAATTTAACATCTATGAAAAATAAAACATTTTTTTGACTCCAAGCTAAACAATTTATATCCTTTTTTAAAATTAGAATATTTAATGAAGACACATTATCTAGACCTACTACTAAACTTAACGAAACGATTAAGAATAGTAGCAAAACAAAGACACCAAAACACCTTAAAATGGGAGAGATTTGGAGGAGTTTTAAAAACAAGATCAAATGGAGATTTCCAGAAAGCACAAAAGAAGGCAACTTGTTAATAAGATAGGTAGTAGTTAAAATACATTCACTCCACATATTAAAAGGTAACCCCCTTGAAACATAAGAGACCTAGAAACATTTAACAGGTGTCTATGTTTCCTTTTTGCTATTCCATTCCGCCGTGGAGTGTAAACACATGTGGTTTGATGAATAATGCCTTTTTCTTTAATTTTATTTCAACTTTGTTATTTATAAACTCAGTACCATTATCACTTCTAAAGATTTTAATTTTCTTATCAAACTGATTTAATATAAGATTTACAAAATTGACCATATTTTCAAACACTTCTTCTTTTGATTTTAATAAGAAAATCCACACAACTCTGGAAAAATCATCAACAACAGTCAAGAAATATTTAAAACCTTCCTTACTTTAAATTTTAAAAGGAACCCAAAGATCTAGGTGAACTAGTTCACCCAATTCTTTGGTTTTGTGATCACTTAAAGGAATAGGAGATCTAGTCTCCTTTGCTTTATGACAAATATTACAAGGCATATCTTGATTATCAACTTTAAGTTTTTCTTTTAAAACATTAATAACTTAGTCAGCAGGGTGACCAAGTCTGTTGTGCCACAATTGTTTAGACAGATAGCAAGTAGACAAGCAATTATTAGATTTAATCTTACATAGACTATTAAGATCAGACAAGTATAGACCACTACTAGCTTTACCGGTCCCCATGGTTTTCTTTTGAATCAAACCCTGAATGTAGCAGTTAGGTTCATCAAACCCAACAAAACATTTATTATATATCAGCCATTTTACTAATAGATAAGAGACTCACACAGTAGTAAGGAACAAGTAACACATCAAATAATGTAACACAATCATAAAGTTCAAGATCACCAATTGTAACAATTTTAGCTTGCGTCCCATTAGGATCTCCCACTGTTAATTTTAGATCAGAAATGTCAACATAATTATATAATCCTTTCCGAGAAGTAGTTATGTGTCGGTTTGTATAACACCCCTCTTTCTATATAAGAATATAATATTGATAAACTCGGAAGTATGAATTTAAAATACATTACCTTAAAATATATTAAACATTATACATAAACCGTTCACATTTTTTTTATATTTACATTACATTCAAACTGTTTAAGACTACCAAAGGCAGGGTATTATAAAAATTCACAAAACAAGGTTTATTACAAAACCATATCAGAGGCCTAAAGCGCAGTCAAACATTCCTGATCAACCATTCACCTCCTGCACCCACAATTAAATAAAACATATCCTGCAGGAAGTAAAATGAGGGGTTAGCACAAAGCTAAGTGAATAGATTCATCACACAACATTCAACTTAGCAAAACCAGTTGTTTACACCAAATAATCGTAAACACACATAATTTCAATGAGGATCGGTGGCTCTGGGGATATCATAATACCCGGGGATTCCCCCAAGAACACTTACCGTCAATCCGTATGGCCAATACAGAATAGACCGATAACTACTGGTTATTAAACACATACACAGGTCTCAAACACAACAAATGAATCAAAACCTGTGTAAAACACATAATAACCAGAAGTCCAACTACACGTTGACCTCAATAACATAGTACACATAGTTCACATATCACGTAGATCAATAATCAATAATCAAGACTAAACAGTCTAATACACATCTACGTTTACTTGTTGTAACCAAATAGTTACAACTAAATCAAATGATGAGTTCCGAATCCACTCACCGATACCTCTGACGTCTCCACACTCAGGATTCTAATATCACTGAGTCTTACGTTGATCTGAAACAGAAAATCAAATACAAGTCAGAAGTTCGTTCCATAATTATCATTATAGCCTAATTATCCAATCAGGTAATCCCTGAAGTCTAGGCAAACAAAAGTTCAATCAGAAATAAACTCAGAAAAAGTCCGCAATGCCGCTTAAAACTGAAAAATGCCATTTTCGGGTCCTAGATGACCCCGGATGGCCAAAAACTGCCTAGGCTATTAGGATATAGCCTTGATTACTAGGTCGTTTCCGAATGACCATGCAAATTTCAATTAAATCCGAGTTAGTGAGATTTTCACAAAACCGCGTCTCAAAAACACTTTACGCATTTTCAAAATTTGCAAAACAAAAATCTCTTTTATAAACTTAGCGACACAACCATTGTGTCGCACCACAAACCCTTGCGACACTACCACTGTGTCGCACAACAGAATCCTGCGACATTAACATTGTGTCGCAATACCCAATATGGCCGCCTTAAGCGACATAACAACTGTGTCGCAGAACATTCATGCGACACAACCTGCGACACAAACCTTGTGTCGCAATGATGAACAGACCAGTTCCCAGATTCAAAATTCACGAATTCAAACATGTAATACTCAAATTAACCTATATCAATCCGTGTAATTCACTTATAAACAACAATAACACAATATAATCGGAACCTTACCTCGGATTCAAAGCTAATTAACTCAAATATGATTCAAAACCCAACTTTTCTTTTCTTCTCTCTAATTCTCTCTCTAAAACGAGTTTAAGGGTTTGGAAATGTTCTGGAAATGATTTTGAAGGCTTAGACGGTGTGTATATATATTTAATCTTACAATTACACTTAAGCTCCTTAATTAATTTCAGTTCAGCCCGTTTTGCGACATAGTCCTGCGTCGCACAGACAACCTGCGACACAACCCTTGTGTCGCAGAAAATCAAAAACTTAAAATTTTGAATCAACTAATATTTTACTAGTCACAATAAGTCAAAGGGATTATTTTTCTACGTTTCACTACTAAACACATAATATTAAATAATTTCTAAAACAAATAGATAATCAATTAAAATAATAGAAATTACCAGACCGAATGATAGGATGTTACAGTTTGCACAAAAGTCAATTATCCATCCTTGAGAAATATTCTCAAGAATACTTGCATTATTAAGTTTAACAAATCTGTTAAAATTTTTATTGAAGAAAACATTTTCATTGAAAAAGTTACTTGCCATATTGGCAAGCATTCCCAAAAGAATTAGATGTTTCAGATATAATACTCAAGATTTTCTCCATCTGTTCACTTGTAAACATGGGAACAAAAGGAGCAGAAGCAGAAACATTAGAAGAAGAACAAAAAGAAGAAGAATTATTAGAATGAGAAGAAGAATGATCAACATAGGAATTATTTGAGAAATTCCTAGGTTGACTTTGATTTGTACCTTTCTTTTTATACCCAAGAGGATAACCCTTTAAATACCTCTCCACTGTATGCCTAATTTTTTATTTTTTAGCTTTTTTGATAATAATTAGATTTTAAATTTGGATTAGGTCCTCTTTTTGTATTATCAAATCCAAGTTTTGTTGTGAAAATAGGAGTTTGAACTTTTGTGTTACTAGACTTTGAAGCAAATGATGAAACTTGAGATTTATTAGAAGTTCCATTAGAAGAAAATCCTCTATGAGATTTCTCCCTGGATATTACTGCAAAAGCAATCTTAACACTAGGGAGAGGATCCCTGTTTAGAAAGATTACTTCTAATGGGTTGATAAATGTCATCAAGACCCATTAAGAACTGCATCACTTTTATAAGTTGAGATTGATTTTGAAAACCATTTGCTACATTAAGAGTACAAGTAGGCAGTCTGATGAAAGCATCGTACTGCTTTCACAAAGAATTCAGTTTATGTTAATATTCGAAAATTGAGAAACCATTTTGAGACAATGAGTTAATTTTATGATGAAGCTTGAAAGTAATGGAACCATCAACCTTATCATAAGTCTCGTTAAGTTCTTGCCAGACAATAGATGCAGTATTAGAAAAAAATTGTCCTAAATAAAGTTCCTCGGAAATGGAACTTAGAATCCAAGTAAGCACAACATAGTTGCATCTATGCTATTGACTAGTAAAAACATCATCATTGGTACTTCTAAGACAAGTACCATCAATAAACTCAATTTTGTTTTGTACCCAAAGCAAGAAGCATTACACGACTCTACACATTATAATTTTCAGTTCCATTTAGTTTATAACTAATAAGTGGTGTACCAACAGTGTCACTTGCATGTTAATAAAAGGGATCATCAAAATCCAATTTATTAATCAAAGTGATTGCATTTTCATCACCCATATCTCCAAATAATAGTTTTAGCATATAACAAGTATTCATAGATTAGCAAACAAAGAATAAACAGAAAAAAGAACAGACACACACAAATATGCCTAATAAAATCCACAGTCAAATCCTACAGGATAGCCTTCGCAGGGACTAGATAGGTGGATTCTCCAGGGATTGCACCCTAGACCTTACTTTAGATCCTCTCTTCTATCAGACAAACATTAGAACACCATAGATAATCACACACAAATGGAAGACAATAATAAAAAATTAACATAACATATAGACAAACTAATGCAACAAATAATCAGATAAGATCCTCGGCTATGGTCCAGTATGACTAGTGAGGGCAGTTGATTCGTGTAAGCACATAAACTCCCACTAGCAGGAACTAGACACCACACGAGAGAGAACAGAAAACCTTATAGTGGTATCCATGCTCGCTATTTCCAAGAACACGTACAAACTTATAGCGGAAGATAAGCAGATTAGGGTTTTTATGAATTTGAACCGATGAACCTAAGAACAATGTCGCAACCCAAACAAAAAAGTACTCCAGACCTTAAGAATCATAAAAGCCCTAAATCGATCAAGAACAAACCCTTACCCTAACCTATCAAGGATGAACCAAGAAACAATAATCAAGCAATGAATCGTTAACTGCTCTGATACCATGTGAAGAACACTCAATATAAACAACCATATTACACTAATAATCTAGAAATCTAAACAGTAACTAAATGATTATATATAAACAAAAATGAAGTCCAAAGTACAGAATAAACAAAAAATGTATCAAGAGTTTTAGACACTCTAGATCACAAAATATTACAAGAATATGTAATTCATCAAAGTGATGAATACCCAATATGCAGAATACTAGATCCACCAAGAACAAGATGAATACGCCTCAAAGTAATGGAATGAAACATTGGGGATAAATGAGAGGTATATGAACCTTACATATTTTTGTAATTGATCAACATGAGCCCCTTTACTCTTCAACTTCACACTTTAGATAGTAAGAATGAGCAACATCGTATCAAGATCTTCAACTCTTTTGAAAATACATCTAAGCCGTCCGTCTTTAATTTATAACCTGTAACACACAAGGTCTGGAACAAACTACAAATTAGACTTAACAAATTTATACATTGATTTATTTATAAGCTTGAACACGCATGTATTTTAACATTATTACTAGCATATTTACTATAATAGCTTTTATATATACTATTGAACTTTAATTAATTAATTGCATATAAACACTTGCGATACTTTCATTATATTTTTCTCACTTGAAATAAATTCTTGTTACACGCAACCAATTGAATACAACAAACCATTATTACAAAAGGTGAACTTTTGTTGAACAAATTGCATATAAAGATAGTCACCCAACCGGTTGTCACCAACCCATAATTGATTTTTGCAATTAATATAAAAAGGTGATATGTGGGCTAGGCGGTGCAACTAATTATTTAGCCTTTGAAACTTTATTAATAGTAGTGTGTGAAACAAACCAAATATTTATACCTCGAGAATGCCTTTTTTTGTTGTATTATGTTCTCTTTTTCCAAAAAGAAGAAGAAGAAAAAGAAGAAGAAGAAGGAGAAGAAGGAGATGAAAATGCCTTAAACTTTCTAATTAATTTGGTTCTAAGAATATGAAATCATCAAGAAAAAGCTTATAGCTTGTGAATATTATTTTCATTTAGAACACGAGAACATCGTTAGTTTCCCTTAATTTGTTATATTTTCATATACCAATAATCAAATAATTAAAAAGCTAATTTTGATGTTTCACAATTAATTCCAAAAGAATCGTGATTATATTTGCAAAATATACTTCTTATTTGAACTTTGAGTATTAACGTTTAATACAAATGAAGTTAAGAACTTTGAGTCACAATTGGCAAGTTGTAAGAGCATAACAATGTGATGCATGAAGGTTTTTACTCACGTTTAAAATTAAAACATAGACACATTATTTCAAGAAACAAAAAGAAAAAGTAAATACTTTCATATATAGGAGTACATTGTCAAATATCATTTAAAGTATTATATATTATATTCTACAACTAATAGAGTTATAAATCATCAATCACGATTAATTAGGCAATACTTTTGATCATTTGAATCTTGTATTTTAGCTAGCTCTAAATACTCATATCAGGAACCTACATTTAATATTAATATAAATAATTTATTAGCAATCCCAAGCATGATCTAGACTTTCTAGAAACCGATGGGACAATCTTTTCCTTCTTTTTTCTAAAGAAATTATAAAAAATGGTAGCACACATATACACGTACTATACACATGCATACTAAAAAAGATACGGGGAAAACGTCACGAGTCATACTTGATAAAAGGAATCTCAATATTTAACCTAGCTTTATAGGTCTAAATTTCATGTTTTTTTCTATATCATCATCATCATTATCATCATCATTGTGAAGTAACCACTGATTCTTAAATATTTAGAAAATTGTAAATGTTGAGTGCTGTTGGCGATAAGTAAGGTCGTAGCGCAACCATTTACAGATGTGAGGTTGACTTATTATATATGTATGATGTATGATTAATAAAAGTTGAAGAACTTATTAGTATTTACGTACCTTGACAATTAGTTTTCATGTTTCTAGCAATATATATGCTATTTATTTTAACAGCCTTATGTTTTCAATCCAGTTATCGTATTAATTGCAAAAGTTATTAAACATTACGTATATGAAATCACAAACAAATTCCAGACCGTTGTTATCCAGATGTATTCAGATGTATTGTACTGTCCACATATTGAAGACATTAGTTGAATTTTTGTGTTCTTTATTCTACCATTCCAAAATACAGATTAATATTAATTTTTTACAAATTTTAAATTGTATGTTTTATAAATACATATACTTTGTTTTATATGAACTTTCAAACGCCCGATGATTAATGTATTTTCTTTTAATTAATTAAACCTTTAAATTGATATAACAAAAAATTTAATTTCTATGTGTTTTATCGCTAAGTTTCATTTTTATTTGATCTTTATCTACAATCTTTTTTAAATAGAATGGCAACCATATTGATCCCAAGTTACATTATTAGAATAGTGTAAATGAGTCACTAAGTCAATGTCGTATTGTAGAAGGAGACATATATAATAATTAATTCGACAACCAGTTCGACTTCCAAAATAACAATTCTAATGTCATTTGACAAATTAACGACCTATTTTTGTATTGTTAAAAACTTAGTATTATTATGTTCAATTTGAAAGTGACTAACATATCTGGTTATGATATATTTTAGTCAAAAACCTTAAGTGAATGTAGGGATATGAAATGTAAATATGAGAAAGTCCAGATAACATGTTTTTGAGAGTTAGATCGTGAAAAGTTAGTTTCATAGAACTACAACTCTTACATATTAAATAGGGATATGAAATGTAAATATGAGAAAGTCAAGATAACATGTTTTTAATGGTTAGATCGTGAAAAGTTTGCTTCATATGTTAACCAAAACTACAACTCTTACATATTAAGGGTGTGTTGTTATCGGGCCACCCCAACCCTCTTTGTTAGACTTAAATCTTCTTTATGATATCAGTAAAATTTATTTTCCTTTTATATTAATTTATGGTTTAATGCATAAATAGATTTCCCTGAGATTTTTAAGATTTATGTTATTTAAATAATAAAGTGTCACTATGGTTGTAGGACTATCGCTATTGATGGTTAACCCATGTGGAAATTTTACCTTTTTGAAGCATCATCCATCTTGGGATTTTAAGATTTATGTTATTTAAATAATAAAGTGTCACTATGGTGATAGGACTATCGCCATTGATGGTTAACCCATATGGAAATTTTACCTTTTTGAAGCATCATCCATTCATCCCTATATTTGTAATTGTTGTTACAAGAGTATATGATTTAAGATTGTTAATTAAACAAGTAATTTAATGTTAGTATTATGATTGATGATGACAAGGTAAAAGACTAATCTACAACACAAAAATAACCTTGTAGTGAAATTGTTATAACTTTTCATGATACTTTTATACACTTATAAAGTTCTTTTCATTGGTTTTATTTAGCTACAATCACAAAATTAGATTCATATTACTAATTTACTCATAACTAATATAATCGAGTTTTTTAATCTATACGATATGAGGTTGAGTCATGGTAAAGAAATACGAATTTTGTATTTTTATGTGACGAGAAAAATGTTGTTCTTGAATCACACTCAGTAACAATCTTGTGGTGCCCCTTCTAACCGAAAATTCTAGCTCCGTCCCTATTTTCATGTATGAGTTTCATTTTACTTCTCCATGAACGATAAAAGTTATCATTATGGATCAATTATCTTGTGTTGTTCTTGGAATTACAATAATTATTTTGATATAGCTAACATTATTTATTAAAAGATATTGTTGAGATATTTGTCATCTAAGATTAGGTGTATAACATCACTATATTTACTTTTTTTTTATTCAAATTATAATTTAATATTTTCTTAAACATATTTTTATAAGACACAAAAATGTGTATATATGATATCTATTAGTGATTATCATATAATACAAATAATATAAATATTTCATCACCATGTAAACATGGTTGTCAACTTTAACTAATTTCTAGAAACTGATAATATAATTTGGTGCCATGTGACACCAATTCCAGTTATCTTCTTTTTCATACCTATCATATTCATTCAACCAACATAACCTATCCAAAAAAAATCAAATATTTACTGAAGTATTTTTATTTGTTTCTTTTCCAAATTTATTTTAGATGATATATTTGTTTTTATAACAACAGCTTAACAAGGTTGTTTGAGATCTTCATCCAAGGAAAATGTATTATTTCGACAATACAATGTAAAAAATAATCAAACCTTTTTAATTTATAATTTTCCTGATGGAATGAACAAAATTTCGCTCCAAAAGTACATTAAATGCTAAATATTTCCTAAAAAAAAAGAAAAAAAAAAACCAAGAAAGTGTAAACTTTGGAGTAAAATATGCACAAAACCTCCCAAAAACCCTTCACAACATTTACCTTCTTCAACCCAGCACAAAAACTCGTCTCTAAATCCAATAATTCCTTGTAAGACAAAGTTAACTCGAGGTCGATTCATCGATTCTTAATGGCCACTCGGAGCTCGGAGTAGTGGACGACTGTGATGTGGTGGTATACGATATCCCCATTTTAGTCATCGGACTAGAAGCTGAGCTGCTAGTTAACCCCCCTTGAGACATGAACGCCCTGGCATTTAAAAATGGTGGTTGATTTGGGACTGGGATCTGCGTGCCTCCATCCTTTTTGGTCAAGAACTCGATCACTTCTGGCATTGATGGCCTTAAAGCCGCTGATGCTTGTGTGCACAAAAGCCCAATTTGGAACACTTGTAATGCTTCTTGTTCAGGGAAATCACCCTTCAGTAAAGGATCAATTGCTTCTGTCACGACGCCTTCTTTGTATAGTTTCCAGATCTGTAAAGTCAAAGGTGATTAACACAATGCATAATAAGTTTAAAAAAGACGGATTTTCACCCTTATATATATATAAATATCTATCTACGTAAAATACATTACTCAATCTATCATCATTCTACTTAAAACACTCTACTCAATAATATTATTTATATTTATTTAACTCTATATGTTGTTATAGGTAGATAAATATATTTATATAGATTAGGGTGTTTTTCGGTATATATTTATATATATGAGGGGGTTTTTAGGTAGAACTATGACATATGAGTCGGGTGGTTTTGTAAATATATTATTATTATTTTATATTAGTACGTCCGTATAAATATATTTTATTTATTTAATAATAGTATATACTTCTTATAGTCATATATTATTATTATTTTATTTATTTTATCTTTGTGTGGGTGTGTGTATATTTGCGTGTGTGTATGTGTGGTGTGTGGGGTGGGTGTGTATATGTTCATAATTTCATGTATACGAGTCTGTTGGAGGTCTTCCTAGAAGCTCTCTACCTTAGGGTGGAGGTATGGCTGTCTACATCTTACCTCCCCCATACCTTGCCTTAGCGAGATTGGGTATTATTGTTGTTGTGTGGTATTCGAGACTTACGGTTTGCAAAAGGGAACCCAAGTCTTCTACAAAGGCGTTGTTTCTTTTGCCACACGCAATTTCAAGAACCACGACTCCAAAACTAAAAACATCTGCCTTTTCTGTAAGTTGTCCTCGGACTATGTATTCAGGTGCCATATATCCCCTAAAACAACACATAAGTAGTGAGTTATAATGACTTCTGCAACCATCGTACTTCCAAATTATTGGATTCTTTCAAAACTTTAGTTAAAACGCTTGCTTTTAACAACGCAAAACCATTTAAATTAGAACTTCAAGATTTTCTTACAATGTTCCAGCAATGCCGGTGGTAAGATGACTTCTATCAGCTCCAAAAGTCCTCACGAGACCAAAATCCGCAATCTTTGGAGAAAAATCTTTGTCAAGAAGAATATTGCTGCTCTTGATGTCTCGATGGATAATTCTAACATGACAACCTCCGTGAAGATATGCTAAACCTTCTGCTGTTCCAAGGATCACTGCCATTCGCTGCTTCCAGCTGAGAATTTGTGTTTTATCCTTGTCTGCAAATGTAAAACGAATTCAATCATATTGAAACCATCCCAAATCCCCAATGGTTAGAAGTATAATGTCTTATAAGTCCTACAGCACGTGACATTTACTAAACGGAGAAGGTTTTCCCTATGAAGGTTACTCGGGGAGGGCGAGTCTTTTTTGTTACTTAGATGTACGCAGCCAAACCGGGGTATCCCGTGACCATATCCGACCCTTTCACTAGCTACCCTCAAGATGTTTAACTAGTGAGGTTCGGACCTGAAACCTCTTGCAAGGATATCACGAGCCCTTACCACTAAGCCACCTTGGTGATGGTTAACATTTGACAGTTACTATGGCTAATAATTTTCACAAACGGTAATGCGCTTACTTACACATACATCCAAACAACCCTTACAAGTCCTAATTGTTGCCTACTAATAATTCTCACAATGTTTATAATCTGTTCGGAAGGCTATTGAATCAGTCTACTACTTTTTGAGCTCAGAACATAGAAAACACAAAAATTACTGAATTAGAGCATATATCCAATGATAGTTAAGAGAAGGAACTTACCGAAAAGGAAATGATCAAGGCTCTTGTTTGGAACGAACTCATAGACCAAAAGACTCTCGGGGCCTTCAATACTACAAGCCAAAAGCTTGATAAGGTTCTTGTGTTCAATCGCACTAATCAAATTGACTTCATTAAAGAATTCATCCACCCATTGTCTTGTATTGAAAAACAATCGCTTCACAGCAACAACATCTCCATTAGGAAGAGTCCCTTTGTAGACAGAACCAGCTCCTCCCTGGCCTAATTTATTTGAAATATCAAAGTAGTTTGTTGATTTCTCAAGCGTTTCATACTTGTACTTCAATCCAGACTTGTTAAATGAACTTGATAGCAGTCCCATGTTTTTCTTCTCTGTAAGTGCAAGTCAACACTTTGGTTATTATTCGTGTCATATATTTTGATTTTCTGTTATTTTCGGTTGAGGGCTAAAATTTGTAATTTACCTTCTTTGAGCCTTGATATTCTTACATATGCTGCATAACCAGCAAATGACGATATCATGAGAAAGGCAACAGTAGCCAAGACGACAGCTACTTTGGCTCCTGGAGTTGAAATCGCTGAAATGGATAACTAATAGTTAATACCACCATAATACCATTATATACCCCTCATAGACCAAAGATAAACAACTATGCTACTCAATTTCATGAAAGTTATACTTATTCTCCCTTCTTGACCACTGTTTTTAAGTTTGAATCACCTATTGTATGTTATCGTCGTTACAGGAGTCCTAACATTGATTTGGGTTCACCTTTATTTATCTACTTATGGTTACGGTATGCAAATACTATAACAGAATTTCTATCAGAAACATGTACACAGAATAAAACTTTTTAGCTTTTAGATAGAAACACTGTCAAAAGAACAAACTGTGTATGCATATGCATACTGAACAGTTGGTCTGCGGTCTGCCCTTTCAAAGTCACATACAAAATGATTTTGAATCACTATCATAGCTAAGAAGTTGAAAACGTCATTTAAATTATAAAATACACATAGTATGATTAATTAAGATTAATGGTTATTAAATATTTCATATGACAAATTTTAGAATACTAAACACCCTAGCAAAAAATAAGGCATAAAGATACGGACCAAGACGAAATGTCAACAAAGTATCTTTAAAATTATCTTCCAGTAGGTTAACCTAAAAAAACACAAAAACTATAATTGGATGTGGGAATAAAAAATTAAACAAGGAAACATCCTTGCACATGGATGTTGAATGAATAAACATTCCAACTAATGCCATATTAGACCTTCTTCTGTTTTTTGCTTTTTGACTTTTGAGTGTTAAAACGATGTCATTTTGAAGTTCAAAATCTGTAAAGGAAATGTTATGGCTTAAGGTTAAAGGGAGTTCTATATTGAACCATAAACAAAAATCTTACCTACAAAAAAAGGATTTGGAATTGATATACACCGATATTCTTTTTTATTTTGAAAATTATATTGTTTGACCTTTAAATTTGGATGTAGGAATAACATCCTAAAAAGTCAAAAAACAAGTGAAGCCATTTTATTTGAAAACATGACAATCTTTAGAATCTTGGCACCACTTGCCACGAAAACCATTAAATAAAGGTAATCAAAGACTTCAAACGACCATTTTTATAAAATATTATCGACAAGAAATCAAGAATTCCATAATAGCATACTACAACTTAGCACATATTGCTCAGATGTTAATAATGCAAAATGATGAACAAGCATGAAAGTAATGTTCACACTTGACATCACATTTGATTAAAGAAAAAACTTCTGGGCATTGGGATCACAACTGAAAACAAAACACAATCTTCAACCTAAAAATCTAACACTTTTTTGCAATGATCATATGATAATGATTCACACACATAAGTTTCCAAATTTGATTGAAAAACTTAATAATCAGACCCAAAAAGTACACAAATAATTCCACTAACTTCAAGAAACACAAAAATCCAATGTATAGCAAAAATCATACCATCATAAATCACAAAAATAAAACAATCATATCATAAAAGTTAACAAAAAAAGGAAGTCAGAATACCTGAATTACCACCATCTGATTGTGAATCATTATCATAAAACTTTTGAGTAGAATACCTCATAAAACACCCTGCATTCATACTCCTTCCTTCTTTACTTGGCAAACATTTCACAATTTCATTTTTAGCTTTATTCAAACAAGCCGTACATTCTTCATTACTTAAACTCTCCCAACATTGAGCCAACCCATAAACACCATTCATCTCCATAACACCAAACCCACCATTCCCATTATTACTACCATTCAAAGCCACCTCACTTAAATTTCCAATTAACCCCCCTACACTTTTACCAAATTCCAAAACACCCCCTTTAAAATCCTTACCACTTCCTAAACTTGAATTACAATTCCTAGAATCAGTAACATCATCAACTGCTTCATGAAAAAAACTA